>RCTD01000016.1:0-1462899 GCA_014898415.1 Stromatinia cepivora | reverse complement strand
TGACCCTGGGATGTGGTTTGACGGGGATTGATTGGATGATAGAGGAGGAGGGGATATATAGGGCGAGATAAGCTTGGGAGTATGGGGGTAGGACTAGGATTTGGGGAGCAGAGACGAGGGGCTTTACTCTCTGTATGCATTCAGGGTCCGTTTTGATGGGGGATGGACGAACTGGTGTGGTAGCTGGGATTTTGTGCGTGCTGGTGTACGGTGTAGTAGTGTGTAGTGAACTCGGTGTAACTAGGTTTGTGTATTCGTTGTGGGGATTGGTTTGTGGGGGGATAGGCTGTAGGTAGATGTTGGAATGGATGGTACAGGGGGGTAATGCTGTCAGCTTGAGCTTGTTTTCGTGCTACGTTTGTTGGTGGTGATGTTGCAGAGGCAAGGGTCATGGTTTGATGGGTGGAAAGGTAGGGAGGGTATGGATGGTGATGGGCTGAGTGGTGCGGTTTCGCCGTTTCGTTTTCTCGGTTCATTCGTGGGAATGAGGGTTTGATGAAGTTTTAGGAAATACCCGGGACATCGGGAAGGCGTTGAGGTTCTAGAATTTCGTGGCTTTGAGGTTTGGATGAAGAAGATCAGCTACTAGGCTCTAGCCTCTAGGTCAACGTTGAGCCTCACGGAATAATGTCTACCTTACGAAATCATCAAGTCTTATGTCAGCTTATTGATCTCCTCTTTGAGGTTATGAACCGAGATGATTGAGTGGAGATATTCCTCCGCGCTACATAGATAGTGTATGAATGTTAGTAGTGGTGTGGATACAGCTATGCACAATGAGTCGAAGGATTCTTAAGAACGATTATCAGTGAATCATCGATGATAAGTTAAAGATAAGAGGGAAAAGACGCAATATGACATCAAGCCATCACGGCCATCGAACCTTACAGCCACGATCGAAAATTCAACAGGAAATTCATCGTTGGAACTGCATGATCGTTTTCTGATACATTGAAAATGACCTCATATTACTTCGGCAGATACTTTGAAACGCATCTAGTCGTAATACATACTCTTATCTCTTTCTACTCTAGACTAGGAAGATTATCATCTGCATGACTATATTCAATCTCTCACTCAATCTTTAATCTTTATTCTCCGCATCATCCATGATGAAATCCGCACATCTTTCCGCAACCATCACCGCAGGAGCCATAGGATGATGACTCACAATCCTAGGAAAAACACTCGTATCTGCGATCCTAACACCCCTCACCCCATGAACACGTAACTCGCCATCTACAACCCCTGGCGCCTCTTCATCGCTCTCAGAACCCATCCGACATGTCGATGCATAGTGAAAAGTATTTCGGACCCTATGACGTATGAATCGATCCATCTGTTCTTGATTTCCATTCTCGATATCGAGATTCTGGTTTTCGGATAGGAAGGTGATGGGACGGAGGAGGGGGAAACCCGAGGAAAGCATGGTTTTGCCGAATGAGAGGGCGAGATGCACGGCGCGTCGCGCTATGATCAAGTCGTTTGGGTGAGATAATATTCCGAAATCGACGGCCGGGAATGAATGGGGGGATGAGGATGTCAGACGAACGCTACCGCGGGATTGAGGATTGCAGATTGTGGCGAGGATGCAGAAGATTCCTATTTTGGAGAAGCTGGATTGTCGTTCTTCCATATCGTCCATGGCGCTTGTGGGTAGGGGCATGAGTTCGATGTCTGGAATCAGGTCTTCTGAGTTTGTGAAATGAATATTTTCAATTTTGGTTTTTGCGGATTCGGGTGTATCTGAGGATGGAAATTGTTTGATGAGTGGTCCGGTGGCATCTTCGTTGAGGGATTTGGATCGGATGAAGAAGCTTAGTGTTTGGGATGGAAAACTCATGATTCCGGTTCCGAAGAGAAGATACTTGCCGAGTTCGACAACGGCTTTTAAGGGAGATACTACGACTCGAGTGATGGATTCTTCGATTGGTACTTCCCATGCAACAGGTATACTTGGATGATCGGTCTAAGGTCTCTGATTAGTAAGAGTTCAATCGTCTATTATAGGGGGGGAAAACTTACTAAATTAGAGCCAACACCAGGTAAATCATGTATGACTTTGATATTGTGTTCTTCCAAATGTTCACGAGGACCCAATACCACTGAACTCAAATGTTAGACTCCCTTATTCGAATCTCGAGATACGAAATTCGCATACCTTAACATTAAAACTTGTGGAGAACCTAGCGCACCAGAGCAAATGATAACTTCCTTCTTTACTCTAGCCTCAAAGATCCTCGAAGATTTTGGATGCGAACTTCCAAAGATAACTTTATCAGCGCGGGGAACTCCATTTTCATCTGAAAACACAATTCGATGAACCGTGGTATTAGTACAGATAGTCAATTTTTTTTCTCTCTCCAAAGCAACTTCTCTAGGAAGAAAAGAATGGAAAGTGGAATTTCGCTTTCCATCTTCGCTGATTGTGCTGTATAACATAGCTAATCCATCAATTGGTGCATCCGCCACGTTTGTATCTGAAATACGGGAGAACCCCATTATTTCAGCTGCGTCTGCAAACCTTTCATTATACATGCAGTGATTAGCAAAATATTTCATTCAACCAACACGATATCGATACAAAGGGTACCAAACTCACATTCTCTGCGCTCTCCAAGCCCAATCCCAATAGCCAAACCGTTTCATAGCCCGCCCCCCACATATCCCTCTCCCCCTCTCCATTGCCTTTTCCCCATCCTCCCCAACCACTCTCTCTACCCTCCTAAAAACAGGCTCTACAATCCTCCCACCCCCACTTCTCATTCCCCATCTCCTTCCACATTTCATAATCTCCCTTTATACCACGAATATACACTTCACTATTAACTCTATTCGCATCATCCATTACATCAATGCGAAAAACAAGGGATTATTGTTCGTTACAATGATTCATTAGTTCGTATACCCAGGATTTAGTATCCGTAGATACATCAAAGATATTAAATGATAAAAAAGGGATTCGTAATATATAGATATTGTTTATAGGGCCACATTCGATGAGAAGGATTTTAGGAGAATGATTGTGGGTATTGAGGGCATTGAAATAGAATGCGAGAATACAGCCGGATATACTGTCTACAGTTGAAGTGTATGTGAATAGGGAAATGGAAATTGGGATATTTGTACTTGGAGAATTTATTCTATGGAAAATGGATGATACATACCTCCTATTATTATATAATCGTATTCCTTTGCATTTGCGAATTCGGGGGGTTTCTCGGGATACTTTTTGGAGAAGGGCCATGGCAAGGGCATCTTGATGTAATTACTGTTTTATTTCGGATAGCTTGTAGATAACCACATAAGAAATGTTCGTTGTAAATACAACTTAATAAAAAATTGTAGAAAAATAGACAGTCTAAATAGAAGAAACAGAAGTCAAAACAGAAAGATACTTTCCTCTTACCATGGTGGCCCGCCATGGTGTAGTGAATGGAAATTGGTATTTGTTGGCTGACTGTTGGTTTCCAACAGCCAACATCAACAATTAACTTCCTATAATTGATTCTAAATGCAGCCATTGTGTTAATCCCATTTTTTCTGATAATAGTAGTAGTAGTAAATTCATAATCGATTTGATCTAACTATTTTTGTCTGATATTGACTGTGCTTAGTGTTGTTATTGTTGTGGGATGTCAACGCCCAATACGTAGCTAGTTCGTAGTCATATGATCACATAACTCTTCATAATTAGATATAAAGAGCTCCGTTCTCCTTTTCCTTGAATAATTAATTGTTTTTTTATTAATCTTTTTATATACATTTGTATATAATCCAAATCATTGTTTATTCTATTGATTCTACTATTTGAAACCTTTACAATATAATCTGATCAATCTCATTTGATAAGAATTTTCTAGAAAGAGGTCAGGCATGGTAAATCTAATTACCCGATAGAAGAAAAGATAATGCATACCCCCGATGAGCTTGTTGTCACAATGGTCGTGAGAGACACCATAGCTGAAGACTAATCTCTCCACAACAGACATTACTGAGGGGAACCTATTTTTTACACTGTTAGTGATGACACATTGAAATCATTAGAAGGAGCTAAAGATAACTTACAACATTTTGGAAACCAGAAAGTGGTATAACAAGTAATCAAACAAGTCAGAGGAGCAGATTCTAAACCATTGAATATGATTAGTAGAGCTTCCCAGTCTTTACCTGAAGTTGTGACTTGCAAAAACAACAATTTTTCAATACAACCGGGTGTTGCTGATACTCCTACATCTTAAAAACACAAAGCAAAACAAGAAAGACAGCAGATCTGTGAAACTAGTTCAGTTCTGAATTGTTTCATAGAGACAAAGGTATCAATTCTACAGAATTAAGGTTAGAGTTAGAGGGAGGACTTATTTATCAATCTGTGCATGAGTTCGGGTAACCAAGACAACAGCAATTTGAGCCCTAATCTGGGTTTGATCGCTGGTTTAGCAATCTTATCTGGCGGTCACTCGGATAGGTGTATAACTTGATTTCGTGAGACTGAGTATAATTTTCTATTGGTTGTCGAAAAAGTTTGTGGAAAAGGTTTGGAAATTAGAGTTTGGGAATAATATGGTTTGCAGGCATTTTTAAATGTTAAGTATTACATATGCTCTAGTCATTAGTAATCTAGACTCCTATAATTTACTTAGCAATTTTTCATATATGTCTCACTAAATTGTTTGTGCCTCTCGTATTATAGCATTCTGGCTTTAAGAGCCTCAATATCACAAATTAGATGAAAAGAAATGAATGGCAGGCAGTTGAACATTATTTAGCCGTTTATGTTACAGAAGTATTGCAGAATGCCTTGTCGTACTTGGTGGTATGTCTGGCTATGTTATGATTTGGTTTTAGCATTGAGAGAAGTAACCAAGCCAGACAGACCACCGACTAAAACAGCATACAATATCTAAAACAGCATATAACGTGAATAAGCTGGTTAATGTGTTGAGAAGTGGCATGATGACCTTTAATTTTGCTACCATACTGCATGACCAGGTTTCTGGCCCATGATAGAATCTGACCCATTGGTCTTGATAATTTAGGCAGAACCCTTTAAAGTAACCACCGTTGTTCTTCTTGCTTCCTGCTTCCTTGTTTCTTTCCTAAAATATTAGGTACTTCAACAGCAAATATTCCTCGAAGTAAGGTGGCCCATCTACTTGTCTTGGAACGGCGCAGGAGCAAATTAGCTGATATCTAACTCTAGCAGAGAACCTTGATTCTGCCCGACAATCGGCAGAACCTTCATCTGAGGCCCAGTTTGAGCTTGATAGTTACCAATGAAGAGGAGACGAGATCCTCGATTTGAATATGCCTCGAGATTTGATAGTAGCACAGGATTGAGCTGCAGTGTTGAATTCGTTCCATCCCCAACCGTGACAAAAGCGAATTCGAGGTTGTAGGCCTAGAAATTGATAATTTAGAAAGTGTGTGATTAGAGTTCAATAGATGTGCAGTTGAGTAGTGTGAAGTAAGAGTCTGTGAAAGATGGACCACTTACTCCTCGATCGTTGCTTCCCGCTCTGTATTCCCTCCAACTGCTCGCTGGAATCGTACTCGGGATCATTATCGTCTTGGCCTAATCTCAAAGCTGAAATTTCTCGGAAGGGATGTGCACAGTCGTTTCTCGTGTGATGTGAAGGCTCTTTGGTATGGCTCCACCGAAGCCTGTGATGATGGAGTTGGTCAGAAGAGGGGGTGAAATAGGAGGAGAATGAATACTTACAACTACGGCGACTAAGACCTAAGTTTCCGAGATACTTTGGCGTACCACGGTGCTGGTTATCACTACTCGTTCAATTAGTATAAGATCTTCCCAAAAGAGGGAATCAAAATCGTTATTTCAAAAAATGCAACTTCTGCGGCAGAAGATAAACTTTAATGCTTACCATAGAGTGGTCTTTGCATCTCCAGTGACGTTACCTGAGGGGCCTTCGGCAATAAGCTGTGATATAAAGAAGTGAGCCCCTAGGATATAAAAGGCTTCCGTCTTGATAGATTCTAGTTGAGTGTTGACTTTTGGAAGATATCTTGTGTAAAAAAAGTTGGGGAAATAACTGGACCAGAGGTGCTAACCCCTTTTTGAATTATTTACTTTCAATTTTTGGGCCAATAAGCCGCGGATTGATAGACTCAGCCTTGTTATAGTGAAATAAGCTAAGCCTGGTAGTTAAATGGTTAAATAGTGAGATATTAGTCAAATGAGCATGATAGTCTAGCTTTCAGGTATTTTTCGATATTTCTAGACAGGAAGCTGTGAAGTCCATGTCATTTTCTCCATTTTCTCACTTCACCAAAGAGACACAAACGATAGAAAATATATGATAATATACTGTGTTGTTGTAAAAGTATTACAAATGTTTGACAAGATCCAAGTTCTTTTCTTAACACTCCTCATTAACATCAGCCTGACTTGTGAATGTCCATGTTACTTTTGTTCCTCCATGAAATAGTTGCTTTATTGAGAGGCCCTCGGGCTTTGTTGACTTAACGTTCTTTGCCTTAGGGAATAGTTGATTCCTCAACTCTTCTTAGAATGACTCTTTGCCTCCAAGTTTGTGCTAACCAGACATCCACCTCTGCAACCATGAGATTCGTATCGAAAGCTTAAATTGTGTTTGTAGCCTTAAATGACATTTCTAGTCGAGACAGCTTTTGTTGCATGGAATGGTGACGTTCCACTAGTATATTGTCGATGTATGCCAACAAATCTGAAATATGTTGTATTTGAACAACTGTAAGTTTGTGCCTTGTGATTGAAGAAGAATTAGAAGACCTTCTATAATCAATACACATAATGAATGTCTAAAATAAACCGAATATACCATGCACTGTTCGGCTGCATCGCATTGTTCCATATGAGCTGGGACAATAAGGCTTTTATCTGCTGGATCCCGTGTAGTTCATGTGTGCCTTAACCCATCAATTACATTTGGGCCGTTCGCCGCAAGGATTTACTTTGCTTTTGTTGCTTCTAGAATGGCTTACAAGATTACATCGCCATAATATTCTCAAACACTTCTTGGTATTGTCGTAGGGATTCATATACTTTTTCCACAATTGACTGAGTGGTAGTTGAAAATATAAGATGGATCTACAACGGAACATGGATCTAATACAAAACACAGGTCTACAGCAGCAGGAGGATTCCAGTGATGACGGTATTGCTGCCAACATAACAAACGGTTCCTTGTGTGAAACATGTGCGCAAAGTTTCATATTGGATGATGCGAGGGCTGGCGGTGCTCTTGAGATATCGCCAGAGGGTGGTAAAGCTAGGCTTTCTTTTCCGGCTGTGAAAACGCTATTTTGGTTGGGGCCGGTACCCAAGATGAGCGTCGATTTATCACTTCACCACTTTTACCCGAATTATCGGATGAGTGTAGATTTTGCTGCAAGGTCAAAGGCGAGTTCAACAAAGCTTTCGGTCAATTTGATTTGTGGCAGAAATCGACGCCGCAAGCTAGCTTTCAGGTGCAATATTTATGGGCCAAAGACAAATACGACCCTTTGTACTTTCATTTGAAATCTCTCAGTCTTACCCTTTACCACCCTTTTCATGGAGATCACAAAATCCGGTTTCATGTTGCGGCACGTCAGGCGGGTTAGCATAGCAGGTCAAGGGCACCAGCTCATATATGTATGCTTACTGTAGTGGTAGACTTATGTCGAGAATGGCACGCATCTTAACGATACCATTAGAAGTAGAAACTTGACGGAAAGGAAGACTAAGATTGTTCAACACTGGATCGAAGAGTGCGCTGTTAGCTTTGAATGTTCCAGTTTTTCCCTTTCAGTCACAATTCGTTCCCTCTCGGTTATTAGACATCGGAAGCAAAGGTGAAAATAATTCTTTTATCAGATTAGTCGATTCTAAAACGATTTACCTGCCAGAAAATGCTCCTACACTAAAATATATTTGCTTGAGCTACTGCTGGGGCACCGATTCTGATGGAAAGCTCCTCAAAACCACAGAAGAGACGGTTGAGCAATGCAAAAAGCAGATACCCATGGATACGAGCATGCCAATCGTTTTCCGGGATGTAATATATGTGGCCGGAGAGCTTGGCGTGCGTTATCTTTAGATTGACACCCTCTGCATCATTCAGGAGGGTGATAATGGCCAGGACTGGGCCAAACAATCGATAACGATAGGAGAGATATTTATTCACGCATGGATGACTATTGCAGCCGCTGTACCTTATTCTTGTCACGAAAGTCTGTTTTATCCTAGATATAATCATTCAATCAAAATAGGATTCAAGTCTTCTCTACATCCAGATATTGCAGGCAATCTTACGATAATCCTTATTTCAGACAGCAGCAGCTTGTTCTTGGATCCCCTGAAAAACTCTAGATGGAACAGCCGAGGATGGGTATGGCACGAGCAATACCTGTCTCAAAGGTTACTTATGTTTAACAAATACACGCTGCATCTCAGACGTCACTGCCGAGAATTGACAGAATTTGGCGAGTATGGCGAGTACGCGCATCGTGTTTGTACAGCATTTCCGAACAACGACCTTAAGGATTGGTCTTTCTTGGCTACGGACTACTCTAAGAGACGATTGAACAACCCTGGCGATAGACTCGCAGCAATTCCCGGATTTGTCAAATCAGTGGCTAAAACAAAGAAAGACAGGGGGGAGTCAGCGACATATTTGGCTGGTATTTGGCTCTCTGCGGATGTTTCTCTTGGAGATCAGCTACTCCTGATTAACTTTGCCCCATCTCTGTCATATAATAAGCTTTTAAGAGAACATTCTGATCCAGAAAAATACCTCGCTCCATCTTGGAGCTGGGAGTCTCTCAATGCATGCCAACAACTCCCGCCAAGATTGCGTGAAACAAATTTCTGTAAATTAGTAGCCTACAATGTCGAACCTGTTTCAGAAGATTCAGATGCTACAGTCGCTATCAAGCCAGGATCATCTATAACACTCGCTGGAAAGCTTCGAAAACTGCCCTGGGTCTCCCTTGATTGTGACCATATTCCAAAAATCGAAATCCACGAAGAGGGTGCTTATAAACGTTGCGTGGTTGAATATTCTTGCTGTATGAAGGATGAAAATGATGAATCAGCAGGTGTGCCATATCAAAGGAAGAACTGGGGTTACACCCGATACTTCACTGACTGGATCTCCTCTCTTGAAGACTTCGAAGGCAGAATCGTGGATAGCAAGCTTAAACTATTTTTAATATCTGAAACCAAAGAGGAAGAATGGTTGAAAGCACGTGGTCTCATCTTATTTCCAGTCAAGGAGAGGAATTTGGAAAAGTCTTTGTTTCGTAAGGTTGGATGCTTCATGATTCGCGGCGCCTGGGACTCACCGGAATGGGAGGATGCTGAAGTCACCATCATCTAGTTCAGTGGTCGTGGACTTAAAAGAGTTGGTCTCTGTATCAGCTTAGTTATGGTTCCGAGCTATCTGCACTATATGTCGGGGAAGTTAGCGGCGCGGTATGAATTTGTTTTTGAATTTGAGTATGATCTTTGTCGAAAAGAATTGTGAACTAACTGTACCTGATGTCTTCAGTGATTCTCCGATTAATTGTCAAGTATTTCCTTTACGTGGAACTAATTAGTCAAATCTTTACATACTGTGAGAGAATCGAGATATCGAGGCCTAATACGTAGTTAGTTTATAATCATATAATTATATAATCCTTTATAGTTAGATATAAAAAAAGAACTCTACTCTTTTTTTCTTTGAATAATCAATTATTTTTTGTTAATCTTTTTATATATTATTTATATATAATTTAAATTATTATTTATTCTATTAGTTTTTTACTTGAAATCTTTATAATATAATCTAATAAGTTTTTATTCCTATTCCCCTTTGTAGTGTGCTATCGGGACGCACGTATTTCGACCTATTTATTTCACAACACGATGTTCTTTACGCTTGTCATAATTCTTCCCGCAACAATCATCAAACTGGCGCCTTTGAGTGAAGACCTCTCAAGTACAGGAATTCTCTTCATTAATAAAGAATAATTGACCGATATTGACATTTCAATGTCTGTTTTTGATTGAGACAATGGATAATCCAAGATAGTGACTGGCAAAACAGTTATCTACTTTAAAACGTCTCTGTTCAAGGTAGTAACTTAGGAACCTCTGTAGCTCAATTTTCAACACCCAATTTTTTCTCAATCAAGGAATAGTTCTACCAGCCATTTCCCCAGGACGTCACTGCTCACACGTGAACCTCATCATCAGCCCCCACACCGTCGTCTAAATTTAACAACCAAAATCCAATCCCATACATTTCATACCTTCAAAAACCAACAGCATCAGCTCAACCAGCACAGCCACCATCTTTTTGCCAAGAAACGTTTCATCTTCGATAATACCAACACCTGCGATTGTCATGTATTAAGCGAGTACGGATGATTGGCGCTAGATAGGGGAAGGAAGGGGCACGGTCTAAATGTTTCGTTTGTTGTTACGTTGATATTTATGATTTTTGGAGATTTGGAAAGATGGACGGGAGATATTGTTCTTCTTAGGCGGGTGGAAAAGTTGGTGGTTGTGTTTGCGTTTCGTGGGTTCTAAGGTTGTGACTGTGGGAATGTTTACTGTGCCTTAGGGCTGAGAGTTAGGCTTTTTGATGAGTGTAGAATGTAATGTAGTGATGTATTAATGTAAAAGGTCGGTATTTCCTCCATTTTTTGATTGATTTGGGAATATTCTGTGGAAGTTCACAGGGAGTTCGTCATTTTTATATCCATTACTCTTTACTACAGCGACATTTTAACCAGAGGCTAGCAAAATGAGCTTCTCATTCATGAACTTAGTAGCAGTGGCTGCTCTCTTCGCCTACTCCCATGCAAAAGACTATACCTTCACAAACAGCACCACCACCCTCCACGAACCCTCCCAACTCACCAATATCCTCAACCGCGACACCTTCCCCACCTCTGTCCAGAGCTCCTTCATTTTCCTCAGCTTCTTTTCCTTTTTCTTTTTATTTTTCAATATTACAAATATTATAAACTCTATATCCATCTACAATGATCTTAGTCCTCCTACTTTGATTTCTATTGTACTAGATGATCTGAAATATCTAGGTAGTCTAGATCTCGATCAGGTGCTTTAGGATTTAGATTTCGTATCTATGGGTACCTTAGAGAATGTGGGGGATGTAACGGTCAGTTTAAATAAGGATAGGGTTCCGGAGTTGAAAAGTGCGGGGGTGGTAACGCTGAAGGGAAATATTTCTGTGTATGTTGAATTTTCTGGATTAGGCGAAGTCTATATATGGGGAAATACCCAAGTAAGCATCCAATGCTAATCTAAATGGACTAACAGTATAGATTTTAGGTCTCTGGAAAATTCATCCCAGATTATTATCCAGCAGTCAATCCCTATGTCAAAATGCATGAATACAAACACCAGTTTTGAATGTTACATTTCCAGCTTTACAAGCTTGTAGGTATCTTTCCATATGTGGGAACTTTTCAGAGTATGTATTAGACTAACCTTCTAGCCTGTTTTGCTATCTATAAGCAGCCGAGCAATTTTCTAACAAGATTTTAGAGTATCAATCCACAAGTTAGTCGGGGGTACACATACAAATAATTTCATCTCAATCGACATCAAAACAGATCATGGACCATCTGTACCTGTAAATTTCAATTCCCTCACTAGTGCTGCGGATATAAATATAGTGGGCATTATCAATCCGTAAGTTTTCTTTTCTACTTGAATAGTTGAGCTATTCATTGACAATTCGAATAGTCTCTACATGCCCGTTTTAGCAAATGCTACTTACATCACTATGGCTGTAGATGGGGATATTTTAAAATCTCAATAGATAATCCACAAAACAGATAGTATCTCTAATGGATAATCCATAAGGCGGATTATCCGCAGGTACCCGTAGGTAGCAGGTTATTTCTGCGCAGCCTAGACATAGATCAAATTGTCTTTCTTCACCCTAATTAAATTCAGTTCGTATTCTCTCAAATTCAATTAGATAATATATTATCCTACCGTTTGACTACAATATCAAGCTTTCCATATAATTACTTGTTAGTATCGTATTGTAATCCTGGATATTAAGACTCACTTGTCCTGGCCATCTTTCAGCTTCCAGCACAGACACAAGCTGCAGTTTGATAAGTCCGTTGGGTATCCCGGTCGAGATTTTAATGAGGAATCAAAACTTACTTCGATGAAATGATTTCCTGACTGAATACGAGTCAGTAAAACTAGTAGGGCAAGAATATTGATCAGTTGCTCACTCTCTGTGCATTGAAGTACAACCTTACTTTCCATTCTTCGAACTCTCTATGGAAACAAGATATCAATATTCTACTGATATCCTGATCCATATAGCACTAAAATGATATATTTCAAATCTCATTACACAATATCGAATCTCAATTCATATACGATTCCAAATTATCATTAAAATCATTTTTAGATTAATAACATTAAAAGATTTTTCAATCTTTTAATCTTTTAACCTTTTAATTCTTCAGTTTTTTTAATTCTTCAACTCTTCAAAACTATAAATAATTTATGATTTTTATCAAATAATAAATAAACTTTTTCAATTTTATTAATTTGTTCTTCTTTCAAGCCAGCGAACGGTGGGAGAACAGTTAGTCATAATAGAATTCCAACGTTTCAGTTGCACATATCGACCTTTTATAATTTAGAACCCAGCAAATTGTACAGTAAGTTCATCCTAGCAAGTAGTCTGATATATATCATCTTGATGATTGAATGACCCTCTAAGCTATATATTGATCCAGTAGATGTGACATCAGCTAATACGTATCAAATTATATAGACACAAAGAAATAATCGAGTTAGTCTTAATATATCGGTTACATTATACCAATACTAATAAGTAACTAAATAGCTACCTCAACGCATTCAAAGCCTTTCGCACTTTCAAAGTGTTGTAAATATTGAAAGCACTTCGGACATTCAAAGTACCTCAGACATCCAAAGCATTTCGAATATCGAAAGCATTTGAGTCATTCAAATCATTTGAGATATTGTGAGCATTTCAAATATTAAGAGTATTTTGGACATTAAATGGGCTTCTTTTACTTTTTCATTTGTTTCTTTATTCAGTCTTTTCTTTTATTCATTCAAAATTAAATTACTCATTTTAATTTTTATTCGAATGAATCAAATGGGATATAAGCTGAGATGTAAAAGCTCATTTGGCGTATAGATTTTGTGAAATCTGATCTTGGAAGGAAATTAAAATAGTATCAAATTAGACTCCATTTCTGAAATAATTATTTGAATATCAATTTATAAAATAAATCAACTACTCTACTTTTGGACCACTCCTCTTTTGGGTCATCCTTTTATATCAAAAATCATGATTTTCATCTATTAATAATTTTTTAATAAATCAATATAAATGATTAAAATTTTATATATAGATTCATTATATAGATATAAATAAATCCTGAAAATTTCATAATTTTCAATTATTATTTCATTGAAATTTTCAAGGTTGAAAATTCGATTTTAATTTATATATAATTTATATACAAATTGAAAAACTTCAAAATTTTGAATAACTTGTCAATAAAAATTATTAAAAATAAAATATAAATTTTTATAAGATATTTAAAGATCTAGAAATCTAAAAATTCTTACAATATAAATTTAAAATTATTGAAAATCTTTTATTAAATATCGTAGTATTTTTAATCCCTGTAAAATCTAAAAAAAACATATATAAAATCTTATTTGTGATTTCTAAAATTCAAAAATTTGATTCAAAGATTTCAAAAAAATTAATATTTTATTTTCAACTATTTTTGTTGAAAAGTTATTAAAGATTTTTGTGTTTTTTTAATTTGTATATAAATTAAAATTCGAAAATTCAATTTTAAATATCTTAATATAAAAAATTATGAAAAATCTGAAATTTTTAGAATCTTTTATTATATAAGTAATAAATCTATATTCAAAATTTCAAGAAATTATATTTATAAATAAAAAAGTTAAAAATATTGATTTTTGTAATTTTTGGTGTGAAAAAGTAGCCTAAAGGAGAGGTGGTCTAAAAGTAGAGTAATTGACTTATAAGACTATTCAGATATTAATTTTATAAACAAATATACAAATTATTTCTATATGAAATTAAAATTATAAAACTTTATCAAAATTAAATCGAAACTTTCAAAATATTTAAAATAAAGGATTTTTATAGTTTTTAATTTCATTTATTTAAATTTCAATAATTAATAACTATTATTCTATAAAATTTGATATTCAAATGATATAATTCTTATTTAAATATGACAATAATTTATAATTCAATTGATAATCTAATATTGAATCTATATAAATTTTTTATTTTAAATTAATGAATAAATAGCTCTATTTTTGAATTTAAATTCGAAAAATAATTTAATATTTAAAAATTACTTCTTTTATAAATTATCCTTCAAATTAATTCTTTTAATATAATTTAGATACAAATTTGTAATCTATATATTTATTTATATTTATATAATTAGATTAATAAGTTTGTAAGTCAATTAGTTCTTTGGGTTTTGCTTTTGCTTTTCTTCTAAAAACACAAGCGAGAAATACAATGTAATCCAAGTCAGTTTCTATACGAATTCATCTATTATAAATCTGTCATAAGGCTTTACGATCCAGAAAAAGTACATAATTCAACCTTATCGAAACGCAGGTGGACGCAAATCAGGCCGCCAAAGTGCGAAAGCCGCCCGACGTCCTCTATCTCTCTGGACGGCCTTTCATTGGTCGAAATGGCCATTATATGAGACCAACTCCCTCTAAGGGTTTTGAAGTGTAAGATGTACCAAGTGGGGGGGGGGGGGGGGGGGGGGGGTGGGCTAGAAAGCCTACGATTAGTTTGATATTGTCGAAAAAGATAATGAAACCTATATTTACTATACCTCGTTAGCTTCGCTATAGTACGTAAGAGTTCTGGAATGTACTCATCGTACACCATTCGAATTCTTGATAGAATCCCTACAAAGACCATATTTTCTTATACAAAATTAAATATCAAATAACTTTTTCAATATTAAATAAAAATATCTGAAATTTCGCAATATGATAATTAAATATAATTAAATTATAAAAAATTTTATTTTTATTTTTTGCAATTTTTGTTCAAAAGTTATACTAATTTAAAGTTCAAATTTTTCAAAATTTCAAATATATAATGTTTTTCCTATAAAAAATAAGCGATTTTTTGGAATTTTTTTACTTTTTTGATTTCGAATATATATAATTTCAAAATAAAAATATAGAAAAATATTTAATGACTTCTGAATAATTATCTTTATATAAATACAGATTTTAATAAATTATCTTAAGTTTTCATATAAATAACAAGGATTTGAAAAGCTGAAAAATCGTCAATTTTGATGTGATTTCGCTTAGTGTGCGATGAGTCCGGACCAGAACTCTTACTACAGAAGAACTTGGTTATACCGGACTGAGATTTTCGACTAATCAAATCCGGTATATCCAAGATTCCGGTATAAAAATGGTAAGGTATCAAGGCATCAATATTATGCGGCTTAAAATCATCAACTTTATTCTATATTAAAGTAATTTAGTATAATATCTTGTATTCTTCCTTGATCAGATTTAAGTTTTATTTTATGTTTTTTTTTGTATAAATTTTTAATTAGATTTATATCAGGAACATTTTACTGTTTTTGATATTTAATTAGAATCTGAATAATTTCAAAAGTTTTAAAATCATTGATAGAAGGTTCAATTTTTTTCCTTATTTTGTTATCTTCTTTATCTTCTTTAATTATCTTTTTAATTTAAATAATATTATCAATTAGAGTATTCAGATTGTTATTGCTTTCAATAATATATTTTGAATAAGGTGAAATATACTTTTGTATATCGGGGATACTAATTATAATGCCTTAATGTTTTAATTATATTAAAGTGAGGTGTAAAAACTTTAAAGCCTTTTCAGAATCTTGTTATATCGTTAATAATATCGAAGGTTGCAATCCCAAATCGATATATTATAATTTATTCCAGCAATTCGAAATAGTATTTGTTTTGATATTTTCCCAAACTAATATTCCCTATCTAATCATTTTTAGAATATCAAGTTTTTTAAAATAATTCAGATTATTATCAAAGTATTCAATTATGAATCTGATAATTCGTTGTTATAAATAGAACTTTCAATTCTGTATAATGTTTTGATTAAGAGATTGAAATTTAAATGTAGAATTTGAGGGCAACTATATAATCTTTGTATTGTGTAGTTTACCAATTTCAAGAAGAATAATGGCAATTAATTTGTATATAGAGAAGTTGTTCATAATAAACAAAGCCTTCTTTTTCATTTGTTTTATAATCTTATCAAATTATATAAGATATTCAGCGAAAATCCTATTATTCATTCAGGATTTTGAATTTGATTGATATTTTATTTTTAAGCTATCAAGAATTGTCAATTTTGATCTTCTAAATGCTTATAGAGTATATACTTTTCTAATAATCTATAGGGGGAGCTTATAAATGTTTATAGAATTGCTAATAAGGAGTATTGTAAATCGAACTTTTTCCTTTTTTCTGCCGGCAGATTCGAATATAAAAAGTGTGCAATCTGGTCTATCTCTTCAAAAAACCCTTGTTTCATTGCAATTATAGATATCATCTGTATTGTATGAAATTGTAATATATTATATCTCTTCTATTATAGCTTTTGATTCAGGGTTTATATTTATAGAAACTTCCTTATCAAATCGATATCTTTTTTGTATAGAATTATATCTTTTAAAACCATTAATAAAGCTAATTGACCAAATCTTCCCCTCATCAAATGATAAAGGTTTATTCTTATATTTAGGAAACTTTTTTTAGAATTCTATAGTTTTTAAATGTAAAATATTGTTTATAATAGGTTTTGTATCAGGGTAATAATTATATCGAATCTGTTATTTAAATAGAATTTCTTCGAAAGTAGGGTATGTAGGAGGTTGAGTTTTATATTGATTTAATTTGTATTATATGAATTCTGTTTGATCGAATTATTCGAATTTTGTATTTAAAAGATTACTAATAATCGATTTCTTTAATTTTATATTATATTGAGTTTTGTATTATACTATTATATTATCATATTTTCTTTTCCTATATTTAGGATCCTGTTATTATATTCTTAAAGTTTTTTTTTGTTGATTTGATGAATTGATTTGAGGGTTATAGTGATCGATTCTTTTCGGCTTTTTCGATGACGATAATGATAATGATGATAATGTTGTTATATTCGAAGATTCATCTTTATTAGTATATAATATATTAATCAATAATAAAGGTTTATACCGGAATTCAGTCAATTCAATCCGGTATTCCGGTTTTCATCGAAATTCCGGTATTCCCATATAAATTTCGGAAAAAAGGAGAAAAAATTCCGGTATATCCAAGATTCCGGTATATCCCAGTCCGGTATAGCCAAGTTCTTCTGTACATTAGTTCCCGCACAAAATTGCAGCTGAACCCCGCACCACCGATAAAAAAAAAGGAAAACAAAATATCCCTTCATTATTTTTTAAGATTGCTAGCATTAAAAAAAACGAAAAAAGTAAAAAGCCCGGCCTTCAGCTGAAGTTCCTAATGCCTACTACGGCTTGTAAACCCAACCTTCTCACTGAATTATAAGATATATCCCCCCAAAAACGAAGAGATGCACTTGCCGTGAATCGAACGAGAGACAGAAGAACCCTTAAATCAGTAGCGAGACGAAAGCAACCTCTCCTTATCAACGAATACCTACTCATATAGAAGCCGTAAAAACATGCAAAAATGCAAAAAGAAAATGCAACTGCCGTGAATCGAACACGAACCTCCACCTTGGAAGGGTGGAATCCTAACCATTGGACCACAGAAGCTTGGTAGCTTATCAAGTTGTTTGCTTCATTTGATGCTAGTGGCGGTTTGTATGAATCAATATTGCTATGTGTCAAACTTTTGTGATTAGGCCACATAAACTATTGTGCTTCTTATCCACACAGCTACTATATGCATTCAATAATAAATTCTTCAATAAAATTGATTAGTCAATTTAAGATCTCCTTTTATTTCCAATTTGTATGTACCGGGTTTATATTAAAATATAGAACTTTATGTCTACAAAATCGAATGGTAATATATTTATCAGTCGCCGTCAGTTTCAGTTCAATAGTGGGAACTTTTCGGACGAACAAACAAATGAAATGATGTCAAAATGCAAATGATGAAGATGGATGTCGCACACATTGGAACGACGTGTACGAAGGAAACTCGGAAGGTACCTCAGTCAGCTAAATGAGCATGAAAAAAATATAGATACAGGGATTTAAATGAGAAGTGGGGTGCGGCAATCGTAATCGCAATCGCAATCGCAATCTTTAGGACATGTCATGTTCGCTTGATAAGTTTTTAATTGCATGAGAGGAGCGAAGTCATTGATTTGAAAGCGGGGTCTCCGATTAGATTTTGGTCTGATACGATGGCCATATCGTTCATTATGAATACTTTTACAATACGTACCTACTGAATGGATTGTATTGATTTTATGATAATTTCAAGGTTTATTATTGGGAGGCTGATCTTACAGTGCTTATTACGGTATTCTATAAGGCTTAAATATCTATAATTAGTGCCGACCGACCTGTCATTCGCATCAGCGACCATTTTTCATGACCTTTTTCCATTTTGATATACAGATAGGGATATGATAAAATAATTCGAACTCGTGAGATATACTTAGATGCAGTGCACCTTAGTGGCGGTGAAGCTTCCTTCCTTACTCCTTCCAATATAAAATTTCCCGGAAGTGTCATCCCGTACTCGATCCATCCCTTCTTTCACGGTGGAGAACTCATCTTCTAGCAGGGATAGTTACCGTGCTGACAGCATCTCGAATCTCGATAGGAATTGATAAGGCTGTCCCTAAGGGACCTTAAAATACTTCCTTTACGGATTTCCGAATCCTTTCTAAAAGGACCTCAAATTTATATAGGAAGAATATCATATATATATATTTGTTGAATAAAAATCAAAAAACAAAACTCTCAATATTTAGAAATCATACAAAACCAATCCGGATTGAACAAAAACGAATCTTTAATTATTTCGAAGTATATATATATATATTATAATCAATTATTAATCATTTGTAAATATTATTATTAATTATATCCGAATTTTTGAATATATTTTTTCATTTAAATTATTTATTTTATTATTATATTATAAGAATAATATTTTATATAATATATTTAATCATTTCAAATATATAATAATTTAAAAAAGCTTAATTTAAAATTAATAATTTTAATTCAAAACTGATAATTTTAATTCAAAACTAATAATTTTAATTCAAATCTTAAAGAATTAGAGAGTATAATAATCTTTAAAAATATATAGATTTTGAAGATTATTAATTGAAGAATATAAAGAATTTATTAATTTATTTTGGATATATTTATTTTTCCAGAAAGAGCAAAAAAAAATGAAAAATATATATAAGAAGTATTTCTAGTTCCTTTAGAGTGTATAGATCCGCGAGTTTGGTTCTGTTAGAAATATAACATTTCGAGATTCTTATTGATTCATCCTCTATAATAACCAGCCAGAAATCAGGATGAGCTATCGAATCATGTAAGTACATCAATAACGCCATTGTATGATAGCCCTGAGTGAGGAATGAGACGTGAAGTGATAGTTATACTATTAATGAGCATACTCAGGATTTAGTTACTGGATGTATCGAAGATATTAAATGAAAGAAGGGAGTTTTGTAATATGTAGATATTATTTATAAGATAGTATTGGAGAAGAAGGATTTTAAGAGGAAGATTAAGATCTTGAATAATATTGAGGGTGTTGAGATAGGATGCGAGAATACAGCCGGATATATTATTTGCAATTGGATTGAGATATATAAGTGAAGAAAATGAAAATTAAAATGTTTATAATTGAAAAGTTTATAATATAAAATAAATGAATTATAGATATTTTCTATTTGCAAAGCAAATTCAAAAAATTTCTCGAAATATTTTTTGAAGAAGATTTATATTCAGAGTATTTTAATAAAATTATTATTTTTATATAAATAATTTTTAAATAACTATATGAGAAATATTATAATAAAATATAAATCAATGAATAGTATAACGATCCCGATATTAATATCTCAGAACGTTATCTTTTATACCTGCTCTGAGCAGAGCTTTTCATTCGTTTAGGTTTCAATCCCCTCTATAAGAACTATAAAAGATTCAACTTTATTATATATTATATAATAGTTTATTATTCTCTAATATAGATAAATTGATTCTTTATTATATTTTGAATGAAACTATTATTACAAATATATTATAAATAAAGATAATCTGAATAGGAATTAAAAAAAACTTTTTTTATAAATCTTATTATAATAATTTCTTATAATATATATAATAAAAATAAATTAATATTTCTTGATTGATTAATTGCTATATTAATAAATTCAATTCAATTTCAATAACTAAGTTAAAAATACTACGATTGCTAAAAGAATATTATTTATAAAGTTAGAAAACTCTATAAGAAAGTGATTTTAATATTAAACACAAGTATATTGTTATTTGATTGGAAAACTTTATAAAATCTCTATATTTACTAAATTATAACATATAATCGACGGTTTATTATCATTCTGATATCGCTTTTTATTAAACTTAAAAAAAGAATTTTCTTAAAAGAAAAAAAAAACAATGAAAAGTTTTATTATTATTTTAAAACTAATTGATTCTTTATCATTTGTGATTCTTACAAAAAATACAATAGAAAATATTAATCTTATTTTAATTTTATATTTTCGATTCTTTTTTTATATTTAATATCTCAAGATTTTTATTTATATCTAGATGAAAATATCTTATATATGATTTAATAATTCAGACGATATAATAATAATAAGAAAATAAAATTTATATATATACTTTTAAACTATTATCAAATATATTTTTCATTCTCTAGATATGAAATAGATATATATTTATTAAATTTTAAGACTATTAGATTCTTATACAGACATATCGAAAATATCAAGACCGAAAAAAAACTTAACATCCTTTCTTTTAAAATCAACGTCTAATCTTTCTCTTCAAATCTTTGCCTCAAAATGGCACTGTATATATTATATGCCCTCAAAAGCGCGAGAACGACATACAATAGTTGGCAATTTGGCCGAGTGGTTATGGCGCCAGTTTCAGGCTGACCTGATTCAAGCAATTTACTGGTTCGAAAGAGCGAGGTAAGCAATCACAGCTAATTATTCCTGAGTACACTAACTAATAAATCTCAATAGGGTTCGAATCCCTCAATTGTCAAATGAGAAACTTTTGCATCTTGGACTCGAGAGGTGAGTTTTTTGCGATATCATGTGTATTGTGAGGCGAATGTGGGCGGCTTAGCGGTTGATTGATTGGTTTATTAGTTGTGTGAGGCAGCCTCATTTATCATTGGGTCTGTCTGTTGATAGATTTTTGGATCTGTTGATAAATGAACCCCGCTTGTGACGCACAAGAGCCGTAGTAGAGCTGAATAAACAGGGTCAATTATGTTCCTTAGAATCTACAATTGAAGAATTATGGCTTGTAAGGAGCGATTAGATATATATACACAAATACCCATTTATAGATTGTAGGGTTATATGTATACATTATTAAAGTTACTATTTTATTATATTAAATTATATAATTCGTAATATATATATATGGATGATCAGCTTATAAATTGATATAGGAGATAAGAGGTATCATATGGTTAACTTTCTATAATTCACGATTCGTAATACTACTCCCCCCCTTTGGAAAAGCTTGCTCTCGAGTGTTTCATTCTTTTATTCCATTACTATTTCATCGAAAATCAGGTTTTGTGAAGGTTCATGAGCTTTAAATCAATTAGATTAGTCATTTTGGTTGATTTGATCAATTTAATGGAAATTAATCAAATTAATCAAAATTATCGATCAAATTGACCAAAATGACGAATGAATTGATCAAATCGACTAAATCGTTCATCAATTGATTAAATTAACATTGATTTGTATTCTCTTTGATTTGAGGAATCTTTGAAAGGAAAAAGTTTCAATAGAAAAGAGAAGGAGGTTGAATTATAGTATAATGATGATGAGTGGTTAATATGATTAATTCCGAAATCGATCAAATTAATCGATCAAATTAATCGATCAAATTAATCGATCAAATTAATCAAATCAATTAAATTGAACGAAATCGATAGGGATGATATTATATTTCGTTTTTACTATATTCAAGCTTTTCTTTATATAATTTTTGAAATAATCATAGGCATGAGTTTTTTGAAATATATTGTTTTTGTATTATCTTAGTGGTGGTAGCTCATTTATTATATGAAGCTCGGGTTATATATATATATAATCAAATTCCTTCGAATTTGTATAGATTTTCGATCCTTTTACAATTATATATATATATACTATTATAAAATCATAACATCTAATCTGCTATATTGAAGAACATTTTTCTTTCTCTTAATTTTATAGATGAATCGTTATCTACATGATTATAATTATCCTTTTTGTTTTTATAAAGTTTTATTCAATCAATTAATCGATTAAAAGGATTAAGTAATGTTGGATTGGTCAGGTGAAAATCGTATAGAAAGTGCGGTGATATTTTAAGATTGGAAGTAGGATATCAAATAAAATCGATATCGTTATTAAGCTACAAGACTCTGTATAATAGGGTTTTTTGTATTTTCTTTATTGTTAGGATTTTCTTCACTTTCTATTCCGAATTACTAATTATATTAATAGGTGGAGGTAGTTCGAGTATTTAATCAGAAAGAGGATCGTTATATGCTTTGTATAATCGATCTGAAAGGAAAACAGAATGAATTTTCATTGTAATCAAAAATTCGAGCTTGAAAAAGCTCCTAGATCGATTAATGATCTTGAATCTTTTTTGAATTGGAAAATCCAGCTTCTTGAATAGTCTTTGAATAAAATAACTCTTTATATTAAGCTATACATAATCTCCGATATCGAAATCGATCTCACACCGATAAACATTTATAGATTTCGATATCTTGATTTGTGTTAACAAGTCATATTGAGTGGGTGGAAAAGCCTTATTATTCTAAGGTTATCTGGTTAGAAGCTATTATACAGGTTATGTGATTCGGTAGAATCACATGCAGACTAATCCCATTATAGTATAATCCCATACTTAGATATACAATATAATCCAAAATCCAACACTCCTTTAAAAGCATAACATATATAAAAGCAAAAAAGGCTAAACTATAAATACCACAATTGATTTAAACCAAACTAAGCAACATTAACCTGAAAATAGAAAGCCAATAACATTAAATAATCATTCCTTTGCTAAATCTTTTAAGACCCAAGATCTAACAAAATTCGAATAGAATAATCGCTCCACAATAATATAATAATCTTTAAAGGATAATCAGCACCCCTCTTTTCATAATAAAAATTAAAGGAAATCCATCTCTCCTGCTTTTAATCCTTCAATCGTATTGGATTAGAACTTTCAGCCCTATATTATAATACAAACGCCTTTTTCTAATAGAACAATACATCTTATAAAGTTATACCCATAACTCTTCCCTTCATAACAAAAATATAATTAATTATCAATCAGAATAATTAATAAATTATTAGCTAATAACTTTTGTTTCAAAAAATCATTATATTTATCGACCTCTAATACTATACTTATCTAGATACTAATAATCTTTATATACTAACTAATAAACTATTACCAGTTCTAGAAAACTATAATATCTATCGACCTCTAGTACCACATTTAACTAGATATCTAATAATCTCTATATACTATATAACAAAACCTAATACTCCTTTTATTTGAATACACATCTTTCTACTACTAATATAATCGTTCACTCCTCTTAATATATCGCTTTATATATCTTCCGATATACAATCTCCTCCTCTGATTCCACCTCCGGCTCTTCCTGTAATCGTCTCCGATTCCATCTCCGATTCCCTTACCAAGGATACTCTCCTTCTCCCCTATAATTATCAATTTAATTATCATTGTAAACATTGAATATAAAGATACAACAAAATAATACTAATCTGAAAATAAAAACAAAATGATATTGAAATGATACACAATAAACAATACATCAAAAGATAACAAAACTAACAACCATAACTACAAAAAGAAAAACAAAAAGATATCGAAAATATCAACAACAACATAAAAAAATAATGGTCAAAAAAAAAATTGAATACTAACAAAGAATCCCTAAAAGGAATATAAAAAACACTCTCCCAAAACAAAAGCATTATTCCTCAAAACAAAAAACAATAATATCTCCCCAATACAAATAATATAAGATACAATGAAAATGAAGATAACAATATCCAAAAAACAAACCAAGAATCTTCTTCCAAAAATACTTCAAATATCGAATCCATCATTCCAAAGATTCCAGTCTAAGAATCAACTTCTACAGACCCTGAATCTATACCAGAAACAAAATTTAAAACCATTTTAAATTTTATTAATAAACCCATTTCAATAAAATCAAAAACAAAGTAAATCCACAATCATCTGAAACCGAACAAAAGGATACAATAAATCTTGAAAATGAACCTCCCAAAATACCTAAAACGAAAACAAATATAGATTTCATAGCTCCCCCAAAAACTATACTAGAAACATAATCTCCAACACTCCTATTAGATTTTCTACAAAAAACCTATCAATTATATAAGAATCAAAGATATTCGAGAAACAGAAATATTCAAATCTTATTCTGAAAAAAAATTTCGAAAAGCTTACTTTGCTTTACAAAGTATTTATTTCTTATCATTACCATTAATATAAAACAAAAAGGTTTCCGAAAGAGAAAAAAAGATATCGAGGGAATCGATTGATTCTCGAATTATCAGAAAAAAAATATAAAAAAATGGCATCTTCTGTCTAAGTAATTTCTAAAGCGGATTCTTCTGTACTAACTATATTATTGGAATTCAATTTTACCAATATATTTAGTATAACAAGCTTTTCTGTTTTAATTATATTATTGAAATTCAATTCTATCAATATATTTAATATAACAAATTTCCCTATTCAATTATATCGACCTTGTTCATCTACTCTACCAAATCTATCAAGGATTTGATCTTTCACCCTAAAAGATTAACCCTAAACTATACAATGATATATAGAGCCCAGATTCATAATCTATTAACAAATCATATTGAATAGATGGAAAAGCCTTATTATTCTAAGGTTATCTAGCTAGAAACTATTATACAGATTGTATGATTCGGTAGAATCACGTGCAGGCTAATCCCATTATAGTATAGTCCCATGCTTAGATATACAGTATGATCCAAAATCCAACAATTTGGGCATATAATAAACCTTCTTTCACTTACATAAGAACTAATCTATTGTATTCTGTATATATACAGGCATTACACATATTCATATTGTTTGTTGGCTTACTAGCGTCTTCCTTCCATTCCCATACATATTTCGATACATACCCGTATAGGGTTTCATAGAGTATAAGCCCTCCTAAAAAATCGTATAGAAAAATAAATTACATGTAATCCATCATAGATAGGAATTCTGATCAATCGTCTTGATAATAGTTAACAAACAGTTTTAATTGCTATTGAAAATACTGATTATAAATCTCAATTTGATTATCGATTTGAAAATAATAAGCAATGAATAATTTGAAATCGGTTTCTAGGATTTGACTGAATTCCTTCCAGAACTGTAATATGAATTAGGGGCTGCGATTCGATATTATAATATCAAAAGGATTATAATATCGATATATATAATAAAAATATAATTGTATTTAAACTCGAATATCGATTGATTTGTAATAAAGTATAGAGATAACTTGCTTTATCAATCGATCAATAATGATTAAAACGTTATCATATCCGTATTTATCTTTATTGAAACTATAATAGTTTATAATAACATATTGCTATACTCGATTAGGAATCGGAAATGAATGCAATAAACCAGGGGTACAATCGTATAGAACAGAACTGCGTTTGCAAACATAACAATTATATATATATCTGATTACAATATCATACATTCTGAGCCAATAATATTGTTGAAATAATAAAAGGTAGGTTTTGCTTATACTAGAATAAACAATAAAAACAGAATTATAGACTTTACGAATCAAATAAATTCGAAGATTATTGACATCGAATATCATCAAACAATTATTGTAAAGCAAAAAGTCATTTTGGAATAATATATACTTATAACCTTGGGTAGTTTACATTCTGAATACTAACAAACTATCTATAATTTTATTTGCTTCGATAATATAATTAACTAGATCGAATTGAAGAGCGATTTCATTTAAATCGATATTAATAATCGTTGTTTTATTTGGGTAATGCTTTCATAAAGCTTTTCTTATAATTTCGGTATCAATTTGGTTGTCTTTAATAAACTGCTAAAGGTGATTCTTCTTCTTGGTATAATTTTGAAGGTTCAATTCGTCGATCCAACAGGTTAAAGTATCAGCAAAAGGATTATCTTTTTCAAGGCGATATATAATAATGAAATTATAATCGATTAGAACTTTTACCCAGCGAACTTATCGGATATTGAAAGTCTTGATAATTATGAAATATTCAAAAACCTTATAATCAATATAAACCTTGATTTTATATAATGAACCAATAAGTTCTGTTCTTCAATAATTAAAAGATCAAATAATTGATAGTATTTCCTTATTATAAATTTTGTAGTTCAATTCAACAACAATTATAGTTTTGGAGAAATAAATTACAGAAAATCAATCTTCGTTATATTGTTATGATAATATATTAGTAATTATTTCATTGAATGCATCTGTTTCGAGTATACAAGGGAATCGATGATTATAGTATTATAAAAACGGAACGGAGATAAGCTTTTTCTTCAAAATATTGAATATATTTTGATATACTTCATCGAATATAAATTTAACGTTTGTTTTAATGAATTCGTTAAAAGGTTTTGTTATTATATTATAATCCTTAATGAACTATTAATAAAAATTACAAAAACCAAAAAATGATTGGATCTTTTTCATTATTATCGGAAAAATCTAATTCTCAATTATCTCAATCTTTTCAAAATCCATCTCTACTTTTTTAATAAAAATGATAAAACCTAAATATTTGGTATATATAATATTAAATTCGTATTTCTTGAGATCCGTTTATAAACCAATGGTTTCTAATCATTCGAGAATTAATTTAATATGAATTTGATGCTTTTCTTTGTTTTCAGAATAAATTAGAATATCGTTGAGGTATACTATACAGAAGATATTTAAATAATCAAATAGAATATTATTCATATAACATTAATAGATTGCGGGATCATTCGTTAATCCGAATAATACGATTTTATATTTATATAATCTATATCGGGTTCGAAAGATAATATATTCTTCCGAAATAGGATTTATTCTTATATAATGGAAAGTTTAACGAATATCGAGTTTGGTAAAGATCTTAGCATCAGAAAACCAAAAAAGCGTTTTGTCAATCAAAGGAAAAGAATATTGATCCTTATATATCAAGGAATTCAATAATTTAAAGTTTATATAGAATCTCAAACTATTATTGGGTTTCTTGATAAATAAAACGAGTACAGTATAAAAGGCTTGATTAAATTCAATGAAACTTTTGTTAAAGTTATTTATAATATATTCTTTAACAATTTCCAATTATTCCAAAGATATCTTGTAAAACAGATTGTAATACAAAATTTGTTCTCCTTCATTTTCCAATATGATTTTATAATTATAAGATCGATTAGAAGGCAAAATATTTGATTTATATTTGGAAAAGGCTCGATAATATTATCGATATTTAAATGATATTTCAAATTCTGAATCGATTTCGGTTAATACTTGATCGAATTTCTTTCGAACTTTTGTATTCTTGAATTCAATTAAGGTAACCAATATTCTCTTTTCTGTATATTGTTTATTCCATTGGAAGTTTATTATATCATCGAATTCTTTTAAAGTAATAATAAAGAATTCAATTTGTTTATCTCTTTTATATTCTAATTGGAACTTATTGGGTTTAAGTGTATATAGATCAAAGATTTCGGATAATATATAGGGGAAGTATTTATAGATCTGTAGTGATAATATAATTGATTGAAAAGGAGATGGATTGAATTTGAAAGGAATCAGGATTTCTTTTTTTTCAATAAGAATTTGTATTATATTTATATTTGAAGGTTTTTATTGTATATTATTAATTATAATTGATTTGTTTAATTGTGAATCTTTTCGATTCCAATATTCTTCGAGCTGATCATTTCATCGATCAGTATTTTGTTGGGTTAATCAATCGATTTTTCATTTGCAAAGGAATGATTAAATAATAAGGAGATTATTCGAATAGGAGATAATATAGGGTCTCTTTTTAGATCATTCGAAATATTGATTGAAGCAATCGAGTTTTGTTCGAATCTTTGATAATCAAAATCTATTTAAAATAACATTATAACTCTTTAATTCAATAATAAAGAAAGGGACAAAAAATTGTTTATAATTATCGACCGTTAAATTAAGGAATGTGAAATAGATAATAATATAATCTTATATATTATTATACCCTTTAACTTCAATTGAAACTTCAAACAGTATAATTCTAAATTTAAACATAGGAAATAAACAAGTAAGGAGTATAGTATTAATAAAAGCGAATTCATTTGTTTTAGAATTAATAAGTACTTTTGATCGATAAATGTAATCATTTTTCGAAAGGTTGTAGGGAAAGATGAATGCTTCTTTTCCTATAAATTTGGTTAAATCAAGAAATCTTATATCCTGTATAGCATTTAAGATGGAAACGGAATCTAAGTATTTGGTTTTAAATGCTTTTCTTTTTCTAAACAGGCATTCTGTATAGTTTCAATTATAGTTTTTGGGCTGAAGTCTTCTTCAGTATTCTGATATTCTTTGAATTCTTTTGTTTCTTTTTATATTGTTTCGATCTCATTGAGATTATCGATATGAGGTGTTAATATATATATTGTTCTAAAAAAGGAAGAAGACGATGAATATTTGAAGTTCGAATAATTATTGGATATAACGGGATTAATATATCCGGGAGGAGTATTCCAGAGTAGAAATAGTTTCAGGAATATAAAGGTTCCAAAATTGGAATTATTAAAGTTCCGAAAGGATTATAAGGGATTTGTAATAATTGTTGGTTTGTAAGTAGTTATAAAGGTTTTTTGATCAATATGATATTGGTTTTGTTTTTGTAATAAAACTTCGTTTTGATCTACTCTAATGAATATATTCGCGAATTCTTTTGTAATTTTGTAATCCTTGATAGGTATTGTTATTGTTTGCAAAAGAAAATCGGAAATCTTTTATTCGAGATCCCTGAATAGGATTTTATTATTGATAATCTCTATTTGGGTAGTAAGTAATTTAAACTTTCTATACTATTCTAGGAAATTGCTATATCGAATTATATTAGATATGATCTATATTTCATATTGAAAACGAGTATCATCAACTTTGATCGGGTTCTAATAAATCGCTGCAAGTTGTTCAATCAATTCGAATACTGTGAATCGGGGTATTTATATATAAAAAATATAATAATATACTTGTACTTCCGATTCGGTTTAATTGATTATATATATACGGTATTATATTTCATTCTTAAATAATATAATATATAATTTGAATCATTCTATAATTAATAATTACTACAAATTAATTTTAAATTCAATATTATTGTTAAATTTAATAGTAAGATTTATGGGTTTTGATATATATATATTTTGCTGCGAATTGTGATTGACACAGGAATGCAATCTTGATTAATTAGATTGGCTTCTTGAGTAAAAGGACCCCTGATTATTAGATGGGTCATTATTTCCTGAAAGGGAAGGAGACTTATCGAAGAGCTCCAGGTGATCAGATCGTTTGATCAAAGTTTTCTTTTTCTGATTTCAGGATCTTCAGATTTGCTTGGATGAAGATTCTTGAATTTCGATTGAGGGAATAAAAAGAATCCCAAATACTATTGTTGATCTGGATATTTGTATAGATATTACTTGAAATTCAGAAAGAGATTATATTGTTATAAAGCTCATTGTTATTATAGCTTTCAATTATCGATTCTTCTTTTTTAAATTTATAACCATTATATAAAGATTTTATAATTGTAATAATAATTCAAAAGAAGCAATTGAATTACTGGGAATATCGATTTCATATACTGGAATCTTCTTTTTATCAGTTTTCTTTCTTTCAATAATAACATTATCCAATCCTATATTTATATTTTCTTTGAAGGATTGTTGAAATAATTGAAGAAAAGAAAAGAATTCCTCAGAATATACTTTCGAAGGTTTAAAACATATAAAAGGAGGAATTCGTTGTATTATGAAAATAATAATATACTTCTAAAAGGGTTTATCTTCGTCAACTAAATCGAAATAGATCTTCTTCCTCTAAATATAACATTTGTAAAAGTTTATCTAAGAAAGTATTATTAAAATAAGGTATTATTTGAAAGGCTATCAGATAGCCGAACGCTTATAAATGAATTGTAGATAATATGATATATAAAAGCTATAATAGAATTGAATAAATAGGGTCAATTATATTCCTTAGAATCTATAATTGAAGAACTATGGTTTGTAAAGAGCGATTAGATATATATACACAAATACCCATTTGTAGATTGCAGAATTATATGTATACATTATTAGGGTTACCATTTTACTATACTAAATCGTATGATTTGTAATGTATATACATGGATGATCAGCTCATAAATTGATATGGGAGATAAGAGGTATCACGTGGTTAGCCTCCTGTGGTTCACGATTCGTGACACCGCTTGTCTCTTTGTCAAAGTTCGATTTGAGATAACGGATTAAATTAAAATATAATATATATATAATACTCTTCTTTTATATTTCTTATATTAAACAAAGAAATAAATATTAATTGTTTTTTTAATTAATAATTTTAAATATTTAAAGTAATATGAAATATTAAATTTTAAATCCCAAATTTTAAAATTAATTAATAATATTAATATACTATTCAAAAGTTCTTATTTTTTTATAAATTTTAAAGATTTTTTATTAATATTTAATATTTAATTAAATAACAAATCAATATTATATTATAATAACTTCTATATTAAATTTTAAAATTATATATAATTAACAAGATTTATATTTGTATTATTATTATTAAATAATAAAAAACTCTTATTAATCATTTCAATATAACTCTTATTAATCATTTTATAATACAAAAATCTATATATATTATTGTTGGAAATGAGGCTATCATAGGATTAGAATTGAGATCACGTAATCACAATGGTGTATAGATCATATTTGGGAATAATTTCAATTCTATTCTTATTAGAATAATAGATCTTTAGTTCAATTTATATAATCAATAATACTATTATTTCCTGTATCAAAAGTTAATAAATTATAAGATCTAATTATACAGTAATAATTAGAAAACAAAGCAAATCGAGAAAGAATTAATATAATTAGTAAAAATGAAACGGAGTGGAAATCAGAATTTTTATATAGTGTTATTGAAGTAGAGTTGAAATATAATAATATAGTTTATAATTTACAATATTATAGGTTAGAATGGAGAGTAATCTGTATAGTATTAATATAGAATTATAATAAAAACAAAAAGTAAATTTGTATAATTATAAAAAAATATATTATAATATAATTTTATAAATTTTCTTATTATTTTATTTTTATATTTCTTTATTATCCTGAATTTATTTGTTGTATATTTTTTAAAATCGTTTTAAAAACCTGAAGGCTATTTTTGATATTTATTAAACAATAAGAAACTTTTATAATATTGGAATCAAATAATTTTTCGAAGTTCGATTAAAACAATTATGAATAATGATTTAGATAAATGAAGATATAATTGAAAAGAAAAAAATGGTTTTATATAATTGATCAAATATTAAACGAATATATGTAGATTATAAGATCCAATATAGTATTTGTTTATAAGATCAATGATTGTGTATATTATAATGTTGAATTGAAATTGGAATATTTAAAGGATGAAACGAATATGTTATTATATATTTGTATAATACTCAATAATAATGATAAAGTTTTTATCGATAAATATTTAATAGTATATATACTTTAGAAATACTTTAAATCGAAATATATTAGAATCAGTATAGTTATAGTTAATATGTATATAACGATGATTTAGAATTTCAATTTTCAATTTGATATTTATTTTGATATAATTATTATCGAAGTTTGGGATAAATTGAAAGAGTATAGAAGGAAATTAAAGATTATAAATGAAAACTATTGATTAATATATCAAAATATTGTTTTGTTTTTGGTTTTAATATATAGTTTTCCAATCGATTATTAAAGAATAATAAATATATTAAATATCTAAATCAATTTTAGTATCGATAATAAGATCAAGTATTTATAGATTAAGGAATTTCGTTTTAAGGATAAATTAAAGCGAATATAAATTGTAAAAAAATCTAAGTATACTTTTTGATATCAAAAATCAGATTTCGGGATTCTAAATAATATTTATGATTTGTATTAAAAGGAAAATTATTATATATAAGATTATTTATATTTAATATAAATCAATAAATTCCTTTATAATTATCTTTATTATCAAAAAAGAAAAAGATTATTAAATCTAAAAAAGGTTTATTTCAACAAGAAAAACCAAATATATTTTGTTAACAATATCTTTGAATCAGATTTCGATATTGAAGATATAATAAAAGAAGATTGTAATTTGATAAAGGAAATTATTAATAAGATTTCTTTTAATAAATAATATATCAATATAGATACTTTTTTATATATATTTGATTAACCTTTATTATTTAGATTAATAAACTTTATTATCAAATGAAGGATAAAGATTGATAGGGAAATGATATATTGTTGTTATTGGGGTTTAGTGGATATAATATACAAAGATAATTCTAAGATATTATTTTCAAATATATTATATATATTAGGGTTAAAAGTAAATTTGTTATTAAGAAAAAGGATCTACGAAATAGAGCTGCAAAAGGAATTTAACTTTTATTATATATATTTTAAAAAGGACAATAAAAAAGTTATTTATATTAGAATACAAAACGGAATATACATAATTTTATATATAACTAAAGGATACAAGAATACAATTCTTTATTCGAATATATATCAAAATGATTAAGAAAAAGTCTTTTCTTTAAAAATAATCGATAGTATTAAAGATATCGATAATAAATTAATATTTAAAAAGAAAGAGAGATATTTATTATAATATCGAAAATTCAATCATCTAGATCTAAACAAAATCAAAAATCTATATAAAGTATTCAATATAATTAAATCAATAAAGATCTTAATTGAATTAGATATTTATGAAGTATATATATTTATCAAGATGATTAATTGTATTCCAAAGTAATTGAATCTATATAAATCAAAGAGATTCGAATTTATATATTTCGATATTATAGGATCATTCCCAAAATCGATTTGAAGGAATTATTATTTCATATTGATTATCAATAATTATATAAAAATAAATTAGATTATATTACTTAAACAAAAAGATAATACAATTCAAATATTGAAAACTTAGAAAAAGGAAATGGAATTGGTTATTAAAGAAAAGATCATTATAATCAAAATTAACAACGTATTGAAATTTCTACAAGTTATTTATAAATAGTTATTAGGTATACGATTCGAAGTTATAATAATTGTCTTTTTATATGAAAACGGATTTGTAGAATGGAATATAAGGATTATAGAAGTAGATATAAAAGTAATGCTAAAAGAAACTAAATTATTATTAGAATTTTGGAATGAAATTGTAAAATATGATATTTATATTAGGAATTGTATTAATATTGGTTTTGATATAAATAGAATAAATCGATTCTTTAAAAAAACTTTTACAAATATAATACCAAATATAAAGATGTATAAAGTTTAAAAGAACAAATGTTATATTTATATCAATTCCAAGATTATTCCGAAAAAGTAAAGATACAATAAATTACAGAATATTTCGAGAATTGGTGTATTCTTAGGATATTCAAAAGTTATAAATAAATATATTAAAGTATATTTTCCAGAGTTAAGTTATATATTTCGATCAAGTAGAATAATTATAGATGAATTTTATCGAAAAGGAGATTTGAATTTTAAATTAAGAAATTGTGAATTAGATTTATAAGGAATAAAGAATGTAAAATTAAATCGAAGACTTTATAATAGATTAATAGTAAACAAAATATCTTTTTTATTTTCGACATTTTCTTTATTTTTAATATCAAATGTAATATCTATATTATCTTTGTTCAAAATGTTTTTTTTTGCAAATATTATATTAAATTCAGTGATTATATTAAACACCTTAATTGTCGAATTGAAATTAAATAAATTAGATATATCAATATTAATATACGATAAAGATAAAGATGGTAATATTTAGAAAATAAATCAAGAATCTTTTTCTAAGGATATTTCAGATATCGAATTCATTATTTCAGAGGTTTCAATTTAAGAATCAACTTTTGCAAATTCTGAATCTGAATTGAGAATAAAATTTAAGATCGTTTTAAATTTTGTTAACAAATTTATTTCAGTAGAATCAGAAAACGAAGTAAATCTATAATTATTTGAAATCGAATAAAAGGATATAATGGATTTTAAAAACAAACCTTTAAGATATTTAATATAAAAACGGAAAAGAGATATAAAATAAGATTTTGAAGGAAAACAGGAAAGTAAAATTATAAGAGTATTTGTTGGAAATGAGGCCATCATAGGATTAGAATTGAGGTCACGTGATTACAATGATGCACAGACCATATTTAGGGATAACCTCAATTCTATTCCTATTAGAATTATAGATCCTTAATTCAATCTATATAATCAACAATATTATTACTTTCTATATCAAAACTTAATAGATTATAAAATCCAATTACACAATAATAATTAGAAAACAAAGCAAATCGAAAAAGGATTAGTATAGTTAATAAAGATAAAACAGAATGAAAATCAAAGTTTTCATATAGTATTATCGAAGCAGAATTGAAATACGATAATACAGTTTATAATTCATAATATTATAGATTAGAGCGAAGAGCAGTCTGTATAGTATTGATACAGAATTATAACAAAAACGAAGAGCAAATTCGTATAATTACAAGAAAATATATTACAATACGATTTTACGAATTTTCTTATTATTTTATTTTTATATTTCTTTATTATTCCGAATCTATTTGCTGTATATTTTTTAAGATTGTCTTAAAAACCTGAAGATTATTTTCGATATTTATCAAACAACAAGAAACCTTTACAATATCGAAATCAAACAATCTTTCGAAGCTCGATCAAAACAACCATGAATGATAATTCAAACAAACGAAAATATAATTAAAAGGGAAAGAATAGTTTTATATAATTAATCAAATATTAAATGAATATATATAGATTATAGGATTCAATACAGTATTTGCTTACGAAATCAATAATCGTATATATTACAATATCGAATTGAAATTGGAATACTTAAAGGATAAAGCGAATATATTATCGTATATTTGTACAATATTTAATAATGATGATGAAGCCTTTACCGATAAATATTCAACAGTATATATATTCTGGAGATATCTTAAATCAAAATATACCAGAATCAATATAATCATAATCAATATATATATAACGATAATCCAGAACTTCAAATTTCAATCCAATATTTATTCCAATATAATTATTATCGAAATCTAAGATAAATTGAAAAAGTATAAAAGGAAATTAGAAATTACAAATGAAAATTATTAATTAATATATCAAAATACTATTTTGTTTTTGGTTTTAATATATAATCTTTTAATCGATTATCAAGAAATAATGAATATATTGGATATCCAAATCAGTTTTAGTATCGATAATAAGATTAAGTATTTGTAAATTAAAGAACTTTGTTTTAAGGATAGATTAAAGCGAATACAAATTATGAAAGGATCTAGATATATTTTTTAATATCAAAAATCAGATTTCGAGATCCTAAATAATATTTGTGATTTGTATTAAAAGAAAGATTATTATATATAAGATTATTTATATTTAATACGAATCAATAAACTCCTTTGTAGTTACTTTTGTTATCAAAAGAGAAGGGGATTATCGAATCTGAAGAAGGTTCATTTTAACAAGAAAAACTAAGTATATTTTGTTAACAATATTTCTGAATCAGATTTCAATATTAAGGATATAATAAAGAAAGATTATAATTTGATAAAGGAAATTATTAATAAAGCTTCCCTTAATAAATAATATATCAATATAGATATTTCTTTATATATATCTGATCAATCTTTATTATTCAGATCAATAGATTTTATTATTAAACAAAAGATAAAGATTAATAAAGGAGTGATATATTGTTGCTATTAAAATTTAATAGATATAATATATAAAGATAATTCTAAGATACTATTTTCAAATGTATTATATATACCAGGGTTAGGAGTAAACTTATTGTCAAGAAAAAGGATCTGCGAAATAGGATTACAAAAGGAATTCAATTTTCATTATATATATTTCAAGAAGAATAATAAGAAAGCTATTTATATTAGAATGCAAAACAGAATATATATGGTTTTATATATAACCAAAGTATACAAGGATATAGTTCTTTATTTGAATATATATCAAAATGATCAGGAAAAAGGCTTTTCTTCAAAGATAATTGATGATATCAAAGATATCAATAACGAATTAATATTCAAAAAAAAAGAAAGATATCTATTATAATATCGAAGATTCAATTATCTAAGCCCAAATAAGATTAAGAATCTATATAAGGTATTCAATATAACCAAATCAATAAAGATCCTAATTAAATTAGATATCTGCGAAATGTATATATTCATCAAAATGATTAATCGTATTCCGAAGTAATTGAATCTGTATAAATCAAAAAGACTCGAATTTATATATTTCGATATTACAAAATTATTCCTAAAATCGATTCGAAAGAATCGTTATTTTATATTGATCATTGATAATTATACAAAAGTAAATTGGATTATATTATTTAAACAAAAAAACGATATAATTCAAATATTGAAAATTTGAAAAAAGGAGATAGAATTGATCATTGGAGAAAAGATTATTATAATCAGAACTAACAATATATTGGAATTCCGATAAATTATTTATGAATAATTATTAAATATATGATCCGAAATTATAATAATTGTTTTTTTATATCAAAACAGATTTGCAGAATAGAATATAAAAATTATAAAAATAAATATAAAAATAATACTAAAAGAAGCTGGATTATCATTAAAGTTTTGAAATAAAACTATAGAATACAATATTTATATCAGGAATCGTATTAGTATTAATCCTGATATGAACAGAATAAATCGATCCTCTACAAAAGCTTTTATAAGTATAATATCAAATATAAAGATATACAAAATCTAGGGAAGCAAATGTTATATTTATATCAATCTTAAGATTATTCTAAAAAGGTAAAGATATAATAAATTACGAAACATTTCGAGAATCAGTATATTCCTAAGATATTTAAAAGTTATGAATAAATATATCAAAGTATATTCTCCAAAGCTAGATTATATATTTCGATCAAACAGAGTAATTATAAATGAATTTCATTGAAAAGAAGATTTGGATCTTAAATTAAGAAATTGTAAATCAGATTTACAAGAAATAAAGAATATAAATCAAATCGAAAATCTTATAATAAATCAATAATAAATAAAGCACCTTTTCTATCTGTGATGCACAAGAGCCGTAGTAGAGCTGAATAAACAGGGTCAATTATGTTCTTTAGAATTTACAACTGAAGAACTATAGCTCATAAGGAACGATTAGATATATATATACAAATACCCATTTATGAACTGCAGGGTTATATATAAGCGTTATTAGGGTTACCATTTTACTATACTAAATCGTATGATTTATAATATATATATACAAATGATCAATTTATAAATTGATATAAAAGATAAAAGGTATTATATGATTAACCTTCTATGATTTACAATTTATAATACTACCCCCCCCTTCGGAAAAACTCGCCCTCGAGCATTTCATTTCTCTATTCTATTACTATTTCATCGGAAATTAGGTTTTGTAAAGATTCATAAGCTTTAAATTAATTAGATTGATCATTTTGATTGATTTGATCAATTTACTGGAAATTGACCAAATTGACCAAATTAATCGACCAAATTGACCAAAATGACGAATGAATTGACCAAATCGATCAAATCGTTCATCAATTGATTAAATTAATATTGATTCATATTCTCCTTGATTTGGGGAACTTCTGAAAGGAAAAAGCTTCAATAGAAAAGAGAAGGAGGTTGAATTATAGTATAATAATAATGGATGGTTAATATGGTCAATTCCGAAATCGATCAAGTTAATCGACCAAATTGACCAAATTGATCAAATCGACCAAATTGAACGAAATCGATAGGGGTGATGTTACATTTCGTTCTTACCATATTCAAGCTTCCCTTTGTATGATTTTTGAAATGATTATAAGCATGAGTTTTTGAAATATATTACCTTTATATTATCTTGGTGATAATAGTTCGTCTGTTGTATAAAGTTCGGGCCATATATATATATAATCAAATTCTCTCGAATTTATATGGGTTTTCGATTCTTTCACGATTATATATATACATATTATTATAAAATTATAACATCTAATCTGCTATATTGAAGAATACTTTTCTTTCCCTTAATTTTATAAATGAATCGTTATCTATATAATTATAATTATCCTCTTTACTCTTATAAAACTTTATTCAATCAATTAATCGATTAGGAGGACCAGACAATATTAGATTGACCAGATGAAAATTGTGTAGGAGATACAATAATATTTTAAAATCGAAAATAGGATACCAGGTAAAATCGATATTGTTATTAAACCACGAAATTCTATATAATAGGGTTTTTCGTACTTTCTTTACTATTAAAACCTTCTCCACTTCCCATTCCGAATTACCAGTTATATTAATAAACGGAAATAATTCGAATATTTGATCAGGAAGAGGATCGTTATATATTTTGTGTAATCGATCTGGAAGGAAAACAGAATGAATTTTCATCGTAATCGGGAATTCGAGTTTGAAAGAACTTCCAGATCGATCAATGATCTTGAATCTTTCTTGAATTGGGAAATCCAGTTTCTTAAATAATCTTTGGGTAGGATAACTCTTCATATTGAATTATATATAATCTTCGATATCGAAATCGACTTTATACTGGTAAGTATTTATGGATTTCGATATTTTGGTTTAGATATACAATAAGCCTTTTTTCGTTTGTGTGAAAGCTAATCTATTATGTTCTGTGTATATACAGGCATTATGTATATTTATATTGTTTATTAGTTTATTAGCGTTTTCCTTTTATTTCTATGTATATTTCGGTGTATACCTGTATAGAGTTTTATAGGGTATAAACTCTTCTAAGGAATTGTATAGAAGAGTAAGTTGTGCGTAATCCATTATAGATAGGAATTCTGATTAATCATTTTGATAGTAGTTAACAAACGGCCTTAATTGTTATTAAAGGTATTGGTTATAGATCTCAATTTGATTATCGATTTGGGGATGGTAAATAGTGAATAGTTTGAGATCGATTCTTAGGATTTGGCTGAATTCCTTCTAGAATTGTAATATGAATTGAGGGCCGCAATTCGATACTATAATATCAAAGGGATTATAATATCGATATATATAATAAAGATATAGTTATATTTGAGCTCGAACATCGATTGATTTGTAATAAGATATAGAGATAATTTACTTTGTTAATCGATCAATAATGATTAAAACATTGTTATATCTATATTTATTCTTATTAAAGCTATAATAATCTATAATGATATATTGCTATACTCGATTAGGAATCGAAAATGGATATAATAAATCAGGGGTACAATTGTATAGAACGGAACTATATTTGTAGATATAATAATTGTATATATATCTGGCTACAATATTATACATTCTGGACCAATAATATTGTTGAGATAATAAAAGGTAGATTTTGTTTGTATTAGAATAAATAATGGAAACGGAATTATAGATTTCACGAATCAGGTAAATTCGAAGGTTATCGACGTTAAGTATTATTAGATGGTTATTGTAAAACAAAAGATTATTTTGGAGTGATATATACTTATGACCTTGGGTAGCTTATATTCTAAGTGCTAATAAGCTATCTGTAGTTTTGTTTGCTTCAATGATATAGTTAATTAAATCGAATCGAGGAATGATTTCATTCAAATCGATATTAGTAATTGTTGTTTCATCTAAGTAATGCTTTTGTAAGACTTTTTTTATAATTTCGGTATTAACTTGATTATCTTTAATAAGCTATTGGAGGCGATTCTTCTTCTTGATATGGTTCTGGAGGTCCAATTCGTCGGTCCGACGGGTTAAAGTGTCGGTGAGAGGGTTATCTTTTTCAGGGCAGTATATAATGATGAAATTATAATCAGTTAGAACTTCTGTTTAGCAAATTTATCGGATATTGAGAGTTTTAGTAATCATGAAATATTTGAGGGTTTTATAGTCGGTATAAACCTTGATTTTATATAGTGAATTGATGAATTCCGTTTTCTAATAATTGAAAGATCGAATGATTGATAGTATTTCCTTGTTATGAACTTTGTAGTTCAGTTCAATAGCAATTATGGTTTTGGAGAAATAAGCTATAGGAAATCAATCTTCGTTATGCTATTGTGATAATATACTAGCAACTATTCCATCGGATATATCTATTTCAAATATACAAGGGAATCGGTGATTATAGTATTGCAGGAATGGAGCAGAGATAAGCTTTTTCTTTAAAATATTGAATACATTTTGGTATACTTCGTTGAATATGAATTTAATATTTGCTTTAATGAGTTCGTTGAAAGGTTTCGTTATTATACTGTAGTCCTTAATAAATTATCGATAAAAATTGCAAAAACCAAAGAATGATTGGATTTTTTTCATTGTTATCGAAAAGGTTCAATTCTCAATTACCTTAATTTTTTCAGGGTTCATTTTTATTCCTTTAATAAAGATAATAAAACCCAAGTATTTGATATATATAACATTGAATTTATATTTCTTGAGATCTACTTGTAGATCAATAACTTCTAATCATTCAAGAATTAATTTGATATAAATTTGATACTCTTCTTCGTTCTCAAAATAGATTAGAATATTATCGAGATATATTGTATAGAAGATATCTAGATAATTGAATAAAACATTATTCATATAATACTAATAGATTACAAAATTATTCATTAATCCGAATAATATGACCTTGTATTTGTATGATCCGTATCGGATTCGGAAAGTAGTATACTCTTCCGAAGCAGGATCCATTCTTATACGATAAAAAGCTTGACGAATATCGAGTTTGATAAAGATCTTAACACCGGAAAACCAAGAAGGGAAGGGATACCGATCCTTATATATCAAGGAATTCAATAATCTGAAGTTTATACAGAACCTCAAATTACCATTGGGTTTCTTAACGAATAAAATAGGTACAATATAAAAAACTTAATTAGATTCAATAAAACCTTTATTAAAATTATCTATAATATATTCTTTAACGATTTCCAATTGTTTTAAGAACATCTTATAAAACGGATTATAATACAAAACTTATTCTCCTTTACTTTTCAATATGATTTTATAATTATAAGATCGATTAGAAAGCAAAATATTTGATTTATACTTAAAAAAAATTCAATGATATTATCGATATTCAGATAGTATTTCAGATTCTAAATCGATTTTGGTTAATACTCGATCAAATTTCTTTCGAACTTTCGTATTCTTGAATTCGATTAAGGCAATTAGCACTCTCTCTTCCATATATCGTTCGTTCCATTAAAAGTCTATCACATCATCGAGTTTTTTCAGAGTAATAATAAAAAGTTCAATTTGTTCATTTCTCTTGTATTTTAATTGAAACTTATCGGGTTTGAATACATATAAATCGAGGACTTCGGGCGATATACAGAGGAGGCATTCGTAGATCTACAATGGTGATGTGATTGGTTGGAAAGGAAATGGATTAAACTTGAAAGGAATCAGAACCTCTTCCTTTTCAACAAAAATCTATATTACATTTATATTTGAAGGTTTTTATTATATATTATCAATTACAATTGATCTGTTTAATTGTGAATTTCTTCGATTCCAATATTCTTCGAATTGATCATTTCATCGATCAGCATCTTGTTGGATTAATCGATCAATCTTCCATTTGCAAAAGGATGATTGAATAACAAAGAAATTATTCGAATAGAAGATGATATAGGGTCTCTCTTTAAACCATTCAAGATGTTTATTGAAACAATCAAACTTCGTTCGAATCTCTAATAACCAAAATCTACCTAAAATAACATTATAATTTCTTAATTCAGTAATAAAGAAAAGGACAAAAGATTATTCACAATTATCGACCATTAAATTAAGGAATATGAAATAGGTAATAATATGGCCTTGTATATCATTATACTCTTTAATTTTAATTGAAGTTTCAAACAATATAATTTTAAATTTAAATATAAGAAATAAATAAATAAGAAGTATAATATTAATAAAAGCAAATCTATTTACTCCAAAGTCAATAAATACTTTTAATCGATAAATATAACTATTTTTCGAAAGGTTATAGGGGAGGATAAATGCTTTTTCTCCTATAAGCTTGATTAGATCAAGAAATCTCATATCCTATATAATACTTAGAATAGAAATGAAGTTTAAACATTTGGTTTTAAATACTTTTCTTTTTCTAAGCGGGTATTCTGTATGATTTCAATTGTAACTTCTAAACTAAAGTCTTTTTCGGCATCCCGATATTCTTCGAATTCTTCTACTTCTTTTTGTACCATCTCGATCTCATTAAGGTTATCGATACAAAGCATCGATATATATACTGCTCCAGGAAAGGGAGAAAACGATGAGTATTTGAAGTTCGAATAATTATTGAGTACAATAAGGCCAGTATATCCGGGAGGGGTATTCCAGAATGGAAATGGTTTCGGGAATATAAAGGTTCCAAAATTGAAGCTATTAAAATTCCGAAAGGGTTATAAGGGGTTTGTAATAACCATTGGTTTACAAGTAACTACAAAAGCTTCTCGATCAATACAATATCGATTTCATTTTTGTAATGAAATTTCATTTTGATTTATTTTAGTAAATATATTCACGAGTTCTTCTATAGTCTTGCAATCCTTGATAAATATTGTTACCACTTACAAAAGAAAATCGGAAATCTTCCATTCGAGATCTCTAAATAGGACCTTATCATCGATAATCTCTATTTGGGTAACAAGTAATCTGAACTTCCTATATTATTCTAAAAAGTTGCTATATCGAATCGTATTAGGTATAATCTATATCTTGTATTGAGAACAAGTATTATCGACTTCAATCGGGTTCCGATAGATCACTATAAATTGTTCGACCAATTCGAATACCATGAATCGGAGCACTCATATATAAAAAGCATGATAATATACTTATACTTCCGATTCGGTTTGATCGATTATATATACACAACATTACATTTCACTTTTAAATGATATAGTATACAGTTTAAATCATTTTATAACTAATAATTACTACAAATTAACTTTAGATTCAATATTATTATTAAATTTAGTAATAAGATTTATAAGTTTTGGTATATATGCATTTTACTACAAATTATAATTAATACAGGAATACAATCTTGATCAATTAGATCGACTTCTTGAATAAAGGGACCCTTAATTATTAAATGAATCGTTATTTTCTGAAAGGGAAAGAGAATCCTCGAAAAGCCCTTAATAATTAGATTGTTTGATTAAAGTTTTCTTCCTTTGACTTTGGGATCTTCAGGTTTGTTTAAATAAAGATCCTTGGGTTTCGATTAAGGGAATAAAGGGAATCCCAAATACTACTATTGATTTAAATACCTGTATAAATATTATTTAGGGTTCAAAAGGAGATTGTATTATTGCAGAATTCGTTGTTATTATAACTTTCAATTATCGATTCTTCTCTTTCAAATTTATAACCATTATATAAAAATCTTGTAATTGTAATAGTGATTCGGAAGAAACAATTGAACTGCTGAGAATATCGGCTTTATATATTGGAATCTTTTCTTTACCAATCTTCTTTCTTTCAATAATAACATTATCCAATCCTGTATTCATATTTTCTTCGAAGGATTGTTGAAATAATTGAGGAGAAGGAAAGGGTTCCTCAGAATATGCTTTCGAAGGTTCAGAGCATATAGGAGAAGGAATTCGTTGTATTATGAAAATGATAATACATTTCTAAAAGTGTTTATATCTTCATCGATTAGATTGGAATAGATCTTCTTCCTCTGAATATAATATTTGTAAAAGTTCATCTAAAAAGGTATTATTAAAATGAAATATTATTTAAAAGGTCATTAGATAGCCGGATACTTGTAAATAAGTTGTAGATAATATAACGCACAAAAGCCATAATAAAGCTGAATAAACAGGATCAATTATATTCTTTAGAATCTACAACTAAAGAATTATGATTTGTAAAGAGTGATTAGATATATATACACAAATATTCATTTATAGACTGCAGGGTTGTGCATAAGCATTATTAGAGTTACCATTTTACCATACTAAATCGTATGATTCATAACGTATGCACACAGATGATCAGCTCATAAATTGATATGGGAGATAAGAGGTATCACGTGGTTAGCCTCCTGTGGTTCACGATTCGTGACACTATCTTTAATATCAAATATAATATCTATATCACCTTCATTCCAAATATTCTCTTCAATAGATATTATACTGAATTCAATAATTATATCAAGTATCCCAATTATCGAATTGAAATCAAATAAATTAGATATATTAATATTAATATACAATAAAAATAAAAATAACAATATCTAAAAGATAAATCAAGAATCTTTTTCCAAAAATATTTCAGATATCGAATCTATTATTCCAAAGGTTCCAATCCAAAAATCAACTTTTACAAACCTTGAATCTATACTAAAAGCAAAATTTAAGATCATCTTAAATTTTGTTGATAAATTTATTTCAATAAAATCAAAAAACGAAATAAATCCATAATCATTTAAAATCGAATAAAAGGATATAATAAACCTTGAAAACGAACCCTTAAAATATCTAATACAAAAACGGAAAAAAGATATAGAACAAAATCCTAAAGAAAAACAGGAAAACAAGATTATAAGGGTATTGATTATAATATCTATATAGATCAAAACTCAAGAAAGTATAGAATATATTATAATTACAATTTTAATCATTTATAAGATAAATCTTTATATCAAAAACAAAATCGTTTTAGATTTTATAATTTCGTTGATAGATATAAATAATACAAAAGGTATAATATATCCGATCAAAGAAGTTTTGAAAATCAAAATACCAAGAATTTATAAAGAAACAATATCGGATCAAGAATACTCTGAAAAATAAAAGGAAGTTATCCAAAAGGAAATCATATTTTTGATTCAAAATAATATTTGGGAAGAATATATATTCCTTAAAGAAAGTAATCTAATTTCGATAAAATAAATATTTATAATCAAGATTAAAAATAATAAAATAAAATGATTCAAAACAAGATTAGTAATTCAAAGGTTTAATCAAATACTAGGAAAAAATTACAATGAAACATTTATATCAATAATGAAATTAGATATATTCAGATTATTTCTAATTATTATCGCAAAGAAAAATTTGGAATGTTTATATTTCGATATCAAAAATGCCTTTATTGAATCGCACTTGAAGGAAAAGATCTACCTCGAACCATTTCAAAATATCAAAATCGAAAAAGGATATATATTACAAACCCTACGAAATCTATATAATTTGAAGCAAACTGAAAGGGATTGGAATTTATTATTAAAGAAAGAACTTTTAAATATAGATTTTGTATAAAGTTTAATAGATTCATATCTATATATATCCAAAGATCGTAATATAATATTACTGGTATATATCAACGATATCGTTATTGTATTATATATATTATCGTAAATCATTTGATTCGATAAAAAGTTATCAGTTTGTTTTAATATCAAAAATCTAAAAAAGATTAGTAAAATCCTAAATATTAAAGTTATTCGCGATAAAAAAGTATATATATTAACTATAGATCAAGAAGAATATTTCAACATTATATTAATCAAATATAGTATTATATATAAACAATACCAAACCAAGAAACTGTCAATAATGGATTATATCTATCTCTGGCCAGCAATCGATGATAATGAATTGGTAGATGTAAATGAATATCAACAATGAATAGGAAGTGTAATTCATCTAATAATATATATTTAACCAAATATAGTATTCTTAGTTGAAAGATTTTTATAATTTATAATAAAACCAATAAAACATTATACTATAGCTTTGAAGAATCTGATACGATATCTATAATTAACAATCAAACAGAAATTATAATTTGGACTAAAAAAAGTACAATCTGATATCTATAAAGAATATAATATATTTGACAATATAATAAAGATATATATAGATATAAATTGAATTAATAACAAATATAACCGAAAAAATGTTTTAAAGAGAGTTGTAATATTCTATAAAAGCTTTATATTGTAAATTAACAAGAAATAAATATTTGTAATTACCTTTAATACAGAATCAGAATATATTATAATAATAATATTTACCAAATAAAAAAGATGAATTGTATAAGTACTCAAAGATTTATTCAAATTAAATTATATTGAAAAGAATAGAGATATAATTTAGATATTTAATAACAATTAGGGTGTTTGAACTTTAATTAAGAATTGTTAACAAGTCATATTGAGTGGGTGGGAAAGCATTATTTTTATAAGGTTATCTGGCTAGAAGCTATTATACAGGTTGTATGATTCGGTAGAATTATATGCAGGCTAATTCTATTATAGTATAGTCCTATGCTTAGATATACGGTATAATCCAAAATCCAATATTCCTTTAGAAGCGTAATATATATAAAAGCAGAAAGGGCTAAACTATAAATACCACAATTGGTTTAAATCGAGTTGAGCAATGTTAGTTTGAAATAAAAAGCTAATAATGTTGAATAATCATTCCTTTACTAAATCTTTTAAGATTCAAGATTTAATAAGATTATTTCGAATAGAATGATTGTTTTATGATAATATAATAATCTTTAAAGGATAATCAGTATTCCTTTTTTCATAATAAAAATTAAAGGAAATCCATCTCTCCTGCTTTCAATCCTTTAATTATATTGGGCTAGAGTTTTTGACCCTATATTGCAGTATAGATGTCTCTTTTTAATAAAACAATATATTTTATAAAGTTATATTCATAATTCTTCCTTTTGTAGTAAAAGTATAATTAGTTATCAGTCAGGATGATTGGTAGGCTACTAACTAGTAGTTCTTGCTTCAGGGAATCATTATATCTATCGACCTCTAATACTATACTTGTTTAGGTATTAATGGTCTTTATATACTAGTTGGTAAGCTTTATTGGCTATCAGCTCCAAAAAGCTATGATATCTGTTAATCTCTAATATTATATTTGGTTAAATATCTAGTGATCTCTATATATTATATAATAGAGCCTAATACTCCTTTTATTTGGATATACATTCTTTTATTATTAATGTAGTCGTTTATTTCTTCTAATATATCGCTTTATATATTTTTCGGTATACAATCTCCTTTTTTGATTCCATTTCCAGTTTCTCTTGTAATCGCTTCTAGTTCCATCTCTGGTTTCCTTATCAGGGATATTTTCCTTTTTTTTTATGATTGTTAGTATAGTTATTGTTGTAAACATTGAATATGAAGATATAACGAAATAATATTGATCTGAAGATAAGAACAAAATAGAATTGAGGTAATATATAATAAGCAATATATCAAAAGATAATGAAACTGATAATTATAATTATAAAAAAAAAGAACAAAAAGATATCGAAGATATTAATAACAATATAAAGAAATAATGATTAAAGAAAGGGTTAAATATTAATAGAGAATCCCTAAAAAGAATATAAAGAATACTTCTCTAAAATAGAAGCATTATTTTTCAAAACAAAAATAGTAATATCTCTTCAATATAATATAATAAATTCCAAGAATACTTTAGATATCAAATCCATCATTCCAAAGGTTCCAATTCAAAAGTCAATTTCTGTAGATCCTGAATCTATACCGAAAGCAAAATTTAAGACTGTCTTAAATTTTGCTGATAAGTTTATTTCAATAGAATCAAAAAGCAAAATAAATTTATAATTATTTAAAACTGAACAAAAAGATATAATAGATTTTGAAGACAAATCCTCAAAATATCTAAAACAAAAACAAATATGGATTTCATAATTCTTTAAAAAACTATATTAAAAATATAATTTCCAATACTCCTATTAAATTTTCTACAGGGAATCTATCAACTATATAAGGATCAAAAGTATTCAAAGAACAGGAATATTCGAATCTTATCTAAAAAGGTTTCGAAAAGCTTACTTTGCTTTATAGAATATTTATTTCAAAACAAAGAAACTTCCGAAAGAAAAAAAAGATATTGAAAGAATCAATTGATTTTCGAATTGTCAAAAAAAGGATATAAAAAAATAGCATCTTCTATCTAAATAATTTCCTAAAACGGGTTTTCCCGTATTAGCTATATTATTGAAATTCAATTTTGCTAATATATTTAATATAACAAACTTCCTTGCTTGTCCATTGAATAATCTATGATTTTATTCGATTCCATTTTACAGATATATTTAATATAGCGGGCTTTCTCGCTTAATTGTATCAACCTTGTTTATTTATTCTACTAAATCTATCAAGGATTTGATCTTTTACCCTGAAAGATTAACCCTAAATTATACAATGATATACAGAATCTGGGCTTATAACCTATTAACAAATTATATTGAATAGATGGGAAAGCATTATTTTTATAAGATTATCTAATTAGAAGCTATTATACAGGTTATGTGATTCGGTAGAATCACATACAGGCTAATCCCATTATAGTATAGTCCCATGCTTAGATATACGGTATGATCCAAAATCCAACAAGAATCTATATTTATATAAACGATCCAAATATATAAATATCAATTATCATTTCATTAGGGATTTAATAGAAAAGGAGAAAATCATTATTAGTTATATTAATATATACAATATGGTTATTAATAGAATAATGAAATCTTGTATAAGGATTACTTTCGAAAGATTCAAGAAAATGTTAGGATTAATAGTTTAGAAGGATCGAATAGGATATCCTCAATAAGGGAATATTGGAAATGAGGTTATTATAGGATTAGAATTGAGGTTATATGATTACAATGGTGTATAGATTATATTTGGGGATAATTTCAATTCTATTTCTATTAGAATTATAGATCCTTAGTTCAATTTATATAGTCAACAATACTACTACTTCCTGCACCAAAACTTAACAGTATTGATTATAATATTTATACAGATCAAAACTCAAGAAAATATAGAATATATTATAATTACAATTCCAATTATTTATAAGATAAATCTTTATATTAAAAATAAAATCGTTTCAGATTTCATGATTTCGTTAATAAATATAAACAATACAAAAGGTATAATATATTCGATCAAAGAAATTCTAGGAATCAAAATACTAAGAACTTATAAGGAAGCAATATCGAATTAAGGATATTTTGAAAAATAAAAGGAAATTATCCAAAAGGAAATTATATCTTTGATTCAAAATAATATTTGGGAAGAATATATATTCCCTAAAGGAAATAATCTGGTTTCGATGAAATAGATATTTATAATTAAAACAAAGAATAACAAAATAAAACAATTCAAGATAAGATTAGTGATTCAAAGGTTCAATTAAGTATTAGGAAAAGATTATAACAAAATATTTGTATCAATAATAAAGTTAAATATATTCAAATTATTCTTAATTATTATTACAAAAGAAAATTTGGAATACTTATATTTCAATATCAAAAATATTTTTATTGAATTATATTTGAAGGAAGAAATCTATTTCGAATTATTTTAAAATATTAAAATCGAAAAGGAATATATATTACGAATCCTACGAAATCTATATAATTTGAAATAAATTGAAAGGGATTGAAGTTTATTATTAAAGAAAGAACTTTTAGATATAGATTTTATATAAAGTTTGGTAGATTTATATTTGTATATATCTAAAGATTATGATATAATATTATTGATATATATTAATGATATTGTTATTATGTTGTATATATTATTGCAAATTATTTAATTCGATGAAAAGCTATTAGTTTGTTTTAATATTAAGAATTTAGGGGAGATTAGTAAGATCTTAAATGTTAGGGTTATTTATAATAGAAAAGTATATATATTAATTATAGATTAAGAAGAATATTTTGATGTTATATTAATCAAATATGGTATTATATATAGATAATATCAAGTTAAGAAATTGTTAATAATGGATTATATTTATTTCTGGTTAATAATTGATGATGATGAATTAATAGATATGAATGAATATTAATAATGAATAGGAAGTGTGATTTATTCAATGGTGTATATTTGATTAGATATAGTATTCTCAATTGGAAGATTTTTATAATTTATAGCAAAACTAGTAAAATATTATATTATAATTTTGAAGAATCTGATATGATATCTATGATTAATAATCAAACAAAAGTTATGGTTCGGATCAAAGGGAGTACAATCTGATATTTGTAAAGAATATAATATATTTGATAATATAATAAAGATATATATAAATACAAATTGAATGAATAACAAATATAATCGGAAAAGTGTTTTAGGGAAAATTGTAATATTCTATAAAGGTTTTATATTATAGATTAACAAGAAACAAATGTTTATGGTTATTTCTAATATAGAATCAGAATATATTATAATAATAATATTCAATAAACAAAGAAGATAGATTGTATAAATACTCAAAGATTTATTCAAATCAAATTATATTGAAAAGAACAGAGATATGATTCAGATGTTTGATGATAATTAGGGTGTTTTAGTTTTAACTAAGAATTTATATTTGTATGAATGATTCAAATATATAGATATCAATTATTATTTCATTAGGGATTTGATAGAAAAGGAGAAAATCGTTATTAATTATATCAATATATATAATATAGTTATCGACGGAATAACGAAGTTTTATGTAAGGATTGTTTTCGAAAAATTCAAGAAAATGTTAGGATTAGTAATTTAGGAGGATCGAATAGGATATTCTTAATAAGGGAGTGTTGGAAATGAGACTATTATAGGATTAGAATTAAGATTATGTAATCACAATAATATACAGATCATATTTGGGAATAACTTCAATTCTATTTCTATTAGAATAATAGATCCTTAGTTCAACTTATATAATCAACAATACTACTACTTCCCGTACCAAAAGTTAACAATTATACTTATTCTGAATAATAAAATCAATATAATCAATATAATCAATTAGACCGTTTTAATCAATTTAATTAATTTAGTCAATTTGATTAATTTAATTGATCAAATTGATCAAATTGATCAAATTGATTAAATTCATTAATATATTATATATAATCTAATTATTCGATATACAAATATAAATTTAAATTCTATGAATTTACTAATATACACGAAACTATCGAATTTAGAGATGTTCAAATAAAGAAATTTAATTAATCGAATATCAGGAGTATTCAAATAAAGAACCTTTATAATACTAATCAAAATAATTAGAATAATAAACTTTTATTTAAATCAACAAATGAAAATAAAATATTAATATATAGAAGAATTCAGAAAAGATATATAGGAAAATTATACTCTCAATATTGAAGATTAAGAATCTATATCTAATATTATTCAGTATTATTATCTATATACAATATAATATCATTATATAACTCTTTTTTTACTATTATAATTTCATACTTATTTATTTCATTATAATCTCTGAACTATTATTTCTATATTATAAAGTTTATCACCTTATAAATACATAACCTCTAATAATTATTAATTAATAATTAATAAATAATTTTATATCTTATGAATACAAAAATTATATTATTTAAAAGATTTAATACTTATAATTATTTTATTAATATTATTCTTAATTTCGAAAGATTACACGTGATATTTCGAATCAAAGTTCGTGGATGCGTATGAAGTACTATAATTTTAAATTTTTATATAGTATAAAAGATTAAACGAGTCTTGAGTTCGGCCCCTCGGTGTCTGAAAAATAATTCGTATCGCTTCTACTCCTCGAATGATTTTTCTTGTATCTCAAAACCTACCTCGTAGTTCGTTCTCCGGAGGATTATTATTATTATTATTAAAAAATTTATAATTGATATTATTTTAATATCTTTTTCAATTTTATTTTATTGATTGTTTCAAGAAGTATTTTAATATTTTAAGAAATTCTAAAAATCATATATAACTTTTCCGAGAAAAGTTCTGATCTATATAGTCTCTACTATAATATTACACTTATATATATAACTAACTTTCAAAATATAACTTTTTATCTTATAAATTTTTCATTGAAATCAATCAATTCAGAATATTTCAATATCTTTAATTTCATAATAAAGTTAGTATAATTCTTGAAATTGAAGATATAGTTTTTATCAATTAATAATTTAATTATTTCGAAAAGAATTTGATTTTAAAATTATATTAATTTAATTAAAAGTGAGTGATAAAAAGTATGATATTTCGAAGTTTATGAAGTTAAAAATATTAGCTTCTAGTTTTTGTATTTCAAAAAATTATATCAATAATTATATTTCAAAATTCATTAAGATTTATATTGAATATAATAGAATTGATTAGTAATTATATTATAAAGAATTCATTTAAATTCGATTTGATTTCGTCATCGATTGAATTTTAAGATTTTAATCATTTAGGAGTTTAACGAAATACAAAAAAATCATGTTTTGGAAGCTAGTTATATATATGAGTATAAGTGTTTTTGTAATATAAAAGAGGATTAGATCTAAGATGTTCGCCCACCAAAGAAAAATATATAGATTCTATCGAAACAAGATAAAGACCTCTTGATTTCGAATTAATACCACTAAATAATTCAAATGTGCGTCTGCGGTGTGCCGGTCCAGTGTGGTCCAAAGTGAGTAAAGGTATCTTACATTACCAATCACCAATCACCAATCGGGAGTGTACTTTCGTTTTCCCCTCTTTCACCAATTCAATGTTGTGTAAACAATCTTTACCATGTGAATATTTATGAGCCGTTCTTTCCCGTTCTTTCGAATTGTTTGATTTGATACTTCAATTCTATTACATAATGATAATTGATTTACAAATCTCAAGTGATTTGAATCATTCATTATGATATCGGCAGGTTATATCTGTACATTTATTACATATGATAAGAGGAGATTTAAAGTTGCAGTCAACCATTAAAATGTCCAAGCCTCGATATCTAGTTCCTGTGTGTCAAGCCTCCAACGTTTTAGCATTGAAGAACTTTTGATGACGACAATTTCTCCTCAATGATACGAGTCATAGTGGTATCAGTTAGTATCACGACATACACGAGAGGAGGCTTTCATCGGTGGATGTCAGCTCACTCCTCGATTGTACACCATGACAATCTGCATCTCTACCAATTGATTATTGTTTCGTCGTTCTTATTACTAGTGGTTTTAACGTTTTTCGACAATGGCAGACTCAAGCCTTGCCAAATCCGTGTGTCAATGTTTGTCTTCGAGATGGGAACAAAATTCTATAAAACTTTTATATAAATGGGACCGAATTATCTCCATTACTTTATATATCAGGGTATTGCAGCATTTTTCTAAGGTTGGGCAAAAGCCTTGAGTTTGCTATAATAATGCGGGGCAAGAAAATGTAAAGGTTGAACATAGTAATGGGAGACTTTTAAAGACCTCACTTCTGTAATTTCAATATCATCCTGCAGTTGAATATCACCATCAATAAAAAGCGGACATTCCATTGGCAACCGAACTTTTGGAACCAGCCCGAGAGATGAAGGGAAACCATTCAACATCTTCGTGTATGCATTTGCCCCTCATTTGAATACGATCTTATGAGCCTTCTCGGCTTGTTCATAGTGTTGATTCAAACCTGGTTGCATGAAGAAGCCAGCATTCCCAAAGCATCCACAAGTAATATCGTGATTGTGAGAGCAAATTTGATTGTCTGTAGTATCGTATGATCAGGTTAAGCCAAAGAGAAAATGAGGGAAAGATGAGGAGAATATGGGGTTTAGATCTTGTAGTAGGAGAAGTATGAGTTGCAATATTAAGAATGAGCAAGTAGTTACCTTTATTAAATGATGTAGGAAAACAGAAGAATGAATTGTAATCCATGGTACGGCTGAAAGGCCAAGACATTTCCCCTCATCTCTCGGGCTGAAAGGTGCAGACCTTCAACATTGGACAATTCAAAATCCTCTATATATACCCTTTGGATTTCTGTGAAAGAATGAACAAAGCTTCGATATCTATCTTTATTCATTTTCATATCAATTTAACCTGAGTTGATTCCATCAATAACGCTACAATGTCTCTTGAAACCACAGAGCTTGCTTGCACTTCTGCCCCTGATGATATTTTGCATCTCATGTTCCAGGAACCCTACCCTACAAACGTAATCCGTGAAGCGCGATCTCCAGATGGTGGTAGCATTTGGGTTTTTCAAGATTCCATCATCGCTCAAGATGCACAGATCAGCGGCTCTCCGATGATATGCTACTATGTAGACAAAGACCCAGGCTTCCAGAAGGGACCCACAGTACGTTTTGGGTTTTCGATGTTCATTCCTATATTGGCTGACAAATTGCAGATTCACGTTCTTTATATGAACAAGGATAGACAATTGATGGAGAAAGTCAAGCATTTAGAGGGGAAAACACCAATTTGGACGGATGTCAAGGTTCCTGATGATATCAAGAAACGCCCAGATCTAATCTCAAGATTAACAGGTGGAGCATTCAATGAAAATAGCAGCTGGAATGTGAATGGATCGCAGTGGGTTTACTTTACACAGTGAGTCATAATCTATATCTTGGTTTTGTGAGTTGACTAAATCCAATCAAAGAGAACAAAATGGCGAAGTTGGCATTGCTGAAATTCGACGTTCAGAAGGGAAGGATTGGTATTTCCAGAGAATTCTTCATGAGAAACAGGACGAGGCGCTTCAGGGAACCTCTCTAGCCTGCGAGATCTCGAACAAGAACATCAAAGTGGGTCATCAATTTTTCCCTATATTTATATCTATTCCTAAATTCACTCACTTACCTTCTGTTCAGGTATTTTTCCAGCATCGTGACGGCAGCATCTGTCTATATGAGTATAAAGATGGTGACTGGCATGGTAAGCAATGTTCCCGTGCCAATGTGACAATGATTTCTAAGCTAATTGTTCTACAGATCAAGGCGTCTACGTCAAGAAAGAGGAGGTTCAGCCCCCATATCAAAACCCAACACCACTTGCCTGCACCATGACCAAGGACGGATGCGTCCATCTATTCTTTGCTGGATTTGACAAAAACAACAAGCACAAGATCATGCACTATAAGGATGGTAAGAAACAGGACGATGTGACCGACTTCTTCTCAGGCTCGAAGTTGGGCTGTACATCAGAAAGGAATGAGATTACCTTGTTCTACAGGAAGAAGCAACCTGAGAATGATGTGGGCACGATGGTGTATTCCAACGGGAAATGGAAGTATGGTGCTACTGTTATCCCTGCATGATCCGTAGTGGATTAGTGGATGAGGAGGAGGATCTTTTTTCATGTTGATTTTCAGGACTCCTACTCGGAATGAAAAGTTGTTTTTCCTTTCAAAAAGCACAACCACCAATCTACTTATGACCAAATCCACATTACGTGCAAGCTGGCTCTCCATTAATTAGTTATTAGTTATCTTTCCTTTCAATTCAGTCATTTGCCTGCCCGAATTAAGGATCTGCTCAGTGTGACCCTGAGATCTTCTCGTGATGGTGCCTTCAGTAACCAAGCCACAGTAGCTTACCGCATCCAATACCCTACCTTACTTATGAAATTAACGCTTATCCAAACCTTGCCACACGATAACGATACAAAAGAATCGGTATTCATGTTTCGTGTAAGGCAGGCTCATTGATCATTGAGCGTCTGTTGATAGATTTTTGGACACGTTGATAAATGGACTCCGTCTCTTTGTTGAAAAGTTCGATTTGAGGTAGCAGACAGGTCAAATTATGGTGAAGCATACATACTATACATGCAGCACTTCTCCCTTACATTCTTCACATTGAAACAAAGAGACAACCACATTTGGTCAAATGAACCAGCTATATGGTCCGTAGGTCCGCGCACCCAACAAGCATGTTCCCCTATTATTTTGTCACAGCGGAAAGTCTTGACAAATGTAAAGAAAGGTCAGAATAACATTGTTTTGGGATTATTGAATAGCTATTGAAGCCCTTAATAATACAGGATTAGAACCAATAAAATATTACCTTTCTAATGTTTGCCACTGTATATCATTGAATCAGGTGGGCAGACCTAAAGCTGGTACCATGAAAGACCTTGAGGAATCCCGGCTATGCGTGTCCCTTCTTTTCGTAGGAATGCTCTCTATCATGAAAAAAAAAGCAGTCCGAAAGTGGCATGTCACTCTCTTCCCTTCACCAAAGTTATAAGTAACCTATGAAAGAAGCGAGTAGATGTTTAGCTCGCATAGGCCGCCGCTATTGGAAGTAATCCCAACTTGATTTTCAGGGTTCGAGACCACCTCCTCTCCTTTTTCCTCTCCAATCTATAATACTCATTGTAAATCACAGGCCACTTGTCCGTGGACTCCTTCATGGAGTCATTGTTGACATGCAGTCAAACATCGAATGTGTAGGAGCCCTGTGATTGAGAATTACTAGGGATAGATATGTTTACATCGATCTATACGTTTGAGTGGCACCTATGCTCATTCATAGGTGCCTAGAATGAGAATAGCCTTCTCCCTGGCTTTTTAGTTAGGCTACTCTATGAAATTTGACTAAGGAATGAGATGACCTCAAACATCAAATAATTCAATTTCGATTTCGATTTCACATTGGGGCTTCTGCCTAGCCGCCAGGGTTTTTTGACGTGCCAATTTTCTCTCATTCCATTTCCATAACCATTAATGTCCCCTCTTGTTTTTGTTTTCTCCAAATCATGATATCAATTATCCCGGGATGATTTTCATTAGCTATCGAAATATTGACCTTTTTTTTACCTTCCAAAGCTTACTCAGTTAAGAAGATATTCCGATAGCCTTGAAAAGGCAAGAATGTCCATACGTTGGGGGAGTCGAGAATTGTTCATCCTCTATATTGTAAGGGACAGATATTATTCTAGATATTGACATAAACCCAATGCTCAGGTGAATTCAAACTTAAAAATCAGATAGATTGGAGCAGTCAATCAGGTAACGACCCTGAGATGAACCAAAATCTTCAGGATGAATTCAAGAATTGATTGAGCTTGAATACCGGCATCAATTTTGAACAACGAATAAACTCGAGTGTTCATCCCATATGCATCCTTTTCGCACTCCACTCAGGGCCTCCGGTAGTTATTGGAAGCGCAGTTTTGAAGATCGAAGATCCTTTGCTCAACTAAAATGAAGATATTTTATATATGGATGGCGCTAATGATGTTTAATTGCATATCTGTTGATCACGGAATTGTCGAGATATCTACAAAATCTACAAAATGTCAGTGAATTAAGACTAATCGAGAGAAAAAAACCCTTTCATAAAGAATACAAGAATTCTATCATATCTTTACATACTATCAGATAATACAAGAAAAGATATATATGCTACTTTTCAGTATACAACATACTCGGTATCTAGCCAGGAAATCACGTTGAGTTAAGAGCTGCTTGAGCAAAATTCATACACATAGTATACAATGAATAGTCTAGCCGTTGAAATGACAGCATTGCTATAGAACATTGATAGCAGCAAAATAAAATATGGACAAAATAAGAAGTCACATTCTCATCCTATGGGTGTTTCAGAAATTTATCTCAAGCGGTTTGAGTTCACGGGAAGCAGTGTTGCTTTCCCCATCGCACAATATACCCATGCCGCCTCATATAAATATGTTCTCATGACGATGAAAATGATGAGTTATTGACAAGGCATCGAGGAAATAACAGCAATGTCTATTTACCCGGTGATCTTCAAATCATCAATTGCAACTCCAGCCATCAAAATCATCTCCTTGGATGATGGTGGTAAGAAAAATATTGCTCGTACTGTTGTGTTCCCAATATAGTTTTACTTAAAGCGATCCTCACAAGACAAATCAGAACGTCACATGATCTGCCTCGGTGGCACAATGGTTAGCGCGTGGGCCTTTTAAGCCCAAGGTTGAGGGTTCGAGACCCTCCCGAGGCGATTTCTTTTTGCGTTTTGCGTTTATTCATTCTCTTCTTTTGACATAAATTTCGGATTTTCATGCTTGCTCGTCAAGTAGCATTTACCTTCATAGATAATAATTTTGCCCGCTATTAGTTCAATTGAATGGAGTGTTGATCTACTACCACATACTTTTATTTCTTTAATTTCGCTCCTGTTATTTATATATAGAGCCAATTCAATAATATGACTCTTTTATGTATATAGATCCTCTTCAAAGAAACTTTCCCATCATTAACACTGTCATCATTGATACTATCCGCAGTATTTTTGACTCCACTCATATGGCCGGTCCACTTAGACCCACATTGGAAACTCCATAACCCCAACACACGCTCACTCCTGCAAGGGGGGGGACTCTTGATCATGAGCAGTAGAACAAAATGAGAAATGTAGAGAAGACATCTCTCAACGTATCCCTTAATCTATTTGCATAAACCCTGAATACCTGCCACCAGCGAGTATACACCAGTAACACTGCTGTGCACTCTTGCGATCCTGCACAATACCCCGCAACGCATTGACATCTGGCTGGCAACCTGTTGTGTATTGTGAGATGATAAAGCCTGTCGCTACCACCATTGGTAACAAAGAAGTGTCTAGATGCTATATCAAGGCTAAAGAGGAAGCCCGGTACTGTGCTTCCAAAGTCGACTAGGAAAGTGGATGTAGATACATCTTTTGTTCCAAAATCAGTCACAACATCTCAGCAAATCAGGGAGTGTCGACGGGGGTAGAATTGTGATCAAAATGATTCGTGGATATGATATTGATATGGTTATTTTATAGTTCAGTCCGTACTGGAAGTTTTTATTAGGTTGTGGCTGGAGAAGAAAGTGGCTTGACTCACCACTTTTGGCTCACAGACTTGATGATTGCTAATGGCTATTCGCTGTCATTACGCCCTAATGGCCTTGGCTTTGTGGGACGACATGTAGTTTAGTAGATTATAAATATAGCCGAGTAAATTCATAATTGATATCGACATGTAGATATAACCGATTTCCCTACATCGTGCACGACCCCACATCTTGCACACCCCTTATATTCCTATTACGATTACTTCAAAATTCGATATTAATTATAAATTATAAAATATAAAGCTATAATTCTTTTTGAGTAATAAAGAGATGTAGTATTATCTTATAGAATTAAAAAACCTTTATATTTTCAATTTCGATGAAACCTTGATATATCATCCAGCTTTTGAATGTAATACCCCTTTCTTTTCTTTCATTATTGATTTATCAATCTTTATAATGTTATGATCTTTTATAGTTTCTTGAGATACTAAATCTATAATAGAAAAATGTTTTTGAATTATTTGTATTCTTTTAATAAAAGATATTAATGATTTTCAAGCTCTTTTTACCCCCTCTTTGGTATTATATATAATTTGATAATCGATTTTCCTTTATACTATTTTCTTTTTAATCGTTTTATTTTTTTATTCCTTTTCAATTTTCTTTTCGGTTTTCTTTTGTTTTTTAATTTCCTTTTTCTATTCAATAGCTAATACTTTTATCGATTGATAGATTCTAATTTTTTCGATTTGTAAGGGGGAATATAAAAAAGCATTTCTGCCCTTTTCCCTTATTAGATTTAAATATTTAGAATAGATTCTTTTCTTTCTTTCGATCTTCAAAACTTCTTCTAGATCTTTTGCTTTATATAATTGGATATTAATATTAATTGTATATATAAATACGATCTTAAAAAGTTTCTGAATGATATCGGGATCCTGTTTGAGGCGAAACTCTAATTTGAGATAACGAAAAGTTTTAATCGTATATGATGTCTTTATTTTATTCCCTGTGAATTGTATCGATATAAATGATATAAAAGCTTGTTCTGGTTCGATATTGCGAATAGTAATGTTCTTATTTATAAGATAAATACCGGCTTTTTCGAAAGATTTCAGGATATTATAAATAATAGTAGATTGAATTTAAGCAATCTTAAATATCATCCAAAAATTATATTTCGATATTCCAACAATACTTTTGCTTTTGTATATTAGATTATTGAGTTTTATATTATAATTCATCGAAAAAGGAAGAAAATAGTTTATATCAAAAAGTTGAAATCGATATATAGAATGGAAAGGGAGAATCAATAAAATGATCTTCAATTCATTATATTTCGATATAAATTCTATATTTATATGATTAGAATGATTATCTATAATCAATAGACGATATTCTTTCCTTGTTTTTGAATAAGTATAGCATTGAAAGATTTTATTAAACTAAATGAGGCCAAATGTATTCGACAACCATCCATTGCTTGAAGCTCCGAAATAAACCTGATCCTTTATTCTTATCTCATTAACCCATGTATCCTGTAGATCTCCAGATTCCCTTTTATAAATTAGAATAGATGGAATAACTATACCATCGATATATATATATACTAAAAGGATAATAAACTCTTTCGATCTATTCTATTTAACTTTCGTAGCTCTATTATAATCATATACATTAACATTCATTATCCTCTTTATAATCCTCCTTAAACCAATTATAAAGCCCTTTTCATCCCAATTGTATATATTCTTAGATAATATATTATATTTTATAATTACTTTTATCAACTAAATAAAAAAAAGAAAGATATTAATATAATTTTTTTAAATAATAAAATTTAATAACAATACAAAATAATTCAAACCAGATCATAAAAATACTCAAATACAACAACATTATCAGCTTTTATATATAAATTATCAATATATCAGAGATACCGACTTTGAAGATATGTTTTATATTTTTTCACGAAATTTACTGTTCAGTTCTTCCCTAAAAAACGGTTTATAATCTTTTCCACAAGGTTTTTGATTATACAATTTGTAAAGGGTATAGATCTTTATATCAATTTATTAATTTGATCAATTAAAATTTCTTCTTGCTCTTTTGAAAAAGATTAATGAGTTTCAATATATACAATACTGCAGGAGGTAGTTTTGCCTTTATAACGCCGAAAAAGTATTGAACGATTGATTTTGAAGAAATTTGTTATTTGAGTATATTTAGAATACTCTTCCTTTTTAATTTGAGCTAATGCAAGCTCTATACAGGCCTCTGAAGGTATATCATCGCTATATCCATCCATAGTAATTGATATTTTATAAAATTAAAAGTGCGTGCAAGATGTGGGGTCGTGCATGATGTAGGGAAATCGGTTATATATATATAAGGAGTAACTGGAGAATTCTAGTAACCTCAATTTTTCTATACACCACCCATTTTTGGTCTACTTCACTCACCTACATTATATACCATCTGATGGACGAGACCCGGCCACTCCTTGCACCGGTACCGCCGCCTACAACCGCAGCCGGGCAATATCCATATATTCCCGATGTGAACATTCCAAATGATGATTCTTTTGATCATAGAATTGATTTCAATCCCGGTGGAGATCCGGAAAATCCATTAGAATGGCCAAAAGCTTATCACAATGGAGTAACTTTACTTTTAGCATTCATGGCATTCACAGTGTATGCATTTCATCCAACCCCCACGTTCAACCAAGAATCCAATCTCTAACTCTTCATCAGTACATTCACCTGCATCGGTGTAGTTCCTATCGCCAGACAAATCATCCTTGATCTCGAGAGCCGAGAATCCAAATCCGCATCCGTCCTTCTTGTTACCATTTGGGAACTCGGAGAAGCAGCTGGTCCTTTACTCATTGCCCCACTTTCCGAAGTCTATGGTCGAGCGGCCGTTTTTAACGTTGCAAATGTTCTTTTTATCATCTGGACAGTCGTTGCAGCCAGTAGTCAAACATCTCATCTGTTCATTTTGTCAAGATTCATGACTGGTTGCGCTGTTGCGTCTAATGTCCTCAATCCGGCCATCATTGGCGATATGTTACCACCTGACCAAAGAGGTTCAGCAATGGCAACACTGATGCTTGCACCACTTTTAGGTGGTGCTATTGGACCTGCTATCACAGGAGCAATTGCTCAATCGATTGGGTGGAGAAATGTTCTTTGGTTTGCGGCTGGTATGGCTGGAGTTTGTGAGCTTAGTTTTGTTTTCCTACTCCGGGAGACGTACAAGACCCGTATCTTGCAGCGAAGAATTACAAGGTTACAAAAGGATAATGACGATCTTGCACTTAAAGCTGTAGTAGAGGAAGAGTGTGAACATACGGCGGTTGCGATATGGAAGGCTATCAAAAGGCCTGCAGCTGTATTTGGAGGATCTTTCGTGCTGCAAATTTTGTCGTTCTATGGCGCAATTATGTTTACATTCTATTACATTATGTCGACAACCTTACCCGAGGTCCTAAAGAATGTCTATGGGTTTCCTCCGGCGACAATTGGTTCTTCTTTCTTCGCTTTTAGTAAGTATTTGATCAAATTACTTCTAATCCATATATCTGACTAACACAAATAGGTGTCGGATCAGCTATTGCCGTCTTTGTTTGCAATGTGCTTATAGACCGAATCTATATCTATTTCCGGACTAAAAACAACAATAAATCAAATCCAGAGTACCGAATGCCTCTCACTGTAATCAGTGCTTTTATCCTTCCAATCTCCATCGTTCTTTTTGGATGGACTGCCGCAAATGAATGGCCAGTTGCCTTGCTTCTTTTTTTGGTCGGCCTCCAAGGTTTTGCTATTTTAACGGGCATGGTTCCGCTTATGGCTTATGTGGTAGATGCGTTTGGACTCTATTCGGCAAGTGCTTTGACGGCCGTACTCATTACGAGGTGTTTGACGAGTACGTTTTTACCATTGGTCGTTGGACCATTGACTGATGAGCTTGGATATGGATGGGGATTTATGATCATTTCGGGAGTATGTCTGGTGGTGGCACCTGTGCCATTATTGGTTATGAGATATGGAGAGAAGTGGAGACAGTGGTCTACATATACGAGGGATGATTGAATTATGAATTATAGTTGATGATGAATTTATGAAGGACAGAATTTTATATCGGACCACGGCCACATATTAGATTAAAAGGGAATAGTTCATTTTATTGCGAGAATATAGACCAATATATCATGAAATGATGCGTATGATGCATATACAAAGTTTCTCTCGTTTATCCACTCTCAATTCTTTTAAGTAAGCCTTACTCTCGAAATATGAAAGGCTGGAGTAAGTACTTCAAGTAAAGTAGTCGTCTAAATCACCTGTTGTATCTAGTATCGCAACCATGACGACAGCATAGGCAACGTTCTCCGCTGCAACTTTGATACATACTCTAAAGCATAACCAAGAATCTCCACAACGGGATGGAGAAACGAATCATCCACCATCATTTCGGAAGTCATCCACAAAGCAACTATACGACCAAAAATGCCAGCACCTAAGACGACGCAAAGAACGATTAAGACGATTGAAATAGTACTCGTTATTTCAGACGCAAATGCAACATTTCCGGCCGCAAAAAAACCAAAGATGCAAGATTTTGATATAACACAGAGAGTTGGATAGCCGGTACGAATTCCTTCGAGTGGAACGATGACATAGATTAATACGCAACGTACTATCCGAACCATGGATCCATCGGATCAAGTACACTTATCCCTTCGTATTATACCCAGTCTCAAGATCTTGAAGGAGTGCTAATGATATCTAATGAACTGGTCCATGATTTAACATCCTTTCAGATTATTCGATAAACGACAGCTCCGATTCTAACCTACGGATACGGAAACCAAGCACTACCCACCTACCTACCTCGAAACTTCTCAACGATAGTAAAGGGCAAATAACCATTCGGCTCTGTACGTTACCTATTTCTCGTGGAGATTTATATGTGAGAAATATCATATAGACGTGGGAAATAGGAATAGGATGTGCTATTTGTATTTACATCGGTGTTGATCGTGAGGAACCGGAGGTCTCCTTAATTATACAGATAATGCGGTATATACCCCAAATTATCATCTATTAAAATTCTAGCAAATATGAAATAAAATTATAGACATTAGAATTATCGGATAGGCAGGTAGGTAATCGATGTTTTCGAATGATGTATCTAGTGTTTTGGGACTGGGATAATTATATGCTGGGGTATTACCAGGCGGGGTTCTGGGCAGTAGGTAATTACTCTTGGTCTGTATTGCTTCGACGAGATTCAAAATTGTAGGAGGGGTACATGTTGGGGAAATCCAATCGCTCCTTGTGTGGGTAGGTATGGTTCGCAATATATAGTCAACCACTAGTTAGGTACTAGGTATATATTATATTACCATTTCTCCGCAAGAAAATAAATATTCCAACTGAACACGAACTTTAATCAACATCACGCCTCCAACACACCTAAAATCTTACTTTTAAAAGCTCATTAAGAATTTCCCCCCGCATTCCAATATACGTCCGCGCCAGCACCGATAACCAAGATCTCAGATCAATCCACCATCTATTCACCAAATCACACCTACATATCCAATCAATCAATCAATCCATAATTGTATTTCCAGGATCCTTTTTTATATACGGATATATAGATTATATTAGTTATGGAGAGAAATTATCGTAATCCGGGTGGGGTCTACTTAATTGGAATTGTGGATATTTAGGATTTTAGGATTTAAGATTTATGGGTAGGTGGGTGGAGTTTAGTGGGGCGGCGATGGGGAACTGACTACCTAGTTAATGGGATGGGTATCGGAATTGCGCTGCGTGATGTGAGAAAGGCGGAGGTGGAGGACGGAGATTTTTCTTGATGATTGGATATGAGGAGTGTGTATTGGGAAATTGGGATTTTAGGATGGGGTGGAAAGGGCGTATGTGGTCTGTCTGGATATATTCAGATAGCTCATGCCGAAAAAGAAACAACAAAACTATGAAGGGGTTCAAGGTAGCAATGACATACTGTCTACTGGTATTTATCTACTTGGAATCTAATCTAACGAGCCAAAAGAAAAAAAAGGATGAAGGTATTCAAGTTCGGCGTTGGGTGTGGGAAAGTCGGACGTAGCGGCCGCATCCCACCTGCCTAAATGGATAATACTTCTCTCCACAATACCACAGGAAAAAGTCAACCCCCCTAAAAAATCAAAATATGATATCAAATGGTCGGATTCAAACCAACATGTACATTGCGTAACTCCCTACACAGGACTCGAACCTGTAGCCTCAAGATTAGGAGTCTTGCACGCTACCATTGCGCCAGCAGGGATATCATGTGATTGTGGAAGTTGGATTTTAGATTACTTTATCAAGTACACGGTAGAGCTATGCCGGAAACATCGGGATTTTTCCAACTTGTGTGGGTTTGAAAAATTTATATTAATTCATTAGATAAAATTTGGGATTTGAAATTTCGTATTATTGTGAACTTTACTCCAAGATTCATCATTTGAATATTAAAAATTTCAAAAAAGATATTTAGTACCCGAGACTAAGCTGAGTAGAGATGAGTATCTAATTCTTAAGAATAAGACTAGAAACGGGGTATTGCTGACTATCTAGGCATTGAGAACAAAAATATAAACCTTCGATCTCAGATTCAAACTGAGCGACATAGAAAGATCTACACATACTGGGAACCTCTCTATAGGAATCGAACCAATATCTCCGGAATCAGAATCCGATGTGCTGACCATTACACCAAGTGAGGAATTGTGCGATCGTGTATAGATTGGCACGGCAGCGCCAATATGTACATTTATTCCTAAGCATATTTGCAATTAAAACTAGATGGAGAACGAGAGTGAGTGGAGGTCCCCCCCCCCCCCCAAAAAAAATCTTCACGAGGCAAGCGAGCGGTGCCCCCCTTTTCTCCACTTGCACTATAGAGACTTCTCCATTAATACCTATCTAGCGAAAGGAGAAAGAAAAGTCACTCGGAATTCGACCTTTAAAATCCTCGAAGATTCAAGAGTAATCATCACATGTTAAACATCCCATCCAATATCCACCGACCATCCAATAATCTTCACCCTGCATAATTTGTTGCATATCGTAAAAAGGGCGAAATAAGAGGGGCCTCCAATCTTACACCCAAACGCCCACGAATGCCTCTTCTTCGTCCAATCCGGTGTTGTGGATTCTGTGAGTTGCGATAAGATCATGCACTTCGACAAATTAGATATGCAACATATCTCCAAAATATTTTTTTAAGGGATTTGAGTGGTTGTGATTATGGTAGTGTGACGTTGCATATTCTTGTGAGCTAGCTATGATTGGGTAATATTCTATGCAATCATTGAAGATCCAAACAAAAAGAGTATTTGTTGCATCTCTGCCTTTTTTAACCTTTTTTTCACCCTTCTCCCCTCGCTCTTCAACCCCTCCTCAACCCCTCCTTTCTAATCATTATTTCATCATTTCATCACTTCATTTATATCACCATCCAATTAAATCCATCCCATTTTTTTAACAGCCCCAATTTTTCACAGTTGTTGCACATCGCATTTTTGTTGCACATCATGATTCAAGAAGGAACTTATCATGGTGGATGGGATGGGTGACCAATAGCTAGAAAGGTCCGAGAGCTGAATCCGAATATGCCGTACACCGACAACGAATGAAAAAGCCACAAACGAAGTATTTCCATGGATTGGACCAGCAGACACGACAAGGGTGATAAAACATCATGGCAAAAACGTGAAAGCCACGCTCAGAATTTCTAGACGTGCAACAAAATTGATCAAGAGATTGAGAGGTTAGAACGTGATTTGACGGGAAATGTCATGAGGTTGTTTATGTAAGCAGGATTTTGCTGAGTATGTAAAGGTCAATGATTGTGGATTTCGCAGGGGCTGATATCGATATCGATATCGATATTGATGTCCAGCGTCAAATGTTTATAGGGTCGTCGAGGAAGGTCATATTTTGCGATAATTGCAACGGAAGTAGCTGACCTCATATTGAGACGACTATGCGGGATAGAAGAATTCGCTCAAGGTTTCGCTGAGGAATTTGGTATCTTAACTTCAATATACGAGCTGCTTACTTGTAGTCCCCCCCCCCTTTTTTTTACCTCAATAGGATAAGCTCTTGGAGCATTGAAAGAACCATCAACAGATAGAAGGCTGATACGCGGGATTTTGTTGGAAGTAATTGAAAATGGTTTGTTTCCGCCTAGTTAATCATGTACAGGAACAGGCAAACGCATTATTTCGTGGCTATTGCGTGCAAACGAAGAAACATACTTTTAGCGAAGGACTTCATGCACTCTAATGCGCAGGCTACCATCCGTAGCACGTTTTCTTTACAAGGGATACATTTCGAAAGGACGATGGATGGTACAGAGTGATATAATTGTGGGAGAGAGCGGTTAAACAGGCAAATTAGTCCCTCAAAATTGATATAGCCTCATACATGACTTGATGGGAAATGCATCAACATTGAGAGTATCTATCGTCATGCCTACTCTTTGTCACGCATCGCCGTCCCCGCTACCCATCCCTCCCAACCACAAACGACTCTATTCAACCAAACCAAACCCCAGAAAAGCCTTCAATCATCTGGGTGAGCTTGGACCGCTACGCATGGCTTCACCACTACCACCCTTTTCTCCGGTTCCTCAGCTGGGTATTTAACCAACGTACCCGCAATACTGTATGCAATAACCCACCAATCGTTCAATTCGGTCTTCTTCTTGCAGTTCTCCGTGTATACTTCAGCCTGTGGTTCAACCTCGTCCTCATGAAGCACTTCTCCCCATGCGGGAATCTCGCAGCGGTATACATCCTTGTACGTTCTCAGTTTCATGGTAAGCTTAAAAGCATTCATGCATAGTTCCTGCCATTGACCTCTAAGCTGATCGGTTTTCTTGTTGGGATCTTTTCGCAGGGGGTCCAATAACCACATAAACTCTTCAGCGACATCCATGCATATACGTGGTGGATGGCTCGGGTTGGCTGGTTGAAGGTATTGTGCACATTTCATTGTGACGGTTCTCCAGTCAGCGATTTCAGCGTGTCGATCTGCAACTATTAGTATCTGAAAAGGGTACACCTAGTGAAAGGTAGGTGTGGACGCGAATACCTGGGTGATTCTTGCTCAACATTGACTCAAAATTTCTCAGCCCCTTTTCCATACCCAAGCTCTTATCTTCGAGTCCAAAAAATCGTTTAAATAACAGCGATTTATCCAAGTACCTAAATACGAATGCCCTCACCCGCGCTTGTAGTCCATATTCATCGGGGTCAGCTTCGAAGATGCGGCAAAGATGCATTTGCGCGTTTCGTAGGGTGACGTGTTCACGTGTTGAGGGGGCTTTACTCATGCTGTAATATGTGTGGATGATCTGCTCAATTTGGTGTCGCAACTCTTCAAATTCCGAGGCTATGACTGTGTCGTCGATTTCGGTCGGGGTGTTCGAGATGTGAACGAAAGTGCGGAATCTGGCCGCTAATCTTTCATAATGTTGCATCTGTTGCTCGGATGCTTCCAACTTCTGTTGCAAGATAATGACTTCCGCTGCTGAAATGCGCCGAATTTCGAATTCCTTGAGCTCCTCATTAAGGGTGAAATTTTCCTTCTTTTGTATTTCAAACTTTTCAAGCAATTCTTGATACTCTTGATCTTGAGATATCTTATCCTTAACTGCTTTGTTGTATTTGGATGCGAGCTTGCGGGTCTCATCTTTTTGTGCTTCAAGCAGATTTTTAGTGGCGTGTAGGTTTTCGAAGACCTTCTTGGCGTCCGCTTCGTGTGAATCTCTGCGACCGCAGACGATGCTGAAATCATTCTGTAAGTTCTCGCACTTGGTCTTCAATTCATTCCTTTCACGAGTAATGTTTTCAATGTGTTTCATGGTATTCTCAATCTCCCTTTTTGCTTGCTCTCTCTCCTGGGTGACGTTATCAATTTGCTGCCTCAAATTTTCGCGCTCAGTAGCAAATTGTGCGAAGTCCTTAATGTTATGGTAGGGAAGAGTCTTCTTGGCTGCTCCTCGCTGCTGTAGCTATTAGCTTCACACATGCAACAAATAGTTGCAGTGTATAGATCATTAACTTACGAAAAGTCTGTTGAAAACCCGACGGAAGCAACAGGGACGTCTATCCGCTGCATCGTTTTCCATCAAAATGGCTTCGGAGTGCAAATTTGATTCGCCGCCAGGGACGTGAGAATCAACGCCTTCCATTTCCAGGTTATTTTTGGGCGTATTAAATTGACCGACGTGGGTACTTGTCGCGTTTCGTTTGTGCTGAAGTTGTGCTCTTCTTAATATGCGACGGTCCTGAGCCGCGTCGAACTGCTAGTAAGGTAAAGCATCAGCCCGAAATTTCGGCAGGGTATAGTCAGACCGCTTTTGTGTTCATAAAGTTTATTCGTAGAAAACCAAGCAGAGATGAGACACACTTTCTAGATATGCCGTCTAATTTCTCTGCGATTTGTAGATTCTGCTGCTGGAAGCCGCATCGCTTCGACTTGGACCCGTCATCGAAGTGAATGGATGAAACGGAAGCTGCATGATCAAAGGGACTAGTGAGAATTTGAGAACTGGAAGCATCCATCATGTTCGCAACGTAATTTACTACCAAAAGCCACAGAATACCGTTTGCACGAAATGAACGTGAGCATGAAATCCATAAATTGGATCTTACTACCGCATGAAATTTTCCTCTATTGTTGCACAACACACTCCATCTTATTGCACCCGAATTTAGGACGATAATTCTGCTTGCGAGCTTTGTCGCCATGAACGACAAAGTTGAGGAAAAAGTCACGACCGGTAGACTTTTCACCTCCTCCAACGAACCGAATGCTTATATATCGGAGGACCAGATTCTGATTGCAATTGATTTTGGGACGACATACAGCGGAATTGCGTATGCTTGTCTTTCAGACGAGGATCCCAAAATTGTTGGGGTGAATTCCTGGCCAGGTAAGGCATCTAAGTGCAATGACACCCTAAACAGATTTCTAACCACACGCAAAGGACTTGAGCTTGGTCAGCCGAAAACCCCAACGATCGTGAGCTACGGAAAATACAATGGAAAATTTAGCTGGGGAGAGATGGCTTCTCGCGTCCATGCGATACGCGGCATTAAACTACTACTTGACCCTACGCAGGACATGCCGTCCTACGTTCCAGCATCGACGCTGAAGAGCGATCTCAAACACTCTGGAAGGCTAGCTGTTGACGTAGCCGCCGATTATCTTCGGGCCATGTACGAACACGCTTTGGAAAGACTGGAGGTTGCTTTGCTTCATGACTATGTCCAATACTGTGAGAAGGAATTCGTTCTCTCGGTTCCTGCTGTCTGGTCTGACAAGGCAAAAGACTTAACTTTACAAGTGGGTATCTCTCATCACATATTTTTTGTCAGGCTAATCACCTCCCATGTAAAGGCAGCCAGGCAGGCTGGTTTACATCCAGTGATACTTGTCAAAGAGCCAGAGGCCGCAGCATTTCATACTTTACACGAATTAAAAAACAAGGGGTTATCGGTATGACTATCCGCCTTTTTTGTAAAACGACCAACTAACGTTTCTTTAGATTAGAGATTCAGTGGTGATCTGTGACGCTGGCGGCGGTACAGTGGATCTCATTTCATATGAAATTGTTCAATTGGTACCTAGGCTGGAGTTGAAAGAGCTTGTGCCTGGTACAGGTCAGTGTTAACCTATCTTTGGTCGCTAAAATAAGTATGCTAACCTGCGCCAAGGCTGTATGGCAGGCTCATTGAATCTCAATAACCGATGGGAGGGAATGGTCAAAGACATAATAGGGGAGACTGAGTTCTACAGGATTAAGGAAACCAAGTATTACCCAAATACTCTGAAATACTTCGATCAGACCGCCAAGAGAAAGTTTCGCGGTGGCGATGAGGAAAAGGATCGTTTCCATTTCTTCAAGGCAAAACTCAGTGATAATGTACCGAGAGGCCTAGTCTCCGATATGTTGACCTTGGATCAGTAAATCTGCCCTCAATTTGCTATCACAATAGAGCTGACACATTAACAGTAAAGATATGAAAGCCATATTCGACCCTATAATCGCAGACATCAAAAACAAAGTCAACGAACAGGTGCAGGCCGTCATGGCCAAGAGACTGTCGGAAAACCATCTCCAGGAAAAAGAACCAAAGGTGATATGCCTCACCCAATCACTATATGAATCTTACCTGACCCTTCCTAGGCCATTCTTCTTGTAGGCGGGTTTGGTTCTTCGGAGTATCTCAGATCTGAACTTGCTCAACAATTTCCAACTATTCAAATTATGCAGCCAGATGACTCTTGGTCTGCAATAGTCAAGTAAGTTCCCTAGATGTAAGGAAGAAGACTTGCTAATGTGTTTCAAGGGGTGCGGTGCTTAGTCAACTTCCAGAAAAAGTAACGGTAGTCTCAACACAAGCGACGCGGCACTACGGCGTCTCAGCCGGTGTTATCTATGACGCCGAGGAAGACAAAGGACATCCAAAATATATGGACGAATATGGAAAGTGGCGAACTCGGCGGGTAAGATAAGACGCTTCTCCCCTCTCTCGCTTGTTTGCTCATACCTCTAGATGACTTGGTACATACGTCGTGGTGACACCCTCGGACGTTCGCAAAAGATCCGGTTCCCATTCTATCGAACTCTCCAAGATTTGTCCGACAAAAGCCTTCACTTTCATGAAAGTCTCAAGCAGTGCGAACTGATTGAAGCGCCAGATCGTCCCGACTCCACAGTGGAAGTCAACTGCCAATTGGAAGTAGATTTGAGGACCGTGGATCGAAAGACATTCAAGGCAAAGACGGGAATGTATGGTGATCGGTGCTGGGATATTCATTATGACCTGGTAGTGACAAGCATGCCTGCCATCATGAAGTTTTCGCTTGAACACAAAGGTAAGGAACTAGGTAGTGTTGAGGCGAAGTATTAATGGATGCAAAAGTTGGGAGGAAATCCAGAGAGGGTTTGACCCCGGTTTTCAGGTAGTGGTGTTTGGTTTTTAGAGAGAATGAATTGATAATTCGAGAGACTCTGCGTGATTGCTGATCATTGCTTTATCCATTGTTTTTGAGAATATAATTATAAATGGTCTTGACGTTTAACATGAACGATTGAAATGAATGAACATCAAGAGGCCGTGTACAAATTCATAGTCGCAGAAAAGAGGCGGGGAGGGATGTGGGATGTGTTTCATTTTTAGTCTACTCTAATGCCATCTAGAAGAGAAAGTTCATCGGCCAATTGATCGGCCTAACCTAATTAGGTCACCGCCTTCTCACGTTCAGGACCCAATAGCCTATATCCAATTTGATTATACCCTAACAATGAAATTCTGCTGATGTATCACCAAATTAGGCTTAGGCGCCCTGTGCGTTTAGCTATTTCAGTTGGCTGCTGGATTTTTCTTCCAATCATAAAACTGTTTTGAGATATCTAGGACTCGACATTCTATCTTGACATTTAGGCACAGCTCCGGCGAAAAAGGATAGAACTCGCATTGTTCTACCACAAAGCTACTGCTGTCTTTACCAAGGATCAGTATAGCTCCATCTCAATCTGCCCGGCCACACATCATTTATCGTACTATCACGCTCGATTGATAACTCCTGCCTCAAAGGTCTCCGAGCCCGGCACCCCCGAGTTTTTCTCATTAGCCCTCCAGGATGGTTAAGCAAGATGGGCTGAAATGGGTGGCCAAGACATTTGGCCTTGAACCTCATTGGACATCAACGCCAGACATCGCGAAGATCAAAGTGATTGTACTTAAACACCTCAAGCTCGAGGAATGTTCTTTGTGTGATGTCACGTTTTATGCCCAAGGGGCCTTTAATAAACTCTATAAAATCGAAACTGAGAATGAATGCTTCTTGATTCGTATCACATTACCTGTCGACCCTTTCAACAAAACGAATAGTGAAATAGCAACCATCAACTTTATTCACCGAACCACAGATATACCAGTACCACGAATCCTCGCGTTTGATGACTCTAGTGAGAATGACCTTGGGTACGAATGGATATTGATGGATATGCTGCCCGGTAGGACTTTACGAGCAAAATGGAGGAACTTATCCAAAAACTCGAAACGAGACTTGGTTAAGCAGATTGCTCAATATCAATCCCAGATTTTCCGTCATAAATTTTCCGCTATCGGAAACATATTTGTCATTCCAGTAATACAACATGGGACAAAGAAGTCACCCCAGGAGGAGGAAGCGGGTGAAGCTGAAAAATCTCAGATGTCGGCTGATCCCGGAAAGGCACTACAAGACTCACAGCTGTCATTGCCTGCTCTGGGTAAAGTGGTCTCAATGATCTTCTTCTGGGGGGACCACATTGCGCAAGATGTGCCTAGAGGCCCATTCACCAAAAGCGAAGATTGGATCCGCGCTCGCCTCATCTTCGTTCTTATTGATCAAGAAAATATTCTTAAGACGTCCAAGGATGAAGATGATATTGAAGATGCGCAGAATGCTAAAGACCTTGTTGAAAGACTACTTAAGCTACTCCCAAGTATCTTTCCTGCCAATGAAAGCACTGCAGAGCAATGTGTACTCTTCCACGACGACTTATCTATGCAGAACATTCTGGTCGATGACGATGGAAAAATTACTGGTGTTGTCGATTGGGAGTGTGTTTCAACATTACCATTATGGAGGTCGTGTTCCTTCCCAGAATTTCTCAAGGGAAGGGATAGAATTGAGGAGCCAATGAGGGATCGATACGGTCCAGATAATGACGAAGAATTCGCCAATGAGCTCCAAGGAAATGAGCTTGATAATGAGGGCATTAATAGTCTCTACTGGGAGCACCTGTTGGAGTATGAGTTGACGATCCTACGCGATCTTTTCCTAAAGGAAATGGAGAATATCGCATTGTCATGGATCAAAGAATTTAGAAAAGGTTCGGAGAAAGCAGATTTTGAATGGGCTGTGCAGGCTTGCGATAGTGTCTGGCAAATGAGGAAGATTAAAAATTGGCTTGATGCACGCGAAAAGGGCGAAAACTGGAGTTTGAGAAAGAGTTCTCTGGAGTAGGCTGTGGTGATCGTCCTATAAATGGGATGCTGGTCTTGTCAGGAAGAAAGGCTCTTTCTTAGCATGGTTATTTTATTTGGTCGTTTATTTAGGGGCTATTCCCATCATATGATCTGTGTGATTTTGATCCATTCATACTAATAGTCCTTTGTTGTTTATTCAAATCTTAATGCATGACACTTAGCTCCGTTCGTCGAATCCCAACAAAGAATGAGCGATGGCACTCTACATCTCTTTGACCACAACATAAACAGCTCTTTCATGAATGTCGAAATTAGTGCCACCGGCCGAATTGGAGTGAGATATATCGAGCGGCATATTCATCCCGAAGATCTGCACCGTGAGCTCAAGGAAGTCATATGGTTCGAAGCCAAAAGCGTGCGACTGTTCAAAATGGAGTCTGAAGCATCCGCGACCATGATAGGCCTTAACATTCAACATGAAGGATACGTCAAACAAGCTATGGAATTGATAAGCATAATTCTCGGACAGATACAAACCGAACTCGGGAAACAATCTATTAAAAGCCCAGTAAGTGTCATCACAGCCACACACAACCTATTTTGAAAGTTTCGAATCGTGGATTTAGCACCATATCTCCTCCTCCGCCACTAATGATTTTTTGCAGACTCAGAATGCTCCTGATAAGAAAGGAAAAGATGATGCTCGCGAAAGATACAAACAGCTACATAGCGACTACAAGATCATGTCAGACCAACTTAACGCATTTGCCTGCGAGAAAGCTAAGGCGCCCTGGAGAAGAGGCCAAGGTCAAGGGGAATTGCAAGTGGCCCAGGCACGGGCGAGAATCGAAGATCTAGAAGCAGAGGTCAAAGCCCTCCAAGCACAAGCTAGTCAGCCCGCTCAAGATCTGCAAATGTTGTACATTGAGATCGAAGAACTTGGGCAGGAAAACAAGGCCTTGCAATCGGAGATCGAAGAACTTAGGCAGGAAAACAAGGCCTTACAATCGAAGATCGAGTCTATGGAACAAAGATATGAACAAACTAGATCGATGCTTGGTTTGTATCGCCAAAAGCTTTCGGGACGGGTTGCGGGAACCGAGAATGGTCCAGCCATCGCACGACGCTTCCTCGACTTAACCTATCAGATCCAAGATCTCGTCGAGGGACACTTAAATATGGCCCAAAAAGGCAGGCCAAAAGAAGGACATCAACGTCGCCAGAGAGACGTGTCTTTGAGTAAGATTTGGGATGAGAATTTGAATCTTGTCGAAAGGCGTTTTAGAGCCATGGCGGCCATCTTCGAATTCTTGAATGACGAGATCCTTTTGAAGCCGGCATTTGGTCTTGAAGACGATGACGAAAATGGAACCTTGGAAAGTGGACTTGTTGAGTTTGAAAAAAGGTTACGAGATTGTCCTGAAGGTAATCGCCAAATGAAGTCAAATGTAGCGCGGGCCCATTACTAACATTAAAATGACTTTAGAAAGTGTTGAATTTCGTGTCAGTACTGAATGGACACACCTCACTTTAAACAATGTAGAACGGATACGGAAGAGAGGTACAGGAACAAAATTGAATGCTTTTGCGTTAGATTTGGAAAATTTCTTAGAACCCTTATCGAAAGCCAATGATGAAAAATTAAGGCAAGAAATATTGGAGCTGTGTACAGAAGCTTTCAATTTAAGCCAGTTCATGAGATTGGAACCTCGTATCGAATTTCGAATTTACTTTGCAGCACCAGGAAGCAAACTGCCGGAGCTTCCAAAGTTGCGACTCCCGGGAGTTAGTCGGGATGTTGACCGCCAGCCGATATTCCTTGAAATGATTGCACTTGAGAGAGGATACCCCGAGCATCTTGCGGAAACTACTGCATTCACGGTGTTTGGAGGATTATCATGTATTATGGAAGACTTTGAAGAACACAACCCTGTTGTGGTTCCAGCAAAAGTATCTATCTGTTCCGACTAGTAAATCAATTCAATATTTGAATGAACTAGTTTATTGCACAATACACCCATTTATAGTAAAAGTGAGACTATTCGCAGATAAACTAATTCATTCACAGATAATTTTTATATTCTATTATAATTTAACAAATAAATTAAGGTCTACAAAGGTTTAGAGCTTATAAAGTCTATAAGGATTTAAGATTTATAGAATTCAGAATTTATAAAGATTCGAGTTTATAAAAAAAATCCACTAGTGGGGTACACGGACTTGTGAGACAATCCACGAAATCACACCCAAAAGTAACATTTTCAGAATTATATCAAAATTCGAATTTTCAATAAATCTTTCTGGAAACTCAATATTCCATTTAAATAAAAATGAGGCTATTCGCAAATAAACTAGTATAATCGCAAATATCTTAAATATCTACATTATTTTAATTCAATAAATTCTTATCATATTTTCAATTATTTCTTTTTCAATATATTATATCATTTACTCTATTATTCAAAATATCAATCAATATTACTATTCAAACTCAAAACCAAACTTCTAGTTCAAGTTTCAAATCTTTTTTATATAATATTCATATAGATTTCATTATTATAATCAATAATCTTGTTTACAAATCGAAGAAACGTTTAAATGTTTATGTATAATATAAAACTTATTTATATTTTAAAGATCCTATTTTTAAAACAATATCTCAAAAAGAATATAATATCAAGCATTCTATAATTATAAAATATATACTTCAAAAAGAGTATTTATTTTGAAAAGCTTATAACTGATATTTTATTTATTATATTCTCTTTAATAATAAAATTTTTAATTTTATTAAATCAATACATTTGTATTTAAATTATTACAACCGAGATAAATTCTATTACGAAATCAATGCCGAATACTATAGAATCTTTAATAAAGAGTATATTTGAATATTATAATATTATCGTTATTATACTTTTAGTAAAATATAAACCTTCAAATGATTTTTACAGCTAATTGAGGTTTCTCAAGTTTAGAAAAAATTTCGAATTGATTTTATTGATCAAAGGTATTCTTTTAATAGTAAATATATATGAATATTGTATACTAAAGATTATTACAATAAATATATTCAACTATATACTTGAAAAAACAAGTATATTAAAGATATTATAGATTATCTCTTTATTTTTATTTTAGCTTTCTATTCAATGATTATTCTTTAATATAATAATAAAAAGGAGTTTAAAGATATAGTATAATAATAATGAAATCGAAAATGAAGATGATAATAAAATTGTGATCTTTTTTTTATATAGAAAAAGTAAACAATAGTGAGTTGATATATTTAAGAATTCTTATTAGTATATATACTAATCTATTTCGCAATGAATTTGAGATATTATATATATTTATTTTGTATAAACTTAATTCATTCGTAAATATATCTAACTCATTTATGAATAATCTTACTTTTGTTTGTTTCGATATCAACTAGTTTATTTCGCAATATAGTATATTTCGGAATAAATTAAATTGATTTCGAAATACCGATGTTGTGCAATGTTCTAAAACAGATCTTATAATATAATATTATTACTTTTGATAATCAAATCCAGAAAAGGAATAAGAATTTATCAAGATTATTATAAATCGAATAATATTACTATCAAAAACCAATACCCTTTATTAATTATTTAAGGAATTTTGAATATACTTTATAATATTAAGATCTATATAAAGTTTAATATTATTATAATCTTTAATAAATTCTAAATTGTAAAAAGTAATAAATAAAAGATAATTTTCAGTATTCGATTTAGACTTTTTGAATTATTAGTAATATTATTCGGCTTTTATAATACTTTTATTTTATTTCAATATTATATCTGTTTCGGGCCATTATATAATATCGGGATTCCGAAATCAATATAATATATTTCGAAATGAGCTAGCTCATTGAAGTATATTTTTACAAACACTAGTTGGTGTTTTAAAAGATCTTTTTTATAATAAAGACTCGTTATAAACTTAAAAACAGAACTTATATATGACTAAACCCGTCCCGTAAGAGCATGCTGCCTGCATTAACAACTCTTAATGTATTCAAGTTGAATTCTTTATTTAATAAATGATACTGTTCTAATATTAAAGCGTCTTGATTACAAAATATGAAGATAGTACAGTACTAGTCAACTTATATTACCCCACAACCTAATTTCAGTTTTTTTATATATTCAATATCTATCTTTCAACTTAATTATAAAATCAACCATTAATTATTATAATCTAAAATTTGAATATATTGAAATTCTATATCTATACTATTCCCCAAAAAAAATTCAAATCCTTATTGCTTCACAATTAATCAATATTTTATATACCAGCCCCCTACCATAATACAAACCTCAATTCTATCAGACATACTCGCTCCTAATTTATCGAATAATTCTTGATCTAATATATCCCAAGCTGTTTATAAACAACTCTTTAACCTTTATCTAACATATTCCAATTCACTTTTGTCGATTACAACATCAAGAAACATCTCATATAACCTCACTTTTAAAGCCCACCAAATATATTCAATAGGATTGAAATCAGAAGAATAAAAAGGCCAATCCTTCAATATTAGGATCCCTTTTTTTTAAAACCAATCCTATACTTTATGAGTACAATAAATAGAAACATTATCCTATATAAATTCATACCCTGGACCTAATCTTTCAAAAACAGAATCTACTTCAATATCAAGGACTTCGAGATATGAATTGGCATTATACCCATATTTCTTATTCTCAAAATCTCTATCCATTATATATAGATTGCTCCTTCCAAAATCCCAAAAACCTCTTTAAACTATAACCTTCATATTCTTATTCGTACTATATATTTGAACCATTCTAGATTCCCATTTCTAAGCAGAAATACAAAAACACCATTCTTTTTTTTTACTCTACCCCCGCTCTACAGAGTATTCATCGTTTTATACAATTAATCCCCATTCCTCCATTATTAACCCCCTATATACTAGGCATTATGCAAACCACTTGAGCACATATACCTAGATAAATTCCGATCGCTTTTTACACTTCCAATTGATGATTCTATAAACCTTCAAAATCTTCTTAATAATAGAAATATTACATTTAAAACCTACAACTGTTTTTATTTATATATAGATTGATTTTGAATATAATCGAATATATCGAATTAACATACATTCTTTTTTTTTCTGTATAAAATCTAATTCGAAAAGTATAAGATAGATTTATTCCTTTATTATGTAATATATCTTGCTATAAAGTATAACGAACAATTCGCGCTTCGAGATTGAAATCAATTGCGATATGATAAGGACTAAAGTTATTAAAAGCTTTGCCAATAATTTTGCTATATAAATATAGAGTAAGATGCTTAAAAGTTAGTTCCCTTTCAATATTCAAGGTTCTAGAAATACATTGTAGTGTTATTGATGAATAAATAATAAAGAGAGTTGAAATTCAATTCGCGAAATTTACGCGTTTTTAAGTGCACGGTTACTATATTTATTGTTTTTAATATCCAATAAAAACTCTATCCGTATTTAAACTATCCGAGACCGCTTTAATTAATAAACGTCATGTTCTAATCTATTCATCAATAAGTTTAATTTTGGAATAAACTAGAGCATTTCGAAATATACTCGTATATAATAAAATTGAGACTATTCGTATATGAGCTAGTCTATTTATAAATATTTTTCGTACCCCACTATACTAATTCAATAAATAAATTGTCACGGAAAGCCTTGCGATCCCCTGTATCCTACGAAGGATCAAGAGTATGCTTTCCAATCGGAATGAAGGATCTTCTAAACCTTATCAATCTCTCCAATTGATAAGGTGATCCTAATATATTAATAAATAAAGATCTAATTTAATCGAGGTTTTCATCAATTAGATGATCACTTATTTGTTTTATATATACAGCCCTCGATCTATATGATTAAGAGTAAATCATTCAATTCTATTCACTTTATTAATCATATATATCATCTATTCCCCGATCTCTGAAAGTGCTCTGTAATCATACTATCCCGTGATATAAATTAAGATTTATAAAGAGTTAAAATCTATAAAATTTATATAAATTCAAAATTTATAAATAAAAACTTTAATATTATTCGTTCATTCTATATAGTAATTCTAATTATAATTTCTATTGTAATTTAATAAATATCATTTTAAATACTTCAAAATATTAATTGAAAAAAGGAATTAATATTTTTTAAAAAAATATCTCTTTATAATAAAATAATAATATTTTAATAAATTTAAAGAAATTTTACATTTTCTTTATATTCTGTTACGAACCTCAACTACGAAACTAGGGCTAGCCGAAAGCGGGCCGAATTGTACACTAGTTTGAAGAGTTTTCATCTATATAGAGGGAGAATTCTTCAATACAATTAGAAAAAGTAATGAAAAGTCTTGATTCTAAATCTAAATCTATTGTTATTCGAATATTAACCGATTCTTTGTTGTGATTCTTATAATTCTTTTTATTTACTTTTGAGAGCAATTCGTCGGTTAATTTTGGGAATAATCTTATTTTTTTTGATTCATATAAACCTTTGAACTTTATCGAAAAATCTTCGAAATTTATTTCCAAAATATATACGAATTGGGCCTAGAAATAAGCCTTCGAAAACTCTTCGGAATATTATCGAAAAACCTTCGAAATTTACCTTCAAAACATATACGAATTTGACCTCGAGATAAGTTTTCGAAAACCCTTCAGAATATTATCGAAAACCTTTGAAATTTACCTTCAAAATATATACGAATTTGGCTTCAAAACGAGCCTTCGAAAATCTATCAAAAATATTACGAAAAACCTTCGAATTAAGAAAATCAAGAAAACAAGAAAAGGAATTGAAAAGATTTATTCGAAAGATATGAATATGATATATAAATCGAATTCTATTTTATTTTATGAAATCCAAAAACGAATCCTTAAATTATACAAATCATTAAAACAAAAAAACGAAAAGAATGAAAAATATATAAAGAACCTTTAGGATTCTATCAGAAAATTGAAGAATTTTGAATATAAAAGTTGTTGGAAAAATTGAAGATATTAAAATTGAAGATATTGAAATTGAAGATATTGAAATTGAAGATATTGAAATTGAAGATATTGAAATTGAAGATATTGAAATTGAGATTATAATGATAAAACCTTTAATATTACCCTTGAAGAATATAATAAACGAATTCATATACAATAATAATCATATTTCTGTTTTCAAAATAAAACCCTAATAGAATACTTAAAGTTTCTTCTTTTTAACAAAATGCTAGACTTCTTTCAAAAAAAAGAATGAAATTAATCCTTATATAATTCTAAAGAATCACTAATGAAAACTGATTACAAATAATCAAATTCATATCGAAAAGTTAATATATTAATTAAAAATAAAACAATATTTATATTAGAATCATCATTTTTTTTGATATAAATTTGAATCAATATATTGATAAATATAATAGATTTTATATTTCAGATTTTAAAAGAAAAAGCAAATTGAAAACCCTCCCTTTATTATTTACCGAATTTACAGGATCATTGAAATCGACGAGAATATCGATCCAAAAAAGGAGGCATCAATATCCCTTACTCATTATATCGAAAACATATCGAATTCGAATTGAAAATATACCTACCGAATCCAAATCGAAAGTATATCGAATCCGAATCGAAAATATATCGAATACAAATCGAAAACATACCTATCAAATCCAAATCGAAAATATACCGAATCCGAATCGAAAATATATCGAATACAAATCGAAAACATACCTATCAAATCCAAATCGAAAATATACCGAATCCGAATCGAAAATATATCGAATACAAATCGAAAGTATACCTACTGAATCCAAATCAAAAGCATATCGAATCCGGATCGAAAACATATCGAATACAAATCGAAAGCATACCGAATCCGAATCGAAAGTATACCTACCGAATCCAAATCGAAAGTATATCGAAATTATATCGAAATTGAAATGAAAGTAGATCAAAAATAAATATATATATAAAGATTTTTAAATAATATTGAAGAATTTTCAAAGAAATAAAAATGCTGAATTTCATAAAATGAAGATATAGGTATTATAATTAGAGGAGCTATTATAGCTTTTAGTTATTATATAGAATTCTCCACTAAAGTTTCAGCTCGATCAACTACTGTAGGGTTTCGATGGATCTACGATGATTTTACGAAAAGGCATACAACACAATATCGATGGATCTACAATGATTTTACGAAAAAACATACAACACAATATCAATGAATCTACAATGGTTTCACGAAAAGATATACAATACAACATCGAATAATATTAGTTTTGATTAAATATTTCAACTTAAATAGTTTCACTTCAACATTAAAAGCTTTCAAGAACAAAAGCTTCGGAAAAAAGGGCTTTGTTACAAACCTCAACTACAAAATTAGGGCTAACCGAAAGCAAGCTGAATTGTATACTAGTTTGAAGAGTTTTCACCTATATAAAAGGAAAATTCTTCAATACAATTAGAAAAAGTCTTGAAAAGTCTTGATTCTAAACCCAAACCTATTGTTATTCGAATATCAACCGATTCTTTGCTGTGATTCTCATATATTCTTTAATATAAATTTATAAATCATTATGAATCTTCAAATATTATCTTCGAATTCATATAATATTATTAATATTATAATCATATGATTCGTACTATGATCATATGATATTATTCATATTACAATCATATGATATTATTCGTACTACGATTATATAATATTATTCGTATTACGATCGAAATCATCGATACAGGGGTATTCAAATAAAGAAGCTTAATTAATCGAATATTAGAGGTATTCGAATAAAGAACCTTTATAATATTAATCAAAATAATTGAAAAGATGAATCTTTATTCAAATCGACGAATAAGAATAAGGTATTGATATATAAAAGAATTCGAAAAAGATATATAGAAAAGTTATACTCTTAATATTGAAGATTGAAAACAACAATAATAAGATTATATCCCTCTCTCTTTTATATTAATATATATACTAGTGTATTAACCAATGAACTAGGATATTGAATATATTATTTTTGTATAAACTTAGTTCATTTATGAATACTCTCACTCTTTCCTATTTCGGTATCAACTAGCTCATTTCGCAACTTAGTATATTTCGGAATGAGCTAAGTTGATTTCGGAATATCAATATTGCGCAATGGCTTGGAACAAAAGCGCAACAAACTAATCATCATTACCTATTTCTACAATTCCAGTCAATAAGCACAACAGAAGGCCCGACAGGCTTTCGGATTAGACAGCTTGTTGGAAACAAAACGGTAATAACTTTCCCATCTATGGTAGTAGGCTCTAAATTGCCAAAGCGGGTACGTGTCCGCGGAATCTGGAGTCTCCAGGTTGGAGTTGGCAAGAGTGAGCACTGAGGAGTGAGGGGATTGGAGATGGGAATGGTGCTCCGCATGGAGATTGGTGACGCGAATCAAGTAGCATGAGAACTTATGCAGAAAAGTACATCATGGGGAAATGTCACAGTATGGTTGGTGACTGGCTTTCATCCTCGCATATATAGTACGTTCTCATACCGTCTTCTCCCGTGCGAGTTGCAGGATCTGTCGGCTAGATGGTTATGCGGCTATACGCTAGAATGAGAGTCTGTCACTTGGTAGGATTGATTGAACAAGGCCAGCTTGACTTTCTTCGCATTTCGTTTCTGGTTCTTTAGCTCATAGCATTTCTCATCAATATGATGAGATTGGACAAGATATCCGATTCATTGTTCTAGTGAACAATTAGTAAGTTTTCAAGGTATAATCGACGTTTATAAGCCTAGTGGTCCAGACAACGTCATGATTTATGTCAATCTTACATTCTGTCAGGCAAGATGATAAGCACCCCCGAGAAAGAAATACCCCTCAGAATCTTGAGTGGGTTAACTGGTATAGTAGGTCAAGGACAAAATTAAGGATGGATCTGTGGTCTGCGTAGTTGCGCAAAATCGGTCCTTTTACCTCCAATATTCATAAATTGGGTAAGGTGAAAATTACTATCGGTAGAGAAGTTTCCCGCTCTAAAAGGATTTCGTCTGCCAAACACGATAGCATCAATTATTCTAAGTCGTGCAGATACTGTGGTTCAGTATCATTGGCACCATCCGGCGCTACAGTATTTAGTCCTAAAGGCACGGGGAAATATGAATAGACGCTAACAGCTATTTGCACAAAAATACTATATTTCATGCAATTATCCATGCCTGGCCGACTTGTAGGGATATTTCGGCTTTGTTGATGGATTATTGATGGTAAGAAATGATAAATTTTCTATTCTCTAATTCTTCCAGAGTGTCAGCACAGCCGTGGAAAACTCAGATTTACTTATCTCCAAGCGATCCGAGAAGATGGATATATCAAGAGCCGTCTATTCCAGAGCGATGCAATACTTACAAACAAGTAAAAAGACAGCTCTGCGGACGCTAATTTAGTGATTGGAAGCACTATACAGACGTCTTGCTAGTCATCTTACCACAATATTCCGCTAGCAATTATGCAGTCTATCAGTGTTTTTGTACATGCCTCAATCTATACCAGAGCTAGAATCTTCTTTTAGTCTGGGACTAAGGTTTGAAGAAATCGTTGTCGCTGCAGAAAATCCACACGCCAGATATGTAACGAACCCCCAGAATCCAGCCAAAGGAAGAAGAAGTTGCGCCGTCCGGAGAAGGTTCCATTTCCAAATGTGCAACAAAAGGTTCACATCCTAACAAAAAAGAGATGGCTACAGCGCTCGTAGTAAAATTTCGTCTCAATATCTGGGGAAGTGTTTTCCCATAGTCGTAATTCCATATGATCTAGTACTTACAGAGCGGTTTTATAGGAAATGATGGACTTGGGTTTGTGCTTACATGAATGACAGCAGACAGGGTGAGATTCATGGTAATAGATATCTTTTGGGATCATCGTTAAGATTCACAACACGACGTTCGTTTTGTTAGTATCTAACAAATTGTGAAATATGGTGGTAATGAATTCAAGGTCCGGGGTAGTTTTAATTGACCTGTTGCATGTCTTGAGATCAAGTTTCCTCCAGGGGATAACTTTCTTGATAAAATTATTCATCCCGGCTTCGCTGAAAAGTATAACTAATGACAGGACCGTTTTCGCTCCTTGCTTATGCGTTTCAGGTTGTGGTCTTGTGTGATGTCTGACTTCACGAAGTATTAACTCAAGCAAATTCTTACACTACTTCATGGCATTCGCTGCTCTTCTCTTGAACATAAAGTGAATTGTTATCATAATTCATAATAGATAAACGTAGACAAAACGGATTCGTTATAGGTACTATTTAATTTCTTAGATGGCTAGCTTTTGTCAAAATGCTAGGAGCAAACCATAACAGTTGAATGGGATATATCGTGCGTGTACGTATTATACAATTCATTTGTCGCTGAGAATTAAGGACATAGCTGCAGGGACTTTAGTGAGTCTATATAGGTGATAATGGAATAACCTAACAGAAATATATTATCGACATTGAAGATAATAGTAAGATCTTATATATTAATGTAGTTGCACTAAATTTGAGTCAACGGAATAAACTCAGAGTTGAAATGAAATGAGATTAGATGAGTGAAGGTATTCTCCCCCATACCATTATTGAAACTTGACATAATTAAAACATCAAAACCGATATCTCAATTTGACTTTGACCTTCCACCAGTTCCGAAAAGTTCTATTGATTGGCTTTAGAAAAGCTAAACTTCAAAAGAATAAATATTTCTTATCTTTGAAGTTTTTCCTATACAACATAATAAGAATAACTAATATTTAATCTAAGAATCCACCACAGAAAGATTTTGCGTCTATCAAATCCTTTATATCTGCAAATTCAGGTACCTTCTTCAAAGCACACAAAACTGAGACGTTGGTCTCTTTTTCCTCTAAATTCGAATGGATACGCAGTACGATGAGCCTTTTTGGAGACGACAGCAAACGCCTAATTATGAGTGTAAATCCAGGATACGTATAAGAAGCAAGAAAAAAAAACACATACCTTAAGAATACCTCTCACTCAACACTCAACTAGCAATCAAAACTACTAACGCAATGCTCCCGAAACAACGCATACTCTTTTAATAGGGCTCTTTTCATCTATACCCTCGATCCTAAAAAACTGTTACTGCATTCATTTCAAAGACCGATGTTCGAACATGATCCATGAAACCTGAGAGTGATTAATAATCTTGCCATGCGCTCGTTTATCCTTCTATATCTCTTCCCGGTCTCAAATCTAGCTCTAGCTTCTCACCGTGCTATTCCTCTTATCTTGACCGTAGTGATTATTTGACTCACCCGTCGAACTTTTCTCAAGTATAAAAATTTCGAACCTCCCGGTCGAAAGAGATAATTGTGCCTAGAGGACGATATCATCAAAGACCGCGGGATTGTATTGCATGTCCAAGCAGCTTTGTGCAGTTTCGTATTTAAATATCCGTTTGATCTGCAACTGGTACTCAGGTATGAGTGCATGATTGTGCTAGCTTTTGTGGCATGGTGGATTATTTTGACAATGAAACGTGATGGGGTGAAAATGAAGAGTCATAGCTGTAGAATCTTATGCTATAGGACTTGAGACTTCAATAGGATATGATGACCAAAAGTAATCCAGCTGCCGACATCCTGCGAGATTTCTGGTATTTCACGCTTTTAATGGGATTCAAAAGCTCATAATACTCAAATAGTTTTATAATAGAAAGCATTTCGTCTCAGGAGCGCTTATAGAATAAAAAGTACGTTTGTTAATCAGCGGAAAAATTCGAGAAAGAGCACAGAAAGAGGAATAACATCTAAAACCATTCCTCATGGTATTCCATTACTTTCCGCTATACCAGAGGTCTGATACACTCTTACTCACACACCTTCCCTCCAACCCTAACCTTAACATTCTATTTACAACTTCCTAACAACCCCCCTCAACCTCACATAACCAATCCAATCCCCTCCCCCAGGACTCCTACAAACACTTTCCAGCACCTCACAAACTTCATTCTCCGCTTCCCTCCTCTGCTCCCCCTCCCCTAAAACATCAAAAAACTGTTTCCCCATTAACCTAACCCAGCCTTGTATCCCCCCCTTATCCACTTCCGTAGCCCTATATTCCCTCTCCAATCTTTCAATTTTCCATTTCCCCATACCAAGCTCTGCATCCTCTGCATTTCCATTTCCATTCCCATTTCCATCTCCTTTTCCATCTTCCTCATCAGAACTCGGATCTACACCAGAAAGTGCATTCCTCATCCACACTTCATCAGGGAAAAACCAAGGATCAGATTCCCTCACCCTCTTAATACCCCCTTCACATCTTCTTCCCACCACACCCAACAACGCCGTTCGCATCTCAGCTACATTTCCCATACCGCCCATTTCGAAGACGAAAATCCCGCCAGGTTTAAGAAGTCTGTGTACATGTTTAAAGAACGAGATGCGGCTAGATTCGCGTCGGAGAATCCAGTGCATAGCTGCATTTGAGAAGATTTTGGTGTAGGTGCCAGAGGGGAGCGTGTCTAATTCGCGAGAAGCATCGAGGACTTTTATGGTTAGTGTTTTGTCATTAACCTTCTTCTTTCCTTGCGTAGCTTCTTCATTTTTCTATTTCTTCTCTCAATTTCATCTCCACCTTCATCTTCCGACCTCAATAAAAGAAAAAACCTATATAAACTCACCCTCAAACCTACAAACCCTCTCCACACCCTCCCTAACAGCAGCTTTCCCCGCAGCAGCAATCATATCCTCAGAACTATCGATTCCATGAATAGTTCCCAAGCCTTTCGACAGCGTATTCGCGAGTTGCACGGGGATAATTCCATCTCCGCATCCGATATCTAGAATAATATCATCGCTTTGTACATCCAACCAACCTAGAACTTTGGTGGCGAGTTTGGGGACGAAGGATGCGGAATTTTGGTAGGCCTTTTTGATTTTGGTTAGTTTATTGTTTTTGTTTTGAATGGAGATGCGTGGAGAGAAGAGAGAATATAAATACCAAAGCAGACCAATGATCTTCCCGTTTCCCCTCTACTCCCATTTCTTCAAACTTCAAACTTCAAACTTCAAATTCAAATTAATACCCGATATTCAAAGTCCAAATTCAAACTCCGAATCGTGAAGAGCTCAATACCAAACACACCAAACTCAAAAGCCGTCTAAACTCCTACGCAGTTTCCGACACAAAACCTCCAAATAATTAAGTAATGACAAAATCATATATCACAATCAAAATCAAAATCCCGAAAAAAAAATCCTTCCCCGGAACACGAAAGTATGAGTGAATAAATAAATAAATAAATAAATATAATTCAATATCTCACCTAGATATCTTTTCAATTCAAAATCCAAAGTTCAAAATTCATGCATTTATATTCTATGATTTACTAGGTAGGTTAAATGATAAACATCCCATGACCAGTCATGATCACAGAAGGAATAAATACTCCGATTTCGGCGCCATGAGAGATAGGGGATGGAAGCGAGTAACCTCAACTTCCCCTTCAATGAATGTACCAGTATGACACTGTTTGCTGTCCTCCGATTGCGCTTCATAGGGTATACCCCGGTCTTTATACTGTGTTAAGTTCCTGCCATTCATATTCCTCGGATTCTATACCCGCGATGGTAGTGAGACTTTTGGAAGGTACTTAATAATTCATTCTATGCAGCTGAATCTAAATACTTAATCCAATCCATGCGCAATGCATGTCACCTAACTCCGATTTCGCTCCCAAAGACAAGCTGCCCGCCCTCCATCACATATCCTCCGTCCTAATCTATCTCCAAAAGTTCATATTTATTTTCGCCCAATAAATCTTCGATTCTATGCATAATAGCAAGTACCTTCTCCTCCTGTAATCGTTGACCTACTACTTGAATCCCGATTGGAAGTCCATGCATAGCAGTTGCGTCATAATGCTTGTAGGCACCATATGCAACTCCATTTAGAGATTTGAGGGAGAAATTTGAAGGAAGTTGATCGAGTTCTTTGTCAACGTGGGTTATGGGCATGATACCTGTTGTGTAGTCGAGCTATTTTTATGTTAGCTGAGATTGATCGAAAATATATGTAATGCACTTACAAGATTGAACAAGAAAGTATAACCACAACTACTAACTGCATCTTTCATTCCGTCGTGAGGTACTGCTGGTGTGGCATTCGGTGGGGTGATCATGAAGTCAAGTTTCACTTCTTCCTCCCACCAAGCATGAAACTTGGCTTTGTAAGCTCCCCTCTTGGTGACGAATTTCCATTGCTCGTAAGCAGATTTTTCATGCCATTCTTTGATTAATCCAGCCCAAATATCGTCCCTTCTGACATACTTAACCCAAGCCCAATACATCCATTTGAATGGCCTTGGTAAAGACATAAGCCAGCTCATTGCCTTTGCTCCTGGATCTTCCCATTCGCCAGTTCTGAAAAACGATTTAAAGGTCTTGCAACCATCCGAGTTGAGAAGTTGTGAGCCGATATAAAGTGCTTCATATGGAGCTGGTGGATTAACATTATAAACCTCATGGCCATCCTTTTCAAGTGCAGCTACTACCTCATCCATAGCTCTCATACAAGCGGGACTAGGATCAACAACACCATCGGTCCTTAACACACCAACTCTGAACTTCTTTTTTTCACTGGTATCCTTCCATACCTCTTCTCTCCATGGAATGGGATGAACACTGTAATCATACTTCCATGGTTGCATCCCAATCATAGATTTTGTGAAGTATGAGAGATCTCCCAAAGTTCTTGTCATAGGACTAAACACACTAGGAATACCCTCTTGACCTGGCATACTTGTGCACACCCCATTCTTAGGCCATCTTCCAGTCGAGCATCTCAAGCTATAAATTCCCGAGAAATGAGCTGGAACTCTAACCGACCCAGCAACATCTGAACCAATTCCAATTCGTCCACCACCAGCAGCTAACAAAGCAGCTTCACCACCAGTAGATCCACCAGGTGAATATTTGCTGTTATGAGGGTTTGTGGATCGTCCCCAAAGATCGTTTGTAGATTCGAAACTTAGTAATGTAATGGGAAGATTCGTCTTAACATATGGAATTGCTCCAGCATCCTTTAGTATCCTCACCATGGTTCCATCCTTTTCTATCTTGTTGCCAACATTCCCACTATATCCTACACTTGTATCGAAACCACCAACTACAATTGAATCTTTTAGACTTATGGGAATTCCTGCCAAAGGACCTTTCATATTGATACTTCCATCTGTAGTCCAACCTTCGGCAGCATCAATCATAACTTCCGTCACACAATTTGTTTTCTCATGCGCTTTGAGGGCAGCTTTTCCGTACGCGCGTAGGATATCGATTGGTTGAATAGCTTGTTTGTGAACATCTTGAACAAGTTCTTCAATTGGTTTTGATAGCACCTGTCTTTCTGAATTTGTAAATGCTCCATGATAACTGGTAAGATTTTGTATGCGTTGAGCTCGTTCCGCTTGTTTGAATTGACTATAATATAAGGTTAGATACTGACGAACATTCCCCAGACGGACTGGATTTCTCTTCAGGTTGTTTTGATAAGGATAAGAAATGACAGATGAAAGTGGGATGAATGAATACTTACCAATCCCTCCGATGCTGGAAATAATCAAGTAAATAGACCATTTTGACTATGAACCAGTAGAAGCTGCAAGTATTTCAAGATATATGCAATGTAAAGGATAAGAATAATAATAGAACAGAATGAAGAAATGTAGAATGTAGAAGGTAGAATGTAGAAAGGCTGGTTTATGGAGGGGAACTTTAAAGCCATTGATATCCGGGATACAATAATAATTTAATTATTGTACCCGTTCCACAGATAAGCGGCTTGTACATTCCTAAATTGGTTGAAGAGCTAGAATAGCCAGAACTACTACCTACCTACAAGTCTAAGAGTCTACGACCTATCAATTTGTCAACAACAAGCGTAATGCGGGGTTATAGTTGAAATCATATCAAGGCCAAGGCTATAATAAATGTGCCGGTCATCTGATTCTCACCTACCCCTCTTTTAGACTTTGTCCAACCTGCCACATATGTTATGTACATATATTCATTCAATATGTCTACCACCTCTACTCCATATTCTTCTATCTCGACGCCAGCAACAGTAGTTCACGACGGTGCTATTCACGATTTTGAGGAACCCCTTCACGAATACGATACTCCACCTGTAATAATAATGCCGGGCTCAGAACATCTACTCGTTTGCACAGCATGCGGTACACAATTTGATGCTGAAGATCGATCGATTCTTACCAGATGTCGAATATGTGATGATCCTAGGCAATTTGTTCCATCTACTGGTCAATCATTTACAACTCTTGCGCAGTTGAAAGCTGGCGGAGAATATAAAAACAAATGGAAACAATTTGATAACGATGAAAGATTTTGGAGTATATGGACCGAACCTAAATTTGCGATTGGACAACGAGCCATACTTATCAAGACACCTCTTGGAAATGTATTGTGGGATTGTATAACGTATTTGGATGATGAGACGGTGGATTGGATTCATGGATTGGGTGGATTGGCAGCGATTGTGATATCCCATCCACATTATTATACCACACATTTGGATTGGTCAGAGATATTTGATTGTCCAGTGTATTTGAGTTGGGAGGATAAGAGTTGGCTGAATCGACTTGACCGGATGGGAAAGGCAAGGACATTCATTGAGGGGAAAGAGGAAGACCTTGAGATACGGGGTGAGAAGACTGGTGTTAAGATGTTGAAGCTTGGTGGTCATTTTCCTGGGAGTTTGGTGTGTCTCGCTCATGGAAGATTACTGGTAGCGGATACCTTGGTAACGACACCAAGTGCTTTGGGGGATTGGAGTAAAGGTCCTGGAGGAGGGAAGAATACAAGACCGGATGGAATGAATAGCTATGCTTTTATGTGGAGTATACCTAACATGATACCCTTGAGCGCAGATGAGGTAGTTGGGATGTGGGAGGTCTTGAAGCCTCATAGTTTCTCGAGTACACATGGAGCTTTTATGAACATGGATGTGGTTGATGGGAGTAATGGGAGTGATAAAGGAGTTAAGCAAAGGATCCTTGAAAGTATGCAGATTCAAGTGAGGAGAATGGGTTGGAATAATCATATATTCTTGAAAGAGAATTTGAATGAACAAGAAGAAGAGGTTCTATGATACCAATGATAATGATAATGATGATGATGATGATACCTCTCCATTTAGCCTTAGATCTGTTACATTCAATTTGATATGAACCCATGAATGTCCAAAACTAGTTACTAGTTTGCATGTTGAACATTGACCATATGATATGTCACATCTTCCAATATCCAGATCAACGACATTCTCTAACATAATTGTCTAGAGCTACACCATTACTTGTATACAGCTTCATTTCGTTTCCCAGTTTTTACGTACGAAGTAGTAGATAATGGTTTTTTCTTATATCTATTGTACTTAATGAGATGGCCCTCCTAATCCTCAACTCAGCTTCATCAAAATATTCTACGGAGTAGATTGAATTTAAACTACCCCAGCCAAGCCCCTGAAAATCAACCCTTATCACTTGTTATCGCAGTACTTCTACAGGGTCAATCCAGGCCTTATACAGTGTATAGCTTCCATACATACAGGTTGAGGCTTCATTCATCATTGAAACTTTAAATTTAGCCTCACCTGATCCCCAATTTTAATTCCCTTAAGCTTCAAGCTGAATCTCCCAGCGTCGTAATAAATGCTCTACACAAATACCATTTGCCCCAGTTCTATGCACAAAGTACGAACCACCCCATAATATACTGTCCACGCAAGTACGAGTACGTATTTTAATATAATAACATTCTTGTCATCATTCCTTGGTACCGCGCCAAAGCCAAGGAGGTCAGTCGGGTATGGCATTCAATTGTAGGTAGGGGAGCAACCAAATTGGAACATCAGAATGGCACCTTTTTCTTCACATTCTCAATATACCCATTCGACGCGCGATCATTTTAGAGAACCTCCTTCGGTTTTTAGGAGGTTATTGTTGGCGCTGCCGGCGGATTTGGCGGTTAGTTTGCAGAGAATGGCAGATCAACAGAATTTAGGTGTGGTTGGGGGGAGGATACCGAGGTCATTGAGGGGGTGGATGAGGGATTGGAGTTGGAGACGTTTTTTTAGTTTACCACATTTTCTGGTGTGTGTTTGGGTGGTAGTTCTATTATATGGAGAGCGCTGGGTCTTTGAGGAAGCTGTGCGAGCTTGTGCTTGGGGGGAATGGGAGAGATGGGTGAGTTTTCTTGATGGGCGTTTGGTATAACTGAGGACGAGGCTGATGATATATTTGATATGAATAGCCTCCAAATACCACACCGCATCATTTAATATTTTTGGCAGATCCTCAACTTACAGATCCGCATTCGTATCCAGATCGTCCATGGCCTTTGTCAACATTTACAGTATGGCATACGGATAATTATATGAAGAGATCTTATATACAACTTTCAAAGCAATTACATCCAGATACTGTATTTTTCTTAGGGGATCTTTTTGATGGAGGAAGAGAATGGAAGACGGCGCATGGAAATTCAGAAGATCAAGCATGGGCAAAAGGACATCGACCAGCAAAAGAGCAGAAACATTTGGAGAGTTGGGGGAAAAGATATGGAGAGGACTTTTGGCTTCAGGAATATGGTCGCTTCTCTAGGATTTTCTCGGACAACTGGAATTTGGGAGGATCAGAAGCTGGGGTTGGGCAAAGGGGACGAAAACTCATTGCTAGTTTACCCGGGAATCATGATTTGGGGTTCGGTGCACAAATCAAGGTTCCTATTCGTGATCGATTTGAGGTCTACTTTGGAGATGTAAACAGAGTGGATGTTATTGCGAATCATACATTTGTTTCTGTGGATGCGGTATCATTGAGTGCTGGAGCATCAGATCGTCCAGTCAGTGAAACTGCACCTATTACCAAACCAGTCGAGGACTTTTTGAACAACGTTCAAATCACCAAACGAAAAGCCGTGGCTAGAGAATTGGATTTTCAAGCTGGAGAGGAAAGGGTTTTACAATATTCTCATTCCGTTCAAGATGTGGAATTGGCTGATTATGCACATTTACCAACTCTTGACCCTGGACCAAATGGTGCTGAATTTCCTACTATCCTTCTTACTCATGTGCCTTTATACCGAAATCCTGGGACTCCATGTGGCCCCCTTCGAGAACATTGGCCGCCAACCCCTCCACCAAAAGGTCAAACTATGCCGGTTATCCCCGATCATAGAAACGCCATTAGTGTATCCCGAGGCTACCAGTACCAAAACGTCCTTAGCGATGATGATTCCAAAAAACTCATCTCAAAAATCGGTAATGTCGTTTCTGTCTTCTCAGGCGACGACCATGATTATTGCGAACTAGTGCATCCAGAAGATAAAAACTATGCACGCGAAATAACAGTCAAGAGTATGAACTGGGCAATGGGAATTCGTAAACCCGGTTTCCTCATGCTGAGTATGTGGAATCCAGTTGGGGAAGATGGAAAACCATTACATTCGATACCTACAGGTCATGGTGCTGAAAATATGCATACTTCGAATACCATGGAATCCCATCTTTGTCTATTACCCGACCAAATAGGCATTCTCATAAACTACGGAATCCTAGTCGGAATATCCCTCATTCTCCTCATCATCCGAGCAATTCTCGTTCCCTTTACAAACCTCATCCCATTCGCCACCTCTACATCCCCCTCAAATAGTCCAACCTTCGATTCCGAATTCTCGCTCCTCCCAATCAGCATCAAAGATCTCAAACGCAGCGAAGAAGAAGAAAAAGATCGTCTTAGTAATTCTTCTACTTCTAGTACATCCACAGTGAACAATTCCGCAACTCGTACATCTAGAACACGCACCTCGAGTCCAGCAAATGGTTACGGTCTCCCGGCAAATTCTCATGGGGTACCATATCAGCAACAACAACCATTAATAGAAAAAGCGGGATATTATGGTGGATTAGAAGGGAGATTGAGGTGGGAAAGTGAGAGGGAATTTGAGAGGGAGGTGGAGTTGGAGAGGAAAAGGAAACAGGAATTGGAAAGGAGGAAAAATTATAAACCTTGGAAAATAGTGGTTTGGTGGGGGAAATTCAGGGGGACGTTGCCTGGACGTATGTTGAGGGAAGTGGGTGCAAGTGTTTGGAGGGTGTTGTGGATGGTTGGTGGAGTATTTCTGTGGTTTACTTGGTTTGGGTAGGGTAGAATAGGGTAGAATGGTAGTGGTGTGGTCAACTGGTTTTGGGCGTTTTTTGTATGCATTTGAGGAGCGTACTTGCTTGCTTCTTAGTTTCTACTTTTATATTGGCCTGTCTTGTGTTTTACTTTTACTTCTACCTATCTTTTCTTTATAAGATCATGTTGCGCTACGCTGCGTTGTGTGCGTTATATTGATATGGGATGGGATAGTATGGCATGGGATAAGATGACTAATCCACTTGGTCTGGGTTGTTAAAAGTATAGTGTAAGCCGAGGGGAGGGAATCGATATTGATGGATTTATTAGGATCTGATGTAGTTCTTGTTTTATGTAGTTGTTAGCTTTTAGATAGCTGCTAGCTTGTTAGCTGCTGGCTTTTACCAGTTAGTGGTTAGCTGAATAATGGGTTTTGAAAGTAATGTAAGATTATATATATGTATGTATGTATGTATGTATGTATGTATGTATGTATGTATGTATGTATGTATGTATGTATGTTAGTTATTATATGAAATATTTGAATTTTGCAAGTCTTGTTAGGTGTTTAAAGAGGTGGGATTTATGTGTGGGGATGGGGGGGTGGATGTGCGAGGGGATGAGTAAGTAAATCTTGAATATTTATAAAGTACTTGAAGGATTTAAAAATCATGGATTTGAGAAATAAAAATGAATGGTTTTGTGGTTCGTAGGGTTGTGAGTTTGTGGATTTGTGAGTTTGTGAGTTTGTGGATTTGTAGGGTATAGATAGATGGATGAATGGATGGATAGATGGATGGATAGATGGATAGATGGATAGATGGATAGATGGATAGATGGATGGATAGATGGATGGATTAGTTGGGTTATTTGAGTTGAGAAGAAAGAGGTTGGTTATGTTTGGATTGGATTGGACGGGGTGGAGGTGTATTCGAAGAAGAAGTAAGATATATAAAAGGTGGAAAAATAATGGATTGGAGGTGGTGATGGGGTATTGAGATTGGGGGGAGGGGGGGTTGAAGGTGTGAGAGATGGGAGATGGGAGTAGTATTTGATAGGTTTTATTTGAGATTATTGTAGGGGTTGGATATAGAGTATAGAGGGGAGAGAGGGGTATAAGTATAAATAATAATCTATCTTCATATCAATAATGATTATAATGAACAGAAGAGAGGATTAAAAGAAATTATAGATGTTGTAGATTTGAATGATGGAATTGCGATATTGGTGTTTATTGTATAGTAGGTAGTTATTTGAGTATAAGATCTTACAACGAAATTTTGATCGTAGATTGCAAAGGGTTTGATTAATTTAAAAATGACTGAAGAAGAAAAGAGACGAAAGAGTGATAGTCGTGAAAGTGAAGAGCAAAGGAATGTAATTAGTAGGTATGAAAAACCTTGGCTAAGAGTCAAGTAACGAATGAAAATGAAGAGTAAATGGAGATGGATATACAAGTAGATGAAAATGAATTGAAATTAGACAAAAGATGGAAGTTCACAGTAGGTAAGGTAGGAAGGAGAAGTGATGTAAAAGCTTTGGTTATTAAGAATGAAGAGTTATGGAAGGTAAACTGAGTTTACGGGAAGGGAATGGGAAGGGGAGGAGTTGAAAGTTTATGAAGGGAGAGAGATGAATATGAATAGTAAATCCAAAGAGCAGTAAAGACCAATAAATATAAACACAACTGACATAAGAAAATATACTAATAATTACTATATCCACTCATTCTCTTCAATTCTCTTCATTCCATTTCCTTTCATTTTGCTTCGTAAAAATATACAGAATCGATATAATTATAATTTACTATGTATTCATAACGAGTAATAATTAGAATGAAATGGCCAAGATGAGTGAGAGCATATATCAAATAACAGATTTCAAAAGATAAAACCTAAGCTAGAAGATAGAATTAAATGATCATACTACTCTATTAGATATCAACATACCCCTATCTCTCTCCCCATCAAAAACCACATTTAAAAATTTGGATCTAATTACTAGAAGCAGACTCGGTAAAATAGGGGGGTCGAAGTCAGCGGAATATACAGTCCGTGCCAACTCCTTATCAGCCGTTTTCAGATTCACAACCAAAATAATCAATTTACTACTTTTGTAGTTATAAAAATTGGCGGTTTGGAATGGAAGTCGGTTGAAGGTTTATATATATATATATTAAAGAATTTATATATTATATTTTTATTTAATAAAAAAAATTATAATATGATTATTTATATAATTCAAAAAATATTTTTAAAAAGTTCTTGATTTTCGCTTATTTTACTAGCAAATATTTATAGAAATTAAGATTTTAAATTAGTTCGACTTATAATACAGATTGTATAATAAATAAAAAAAATTTTAATTAAGTTTTATTTGAAAATGAATAAAATGCTGTAAAAATATTTATATAAAAATAGATTCAATAATGTCAAATTTATAGGTATTGATTATAGATTTCGATGAATTTTGATGTGATTTGCGAAAACGGCTGATAGCAGTTGACTAGTACTATAGATAAATATTCATTATATACCTAGATACCTGTTTATACATATTCCCATGCCCTCATATTTGCTTGAAATTAATGATCACAAAACCCTAAAAATTGTTCAGGTACGATACAGATTGATTCAAGATGTTATGGATTGGTGTTTTGTGTTTGTGTTAGTTTTATAGGGAGTTCGGGATTGCATATCATGTTTTGATATCTAGGTATTGATGATTTGTGAAAGAGTTTGTTGGCGAGGAAATGAATGGGAAAGCGTGGAATGGAATAGGGATAAAGTAGTGAGAGGATCCGGGAGGGATGAAAGATTGGATGAGAATATATCATAGGGAGAGAGTACTTCGAATCATTTATTTAATCATGGTTATGAATCTCACAATTTGAACACCAATCTATCCATATTTGTACAGGCAAAGAAGCGGATTAGATATAAATATGCAATGTGATATATTAATGGTATCAACCCCTAACTATAAGTTCTATCCTTTTAAATCCCACTCACGAACCGTCAACCACCTCTCCCCTTCCTAGAGGCGTATTTCCAAAGCTCTCCAAGCCCCTATCCCCACCTCCAATCCTCTCTCTCGTCATCTCATTACTCTTATCCACTAAGTCCTTCACATCAGTCATTTCAAGCTCCTTCACATGAGAATCTGCTTTCAATGACGAATATCTCTGTCCCGCCTGCGTTAATAGTACTTGAACTTCCTCTTCCCTCTTAATAATATCCGATTTTTCCTTCTGTCCTTCTTCAATCTTCTTTTTCCTCTTTGAGAGTTCGAGTTCCATGGTATTTAACGTATTTTGTAATCTTTCCAGGCACTCTGATAATGCAGGTATTGGTGTGATCCTAGCAGGAATCTGATTTTCTTCCCTGGCAGCTGCTGCATCATCATGTTTATGCAATCCATCCATACCAGCTCTTGTTTGTGCAGCTTCATACGCGGCTCTTCTTTCTGCTTCCGAATCATCACTTTCTTCATCAGAGCTACCTTCGGCTTGTTGAATTAAATCCGCCATTTCTTTCTTACGACGTCGTCGTTCCTCACGTTCTTGTTTCTTGCCTAGAGATATTCGTCCATCGTCTACGAATTCCTCAAAACCTTCCATGATTTCTTCATCGTCTCTAACCAATCTTGATTCCGGTTTCTTTTGTCGAGGAAGAAGTGACATATTTCGTCCTCCATCCGGTTCATCATCATTCAACGAAATGAAATCTTTTTCTCTAGCCATCCTAGCCCTCCTCTCTTTCTTCTCCCTAATCTCTGCTTCAGTAGGTATAACCGCCGCTGTACTTCCCCCAAACTCCCCCACCGTATCTCCGTTCCCCTGCAAATCCACAATCATAGCCCCTTCCAACTCACTCGCATCCAAGAACGGTTCCTCTCCTCCCCCGATCTCTACATCCGCCAATTCTTTCATAGCACTAGCCTGCGAACTCTTCAATTCCTTCAAGTAATCCTTACTATAAGTCGGCCTTCCCATTCCCGAATCCCCATCCTCATCTTCATCCCTCGCCCTCATCGGTAAAGGTAATCTCGCATTGGTTTTCTTCGCATTTCCTTCTGCGAGTTTTCGAGCAAGGGGTTTCTTTACCAGAGTGAACGATTCATCATCCTCGAGGTTTTCGGCATCGGAACCGGATATGATGTCGCCTACCCCAAAGGAAAGACGTGATGATGCGGGTCTCTTTTTCTTTTTAAAGGGAGTAGTCTTGGCTATCGGAGGTTTGTTTGTAGCATTGTCATCGCTGGGAGTATCGTTCTTGGGCGCATCGTCCCCTTCTTGCGTTAAGTCATCAAATGCGATACTCCGGCGCAAATTGGATTTCTTGAGTGGCTTTCGAACTGCCGACATCTTGTCTTATATTCAAACTCTCCTTTCCATTTGACAAGTATACCAATCAACTCTCTGTATAAATGCCCCGTAAAATAGAAATCATGCACTCAAATTGTAATAAATAGAGACGCGTCCAAAGAAGCTCTGCCTCGCCATCTACGATAAAGAAAATCCCATCTATCTCCTTATCATCACGTGATCACAAGCTCCAGCCTCACGAAACCTCAAGCAAGCCACAAAATTTTGGAGTGTTTCTAGGGCAGGCAATCAAGCTTCCAATTTCACGACATCTACACGACGAATATACCAAATCCATCGTCAACATGCCTCAAGCTCAGCCAGAGCTTAAGAAGGTGTGTGCAATTTCCTGAGCCCTGGTGTAATGAAAGCGGAGAAGAACGAGATTGAGGAACGCGACAAGGCGATCGATTGAAGCTATTGCGCGAAAGCTAGTGGAAAGGAGAAAGATTGGAGAATTGATTGCTAACTCATTTGCCCGTGTAGTACCTCGATAAGAGACTATTTGTGCAATTAAATGGTAGCAGAAAGGTCATTGGTGTTTTGAGAGGATACGACGTTAGTTCCCTCTTGCGCGCATTCGAAATCTAACCTTGCTAACAAGATGGAACAGGTCTTCTTAAATATTGTGCTAGACGATGCAGTTGAGGAGAAAGAGGGTGGTGAGAAAGTGAAGATTGGAATGGTTGTATGTAGTCGCATATCCACCAGACTCAGATTTAAAGACTAACAGGGTATTAGGTTATTCGCGGAAACTCAGTCGTTATGCTCGAGGCATTGGAGAGAATAGGTGGCGGAAGAGAAAACAGAGGAGATTGAGAGGGGGAGTAAGAATTTTGGGTGATTTACGTTGAGATTTCGAAGAATATGGAGGGGGAGAAAATGGAAGATTATATCTGAACCAGGGCGTTTACAGGCTATATGAAATACAAATTGCATATCGAGGAGCACGGAAGAAAAGAAGACAATCTGTTTGGCTAGATGAACCATGGTTTCTATAGCTGATACCCCTTCCAAAGAAAGTTCTGCACCTCATTCATTCAGATGACGTGAAATTCGACTGGGCATGATATTCCATCCTCTTTTACTTAGCTTCCTCCCACTTCCCCTCCTCAAACCCATCCATAAACATTCCCTCAAACTCCTTCACCCACCCCTTAATACCGCCCTTCAAGACGAGTACCTCAATATTACTCTTCTTCCCAAACTTTGCTACATCGTCAATATAATCCTGCATCCATCCTGCACATCTTGGACCTCTACCTGATGATGATCCTACACCTCATCAACATCCCTCTCATTTCCAAAAACTCGAACCACAGCAGTACATACCACAATAGAAAATAATCTTCGTCATACCCGCTCTATTACAGAGTTCAAAGAGCGTCTTCCGGGTTTGATAGAAACTTTGCGCGGGAAGATTAAGTGAGGTTTTGATTGTTCCGCCCTATAGGTTACATATATTAGAAACATTCAACCTCAATACCAAATCTTTTCCTTGTAGAACCATATCATATATTCCCGCTCATATACACTTAGAAGCAAATGAAACGGATTCAAAACAAAAAACAAGAAACAACATACCACCCAATCATCTCTTCTAACATCCACTAACAAGAAAGCTCTCGGTTCAGATGTAATATCCATATCATCAAACAACTTCACCACATCATCTGCTGTGATTTCCGGGCATTTTGCTTTTGCTTCCAGAAATGCTTTCCACCATGAAGTTTCTGATTTGGTATCTTTGGTATCCGTCATGATTATTTGATTTGAGGTGAAAATTGTGGAAAGAGTTTGAAAAGTTTTGTTCGGTGGAGGTTGTTTATTAGGCAGCCTTTCATATGTGGCTTGCTAATGTTACAAATGATCGAGTACTTTGTTGAAATTTTCATGCGTGTCACTGTTAAATTCATATACATTGATTGAAGGGCTCAATTTAAGAGATATTCCATATCATTTCTTTCATTAAGTACAAGGTATATACAGGATTTTAGATTACACAGATGGGAAACGAGAAAACTAATGACCCTTTTTGGAACCCTTCTTTGCTTTTTTATGCGCCTTTTCACCCATCTCCTGTTCATAAATTTCTGCTGCTGATTCCCCTGCCTTTCTCTTTGTTTTGGCACTCTTTACACCGACTACTATATCCTTCTTTCCAGATTTAGTAGCATTTTTAACTTGCTTTTCGGCTTCTGCCCAGCCTGGTGCTCCTGCTTCGATTTCATATCTGGTCAATAAATTAGGATTTCAATTTCCGAAAGCGCTGGAATTAAAAACATACTGGTCTAAAGGGAGAGCATCAATAAGCTCTCTTTGCTTCTCTTTTAAAGCTTTCATAGCTTCATCTCCACCTTCCTCCAATTCTTCTTCGAGTCTTTGTTCTAGGGGCACAAATCTGTCATCTACAACTTCATCATCCAAAGCTCCATTTGCATCTTCTCTGCTGACACCGATGCTTTCACGCCCAGGCATCTCAGCTTCTATAGCCCCAGAAACCAAGTCGCCAAAGTGTGCACTTATTTTGCGCATGATCTTAATGAACATGGCTAATAGTTGGGAGGATGGAAGTGATAATTCCGACTCGATGGCTGTTAGGTCTTTTCTCTGCAGACCGACGGCAAGAAGTATCGATGATTGGATACCCGTGAGCTTGATCTCGGACTTCAAACGACCAGTGAAATATAAGTTCGCAAGTGTTGGAATGAGATCTAGAATGACGTGGTAGTCAAGCATATTATTTGCATAGGATTCCAGGCGCTTAAGGTCAAATGGCGACATAAGTTTGTCTAACTCTGCTTTTGAAAGTGGTTTGGGTGCGGCTTCTGGGTCGGATTTTGAACCAGAATTTGCTGATTCGTCAATACTTAAGGCAAGGATCGAAGGGAATTCACGGAATTGATAAGAAAGGAGAGACAAAAATCTGCGATGGAAATCTCGAGAGAAAGCAGACTCCCACTCTCTATTTTCACTATTTTCCAAAGTGCGAACCATAACACAGGTGTGCTCTCCAGTCAATTCGTTCGGCGTTTGTCGAAGGTAGAGAGGAACAAACGAGGCTCGTTTCCAGAATCTGTGGAGAGGTTGAGTAAGGCCGTAGCTGACACCAATATAATCGAGATTGTCGGGTCGCTTCTCGGATAGCTTCGAGAAGAGGGGTGGCATTTTTCTTATATCCCTAACCTTTATGTTGTCATCAAGAAGAGATGCACTAGTCAACTCCTCGTCGGTGACACGAGTAATTGTCTCTTCCATGTAATCATTCATATCCTCCGAAAGGTTGGCGAATTTTCCTTCATAGAAATCAGTAAGAAGTTCGAGAGCTTTGCTTCCATATCCCATCTTGATATAATCAGGATTTGTTGCTATCCGAACCACACGTGCTCCGGAGAGACCAGCGAAATCGTCATCTTGAAATTGCTGACTGACCAACCAAGGGATGAGATCACCAGCCGCCCTCTGACCTCTACTCAGACTGTTCATGACACTTTGCTTGCTGATCTTTCCTTCGAGAGCCACTTGAATCACACAGAGAGGCTCTGGTAAGTGTTTACTGTTCTCTTCAATAGGTGGAACAAGTACAAACAATTGATGAGCAGGAGCATCACTCATCAACTGAAGGTCGTCTGGGGTATTCTTATAATGACTAGCGACGTAAAGGGCGATCATCTGTTGCAAAAACTTTTCGGAAACATCATGGAAAGAGAAGAGGGTATCGCGATTGACGTTGAGCAATTGACACTGTGAAGGATCTGGACATCCTTGAAGAGTATTCAATCTCGATCGAGGTAAAGTGGCATCAAGACATAGTAATTGATTGAGCCACTTCTCGACGGCGTCACCTTGTGCATAACGGATTGGCTCAGACAGCGTGATCTCTCTTAGCGAGCGACCTCCTGAGAAGCTATTATCGGCACCTTTAGCGGCCGCCTTGCCACTTGATCGATCAGCTATCTCAACATCTTCAGTTCCATTTGTCGTTACTCTAGATTGTTCACGGAGTTGTTTGATCAATTTCAAAGATAGAGACCTTCCGGTACCTTCGTAACCATTGATAGTGGACGCCATGAATACCAAATAAGGACCCATTAGCTTCTTGACGAGCGGTAGAGGTATCGCAGCGGCTTCATCGATGACCAATAACTCGGCTTGTCCGAGAACGTGCGCATCTTGCGGTCTGATATATTGAATTGTTTGGCGATGTTGACGATGTATGTTCACTCGAACAATTGCTTTGTTAAAATCGGGATTTGTGGATTGTATGATTGAGTAGTCGACGTGATCCATGTAGTTAAGAGCATCAAAACCTTTGAAGATAAACTCGAATAAAGTCTTCAAGTTCTCCGGACTTGGTGATGTAATGAAAATGTTGCTATATCCATGCGCGACAGCTGCTGCCACAGCCACACCAAGAGCTGCTGATTTTCCACGTCCTCTGCCAGCAGTCAACGTGACAGTGTTCCTCAACGTCTTTTCGGCGATAGCATCCACGAATGTCAGAAGGGCTTTGGCCTGGTCTACAGTTCTCGCCAAAGTAACAAGGGATCCCACTGGTTGCGTGTCCCGCAAAGCCTCTTTCATGTTATCCAATTCTACCTGCGATTCACTTTTTGGCTGGTCCAAATCTGGCGGAGGCAAAGCTTTCACGTTTTTTCCTCCGGATATGGGTAAAACATTCAGCTCATCGTCGATAACCAGACATGATTCGCATTTCCCAAGGGACAAAATGAATCGTTCATTGAATCTGGCAGTAACATCATCATGCGCTTCCGTTCGGTATCGAGAATGAATATCCATAGACAATGTGTATAGTTGCTTTAAGCTGTTCATGCCTTTAAGCAATAAAACTACAAGCCCACCACCCTCAACTGTTTCGATCGTTCTGGCTAAGAGATTGGGTGTAATGGCTTCAAAATCCTGCAATATACACATTCCGAATGTGTTTCCCAGAATTTTCTCGGTTTCCTTATAGTAGACATATCGAATGTTGTGCAGCGACACAAACAGCTCGAATGGATCCTCCGTGTTAGCTTCCCTGATCCCGCGTTTGATTTCTTTCTTGATTTTAGTTTCTCTCTTCTTCCGGTGACTATAAGCAGCAAGTATGTCAGTATACAGCTTCAAAATACAACGGATATCGATACAGACCTCGTAAATCCTAAAAGCTTATTTTTGTATGCCCACATAACCGATTTGTTCTGTTTCATGTCCATACTGGACATGATATAGTGTAGATGTACAATAACATCTTTCGTTCTGTCTCCAACAACCACAATGAAGCTTCGTTTCTTCTCTTGTATGCCATTGCGAATGAGCGCGGGGATGCGCTGATCTCTGTTGTTGTCGAAGTTAGCGCTCGAGAGTGATGAAATATGTAATAGTTGTTCCAAACTCACACTGCTTTGCGTTGGCCGACCATGATTTCCAATTGTGTATAGATCAAAAACCTCTTTGATGGCGATATAAACACCAGCAAATTGAGGTATTGATGCGCCGGAACTTTTTTTTTTGGTGATTGCACTTATCTCGAACTTTTTTTCGACAGGGGCCTTGCAACGCTAGAACTTCTACAGTTTAGCGGATATGCAAGGCTACTGTCGGATAAGATCACTTCTCACGAGGCTGAACAAAACACGAATGTGACTGAGGGCTTTGAAGTTGAAGATCTAATGAGATGTATTAAAAAGCTTATGGGTATTGTATATCGTCCCGCGAGACTTTTATCAGACTGGAATCTATGCTGCTTCATCGCCGATCATGCTTTTTGATACTCCAAATATGTACCATTCAAATCGAAATTGTAAGCAATTTTTAGAAACACTTTACTGTAAAGATTCAATAACAAGAGCGGAGGCTCCACCGCCCCCGTTGCAAATACCAGCAACTCCAATCTTTGCCTTTTGTTCTCTCAACACATTGACCAGTGTGGTGACAATTCTAGCTCCGGAACATCCAAGGGGATGTCCAATAGCAACGGCACCTCCGTGGATGTTGACCTTGGATTCATCCAATCCGAGAATCTTCATGTTTGCCAAGGCGACAACCGAGAAAGCCTCGTTGATCTCGTAGTAATCAACAGCTGAAGCATCAATCTTGGCGTGCTTCAAAGCCTTAGGAATAGCCAAAGATGGTGCCGTGGTGAACTTGCTTGGTGCCTTTTCGGCATCACCCCAACCAAGAATCTTTGCCAAAGGTTTGAGACCGAGTTCCTTTAACTTAGCTTCCGAGACGAGGACAAGAGCTGAAGCTCCGTCGTTAAGTGGTGCAGCATTTGGTGCAGTGACGGTTCCTCCATTAGGCAAGAAAGCTGGTCTCATGGCCTTGAGCTTCTCGATGTTCAAATTCTTAACTTCGTCATCTCTCTCAACTTTAACATTTGGCTTTCCACGGCCACCGCTAACTTCAACTGGAATAATTTCGGTCTTGAAGATACCGGCTTCAGTTGCCTTTTGTGCCTTTTGGTATGACTTGATGGCATACTCATCTTGTTGCTCTCTGCTAATGTCGTGATCAACGTGGCACTCTTCAGCAGCCATTCCCATATGCTCTTTTTTGTTGTAGGCATCAGTTAGACCATCCTTGAGAACACCGTCTACCAAAGTTTGGTCACCATACTTGGCACCATTTCGGAGAGTCGGAAGGTAGTGAGGAACATTAGACATGGACTCTGTACCACCGGCTACAACGATATCGGCGTTGCCAGTGATGATTGTCTGGGCGGCAAGAATGATTGCCTTAGTGCCGGAAGCACAAACTTTATTGACGGTGGTACAGACTACACCTTCAGTGAGGCCACCAGCAATAGCACATTGACGAGCAGGGTTTTGTCCCAAACTGTTCAAATTAGTTGTTATTCTTTTACAAACAAGTGATCAACCTACTTTGCGGATAAAACATTGCCAAAGAAGATTTCCTCAACATCTTCAGGTTTGATTTCTGGCACACGCTCAACGGCAGCTGGATGTTCGTTAGCCCGAAAATTTTACACGCCACAGAGATCAAATAAACTTACCCTTGATGGCAATACCACCAAGTTCAGTTGCAGTCTTGCTAGAGAGGGAACCTAAGAATGAACCTATAGGTGTTCTCACAGCGGAGCTAGAAACATCGAATGATTAGTATTTCTCAACTATAAGATGGTCACGAGTGTAGGAGAGGAAAGATATCCAGAACATGGTCTAAGTATTAACAATTCCAAAAACCGAGCATGCACAGGAACTTACACAATATAAACTGGAGGAACTGAAGACATTTTTATGGGCGAAGTCGAGATTGGTAAATATTATTTTGGGAAAAGGAATAAACCTCAATATTTACGGTGAGGGCGGTGAGTCGGTAGAACAGTGGTAAGCCCCGCTCAGACAGCCTCGAAATCTCCTGCCACTTTTGAAGTTATGCTTTGTATATCTTTAGAACAATATGAAGGCCAATCTTTGAACAGTGTACATCACAGATGAGTTCACAAAAGCGGCCAGAATAGTAATCAAACTCGAAAATCTCCGAGGTCGGTATAAAATCTAATCTAATCACTTCTCTGCACCCCCTCCACTATAGATCTATCAGAGTTACTCAATGTGACAAGGCTGTAGCACGTGATCTCAAAAAAAAGTCCCGTCGCGAAACCTCGAGTTTTCGACGCGAAGCCAGTGAGGTCGGAGCTCCATTTTCTCGAACATCCCTCGAATTTCATATAAATTTTTGCCTTCTACTTACTCAAGATGGATGACCTTTATGACGAGTAAGTGTTCTCGAAATTGTAAGCTCCTCGGAAGGCTTGACCGTTGCTAATCTTCTTACAGGTTTGGAAACTTCATTGGTGAGGCCGAGGAGTCGGAGGAGGAGTCTCAGCATGGCAATGATGCGAGCGCATACGTCTACGATGAATATCCAGAGGAGGCACCGGAGGAATCTACGGGGCAGGAATTGATGGACCTTGATGGTTGGTCATAGCTATTTTGTGGAGCCTAGAAAGCTGTCTGCTAACTACTCCATCTTCAGATGAAGGTCCTTCAAATGCGGTGATATTGCATGAAGACAAGCAGTATTATCCTACTGCGCAGCAAGTATATGGAGAGGATGTGGAAACTATGGTGCAGGAAGAAGATGCGCAACCTCTCACGCAACCTATTATAGCTCCCGTCGAACAGAAGAAATTCAACATCCAGGAGGCGGATCTTCCTCCAGTACATTTCGATCGAAGTTTTATGTCCGACCTCATGAATTATCCCGAACAAATTAGAAATATTGCTTTTGCTGGGCATCTACATCATGGCAAAACCGCATTTATGGACATGTTGGTTCTCGAAACTCACGATATCACCGAGCGATTAGAAAAGAAGACGGGAAGGAAGAAGGATGAGCAATTACGTTATACAGATATTCATGTTGTCGAGCGCGAACGAGGACTATCCATAAAATCCGCACCCATGAGTCTGGTGCTTCAGAGTACTAAGGGGAAGTCACACCTTCTAAATATCCTCGATACTCCGGGCCATGTTAATTTCGTGGATGAAGTTGCCTCTTCATTACGGCTGGTCGATGGAGTAGTTTTGGTGGTTGATGTTGTTGAAGGAGTCCAAGTCAATACGGAACGTATCATCAAACATGCCGTTTTGGAAGGTCTGCCCTTGACTCTTGTTGTCAATAAAATGGATCGTCTAATTTTAGAGCTCAAGCTGCCACCAACAGACGCCTATTTCAAGCTCAAGCATGTTATTGAGGAAGTCAATACTGTAATTGAGGCTACATTGCCAGGTCAAGGGGAGAGCCGAAGACTTAGTCCAGAGAAAGGTAATGTTCTTTTTGCATGTACTAGCATGGGATGGTGTTTTACCTTACAATCATTTGCGAAAATATATGCAGATAGCTACGCCCCAAATAAAAGGCGAGGTCCGGGTTTGAACAACGAAGAGAGTGGTATCAATGCACACGAATTTGCCAGGAGGCTGTGGGGTGACATTTTCTACAACCCATCAAGGAGGTCATTCACTCGAAAGGGTGTTGAAGAGAGGTCAAAACGCTCTTTCGTCAATTTCATCCTGGAACCAATCTACAAGTTATACTCTCACACTATTAGTGAGAGTCCAGAAGATTTGAAAGATACTCTGGAAACACTTGGGATTTTCCTCAAACCATCGCAGTACAAGACAGATGCCAGCGTTCTTCTGAAACTAGTCTGTGAACAATTTTTCGGCCCATCAACCGGGTTCGTCGATATGGTTGTACAGCACATACCTTCTCCGGTGGAAGCTGCAGAGAAGAAATTGGAACGCCATTATACTGGTCCATTGGATACAACGGTTGGAGCGGCTATGAAGAATTGCGATCAAGATGGTCCATTAGTCATCCAAATCACCAAGCTATTAAACACAAGCGATGCTACGGGATTCTATTCTTTCGGAAGAGTGCTAAGTGGTATTGCACGAGCAGGTACTCAAGTGAGAGTCCTTGGCGAAGGATACTCAATTGATGATGAAGAGGACATGAGCGTCGCCACCATATCGGATGTATGGATCGCTGAAACAAGATACAATATACCTACAGATGGAGTTCCCGCCGGCAATTGGGTTCTGCTTGGGGGTGTGGATAACTCGATTGTTAAATCTGCAACCATTGTACCCCTTGTTTTACCAAATGAAGAGGAGGCGTATATTTTCAACCCCATTACTCATTTCACCGAGTCAGTCTTCAAGGTTGCTGTGGAGCCAATCAACCCTTCCGAGCTTCCTAAGATGTTGGATGGTTTGAGGAAAGTCAACAAAAGCTATCCTCTTCTCACTACGAAGGTAGAAGAATCTGGCGAACACGTCATTCTAGGCACGGGAGAACTCTACATGGACTGTGTCCTGCATGACCTCCGTCGATTATATGCAGAGATGGAGATCAAGGTGTCTGATCCTGTCACACGCTTTTGTGAGACAGTCGTTGAGACATCAGCTATCAAATGTTATGCCCAGACACCAAACAAGAAGAACAAAATCACAATGGTTGCAGAACCTCTTGACCAGGGTATTGCTGAAGATATTGAAAGTGGAAAGGTCAGCATAAAGAGTCCTGCTCGAGTGATTGGCAAATACTTTGAGGAGAACTATGGTTGGGATTTATTGGCTTCTAGAAGTATTTGGGCCTTCGGTCCCGACGACTTGGGACCAAACATTTTACAAGATGATACCATTCCATCCGAGGCAAGTTTCATTCCAGAAAAGCACCTGTTCCCTTACCCCTTGTTAGTAGCTAGCCAATCTGGGGCTGCTACTGCTAGTGCCTGCAAAGGCCAAATAGCCGTTGTGTTACACAAAACGGAAATTATTCGGCCCTTCTTATGCTGACTGATCTACAACAGGTGGATAAGAAGTTATTGCTTAGTGTACGGGATACCATTCGACAAGGATTTAGCTGGGCTGCTCGAGAAGGACCACTTTGTGAAGAACGTAAGTTTCCACTCATTTTTCATTTACCCTTTTCCCCAGACGCCTTCCCTTTCACCCTTACCCTATTACTCCTAGGTATCATACATCGTAATTATGGACGACCCTCATGCCACGGTATCACTGAATTAATATGGAAAATTCCGTCCATTATTGTCACACAGACCACCACTACTATCCTACCCCTGAACTATATTTTCATTGGTCCATCTATCCGAGTTAGTGCTAACGTCCCTTGTAGCAATCCGAAATAGTAAATTCAAAATAACAGACGTGATATTGGCTCCCGAAGCAATTTTCCGGGGTGGTGGTCAGATTATTCCCACTTCCCGACGTGCATGCTATTCTTCCTTCCTAATGGCCTCTCCAAGATTAATGGAACCCGTCTACTCCTGTTCCATGACCGGACCTGCAGACTCCGTCACCTCGCTCTACACTGTACTTGCCCGTCGTCGCGGTCACGTCTTGTCGGATGGTCCCATCGCTGGTACACCCCTCTATCGTGTCAGTGGTTTGATACCCGTCATCGATTCTTTTGGATTCGAAACAGATCTCCGTATTCACACACAAGGCCAAGCAACCGTTTCTCTAGTGTTTGATCGGTGGAGTATCGTCCCCGGCGATCCATTAGACAAGGATGTAATCCTCAGACCACTTGAACCCGCAAGTGCACAAGCCACAGCTCGAGATTTTGTTCTCAAGACCAGAAGAAGAAAGGGTTTGAGTGAGGATGTAAGTGTGGCTAAATTCCTCGAACCGGAACTCTTCACCAGTTTGAAGGAAACGGGAATCCTGGATGGGTAGGTTGACGGGTAAATTTACCAAACGCGCGTCCTGATGGTCAAAAGAATTTGGCAAAGATCTGATTCCTGGTTTGGACTATCTGCTCCCACATACGGTGTGATTAAACTTCCAAATCGAGAGTGGGAAGTGATATGGGCGTTCTGGGGAATTGGTTCATGCATGGCGAATTGAAGCATTTGAAACCAAATTAAATGCAAAATAATCGAGATCTGCACACGTATAATTTTCTCTTTCGCATGTGCATGTGCATGTGCATGTACATTTCCATAGGATAAATAGTTGAATGCAAAATTCACATATGATTCAACCCAGACAAGTTCCACGAACCCTGGGGATAAATCAACGTAAAACTGGGGATGGTGGACCTACCATTGCAATTTTTACTGTTACAGTTGCTGTTGCTGCTCAGTGCATACATATCAACTGCACATGCACTGGGATATACAGAGTATAGTACACACCAATAGTCTATTTGATCATTTGATTTATTTCATATACAGAGGGAGTTATACTATCTATCTATCTATGAGTGTAAAACTTTGAAAGGTAAGTCAACTACCCTATATATAGGCCATCTTTGATATAGACCACTTTTTTATATCAAAAATCATGATTTTTATTTATTAATAATTTTAAAATAAATTAATATAATTGATTAAAATTTGAAATATAGATTTTTTATATAAATATCAATTGATTTTGAAAATTTCATAATTTTAGATTTTGTTTTCGTTGAAATTTTCAAGATTGAAATTTCGATTTCAATTCATATACAATTTTATATACAAATTAAAAAACATCAAAATTTTGAATAAGTTTTTAACAAAAATAATTAAAAATAAAATACAGATTTTTATAAGATATTTAAAGATTTAAAAACCTAAAAAATCTTATAATATAAATTTATAATTTACAGAAAGTCTTTTATTAAAAATATTATGTTTTTAATTTCTATAAAATCTAAAAATATAAATAAAATCTTATTTATAAATTTTAAAATTCAAAAGTTTGATCTATTTTATAAAATTCGATTTAAGAATTTCCAAAAAATTAATAATTTATTTTTAATTATTTTTGTTGAAAAATTATTCGAAACTTTTGTATTTTTTAATTTGTATATAAATTATATACAAATTGAAAATCAAAAATTCAATCTTCGATATCTTAATCAAAAAATTGCAAAAAATCTGAAATTTTCAGAATTTACTTATATTTATATAGTAAATCTTTATTTGAAATTTCAAGAAATTATATTCATAAATAAGAAAGTTAAAAATACAGATTTTTTTTATTTTTGATGTGAAAAGGTGGCGACTTACCTAGTAGATAATCGATTACATAATCTTATATGATAGTTAGAGGAAGAGAACTGAATACTTGTAGGAGGCGTAGAAAGTTATTGATGATGAAAAATATGGTTTGAAATTCGTTTGCATTGGAAGTGGAATTGGGTGATTGGAATTGGGTGATTGGAATTGGGTGACTGATTGATTGGTAGAGAGAGCATCTCAGATGTATAGCGTTGAATTTCTCCCAAAGATGCTATTCATCGCATCTGTATCCGTATCTGCATCTCCACATCATAAGGCATTGGCATGAAGGATGAATAGTACAGGCAAGGTATATAACTTTATTTATTCATTTACACGTTTACATCTTTACGTACGAACGCAGTATGGAGTGAAATATATCATCATTCGCTGGCTTTAATTTGATATACAACCGAGGAAGGCATTGTGCGGATGAATGCACATCCGTACTGTGCATTGTGATGAAAGAAAAGCGCGATATCCAGCGAAAAACTCTTGACATATTGGAAAACTATTGTTCCATCTAGGATAGATATGCTTGGGATCTTTCATTCTGTTTCTCTATGTGCATCCGTCACGTACTGTTGTGCGGTGTGTGCCGGTCGGTACATATGTTCATGTAGAAGGTGGATTATTGGATGTATGTACATATTGTGGGCATCAGGTGTGATATCTGGGAATTGGTATTATGTTGTATTATATATGGATATATGTATGCATATATATATTGTACATATATATACATGTGCAATGCACGTAAGAGTTCTGATACGGACTTACTGTACACTAAGCGAAATCACACCAAAATTGACGATTTTTCAATTTTTCAAACTTTTGCTCTTAATATAAAAAATCAAGGTAACTTATTAAAATTTGTATTTATATAAAGATGATTAATTGAAATTTGTTACGATTGCTAGAAGGATATTGCTAGTAAAGCTAGGAAACTCTATAAGGAAGCGGTTCTACTACTAGAGACAAATGTACAATCGATGATATACCGTTGTTCGATTAGAAAACTTTGCAAAATCTCTACATTTATTAAATTCTAATATACAATCAGTAATTTATTATTGTTTTGATATTATTCTTTATTGAATTTAAAAGAAGAAGGTTCTTTTAAATAGAAAAGAAATAATGAAAAGTTTTACAATTGTTTTAGAATTAATTGATTCTTTATTATTTGTAATTTTAACAATTCTTTTTATTCTATTCCTCAAAAGTAATTTGTCAATAGTTATTATCGGTATTTCTTTAAATAATTATAATAGAAATAAAAAGTACTTTAGATTCTTTGATCAACTTTAATGCCTTTCAAAATCAAGGGGAAAATATATCGAGGATTCTGAATAATAACGAAAATGAAATATTAATATCGAATCATTAATTTATTATATAATTGGAAATAGAATTAATACAAAGATTCGAAAACATACAAAAGGAATTTGAAATCTTCAAATCTTCAAATCAATATCAAATCGAGAAAACCTTTATTTGTTTTATACAAAAAAAAACAATTAATTTATCAATAATAATTATCAATAATAAAGAAACAATATTTAATTCCATTTTAGTTTTTCAAATAAAATCCTCGAAACTTCAAAAACTTTTGTTCTATAAGGATTCCATTATTATAAAAACAAAGGATTTCTTCTTTCAAACTAAACTTATATTTCGGAATAATAATGAATATTACTTTTCGATAAATCAAAATAAAATAGATTATATTATTCAATATTTTCAAAAACAATTTTTTGTAGTTTAATATCGATATAAAAATGGAATAATAGATTCTAATATATTATAAAAAGAATTCAGGGAATATATATATAATATAGTATTAGATAAAAATAATTATCAATATTTAATTATATAATAAATAATTCATATTAAATAATAATCTATATAAAATATAAACAACTTTATAGTATATTTTGATAATTTAAAGAAAGAAATCGAATCGAAAACGAAAAGTATTTGAAAAGAATATCTTCTAATTGATTTATTTCCTTATATTATAAAAAGAATTTCAGAATCATCTTAATAATCAAAAAGTAGAAACAAATTAATCAAACAAATATACTGTTTGAAAAATATAAATAAAATATATTGTATAACAAATTCCTTCGAAATACTTTGTAATTGAAAACAGAATAATCTTTTTATATAATTAAATTATCTTTTCAATCTTTTTCAAAACAAATAATTTTAATAGCAAAATAATTCATTATTGATTATTGATATACAATTATAATTTTAATACTCCAAATCTCTTTTTATAGAAAAGAAAGATAAAGAAATTTTGAAAAAAGATTATTAAGAATAAGAACTGCAATGCTATTATTATTCATAATCAAATTATTATTCGAAAGAATATATTAATCTATATATTTATTAATAATATAAAAGCAATTATTCTATTTATAATTGCTTTGTATATCCTTCGTAAAATAATAATCAGGGAAACATCGGGATTCAATAATAATTTTAATGATTCTAATGATTCTAGATCCTTAATAAAAAGGATACATTATTCTAATTATTAAAGCAATTTTCAAGATTGATAATACTTCAATAAAGATATATTATCTTATCGATTCTAGAGTATAAATTAATATTATTTAATAAAACAAATATATCGAATAGAGTTGGATTTCTGATCTTAATAAAGATATTCTATTAATATCAATTAATAAAATTAATATACTCTTCTATAATGATTATTGATTTGTTATCAAAATAACAAATGAATATAAAGAAAAAAGAATATATATTCATCAATTCATTATTACCATTCTGGATCTACCAAAGATCGATATTATTTTAAGGCTATCTTGACTTTAAATAATAAACCCAGATATCGATTGATAATCGATTTCGTTTTGTTTCAAATCTATATTACGAGATTTCGAAATAATAACGATCAAAGAATTATATAAAGAAATAAAGGCCGGAATCAAAATTTATATATTATTATCTGAAATTCAATTAATTATAAGATCATTATTAAATTCTAAAAGTATCTTTATATTATTATTTTTATAGATATTTTTTGAATATAAAAAGTATAAATAAACCTTTTTTGAAAATGAAAGTAATATACTTTTCGATTATTATTCAATAGAATATTATATTGATTTTAAATCCGGATTAATTCCCTTTTGGAGATCAATATATATTCTTTCGGAAAAGGAATTAATAATTTTATAAAAGTATTTCGAAGAATATTAAAAGAAAAATTGGATTTGTTGTTTGATTAGTTTTGTTGAAGTTTCGATTATATTTATTTTAAAGAAAGGAAGTAATTATCGATTATATATCGATTATTGTAGTTTTAATTGGATTACAAAAAAGGATTGTATTCCTTTATTTTTAATTAATAAATCATTGAATTATTTAAGATAAGAGATTTTCTTTACAAAATTCAATCTTAAAGATAAATATCATCGAATATATATATAAAAAAACAATAAATAAAAAATAATGTTTTGTATTTGCTATAAATAGTTCGAATATTTAATCATATTTTTTAATTTGATTAATACTTTTATTATTTTTCAGATATATATCAATCAAGTATTTGCTGATTTTACAGATAGTATTTATATTATATATTTAAATGATATTCTTATTTATTCTAAAAATAAAGAAATTTATATTATTGATATTTATAGAATCCTTACTAGATTATTTGAATATAAGTTTTATATCAAATTAAAGAAATATATATTCTATATATATAAAATAGAATTTCTGGGTTTTATTATATCAAAAAAGAATATTACTATAAAATTGAATAGAATTCAAATTATTATCGAATAATCAATATTGATATCTTTTTACGAAGTTCAAATCTTTTTAGATTTCGTAAATTTCTATTAATGATTTATTATAATCTATTTATAAATCGTTTATAATCTAACAAATCTATTACAAAATATCAAAAAGGGAAAGATTGTATTAGAATTCAAATGAATAAAAGAAGTTTAAAATACTTTTGATAATTTAAAAAAAGTTTTTATTATTATATTGATACTCTGATATTTCAATCTAGTATTTTAAATTTTAATCGAAATCGATATTTCTGAGTTTGTATTAGAATATATACTCTTTTAATTATTTTCCGATAATATAAATGATTTTATTATTTCTTAATAATATCCTGTTATCTTCTATTTACAGAAGTTCAATTTAATAGAATAAAGATACTTTATTTATAATCAAGAACTTTTAATTATTTATACAACTTTTGTTTAATAATAATATTATATTTCAAATAATCAATAGATTATAATAATCTTCAATACTTTATAAAGAAAAAAGAACTCAATAAACAAATATAATAAACCGAAATCCTGATTACTTATAATTTTATAATCATTTATAAATCGAATAAATTAAATTCTATCGATGATTTGTTAAAACAATCAGATTATATAAAAAATATAAATAATATCAACAAAATATTATTTATATTATAGAATAAATTGAAAACTACTATAATAATAACCACAATTTTCTTTCTTTCGAAAATAAAAACAGAACCTTTATAGAATACTATAAACCTTTTCTAATAAAAAGAATATAGCTTACTTTTATACAATTCTAAAGAATCATTAATAAAAATTAATTACAAATAATCAATACTATATCAGATAATTAGTATATTAATTAATAACGAAATAATATTTGAATTAATATCGAAACTAATAAAAAATACTTTATTATAATTTCAAAAGAATAACGATTTTATAAAAAATAAAGAATATCTGAAGTATCGATATAATTCAATTGAAGATATTATATTTTGGAAAATCAATATTAATGATTTGTTTATTTATAATAGATACGTTTTTGTATTACTAAATAGAGTTATAAAGGCCGAAATCTTGGAGGTCTATTATAATGATTCTATAAAAAATTATTGGAGTATTAAAAAAACTTAAGAAATCTCGAAAAATAAGTATTTCTAATTTAGTATTCTCACGGAAAGCCCTGTGATCCCCTGTATCCTACGAAGGATCAAAGGGTATGCTTTCCAATCGGAATGAAGGATCTTCTAGCCCTTACCAATCTCTCCGATTGATAAGGTAATCCTGATATACTAATAAACAAAGATTTAGCCTAATTGAGGTACATATCGGCTAGATAACCATTTATTTGTTCTATATATACAGCTCTTGATTCATATAATCAAGGGCAAGTCATTCAATTCTTTTACTCTACTAATCACGTGTACCACCTATTCCCCGATCCCTGAAAGTGCTCTATAGTCATACTATGCCGTGATAAGTATAATAAAAAATATAAAAAAATATAAAAAAATATAAAAAAATATAAAAAAAATATAAAAATATAAAAAAATATAAAAAAATATAAAAAAATATAAAAAAATATAAAAAAATATAAAAAAATATAAAAAAATATAAAAAAATATAAAAAAATATAAAAAAAATATAAAAAAATATAAAAAAATATATACTATTTATCAACAAATAATTATAAAGTATTATTGGTTTTATAGCAAATTATAAACTCTATTATTCCTTTTTAATCTTTGAAAAGAAATAACAATGGATTTTATTATAAATCTTGTGACGCACAAAAGCCGTAGTAGAGCTGAATAAACAGGGTCAATTATATTCCTTAGAATCTATAATTGAAGAATTATGGTTTATAGAGAGTGATTAGATATATATATATATAAATATCTATTCATAAGTTGCGGAGCTGTATATATATGTTATTAGGGTTATCATTTTATTATATTAAATTATATAAATCGTAATGTATATATATAAACGATTAGTTTATCAATTGATATAAAAGATAAAAGGTGTTAACTTTTGATGCAGGAAGTAGTAGTATTGTTGATTATATAGGTTGAACTAAGGATTTATAATTCTAATAGGAATAGAATTGAGATTATCTCTAAATATGGTCTATATATTATTATAATCATATAATCTAAATTCTAATTCTATAATGATTTTATTTCCAATATTCCTTTATTAAGGATATCCTATTCAATCTTTCTAGATTATTAATTCTAACATTTTCTTGAATTTTTCGAAAGTAATTCTTATATAAAACTTTATTATTCTATCGACAATTATATTGTATATATTGATATAATTAGTAACGATTTTCTTTTTTTTTATTAAATCCTTAATGAAATGATAATTGATATTTATATATTTGGATTGTTTATATAAATATAAGTTCTTGATTAAAGCTAAAGTATTTTGATTGTTATCAAGTATTTGAATTATATTTTTGTTCTTTTCAATATAATTTGATTTGAATAAATCTTTAAGTATTTATATAATCCATCTTTTTTGTTTGATAAATATTGTTATTATAATATATTCTAATTCTGTATTAGAAATAATTATAAATATTTATTTCTTGTTAATTTATAATATAAGATCTTTATAGAATATTACAACTCCTTTTAAAACATTTTTCTGGTTATATTTATTATTAATCCAATCTGTATTTATATATATCTTTATTATATTATCAAATATATTATATTTTTTATAAATATCAGATTATATTCTTTTTAATCTGAATTATAATTTCTATTTGATTATTAATTATAGATATTATATTAAATTCTTCAAAGTTATAGTATAATATTTTATTAGTTTTGTTATAAATTATGAAAGTCTTTTAATTGAGAATATTATATCTAATCGAATATATATTATTAGATAAATTATATTTTCTATTTGTTATTGATATTTATTTATATCTATTAATTCATTATTATCAATTGTTAATTAGAAATGGGTATAATCTATTATTAATAATTTCTTGGCTTAATATTATTTATATATAATATTATATTTGATTAATATAATATCGAAATATTCTTTTTGATTTATAATTAATATATATATTTTTCTATTATAAATGATTTTAATATTTAGGATTTTATTAATCTCCTTTAGATTCTTAATATTAAAACAAATTAATAACTTTTTATCGAATCAAATGATTTATAATAATATATATAATATAATAACAATATCGTTGATATATATTAATAATATTATATTATAATCTTTGGATATATATAAATATAGATCTATCAAACTTTATATAAAGTTTATATTTAAAAATTCTTTCTTTAATAATAAATTTTAATCTTTTTTAGTTTATTTTAAACTATATAGATTTTGTAGAATTTATAATATATATCCTTTTTCGATTTTGATATTTTGAAATAATTCAAAGTAGATCTTTTTCTTTAAATATAATTTAATAAAAGTATTTTTGATATCGAAATATAAATATTCCAAATTTCTTTTATAATAATAATTAAGAATAATCTGAATATATTTAGTTTTATTGTTAATACAAATATTTCGTTATAATCTTTTTCTAATATTTGATTGAACTTTTGAATTATTAATTTTATTTTGAATCATTCTATTTTATTATCTTTAATTTTAATTATAAATATTTATTTTATTGAAATCAAATTATTTTTTTTAGAAAGTATATATTTTTTTTAAATATTATTTTGAATTAAAAATATGATTTTCTTTTGGATAACTTCCTTTTATTTTTCAGAATATTTTCAATTTAATATTGTTTTCTTATAAGTTTTTGGTATTTTAATTCCTAAAACTTTTTTAATCAGATATACTATATTTTCTATATTATTTATATCTATTAATAAAATTATAAAATCTGAAGCAATTTTGTTTTTGATATAAAGATCTATTTTATAAATAATTGGAATTGTAATTATAATATATTTTATATTTTCTTGAATTTTGATTTATATAAATATTACAATCAATACCTTTATAATTTTATTTTTCTATTTTTCTTTAAAATCTTATTTTATATTTCTTTTTTGTTTTTATATTAAATATCTTAAAAATTTATTTTTAAAATCTATTATATTTTTTTATTCAATTTTAAATAATTATAAATTTACTTTATTTTTTAATTCTATTGAAATAAATTTATTAACAAAATTTAAAATAATCTTAAATTTTGTTTTTGATATAAATTTAAAATCTACAAAAATTGATTTTTGAATTGAAACCTTTAAAATGATAGATTTGATATCTAAAGTATCTTTAGAAAAAGATTTTTGATTTATCTTTTGAATATTGCTATCTTTATCTTTATTATATATTAATATTAATATATCTAATTTATTTGATTTCAATTCAATAATTAAAATATTTAATATAATTATTGAATTCGATATAATATTTATTAAAGAGAATATTTGAAACAAAGATAATATAAATATCATATTTGATATTAAGAATAAAGAAAATATCTTATTTGTTATCAATCTATTATAAAATCTTCGATTTAATTTTATATTTTTTATTCTTTGTAAATTTAATTTACAATTTCTTAATTTAAAATCCAAATCTTTTTTTTAATGAAATTTATTTATAATTATTTTATTTGATCGAAATATATAATTTAATTTTAAAAAATATACTTTGATATATTTGTTTATAATTTTTGAATATCCTAAAAATATATTGATTCTCGAAATATCCTGTAATTTATTATATCTTTATTCTTTCGGAATAGTTTTGGAATTGATATAAATATAATATTTGTTCCTCTAAATTTTGTATATCTTTATATTTAGTATTATATTTATAAAAACTTTTATAAAAAATTGATTTATTCTATTTATATCAGAATTAATATTAATATAATTCTTGATATAAATATTATGCTTTATAATTTCATCCCAAAATTCTAATAATAATTCAATTTCTTTTAGTATTGTTTTTATATTTGTTTTTATAATCCTTATATTCTATTTTACAGATCTGTTTTGATATAAGGAAGTAATTATTATAATTTCGGATTATATATTTAATAATCATTTACGAATAACTTATAGGAGTTCTGGTATATTATCAGTTTTGATTGTAATGATCTTTTTTCTAATAATTAATTCCATCTCTTTTTTCTAAGTTTTCAATATTTGAATTATATTATCTTTTTGTTTAAATAATATAATCTAATTTACTTTTGTATAATTATTAATGATCAATATGAAATAATAATTCCTTCGAATTGATTTTGGGAATAATTCTGTAATATCGAAATATATAAATTCGAATCTTTTTGATTTGTATAGATTCAATTGTTTTGGAATATGATTGATTATTTTGGTGAATATATATATTTTGTAGATATCTAATTCAATTAGAATCTTTATTGGTTTGATTATATTAGATACCTTGTATAGATTTTTGATTTTGTTTAGATTTAGATGATTGAATCTTTGATATTATAATAGGTATTTTTCTTTCTTCTTGAATATTAATTCGTTATCGATATTTTTGATGTTATCGATTATCTTTGAAGAAAAGCCTTTTTTCTGATTATTTTGATATATATTCGAATAAAGAGCTGTATTTTTATATCCTTTGATTATATATAAAACCATATATATTTTGTTTTGTATTTTAGTATAGATGATTTTCTTATTGTTTTTTTTGAAATATATATGATAAGAATTGAATTCTCTTTGCAACTTTATTTTGTAGATCCTTTTTCCTAATAGTAAATTTACTTTTAGCTTTAGTATATATAATATATTTGAAAATAATATCTTAGAATCATCTTTATATATTATATTCATTAAATCTTAATAATAATAATATATTACTTCCCTATCAATCTTTATCCTTTATTTGATAATAAATTTTATTGATTTGAATAATAAAGATTGATTAGATATATATAAAAAAGCATTTATATTGATATATTATTTATTAGAAGAAGTTTTATTAATGATTTTCTTTATTAAATTGTAATCTTTTTTTATTATATCCTTAATATCAAAGTTTGATTCAAAAATATTATTAATAAGGTATACTTGATTTTTTTTATTGAAATAAATCTTCTTCGGATTCAATAATCCTCTTCTTTTTTGATAACAAAGATAATTGTGAAGGAATTTGTTAATTTGTATTAAATATAAATAATCTTATATATAATAATTTTCTTTTTGATATAGATCACAAATATTATTTAGAATTTCGAAATCTGATTTTTGGTATCGAAAAGTGTATTTAAATTCTTTTACAATTTGTATTTGTTTTGATTCATTTTTAAAATGAAATTCCTTAATCTATAAATATTTGATCTTATTATCGATACTAAGATTGATTTGAATATCCAATATATCCATTATTTTTTGATAATCGATTGAAAGATTATATATTAAAATCAAAAACAAGATAATATTTTGATATATTAATTGATAACTTTTGTTTGTAATCCTTAATTTTCTTTTATACTCTTTCAATTTATTCCAGACTTCGATAATGATTATATCAGAATAGGTATCAAATTGGAATTTGAAGTTCTGAATCATTGTTATATATATATTAACTGTAATTATATTGATTCTGGTATATTTTGATTTAAAGTATCTCCAGAATATTCATCAATAAAGGCTTTATCATTATCATTAAATATTATACAAATATATAATAATATATTCATTTTGTTCTTTAAATATTCCGATTTCAATTCGATATTGTAATATATATGATCATTGATTTTATAAATCGATACTATATTGAATTCTATAATCTATATATATTTATCTAATATTTGATCAATTATATAAAACTATTCTTTTTTCTTCAATTATATCTTTGTTTATCTGAATCATCATTTATAATTATTTTGATTAAATTTCAAAGGATTATTTGATTCCGATATTATAAAGGTTTTTTACTATTTGATAAATATCGAAAATAATTTTCAAATTTTTAAAATGATTTTAAAAAATATATAACAAATAGATTCAAAATAATAAAGAAATATAAAAATAAAACAATAAGAAAATTTGTAAAATCGTATTGTAATATATTTTCTTATAACTATATGAACTTGCTTTTCACTTTTACTATAATTCTGTATCAGTATTATACATATTGTTCTTTATTTTAGTTTGTAATATTATAAGTTATAAACTATATTATTATATTTCAATTCTGCTTCAATAATATTATATGAAAATTCTGATTTTCATTCTGTTTTACCCTTATTAGCTATATTAATTCTTTCTTGATTTGCTTTGCTTTCTAATCATTATTATATAACTAGATCTTATAATCTATTAACTTTTGATATAGAAAATAATAGTATTATTGACTATATAGATTGAATTAAGGATCTATAATTCTAATAGGAGTAGAATTGAGGTTATCCCCAAATATGGTCTGTGCACCATTGTGATCACGTGACCTCAATTCTAATCCTATGATGGCCTCATTTCCAACACAATAAATAATTTGCAATCGGTTTCTAGGATTTAGCTAAATTCCTTTCAAAATTATAATATAAATTGAAGACTACAATTCGATATTATAATCTTAAGGAAATTATAATATCGATATATATAATAAAGATATAATTATACTTGAACTCAAATATCGATCGATTTATAACAAAATATAAAAATAATTTGCTTTGTTAATCGATTAATAATAATTAAGATATTATTATATCTATATTTATCCTTATTAAAATTGCAATAATTTATAATAATATATTGTTATACTCGAATATAAATCGAAAATGGATATAATAAATTAGAAATATAATTATATAGAACGAAATTATATTTACAAATATAACAATTATATATATATCTGATTATAATATTATATATTTTAAACTAATAGTATTATTGAGATAATAAAAAGTAGATTTTGTTTAACGTGGTTTATCACCGGGTCGCCATTTTTTATATTATTCAATCACCTCAATTTCAATATACAATATTTCAACAAATTATTATAGAAACATTATCAAAAGAAACCCGAATCATTTTAGCTATTGAAGTTATTTGTAAATTTAAAAATCTATCAATTATTAAAATTGCAAAACTTTATATAATGCTTCGATCTATACTATACAATAGAATTAATAGTCGAAATAATCAAATAGAGATTCGAATAAATAATCATAAGATTACAGAATTAGAAGAAAAGGTGATTGTTCAATATATATTCGATATAGATTCAAAAGGATTTTCATTTAAATTGAAAAATATGGAAGATATAATGAATTATATTCTTGAATTGAGAAGTACGAAATATATTAAGAAGTTTTAGATATATCGATTTGTAAAATATCGAATCGAATTAAAGATACATTTTAATTGTATTTATAATTTTCAAAAAGCTTTTTACGAAGATCTTAAGCTCATTGAAGAGTGGTTTCGATTGATTGCGAATATGCAAACGAAATATAGTATTTTGGATAGCGATTTTTACAATTTCAACGAAATAGATTTTATGATGGGAATTATATATACAATAATGATTATTACTAATACCAAAAGATATGATAGAAGTAAATCAATACAGTTAAGCAATCGAAAATAAATTACAACAATAATATACGGAAATAAAGAGAATGAAATTATTCCTTCATTTCTAATAATTCAAGGACAAATTCATCTTTCCAATTAATATACCGAAACGAATCTTTTTGTGGAATAGATTATTAAATTTATATTTAATAGATAAACAAACAATAAAATAAGTTTAGAATAATTGAAATACTTTGATAAATACATTAAGAATCGAAGAAAAGGCAAATATCGAATATTGATATTAGATGAATATGAAAGTTATGAATCAATAGTTTTTTAAGTATATTACAAAGAAAACGATATTATATATTTATATTTACCATTATATTCAAGTCATTTAATTTAGCCACTTGATGTTGGCTGTTTTAGTAATCTGAAATATTTATATAATAATCAAATTAATGGATTTATTAAAGCATATATCAAGTATATTTCGAAGATTGAATTCTTTATAGTTTTTAAAGCTATATATAAAAAATCAATTATTTCTTAGAATATGAAAATAAGATTTCGAGGAACAGATTTAATCCTATTTAATCCTGAAACTGTACTCTCGAAATTAGATATTCGAATTTGCATATTTACTTTTTCCTCTTTCGATCTAAATCAATAGATCTCTCAAACCCTTTGTAATCCAATAAAAGCTTTTTCTTAATCAATATTAATTAAATCTCGAATAATTCGTTATCAATTAAATTCCTTTATATTTATATTCGAAATTATATTAATTCTAGTTAAGGGTATAGAGAGATTAGTTTATAAGAATATACTTTTAAGTGTAAAGAATTGTATATTTCGGGTAACAAATGAAGTATTAAACAAATATCGATATACGAAAAAAACTTAATTATATTAAAGAGGAATGTTCATTGGATAAGAAACTTTTGATATATTATTTTAATAAGAAATTGATATTCAAATTTAATATAATGAGTATCAAAAAAGGGGGAATTCTAATAGGGAAGCATCTTTTAATCGATGTTATAATAAATATAGAAAGATAGAATATAATACAAGAACTTATCAAAATAATATAATAGATTCTAGATTGTTAGATTCTTAATAGTTTTAATCAATTGATTCAATTGTTGTTAAATAATATAGATTTAAAGTAATTGAATAATATAAAAAATGGCGACCCGGTGATATTGGCGACCCGGTGATAAACCACGTTATATTAGAATAAACAATAGAAATAGAATCGTAGGTTTTATGAATTAAATAAATTCAAAGATTATTGATATCGAATATCATCAAATGATTATTGTAAAGCTAAAGGTCATTTTGAAATGATATATACTTATAAGCTTTGATAATTTGTATCCTGAATATTAATAAGTTATCCATAGTTTTATTTGTTTTGATAATATAATTAATTAGATTCAATCGAAAAGTGATTTTATTCAAATTGATATTAGTAATTGTTATTTCGTTTGAATAATACTTTTATAAGGCTTCTTTTATAATTTTAATATTAATTTAATTATTTTTAATAAACTATTGAAAACGATTCTTCTTTTTGATATAATTTTAAAAATCCAATTTGTCGATCTAATGAATTAAAATATTAACAAAAGGATTATTCTTTTTGGAACAATATATAATAATAAAATTGTAATCGATTAATACTTTTGTTTAATGAATTTATCAAATATTAAAAATCTTAATAATCATGAAATATTCGAAAGCTTTATAATCAATATAAACTTTGATTTTATACGAAAAACCAGCGAATTCCGTTCTTCAATAATTGAAAGATCAAATAATTAATAGCATTTCTTTATTGTGAATTTTATAATTTAATTTAACAGCAATTATAGTTTTGAAGAAATAAATTATAAATAATTAATTTTCATTATACTATTATAATAATATATTAACAATTATTTTATTAGAAATATTTATTTCAAGTATACAAAAGAATCAGTATTTATAATATTATAAAAACAAAACAAAGAAAAGCTTTTTCTTCAAGATATTGAATACATTTTGGTATACTTTGTCGAATACGAATTTAATATTTATTTTAATAAGTTCATTGAAAGATTTCGCTATTATATTATAATCCTTAATAAATCATTAATAAAAATTACAAAAACTGAAGAATAATTGAATTCCATTCATTGTTATCAGAAAAATCTAACTTTCAATTACTTCAATCTTTTTAGAATTCATTTCTATTTCTTTAATAAAGATAATAAAATCTAAATACTTGATATATATAACATTGAATTTGCATTTCTTGAAATTCATTTGTAGATTAATGATTTCTAATTATTTGAGAATTAATTTAATATGAATTTAGTATTCTTTTTTGTTTTCGAAATAAATCAGAATATTATCGAGATATATAATACAAAAGATATTTAAATAATCAAATAGAACATCATTTATATAATATTGATAAATTACAAAACTATTCATTAATCTGAATAATACAATCTTGTATTTATATAATCCATATCGGATTCGAAAGGTAATATACTTTTTCGAAGTAGGATCTATTCTTATATAATAAAAAACTTAACGAATATCAAATTTAATAAAAATCTTAATATTAAAAAACCAAAAAAACATTTCATCCATCAAAAGAAAAGAATACTGATCTTTATATATCAAAGAATTCAATAATCTAAAATTTATATAAAACTTTAGATTACTATTAAGGTTTTTAATAAATAGAATAAATATAATATAAAGAGTTTAATTAAATTCAATAAAATCTCTACTGAGATTATCCATAATATATTCTTTAACGATTTCTAATTGTTTTAAAGATATCTTATAAAGCGGATTATATTATAAAGCTTTTTCTTTTTCGTTTTCCAATATAATTTTATAATTATAAGATTGATTAAAAGGTAAAATATTTGATTTATATTTGAAAAAAGTTCGATAATATTATCGATATTCAAATGGTATTTTAGGTTTTGAATCGATTTCAATCAATATCTAATCGAATTTCTTTTGAATTTTTATATTCTTGAATTTGATCAAAATAATTAATATTCTCTTTTCTGTATATTATTCATTCTATCGAAAATCTCTTATATTATCGAATTCTTTCAAAATAATAATAAAAAATTCAATTTTTTTTTTTTATATATTCTAATTGAAACTTATCGAATTTAAATATATATAGATCAAGGATTTTAAACGATATATAAGAAAAGTATTTATAAATCTACAATAATGATATAATTAATAAAGAAAGAAATAGATTAAATTTGAAGAAAATCGAAACTTTTTCTTTGTCGATAAGAATCTATATTATATTTATATTTGAAGATTCTTATTATATATTATCACTTATAATTGATTTATTCAATTGTAAATTTCTTTGATTTCAATATTCTTCGAATTGATCATTTCGTTGATCAGTATTTTGTTGAATTAATCGATTGATTTTCTGTTTGTAAAAAGATGATTAAATAATAAAGAGATTATTCGAATAGGAAATAATATAGGGTTTTTCTTTAAATTATTCGAAATATCGATTGAAGTAATCAAGTTTTGTCTGAATCTTTGATAATCAAAATCTATTTAAAATAATATTATAACTCTCTAATTCGATAATAAGGAAAAGGATAAAAGATTGTTCATAATTATTGATTGTTAAATTAAAGAATATAAAATAAATAATAATATAATTTTGTATATTATTATATTTTTTAATTTCAATTAAAATTTTAAATAATATAATTCTTAATTTAAATATAGGAAATAAACAAATAAGAAGTATAATATTAATAAAAACGAATTTATTTATTTCAAAATTAATAAATATTTTTGATTAATAAATATAATCATTTTTTGAAAGATTATAAAAGAAGATGAATATTTCTTTTCTTATAAGTTTTATTAAATCAAGAAATCTTATATTCTGTATAATGTTTAAAAAAAAACGGAATTTAAGTATTTGATTTTAAATACTTTTTTTTCTTTAAGTGAGTATTCTGTATAATTTCAATTGTTACTTTTAAATTGAAATCTTCTTCGATATCCCGATATTCTTTGAATTCTTTTACTTTTTTTTGTATTATCTCGATTTCATTAAGATTATTAATATAAAGTATCGGTATATATATTGTTCTAAAAGAAAAAAAAAGTAACGAATATTTGAAATTCGAATAATTATTGAATATAACAAAGTTTGTATATTCGGGAAGAGTATTTCGGAATAAAAACGGTTTCGGAAATATAAAGATTCCAAAATTGAAGTTATTAAAATTCTAAAAGGATTATAAAAGATTTATAATAATTATTGATTTATAAATAATTATAAAGATATCTCGTTTAATATAATATCGATTTCGTTTTTATAATGAAACTTCATTTTGATTTATTTTAATAAATATATTTATAAGTTTTTTTGTAATTTTGTAATCCTTGATAAATATTGCTATTACTTACGAAAGAAAATCAGAAATCTTTTGTTCAAGATTTCTAAATAGAATTTTATTATCGATGATCTTTATTTGAATAACAAATAATCTGAATTTCCTATATTATTTTAGAAAGTTATTATATCAAATTGTATTAAATATAATCTATATTTCGTATTGAAAATAAACATCATCGATTTCAACCAGATTCCGATAAATCACTATAAATTATTCAATCAATTCGAATATAATAAATCGAAGTATTTATATATAAAAAGTATAACAATATATTTATACTTCTGATTCGATTTGATCAATTATATATATATAATATTATATTTTATTCTTAAATAATATAATATACAATTCGAATCGTTCTATAACTAATAATTACTGCAAACTAATTTTAGATTTAATACTATTGTTAAATTTAGTAATAAGATTTATGGATTTTGATATATATATATCTCGATATAAACTATAATTAATACAGAAATAAAATCTTGATCAATTAAATTAGCTTCTTGAATAAAAAAACCTCTGATTATTATATAGATCATTATTTTCTGAAAAGGAAAAAAAACTATCGAAGAACTCTGAATAATCAAATCGTTTAATCAAAATTTTCTTCTTCTGATCTTGGGATCTTTAGGTTTATTTGAATAAAGATCCTTGATTTTCAATTGAAAAAATAAAAGAAATTTCAAATACTACTATTAATCTAAATATTTATATTAATATTATTTGAAACTCAGAAAAAAATTATATTATTACAAAATTCATTATCATTATAACTTTCAATTATCGATTCTTTTCTTTCAAATTCATAATTATTATATAAAGATTTTATAATTATAATAATGAATCAGAAAAAGTAATTGAATTACTAAAAGTATCAACTTTATATATTGGAATCTTCTTTTTACCAATTTTTTTTCTTCCAATAATAATATTATAAAAGTTTATATTTTTATTTTCTTCAAAAAATTGTTAAAATAGTTTAAAAGAAAAAAAGGGTTATCTAAAATAAATCTTCAAAAATTCGGGATATATAGAAGATAGAATTCGTTATATTATAAAAATGATAATATATTTCTAAAAAGGTTTATATCTTTATTGATTAGATCAAAATAGATCTTCTTTTTTTGGATATAATATTCGTAAAAGTTTATTTAAGAAGATATTATTAAAATAAAGTATTATTTGGAAAAGCATCAAATAATCAAATACTTATAAATAAATTATAAATAATATAATATATAAGAACCATAATAAAACTGAATAAACAAAATTAATTATATTCCTTAAAATCTATAATTGAAGAATTATAACTTATAAAAAGCAATTAGATATATATATACAAATACTCATTTGTAAATTGCAGAACTATATACATATATTATTAGAATAATCATTTTACTATACTAAATCATATAAATTATAATATATATACATAAACGATCAGCTTATCAATTGATATAAGAGATAAAAGATACCACATGATTAGCCTCCTGTGGTTCACGATTCGTGACAAATCTATTTCCTTTAAAGATAAATAAATATATATATAATATTATCTTTATTATTATTGATAGATATATAAAGTTTGCCTAATATATTCCAATCAATAAAACAATAATTTCATTTGAATTAATAAAGATTTTGTTTCGATATATTTTTAAAGATTTCGATATATTGAAAAGAATAATTTCGGATTGAGAATTATAATTTGTAAACAAATTTTGAAAAAACTTGTTTTTCTATTTAAAAATATATTACAAATTATTAATAATATTTTATTTACAAATCGATAATCAAATAGAATAGCAAAACTAGAATCAGATTTATTATATTATTTATTATATTAATTAGAAACAAAACAATTGAATATCATTATTATTTTTAATGGAATTTATTTACAATATAATATAGTATAGTATAATTGGCGAAGTATTTTTTAAAATAATATATGAATATCTACTTATATTTAGTTATATTAATAAAGATATTAATATTGAAAGAAAAGCATTTATTATATAAGAATATATTGAATCGTTAAACTAGGAAAAAACAAAGCTAATAGAAATTTGGAATAATTTAACGAAGAAAAGATCGGAGAATAATAAGAAAGATTTATTCTAATGATTCTATATCGATGATAAAGTTATATTTAATATCAAGAATATTAAACAATTATAATTCAAAAAGAAATTCTTCAATTGTTTTATAGGTCTTTTTATCATTATTAATATTATAAATAATAGGCAAATATATAAATTAGTATTTCTATTATTATATAAAATATATAATGTTTTTCATATCTCATTGTTCGAATTATAATTTGAATATGAAGGTATTGTTGATCTCTTGTTTTCTGAAGAAATTGAAGGATATATAGAATATGAAATCAAAAAAATACTAGTTTATAGAAAGAGAGAACGAAGAATGCAATATCTAATATAATGGAAAGATTATCAATCAGTGAAAGATATATGAGAAGTTTTATGAAATTTAATATATATTAAAAGATATTTGAAGAATTATAAAAAAGAAAATATATTATTATTATAATAATAATGAAGAATAAAGAAGTAATATTATCAAAATATATTACAAAAACAAAGGAGATTTGTATTCGTATTAGAAAATTAGAATATCTATATTTAAAAAAAAATTCTTTATTCAATCTGTTTATTCTAATATATTATTGAAAATATACTATCTTCATTTCGCTATCAAATGTTTATATTTTCTTTGCTTTTGTATTTTCTTTTTCAATAATCCATTTTTACTTATATTATTCAAATCCTTGTTAGTATCCGGTTTCGTCGATTAATGGAATATTCGTTGAATATGTTTTTCGGTAATGAGATTCCGATGGAAAATTTGTGGAATGATTATAAAAAAGAATGTAGAAAAAGATTTATTTATATTTCGTAATCGAAATCCAAAAGATTTATTAATATTTAATTATCGATTAATTAAATTCAATTCATTATATTCGTTATATTAATCCAAAAGCTTTTTTACTAATTGATTATATTCATCTAGAATAGTATTTATATCATTACTATTAAAATCCTTTAAAAAATCGAGATCCTTAATTTAAGCTATTGATTTCTCTATTGTAAGCATTGTTGATTTCGTTGAAGCTATTGGCACTTTTCGACAATCGATTAATGATATTATATTTGCTTTAAGAACTAGATTTAGTTTATCAGAACTTACTGGAAATGAAAATAGCATATTAATCACCAAAATCTTTTTCTTTTTAAACCTTTTAAGATTCGATAATTTAATATCAAATTGTTATAGATCCTTATCATCATTATTAAGGAATTCAATTAATTCTAATACTTTTCTTTTGACAGAAATTAATTTGGAAGTTTTCTTAATAAATTTCGCTTTAACTATTCGAAATACAATAATCTATAACTTTTTTATTAATACTCTATTAATACTTCAAATACTTTTGACCTTATCTTTAATTATCTTTCGATATACCAATTTCGCTTCTTGGAGGAGGTTGATTGGTTAATAATAATGAATAATATAATAATAATATTATTCACTATTATTATAGTGGAAGACTTAGTTATATAGCTTAAAAGAGTGATCGAATATATAGTGATTGAAGTCAAAATATGAGTGTATTGAATATTGAATTTATTTTGCTTGTTTTCCAGAAGAATTCTTTGAAGAAAATCTTCTTATTTATAGTATTTGATAAGATTCTATGAAATTCTATAATATTCTATGATTATAAATAAGATCGATTTAAATCGAATCTTATAGAATCATTTTATATAATGAAATGAAATAGTAACCAGTAATATTTAACCTTAGAAATAAGAAAGTTCTACATACTTCCATCACATTCTATTCCATTATAAATCATTCTAATATGATATATAATCAAGATTTTGTATAATAATAAAATTTAATAATATTAAATTATATTTATTAATATATCACGTGATCATATAACCATCGGTTCGGTTAATATTATTAAGTGATTTAATGAACTTATTAGAAATTCTTATATCGCTAATAAAGTATAAACAGATTTCGATGATTTAAATCGAATCAAAAGAGCTTCAGGGATTTCCTCTTCATCCTCTTTGCTAATAATATCTTTCAATTTATCTTTATTCACTAATTTATTTATAAACTATTAATACAACTATATAATTATTAACAAAAAAAATAATAAATTATATCAAATATATTAATAAAATATCACCACAAATCCATATATATTTCCATCAATTTTATCAATTTCTTTATCTGTATATTTAATATCAATATAATTTCCTTCATACTATAAAATGATTATATCAAATTATATTTTTTCTATTTATAAAGGAAAATCTTTATTTTCTATATGAATTTAATTTAACGATCCTCCAATTTCTTTAATAATATAGCCTTTTCGGATAAATCAATTTCAGCTATCTGTTATTTGTAATAAAACTACAATAAACGATTTATTACAGAATTGATATCTTCTAATAGTGCTATACAAGATTTCTTCTTTCGGGCATATTCTATATATACAAAATCTATTCCTTTTGGAAAAAAGTATTCCTTATTTATTATCTTTCCTTTAAGCAAAGATTTCGTATTATTATAATAAGCAATACATTTAATATAATGAAGATATATAGAATATATGAATTATAAAGATATACAAACAGAATATACTATTAATTCGAGAAAAAATTAAACTATATCAGAGAAAATAATAATAAATTTAAAATATAATACTATAATTGCAACAAAGAAATTACAAAAAATCGAAAATAGAATTCCGAAGGATTTATATAACCTTCAAAAAACAGATTATATATTGTTTTTGTTATTATTATTATCATTATTTATCTTTTTATTTGTTATACAAAAATAATTATATACTACAATTATATAATAGATCAACAGTTCCCTGCAATCACAAATATACCAATAATTCATCGATTTCTTGAAAACAAAGCTCTAAAGAGAAAACTTTATTACAATTATTAGAAGAATATTATTAATAAAACTAAGAAACTCTATAAGGAAATGATTTTATTATTAAAAACAAATATACAATCAATAGTATATTATCGTTCGATTAAAAAACTCTACAAAATCTCTACATTTACTAAATTCTAGTATATAACCAGTAATTTATTATTGTTCTGATATTATTCTTTATTGGATTTAAAAGAAGGAGGTTTTCTTAGATAGAAAAGGAATAATGAAAAGTTTTACGATTGTTTTAGGATTAATTGATTCTTTACCATTTGTGACTTTGACAAAATTCATTTAAAATTAAATAAAATATTTTTATATATTTTTATTTTGAAATTATATATATTCGAAATTAAAAAATCAGAAAAGTTTAAAAAAATCGTTTATTTTGTATAAGAAAAACATTATATTCGAAATTTTGAAAATTTTAAATTTCAAATTAGTATAACTTTTTAATAAAAATTATAAAAAATAAAATATTTAATTTTTTATAATTCAATTATATTCAATTGTTATATATCAAGATTTCAATTAATTTTATATAAGAAAATATGGTTTTTGCAGGGATTCTGTCACGAATTTAAATGGTGAGCCTGGTCCAGAACTCTCTTACTTGAGGAAGACAGTTGATAAAGTTTGATAATCGATATCTTAGAACACTTTTATTTTAATATTATTATATAATATTTTAAATATAATTCTTTAAACATATTTTTAAAATATAAATTCCTTAATTTGAAATAAAGATTTAAATATTATAATTTATTAATAATAAACTTCAATATTTATTTTTTAATTTTTTATATTATTCTTTTAATAAAAAGAAATTATATATTCAAGTAATTTATTTTGATAATTTATTTAATCATTTTATAATAGATTCTTATTTAAATTTAAACCATTTTTTTAGAAATACTTTAAAATTTCAATTTTAATTATTTTTTGAAAATATAATCACTTTTAATTAAAATTGATTTAAATTCTTTTATATATAAAACTAATAATTTTTTTAATAAACAACTTTTAAATAATTTTTTAAAAAATTTAATATAAAAATTTATTAATTTAAATTTTTAAATCTTTATATAAAATCTAAATCTTTATATTTTTTTGAGAATTTGAAACATTATAATAATGAAGTCATTATCAAAAAATGATTTCAGATTATCTATAAAATCTATAAATAAATATTTATAAATTTATATAACAAATATTAATTAGATTATTATTTTAATATAATTAAATTTTGAAATCATTCAATTTATTTTTCGATTTGAAATTCTTATATTATATTCTTCAATTATTAATAATAAATAATATCAATTTTTTAATTATTATAATGATTATTCAATTTATAATATATTTTTATTCAAGAAATAAAAAACGTGCAAGATATCGGGCCGTGTACGATGTAGGGAAATCGGTTAGAGGGTGAAACGATAATCACATGGTACTATTGCATTTTTGCACGTAACCACATATCTCGCGTCCTCGTCCCAACTGTAATGCACATTACCTAGGTATCCATAGAACAAAAAAGACTACATTTCAAGTGCTAGTACCTTCTGCACAAACATCAGCCCTTTACTCGTGCGGCTAGAAAGTATAAAAGCTCCAAACATTAGGGAATAATTGTTCATCTTGGTCAAACTACCCCATTTTCAAGGCTTCCCCTTTCTTAACACCGATTTAGAGTTCAGGGCTTTATACTTTCTGGCTGTACGAGTAAGAAGTAAGAAAGGAGGAAAGATAATCCGCGCGTGTAGCGTTCTTTTCCCCCTGTCCTCCCAATCAATCAATATACCTAGTACCCAGTAATCTTTCGCGCCCACATCGCAAGAATTACCACTCTTTGATTTCTTTGTTATACTCGCTTGTATTTTTGGTGAGGATCAATATCATCAAATCAAGGAGTTTGTAGCATAAATATTTCATTTATTTATGCGGCTCGGTGATGCCGATATGTACGTGCTATGTACGATGCTTTATGCATAAGAGCAGATAATGTGAATGGAATGGAAGCGGATGCTTGTTATTGTGATATCATATCATATTGTACATGGACGAGGATCTTAGTGACTGATCAACGAACGAACGAACGAACGAACCAGGAAGATTTTAGCTACCGGGATACGGGGATTCGGGCTAATGGGCTATGTTGGTAGAGTATAAGTCACAATCTGCACAATACCTAACAGTAGGCCTTTATGTAAAGTAGAGCTAGGATACAATAAAGCATAATATAAAGCTTTTAGCTAGATTATACGTTAACATTACGCACATGACTTCCATTGACCAATCAGAGAGCTCCAATTTTTTTGAATACTTTCGTTTTTTCTACCCCTTGCCAATATAGAATTTGAAGATAAAATCATTGAAAATGAGAGGATTCTTATAGGCGACGATGAGATCGATTGATCTAATATAGCTTTAATTCATTCCTGTCATTTTAGCATTATATAATGCAAGCTAGAATACATAATATTATTGCCAAAATTTTGCTTTACATTACAGTTATATAATTCCAAAAAGCCCAACCCTACCTAACAGATTACGTACAGGGAAAAAGATTTAGTGCTGATCGGATGAAATAATTTGATCGACAAGATTATTGCTTGATCAACCATAAATCAATGTTTCATAATTACTCAATGAAGAAACTCTCCAAGACAAGTTGGGGGCGGCAAGTGAATATTGTGGTTCGTGGGGGCAAAGTAGAAGAAGAGGAAGGAGGTCGCAAACTTTCCCAGTTCCTACTCCGTACTTAACCAAGCAAGGAAGCATAGCATGTTCCTCTCATGAAACTTCGGGCCCTCGTGAAAATCTCGTGCGTGGACGAGGATTCTGACAGGACCAAGAAAGTATAAAAAGACAAAGAGGCGAGTTGATATATTAAGCACGTGTGATAGTGAAATTAATATAGATTTCATGCTTATCTTATGTAGAGAGCTAATGACAAGCGAAAAGGTAAAACTTTAGACCTAGCCCCTAAAATGTTAATCAATGAGCGGCATTGGATGTCGTGCAGTTTTGCCAGATGTGGTGAGAGAAACTTTAGGTGACATTAAAGAGAAGACGAGGGGTCTACGTAAGCTTTATGACATCTTTTCATCACTACCACCACCGAGGCATGATTGATTAAGCCCTAGGGTCACAGTGGTCTCGTGTGCTTGGGAATTTGGTAAACTTGAGGAGACATCGCTTGTGGTTTCATGTACATGGGGGCTTGTCAGAAATTTGCTTTCTGGTAGGCCAAAAAGTTTTGCATTATGGAGATATTGGTAATAGCTTGGTAGTAGGGATTGCCTGTTTAATTGGGTATAAAAAAACGATTTACGAAGCTCGCTTGTGGTAAAAGGTGGACGAAATATCAGGGGTTTGTTTGGGTCTATGACACTTGTGGAGATCGACGATGGGAATGTTCTTGGAACTACAAGGACCTCAAGAACAATGAACAATGCCACTAGGTAGCAATTGAACTTTGGGGGATAATTCGGTACGTGACACAAATTCAACATGTTGCAGAGAGGTTCGCTAGAAGTTCCTCTTTAATGAGTAGAGTACCGCGGTTAGTATAGTGTCACACGCACATGCATACGCGAAAAGGAAATATGGTATTTGGTGTGAACTTATGTTATTGTTTCTGATAATACTGCGTATTGGTAGGTCAATCCAGGGAACTGGTCCGTTTGACTTGAGAGAAACCAGGGAACTGCAGAAGTTGATTTCGCATGAGAAGCTGTCTTTTCCTATGGCAGCGCCTTTCTTGTTGACTAATTCCCTAGACACGCGAAAGGGGTTTTATGCAGACGTTATGAATGTGGTTGTAGTATCATTAACCATCGAGACAGGTCTTCATCATCTTCCTTAACAAATTCATGAGATTATCATTCTCAAGTGCGGCCGCAACACGCTCCTTATCAGCTAGTTGTTTGTTGACTTCAGCGGCCTGGCTGTGTGTATCCTTCTTGATCTTGACCTCGACTCGGTAACTTGGCGGGAGGGCCTGTTCCAAACGTACTCGTACGCCAAGTCCAATAACAGTTGCTAAGGAGCAATGCGAAACCGTCGGTGTCAATTCGACCAGCACGCGAGAGAGCGTTGTCGGGTTTGTGAGATCAGAAGGCGAAATAAGGTGAACATCCTCAAGTTTAACTACTCCGAGAGACTCTAATGAAAGAGGGTGCTCAGGGTCGGAGATTGGCGCGATCAAGTCTGTAAACGTCAGCTATGCAAACATGAGAAAACGGTTGGCACATATTGATTCTTCTAAGTTCCAAATAGCACTGCGTAAGGAAGAGGTATAAGCATGTTTGAAATATTTGACCTTGAGATAATGATATATGCCACGGTTCCTAGGATATATCGAGACCTTTAAAAAAATCTAGTAGTGAGTGAATAAGGAAACTCAAAACTCCTACCATATATTTCTTGTTCATCTATTGGCTCCAAGCCAGAATCATCGGAGTCTTCTGAAAAATCTGACATATAAAAAGGATCCAATGCATAGCTGGGTTTTGCCATCAATATGCTCTGTATACCATGTTTCTTGGCCGAATAATCTCGAACCTTGCGTTTTTCTCTTCGACGTGATATTTCAGACACATTCAAAATTGTAGGATTCGCGTTCTGGATATTGTCTCCCGATTCCATGATGAGTTGGTTTGGGGGCCACTTGGGGCTCTGCTGTCAAAAAGGATGGCGGCTTGTCCGGTGTCAGTAATAAGCTGAGGCTCTTTAAATTTATGACTCGGGCAGACACGATCAATTAGATGTATGAATTGAGACCCAGTGGGATGTAATATAGATGGCAGATTTGAGATGTCAAAGTTCAAATCGTGCTGTCAAAATTGTAGTAGTCTTAATGATCATGAAGATGATGAAATTATCGAATTTCCTTTATCGATAAAGCTTTGATTGTGTGATAGTGCCTGAGGCATGACAATCTACTATGACTAATCAACTAATGATTGAAACACGACCGAATATCTAATTGGGAAATAACAATACTCGGTACATCTGCAATATTTGGGATATTCATGGCTAACCTATATATGCTATTATATCTGCATGTCTATTGTATCTCTTTCTTACTTTGGCAATATACAGTATTGACTGCTATTTCAAAGTTTCCATGGATTGTCTGCCTGTCTTGTGTCTAATTTAAAGTTCAGAGTTTCCTTGAGACTCTCATATGACTTACCGTCATGCTTGAGATATCTGTGGCATAAATTTCCCTAGCCAGAACTTGGAAGTCCAAGTATCAAAAAACTCTATATATCCCAAAAGGATTTAAGAAGGATCATCAAGCACGAGCCATCTGCATCTCGTGGCGATCCTGCGCTTTCAAGGTTCAACGTTCTGTGCTATATCTTTACGTCGGAAGATCTTTAAACCTGGTTTCCGGGACTGGGGAGCTTCCGTGTAACATCAGATCAGGCAACCTATCATCTGAACGCCGTGATGAACGGTGTAGGTAGCTCTTATCCCTGATTTTACACCTTAATTTGCGTTCCAGATAAGGTACAGCGGCACTGCTTGTGCCTCTACTTCCATCAACAAACACAGGCCCAAAATAAGACCTGCATAACTTTTCTCCATGTGACCGATCTTTAACGGACATGAATATATTTTTGTATCACTGTACCATATTGTCGGGTGCATCTCTGCTTGTCGAGTGGCTGCGGCTTCGCGGCACGGAATCATGAACATCCAATCTTTGACTCGTCCTGAAATCCCAATACCCCTTGTCTGGAACATACCCACATATGCACTGTTCGCTGCCAACTGCGTCCATGTCGCTTGATACCCTGGTTCAGGCGAGCACACCAGGGAATTGTGCTTTGCGGGGCAGTAGTGCTATCTAAAGATCCATGAATCCACTGATCATCTAACAAAATTATTATCTATGGGGCAACCTCCTGAGGGAATATTGTTCTGCCTTCACCTATTTTTGTGACTTCCCATGGGTCTCGGTACTTCGGTATAAGAGTACTTTCCACTCACCGCCGGCGCCATGGAATAACTACAGACGCCAAACTGACGATGTGTTTGCAGTACAGTAGTTGCTAAATACCTAGTACTTTAATCTTAGCCTAACACAGGCGAACATACATATGCCAATACGTTTAAGTCATAACCTACTCGGAATTTTCGGTAGCCATATGGACTCATCGTTTAGTCCGGGGTGTTAAAACGGGATCGTTATCAATCAAGCAAAAATGAGTTTAGGGGGAAGTTAATATCCATTTGTGCGTCGTACGACGAACACACGGTTAATGCTTTTCTCTATTTCTTTTCTAATGCAGGCAGTAGAAAAAATAAACGGTATCAATTTGCCGTGGCTACCCCTCATAAACCTCCCACGACACCCTAAAATTGCCAATGCCTGCCATGAACCTTACGGAGGTTGATGGGGTAAGTATTGTAAGACATTTTTTACCTACATATCGCTATTTTTCCTGTCTTTTGATGCTGTTTTAAACAATTTGAATAGATATTGAACTGTTCTCCTTTCAAATTTCGAATTTTGAAAATCTTGATTGTATTTCGAGGATTTCAATAAAATCTTAACAATTTGATGATTTTGAAGTTTTTAAAATTTGTATAACCTTTTTTAATAATTTTAAAATAGATTTTTGAATAAAAAATTAAAGATTTTGAATGATTTTAAATAATTTGAAATAAATAATTGAGAATTTACAATACTTTAATCATTTAGATTTCATTATACAAATTTTTAATTAATATAATAATATTATTGATTAAAACCTTTGTTTGTAGAATTAAGTACAATTATTTTTTGATATATTTTATAATATTTACCCTATCAACTTTTGTATATTCTATAAAACTTCTAAATTTGAATCCTGTATCCTTTTTATAGAATTTTGTGATTTTCTAATTGGATATAACGCTTATATCATTTAGTATTTTACAATTTTAAAGATTAATTTTGCCTTTAATAATAATAAATTTTTATCAAATCTTTCTTTAACAAATATAATTAAAAATATTCAAATATATATAAATATATATTTCTAGATATAAATATAAAGCTTTTGAAAATAATAATCAAAATATTTAATAATTTAAATTGATAAACTAAATTTGAATTTTCGAATATTCTAATTGTATTTAATATTCAAAAAATTATAAATATTTAAATATAATTTATTATTTCAAATGATTTGAATATTCTAATTAAATTTAGGAATCCAAAAGCTTTTTATTATTGAATTGCAATCCGGATATTGAATATCTCAAAAAACATAAGGAATCGGTATCAACAAATTGAAGATATCGACAATATACGGAGGTTGATGAGGTAAGTATTGTAAGACATTTTTTACTCACAAATCGCTGTTTTTCCTGTCTTTTAATGCTATTTTAAACAATTTGAATAGATATTGAATTGTTCTCCTTTCAAATTTCGAATTTTGAAAATCTTGATTGTATTTCGAGGATTTCAATAAAATCTTAACAATTTGATGATTTTGAAGTTTTTAAAATTTATATAACCTTTTTTAATAATTTTAGAATAGATTTTTGAATAAAAATTAAAGATTTTAAATGATTTTAAATGATTTTAAATGATTTTAAATGATTTTAAATGATTTTAAATAAATAATTGAGAATTTACAATACTTTAATCATTTAGATTTTATTATACAAATTTTCAATCAATATAATGATATTATTAATTAGAACCTTTATTTATGAAACTAAGCACAATCATTTTTTGGTATATCTTATAATACTTACCCTATCAACCTTTGTACATTCTATAAAGCTTCCAAGTTTGAACCCTGTATCCTTCTTATAGAATTCTGTAGCTTCCTAATTGAGTATAGCGCTCGTATCATTTAATGCTTCACGGCTTCAAGGATCAGCTTTGCCCTTAATAGTGATAAACTTTTGTCAAATCTTTCTTTGGCAAGTACGACCAAGAATATTCAAGTATATGTAAATATACATTTCCAGATATAAATGTAAAGCTTTTGAAAACAATAATCAGAGTATTCAATAGTCCGAACTGGTAGACTAGATTTGAGCTTTCAATGATCGAAATTCTTTGAGTATTTGAATATAATTCAATATTTCAAATAATTTGAATATTCTAATTGGATTTAATATTCAAAAAATTATAAATATTTAAGTATAATCAAAAGCTTCTTATTGTTGGACTGCAGTCCGGACATTGGATACCTCAAAAACATAGGAATCGGTATCAACAAATTGAAGATATCGACAATGTACTCCGCGGTACCGATATTTAAAATGGCACCTACCACCACACCGAGGTATGATTGGAACACTCAGGAAGTAAGGGAATCTTTACGTATTCTGTACTATGGATCCATACGATTAGCAGAATGGGGACGAGAGAAATAAATATTGGGGTTGGTTGGAGACGAGGAAAAGGGCGGAGAGAAGTCTAAAAAAAAGAGAGATGTTTGTTTATATATCATCCGGTTTCCCGTTTCTTTCATTCCTCAATCATCACGCATAGACCTCTAGTTATCCTATCTATCATCGGGTTACCTTTCTAAGCTTTAAGCTTTAAAGCTTTACCTTCATAAATAATATAACTCTGTACACAAAACAGATTCAAAAGATTAAGCACTTATGAATGAAGATAAGATGAATGCATGTGATGACAAGTAATCACATCCTTGGAGCTCGGATTTTTGGGCAGCACCCGCCCAAGAAAGAATACGGTAGGTCCCCCTCACTTGTCACTTATAATCTCGATCAAACAAACTGCCAATACCAATACTCCGTCCTGGCGCGCCCCGTTATATCTCATAATGACATTATGAGAATGATTCGGCCATTTCACTATTTCACTAAGGAATTGTAGAGAGGCAAAGAGGGGCCAACCTTATTTATTACTCGAGTATTACCAATACAAAACCACTTTAAATTTGAATTTCAACTGGATTTTGAACTTTCTCCATCAGGGAAGTGAGTGAGTGAGTTACGATAATGTATTATGATAACGGAAACTAGAAGGGATGCTACATCATTTCTCGTCCCTTCCATTGGAGTTCCTTGAATATCTCATTCTATTCTAGAAAACGCCTCCAGTAAAATACAATCTCTCCTTCATTTTGCCTAGGTATCTCTACTCGCCTTCTCAATTCGTAGCACACTCCTGTATTTCGACCGGGATTCTGCGAACCAGCCGTTTTGAGTTCCCTGCTATCACCTCCCGGTTATACTTCACTTGCGGGTCCTTTCTTGTCTGCTAGCTTGCTTCATCCCATACAGACACCCATGGTCCTATTATCCCTCCTCACACCACCTGCATGAGGTATGTAACCTCATACGGTCATACCTACAGAGGAATACTTCGGCAAGAGAAACTTGGGATTTAGCTTAGACCCATACATATCCACCCTACACTTATCTATATCCATACTCGAGTACCCATAGCAAAATTACAGGCCATTCCATTATTATTATTGCCCACCAATGCCACCATAACTTCCTTGTGCTTGATAGAATTGGGTCTGGAAGGGCGTTCATCCTACTCTTGCATCACTTGAACTAATTTATACTTTTTCTTGTGGCGAGACCCTAGATCAATCCGAGCTTTTCTCGAGTGCGGAGTACTCTTTAGTACCTATTCACACAACCAACTTGCCATCTTCAATCGATTTCGATCAAATAGCGCATCAAAGAGAATCATACCATCGGTCAAAAATAGTCAATCCTTTTTTCTTTTTCTATAGGGCAACATTTCCTTCATATTATAATATCATATTAGTATACGCCAACATTACGCACTTGGTACGTGAGGGAGGTAGGCGCATGTTGTTGTACTCATGATGTCTTCAAACATAGATAATTATTTTAGCTGACCCTGATCTACTTCCGCAGTTTCATGCTTCGGTATCCTTGAAGCCCCGATATTCCACCATTCGATTTCAAAGCTTCAGTTCGTGGCCTCTCGAATTAGTCGAGCCAAAAAGCCATTCATGCTTATTTAGGGCTTAGAACGTGCCCCCCTCATCCGGATGCGGCCGAGTAACAGAATCTTGGGTTTACGACACTCCGCTTCCTTATATTCTACTTCGAATATATCGACGATCCTCACTAAAAGAAGCAATTGTATATAAGAGATCCGAGGTTAGGCGCCTATTACCGCGGCTTGAAATTGTGTAGGAGACTGGGATTGAAATCGCATTTGAATATAGAATATGTCCCAAGATCTTGGTACAAGGAAAATACTCCCACAAAGCGCACAAATGCAGAACTTCTCATTTGCGCCAACAAACTATGGTGGCCCGAGGGAGAATCAAAAAAGTGCGCGGCTTTCCCTTCATTCACCGGATCTTGAAGTTGACGTTGGCTGATACATCTTAGATTATGTCTTTGTTGACGAACATAATCGCCACAAGCGTTTGAAGGGTACGAGGTCTTCAAATTGTGCGCTCTTCCTTACTGATACGATATAGTGATGCGAGCTTGTGAGGGATGTCGAAGAAGAAAAATCAAATGTGATGCAGCAACAACGAATACCTGGCCATGCTCCGCTTGTACAAGGCTCAAGTTAGGATGTATCCCTCCAACGGTGAACTACGATCGTGATTTTCAACAAAACAACCAAAGCTTCGAAGCAGAAGCGCCACAATATGATAATGGAGGAAATCCCGGTGACGGTTATCATCAGCAAGTCCCGGTACAAGCGCAAATGTCGGGGTCGTCGAAGGTGGTACCTCCAATTTATACACAGCAACCTCCATACCCCGATCCCAATAATATGTACCAACCTATTCCATACGGGGGACCTTCGAGTGCACATAGTCAACAGGCCATGCACTATAACAGTCTTCAGACTCCAGTCAGCGCGCTCAGCCAACATACAGAATACTCACCACAAGCGGTATATACTCCGGCATCTCTTCAGCAGCAAACACATGATTCACCGGAAAACTATAATCAAAGTGAATATGGCGGAGAAGATTTGGCCGATTTACTGGGGGAGCTTAAGATGAACCCAGCAGGCACAGGTAAGTGCTTTGATTGCCGCACTAGCTTGTAATTCTAATAAAGAAACAGCTCCATACCTGAACAACAAGAACAGGACCAGGACTTTGGTTGAGGAACCAGCTTTTGAAGACATTGATGAATACAAGAATGCTTTGCCTCCAATTACAATAAGCGCAGATATGAAAATCAGGATTCCTCCGGAGTTACTTCCAGATGAACAGACTATCCTCCATTATTTCGAAATGTATTTCACGAATGTACATCCATATGTACCTGTCCTTAACAAAACCTTATTTTATCAACAATGGCATACGAATCGAGATGCCATCTCGCCTCTAATACTTGAAGCAATTTTTGCAATCGCTGGGAGACTTGTCGATGAGCCAGCGCAGGGACATCAATGGCTCGCCCTTGCTTCAAGTAAGATTTTTACCTTGCAGCTAAACGAAACATCTCACTAACTTCATACAGAACATGCTGATGCTTTCATGGATGTTCCGCGATTGAGCACCCTTCAAGCAAACCTGATCATACTTAAAGCCAGAGAATCTGCCCCGAAACGTGGATACTACTATCGCTCGTGGATGACTGTAGTAGCATGCGTCCAAATGGCGAAGGACCTAGGGCTGGACGAGCACTATGAAGACCACAAGGCAGGTAGAACCTGTGGCTCTGATCTGGCCGACTGCATCACCAAAACCCGAATATGGCAAACAATCTTCGTTTGTGAATTGATGATTGGTTCCCCACAAGGCCGAACGGATTTAGCGGTTGATATGGAAACAATTGACTTGAGTGTACACAGAGCTGGAATTGACAATGGAGAGCTCACCATCACACGCAATTTTACTTGGTTCACACGTGTTGTTCGTAATGTTCGGAGGATGAATAATGTATATGCAAAGGTTAAGAAGAGAAAGGACTGGGGTATCGATCCAGATTTCGTACAACTAAATCCATCTTTCGAGAGTTGGATGAATGATCTGCCCGAAAACTTGCAAATTGATTTCCCAGCGGACGGATCTCCTCCATGGCTACCCACCCATTTCATCGGCAATCTCCACTCCTATTATTACCTGAGTATCATTATGCTTCATCGACCGCAACTCACTTTCATGGAACCAGGCTTGGATGGGTGGAAACACCATATGCTCATATGTTATAATTCTGCGAAACTTCTTTGCAGACTTCAAGAGAGCGTGTTACAGTCATTTGGCTTGACCGGTCTATTATGCATGCAACGAGGCATCAACTTCACCATCTATTGCGTCCTGACCTGCACAGTCCTGCACTTGGTATGTCAAACCCAACTTACCGACTGTCTTTCATGATATGTTGACAATATTATAGGTTGCAATTACATCTCCGGATCCAGATCTGAACTCGGACGCTAGAGAATACTTCACCAGACATATGAGAATCCTAGAAAGGTGTACTAGCTCATGGCCCATGCCAGACATGCAACAACAGATCGAGTCACTCAGACAAGCATTTTCAGCTGACACTAGGAAGCCTTTCGTTCTGAAACCATCTTTCCCATATGGTAGTCCAGCAGTAGTGGCCAATAATAGCCCTGCCAGAGGAAATGTTCAACAATATCGTCAAGGAAGCACCGGTATAGAGAGTCAAAACTTGGGACATCAAAGTGCCCAACAGCAACAAGTCAGTTATACAAGCCACCCCATATCACCACCCATATCAGCCGGGGGCGTAGACACGAAAAGTGACTCTCCTGCCGTACAGTCTCTGGTAATGATGGCCACTGGTCAAAGAGCCCAGATGCCAATCACTAGTGGGGTGTCAATGGCAGATCAAGTTGCATGGAACCCATCAAGGATTTTTGAGTAAGTTGACTCCAGGTCTTTCATCAAAAGAATCCAAATACTAATATATCTCCTAGCCAATGGAACAGCACTTTCGGTACGCCTCCCGCTTCGAGCAGCTCTGCTTCTGAAACGACTCCTCTAAAAATTCCCTCTTCAGGTGCACAAGAACTCCCGACCCTCCCAGAAATCCAAATCCTACCCAATGTAAACTTACCACCGGGCTCGCAACCCGTACCTCCACAGCAGTATTCTGGAGCACCTATCCCGTCCTTTGTGAGCCCAAGTATGTGGCAGGAATCGGTCGCGAATGTATATGAAAGTGGGATGAAAAGACATTGGGATTACTCTGATCCCAACGAAATGGTGAATCCGATTGCGAAGCGAAGAGGTTAATTACTTCGTCTAAGTAATTAAAAAGGTGAAAGATGAAAGGGTGTCGATAAGAGCACGTACGATTCATGAACGGCAACCGATTCAGATGGCGGGAAAGCTAGGCACTATATACCCGGTCACGCACAATCTATGCTGGGTTGGAAATTAATTAACTAGTTTACGAGAATTTCAATACGGACGGTTTGATGCATCCAGGTTTTGGTCTACATACTAGCTCGGCTGCCACTTCACACATTTCCAAGCAATATTCATGGTAATTTCTCGCATCGCACAGGATTTTTCATATTTTTGATTACAAAAAGTATTTAATAATTACATACATAAACATTCATACACGACTTTGGGGTTACAAAAGGCAAAAGGCCAAACTCATCACAGATGAGGAGTCACATATCTGGACGGGTCATTTGAAGGGATTGAAAGCAAGGTCAAGAGGGAGGAATTAGGCGCAACGGTTGGATGGATGAATGTAAAAGTCCTTGTCATTGTCCCAGACAGGTGCCGACTTTTGCATTTTGAATCTCAGTCTTGGTTTTAGAATAATGATGAGATGGAAAGTATGGTGGAGGGAAAAGGAGGAAAGATAGTGTGTTGATACTGTATGTGTCTTGTCGTGAGAAGCGAATGGAATGAAATGAATTAGATGCGTAATATATCATTATAGTATTCTACGTTTAGTGGATTGGATGTATTGTAATCTTATATGTTCTGATGGTACATTCAGTATCTTAGGAATCATGAATGGAGAACTATTGATCTGTGTGATTGGAAAAGTACTGCGACATAGGAAACTCAATTGATAATCACATGTGTGCACATCACATAGACACCGGATACGAAAAGGAGAGAAAGCAGTCAAGCTGCGAAATATTATTGAACCAACTACCGAATCCCAAACCAAATCAATCAAACCAAATCAAGCGCAAAAATAAAAAGAACTAAACTAAAAAGAGGACAAAAGTAGAACAAAAACCCAAAGTAAAACAGATGGAACTCGGAAAACCAGAGCCAGAGCACAAAAAAATGAAGATGAAGGAAGGAACAGAGATGGATGGAGATGCCGTCCTTTGAATCCCTGAACATCTCAACGGTAAGCGAGAGAGATTTGAAATCTTTAGACTTCACAGGAATTCCTCATGTACGCAACAGAGATCCCACCTTTCGTACTCCCAAACACCCCAACCTCAGCCAAGCTATAAAGAAACCCACCACCCAGCGCCAACAGCACACCAAAAACATGCATCAACCCATGCACCTGGGATTCCGCATCACGAAAAACAACCAGAGAAGCCGCCATCGAAAGAACCTGTTTTATATTCCCCAGTACCGCCATCGTCAGAGCGCCCGCCTTTTTATTCGTTACGAAACTCGACCAGTTGAGCAGGAAAGCTACGATGCCATTCGTGAGAATGAGGAGGAGTCCCGAGATGGAAGATGTGAGGGGGGAGCTGTGCGAGGAAATTTGTTTGACGAGGAATTCGTCGATTTCCCCGTTCATGTAGGACCAGATTGTTGCTTGGATGCCGGCGAGGGGCGCGACGGATTGCATGATTGGGAGGGCGGGGATGGAGAGTTGGGTTTGGAGGTGTTGAGTTGAGAGGGTTTTTAAAGCGGAGAGGAGGGAGCCCAGGAGGCTGAGGACGGTGGTGTCTTGGGTGAGGGTTAGGGAGCCGTGGGTTGTGAGGAGGATGCCGGTGGTTAGGGGGAGGAGGGAGACCAGGGTGAGGGGGGTGTAGGGTTTGTGGGGGAGGTGGAGGAGCTGGGTGAGTGCCAGCACGAAGATCGGGATTGTGGAGCGCAGGACTAGGTGGTCTGGTATGGACATTATTCCACTAGGACGCGTTAGTTGGGTTTGAATGAATGAGTAAAAGTGAGGAGGGGGGCAGAAACAACGCACAGGGATACATTGCTAACGGCAATATTAACCGTGTACAAAATCGAAAACAGGAGTATGTAATGGTTCTTTTTGCGACTGCGATGCTCAGGATCTAAATTGGTAGTATCGAGTCTGCGTGATATGTATGTGCCCATTGAGGAACATAATGCGTGCCAGGCGGTAAGAAGCCATGGGTAGGGATACTGTAGATAGTTAGATTGAGGAATTTTCACTGGGCTTGAAGATAAGATGGGAGGGGTAAAGAACTTGCCTGTGCCAGAATTCTTTTATTCAGGATTGTGAGGAGGAGATTGAGCGCTAGGTAGGTTATTAGATGGGATTCGGGGGTGTGAAGTGAGAAAGTGACACGAATCATGGTGGTTGGTTGTAGTAGAGTGGGAATAAAGTGATGAGGAGAGAAGTTCTTAGACAAGAGATCAGAAAGGTCCGTGGAACTCGAAGGAAATAGCCACCAAATTTGACTTTTGACTGTCGAACTTTGAGCTGAACGACGGCGAGGCGCATTCGAGGCTACTAAACCTTTAGAGCATACTCGATTGCGCTTTCCCAAGATGATTGCAATGGAGGGGGTAGTTTCCAAAAAAGAACCGAGTAGAATGAGCAAACGAACGAGAAAACTTACTTTAAAATACATCGCAACAATCCATTAAATAGTCATCTGTCCAATCCCAATCCATCTCATCAAAACTATTGACATAGTCTGAATACTCATCGGTCCACCCTAAAGTACGAGGGACGGGTCAGTTATCTAAAAGTTTGAGAATATTAGGGATATTGAGAACTTACAGTCCATTTCCTCGGTGGTTCTCTGGTATATTCCGTCGAATAGGAAGCGCGGCGCGGGAGGATCGGCAGGAGTAGGCGGGGCGGGTCGCTGGGGAAGGAGGTGGAAGGGTATCATTGCTAGCGAGGGCATTGATTGGGGTTGTTGCACAGTGGTAGGGATTGAGGAAGGAGGGAGAGGAGCGGAGACAAATGGTGATGGTGGAATGGAAGTAAACGGGCTATAGGAAGGAAAAGAGGCGGGAGTTGGTGCTGGTGCTGATGCCGGCGTAGAAGGAACCAAGATGGAAGGGGTATAGGAAGGAGGATTGGTGTGTGGGGTTGGTACAGCGGCCGCTGTTGAAGGAAGGAAGGCGGATGGGACGTATGGAGGAGGGGCGTAACTAGGAGGAGCAGGAGCAGGAGCAAAAGAAGGGGTTGGTGCTTGGCCGGCCGGGCCACCTCCTCCTACCATGGAGAAGGCGATGCCGTTATTGCGCTTTAGAGGAGCGACCATGGGAGGAGGGGGATTTGCGGGAGAAGGAGGAGCGGCAAAAGCAGGACTTGGTGGTTGGCTGGCCGGGCCACCTCCTCCTACCATGGAGAAGGCGATGCCGTTATTGCGCTTTGGAGGAGCGACTGTGGGAGGAGGGAGATTTGCGGGAGATGAGATGGCGGGAGGAGTAGGAGGAGCGGCGAGAGTAGAAACTCCATTCTTGGTAGTAGTCGTGATCGTGGGTCCTTTCTTCGTTGATGCCATGGCGTTGATTGCCCATGCAGCATTTGGAGGTGAGTCAATTGTCATTGTGAAATTGGAGAACGAGAAGCTTAAAGAGGGTTATTTCAACGAGTAAATGCTGATCAACAGCAAGATCAATGTGATAAATCTTTAAGTTGCATTTGTATGAAGGGAAAAAAGAAGAAAAGAGGATGGAAAGATATCATGAGTGATCTACTGATATAGATTTGCGCACGGTCTCGGCTGGATCATTCACAATAGCATTGATTTTAGTTGACATTATTGTACAGTAGAGGTGGCTCGCTTAATCGTTCATATACCAAAGAACAATACCGATTCCAAAGTGAATATTTGGTGACTATTATATTCACTTTTGCTCCTTGAGCAATGAACCTCTCCTTATTTTCTCTTGTGCTATAGATCACTAGAACATTCAAAACTATTGAAATCGTACAGACAATGAGTGAAGCAAATATTCCGTAGAAACCAATCATTGCAGGCTATTACCTAGGTTGACGAGGAGAAGAGACCGTTAGGTCATAACCATTAAAGAGCCGATCATTTTAACATTTGGTTTACCACTAATTGTGCTTCATATTGTCTCTCGCAATATGGAGTATCAACACTATACAATGCAGTTCAAACAAGAACCGGAAGCAAAACCTTCAAATGGAAGTCGGTACTAGGCCTTGGCTCCGATTTGATTTGAGTGGAACAAATTCACATGGTGTTGCCATTCCAGAGGAGTCCGGCTTACCATCAAGTTTGTCACTACCTATACTTCTCATTATTTCTTGCACTTCGAAACAATTAGATGCCCAGAGTTATTCGGTGTAGTACAAGCAACAGCTATAGCAAACAAAACCCGAATATTGGAGGTCGTTTGCCCCATTTAATGGAGCGTGAGAACATGATATGATTTTCCTATCGTGGATAAGAGCGGTCTATCGTCAGATACAACGATTTGTATAGTTTTTTGAGGCACAGGGTAATTCGAATTCCAAAAGTTATTGATTCTCGTAAAAACAAGAACCAAATCAAGATTCTCAAGCTGAAATTGAGTATCAGATGCCTTATCTCTGGTTTACTGAACGAGAGGTCATAGAGTATTAAGATTGTAAACAAAAGCAGTCTATCATCTAGACCAGCGATCTATAAAGTCTCTTTAGCTATAACGTAATCAAATTTCGAAGTTGTTACTCGTGCTATAGATGATATTCGAGATAGAGACGCCCAGCAGTGATCAGGTGTTGCAATCTCTTTTCCTGATGTGGTGGGAAAGGAAGTGGTGAGGTGTTGTCATCATTATAGACAACGCTGGTTTATTGTAAGATCGATGATTCATATAGTCTCTTGAGAAATAGATTAGTATATACACTGAGTTATTTGGACATAGTATGGGCAACAAATCTCAGTAGAGTGCTGGATTTTTTCCGGTTGGTCTGACCGCGGGAGAATAATGACAGTGATATGATAATCAGGAATAAGAACCGGATAATTGTCAAGGTTTTCAAGACTATACTACCTTCGAGAGCGAAGGTAGAAGCTTTTGACATCTCAATAAGGAAATCAGAGCAATATTTCCCTTGTCACGCATCAGTCGTCGTAGAGTGTCATCGCTACCTCCAAAGAGACTCCCATTATGAAGAGCTTCCGCTAGCTTTATCTCTTTAACCAGAAATCCCACAGCTTCCGAGTTCAACCAAAAAATCACCGAGGTTGGAAATGCATTAATTGGTCATGTAGCATTTGTCATCAAAAGATCTACAGTCACATGCACAAAACTACATCTCGTCCAATTATATAGTACCAAAATAAAGGCCATATTAAAATATTCCCAAGAGTATCACATACCCATCCTTTATTTTTTACACCCAGCCTATTTATTGACCCCGATCAGAAGAACTAGCTGATTCTAGAACGTATTGATTTTCAATGGGGTTTTTTTGCGTTATTTTTGCGGGTGATGATGGTTGGTTTTGTTTCTGATAACAGATTCGGGGGGGCTTTGATGTTAGAGTTGCTGATACTGAATTTGTCTCTCATGTCATTCATCAATAATAGTTGTTTCATTCAACATCAACCAAGTATAGATTGAAATGCTCATTGAGACCATATACGCTGCTAGCGTTGATATATTTCTACTTAACTCTCTCCTTCATTGCGATTATGCTAGCCATGTAAAACTTCGCGAAGGATGTTCCTTTCCAGCTGCTTAAATCCTCCCATGAACTACAGACATCAAGACCTTTTCGTTATGTTCTTTGCTAAATCTCAGTTTCTCTGTAAGACCTTTGCTTTTTGTTTTCTTCGTCAATCAAAGGTTTGCAGTCTACGTTCGTCCCTTCCGATAGTTCGGCAAATGCAAGACCTAGTTAGATTCATAGCACCAACAATGCGGCAGTTCCTTCCCATCTAATCATAGTTCTCTACGGCCCAGAACCATATTGTTTGAGTCCGCACTTTGAACTTCTAGTTTGACTTCGGCCTGAGTCTATATACTAGCGCCGATATGGTTCCGTACTGAAGTGTCACGGGTGTGAAATTGCCAGAACTCAAAATGATACTAGGCAATGAAGCTTTTGGAGCCAGACCAAGCACGAAGAAGGTGAATGCGGACAGTATGATTCCAGTCAGTATCGATACCTCAGAGTGCCTACCCAAAAGGCGTATCGTAGCTCTACACTGACAACTTCTCCCTTCCGGCAGATTCGATACAGTCTATCAATGGCGTCACCATTGGAAGGTCTTAGAATATTGAAGTGATGTTAAAATTCGAATATTTGCTGCTTGTCAATATTCCATTGGATATGCCATGACAGGATCAATCAAGCTCTGCTAAATCTTCAACTAGCACATCGAAAAATCATTAGCACTGTACGGAATCGACGACATCAACTTTCCCTAAGCAAAGACTAAACGAACTAGCTTTTACTTAGCGCATCGAATACCAACCTAGACATACGGTAATTACAACATGGTCGTACCATCACAATGATTTCCCACCCCAAATTTCTATATAAACCCCTCCTCTCACCCCCAATCTCAATTTCTTTTCTCTTCATTGCACAACAGATCTACCAAGTCCATCGCTACTTTGAGTGTTTCTTCGGAATCTACCAAGTCCATTGATACTTCGAGTGATCTGTTTTGTAATACCATTTTTTAAGATCTACCAAGTCGATTGCTACTTTGAGTGTTTCTTCGGAATCTACCAAGTCCATTGATACTTCGAGTGATCTGTTTTGTAATACCATTTTTTAAGATCTACCAAGTCGATTGCTACTTTGAGTGTTTCTTCGGATTCTACCAAGTCTATTGATACTTTGAGTGTTCTTTTTTTGCTATACATTTTGCTATATTTTTTTGGTCAAGTGATCTTTTTTTGCCATAAATTATGTCCTAGATTCTAAGCGTAAGTTCTCTTTATCGTGTGTTTCGTTAGTTAGAACATTAAGGTAAGTTGATAGCTCTTTTGCGTTCAATTTTTAATATCCTGATCTCTGAGTGAGTTTCTTTCTGCTTCTTTCTTTCCGACGGTCGTCTCTTATTTCATGATTTGGTCATCTATGTGACCTAGCTGCGTTATAGCTCCTTCTAATTTTGTGGCCGTTAGGCTACCTACCTGTAATTCTGCATAATTAAGAATAAAAAAGATTTCAAGCAACGCCAGAGTTCCGTGGTAGCTGAAGGGATATATAATCATGTCATGATAGTGATCAGCCAGCAAGTCCCCAGACTTTCGCGATAGCTGATTTCCGGATGTATATGTGATTGCGATAGGCACTCTAATACACACACTAAAGGGGCATACATACTAGTCGATTTCCAACTATTAGTTAGACGGCAGACACGTCAAAGTTGCAACAGGAAGCATGGATGAGATTGAGACTGGGGCGCCACTAGACAGCCCCATGAGGCTCACATTAAAATCTAGCATAGGGATTATATTATGTTAAGAATGTGGAGGAATGGTGGTGATGTATGAAATGTTCGAGTTTCATGGCAGTTGAAGGATATTTTGGAATTAGAGAAGGGAAGGGAGAAGAAAGAAGGAAAGGAGGAAAGGGGAAAATGGAGAGGAGGAGGGGAAGGAGGAGTAGAAGAGAGGCAAGATAATCATCGGTTCCTAAATCAACCCAGTTCTCCTTAAACTGCTATTTCGTATCAGCAACATCATCGGTGAGCCGGGTCCTGGAACTCACAAAGGTTTTACTCACCAGGCGAAGGGACTGAGTAGGAGGAAGAGGAAGAGGAAGAGGAAGAGGATGCGACGAATTAAAAGAGAAAACGGGGATGCGGGAACCGGGAGGGAAAGGGAAAAAGAAGACTTTTACACAATCAATCAATCATCGCAAATATCAACATAGAAACATATATTCTCAGAGTTAAAAACCACATACTAATCTACTTTTCTATATACAACACCCTATCTTGCATCAAGAAATTAAAAGCACATACCTTATCGATCATGAATGAAGATAATTATGAACAATATCATTCATGGACTTAATAGATTAATACTGTCCTGTACTCCACTATACCGCATCCATCTCCATCCCATTCCTCAAGTAAAGCTTATATATAATATATAAATATATCAGCAAAAATTTCATAAAACCCAAGGAAATCATACGCGAAGAAGTCTGTCTGTCTATCTACCTACCTACCTACCTACCTACCTAGTAAGCTTCAAATCCTAGAAAAGAAATACATACTCTATCTAATAGAGAAAACTGAGAGTGAACGGTTTACAAAGTTGAGGAAGAAGTTGGATATATTTGAGGATAAATGGGGTTTCTGTTCTTATAAGGGTGTTTTCTTGTTCATGGCAATGAGGGAAATGGAAGTTATGGAACGGAAATATTGAGATGTAGAGCATTGGCTGGCTCTTGGATTTCTTGACTACAATGGTAGGTAGTGGTAGTTATTATGATACGAGACGTAACAGAGTGTGCATGTGCATGAAATCAAAGTATTAGAAAACAATCGACAAAGGCAATATGGATTCTACCGTAACTCGCTATGTGCTTATGAAGCAAATGGATGGAGTAATATCTCAATACCATCACTCCATCCTCGAAACCTCGCTTCCCTTCCCTCTCCCAGATTAGGCCAAGGTAAATCGCTTATGAAAATCCAACTCCATTAGTAGGGAATAGGACTCTATCCTTCCGCAAACCAAACGCCTTATCATAATAACCTTGTATATTTTGATATTCACCTTGTACGCCTCGAAAAACACAACGCGGCATCCACCAAGTATAAGTACTATCATGCCATTGACCCTCGAGATAATCCGGTAACAGGACGTTGTCTCTTCCTTTGCATTCTTCTTAGTTTAAGTTGCATACTATTCACATCATAATCCTTCTTCTTGGGATCCCAAGCCGCGATGACATCAAAAACAAGGAAAGCCTTATCGGATTCGAGTTCGACAAATCCTGAGACTGTGATGGAACCTCTTGGGTGAATATTTGTAGTAGGTCGCAACTTTTTGCTCATCTCGACATATTTTATTTTAGCTGCCATGATGGGCTTTGCGACGAATGATGTGTGAATATCCTTGAAACTGTTTACAAGGGCAGGCAGAATATCTTCTCTCACATTTGGCTTTCCAGGTGCGGCGGTCACTTCTTTACTTTTGTCACCCAGAGGTTGTTGTGGTGGCCCATCCTTAGCAGTAAATGGTCGTTGGACATCCCCGGGTACTTTTTGTTGTCCGTTCAACTCCTTCATCACTTTTTGTGACCGAGCAAGCATTTGATCCAAGGTTTGTTGCGCAGGACTTGTTTCAAGTTCTACGCCAAATACTCTTGCCATAATTCTGAATTCCTCGGCGGCCAATACCTTTACAAAAATCCATGAAGATTGGAAAAGGGCTGTCGGCCATAGAACATTTCGTATTTTGTATACAATCGTGGCATCGACAGGCTGAGTGACCCAAGAAATTGCATCATCAGAGATCTCGATCCTGATATATATTAGTCTTATTCCTTGTGGTTTCTATGGCAATTAACCTACCCTGATCTCTCGAATGACGGTGGTGGAACTTGAGGGAAATCGATATCAAGCCAAACTCTTCTGGTTTTGAAATTCTTCCCGGCGAGTTGCACAACGACCGGAGCTCTAGTAACAGAGTCCCGCATGAATTCTGCCAAGTCAACTAAAAGAATGTTAATGATTGCCACTGAAGGTTCAAGTGTTGCGCAGTAAACGAACCTCTGATTTTGTCTAAAAGCTTTGTGTCTTTGCTAATCTTGATAAATTCTTGGTATTCTGGATCAGTTCCTTTATAAGGAACAATAGGGAGCTGTTTCGTGGTGCCGGGAAATGGTATAAACAATGGTTGTTCTGCCTCTTGAAAATCGTCCTCTGGTATATGTTTTGATGCCTCTTCAGCAGCTTTGTCTAAAGGACCAAGGACTAGTCGAGTATAGACCTCAAAGCACACAACTGCCACGATAACAGTGATGGCGACATTTCTATGTAATATCAGCACATATGCTTCCTGCAGACACAATCGAATATTCGTACCTTGCTTTAATAGGTGCTTTCCTGAAACGAACCCTCTGAGTATTTGATATCGTTCCCGCATATCTCTGCGCATTCAAGCGCATAGATAATGGACTTGTAGCGAATATATGAGGTGCTGGTTTCGTCCGTACACCCGCTGCCCACACACTGGCCGCCCGGGGTTTAATAAAACGAAACATCGTGAAGGGTGGTGGATCAAGGCCCGCCTTCGAGCTGGCGAGCCCTTGATGGCGGGTTTCTGTGGCGAAATAGGTAGATTATTTTGTGTTGTTATAAGTACGTTATTGATAGAACGTCAGGTAGGCTCGAAATCCAGATATTGCCAATGCTCAAACGATATTTATCTGAGTTTGGGGATGAAGAGGTTTGGTAGTCAAAGTATAAGAACGAGAGATAGAAATGAGGTAGTTATTCCAAAAATACTTCTGTCGGTCTTGGTACTAATTTATCTCCGAATAAAGCAAACAACATATACACAAGGAAAACCTTTGATGGCAGATTTACTCAAAATCTGGTGAATAATGTGGTAATTAGGGTAATATGTAATTTCAAATTATCAAAAAAATAAATACCTTTAATGACCCGTCACAATATTAATTAATTTCAAGAGTTCCCAAAAATATAAGGCTTTGGAGATGGATTCTTGATGTTGCTCTCAGTGTCTCTGTTTGAAAGCGGTTAGCGCCTAATCTGTGCTTAGCTTGGTACCACATCTTGAGGTTAGAGGTTATCAACTTTCCAGAACATCACTTGAGTATGAGCTTCTCAACCCACATCAACAAAACTCATCAATAAATATGAAGCTTTCTTTAAGCTTCCTCTTACCATTACTGGCCAGTACAGCTTGTGCCACTTCAGATTCCGCCCATGCTTATATCTTCGAAAGCCAACAATGGCCAAATAACTTAGCATCACCTCCAGCTCTTTCCCCCAATGAAGCACGACTCGTCCTCGCTCAACGGTTAGGTGTATCACAATTCCATGATGTTGGATCGGTTGATAGTAGTGCCATTAAACATATCAACAAGTTTGGAGGACAACTGGAATCATTGTTCAAAGATGCGCCAAAGGATAGGGCGGCTGAGCTGGTTATGATTGTTGAGGGCGTATCAGAAGAAACGGCTGGGCCATTATTGGATGCTTGGTCTTCTATCAAACCAGCATTCACAATCTCAAATCCACCTTCAGTTAGGACGACACAAAAGTTGGCAGATGATTTGGAGTTGCAGGTTGGTGGAGCAAAGAAATGCACGCTTGACGATGCTATCAATCCATTCGCAGACAAATGTTGGAATGGAAAATCGAAGATCATGCACATTGACTTGAATAGGCAATCAGAGGTATGGGGAATACGCTATTCCTACAAAGACTATCTGGCTAATATTGAGGTAGAATAAGGATTTCATAAACACATCTTACGAACGATTAACCAAATTCGCCTCCAGAGCAGAAATGAATGTGCTCGTAATCCTTATGCCTGACTCCCGTAGAGGCAGTGGCTCTTACGGCTCTTACGTTCGACCTTCGCAAAAGAAGCTCTCCAGCAGACAACAATTCGAAGAACCAATGGCCGAGTTTGTCGACCACCAAGTACAAGATGCACCCAGTTCCAATTCTTCCTATAAGAACAATACTGTCATCAAGACAACGCTTCCTGTCTGCCACGCCTCTTTGGATTCCTGTATCTCATCTACAAACAACTGCTCGTCAATGGGTGCTTGCTACAAAAAATACACATCCCAATCTGGTGATTGTTTTGCCTGTAGATGTGGTGCCGATTCGGGGCGTGGAGGATCCGCTTGTCAAAAAAGAGATATCAGTGGTCCTTTCTGGTTGATCTTCATCTCCAGTCTTGTTCTAGTCGGGCTTGTTTCTTGGGGAATTGGCATGTTGTATAGCATCGGTGATGAAAAATTACCTGGTGTTATTGGTGCTGGTGTTTCTTCCCACAAGGCAAGATAATAATTTATGAATTCTAGAATATATGTACGCTGGGGTTGAAGACTGGGGAATTTGAGGGCTTGCATTTGGTCATGGTTGGCGTTTCACACGAAGAAGGGAGAGATGAAGAAACCTGTATTTGTTTGTCTGGCTGTATAGTGGCCGGTGTACAGACACGGGCGTGTCACCTATTTATAGCAATGAAATTTTATTATAATCCATTAACCTTTCGAAATGGAGGAACAGTTGAGTCTATGGTCTGTCTCACCCAAAGCATTTCAGATATGTACCCATACCTTTTCAACCAAGTGGTGGAATTCCTCTAATCATTGCCATCATTCTAACTTCTTTCCTCTTTTACTGCCATTCATCTTTTCTTATCTTTCCTCATTACTGTTTACTCACTTACATTGTCTATCTACCTATCTATCTATCTCATACCACTTTCAATATCTTTCTAACCTCGAAAACTTCCTGACCACAAGTTCTACATGTAGTATAGTTCTCCCTGAAAGCTTTTCGTGATATATTGCAGTTCTATGATGTATGTGATGGTGATTGATATATTCTCTGCAATGTTGAAACTTTAACTCGTTGCAGCTTTCTTATATCAGGGTGCAGAATATATCTTGAGAAATCTTTTATCTCTGGCTAATAGAGAGGTGATGAGACTGAGGTAGAGGGATTTTCAGATGGGTTGGTTTGACTTTTGTAAGTATAGAGGGAAGTTGGGTGAAAATTAATCGCTCGAGTATATAGTAATGTCATAGGAAGCGCCAGGCAGATTGATCGTAGGTATGTGCACGCATGTTCTACGATATGAAGATTCTTGAAGAGTATGTTCATGAGTAATTCTCACCCGGGGTTGGAGGGATTTCTGTATACCTATCTAAACGAACTAAATTTTATTTTTTCGTCGCTATGTCTTTGCCATCATTATTTCACTCTTATACGCGATTTCAAAGAAATTGATAACAATCGCACATTTACCTACACACCATCTTCTTACCAAATATCCTAGCATAAAAGAAAGCTTAGTATAATCCCCGATGGTTTAAATCTGGTCTAGTGGCATTCATTTACATTGACCGGGCTGATGGAACAGCTCCTGTCATGTACAGAATAACATAACCTTCAATAATAGTTTACTGAGAAATCATGTGGAAGACTGGGAATTTATATAGTAAGGGTTAGCTGAGCAGCATATACCTTAATGTGGTTTGTAAGATTAGCTAGGACTCGTCTGGTTTGAATATAGATAGATTCTTCCTAATTGAGTCAAATCTGGTAATTGTCCAATATAGCTATACAAACTCCCTGGTCTTGATGCTCAAGGCCAAGGATAAGGGATAAGTATGCAGATAACGTATCTCGTGCGTTGTATAAAGAGGATAGGCGGGACCTGTAGGCATGAGTAAATATTCGAAATGTTGGTGCGTTGTTAGTCATTCAGGGAAAGCGTATTGGTTCTCAACTTTATTACTTTATTCTTAATTTTCTGCGGGATGGAGTATTTGTGGAGGACTTGGATCTTGTTTGTTGTCGAGTCGTGTTGGTACATGATATGGAGGAATTAATGACAATCCTGATTTGTGGTGGGATGATAGTATTCGCTAGATGACAATGGTGGGTTTATGTTTAGAGATGATAACGAGATGTAATTCTTACATTGCTTTTGTCGATGAATATGGGTATCTCTTCATACTTGTAGTAGGGATGCTGGAATGAACGAATTCCAGCGCCGATGGCCTCTCCAGACCTGTTCTCCCCTCCTCCGGATTATCCTAGATGGAAAGAAAAGATGGAACAAGAATAAACCTGTTATATACGTAGCTTGCATCAATCAGCAATACCATTGATCTTCACGACGTAGTAAGGCGTGACGCTTGCACATAGAATGAATATTCTTCCATCCCAACTATGAAATGCCAATCTCTCACAGATACCAAACCATCTAAATCTACCTGCTCCTCTACTTCCCGGATCTCTGCACAATAACATTCGAGCTCTTACCTCAGCTCATGTGTCGCAATGTCGTTGCAGGAAGGACATTCTCACAGATTGAGATCTTTATGGGAAATTCTTCCGCATGTGACAGTCAGTATCCGCAGTCATGTGTGATAAAGATGGCGAATAAGGATAAGTGTCAGTGATATTGTCAACAATTTATTTTCAGCGTTGAGACAATTTAAATATCGCTAAAACGTGTGGTCTTTCTCTGGAATTTGCATAATCGGAGCGGGAGCAGGAGCAGGAGACCTCACGGTTAGATGATAGAGTTTTTCCCTGAAGATGCGAAGCGATCGTTATTATAGCAACAAGCTTAAGAACCCCCTATTCCATGTCCATGGCACATGGCCAGACATCTATCACTACACAACTTGCATGTTCAGTTACAGATCTGGGGTGTTTATATATTTACTAGGTACTAATATCTTGATAGATGCCTAGGTAGTGATACGTAAAGTATGAGATTCTGGAAGTTGGTATGGAGTTAGATAGATCTGATTGGGTGGAAGCTGGTAAAGTACAATATATGATGAGGCTGATTACCTGCATAAAGGAGCTTTGTATTCGTAGTGTGAATAAGATGTCTTATTATGCTGCGTCAGGTTGAGATATATAAAGTCATCGCGTTACCTATTATCTTGACTTTCATCATAGATCATTGGGAAGAAAACAAAAACACTTCTGGGACTCAGGCAGTTAGTTGTGCTTTATTTTAAGCCTCATATATTGCCATTACAGCGAAGGTAATATACGCCATTACCAAGCTCTCTTCTTCGTAAAAGTTCTATCGAATTCTATCATTTCTTACTATAGCTGCTGTCATCCTTCTACCATTATTCATTGCTGATTTTTTTGGTTAACTCATAACCTACATTATCAAATAGAATAAGAGTCATCATAGTCCGCCTGCTCTGCGCCTCCTACTACAGATGGAGTTCTTGCTTGGTAATTCCACACAAGAAGTATTACTCGATTTACACAACCCATGGAATTCCTGTTTTGCATATACTGCTAGATCCGAATATCATACACCCCAAGGTTAGCAAAAGAAAACCCTTTTATACTCGAATAGTGATCCGAAATTCTTCATGTTGGGAATCTTCTGCTACTTAATAATATGAATTGTGTTGGGCATTACTGGTTCCTGGGAGACTACGGTATTTCAGGTCATGTGTTTATGGGTCAAGATACGGAATATTGAGGGAATGAGACGAAGTATCTTAGTATTCACTGCATCATCCCAAAACAGGTATTTATGCTTCTCCAAACAAAACTATAAAAAAATCCCTTCTATTTTTCAATCTATTCTTCATATCAACTTGATCCCGTAAGCGTGATGGATAAGCATGGCACCGTGCCTCTATGTGCTGGTTTCCTAATGCAAATATTATTTCTTGGTATACTCTGTGAAGACATCGTCTTGGTACGTGATCCCATTCTCGACGCACTATAGTTACTGTCCTAACTTTTCTCTCTATTTTCAATTTTTCACTGTCATTGCCGTCCTTCTCATCACAAACACAACGCGTAGCATGATCTTTGTAACGCATTCTTTGCATCCTAAGCAGGCATTTAATTCGCGGATATAAATGTTGACTTCCAATCCCATTGGGAAACCCATGTCTGCGAAAAAACCACTTTGGATGTACAATTACTATCTTGATATTGAGACCGAAATAAGATTATATATACCGAATACAGAGTTTCATGATCCCCTCTCAAATTGGTTTTTGGGGTTGTCATATCGGCTTAGCTGTTAGGTAGATACACGGTAGGGAAAGATATCTTTTTACGGCGCGATGATAGACCTGAGATTATATCAACAGAAGTTTGCTGAGTTTGATGAAATGCAGAAGAGGAAATCAAGAGTGTCAAGTTTAATGACAGTAGATTGGTTTTAGAGACTAAGAGGAAGAAATTAAAATAAGCGAAGCAGATATCATGGATTAGAAGAGAGCCTTTATATTTTAGCACAACGCTTCAGATACTCTCACTCATAATTTTCATCATAATATTGCGGGGCAAGATAAGGAAGAAACACTGTCGAAGCGGAAAAGCTGCATCAACTACCAGAAACTCACGAGCGTATGGTAAAATGAGGTGAATGGATGGCATAGACATAGACATGGATTTTACCCACCCCGTCAGGACTTATGGCGGAATGATTGCGTGGTAGCTAAAATTCGCACGGGGGAGCTGAAGTCTAGGTTTGAGTTAAAGAACATTGTGTGGTATTTATATGGGATTTTTTATTTTGCCAAACTCCGGTATTGTGCCGTGACATTATCTTTTTGGATATATAAACCTCTTCTACTTTCAATGTCTTCTAATCATAGTTTCTTACTATGTTATGCTAATGCTGGGTACGAAGCAGCCTAGATGTATTGATGAATGATAAAATCTGCTTGGAATTGTGTATATCTTTCGTAATCTTGTCTCAGATTTTGAGCGACTCATCGTTTTAACTGGAGAGATATACAGAAATAGATCACATGTTTTGAACGGCAATGATACTAAATCAGCGAACATGGCAATGAGAATAATTTTAAGAAAAATGATGACAGAAAGATACAACAAGGAGGAATTAATATTAAGAAACTCTAGACAATTACGAGCCACTAGCGTGGCAGGACCTCAGAGGAACTTGAGGTTTCCGACATTATATCACCATACTTTTTCCAGATACGAAGTGGCATTGTTTTTTTATTAACGAAAGTTCTTTCCAAAGAGAATGGGATATTATATAGTAAATATTTGCACCCTAGGAAAGCTGGCCAACAAGATGAAGGGATTCAAATCCTCTAGTGCTCGTCTCGCGAACAAGCACTTCAACAAGTGATTCAAGCCGGAGAGTGGAGTACAATATTCAAGGAAACATATAAAGGCTCGCAGTACATCTTTTCTCCATTTAATAGTAATGACTTCAAGAACATCTTGAACTAGGGCTTCTGGTGCATGAATGGCGCCCAACTCTTATTTACCTCAACACCAAACAGATTTTGGATTTCTTGGGGCCATGGACATATAGACGAACTACCTCTACTAGACAGTGATATCAAAATTCCGCAAAGAATAGAATGACAATTGTTGTAAAAATGCAGCTGTGATTGTAATGAATGAACTTCTGGCAGCAATAAGAACGTAATGTTTTCATAATGAGTAGAACTACGAATCATTACAAATGATAAACTTCATTTAGTGAGAATCCATATCGAGTATCTTAATCCTGTAAAACAAATTAGGGGACTTTAACTATGTCTAAGGAAAATCTTTCCGTGATAAATATAAAGTTACCTATTAAATTGATATGAATGATGTTGATCTTGATTCACTTAAAATGATAGCGTGGCTCTGACGGAGAGACAACGAATTGCTGCGTAATAATCATAATAAGTTGTCAGAGTCATATAGATATATCTATCAGAATTTCGATCAAGGTATTAATACTGACAAGAACAAATTTTGGGATTGCTACAGTTTGGTCTGGGGTACAATATGCGTCATGTTATTAATCCATATGATGCGGGACGAAATTTATTCGGAAAGTGATGTTTTTATATCTCAACCATGAATTCAACTTCGCAGATCAAGCTAGTTTTCTTTATCAAGATTTACTGCAAACTCTTCACTTCGATATGATTTCATATGTGAACAGCTTATGCTGCATAGACTAGCGTTGAGAAGCCAGACTACTTCGTCTAAAGTGTATGAACTGCAGCTCTTCGTTCTTCTTTGATTTGTTACATGAATAGTTAAAATAGGAATCGAATATAACCATGAGGCACAGATTCATTTCCAGAAGAGGCGTTTTATATCTCATCTCTAATAGTCTGAATACTTAGCGTGACACATCAAGACCTACCTCATTCTCTAACGAAAGCGATAATCCATGAAGCAACAACAACATCATCACAATAGCAATAAATATTGAAATTTCAAATATCTAGAGTTAGAACATACACCAACGACGATAACATTTATGAATAGAACCTGCAACTTTCTCAAAGCATATATTTTAATAGCGTGACTGAAGTAAACGAAAAATCATTCGTCACAAATTTTATGCCTCCGTCTCCTTTTTTGAATTCCTTTCAAGCTCGCTAGCTCAATTGATTCAGATCTTCACCCCAAGAACGTCAATTTATGCTCCCCAACTTCCTGACCCATCCCTCCCCTCTAATCCACATCGTCATAGATAATCACAGCTTTAATACACCCAGTATATAAACATATAAAACCCCCTTTCATGTCAAATATAACAAATTATTAAATCCTAAGAAGGAAAAAAACAGAGAAACAGGCCCGGTGTTGCTTGCCCTAGCCTTTGCCTTCCCTGATCAGAAGATGTCTCTTGATTTTTTCTTTCTTTTGAAGGGAATTGTATGATTTCTGGCCATCTGTAAGACAGATGTGTCTTTTTATTATTTTTCTATTTCATTATCGCCGAATATATTTCTTGTTATTTTTGTTTAGTATTATGGTGATTGTCATTGTCATTGTCAGTGTTATAGTTATAGTTATAGTTATATTACAAGTGTTATCACTCTCATTATCATTACCATCACAAAACCTCAACCCACTAATCACTTCTTCGAGACTATATCGAGTCAAAAAAACGAGAGGTCCTTTTATATATAATTACATCCCACTTCCCCATCTCCTCACACCCTAGCTCCTCTCAACAGCCCCAAATCTTCAAACCCCAATAAACAAACTACACATTTTAATTCCCCAATATTCCCAAACCTCATCAATTTATAGCCTTTTGCCTTCTCCTCCTTGTTTTTACTGCCTCGCTCGTCATCTACTCCCTTTTCACTCCCTTCTTCCTTCTCTCTTTCTCCATATCCCATTCCCACTCCTTACTCTTTATTTCTCCCCACCCACTCACCTCCCACCATTCAATCCAAAAACAAAAATACCCTCAAAAGCTTCCCCTAAAACTCAACAATCCATAATATCACTAATCCCCAATTTAATCTAATCTAAACTAAACTCCTTCTCCTTCTTCTTCTCCCCCCCTCCCAACCCCCATTTACTCCCATCTAGATTCCAATAAAGAATGGATATTTCTCCATATTATAAATCAAGATATGAGTGATTGTAACTATATTACTCATTCTATCAAATGCCTAGTTATATATATATGATATACACCTACCTTCATCATCTCTCCACTAACTACCAAATTTACCAAATTATCATCTCAATATCAAATCGTATTATGTATAATCATCATATCATCACATCACATTCATATTCACATTTTACACTCCAAAGCTCTCTCCGATCCCTTAAAGCCACCCAAGATAATACAATTAACACAAATACGCCCAATTCTATTTCCCCTTCAACAACCCTTCAAAAACAATAAACAATATTCTTCGTTGCCTCAACTTTGGCATTCTATGTAGGGGTATCATATTATATCATATCAAGTCATTATATACCTGCGTCGAAGCCATCTTCCAGGCTCACTGATGCTGTACAACATCCAGTCATCCTCACACCCAGAATAATATCCAATCATCCTCATACGCATCCTCATTCTCATTCAAGCAGTTAATTTAATCCACTAGCGAACTTCTATCCAGTCCAAGAAAGATATTATCTTCCCCTAGACATGCATCGCTAAATTCGTTTGCAGGTCCATCCATATATTCATAAATCATTTCAACATATCATATCACTTCTCCCTTCTCCCTTGAGGCGGAATAGCATTTTCAGGGCCCGGTCCTGGAGTTTCAATCGCTGCTTCTTTTTCCTTTTCCTTCTCCTTCTCCTTTCCCATCCCCTTATCCAACGAAAGAATCTTCTCCCCATACTCTCCCTCCACGGTAGAAACATTCCTACTACGCGTCTTCAGAACCGTCGAAGCAGGGAACGCATGACCATCATCTCTACCCCCCAAACTCAAGGCCCTCAATCGGCCCCCCACAACCCTATCCAAAAATCTCTGATCATCCTTCCTCTCCTGTTCCTCCTCCAAGAATCTCCTCTCTTTCTCCGCACTCTCGCACTTATCCGTCATTTCCTCATCCCGCCTAACCACCCCCTCTTTATCCAACATTTTATCCTTCCTCCTCACCACTTTCCCCATCACCTTCTTGGCTCTCTTCCTCGTTTTAACATATGCTTCTAATCCCACTAGGACCGCAAACGACCGAGAAATACTCACGCGACTCATATCGCATCCTTCTGCTTTGAGATTCTTGACAAAAGCTCTGAAGTTCGATACGGGAGGTCTGTAATGTCCACTCAATGGAGATAATTTAGTTAATCGTCCATCTTTAATTTTGATTGATCCAGCCGCACTAATTCTACTTCCATGAAGAAAAGAAGAATGTTGAAATGCACCACTTTGTTTAATCCCCACATAAAGACGAAATGAAGTATCAGCCACGAAAATCCATGTATTTTTCTTGACCGAACCTCGAAGAAGTTTGTTAAATATTGTAGAGGCAGACATGTGAGAGACCTTTTTCATGCCGGGTGCATTGTCGTATTCGGGAGATGCGTATTTGGAGGCGCGGGATTCTTCTTGTAGTGCTTCGAGTTCTTGTTCTTGTGAGTGAGATTGTGTACGAGTATGTGAAGGGTGATGATGTGGAGAATCATCACTGGAACTTTCACTCTCTTCTTCTCCTTCATTATCCCCTTCTTCACTCACTGGTGTAAAAGCAGGCGTCTCGTCATCATTCCTCACAATCCCTCTAACACTGTCTCTCCACTCAGTCGTCGTATCAATCCTCTCACCATTTTTCGCCCAACATAATCTTCCCTCTCCATCAATCTTCACAAGATAATCCAATCTCTCCTCCTTACTCAAATATCTCACTTGTTCCCTATCTAATCTCTCCCTCGGACATCCTTGACAATCAATAAATCTCCCCTCCCCATAATCCAACCAATAAAAGAAATTCTCATTTGTATCTGCTTTTTTCCATTCCTCATGATACGTACGAAGATTTGATCCATATCTATGTTTAAGATCGACCATTTCAAGAAAATATTGTAAGTCCATTATTTTCGCAGCTTTCTGTCTCGCAGCTTTTTCTTCAAGTCGACGTTGTCGTCTCGCGATCCGTTCTTCCTCATTCAAATCTCCAGATTCATACTCAGTTTCCTCATCTGATTCTTCATCTCCACCTGCTCGTCGAGCTATCATACCGATTTTCCTCCAATTTTCTCGTGCGTGGGATGTTCGATTTGTTGTTGTTGAAGTCAGATTTCCTATTCCTTCTGTATTCATAGACGAATCCCCCTCCCCCTCCCCATCCAAACTTCGACTTCCTCTTTCCTTCTCCCCACTATCTCTCGCTCTTGGAGTTGTTAAATTCCTATACCGAGCCTCCTTAACCGCTTCAACCCATCGAGTTCCTACATCCAATCTCTTTCCTGCCAGAATCCTCCGTTCCCTATGTCCTCTATAATTCCTCTGTATAAGTTCCGCAGCTTTCCACCTCTCATTTTCACCTAAATTTGGATCATCACCTAATCGTTTCGCGATTGCCTCTTTTTCTTTTTCTTCTTGGACGTGATTGATTTTTTGAATTACTTCGGGTGGTGGCATGGCGAGGGAATTAATATATTCTTGATGGGATTTTGAAGATGCTTTGCTGGAGACACTAAGACGAGAGGGATGATGCGAATGTTGTGGATTTGATCGATTGTGAGGAAATTGAGGGTTCGATCTATCGTGATTTGTATTCGTCGTCGTCGCCGCAGTCGCAGATCTTGAAGTGAATGTAAAATCGTTATTTAATGTACCCTCAACACTTATTTTCGAATCGCATTTCTTATGATTGGTACTTCCATTTATTCCATTCGACCGAATATTCTGTTCGTATGGCTTGTAATTTTTCTCATCCACATTCACAGTGGATATATCTTCTCGTACGGAACTTAAACTCCGCCTCCATGTATCTTTTGATAAAGATACATCAAAATCAGGATATGAAGCCGTAGCGAATGGAGGGGACATTTTCATGACGAAAGTTCTTGGCGAATTGTTTTTCGACAAGAAAGGATAAATTGATAATTATTGAATATATATCTTCATTGATTAAGAACTCAAAGTCTCGTGTTTGTTAATTGAGATAAAAAGTTAATCAATAATATGAATCATCGAAGAGTATGAGTAAGTGATTTCGAGGATAGAATATACAAGACAATGAAATTTCTGTGGAATGTCTTAAAGTTACAACAAATACGTATTATATATACATCTGCATCCGGAACAACTCCAATACTATATATATTCTACCAAAGTGGTTAGCCAATGCCAATACCAAAATCTTCTTGTATATACCTTGGCTCATCCTGCCAACACCACCTTGCAGCCCAGCGCAACAAGTTTCTCTTGAAATGATGTTGGACGTGCGTAGCCATAATTGGGATTGAGCGCCTTAGTGTGGCGCATACGCATTTACTCACCCAGCCACTCAAAAAGGAATCGCAAGGTTGTTACTCAGTTTTTCATGGGATTCGGCATGATCACATGTTACTCATGGATTTAAAACCCTTTGTATTGTTTTAGCTTTAATATTTCGTTCTTCACTGCAACCTTAACCTAAAGCGTAGCAGCGGCTACCTACAGTCCTATCTCCACACTAAGGAACGATCAGATGTTTTAGCAGAGCTCCTTCTGCGTTTCTTGCAAGCAATGATATGTATCATTCAACCTTTGTTATCTATCTTCCGTGTTCGCTTCCGAAGATAGGAAAAGGGGGGGAGAACCGAGATACCCTACTTCACTCGACCTGTCAAATCCCTCGCCACGTATATCTGTCCATACAAGTCTGTCACATCAATGAAAAGCTTCAATTTTGCCATAACATCACCGGCCATGATACTCTCCAACTTTTTGACTGCCACGCTCATACTCGGCGAGCCACATTAATTCCTCTTTCTTCTTGTCATTTACTGAAGACGCTTGATCGGTAGATACCCGTTGATCCTCACCATCAGTCTCGACATCACTATCGTTGAATTCGAGGAAGTCCAAACTATTTAGATTGCTTTCGGCAAGATCTCTTGTCACCGAGCTATAATCGTTGTATTGGCGACACATGGTAGCTAGATGTTGACAAACATCATTGGCGACATACTTTTGCCGCGCACTTCGGAAGATGCCACAACCAGTGTCATCGATGAGACATGCGAAAAATTCAAACGCAAAAGGGCAACTAGTATGTTTTGCCGAGGTGCTATGAACCCAGTCAAAGTATGGCATTTGTGGTATGTTGGATGGAACGCCTCCCTTGTACCTACTGGTTTGCGGAGATAAATGTAAGTTATCTTCGATCTGAGTTACATGTGCAAGCAAGAACTTTGTAATTGAGCTTCGTAGCTGGAGCTGCACGTTGAGTGATGCCTGAATCACCTTTTAGTGTGTCATGATATAGTTCATGAAGTTTGCAAGTACTGCTTCGACTTCAGATATTACCAAGTTTCGGTGATCGTCTGCTAGTCTCCTGTTAGCCCACCCCAACATTTTGTGCACGCATACATGAGATGATATCTCGAATTGGCTGCAAATGATGTTGGAATTGCGGAGCAACGATTGCTCCATATATTCATCTGCTTGATAAACAGGTATTGAAATCGCCATCATTTCCCAGAGAGACTCGTTATCAATCTCAGCCCGAGATATGTTGTTTGTGGTAACCCAAGTCATTGGGATATAAGCTAGATACTTGCGTTTGATCGTGTCACTTTGAGGGAATATCTCTAAGCGACGCGTTCTCAATCTAGCTGTAAATAAGAAGCTCTGAACAACTGATTCTTCCAAAAGCCACGTTGAGGCGTACACAAATAAGGGTAGAGCGCCGAGAAAGCTAGCGTACTGCTGGATTTTTGGGAGTTCCATGCGATGCAAATCAAGGGGTTTGCCATCTTTTTGATCCGGAATCGGACATCTCATGGCAGCAATAGCATAAGCCCTAGAAAGATACGGAGAACAGTAGGTGACCTTTTCAATCCAGATATAGGAAGCCTTGTGCCAATTCAAGGAACTATCTGCAAGGAATATACAATCGAGTATCTTGGAAGTTGTCGCTGGAGGCCATTGACACGCGACGATGGCTTTCAAGGACAGTAAACCATATGCAGTCTCCTCACTTGAGCCTTTGTATCCCCAAGAGCCATCGGACTGCTGTTGTCGCAGAAGCTTCACGACTATTTGTGCGAGAACAATCGGTACCTGGCTTTTTGCGAGAGTCTTCGATACATCTAAAAGTCTGCCATTTCCTAGAAGCTTCAAAAGATGTACCAGACTCTGGGATAGGATAGAAAGGAGAAAGGTTCTGTGTCATGTAAGCCCAATTCTGGATGATAATGGAATGGCAGGTTTCATACCCATTTATCTGTTACCAATCCTGCGTCCCACGTATCGCAGATGAAAGCCGAAACTTTTGAGATCTGCGTATTGTATTCATTTGGTCTTGGCAAATGAAGTAAACAACTCAAAATGTTACAGTTCGCACTCAGCGAAGGATTCCTTTCTGTGGGATATGTGAGAAATCGAGATGTCGATTCGAATTGGCTGATCATTAGAGTTGGGTTGGCTCTATGGCCTAGCAGATTGAGAGTCAGGAGCCCCTTGGCCGTGTCATCGGAATCACTCATCAGGCCCGGCGCTGTGGATATATTAGTCTACGAAAGTGCAAAACAGTGAACATTTGCACACGACCGAACCCTAAAGTGCCATTTCCTACGACCAACTGAGATTCTAAGAACCTGGCCGTGTCAACTGATGCTTGGTAACTCAACGATTCCGATGAAATTCCACTCTCCAGGAGAGCTGAAAATATCCAGGTTATCTCGAATATAGTGGTAGGAAACGCACTAGGCACCCCACCACTCCCCTGTCCAGGGCCATTTGAGATACAATTTCGAATATAGACTTCTGCTGCATCATCCCATGATGAGCTATACATGAGGTAAGCCGCGGTAGATGCTGGCGAGGCCATCATTGAGCCTCCTACAGCATGATGACGGACACGATTGAAGTCGATCTTTCCCACAAAAGCCTCAAGTGAATGTACAAGAGTTGTTTCCTGCTTGCCATACAGCATATTATGTCGAACTTTGCCAGCTTCTTCTTGTTCAAAGCCATGAGCGCTGCTCTTCCGGGAAATGAGAATTTTCTGCCGTTGCCTTCAAGCATTGACAAAAGAGCTGGCACAAGAATCTCGAACCTAATATGTAGACCAGACCTCACATCCCAAGCCTGGTAAGACTCTCGAAGGGGGGCGGGAGCCCTATCTATACGAAGTACAAGATCGTCGTGTTTTTCGAGTGCGCGAACATCTCGGTGCCTCATCATAGCTAGTTGTGCTGCCAATGTATTCAAAATTGCGTCCGATTGAGTTGAATTCTCTCCCCATCCTCCATGTTGCGACTGTCGCTCGAGGAGATATCGAAAAGCTTCCGGGAATAACCAGCGTGATACTCCATCGTCGCACTTGCTTATCATCGATACCCATGCGGTATCGTAGATAGAAGGAGACATTGACGAAATGCCTTGAGAGCTAGTTAATCTCTGCATAACATCATCGACAAGCTCGCGAGCCCTGGGCTCAAGGTTCATCTCGGCGGTGCTGGCCATGTTGACTCTGTGGATGGGTGTTGTTTGACCTCAATGTATCACGATTGAGATGCGTTGGAACTCGTGCGGTCGTGATCTTAAGGTGTTGTACTAATCGTTCAAGTGAAGACTTCAAGATGTCCTCTTTCTAAGGCAATTATGAGAAGGAGGGAAACCGCATCATTCCCTGCCACATCATCGGACTCATCCCTTCCGTCCCCTACATCGGCACAACCACTAATATTCAGCATACGTTACATGTTCCCACCATCCAAACACCAGGTCGGGAAGGTGGACTCCTTTCGCACCTGATATCACTCGGAGATGCATGCTGTGAAGGGTGAGCGAACCGTCCGCGTTCATCACTCGCACAGAATACACGAGGAACACTGTTACGGCAACTTCGGAAGCCACATCACGACTGGTCGGTTTGATCTTCGTACATACTGTGAATGTGGCGACATCATAACATACGTTTTCGTTGGAGTCTTTCAACACAAGATAAATCATACTCGGTCGAGGAAAACTGCCCAAACCAAGTTTCTTGCGACCAGCGCAGTGTGAATTCCCGAAATTCCATATGTGCACAGCGGATATTGGAGCCTCAAAATTGGCTCGCATATTATTTTATTACTGCGCAACTATCATGTGAAACGATATTGCAGTATGCAAGGGTCCGTGCCGGCTGACTGCATGTGGGGAGGGGGTATTAAAGATTACCGATGGGTGTGTGTATGTAAGTGATTATTGAAATGTTGATACATGCAGCTGCAACTCAAAAAATGATTACGAGGACATGCAAGTCACTTTTTCAGGACGCTGCGGTATTTGTCAAGTTTCAGGGAGGGAAGAAAAAAAGAGGGTTATCTAATCGTTTCTAGTTTGCAAAAAAATCACTGGTACAAACACATCCCCCCTCAAGTACAGTTTTATCAGTTCGATTCAAAACACATTCCTACTATCAATCAATTGCGAAAGAATATGGCTTCAGTTTCAGAAACAAAGGAAGCTGGGGATGCGCCCTACCTTTTCAACCGAGACTTCAACTCTTCGGTCCGGTAATGCTGCTCGGTACAAATTATATCATTCCTTCAGCTAATCTGAAGTCTAGTCTCAATTACAATCATTGGTTGGTAAAGGAGGCTTGTGGATATCTCATCCACCCAAAGATTGAATTCAACAAAGAGGAAGCGCGTATTGCCGACATTGGCACTGGTACCGGGTGAGCAACGACACACCTACATCTGCTTTGGCCTTAAACTAATCTGTTAACTAGCATATGGCTCCTCGAGCTTAGTGAAGATCTTCCATCATCAGCAAAGCTCGACGGTTTCGACATTTCAGCAGCCCAATATCCTCTCAAAGAATGGCTCCCAGAGAAGGTTGATTTGGTCACCCAAAATGCATTCAAGCCATTTCCACAAAATATTCTAGGAACCTATGATGTGGCACATCTAAGGTTTGCCTTATTCTATGTCAATGACGAGGATGCCGAAACTCTTCTCAAAAACCTCATTTCATTATTGAGTAACAGTCGATAGTTGTAGAGAAACGTGAGCCATTGTACTAAACTAGCACAGAGCCCGGAGGATTTTTGCAGTGGTTCGAGTCCAACACCTATAAGACGGAAGTCAGCCAGCCAAACACATCGAAGCCTTCAGTTGCCGTTGCCGGGCCACGACAGAAATGGCTCAAACCAAAGCCCACCAGCACATACAAGTAAGCATCCGACCTCTGAAGTACATTAAAATCATAATAGTAACATCTATGATACAGTTGGGTGGAAGGCCTTCCAAACTTGTATGAGAAGAATGGGCTGAAAATGATCGAGTGCCACCATATACCACAAAAGAGCAGACATAAACAATTGTGGGCCCATAGCAATCTATTGGATTTGAAGATCTCACCAAGAATTCAATGATAGCGGGAACGGAGAAAGAGGACGAGCTCCGCAAGTTCATGGATTTGCTGATTGATGAAAACGCCCAAGGCATTTCTTGTGACACACCATGGATATGTGTTGTTGGACAAAAGACGTCCTGATTTGGAAGACGCTGAGATTGGTTGTTGCGTAGAGCAGAACATATGATTTTGCATTCGGCTAGAATTGAATGTCACGTATGCAAGACTCTCAAAATCTCCATTTCTGAAGAGCGTGAGAGCCTTCCTGGTGATTTCACCTGATTACTCCATTTTGCTTACAGTCGCGCATGAAATCTCAGGCTCTATGGCAATTGAAACAGTAAAAGCTCTCAGGGACACCGTAAAGCCCAATTTAACGATATTCCGTATAACACAATATAATAAGCTTGGCCCATGGTGATGATGCATTATAGGAGTCGAGAACTAATCATGAAGAGATTTTTCGTTCAAGTTCTTCCGTTGTCAGTCTGCCCTGTAACTGCACACATGAACTGGCAATATGGGCAGTGGATTGGAAGTAGCAACAACTTACAGAACCACATCTTTACAACACGAAAGGCGAGTTCCCTTTCAGATGAAAAAAATCTATGATTGATAAACTGTGGAGTCTGGGAATCTTGAATCTCACTCACCAGCTTGAATTGTCATTGTGTTCGACCAGTGTTTGGCACAGTGAGTTCATGGGTATTTAGTAACATTCAAACCAAAAAAATTCTACGCTACTGTATTTTACTATCATCTATCAACGTATACAACCTTCTTCTCCATCACACTGCTATTCGCATATCTGCCGTAGCATATTTACCGTAGACCCTAGTCCATCCTCTTATCCTCAGTTATTAGCCAGCAATCCAATTTGCCTTAAACCCGCATTGCCCCAGATTAAATATAAGTAACTATCCATTGTATTGAACGTCAAACTGTTTGCTGACTTGAATCTGATTCACCGGGATCGCAGGGGCTTCAGAGATCTCATCAACCCCGGCGTGATTAATTGCAGACTTAGATTTTGAGGTTGTAGTTTCCCCAGCATCGCTTAGCTTCCGCCAGCTTCTGTTTGCATCAGGAAGCTCGGTCGAGATAATTGGATTGACGGAATCTCCCTTCCCAGTGTTATTATTGATGCTTTTGTTGCTTCTGCTCCGGATCGAGACCAAGGAAACTGCATTTCGTATCAAAGGGTCTAGGAAGCGACCTTTGGGTATGAGCGGTCCATATGTTGGAAGACAAGCTGCGACTATGGAAGCACATGATTCAATCCTGCTCCAAATAAAGTTCTTCGTCACCAAAGCTAGGAGATGTCAGTGCCCACTTCTACCAAGTATTGAATTTTACTCACTGAAGCGATTGTAGTCGGCTGACAAACACGGAGGCGCAAATATTGGTTTACATGCAGCTTAGCCGCTGCTACCATCCAGACAAAGATGCTTCGAACAACAATGGAAATAGTCACCGTGTACGGATATGATATAGGCAGAGATATCCCAATGAGCCGAAGAGTTCTAAACCCGGAAACCGACATATCACCAACTGCAGGACTCCTCTTGTGCTAGGTATTAATACGAACGACCCGACGTGGATGAATGCACAGGTACAAGATTGGAATGTAGGATTTTGTTCGGAATTGACATAGGTAGAGATGTAGCAAGACAACGCGGCTCTTTATCGGAAGTGAAGTTCCACAAGTGTTGGAACTTATTCGAGAAACATGAAGCTCATGATGGCAAAACGCTTTCAACCAACCGCCCCGCAAGCTGAAAGAGAAGGGTGAGCATCGCATTGCCAACAAGCAATCCTTCGAATACAAGCTTTCAAAAAAAACTCCGCCTCCATGGACAATATGATTATTGTATGGGCAATTGCTGCCATTACAATCTCCTCCTATCTCCTTTCTGTCATTCTGAGGTTCTTAGGGGCAAATAGATTCCCTACTGTCGGCGCTAGTACCATATTTGAGCCACGCATCTATGCCAATTATCGATATTTCACCGATGCCTCGAAAGTCATCAATGAAAGTTATACCAAGGTGAATATCATGCATACCTTTGATTCAAACAAAGTTGACCGAATTGGTACACAGTGCAAGCTTTCCGGTCTTTGAGCAGTGGCGCGGACATGATTGTTCTCCCCTCGAAACACGTTGACGAATTCAGTGTATTGCCTACCTCGGTTGCCAATCCCACAAAAGCTCACATCCACAATCTGCTGGGCTCATATACCGGCTTAAGTTTCCTTCGAACAAACAATCTACACCATCGAACAGTCCAAACTAAGTTGACGCCAAATCTAAACGCGGTCACGAAACCCATAGAAGACGAGCTCGTGGCTTATATTAGTTCCGAGATGCCGAACTGCGAAAACAAGTGGCTGCCTTTCAACCCCTACAAGGAGTTGTTGATGCGCGGGGCAAGGATGAGTGGGGGTGTTTTTCTTGGACTACCATATTGCCGCAGCCCTCAGTGGCTTGAGATATCGACGGAATTTACAGAGAACAGTGAGTTAAAACTGATCATCTGTGGGACTTCGGAGCTGACGTACAAAGCCTTCGTCACTATTGTCACGATGCGCTCGTTTCCGACATGGTTACATCCTCTTCTAGGTCCGATTTTGCCATCCGTGTGGAGAGGTAAAAGTCATATCAGGAGAGGCAAAGTATTCTTGGCACCTATTTTCAAAGAACTGTTGCGAAAGTCTTCGGGTGGAATGGTCAAAGAAAGATCTGAAGAGGAATCTGTTATGTCCCGGATGGTCGAAACTGCCTCCACATCAGAAAGAGACCCTAAACTGATGGCACACCTCGAGATGGTCCTATCTTTGGCATCCATTCATAGCACTCAGATGAATGCGGTTCATGTGCTTTTCGACCTAGCAGCGCACCCAGAGTACTTTGACGAGCTTCGGAAGGAGATTCACGATGTATATGAAGAGGATAGTGGGTGGAAAAAATCATCATATTCAAAACTGCGCAAGATGGACAGCCTCCTTAGAGAGTGCCAAAGATTCAGCCCCCCCGAGTGTTCTGTCGATGCATCGTATCATGGAAGAGTCCTACATCCTGAGTGATCAGACTAAGTTGGAAAAAGGTGCACATGTCTGCATGGCGACACACGCTATTCAGAACGACCCACAAGTGAATGCCAACCCCCAATCTTTCGATCCAATGTGATCATACAGGCTGCGGAAAGAACAGGGAGAAGCGCACATGCATGAATTTGCTACAACAGAGCGGAACATGCTCAATTTTGGATACGGGAAATTAGCGTGCCCTGGAAGATTCTTTGCGAGCTTGGCAATCAAGGTTCTTCTCACAAAGTTGATAATGGATTATGACTTTAAATTGATGCCGCAGCATGGAAGCCCGGCGAACATGTCTGCGTTCGAGTTTGTCTTCCCTGATAGAGAGGCAGAATTGTTGATGAGGCGTCGGGAAAGCGAGGCGAGTCTCCTTTCTAATGATGCGAGTATTCTTCTGCATGTGGATATGGACAACGGTCTTAATCATGGGGTCAGTATGCTAATGTGGTGTTGGTTAATTTTGTTTGCAGTTCATATATATTCTGAATATATTTGGTAGTAAGACTTAAATCGAAAGTTATCTTCTCGTGGCGTGAGCACAAGGCCAATTATGTAGTTTTGGTAGCTTTGGCCACGATGCTGAGAGTGGTATAGGTAATATCAGTATTGATAATTGACGTCAAAAAGATAAGTATCTCATTTCACCCCAATCCCCCATCCCTCATCCCCCATCCATCCTCTATCCCATCCATACAAATCCAATACTCACTCATAAAGAGAAAGAATAAAAAGAACAAAAATATTAAATTAAATTAAAATTCCACCGCTCAACCCTGCATACATACATAGTAAGCAGAGTTTCTTTCTTTCAGCCATACAATAACTGTAGTAGTAAGAAGATTACCTCTTTCCATCAATTCCTGTATCCGCCTCCCCGTCTTCTCCTATTTTCCTTACTCTCCTCTCCCGATTTTCTGTATTAAAAATGGTTAAAATATCTACATGCATCCCATCCATACGTGAAACTTATGCCTTTTTTTATTTGACCTCATGTTATGTCCGGATTACTAGTTCGTTACTCATCATCACCTATTCATCATCCACCCGTACCGACCATACCCACACTCAGAATGTCCTTCGTTGTATCCCTAGCTGCATCTCTAGAATACCGTTTACTCGTCTTTCCAATGCCCCGTCTAGTCCCCACGATTTCGAAAATGCGATCTATACATCTTCACCCTCACCTCCAACCTAATCAGCCCTCTTCCCATTTGGCATTCCAATCGGACTCTTCGATCCACTTCCACTAGGTGTTCTCCTCCCATTAACTTCCAATCCCCTCTTCTCCAATCTCTTCTCCATTTCCTGATTTCTGTAAATCTCCTCCAACTTCTGTTCCGGAATCGTAAGACAATTAATTCCCAAGTAGTCACAAATACTCGTAACCACCAACCAAGCCCATCTAAAATAAACCACTAGAGCAAAAACAAAGTATGCTCTTAGATACCATAATTCTACTCCTACGCTAACAGCTGGCAAACCAAATCGTGGGAGATTACCAAGAATAGCGCCTCCGACAAGTGGTGTGAGCATAACTGTCCAGTAAGGAAATGGTTGTCTCGTAAGATGTGCCAGAATAATTTTCGTTGTCATTCTTCCAAAGACAAAACTCATTGTAAGACAGAAAAGGACCAAACGATTCTCTGCCATGAGTGTTGAGTATGGAGAGAAAAGCCAAGCACCAATACTCAAAGTGAAAACTGCCATAGGAGTCCATTCGAGGAAAACGGGCAAAACGGGCAAATTATCTCTTCTTCTTGCTTTAACCACATTTATAACGCAGAAAGGAACATGAATACCGAATAATGAGACGACGAGAATTGGTACCCATAGATCTCTAACGGAATAAGAACCGAAAAATTCATGATATCCGAGGAAATAATGATGACCGACTAAATCCGTAATTCGATGTGTCCAAATTTCCGGTCCATAATATCCACTTAGGATCATAATCGTACAAGCCAATATTAATCCTTCTGTTGGTCCATTGAAAATCCCCAAGTATAATGTATGTGTATGATATGTTTCCCAAGTTGAAAAGAACATGGGTAAACATGGAATCAACGCAGTGAAGACTCCAGCTCTAGATGTACCTAAACCCATAGCAGCCGTTTCGCAAAGTGATGCAAGTGTACAATTTAGAGAATCGATTCCGTGGTCGAAGAGTTCACCGAGACCGCTAGATGTTCCTGTTCTTCGAGCTTGTTTTCCATCTACGTTGTCCATTGTTGAATACATCCATAAACCGAAGGCAAAACTGTAGTATAACCATGATGGTCCCTATGAATTTGGTTAGTATCTTCCATATTGTTTGCAAATTCGCAGATTCGCAGACTGGCGGGAGGGGAAAATAGGTCGATGGAGGGTGCAGGAGAGGTTAAGGGTAAAAGAATATAGAAAGCCAGCGAAGAAAAACACCTACAGGTCCAACCAAATCCGGCATGAAGAGCTCCAAACAGATAACATTAGTCAGAATGAAAAAGAATCCCAACAACGTAACCATGTTTGGTGCCAACCATAATGGTAATAATTCGACGAAGCCATTCCACTATAATGATTTTGTTAGTCTGATTCTTCCTTCATGGGGGCAAGCCCCCAAACCCCCATAGCTCGCTGCGCTCGAAATGTAATTTGGAAACGAGACGCCAAAAAGAACACTGAAATGAAAGCTCCCCGCCGCCCCCTTCACCCACCCAGCAAGCCCCAAACCCTCTTATGTAAAAAAGCTTCAAGAACAATAGAACATTGACATAAAACCTTCCACCCCCCTCCCCACCATCCAATCCGCCCAAGCCCTCAAGCTTCAAGCTCGCCGTGCTCAACCCATCTATTCTCATCCTCCATGCTGCAGACACCACAGCCAAAAACCAAGTACAAGCATGAAAGCCCTCTCCCTCCATCCTCCATCGCCTACTTTATGAAAAATTCCAAAAAAACTCAAAAAAGAACAGAAATCAAAACCCACATAATGTTTCAAGATATAATTCGAAATCAAACTCTTATCCACGCTCGAATATTTGTACGATTTCAGATGCACGAGTGCTTCTTCCGAGACGCATTCATGCGCTGCTTCTTCTGTTTTTGGTGGGGGAAGTTGTTAGCTTTCTTTTCTTATGGGTTGACTTTCTTGTGCTTGTTTCCTTTTCCTTCATTGGTTTTGCTGGAAATATCTGCGGATTTCTCAATCTGCAAAATCCATCCCCCCTCTGCTCACCTCTCCCACCTCTTCTCCCTCCCCCGCCAAAAAAAAAGGAAAAAAAAAAAAAACCAGCACTAGGGAAAAACCTACTCATATTCACCACCATCTCCTCCAAATCACCCACTCTCTCCCTCAACCCCTTCACCCTCAGCGTCTTCGGTGTCGTAACCGGCAATGGTAACACCTCACTATCTCTAAACGTATTTGCCGACGCCGTATTCACAGCCAGCACTGAATCGATCTTCTCGTGAATATTTTCGGTCGTGGGCGGAATGCGCTTCCTCCCGAGCGAATGGAAAAGTTGGAGTGGTGGTGGGTGAGGGGATGTGTTAAATATCTAGGTGGGAAGTGATGGAAGCACTAGGGAGTGAATTGGTGAATTGGTGAATCACGGCAGCGTGGGATATCGGGCTGCGCTTGGCTGGGCTAATTGATGTGGGTGCGTCCCGATGGTTTCCGTGAATTGATTAATTGATTGTTGTGTTTGTGTTTGTGTTTATATTTGCTGTTTGGAGTGAAGTTATTACGTATACACGAAAAACAACAAAAGCAAACGAAGCAATCGAAGAAATTGAAGAAATCGATAGAAAAACAGAAACAAAAATAAAATTTCTAGAAGAAAACAACTTCACAAGGAAATCTTAACTACCTAGCACCTTTCCTTTTCCTTCCAACTTCCTACCAATTATTTCCAGGGGAAAGAAAGCTACTAGCTAACTAGGTACTCTTGGTATTAGATCTAAAGTTGTCGGTCGGTCGGTCGGTCTGGTCAGGGGTTGAAAGTCTTCTACAGCTTCTAGTACGAGTAATAGAAGGGTTCTACTCCGTATTCTGTAGACTAATGAAGTTCCACGTCAGCTTTTTTTCAAGCTTATTCCGTAGTCATTTGCAATTGATATCAAGCGGTAAAGAGACTTTCTTAAAACTAAAAAATCTTTCATGTGATAATGATTTTCTATATAAACGGGCTTGTATGTAGTCTTATCTTGGAATCCGCATTGGGTTTATATAAGTAGTAATCTTGATAAGAATACCCTCTCTAATATATAATCATCACAACCCTCAATCAAATTTCCAATAACACCCTACCTATTTTCCAAATACTAGCTACTAATCTTCATCATCTATTAGGCGAATTTCACATGCCAATCAATCACTCATTCACTCAAATCCAATATAAAATGAAGGACGTCAAGGATGTTTTCTTTTGCATTTCTTCGTATTTCTATATCTTTATCTACCTATCTTCACACTATACACATACACTCAGTATTGGATTGACTTCATGTTTCTGGTTTCGTGTTTCTTGTTTTCAATGAAGGAAGCCAGGATTCACTGCACAATACTTCATCATCAACATTACATCGAGCCTTGGAGCCCTGGAATTGCATTTTAAAAATTGACTTCTATTTCGTAGCTAGAAGTACGGCTTTTGTTATCTAAATCTAAAAGATCTAGACTCTCTTCTTCATCAACACTCCCCTTTCATTACCAAACCGAGCCAGTAAGTAACTACCAGCTCTCTCCATTAATTCATCCATATTTGTATCCTAGGATGACAGACATTGTAATATGTATGCGCAACCAAAAGGCCAACCCAGCCCTCAAACATTCCAAAAGCAGGAAACTGGAAAACCAAACGCACATTTAATGATCGCTAAAGTTTCAAAAACACCTCAAGTACCAATTCGAGAATGTTCGTCTTGCAATGTCCGTATCAATATCAACATCAATATCATACGATACGATATGAAATGATATGATATCTTGCAAACGAAAACAAACCGACCCATTAATCCACTCCACCTTCAACAATCCATTAAGCGGTCAATCTACATGACCAAAGTGAAACCCGCAAAAACACCCGCGAAAACAACTGCCAAACCATATGATTTTCCAAAATCCATAGTCATCTGAGCACCACTCTTAGGAGTAGATGTTGAAGATGATCCACCCAATCCTGTATATGCAACGGCGTTTGTGCTAGATGCTCCTGCTGTACTGGTTGCACTTTGAGTGGCACTGCTGGTGGTATTGATACGAGTTGGGTTTTGAGCTCCACATGGATGGTCATCTCTGCAGGCTGCTTGACAATTATTATCTCCGTTACAGCCAGCGACGCAGTTGGTGGCGTATTGAGTACAGATGAAGTAGGGAAGGGTTAGAGAGTATTCGGATGCATTTGGAGAGAGACCGTTGCCGCAAATACATGCATAGTCGAGGGTTTCCTATTTTTGAGTTAGTTAGACTTGACTTTTGAAGTTTGGAAAAGTGGAAAGAGAAGATGATAATGCACTTACAGGATCACAAGTGTTGGTCTCGGTGGTTGAATCGTTGCCACCATTTTGCAAGCAGAGAGATGGACAAGTTTGAGTTTGGGATTGACACCATGATTCTAGATATGCTGGTTAGTATACTTTCTATGATGGAAAGGAAACGAAGGAGAGAAAAACTTACTACGAGTAGCCAATAAAACACTTGAAGGATCAATAGTATATTGAGCAGTTGTGAAGCTAACAAGAGCAGTGGCAATGAAAGCTGTAGCGATCTTGGAGGAATGCATTTTGAATTATTTTGATGGGGAAGAAGTGGAGGTGGTAGTGGAGGTAGAAGGTTGAGATTAAAGTCGAAGGTTTTCGTACTTGACAAATGTATTCTCGACGTAAACTATCAACACAAAAGGTCAGTCTTCAAAATCTTTCTCTAGAAAAATGAGATGTTGCTCAAATTTAAAAGTGGTGGCGGGCGTATTTTCGTTTGCCTGATTGGAATGTAACGAGGAATCAAAGTTTATTTACCTTGCAGGAATACGAAAATGTCAGGTATGTATGTGTGTGAGTATGTATGTGTGTGAGTATGTATGTATGTATGTATGTAGGTATGTAGGTATGTATGTTGTTGAAGAACTGAACGAATGAATTCCCAAGAGCAGTTTCTGATAGATGTTTAAATACAAAAAGCGAATGTGTTTTTTTCAAGATACAAGAAGGTGAAAAAGGAGTAATGGACGGTGGAAGATGGAGGAGAAAGAGGAGATAATCGTCCATATATTCATTCACCTGGTAAGATTCTCTTCGATCTACCACCCTGGTGAGCCCCAACTTATCCAAAAGCGCCTCCATCTGCACCAAGATTAAGCTAGTATGAAAGCCTTGACAACAGGATTAATCTTGTTTTAGTTTAGTTTCTTGAATTTGACCAATTAAATGAATCAAATTCACTCAATCCTGAGAATATTATTCGAGACATTCTTCACTAGCTTCAATTTTTCAGTGGTATGCGTAGTGACCGTAACTTGATCAAGATTGGCACATACTCCGTAGAGATGCACAACTTTTTTTTCCGAAAATTGTCACTATCTTAAGATTTGGTTGTATGGATGGCTTTTACTTGGAGACCTCATACCATTAGTGAATGAGGGGGAATCGGGAAAACAGATGACTGCCCTTCGTATTGACTAGACTAGAAAAATGAATTTGTGCATTGTGCATGAACGAGAGAGAGGTTCGATGGGATTCTAATCACCTAGGTAGTAGATATTTGCCTCCTTCACGGATTCCTTTGATTCTCATCATTCTCACCCCACCCATTCTTGAAGTTACCATCCAACAGTGAGCGGTTGATTCATTTATTCGGCATTTAATGTATCTATCTGATCACACCGAACATCTGTTGATCTTCATCTACATGAATATGGGGCGATATATCCATTGAATCCATCTCTCCGCCTCGATACTTTTTACCTTTCATCCAGTCACTTCATTCATTCACTTCATTCACATTCATCCACCTCATTCACTGCATTCATCTATGGAGTACATACCCTTCTACCCTTTATCCCGAAATCCCGTTACCGTAATATGTTGTACCCATGAAACCCATGTTCAACCTGCATCTTTTCAAGCATCTTTCCATTTTATCCTTAGGAATAGATATTTAACCGTGACACTTAAGCTTCCCGTCTCCTCACTTATGGAGTAGGTGACCGTCAGACTGATGTGACGTTAAAAAGTGGACTGTTCTGTTTGACGAATCAACGGGTTAGGTGTCATAACTTTATTTTATTAACTTTCTACCTTCGTGTTTGTTGTATGCATGATAAAGGCGTATCGTATCTGAAGATTCTCTATCAATCGGAAAGATCCTGTGGATGAATGAATAATGAAACACTTATCGATATTCACATTTACAATCACCATTATCCGAACAAAATATCTTAGAACCAATAGTACCGTTTCCGGGGGTCCAAACAAACACCCACATCGATTCACCAAGTACCGGTGCCCGCAACAATAAAGCGGCGATAAACTTTTATCTTAGTTCAAAGATTTTAGAGCTGGGGAAACAAGGATTCGTGAATAACGGCTGTCACTAATAACATTAGCCGGGCTGTAGTGTTTTAGTAATTCCCAAATTCAACAACACCAATTTTGGCCACTTGATATTGAATATCTTTTTTTTTTACATAGATACGATTATTACATACGAGTATTATCACTGGGTGGCACAAAGCACAAGCAAGCGGAAGCGGAAGCAAGCAGGAGTGGTACCCCCATTTCGAAATAGATGGATGGAGCCCGCCACTACGTCCCATTCTAGCAATGGAAATGGCATAAGCAATGGCACTCCATTAAATAATCCTAATCCTAATCCTAATCATAACCCTAATTCCCATCACCCCATTCCTAGCAAGCTGGAGAATCAAATTGCCGCCACAACCCAATCCCTCGAACCATCCTCCTCGGCGCCAAATCCAAATGAATTCCCAATCACTTCACCCATCTCCACAACCTCCCCTCCTTACTGGCAACAATCACAAACACGCCCTCTCTCTTACGTTTCGATTGAATCGATTGACCCTAGCGGTATAACGCTCCAAGATAATACTGCAGATGGAGATGAGGAGGGAGATGCAAATGGAAGGGATAAGAATGAAGCTTGTTGGGCGAGGAGTGTAGTGATTGAAGATTATGTCGTTGTGAACGGGAGTGGAATTGGTGGGATGGGAAAGATGGGGAAGGGACTTGGAGTTGGAGGGGGTATTGGAGGAGGTATTGGTGCATTTGTGGTTTGGAATGTCAGGGTTGATACATTGGAGGTTTGTTTTTGATCGTCCATTTTCTATATCCCCTCATCTCATCTTTCTTCATTCCGTATATTTTTCATCTCATTATTTTTAATAACCCATTTGAATTTGAAATCTCTACTTACTTCTCTTCTCCTCCTCAAATAGGGCACTCCAATCATAATCCGCAAACGCTACAGTGAATTCACAGATCTGAGAACGAAACTCCTACGTACATTCCCTAATTCTGCGGGCACAATACCAGAGTTACCGAGAAAAAGTGTGATATCGAAGTTTCGACCGAAGTTTTTGGAAAATAGGCGGAGTGGTTTACAGTATTTCCTTAAGTGAGTGTTTCTCTCTTTTTGGGGGAGAAGGGAGAGTAGGAGGAGGGTGTGCCGGAAAGGACATAAGAGTGTGAATGAAGGGAATTACATTGGACTAGCTAATCATGAGGAAATGTAGTTGTATATTACTTAATCCCGAATTCTCGAGCTCGCCTGTATTAAAGGAATTCCTCTTTTCATAAGTCGACAAGTCGATTGTGATAGAAGGGATCAGACGAGGAAGAGATAGGATAGCGTTCTGTATATTGAGCAAGCATGGCGTTTTATTTTGGTATGTACGGTGTATGAGGATATTTGGGTATAAATTGAATGTTATATAAAAGGGAACAAGTTGTCTATTTATTGGATATGTTGCTATATATGTTTTTGAAGTACATATTTCGTTTCTAGCTGTATTGGAAAAAGGAGGTGCCCGGTTTGGGATAGAAGTGCACGCCTCACGTATTTGAGGGACTGATAGTCTATATGTAGGGAGGATTATTACCAAAAAAAGAAAACAAAAAAAAGAAGAAAGACGTGAACAGTGTCTATCTATATTTCTCTGTAGTGGGTTCTCACTGTTTCATTGAGAATGAATACAATAACAGTTGGCATAGAACCCTACCCTTCCCATACCCCTTTGAAAATATACTCGATCGAATCTACCACACAAATTCATATTTGCAGACTCCTCTTGTATTTTGCTGCGCGTTCTGCTTTACGATATAATATAATTTATAATCGATATTTTATCATTGTCTTATATATAAGAGATATTTGGGGAATAGATAGAGAATCATTTTGATTGACTTGAGCCGGAAGCTACGGCTATGGCTAGTTCTACCCCACATTTTCAACATCACGTCATCCATCTTCTTCTAATGTGTTCAGAGTAATAGTAATTCGTGCTTTGATAGTTGATAATTAATAAGTAAGCCCTCTTCACTTCTCACTTCAAAGCTACCCCTCTTTAGCTCACTTCATACCTCGCCTTCAGTTCTTAGGACTATATTGATTGATTGATTGATTGATACAGAGAGACCAAAAAACGCAAGCTTAAGAAAATACTCGCAAGCTATAGCTAGGAATACCCACAAACCCCTCCTCGTACTCATAAAAATGGCTCTCCCACCAAAATTCGCAGGTCAGAGATTTGTGGCTACGGCTGTACCTGTACTTCATACGTTGGAGTTGTATTTGGATTATGTTTGTCCTGTATGTATATATGCCCTACTATCTCCCTCCCCCCCCCTCTCCTGCCCGCACAATCATTGTCTGATCTGATGGGCTTGTGGTATGAATACCTCTGCACTCTTTCTGTTTACTTTTCTTACCTTTGTCTCGGCCTGCTGCATCCGTCTTTTACGTGGTTTTTATCTACTCTTTATATTTCATATCTCTCTGATATATTGTTGGATTGATTTCATCTCATTTTATTATGACATGCTGGTTTGCAAACACACGATTTACTTAGTGGTAGATGGCTTGATTGTGGTCACGGGAAAGGGGCATTTGGCTTGAGGAATATTTTCTGGTTTAGGAAATCTATACTTCTTATTTCCTCTTATACTAGATCTCTCTTTTTACATCCCTTACTTAACCCTCCAATTTCTGCCCTTGGCTACTTCTGGCCCTCATATCTCACTCACATCACACTCAAGTCCAAAATACAGACTAACTAACACATTACCCCCCTTTCCCATAGTTCTCAGCCAAAATGTTCAATACAATCTACACATCCGTAATTCCCCTAATCAAACAAAAATACTCATCAAAAGTCCAAATTATCTTTCGTCAACAAATTCAACCCTGGCATCCAAGTAGTACATTAGTCCACGAAGCTGGTGTCGCTGGTACGATCATGTCCTCAGTTTCTCCATAGCCAATAACTAACCCACTTCCCTAAGTACTCGCCCTCTCTCCTCAAAATTTCTACCCTTTCTCCGCCTCCCTCTTCAAGCAACAGAAAGATTTCTTCGACGTAAATGTTGTGAATGAAACACGTAATGCAACATATAAGCGTCTAGCGAAGATAGGAGGAGAAGTAGGAATTGATGAGAATAAGATGTATGATCTTTTGAAGATTAGTGATAAGCCTGGCGAAGATGGAGCACTTAATTCTGGAAATGGGGTTACGGATCGACTTAAGGTTTTGGTAAAGATGAATAGGTTGGTGGGTATTCATGTTACCCCCCGACGGTTGTTGTGAGTATTTTCCTCTCTTTTTGCTTGTGATTTGGGTGTGCTTGGGAGAACTATGGAAGAGAGAGGTGGGAGAGTGATATGATGAAGAATTACTAATTCAGATGATTATAGTTCAACGGTGCAGTAGAAAACTCAATCAGTAGTTCATTCACCGCCGAGCAATGGGAAGAATGGTTGGACAAAAACGTTGCATAAGAGCTTTGCCTTGGGAAATAGGGTAAGCCTGTAACCTGGGCTCGGGAGTGGGGGTCTTGAACTGGAATTGGAGCTTGTGGGGTAAAGGTAATAGTGATTGATGATGCTTGTTTCAAAATGCTAAGCGTCCGTTTGAGGGATACTATCTTATTTGTTCGAAAAGAATCAGCATATGCTATGCTGACGTGGTGGAAGAAATATTGTTAATGTGAGTAGGAATTCCAGAAGCTAAAATCAATGATGGATGCTTTTCCTCCATCTCCTTACTTCTTAAATATCAAAATACCTGAGCTTAGTTGCACTCATCAATGGAAACACGAATATTCTCGAAATTTCGAGTATGAGTTTTATTACAATATAATGGAGAGATGTAGATATATATACGTATATGTCTCAGCCCTCTGAACTCAGTACTTCGATATTAGGATATTTTCTCTTACTATGTATATAGCATATAACTTTTGTATAAAACTATCATATAACAATATCAAATTAACAACCTATATATAGAATACACCGGCTCAACTTGGCATTATAAATTTGGAAAGAATAGATAGCTAACTTGATGTTTAAAAGAAAATATATATATATATATATATGTTTATAATAAAATTATATTATATAATATAACTTCTGAAATTTCCTGAGATTTTCGAGTTTTCTCGATTTCTGGGTTTTGAATTAGAGTTTAGAGGTTGAGGGGTATGTATGATGGAGGGAGGGAGAGAAAGAGAGAGAGAGAGAGAGAAGGAGAGAGAAAGAGAGAGAAAGAGAGAGAAAGAGAGAGAAAGAGAGAGAAAGAGAGAGAAAGAGGAGAGAAAGAGAGAGAAAGAGAGAGAAAGAGAGAGAAAGAGAGAGAAAGAGAGAGAAAGAGAGAGAAAGAGAGAGAAATCATATATAATGCATATTCGATTTGATTCCCGAATGAGAAAACTTGACGAGAGAAGGGTGAGTGAGATGAGATGAATGCGGATGATGGGGAAGAAAGGAAATGAGAATGAGAATGAGAGAGAACGGGATATTAAACATGCGCAGACAAGAAAAGAGAAGAGATAAGATGATGAATGGGGAAATGAGAAGATTCTGATATTTTTTGATAGATGTTGAATCGGATTTGATGGATGGATGATGGATGATGAGATTGAGAGGATTTGGTGGATTGGTATGATATGATGAAGCTAAACGATGTTAACATTTACGGTATTGAAGAATATTATAGGTATTCGAATTTGAAAGCGTTATAGACGTATTCATATAAATCGACTACCCCCCGATATATCGGCCACCCCTCTTGTAGGCCATCCTTTTACACCAAAGCTCATGAAAATCAATATGTTTTAATTTTCTTATTTATAAATATAATTTTCTGAAATTTTGAATATAGATTTATTACTTATATAATGATAAATTCTGAAAATATCAGATTTTTCATAAAAAAAATTTATCGAGATATTTAAGATTAAATTTTCGAATTTTTAATTTATAAATATATGATTTATATACAAATTGAAAAAGTTATCAAAATCTTGAAAAACTTTTCAACAAAAATAATTCAAAATAAATTATTAATTTTTATAAAATATTTAAAGATTTAGAAATCTAGAAAATCTAAAAATATAAATAAAATCTTATTTATAAATTATAAAAATTTCAAAATTTGATTTATTTTATACCATTCGATTTGAGGATTTTCCCAAAAAATTAATAATTTATTTTTAACTATTTTTGTTAAAAATTTATTCAAAATTTTAATGTTTTTTAATTTGTATTGAAAATTATATATATATAAATTGGAATCTGTCACGAATCGTGAACCACAGGAGGCTAACCATGTGATATCTTTTATCTCCTATATCAATTTATAGGCTGATCATTTATGTATATGTATTACAAATCATATAATTTAATATAGTAAAATGGTAACCTTAATAACGCTTATGTACAATCTTGCAATCCACAAATGAATATTTGTATATATATATTTAATCGCTCTTTACAAATCATAATTCTTCAATTATAGATTCTAAAGAATATAATTGACCCTGTTTATTCAACTCTACTACAGCTTTTGTACATTATATTATCTACAATTTATTTATAAGTATCCGGTTATCTAATAGTTTTCCAAATAATATTTCACTTTAATAATACTTTCTTAAATGAACTTTTACGAATGTTATATTCAGAAGAAGAAGATCTATTCCGATCTAATTGACGAAGATAAATCTCTTTAAAAATGTACTATTATTTTTATAATACAACGAATTCCTTTTTTTATATGTTCCAAATCTTCGAAAGTATATTCTAAGGAACCCTTTTCTTCTTTTCAATTATTTCAATAATCTTTCGAAGAAAATATGAATATAGGATTGGATAACGTTATTATTGGAAGAAAGAAGATTGGTAAAAAGAAGATTCCAATGTATAAAACCGATATTCCCAATAATTCAATTGTTTTTTCCGAATTATTATTACAATTATAAGATCTTTATATAATAATTATAAATTTGAAAAAAAAAAATCGATAATTGAAAATTATAATAACAACAAGCTTTGTAATAATATAACCTTTTTCTGAATCTTAAATGATGTTTATATAGATATCCAGGTCAACAACAATATCTAGGATTTTTTTTATTTTTTCAATCGAAATTCAAGGATTTTCATTCAAATAAACCCAAAGATCCCGAAGTTAAAGGAAGAAAACTTCGATTAAACGATTTAATCATTCAAAACTCTCCAAGGATTCTCCTTCCTTTTCAGGAAGTGATAACCCATTTAATAATCAGGGGTCCTTTTACTCAAAAAATCGATCTAATCGATCAAGATTGTATTCCCTTATCAATTACAATTTATAGTAAGATATATATGTATCAAAACCTATAAATCTTATTACTAAATTTAGCGATGGTATTGAATCTAAAACTAGTTTGTAACAATTATTAGTTATAGAATGATTCGAATTGTATATTATATCATTTAAGAATGAAATATAATATTGTATATATATAATCGATTAAACCGAATCGGAAGTATAAATACATTATCATACTCTTTATATACGAGTGCCCTGATTCATAATATTCGAATTAATCGAATAATTTACAACGATCTATCGGAATCCGGTCGAAATCGATGATGTTCATTTTCAATACGAGATATAGATTATGCTTAATACAATTCGATATAGCAATTTCCTAGAATAGTATAGGAAGTTCAGATTATTTGTTATCTAAATAAAGATTATTGATAATAAAATTTTATTTAGGGATTTCGAATAAAAGATTTCCGATTTTCTTTTACAAATGGTAACAATATTTATCAAGGATTATAAGATTACGGAAGAACTCGTGAATATATTTATTAAAATAGATCAAAATGAAGTTTCATTACGAAAACAAAATTGATATTACATTAATCGAAAAGTTTTTATAATTATTTGCAAATCAATGGTTACTACGAACTCTTTACAATTTTTTCAAAGTTCTAACAATTCCAATTTTGGAATCTTTATATTCCCGAAACCATTTCCACCCCGAAATACCCTTCCTGGATACACCGGCCTTGTTATATTCAATAACTATTCGAATTTCAAACATTCATTGCCCTTTCTTTTTTCTGAAGCAGTATATATATCGATGCCTTATATCGATAACCTTAATAAGATTGAGACAGTACAAAAAGAAGCAAAGGAATTCAAAGAATATCGGGATACCGAAAAAGATTTTAGTCTAAAAGTTACAATTGAAATTATATAGAATGCTTGTTTAAAAAAAGAAAAGTATTTAAAACCAAACATTTAGATTCTATTTCTATCCTAAATATTATACAGAATATAAGATTTCTTAATCTAACCAAACTTATAGAAAAAGAAGCACTTACCCTTCCCTACAACCTTTCGAAAAATGATTACATTTATCAATCAAGAGCATTCATTAATTTTGAAACAAATAAATTCGTTTTTATTAATATTATATTCCTTATTTGTTTATTTCCTATATTTAAATTTAGAATTATATTGCTTAAAATTTCAATTAAAATTAAAAAGTATAATAATATACAAGACCATATTATTATTCATTTTATATTTCTTAATTTAACAATCGATAATTATAAACAATTTTTTGTTCTTTTCTTTATTATTAAATTAGAGAATTATAATATTATTTTAAATAGACTTTGATTATCAGAGATTCAAACGAAACTCGATTGCTTTAATAAATATCTTGAATAATCTAAAAAGAGACTCTATACCATCTTCTATTCGAATAATCTCTTTGTTATTCAATTATTTCTTTACAAACAAAAGATCGATTGATTAATTCAACAAAATATTGATCGATAAAATGACCAGTTCGAAAAATATTGGAATCAAAAAGATTTATAATTGAATAAATCAATTGCAATTGATGATGTACAATAAAAACCTTCAAATATAAATATAATACAGATTTTTGTTGAAAAGAAAAAGATCCTGATTCCTTTTAAATTCAATTTATCTCCTTTCCAACCAATTATATCATCATTATAGATTTATAAATGCTTCCCTTATATATCGCTCGAAGTCCTCGATTTATATACATTCAAATCCGATAAATTCCAATTAGAATATAAAAAAGATGAACAAATTGAACTCTTTATTATTATTCTGAAAGAATTCGATAATATGATAGATTTCCGATGGAACGAATGATATACAGAAAAGAAAATATTGATTACTTTGACCGAATTCAAGAATATAAAAATTCGAGAGAAACTTGATCGAGTACTAACCGAAATCGATTCAGAATCTGAAATACTATTTAAATATCGATAATATCATTAAACCTTTTCTAAATACGAATCAAATATCTTGCCTTCTAATCGATTTTATGATTATAAAATCATATTGGAAAACAAAGGAGAATAAGTTTTGTATTACAATCTACTTTATAAGATATCTTTGGAACAATTGGAAATCGTTAAAGAATATATTATAAATAATTTCAGTAAAGATTTTATTAAATCTAATCAAGTCTTTTATATTATATTTATCCTATTTATTAAGAAATCTAATAATAATTTGAGATTCTATATAAACTTCAAATTATTAAATTCTTTGATATATAAAAATCAATATCCCTTTTTTTTAATCAACGAAATATTTTTTTAGTTTTCTAATATTAAGATCTTTATTAAATTCGATATTCATTAAGCTTTTCATTATATAAAAATGAATCCTGTTTCGGAAGAATATACTACCTTTCGAATTCGATATAGATTATACAAATGCAAGATTATATTATTTGGATTAATGAATAATTTTGCAATCTATTAGTATTATATAAATGATATTCTATTCGATTACTTAAATATCTTTTGTATAATATATCTTAATAATATTCTAATTTATTCCGAAAACGAAAAAGAATACCAAATTTATATCAAACTAATTTTCGAATAATTAAAAATCATTGGTTTATAAATGGATCTCAAAAAATACGAATTCAATATTACATATATCAAATACTTGAATTTTATTATTTCTATTAAAAGAATAAAAATAAACTCTGAAAAGATTAAAATAATTGAAAATTGGATCTTTTCGATAATAATAAAAAAGATCCAATTATTCCTTGATTTTTGTAATTTCTATTGATGGTTTATTAAAGATTATAATATAATAACAAAACCTTTTAACGAATTCATTAAAGTAAATATTAAATTTGTATTTGATAAAGTATATTAAAATGTATTTAATATTTTGAAGAAAAAGCTTATCTTTGCTCTGTTCTTACAATACTATAATCACTGATTCCCCTATATACTCGAAATAGATATATTCGATAAAGTAATTGTTAATATATTATTATAACAATATAATAAAGATTGATTTCCTATAATTTATTTCTTTAAAATTATAATTGCTATTGAATTGAATTACAAAATTTATAATAAAGAAATACTATCAATTATTCGATCTTTTAATTATTGGAGAACAGAATTCGTTGATTTATCACATAAAATCAAGGTTTATACCGACCATAAGATTCTCGAATATTTCATGATTATTAAGACTTTCAATGTCCGATAAATTCGTTGGGCAGAAGTTCTAATCGATTATAACTTCATCATTATATATCGCCCTAGAAAAGATAATCTTCTCGCCGACGCTTTAACCCGTTGGATCGACGAGTTGGATCTCCAGAACCATACCAAGAAAAAGAATCGCTTTCAGTAATTTATTAAAGACAACCAAATTGATACCGATATTATAAGAAAAGCCTTATGAAAACATCATTTAAACGAAACAGTGATTATTAGTATCGATTTGAATAAAATTGTTCTTCAATTTGATTTAATTAACTATATTATCGAAACAAATAAAATTATAGATAATTTGCTAATACTCAGAATACAAGCTATCCAAGATTATAAGTATATATTACTCCAAAATGATCTTTTACTCTACAATAACCGTTTAGTGGTACTTGATGTTGACAATCTTCGAATTTATCTGATTCATGAAACCTATAATTCCGTTTCTATTGTTTATCCTAATACAAACAAAACCTATCTCTTATTATTTCAACAATATTATTAATCTAGAATATATGATACTATAGTCAGATATATACGCAATTATTATATCTACAAATATAATTCTATTTTATATAATCGTATCCCCGATTTATTATATCCATTTCCAATTCTTAATCGAATATAATAATATATCATTATAGATTATTGCAATTTTAATAAGGATAAATATAAATATGATAATGTTTTAGTCATTATTGATCGATTGATGAAGCAAACTATCTCTATATTTTGCTATAAATCAATCGATACTCGAATTTAAATATAATTATATCTCTATTATATATATCGATATTATAGTCCCTTTAATATTATAATATCAAATCGCGGCCCCCAATTCATATTACAGTTTTGAAAGGAATTCAGCCAAATCCTAAAAACCAATCTCAAATTATCCATTATTTATTATCCCCAAACCAATAATCAAATTAAGATTTATAATTAGTACCTTCAATAATAATTAAAATCGTTTATTAGTTATTATTAAAACAATTAATCAGAATTCCTATCTATAATGGATTACGCATAATTTACTCTTCCATATAACTCTTTAGGAGGGTTTATACTCTACAAAATCCTATACAGGTATATATCGAAATGTACATAGAAATAAAAAAAAGATACTAATAAACCAACAAATAATATAAATATGTATAATACCTGTATATATATAGAATACAATAGATTAACTTTCGTATGAACGAAAGAAGGCCTATTACATATCCAAACCAAAATATCGAAATCTACGAATGCTTATTGGTATGAAATCGATTTCGATATCAAAGATTATGTATAGCTCAATATAAAGAGTTATTCTATTCAGAAACCATTCAAGAAATTGGATTTTCCAATTCAAAAAAGATTCAAGATCATTAATCGATCTAGAAACTTTTTCAAATTCGAACTCTCGATTATAATGAAAATTCATTCTATTTTCCCTTTAAATTGATTATACAAAATATATAACAATCTTTTTTTTAATCAGATACTTGAATTATTTTTGTTTATTAATATAATTGGTGATTTGGAATAGAAAATGGAAAAAATTTTAATAATAAAGAAAGTATAAAAAACCTTATTATATAAAATCTTATAATTTAATAACAATATTGATCTTATTTGGTATTCTATTTTCAATCTTAAAATATTATTGTACCTTCTGTACGATTTTCATCTGGCCAATCCAACATTGCCTAATCCTCCCAATCGATTAATTGATTAGATAAAGCTTTATGAAAGCGAAAAAAATAATTATAATTATATAGATAATAATTCATTTATAAAATCAAGGGAAAGAAAAGTATTCTTTAATATAGCAGATTAGATATTATGATTTTATAATGATATATATATATATGATTATAAAAGGATCAAAAACCTATATAAATTCGAGGGAATTTGATTGTATATATATATGGCCTGAGTTTTATATAATAGACGAATTGCCATTATTAAGATAATATAAAAGCAATATATTTCAAAAAACTTATATTTATAATTATTTCAAAAATCATATAAAAAAAAGCTTGAATATAATAAGAACGAAATATAATGTTACCTTTATCGATTTCGTTCAATTTGATTGATTTGATCAATTTGATCGATTAACTTGATCGATTTCGGAATTGATCATATTAACCACCCATTATTACTATACTATAATTCAACCTCTTTTCCTTTTTTATTGAAGCTTTTTCCTTTCAGAGATTCCCTAAATCAAGGAGAATACAAATCAATATTAATTTAACCAATTGATGAACGATTTAATCGATTTGATCAATTCATTCGTCATTTTGGTCAATTTGGTCGATTAATTTGGTCAATTTGGTCAATTTCTATTAAATTGATTAAATCAATTAAAATAATCAATTTAATTGATTTAAAGCTTATGAATCTTTATAAAACCTGGTTTCCGATGAAATAGCAATGGAACAAAAGAATGAAACATTTGAGGGTGAGCTTTTCCGAAGGGGGGGGTAGTATTACGAATTGTGAATTATAGGAGGCTAATTATATGATATCTCTTATCTTTTATATCAATTTATGGGCTGATTATCTATATATATACATTACAAATCATATAATTTAATATAGTAAAATGGTAACTCTAATAACGTTTATGCACAACCCTGCAGCCCACAAATGGGTATTTGTGTATATATATTTAGTCGCTCCTTATGAGCCATAGTTCTTTAGTTGTAGATTCTAAAGAACATAATTGACCCTGTTTATTCAGCTCTACTACGGCTCTTGTGCGTCACAGAATCGAAATTAAAAACAAAATTTAAAATTCTAAATTTTTTAGAATTAATTGATATCTATATAAAGAATCTTTATTTTAAACTTCAATCAATTATATTAATAAATGAAAATCGTGATTTTTGATGTAAAAGGGTAGTCTACAAAAAGGGTGGCCCATATATGGGGTAGTTGACTTATACCCCGGATATCTCGAGTGTTTCAAAATGAACTGATGTGAAGTAAGGCGAAATGTAAGCTGACATCTTGACCTATACGATGCCAGCTACCTAGGCGCAGTGCATACATGTCAAACATGGTGCGGCGCAGCTCGGCCTGTCGTTGGAGAATATTTTTGGTTTTCTTGGTATTGAGAAGTGAGTGGGAGAGTTTGTGGGTGGGTGAGGGATATGTTGTATATCCGGGCTTTAGGGAGGATCTTGGTGGTAGTAAGGGGTATCTCAATGAAAACTTTAGAAATCATATCGCTTTCGATTGTGAGATTTGAGATTTGAATTTTCAATTCTCAAACAATACCAAGAATCGAGAAGGGAAATACTGCGATATATAGTAAATAGATTAACCACTTGGATGTTCATTAGAGAAGAATATAACGGTAACATGAGGGAATCCTAGATAGATGGCATTCGTCTCATACCCTGGATCTTCATACGGGTTTGAAATTGACAAGGCTGTTCTGCATGCTTGCGGCACAGTATATACAGATGCAAAGAGAAGGTAAATGGGCAGAATCTTGGAGTTGCTGTTGGTTTCGGGCTTGAAGGGTCTTGGAAGTACTACAATTGATATCGTACTTAAATGCTGAATGATACTGCGTGATCGGACGATTATAGATCCGGATAAAATTGTGAGTTTGAGATGCTGATTTTTGATGGCAAGGCAAGATCTTATGATTTAAACTGCATTCCCGTCCCAAAGATCTTTTTAATGTTGGTGGTGGTTGATAGTTTATCTTAACTTTAATCGTGAAAACGTGGTAGAGTGGTATTTTGGACTAGGTACTCCGTAGATTAGGTACGGACCGGATTCGTATGTTCTTAGAAAATCCTCATTCCATTATTATGGTTGGTCAATTCATTAGTCATCTATAAGTGATCGACCTCGCTTACAACCTTGATTTCTTCATTGCTCCAAATCTCATCTACCCCTTCATCACATTTCCCTGATCCGTTCACCGTTCACCCATTTTTCATTCATAGCCGACAAAAGGAATTATACTGAAGATCCACAACTTTCAAGCAAACTCTTTTTCGTGTTTCATATTTGTGGTCATCTTTCTACTTTTCATTGTTCCTATGGGTCTGAACTTCATGCAGAGCGCGCTTACAAGAATCCGAGGAAATCCTCCTGTTAGACAAAAAATGCTTAGAGTCTCTCACACAAATATGGATTCCGGGCTCAAAATTTTCTGAGATCTCTACCCGTCATACTATCTTCAAATCAAATCATCAAATGGATCTGGTATAGATCTTTATATAACCCATGTTGATTAAGAAATTGTGGATGAATGATGGATAGTCAACCTACCATTCTGAAAATAAATATGACAATGCTAGGTATATGAGACCCATAAAATCCTTTCACGTACAATACCCATGTTGGTTTATATACAAGGCCAGTTCTGTTGAATCCTTCACCTTATTCTTGCACTCGGCTTTCCTTGAGACCCAGTTGATCATTTTTTTCTTTTCATTCATTCTCTCGTTTTTACAGTTTTTTGGCGTTTGTGGCCTAGAAGCGTTTCATTATTGCTACTCCGTACTTGTTTTACAAATCAATTTTCAAATTATATTTTGGAATGGTAAATTCAGAAGCTGGTTTATCAGGTCAAGTCTTTCGAAACCCTTCATATTGCATCGCGCTAGATACCCACAGCCTTGTTGAACTTCAATTGTACTGTGCCACGCTCATATCATCCTTATTTCTCCAGCATTACCTTTGCGAATATTTGCCTTCATTCCTTTTGACATATTCATACAGACCTCACAGAAATAATGGCTTCACGAATATCAATAGAAAAATACTTTTTATTGGTTTGTTCTTTCTCTTTACCTTTATTGGCATCAGCTTCAACAACAAATACACCAACAACATGTTATGTTATAAATGGACAACATAATTCCAATGCAGGATATAGATGCGATAATTCAACAACGGGTCATAGTTCATGTTGTCAAGCTGGTGCTATCTGTTTTTCAAATGGTGTATGTCAACAAGCAAATGGAAATGTTCAAGATTATTTAAGAGTAGGATGTACAGATCCTACATGGAAAGATCCAGCTTGTTTAAATCAATGTACTATTTGTAAGTCATGTGAAGTATATTATTGAGTTGGAAATACTAACCTATTATAGATGCTAGAAGTTCAACTGCTGGTATAAGATTTTGTAATGGAGCTATTACATCAACAACAGAATAGTATGTTCTGCCGAATAACAGATTGTGAGATTTACAATACTGACTAAGAAACAGCTGTTGTGATACTGGAGCTTACGGAGTAGGAAGTTTTGCTTGTTGCCACAATGACACAGACATCTTCAATATCTCACCAGTCGCCACAGTGCTCGCCCAAATTCCTTTCACCTATACCTCATCATCCACATCATCTACTTCATCCACATCTTCCACGTCCATCTCTTCCACGACAACCTCTTTAGTTTCAACTTCAACCACCACATCCGGTTCAAATACGGCCACAACTTCCGCCGACTCTCAAACATCCACCGCTCCTCTTCCCTCTGCAACCTCGGCGTCCTCTAGCAACGCGGCCGCCATCGGAGCCGGCGTCGGTATTCCATGTGCCATCATCGCTATTGCTATTTTGGGATGGCTTCTCTGGAGAAGAAGACGTGCACAAAAGCAAAAAGCTGATCAAATTCTTAGAAATAATGAAGCGGGATTTCCAGCACAAGGATATCCGGCTGCAGAAGTAGCATATAATGCACAAGCACAAGGAGGATATTCTCCAAGTGAAATTGGAACGGGATATGATAGGGGGAATTTGGGAGAAGCCGGTGGGATTGGGATTGCAGATAAGAAGGGATATTTTGCGCCGCTGCCGACTGAGATGGAAGCGGGGAGCACGTTGCATGAGATGGATGGGGGGCATTTTGGGGGAAGGTGATGATTTGAGGGGGAGGTTCGATGTGAAAATAAAGTTTAGGTTTTAGGTTTAGGGTGGATAGATTAATTGAGGAGGATATGCCGGGTTTGTTCCGAGGACGGAAAATACGTACGATACGACACGACGCTGGAAATGGGAGAGGAAGAGAACAAGGAGAAGAGGGATATCGAATATACAGCGTCGTGATTCATGACCGATATATATACGCTCCGACTGGAAATGAGACGGTTGACGAAAAAGAGATTGAATGAAGTTGCAAAGTGATACGCCAAGCTTTATCTTGCGCGGGTCTTTTGTAATCTTATACATTCCGATGCGATTCTCCTGGCGTGATGATTTGGCGATACGCGTAGCGGTATTATACCTTTTTGAGCGGTTTTATGACGGGATGGCATTTTATGATTAGTTTGGTTTAGTTACTGTGGTTTATATTCGTCGGGAGAAGTATTTGTGGAATTAAATTTTTAATACATCCATCCCCTTATATCTTCGGTTTGTTGACTCCTAGTTAGGAGGTTGCGAGAAATGGGTGAGGTGAATAGATAATATTGAAGTGAAGTGTAAGGACCGAAAGGGAATGGGAGAAGGAGGGCTGGAGAAAATGAACGTGGTGTGAGTTGAGTATTAATACACGTCAGGTCTCAGATGGAAAGTTCTCTCCATATTACGTGCGACGCAAAAAGTTCACATGCTCAAGGCTGGCTGCAATAATATCGTTTCAAGTTCTAATACCTTGCATGCGGATTGATAGGGGAAGGTGGGTGAGTCTTGAGGTTGAGGTTCATTTCATTTTTCTCCAGAGCGGGGGTTTGGTTGTTGGGGTTTGTTGTTTGTTTGTTAGAGGTATTTGTATTGTTATTTTCGCTTCATTTACTTTATTATCGTCGTTATGTATATCGTTGTCATTATATTATATATCTTCATCGCTATATCCGCCTCAATGGGCCTTATTTCATCTAATATAATCCCTTTTAAACATTCTACCTTTGAAAAGCAATATATGTATAAAACCTTCGCACAATTAGTTACAATCGATTACTAGTTCCTAATGCAGTGCTAATATTATATAATCTTATTGCTGAAGAAGATATTCGGGGACGAGAAGTAGGATTTTATCATGCTTGAATTATAAAAGAGTAGCCGAATTAACTTAGTTAAGCTATCGAATCTGAATTTGACAACTTTAGCTTAAATCATTATAATAACCAATATACTATTAAACTGGAGTGTGAGAAATTTTACTTGGAAGTGAGAAGGAAGATGGGGCAGGCGGAATTAATTGGATAGGAAAAGGGATGAGAGGGGGTGAGTTGGCGGAAAAGATGGGGTGGGGATGGGGGCACATAAGCACTCTTTTTCTCATTTTGAGATTTCTGGTTTATATCTTCTGTGTAAATATCACGGGCAAAATAATGGTGCGCTCTCTCCATTAAGCTACGGTATTGCGGTAGCCTACCGTGGTATGGTACCTGGAGTCACGCTTTTCTAGATTTACTCACAGTTGCATTACCTTTTTTAGTTTCATTTCCTATTCTTGATGAGCTGATTTACACTGTCGTATCCATTTCTTCATGCTTTAAAACTTTCGTTGTCGTGCAAATCTCTGTCTAGAGAGATTCGACATTCAGCTCTCTGGAATACAGAAATTCAAAACTGTGCGGATTATATACTGTTTGAAAGAATCTCTTATGACAGCCCTCAACATCATTAGCGTCACTAATATGGTTAATTCTAAACGCCTGATCGAGATCTATCAGAATCGTTGCTGTGTTTTGGAGGAGGAACATGTGAGGTAAGATGGGTGTTTATATAGTTTAATAGATTTGTTTTGGTTTGATTTATGGGGAGTGGGCGTGAGTGAATTCGCTGAGTGTGTGAGGGGTTAATTTTACGTTAGGTTTAGCTTGAGATTGAATATTTTGGAGCTCTCTTGAAAGGAATAGACGGAGAAAGTGGAAGGGAGGAAGGAAGGAAGGAGGAGAGAATATATAAATACTGCTTTTCGTGCCTCATAGTTTCTTTCTCTAGAGTTTTTGTTCTGCATTAGCACCCATGACTGATTCGAAGGAGACACTAAGAATCCAACGCAGGATTCAAAAAACTTTCGTTCCTGGAAGTCTTCTTCAGTTTATCCGGAGATTGTAAACTTTTATTTTCATCATCGTTCTTTCTTTCAAAGTTTTCCTTTTCATCCGTGTATTATCATTTTTATAGAATATTGCTTCTGAACGGAGGTTATTACCATCGTCATCCAACTCCACACATCAACATTTCAGAAACTCTAGTCCCAGTTGCCGCAATCACACCAACGATGTTTACAGTAATTTGAAATAGTAGAAGACGACAAGTTTGAAAATTAAGTATGCTTTTGTCTTCAACACCACTAGAGAGGTCCTAATACAAAAGAAGGGGCATACAATATCTCGTATGAAGAAAAAACTGTTAGGCGTGAAGGAAATGGCGTTGATTGTGAAGGTGTCCATCGGGCTTGGTGAATTGTGGGGTTTATTTGGGCGAGTTTTGAGAGGGTTTGGCGTTTTGGAAGATTCTTGTAGTTTGATGGAAGGAAGTGCGAAGAAAAGGGGAGAAGGTATATAAACACATCATCGCTTTCAATACTTTCAACAGATGTCAGATACGAGTTGATGCCCCGCTCATCAATCGCTAGGGATCTGAATACTGGAGAGGAAAACTCAGCTCAGGCACTTGGTGGATAGACTAGAAGAATAAAATCCATCCGGGGAAATATTTGGAAAATAGGGCGTGGGACATTCAAATGCGTTATCATCGATATTTTTTGATTACTATTTATCATGATTGTTATCATTAACATCATCCACTATCATTGAAGTTTTATACCGAAGTTCTGAACAATGTCTTGTAAACTGATCATAAGTCAACCACCCCCCATTCCGGCCACCATTTTACACCAAAAACCACGATTTTCACTTATTAATAACTTTACAACAAATTAATATAATCAATCAAAATTTCGAATACAAGTTTATTATATATTTATAAATAGATCCTGAAAATTTCAGATTTTTCTTGATTTCTTTCGTCAAGATATTAAAAATTGAATTTTCGAATTTTTAATTTGTATACAAATCATATACAAATTGAAAATCTAAAATTCAATCTTTATTATTTTGATGAAAGAAATTATGAAAAATCTGAAATTTTCAGGATTTATTGATAATTATATAATGAATCCATACTCAAAATTTCATTCAATTATATTCATAAATAAGAAAATTAAAAATGCAAAAAATGATGATTTTTGGTGTGAATGGTGGTCGGAAACTAGGGTGCTTGACTTATTAGGCAGATCTCCAGTTAACTCCCTTACCGATGCTTTTCTGAAAAGATGAGAATCATTTGGTTGGAAAGAAATACTGAGTGAGTATATTCATATACTTCATAAGCCAAGCGGCTTTGGCAGCGATGTAAATTTAAGAGGATGGAGATGAAGCCAAATTTCTCGACTATAAAAGAGAGTAAAAAAGTAAAACCAAATAGTAATGAAAAGAAAGGATTTGCACAAAAGATTGATGGGAAGAGAAGATCCCTAAGGTACAGGAAGACCTAGAGAGATTAGCTATTGTATTGAAAAGTGTAAGATCACGGTTACTGGGAGTTGGAAAGGAAATAGAGACTGAATTTATAGTTAAGTGGCGGTTGGAATACTTGCAGTAATCAGTGACGATAAAAGAACAGAATTTTAAGGGCAACAGTGTTTTGATGCGCCGCGATTGAAATGCATTCTCTCTTTCTCATAGTGTGCGGTATCACATAAGAAGTAAAATTAAACCTCAGAAGATATCGTTCCTTCAGGCTGGGGTTTATGAATACCTAGAATCTTTCCTTGAGTATTCTAAATCTTTTCAACGTCATGACTCGCTCTATATAGTCGCCTAGCCTAGGAAAGATAACAAATATGAAAGGATTAAATATGTGTCGAACTCGTGAAAGTACTGGAATGAATCTTGTGTGAGGATATGTAGGATATGGTGCACGATAATTTTTTAGTGATTGAGAAATGGAGGTTCCTCGGCTATATAAGGGTCAGATGGTTAGAGATGTGACTGATAACTAATTACACAAGTCTAAAACCAAGATAGAATGGATAGGAGTAGAGGTAATGGCGGGTGCAGAAAGCTCAATACAAGATTTTAGATTGGAGTATTAAGCATCCTAAGCTTGACGCATGGGAGTTGGAAGATTGGGAAAAGAAATGGATCATATTAATACCAACGAAAGATGGATAATTGTCGATGAAAGAATTATATAAAAGAGGAAATGATAGCGGTGATAACCGTTACAATAAGGCAATTAGATGTGTACATATATCGATGCTGCACTATGTCCCCGATAACAGATCCAATGAAATGCAGCACATCATGAACCAAGCCTTCTCCATTTTACTAATATCGTATTTCTCTTGTGGTATTTGTTATAGCAAAATTTGTATAGCTCAGAGAATGGAGCCAAGATATACTGATATACTGATGCGGCTACATTCATACGTTCCAAATCATCAACTAGGTCCAGAGCAGTAAAATGACTTCAGATCCAAATGACCTTAATACAGATTAATTAGTCCGTGAATAAATCTGGATACCATTTAGGCAGTATATAATATCCTCAAACATTCATCAAGGAAAGATTACAGCGTTTAAACGTTTTAGAATCTCCTTTTAAAGCAATTAGGATTATAAAACTCTGGTAGTATACAAGTTATAGGATTCCATCTCTCCAATGTGATGGTGAATAGGATGCGGTAACTGCAAAATTTAACATGTATTTTGGTGGGCAATCTATAGAGTTGTTTGTTGCTATCGAAAATTTTTATAGACGATATGTTCCTTTCATACTACTACAATAGTGAAATATGGGATTTTTGACAGCAATAATTCTCTTTTGAGCTAAGGACATAAGATTATCAAAGAAAGCCAAAAAAAAAAAAAAAAAAAAAAAAAAAAAAAAAATCACAGTCATCTAGCATCTATGCTGATAGCGAACTTTGGTTCAAGGTTGGTTTGATAGAGCTTTCAATCGTTAGTACAGATTTTGTAAAATTCTATCTGCTATTCCATGCTAGAGACAAATGAGGTTTATATAAGACATATGAACGTGCAAAAAAGCTAAAAGATAACTCGGAAATAATGACAAAGCAGAAATTTTTCCCCCTACATATTCATCTTGGAAGGAAATTTCCTTGCTAAACCGACCTCCCTAAACCAAAATTCATGACCAACTTCAGAGATATAAAAGATAAGCTTCGACCTTAGTTTGAACGTATACAAGATACCATTAAGCGTTTCCAAAGCGGACTATGGCGAGAGAAATTTGCTTGTGAGTTGTGGTGTGACTGGTTTACTAACGCCTGAAGCGTTCCTTGCCTGGCATGAAAGAATCAGAGATTATCATAGAATTGAGGATGAAACTTGGGGATGAATTGTGGGAATAATGAAATGAGTAACAGTAATACTAATATCACAACAAAAGTTGTTTTGAGTTCTACGGTAATTACCAGCACTTTTGTTCATCTGTAGACTTGGATATAGACTAATATGAAGAATTCTAATCATGTTTCCCAGTTCCAAAGTGAAGTTGGTGGGCTGCAGTACTCCTCATTCTTCTTAGCAATGGGAGCCTTGATATCACCTCTTTGAATGGACTTAGTAGGTGATATATATGTACTTAGATGGAGGTATGAAGAACAGAAGTAGATTGCTATAATGCTAGTGAAAAATTTAAGAGGTAAGAGCTTGTGAAAATAATCATATTTAGCAACAATATAGAAATATTAAACTTGAGAGGCGATGATAACCACCAAATATCAAAGATACACCACAAGAACAAGAGAACAATCGATTCAGCCAGTCCTACTTCCAAGCAAGATTCAAATCTCAAATCTCAAATCTCAAATCCTGCAATGAAGCACTTTTAGAATATTTCTGGCTTCACAAATCCTATCATTGTTTTGAGATGAGTTTATTTTGATAGTTCAACAATCTAGATATAGTTGTATGAATCTTTATATACTCGCTAATCCCTCTACTTCAATCCTAAGCTCTACCTAAATTGATCTTACAATAGTCTACTCTTAGCTCTAATTTCGCTCGCAGAAGCTCACGCACTGCAAATAACAAACATTCCATATACCAGACTATTATCCTCATCAACTTTATCCCCACCTCTCTCAAATTCCTCTCCCTTCCTACCCTCTTTCTCCTCCAACCAAACAATCCGTACAATATAAAAACACACTCCCAATCAACAAATTTAGAACCAAAACATATATTTACTCCGATAAGAGGATCTTTGAGGATTGGAGGATTTACTTGTGGAAAGAGTGTTTGAGTTTCGGTATGTAGAAGGACAAAATTTGAAGGCAGAAAGAGGAAAGGGAATATAGGAAATAGAGAAAATGGGAGGGTGGATGATGAAGAGGTAGAGATTGAGGGCAATGATAATATTGAGATGATAGCGACAGTGGTAGTCATACACAGTATCAGTCAGAAACGACAGCAAGTCCCTGACCACCATATACCATAACCCCGTCTTCTTCCAATCTACAATACTAGAAGAATAAGAAAGTGGAAACTCTTTCAGAGTCCCGTACTGATCCTCATCATCATTTCCCCCTTGTGTATCTCATCTCACATTATTGCATATCATTTGTATCTAAAGAAACTCATTCTTTATATCCAAATAGAGAATCAGATACTATGACACTTAGGCTGCGCAACGGTTACCTGTGGGGCGGATAATGATTCTGGTGGATAATCCATAGATAATTTATTGATAGGGCGGATAATTGAAGAATCCAAATAAATATTTATAAATTATTTATGGATAATCCACCTACTTACGGATTGATGGATAATCTGCAAATAATCTGCAAATAATTTATGGATTGGTGGATAATCCATGGGTTAATGGATATCTACAAATAATTTATGGATAATTTTTGAATATTTATTTAAATTATATTAATTTTTATATTAATCTTTTATAAATTATATAAATTATCTATTAAATTATAGATAATCCATTTATTTATGGATTGATAGATAATCTATGTAAAATGGATTATTTTAAAATCTCAATGGATAATTTACAGGATGGGTAGTACTTTCAATAGATAATCTATGAGGCAGATTACCTATGGGTACCTGCGGGCTGCGGGTTATTTCTGCGCAGTTTAATGACACCCATTCACTCCTCCTCGGTCACAGTCATAAAGAGATATTTAACCAACAGACCTAACAACGCAATTCTCAAATATTCACCCCGCCCATTATTCCTCATTACTCCTCTTCGCATTCGTCCTTGCTCAGTTTCTCATCTCATTTTTGCCCCTCCTTAACTCTACTTCGTATCTCAAACCTATATCCATACCCCATACCCTATACCCTATACTATATAAGCCACCCCTCCACTTCCAAAGGAACATAGGTATTTATTGAATAGAGCTACGAGCACGGGAATGAGGTGTAGCAAATATCTCGAGTTGATTTTGGTTTAGAAGGTAAACGAGATGGGGAAGTGATAAAAGGATTCGATTTGCGAGAAATATAATGATGATAACGATATCAATGTTGATGGTGGAGATGGAGAAACAATGATGATTAATAGAAGTGCGAAGATGATGAAGATAAAAACAATAATGAAAACAATTTCCTCTAGTAAAAATAATCTAAGATCTTATAAAAGCAGCCCTCAATCTCACACCATCCATTCATCATCTTATCAAATACTACTACCTAGATACCACTACTATTCATATAATCAATCCCTTCCCTTCCCCTCTCCCCCCTCTCAACCCCAAAACACCCCCCCCCCCCAATCTATCACTTTCACATCTCACATACTCATACTCACACTCACATCTTCATCACCCCATCCCCATCCCCACCACATAACCCAAATTAAACCATATACCCACCCCATCCCATCTCATTAAAAAACCATAGAAGAAAAAAATAAAGAATAATTTCATCCTCTATAATATACCAACCTCCCCTCTCCTCTCACCTCACCTCCTCACTTCCTTATTTCCTCCCAAAAAGTAGATAATCTGATTTAATTTAATTTAATCTGATTTAATTTAATTTAATCTGATTTAATTTAATTTAATCTGATTTAATTTAATTTAATCTGATTTAATTTAATTTAATCTGATTTAATTTAATTTAATTTAATTTAATTTAATTTAATTTAATTTAATTTAATTTAATTTAATTATTAATTTAATCTGATTTAATTTAATTTAATCTGATTTAATTTAATTTAATCTGATTTAATTTAATTTAATTTAATTTAATTTAATTTAATTTAATTTAATTTAATTTAATTTAATTTAATTTAATTTAATTTAATTTAATCTAATTTAATCTAACTTAATTTAATTTAATTTTTCTCTCTCTTTCTAATTTTTTTTTTAAATTTTTTTTTTCCCAGTTTATTTCAGTTTAATTCTTAAATAGTGGTTTTTGCTCTCGAACTGACATTAACATTGATACTGATACTAATACTGATCATTTTATTCGTGAAAGCATGATGGAGAAGTTTATACACACTTGGATTTTCAATTCTCAATTCAAAAATGTACATATTCCATTCGTGAAAATGACAAGGATTTACATGGAAGAACTACAACCATACACACACATATACAGAGAGAGAGAGAGAGAGAGATTCATATAAACCATTGATTGTATTGCTCATCCATTCTATCTCATGCATTGCATCTATCCATCTCATCAACCCAATAAGCAACCCGACAAGCACATCAACCCATTACCCAGCCTAGCAACCACCAAGAAATTTTTGTACCACCCTACTCATTCATTCATTCGTACTGTACAAAGTTTTCTCCTCTTTTTCTCCACCATTAAAAATGACTTCCTCCATCCATTACCAATTATCTTAAGCAAGAAAAATATTCGCTCCCTTTCATCATCTCTTTCTTTAACAATAATAGATGATGAATCCAGTCCCCCTTTCTCTTTCCTTTCGCTTGCCTTTCTCCTCGCCCCAGCAAAGATTAATCAACCCATCCACTCCATAATGCCATATTGCAAATTTTTCAACACCCATCATTAAAGCTCAAGTCCATTCAAGTGTATATGTATGTATGTAGCACCTGGTCCCGCAGTGCAGGTGCCAGGCCAATGGAGGGAAGAAACCAACCAGTAAGTGACATCTTACATAAGAAGAAGAAGAGGTGTGCCATTTTCATAAAAACTGAAGAGACACACTGAACAAAAGGAAAGAAAAAGGAAATCTAATGGGAGTGACCATCATGATCCGAATGGTCATGTTGAGGCTCTACTGTCTGTGTTGAACAACAACCCTTTCCCTTGCAGTTATCAACACATTCCAATAAACAAGAATCATCATCCTCCATTCCGCATTTATTTTGTACTTGTCCGTCTAGTCCTACGGATTCACCATTGAAGATATGATCATGATCTTTGTCGACGCAAAATTCGGGTTGAAGAGTTGCGCTATGAATACCATGACCGTGTAAGCATTCTCGAATTTCCTTAGCTAGCTGCATATATTTTTCTCCGCCATCTTCACCAATGGGGAAGGCGACTTGAATATGCATGGATGCAACGAGTTGAGAATCGCTGAGTTGCCAGATATGGACATGATGACAACCCTTCACAGCTTCAAAATTTTCGATATCTTCTTTTATAAGGGCGACGTCGATTGAATCGGGTGTAGCTTGAAGCAAGATTTGTGCGGTAGCTTTGGTTAATGGAATGCAAGATCGAAGAATGATGATGGTAATAAAAAGTGATACAGCAGGATCAGCATAGAAACGACCAGGCCAATTAGTCAACCAAATAATCAAAGCGGTGACAATAACTCCAACATTTCCAAGAGCATCACCGATAACATGAAGAATCATAGCGTTCATTCCCATATCATCATGATTATGACCATGACCACCGGACTTCTTCTTGGATTTGTTGTTGTGATTATGTGCCGCATGCTTAGATTGACGACTTGTGCGATGTTCATGATGATGGCCTCCATCCCCGTGATCGTGGCTATGAGCGTGAGCCTCGGAGTGATCATCGTGAGCATGTGAAAGAAGAGGACTGTTTTCAGTTGGTGCGGGCCCAGATTTAACATGAGCATCATCATCCGGTTCACTGGAATCCTCGCTATCAATTCCATCCAATTGTGACTTGCTTGCAGCAATAATATCTTGTCGAAAGCTTGCTGGGTGAATGCTTATATTATCCAAGCTAGAGAATTGAGATTTGCTTGTTCGTCTTCGATGAGTGTGTTGTCTGGAACTTCTGCTGGGCGATCGAGTCATGATACTGCTGCTATCGCGAGCTGTCGAAGCATCTTCATCGGGCTTTGTAAATTGTACTTGACGTTTGGCGGTAGCCTTTGCAACGACAGCTTCGGGGAATACTTCGGCTGCAATTCCATTTTCTTCGTTAGTCTCATCTCTATATGGTTCGTAGCCGTGTTCATGAGTATGGCTATGCGCATGTCCTTCTTCCGCAGCGCTGACTTCATCTCCATGAGAATGTCCATCTCCTGGACCATGAGAATGACCGTGTCCACCTAATACGAAAAATCCTGCAAGGTTCGATGCCAATCCCAATGATCCAACAATAAGTATAAGTTTTGGTTCTCCAATTTCGGGTGGATCGAAGAAACGTCCGACCGCTTCGAGAACAATTGATACGCACAGGGCGATAAGGAAGACTGCATTGAAAAAGGCTCCAAGGATTTCGGCTCTCAAGAACTATAGAAGGGTTAGTTGCCGTCTTGGTAGAGTAGCTTTCCCTTCGGAAGTCTTCGATTTGTGTAAGCACTTACGCCAAAAGAATATTTATCACTTGTATTTCTGCGTGCAGCTTTAACAGCCCAAAGACCAACAGCGAGAGAGATGATATCGTTCAACTAGCTAGATGTTAGTATAAAGACAGCTTCATACCTTCTTGAATCACCTTACCATATGAAAAGCATCTGCCATTAATGCCAATGATCCGACCCATAAACCAACACCTAATTCCACGATAAAAAACACAGCATCGATCAATAGCATGACCAGAATACGCGTTGACTTTGACCAAGCCATCTCTGAAGATTTAAAGAGTGTATAACTCTTTCGTTATCAGACCAGTAGATTGTAATTGAAAAGAAATTGGTGGAGGTTATTGAAAGAAGTGTATATGTATTTGTATTTGTATTTGTATTTGTATTTGAATAAGATGTGGCGTGGTACGAGATGATTTTCAATTCTTCAATATTTGTGGTTTGTTGTATCTCTTATCAATTAAATTGATTTTAATCCCTGAACCGTACCCAAAAAGGTTTATTAAACGTCCGATCAATAATGAATAAAAAAAAAGAAAAGAAAAGAAGAAAGAATAATTGTAAAAGAAGGGAAGTAAGAGAAGTACGGACCTCGGGAGCTATAGATTATAATAGTAGTGAATGAATCAAGTCAATTATAAATTTATAATAAGGATTAATAATATAGAAATAAACTTTTAGAAATGAAAAGAAATTTGTTATAAGGTATTATCCAGTTCCTCCAATAGATATATTTTGATAATATATAGAACTTGAATTTTTTGATTAAACTCTGTCTATCTACTAGGTAGTACCTAGTTATTCACTAATTAATTATTCACTATGAAATCGGACATTCGAGCATGCTGAAATCATTGGATGACTTGTATTCATTTGATGAAGAGCATGTGACTTATCATCATGTGATCATATTTCATTTATGGGTCATTGATGATTTATTTGTTATCAGAGTTAGAGATACCAACATATATATTGATTCTCACAGATTGAGTATATCAAATTAGAAGCTGGGTATTTGCTTGATCAAAAGTAGATATTTGAATCGATTAAGTCAATTAGGTAACCCTTAAGGAACACAACGTATCACAACAATCTTTGAGTCATATAAATTCAATTAAATTCAATGAAATTAACTATCGCTAAGATTGCCTTGTCAGAAGATGGCTGTCTATGGTCCATGACTTCTCTCTTTCTCTTCTGTCTTCTGTTGTATATAAATCATAGGGAAAGGATTGTCGCTCTAAAGGACTGCTTGCTTGCCGATGGAGGTACAAACACTCTCTTCTCACCCTTTGGAAACATAATAAATTTCCCGCAATTTATGCCATTCTGGCTACTTGTGCGGTCTAAAACTATCCGTCAATGATGCTTCATGCAGAAGAGCCCCAGATTTGTAATAAATTCTTCCCGATGGTCTGCAGTCTGAAGAGCAAAATAACCATACCTCTTCCTTGCTCCCAATATATTTCAAGCACGTGCGATGGGTGTGCATGTTCTTGGCTATCAATATATTACTCTCCGATTCCCCCAATGAAATAAAGTCAGATGAACATGCTTGTAGTAAGTTGCTTCAAGATACGGTGGTCCGAAGAGTCCGAAGTAGAGACTATTGGTCCGAGGCATTTCAATGCTTCGAAGTCAACTAATAACATCGTCACTTATCGGACTTCAAATCTTCTTTCAAAATGTCTACAGCAACTAGAAGTATAAGAAATGCTAGAAATATCTAACTTATGTTAGCAGTGTTCGTTCAATGTCATATCAAAAGTGTGGTATCCCCATGATGTTCAACTTCACTCACAAAGAAAAATCCAGCTCCAATGATAATGACTTCAAATCCTCCTGAAAGAGCTTTACCTCTCACGATAGTATTTTGATGTCTCCAACTTCTGATAATTCCTATCAACAAAGTTGTTATGGCAGCAAATTGACATATACAAGCTAGAGGTTTCCCAAGCACGAAGAACCCTATCAATGGATTTGGCATGGGGGAATGCTGCAAACGGCTGTATACGCATCAGTAAAATGTCATAGTACTTCCAAGTCAGTTAAGTACATACAATAGTTGTGCAACTGATACGCCTAACATTGACAAGGCCAATGAAGTCCTGAGATATGCTAGGAAAGTTCTTTCCACGGCTGGTGGGAATAAGTTAGTAAGTTCATCTACGAAAATCTAGACACGGAACATATAGAGTAAAGGGGCATATCAATACTGAGGCAAGAACCAAAAACAATGAAGAATACCAAGACTAAGTATACAGACTCTGATAGACACGTAGGGAGAGTACTGTACATGGGTGAAAATAAAACCTCAGCTGACAGAAGTATTTCGGCCCTGAATCTCCGAATTTTGTAATAGGTAAATATACCTTGTCATTGATAGATCGTCTGAATGGGATCGATAAAAAGGATAAAAGTAATGATACGTACCTAAATGGTCTCTACATGCAACATGGTCAACAGTTACACTGATTTGGCGTCTCCAAAACTTTGAGACATTATAGGTCAACCGACCCAAAAATCCAGCGGGTGCTGTACTACCAGGACCTAATACATGAGAAGATGAAGCGTTTGTGTAATTTTGTCTTATGTGGGCCAATTCTGAAAGTTCAGTGGATTCCCATTGATCTCTTTCTGGTGATGATGGTTCGGGTGGCTCTTCGGCTTCTTCAAGGGATTGACGATGGCTTGATGTTTCAGCCATTATAATGGGTAGATGTAAATGCAAGATGACATGCAGATATATTGCAACAATTTATGTTTAGACTGAGGTTTTCACGAAATGTTGTAAAGATCTTGCATGGGCATGACTGAACGGGACGTGAAGAAGAAGATTGAGGTTTAAAATTAGGATCAGCGTTGATGACTAAATTAGTTGTAAATGTGAGTAAGTAGGTAAAGCTGAGCTGAGGAATGAAGCAAACATTTCACATCTTCCCATTTGAAGTGAAGTCGAAACTGTAAAGGTATATATGCTTCAAGATAAAAATTGGTAATGCCATCGCGGTGAGAGACTTGACTGAGATTTGTGAGCAACGATACTCAATCATGTGATTGAGTAGTCTCATCTAAGCGCCACAGTGGAGATTCATTATCACATGATTAGCTGGCTCATAGCTTCTTCAACTTATCCATAATTAGTTAGTACAGTTAAGCTTCATACACTCACACATACTCACATACTCACATACTCCGGGGTAAAGTAAAAGGATAAAAGTTACCATAGCATCGAGATCCACATTCAACTTATCCTTCAAGATATTTTCATACCTTTTCCGAATGGTCAATATAATATACATTCCCAAATCGACGATCATGCTTATGGTACAAACGAAAGCTCATCGGAGGCGAGGCCGGCCCGCATGTCCGCGTTACAGAACGCAGACGCACCTCAACAAAGTATTCATCAGCATGAGGTTTTTATGCAGTGTTTTGGAGGTACATATTACAAAGAAAGGGCCTAGAGGTTAAAATACCACTTAGATGGATACACTACATTGCCTAGGCGAGATCTCTGCATATCCTCTCCTGATATTCATTCCAAACTTGAATATTTGGCGAAGGATGGGTAACATCCGTTCAAGTCGACAAAACCCCTGTTACCGTTTTCCTTCCCGCTATCATCTTCTGGATATATCAAGAAGTTATACGTTAGTGTCTCTCGCAAAAGCACTGAAGCAACATGTCTTACCTTCCTAAATTGCAAAGAATCGCTGAGCCGGTCCGTTCATACCGTTCTCACCATTGGATTGACAAATTTCCTTACCTTAAGGCTGAGCAAAAGTTATCATTGATCTGGTAAAAGTTCAACCCCACAACGGACCGTCACACCAACAGTTTCCTTGCAAGGATGCAGGGTTGTAAGAATAGTCCGGATCCATGTCAAGTTCTATTCAGCCGTTTTCATCCATGGAACGAATGTATCCATACATTATCCGTAATATTCTATATCGCCTTACCTCCTTCTATGCGGCGTATGGGATGCTCATCCGTAGAAGCACCGGCTATGATACCGAGTTTATATGCAACGTAGATTGCTCCTTGCATGCTACTCTAGCGTTGAGCTTTATAAGATATCTCTTGGTCCCATTTCATCTACTCATTCTCGCTCTTTGGTGATATTTGGAGAATTCATTGTTGTTTAGGTACGAGGAACGGTTGATATACTTCGCCGCACGCTAGCGTCAATCACTTTTCCATTCATTCGTTGATATCCCAAGGGGTTTTCACTATCTAATTTTACATTTCGAAAAAACTACCTCGATCGTTTCACTGCCGCACAGAATGGCAGAGTCACCAGATAGTCAAATCTCTGACCCTATCTTTGATAGATTTGAAGAAGGGTCGGATGCTATCTCAAGTAGAGATACAGTCGCAACACCAGATTCTGAAGTTTTTCCTCCTGAAAGTCCTTGGGAAAAGTATGCTACGCTTGATCCAAGAACAAAAGCTTGGCAGTTGGCTGCATCATTGTCACTCGAAGAGCAGGTAAAAGGCTTTCATTCTATTCACTGCTTCTTACTGATAATCATCTCAGGTTTCTTTACTTGTGGCAGCGGACTTTTGGAGATCAAAATCAATTCCTTCTAGGGGAATACCGGCATTCAAGACTTCCGATGGTCCAAATGGTAAATGTTTACGACCCTCTAAGCATTCATATCGCTTAACACTCCTCAATGCGGGGCGTTTACTCAAGCCGATCGTCTTTTATACTAGTACTGACTAACTGTAGGTGCTCGTGGGGCAATTTTCAAGGCTGGAACAAAGGTTTGTCTGAAGTATTCCAAGAAGAGGAAGCTTTTTAACATATCCAGGCCGCATTGTTTCCATGCGGTATATCATTAGCAGCAACATGGAATATCGATCTTATCCACGAAGTCGGACAACATCTTGCAGATGAAACCAAGGCTCGGTCGGCTCAGGTTTTATTGGCACCGACAGTCTGTTTACATCGCGGTCCATTAGGTGGAAGAAACTTTGAATCTTTCTCGGAGGATCCTTTCCTTACAGGGAAACTCGCTGTCGCTTATATCAATGGGTTGCAGGAGAAAGGTGTTGCTGCGACGATAAAACGTAAGAAATATTCTTCGGGTGTGGCATTGTCACATGTATTTGGCTAATTATGTACACAGATTTCGTAGCTAATGAACAAGAAACATTTAGATTGACTATTGATTCTATCGTACAGGAAAGACCTCTGCGAGAATTATACTTGCGTCCTTTCGAAATGGCCGTTCGAGAAGCTAATCCTTGGGCTGTAATGTCCTCGTATAATTTAATCAATGGAGTTCATGCAGATTGTAACTTCCACACGCTGAAAAAAATACTAAGAGAGGAATGGAACTATGATGGGTAATAGTTTGGTATCTTCTATATCATATCAATTTACTGACACCGTCTAGTCTGGTTATGTCCGATTGGGGTGGAACCAACTCAATTGGAGAATCCATTGAAGCGGGTTGTGATTTAGAGATGCCCGTGTCAACAAAATGGCGAGGCGAAAAAAGCAATTAAAGCAATACAAAACGGTGAACTAAGCCGAGAGGCCGTTGAAAAAGCCGCCGCAAACGTATTATATCTTGTGGAACGGACAAAAGGATCTGACATGACACCCGAAGCCCCCGAAGCTGAAGATGACAGAGAAGAAACGAGAAAATTGATTCGTCAAGCAGGAGTTGAAGGATTAACCCTGCTGAAGAACGAAAATAAAGTCCTACCAATCAAACCCTCCCAAAAGAAAATCGCAGTCATAGGACCAAATGCCAATCGAGCAATAGCAGGGGGCGGAGGTAGCGCTAGTTTGAACCCTTACTACAATACCATCCCACTAGATAGCATCAAAGCCATACCCGGAAAGGAAATCACATATGCCCTAGGTTGCCATACCCACAAATGGCTTCCTCTTGCAGCGGACTATTGTACCACATCTACCGGCGCTCAAGGCGTAACCCTCGAATTCCATATCGGCGATAAATTTGAAGGAACCCCCCGAATAATCCAACACCGCACCAACACAGATCTCTTTCTCTGGGATTCAGTCCCCGAAGAAGTGAATCCCATCTGGTCTGTCCGCGCAAAAACAATACTAACACCCACCACCACTGGCTTGCATACTCTCTCATTCTCAAGCGTAGGCCCTGGACGTCTTCTCGTCAACGGGGATGTAAAAGTCGATTTGTGGAACTGGACAGACTTAGGTGAAGCGATGTTCTCGGGTAGTAAAGATATTCTCTTTGATATTCATCTTGAAGCCAATGTTCCCGTTGAGCTAGTAGCCGAAACAACAAATGAAATCCGTCCATTGGCCAAACAAGCACAACTTAAGCAAACACACGCCACAGGCGGCTGTCGCATCGGCTACAAAGAAGCGGATACCGAAGACTATTTACAGAAAGCTATCGATGCTGCAAAAACCTCGGATGTGGCGATTGTTATCGTGGGTCTTGATGCAGAGTGGGAAAGTGAGGGGTATGATCGTCAGACCATGGATTTACCGAGTGATGGAAGTCAAGATCGATTAATCGATGCAGTTGTAAAGGCGAACCCAAACACGATTGTGGTCAATCAGTCAGGAAGTCCGGTGACGATGCCCTGGGCAAAGAAAGTTCCGGCGATACTTCAGGCGTGGTATCAAGGGCAGGAAGCGGGAAATGCATTGGCTGATGTACTTTTTGGATTTGCAAATCCAAGTGGAAAATTACCTGTATGTGATTTTTTTTTTTTTCATTCCCTACCTCTTTCCTCCCTTCAGACTTGAACACCAATCTTCATATTCCATCACAGTAACCTATCAATCAACTAACACCATTCCCCTCCCAAACAGACAACCTTCCCCGTCCGCCTCTCCGACAACCCAACCTACCACACCTGGCCCGGCGAAAACCTCCGTTCCCTCTACGGCGAAGGTCTCTACATCGGTTACCGCCACTACGACCATTTATCCCTCCCCCCTCTCTTCCCATTCGGCCACGGCCTCTCATACACCACTTTCACCTACTCTCCTCCTACTTTATCCTCCAGTATTCTCTCAACCTCACAAGAAAAGATAACCCTCACTCTAAAAATCACAAACACAGGCACCATGCAAGGAAAAGAAATAGTCCAACTCTACATCCACGACGCCAAGAGCAGACTCCCCCGACCAGAAAAAGAACTCAAAGGATTCGCAAAAGTCGATCTCGCAGCAGGCGAATCAAAGAATGTGAAAATTAGCATTGATAAGTATGCGCTGGGGTACTGGGATGATAGTTATCGCGACGGAAAGGGGATGTGGGTTGCGGAGGAGGGAGCATTTGAGGCGTGGGTTGGAGCTAGCGCGGCTGATATTAGGTGAGTAGCCAGCTTTATTCTTTTCCTGAGCTTGCTGGAGGGTTGAGCAGGATGTTGGAGGTATAAATTATAATTGCTAATGATGTGTTTGTGCGCGTGCGTAGATATAAAATTCCTTTTGAAGTTGAGGAGACTTTTACTTGGATTTTTTAGGGGAGGGGGTGGGATTGGATGGGATGGTCTAGGATGTAGAGATATAGAAACGTGATGAGAAGAATATGGAAGAAGGAGGGAAACATCTACATACAGTAGTAGAACGGCTGAGAGATCACAGGAACGGAAAGAAGAGAGATTTTCGAGATATTTCCAAATTTTTTCTTTTCTTTTCTTTGCTTTTCTTCTCAGTTCAATTCAGTCCAACTCAGTCCAACTCAGTTCGATTCAATTCAATTGATTACTTGCACTATGGTAGATAGATATCTTCATCATCGATCCTACTTTCTTACACTTACTTTATGGATATCCTCTCTTTGCATTCATTCATTCATCCATTCATTTATGTAAGATACATACTTATATACACTAGGTATCATAACAAACAATCCATAACAAAAATCCATCAATCATATAATACAAACACCGCGCGCCCAATGATGTATCCAACAAGGCCTCTCTCCCTGATCCAATCTAATCCCCTATCACATTGATCATATACAACATACAACATCAGCCCGCCACCTACCCCTTCATCATATCTTACAATCCATCATCTACCTACCTATCTCTATGTATGTAATGTATGTATCCATATTTCCTCCCTTCCCCATCCTCATCCGGATATATGTAAACCCAACTGATACCGTACCATGCAATAGCGAACGTATCCCATGCTATGCAAAGAAAAAAGTAACTGCCAATGCGAAGCCCAATTCCCAAAACGCCTTGCTCATTAAAATACCACCAAATATGCATTCATATCGTGTGTACCATTCCATTGGCAGTTTCAGTAACCCAACCCAACCCAACCCAACCCAGCTTATCCTATCCATGCATCCAAAAATTGTGAGGAAATTCATCCTTAGGAATTTCCAGCAGGAGATCCTCGGACTGTAACTTCAACTATCCATCCATCTCCTTGCCAGACTAGGACGGGTTGGATTACCATCGTTACTCTCTTTGCTTTCTTCTCCATTTTCATTTTCATTTTGGTTTTCATCGCCATCCTTCCCCTTCCCATGCCTATTCTTTCCCCCCGAGTAATCTGCACTTCCCTTTTGACTCTCCATCACTTTCGGACTCTCGGATGCCCTTCCATCCGCAACTAACATGGAACTCGGTGTATGTGTATCACCCCTACTTAAATCCTCCCGACTCAAATCCCCCGTCAACGCATCTCCCCAAACCTCCATACTATCCCCTCTAACCACACTCATTCTCCTTACTCCCCTCCTTTCTCTCCCTGCCTCATCATCTCCTTCCCACTCCCATTTCCATTCCCTAGCCCGAATTCTAATTTCGCAGCTACCTCCATTTCTTCATTTTCTTGTCGCTCCAATCTCTCTACATTTTCCACCGTTAATTTTTGACGTTTCACTTCATCCCCCGCTTGCCCCGCACTGACCCCCATGCCCTCTCTATGTGCATGTACATGTCCATGTCCATGAGTATCATGTAAAGAAAGAACTCCATGCTCATCCCCCCCAGCACCAACCAATTTCTCATCTCGTAACTCCTTGGCTTTTTCCTCAAAAACTTCGCGTCGCACGGCTCGTTCACCCTCGGACTCTGGCTGTGGCAGAGTTAAACGCTGGGAATTGTGGCGTTCGCTTTTTGTTGGGCGAGGTTGCTCAAGGGAGGGCTTAGAAGAATCTTTTGGGGGTCTAGTTGAGTCGAGTCCTGGATTAGATTTCTTTGCAGAGGCGGGTTCAAGTTTGTATGTTTGAGACTGGGATTGTGGTGTTGGTTTAGGTGCCTGAGAAGAGATAGGTGATTTGGGTGCATGACTTTCGCTTTTATCTATGGAGTTTGACGAGCGATGGCGAGCCGTACTTGTTGAGGCGCGTCTGTCAAATCTAGAGTGTAGGGGTCAACAATATGTCCGTGATTCTGTTCCCAGATGAAAGAAACACTTCAAAGAGAAAGGTATTTCTAAGAAAAATAGGGGGCACATACTTCGACTTCTCATTTCTCCTCGAACAATTTTCATTATCTCCCTCCGCACAATCACTCCCCTCATCATCCCCCTCACTCTCCTGTTTCGGAACTCTTCTATTAATCGCCCATCTCACCAACATTTTCTCCAGCGTTTTCCCCTTAACAGGTTTCGCCAGATAATCATCCATGCCTGCTTTTTGGCACTTTTCGCGATCGCCTTGGATGACTGATGCTGTCATAGCTACGATGGGAATATTACGCGTTGAGTAACTGTAGGGGGGATGATGACGCAATATATGGGTGGCGCGGTATCCATCTATAATTGGCATCTATTGATGTATTAGCAGGATACTCTAAAAATGATAGGAATTCTTGAGAAATTACCTGTACATCCATAAGAATTATATCTGGTTTTGGATGAGGTGGATTTGGAGAGTCAGCTGCGAGAAGATAATCAAGAGCTTCTTTTCCATTCCAAACTGCCGAGGCGGCAAATCCTAATTTTCGAATAGTTTTCAAAGCGATTTGTTGATTGATAGCGCTGCGAGATATTAGCACAAGACCCTTCATCCCAAACAAAATCCACTTACTTATCTTCAACAAGAAGAATTTTGATGTTAGCTCTATCAGCAGGTGACATCTCTACCTCTGACGTAACTGGAGGCGTCATACTAACCGACCTATGATGTCTAGGCATTTCCGACGAAGTCTTCTGAGGCGAGGGACCAACATCATAATCCGAACTACCACAAGAGACACTCATTTCGGATTGCAATCGATCTGGTAAACTTCCAATATCAATTAGTGCATTTCCATCATGATATTGTGGCTTGTTGAAAGGAATCCAGAAGGTCGCTGTCGTACCCTGTCCTAACGATGATTCCAGAGTAATTCTACCGTGCATTAGGTCCACCAAATTCTTACTGATCGTGAGACCTAACCCCGTACCACCAAATCTCCTTGCTGTTGATGAATCTGCTTGGCTGAAAGGTTTGAATAGACGTTTTCGAACTTCCTCTTCAATTCCAATACCGGTATCTTCAACCACAAACTTGACTTCAATAGTATCTGCATCCTCTCTTTCTTTGATGACCGAAAATTTGACCCTTCCTTCGCTGGTGAATTTGATACTATTCGTGAGGAGATTTGTGATGATTTGGCGAACTCGACCTGGGTCGCCCATAACAATCAAATCTTTATCAACTCCGACCGTGATGTCAGAATCGAACATTAGATTCTTTCTTTCAGCAGCGAATCCCAACATCTTGCTAACATCTCGCACCACAACCGACAAGGAGAATTGAACTTCCTCAATATCCAATCGGCCAGATTCAACCTTTGAGAAATCCAAGATATCATTGATGACTGTAAGAAGTGCATTGGCAGAACGTTGAATGTTCTCGGCACACTCTTGTTGTTCTTCATCAAGATCCATATCAGTGAGGAGTTCGGCCATCCCGATGACTCCAGCAATGGGTGTTCGAATTTCGTGACTCATGTTGGCAAGGAACTGACTCTTTAACCGACTGGCTTCTTTGGCAGCTGCTTCATTTGCAAGAAGTCTGGTGTTCTCCCTTTCTTGCATCTGAAGATCATTTTCACGATCTTTAATCTCGGTGATATCCATAGATAATCCAATGACACCATCGATGAACGCTTCATTGACATGTCCACCTCCATCTTTCTTACCAAGAACGGGGACAAATTTAGTGCGGTACCATCTATTGTCGATAGTGTGTTCCTGCATGTCTTCCATTATCTTTCCAGTCAAGATATCCTCAATTGGTTGTAGTGAAGCAGGAATCACATCATGTCTTTGCCCGTGGTTATTGGAATGCGAGAAGACGTCGTAAACATTCTTCCCAATGTAATCAGACCCCTTGGCTCTACCGCTACCGGCGAGGCTCTCATCGCTAGATCCTACATCACTCTCAAGATCCCATATGAAGGAACCCTCAAGGAGATTAATTCTTCGATGTCGGTCTACGGAAAACAGCGTAACTTGAGCATGGGTTATAACGGACAATAATTGTTGACGAAGTCGCTTGGCTTCGAACCGTGACATGACAGCTTCATGGATATCCGTGCAAGTTCCATACCATTTTTCGATTTTGCCAGTGTCCTTATTCCTCATGCAAACAGCTCGTCCAAGCATCCATCTCCACTCTCCGTCGTGTTTTCGACAACGATATTCTGTAGTATAAGGTTCACCAGTCTCTAGACAATGTTGCCAGCGCTTCTTTGTCAAGGCCATATCGTCTGGATGAAATGGTAATTTCCAGCCCTCGCCGAGGGATTCCTCCACGGTCAATCCCGTATAGTCATACCAGCGCTGACTAAACCAGTCATGCATGCCATCGGGAGTAGTCGTCCAAATGAGCTGCGGCATACTATCACAAATCATTTGAAATCTCTGCTCATCAGCCTCTTTTATCTCGGCGATCTGTTGTGTCACAGCTGTGATATCCCTGCACGTCACAATACCGGCCAAGAATTCGCCAGTATCTGGATCTCGAACCGCTTCTCCTACAAAAGGCTTTAGTATGTTTTGGATTGATCTTAGGAGCTCTTCATACCTAAACAATCAAATAAGATCTTATCCCCAGTATCGGGGTCATAAAGACCTAACAAACGACTAGAAAATGGTGTTTGTGTTCTTACTAAAACCGAAATAGGATACTCTGACGGATCTAAAGCTACTGTGAAATCATGGTTATAACAATGCCATTTTCCAACTAGATCAAAACCTGTGAACCTATTAATAACGCTAGATATAGATCGAGGGCTGAAAATTCATACCGTCTTTAACATTTGACATGTCGGCTTCTCTAGCATACAATCTTCTTGCAGCTTTATTCGGTATCGTCACACTCTCGTCCTTCCACATTGCCAGGATAGGAATTTCCGTATTATCCAATAGTGCATCCTTCAACGCGATTACCTTCTGTAAAATTGACGGGGCGCCTGACTTATTAACGCGCGACGGGGGACCCAAAGGTGGAAACGGAGAAGAAGACATGGGCGCATGCGTAGGACTATTAATTGCAGATGAGCCGCTGGATCCTTGACTGGAATCATGACTAGAACTATGTTCGGAGCTGGCGGATGATGGTTTTGAACGAGACATAGAACTCGACGAGTTGGAACCATTGTTGGAACCCATTTGAAGCTTGGGGTTGTGTATTTTCCTGGAAGTCCCCCTTGAGCTGGGTAATACAGGTTGAGTAGTTTCTGTACTCGTGAAGGTCAACATGAAGTATTTTTCGCCTCCGATTTCAAAGATACTAATGATCATTTTGGCATGAGAATCTGGATTCCGTTAGATTGATTTTCTATATCAACGTAGCTATTAAATGAATATCTGCTCAATTGATGCATGTCGCTGGGTTGATCATAATGAAATGAAAACTCTTTTTAAGCCATGCACAAAAGCACTGGACAGAAATTAAGCACCCAACCATTTTCGAACAAATGTTCGAAGCATCAATACGCCAAACGGCCTTCGGAAAAGTCTGAAAACTACCGCTTTGTGCATGATACAAAATATTAAAGGTAAACTTACGTCTATCCGACATCTTCTTAGCCGTTCGCCCTGCAAATGACGATGCTGTTATTAATCCAGCTGTGATGATAACTTCAACCACGGCATCATGAACCACAGAGGCTTTTTTCTCAACATTTGCAATCCGACTTGGAGGTTCTGTTCTTTCAGCGGTCGGCGTCACGTCTCCTTCATATTCCGATGATACAGTTTCTTGCGCATTCGCATGTACATTGATTTCTTCGCCCAAACTATCCAGAAATGTATCCCAATTGACCCACACAGGCTTGAGATTTTCCATCATGTCGATGCCCAATTGGGAAAGTGTTTGTCCTTTGTATTGTTCCGCCCATTGTACATCTTCATTTTCCTCACCCTCGTCATCGTCCGCATTGAGTAGTCTCGCAGAGGCTTCGTTCGCGAGTATCACCGTTTTGGAGCTATTTAGAACCATAACAGGATATGGCAAATAATGTATGGCCGAAAATGCTACATCTGCAGGCGAGACCATACCCGGAATGTGTAGATGTAGGTTACTACTCTGGCCTGATCCTCGTCGTCCATTCATATACTCCTGGGCTTTTAAAGCATCCAATCCATCGATTTCGCCAGGAGGCATATGCAAAGGTGATATTGGTGGATCGAATTCTGAGTTTGGTGTACCTCTCTCCGTTGCGTTTGGCGACACGACCGCATTCCGAGGAGGAGGAAGGTCGATATGGGTGGGGTGCTCGTCGACAGCCATGGTTGTTGATATTTTGAGCCAACACTTGGCCAATGTTCGTTTGTTTTCAGTATATAGACTCCCCAATATTCTCTTGAAGTGTAGGTATTCACTCTTCGCAAATTTTGTTATTCAGGCCGCTAAGACGTCATCTTGCTGTGCTAATAGTAGAAGAGGATCGTCGGTATTGTCGCCACGTTGATATGCGACGAGTGTCAACTGTCAACTGATATTGTCGTGCACGTAAGTATCTAGGTGGATTGAATTATTTCGAGATGATGGTATTCGCAAATATTGGATTATTTAGTAATAAGTCGAGAAAAAGAATCAGATTTTTACAATTGGCGTTCTTCAGCAGTGTTTTGGTGGTTGGACGGGTTGAATCCGGATTTGGAATTGACTAAAAACTTCCGATGCCTTGACAATCTCCTTCTTGATGTTCTCAAACGGTATTAGAGGAAGGACTTGATGCTATTATCGACCAAGCCTCGAGACTAGAAGCATTTGGAACAGAAAAACAGCGGAGAAAGATGATCCAGACTCCAGTAAACTTTTTAGTATTTGATCTAGAGTACGGGGCACATAGTTTTTCATCAATTGAACTAAATCATGATATTCTTATTAATAATTGAAAAGATATTTATAATAAAGGAAGATAAGGATGATTGAGATGAATCTGGGCGATGCACAAGTAGTGAAGCATACAAAAGCCAAAATCAAAAAATAGGGTTCAAGCAACATAGAAGAATGGTCTAGAGCAAATACTCACCCAAGATGAAATGTCCCATATGGCAAAAGATCTTCGAGAAATGATATATCTGAAATGAGGGGTGATCTGGATTCTCGCTCTTGGATTTGACATCCTTTTGACATTGCCAATAAGTCATGGCAAAGCAATAACGCTTGCTCCTTGGCCTTTTCCTTTACGACACAAGTTGTTCAAAAGAAAAGCGATACATAAAGCATCCCATTTCTCACTCCTAACGATAGAAGTGTGCAAAGGAAATGCGATACATGAAGCATCCCATTTCTTCTCTCCCACGGGATGGAAATCGTGCCAATAAAGTTTTACCTAGTATCCAGATGAACACAACTCTTTTAGTTGCCGAAAGGGTCTCAAAAGGGTCCACGCCGATACCTCAGAAAGTGCTGATCGTGTGGAGAAGTAGGGATTATCTACGAGTATCATATATCTTTTTAAATGCGAGAGGTCCCAATTAATATAAAGATCTTCACTCCGCACCAAAAACGTCTCAACAATCGCTGGATTTCTCGGACTATTTTTCATCGGAAAACCCCATACCATGTATTCGACAGGGACTCAGTAGGGAGTGAGTTGGTTGGTGGGGGTTGTCGTATTGGATCCAATTTATTTAATCCGTACTCCAAGACCTTTTCTTCTTCTTCTTGTTGTGGAACCAGATTGTAGAATAGTAGCATATATATCGTGAGACTAGATGGCTATTTCTTGTATCTCACAAACATCAAACCATAATATATTTGAGCATCAAAATGGCATACATGTTAGGTGTTACTCTAGGTATCGCGGCCTTTTCATAGCAAACGTTATGCAAATTTCAAATTTCACAACTAGATTGTCAAAGTTTGGTAGTACTATTTATGAAGTAAAATCATGTTCATATATACATCATGTTTGCCACCCATTTGCGATACCAACCTACCCCTTTGACCATCAGATGCTTCAAGCCTTCATTCTCCGCTCCTTCACGTTTTTCGCTTCCTTCTTTACTTTCCCATCATACCTTCTCAATATGTTCATTAGTCCCCGGTTTGCCAATGTAATGTGAGCATCAAAATGTTATATTTTTCAAGATAGCTCCTCCCAGGAGAATATGAAGTAACATAAACAAAGCTTCTCCACCTCGTGGTAATTAACGCAAGCAACGCATCAGCCAGGTAGAAACACGGCATTACAGCAATATATGTTTTGATTACATAGAACTCATAGGATGGTAATATTTCACGTCATTCAATATACACCTCCACCCCTCTACACATAGATGCTATATAGGGTGCTGTCAAATCCAAACCTCCAGAGTCCCGAAATTGCTTGTTCTAGGATCAGCCGTCTCTCAATGATGCAATGCACGAAATAAATCGCACAACAAAGATAAGATCCTAAGCCATTTACAACACATAGATAAACCAAAAGAAATATTCTAGTTCTCAAATCTGAACTAAAAGCATTGAAAGGCATTCAAAAGCCTAAATGCAGGGGTTGCAGAAATTCCGTAAGTACATTTTTAAGCGAATCACTCAAGAAAGTATAGACTTATTGACCTCGGCGCTGGGCGATTGTGTCGTTATGTTGTAATTCAATTGTAGTATTAGAATCAGCCGTTGGCTTTGGGATTTATGGAGGGAATTAGGATTTTGTTGCCCAAGAAGTGATGACGTTGCCACCGAGGGTTGATGCGTCGTTAGTATATAAACACAGAACGAAGAACACAGAACATTTGTAGTAGAAGTACTATAGTAAATATCTCAATTCAAAGCGGTCTAAGTTATTTTTAATCATAGGAAATGAAACGAATAAAGAGCTAACCAAAAGAAGACCAAGAAATTCCAAAAAAGTCGATTAAGCCATTGTATACATATGCCAAAAATAGGAGACGCTCCAGTATCAAACACACTTATCTTGCAACTATCATTCCATGAAACAAGTAGTTTTTGCCATCGAGGTGTCAGCAAATTTCTCTTCGCCCTCGAGATCTCATGAACCCACCCAAGACGATCCACTGGTATAATATAAACTTCATTTATGGAGATATCATTGACTGTTCCCCATACGTCAGATTTCTTTTTAAGTTTTAAATCGCCGCTAGCTCTTTCGTTAATGATAATCGTAGCTATCAAGGAAGGTGGTGCAAGATGGATCGATGGAATAGACTTGCATTAAGTAAATTGGCTCGCAAGTCTCAAACAGCCAGTTCAAATCATCTGAGCTTCCTAGGGCAGGAGTACAGGATCGAGCATCTCGGTGGAATATTAAAGCTTCTTGTCTGCTTTGGATGGTGCAGACATGGAACGCGGTGACTGCACAGAGGGTAACTCTAACTGACCATCGGAGGTGATAAAAAGCTTGCTAAACGAAGACCACTTTTTCACCTTCTGAAAATTGTTTAGTATCTGTTGGTACATAGGTCATCCGTTTGTACGATTAGATCGGACATTACAGATAAATAAGATGAAATAACTAGAACTAAAAAAAGTCTTAGTAAGACAGCAAATACCTAATAAAGAGAAGTGAATTGATAACGAATAATTAATGATAGGGAGTGAGGATCGGGAGTGGTATGGTATATAACTTTGCTCTTATCTTGGCAAAATTCGTGTTGTTGTAAATTAGATGGGATGATTGTTAAGCCCCTAATGTCATATTACCCAACCACCCCTTCAAAAGAACCCTTGAAAATCTAGGTCGGACCGTCGAGAATTGAATTCCCAATACTTCTTATCAACCGCCGTTTGCTATATCTTTCCTAAGCCTTCCCAAACATATAATTGGTGACAACCAGGTACAAAATCGGAATCAAGTATGTTGGGGCAGAAGAGCTAGACGGGTATTTTTGTTGGATTAGCTCTTGGATAAGCCGGGGTTCACACTTCCAGTCTGTATCACTACAAATATCTCCATATATAGAACATAAAGGAGTCAACCGTTAAATCTCACTCACCCAAATCAAGTCGCCTCTACTCATTATTTAAACTAAGGTTGCTGTAGGAAATGGCGTAATTTTAAGCTCTCAAACATATGGCTAGCAATTCGCGTATTTCAACCCTTATAATAAACGAAGAGATCTCTCTAAGTCTAAAAGTGGAATTACACTACAAATTTTTCTATAGAGCGATCCGCTGAACGCAAGTAACGCTCAAAAGACTTCACAGCAATATGATTATAACCTCAGATGTTCAGTATCTACCATTGATTGGCATTGATGTGTTCCCAGTACTTAATAAAATCAGAGGCCAAATTTTCAAAATTCCCAAAGATCCAATGAGTAGACAATCTACAATCTTTGCTAACGACAACATTACATCAAAAATCAAACCCTCAATTCAATCCCACGATTGTAAACCTTCTCCACCCTCAAAAGAAAGCCCAGATAAAACATTGGAGCTTAGAGAACTTCCCAAACCCCCGAACTAGGACGTAGATACCCCACCTCGCTCGTGGTCGTCTCATTTGGATCCTAAAGCACCAGATGTCAGAAACTGTCATTCCAAAAATTAGATAGTTTGGTGTGTACCGCGTAAATATGATGAGAAAATCCGTACCAGTTAGACTGGGCTCTCCATTTTGTGTTTATACCATGACTGATGAAGCTAAGCGTATGCTTATGGACAACAGAAGATCAACGAAGAATCAATATTTGTAGGTCCCTTAAGGCCATCCCGAAGATGTTCAAGTTTTTGTTCAGTCGACATTCATGCCTCCGAGGAAAACGCCCCATGGCATCAACGTCTATTGGTTCCAGTTCATAATCTATGGGTTTCAATAAATCTGCGACCTTGTCGTCAAGCCAGTGTCCTAGGTAATAGGCTCGTTCAACAGCACCGTCTTCCAAACGTTTATTATCCGACAACTTTTACCCCTTCAACTCGTTCAGTAGTAACATTTTCTGTTCGAGGATCACTTGTGAATTTTGCTTGTGGAAGTTTACCATGGTCATGCAATTAGCACAAGAGATATTTCGAGAATCGTCTTTATTCGCCAAGTTCACTTCTGTGATACTTTCCAAAGTTAGCATAGCAATAATAAATGAAGATTATTAGGACATACTACCAAATTGTATTGCTTTGATCACAAATATCCATCGCCTCCCAAACAGCACGTTCTCCAGCAAAGAAGGGTTTGTTAGGCTTATACAGCCAATTCATATCATAAGAATGCCCTGAAGTAAAGAGATTGCATCCTGTCGGAATATATTAGAGCTTCTTGTATTCTCGGGTTGGTGAAGTCATTTGACGGTCTGGGCCAAACTGTAATTAGCCATTAGAGCGAACAAAAAGTTTCTTAAAAGAAGCCCAGGTAATGAATACATCTTCGCCGTCCGAGATTTCTCTAGTCTCTTATGGTAGATAGCGCATACGCTTGTCTATTATGACTATGCGAGTCTTGAACATTGTCGAAGAAGAGGATGAGATGATGTGGAAGCGAAGAGTTAGTTCTGGTTAAGGAGAAAAGGAGGAGCGAAGAGTGAATTGATATAAGGGACAGCATATAATAGATTGTGAGGAATGATAAGGTAAGGTAAATCAAATCACTTGGAAAGGTTTTTGGGCTCTTCTGTCCAGAATCAGATCTCATTCAACTCCTCAATTTTGAGAATAACTCACCCTTGAGAATATACCTATCTCGCCAATTGAAATGCCTGCCAGCTGTAATAGGACAAGTTCCTTCTGTCGCAGTTTCTGAACACTCCACCTTACACTCCTGGTTACGATCGCAGAAATCTATCTTGACTCTGGAATCTTGGAGGAGGTTGATCGGTTAATAATAGTGAATAATATAATAATAATATTATTTACTATTATTATAATGGAAGACTTAGTTATATAGCTTAAAAGGGTGATCGAATATATAATGATTGAAGTCAAAATATAAGTGTATTGAATATTGAATTTATTTTGCTTGTTTTTCGAAGAATTCTTTGAAGAAAATCTTCTTATTTATAATATTTGATAAGATTCTATGAAATTCTATAATATTCTATGACTATAAATAAAATCGATTTGAATCGAATCTTATAGAATTATTTTATATAATGAAATGAAATAGTAATTAATAATATTTAATCTTAGAAATAAAAAAGTTCTATATGCTTTTATTATATTCTATTCTATTATAAATCATTCTAATATGATATATAATCAAAATTTTATATAATAATAAAATTTAATAATATTAAATTATATTATTAATATATTATATGATTATATAACCATCGGTTTGGTTAATATTATTAAGCAATTTAATAAACTTATTAGAAATTTTTATATACCCCTTTAATAAGTATATTAAATATTTTAATAATATTAATATAAATTAATCTATTTTATTTAAAAATTCGATTAATTTAATTCGAGTTAATAGTTTAATAAGATTATCTGTTTTTTGATTATTAGTTGATATATAAATCAAATTTAGATTGTTTGAATTTATAATATCTTTAATATAATAAAATTGTATTATAATATACTTACTTCTTTTATAAAAAATAGGGTTTTTAGTAAGAGCTAATACAACTTAATTATTTGTATATAATAGGAATTTATTTTGTTTATACAGATTTAGTTTTATTAATAGTTTTTTAATATATATAGTCTCTTTAATTATTATATTAATAATTATAAATTAAATTTCTGAAATTAATTGAATTATAATCGATTGTAATTTAGATTTTCAATTAATAAATTCTTCAATTAATATAAATACATATTTATTAATTGATTTATATATATTGATTTCATTCTTATAATCTAAATTATAATAATTTTTATATTATATTTATAATTAACCCCTTTATTAATCGAATTAAAATACCTAGAAAAAGCTAAACTATAATATAATATACTTTTATGATTATATGATAATCCTTTATTTTCAAATTTTAATTTTTTAATCCATTTAAAAATTCGAATTTCAGATTTTTTAGGGGTCCTTTCTTTGATTTCATTATCTAAATATTTTGATTTGTAAGAAATATCGATTATTCTCTTTTCGAGAATTAGGTTTTGTATTATAATTGAAATTGAATTTTCTTCTTCTTCATTTATAGTATTAATAAGTTCGAAATCAAAACTTTCTTTTTCCAAAATATTTAAATCCTGATTTTTATATTCATTAGAATATTTTAAATTCTTTTAAATATCAATATCCTTAATACTAATCACCTTTTTAATTGCAAAAATATATATTAAAAAATTATTAAAAGATTCAAAACCTATTAATATACCTTTTCGAACCCTAAAATCCATTTTCCCTTTTCGAATTTCTTTATTATTTAATATATAAATAAAAGAGTCTAATATTTTTATATATTCCAAACTAGGTTTTTTATTATATATTAATTCGAAAAAAATATAATTTAATAGAATTATTATAGATTTTATTTTTGATATGAGTTATAACCTGAATTAAATAAAGTTATAGAAAAAAAGGAATATCTTTTTCTTTAATTAAATATAATAATCTTTCGATTATATATCTGTTTAATATTTCAGTTATTCCATTTTAGGAATGTATATATAAACTTATATATTCTGAAATAATTCTATGATTTTTAATGAAAATGGATTATTTATTTGAATTCTAAAGTATTATCTAACCTTAATATTTTAATATTAATATTAAATTGAGTTTTAATTTGATTATAAAACTCTATTAAAATATTATAAATTTATAATTTAAATTTAATAAGATATATCTAAATAATTTTAATAACCCATTCTGTAAAAATTAAAAAATATTTTTTATTTTAAATCTTTGTAATTTGAAAAAACCTAACAATATCTAAACTGGATTTTTCGAATTTATTTGAAATATTGGGAATATCAAAAGATTCTCGATTTATTATTTAATAGAATTTATCGGATTTATATAATTTGTATATATTTAAATTCGATGTATTATTTTCTAATTTAATATTTAAGGATTTAATTAAATAATCTTTATTAATATGATTTAATCTTTTATATATTAAATTTAAATTGATTTTATTGGTTAGTAACTCTGATTTTTCAGATTCAGAATTATTTTCAATATTAATACTTTTGATATATTTAGAATTTATTTTAAAATCTAAATAATAAGTATTATTGATCCAGAAAGTTATAGTTTTAATATTATATCTTTTATGGATTAAATTAATTTTATTTTCTGATGGTATAATATGACTAACCCAATCCTTAATAGTTATTTTATTTGAATTAATTAAAATTGTAATTAATTTTAGTATATAATATACCCCTTAAATAATAACTTCCGAATTATTATTAATAATAATTGGAATATCATTTATTTTTTTCGATTAAAATATTTTCATTATTGATTACAGTAATATAATGATTTTTCAATAATTTATAATTAATAAATTATTCCTTATTAAAGTAATAATATTTTATAATTCCCAAATCTAATATGAATTTGTATTTCGAAGTATTGACTGAATTAGTTAGTTCAATATTATAATTTATAGTTATTAATTGCTTGTTTAAAAGAGGGTTCTTTTTATTCGAATTATTATTCGAATCAGAATTGGATTGTTTATTATTATTACCCTTATTATTTTTTAATTTAGGGTATTTAATAAAGCATTTAAATTCTAAATGATCTTTTTTCTAATAATGATTACAATAAGGAGTTTTATTATTATTATTTTTAAAACTAACCTTATTTGCATTAAAATCTATATTAGATTTCATTCTAGTTTTTTCGGATATTAATTCAGAAAATAAATTATTTAAATCAATATTATTATTATTATTAATTAATTCTTTAGTTAATTCTTTATATTTTCGAAAAACAAAGTTATCGAATAAACTAAGTAGACCTTTAAAAAGAAATTATATAATAAAAGCCTTCGGAATTTCATATTTCATCGATTTTAAATAGTTATATAACGATTGAATAGAATTAATATATTCATTCATTTTATCAAAACTATTATAATTAGATTTTATTAATTTATTTAGATATCTTCCTATTAATTCTAAAAATGATTCTTCAAATATTTTATTAATAGATTCCTAAAGGGTTTTAGCCGAATTTTTGTCTTTAAATCTTTCGATTAATTCGAAGCTAATTATAGATTTAATAACTTCTAAAATCCATTTTTCATTTCGAAGATATTTAAAGATTCTTTTATTAAATCTAATAACTAATTTAGGATTATAAAATTCTTCTTTTTCATTAATATATAATAATTTATTTGAAGGAGTTTCAGAACTATCAATATAAAATATAAAACCATTAATTTCAAAGTATAATTTAGCCTTATTTATCTATTTAATATAATTGGACCTCCCTTTTAAAAGTTCTTTTTTAAAATTTATACCGGAAGCCATCCCCAAGTTTTTATATATAAGTTATATAAACTTTTAATCTGATATAAAATTAATATTAGTTTTGATGAATTTAATATTAGAATTTTGAATGAATTTCGATTATAATTCGATTTGATATCGAAATTAATTCGATTAAAAAATTATAAATCAATTATCTTTTAAATTAAATCTTTATTTTAAACTATATAAAATAAAGTTTAATTAAGTTAAAGCATTTTAATATAAAGAAATTGATATATCATTTATTATAAATAATATATAACTTAAATATATCGTTTAGAAACCTAATTTTATTCATTCAATTAAATTTAGCTTTAGGAATACAAACCTTAAAATTTATTTTTGTATTTGTTAATAATATTTCAATATAATATTAATATTATATTGATATAATTATATTCGATAGCTTAATAATTATAATATTATAATTTTAAATCAAATTAATACTCTTTTTTAAATTAATTATTTAATTAATCAGATTTATAATTTCTCAGAGAAGATTAATCAATTAATAATAATAAATAATATAATAATAATATTATTTATTATTATTATAATGGAAGATTTAATTATATAGCTTAAAAAGATAATTGAATATATAATGATTGAAGTCAAAATATAAGTATATTGAATATTGAATTTATTTTGTTTGTTTTTCGAAGAATTCTTTGAAGAAAATCTTCTTATTTATAATATTTGATAAGATTCTATGAAATTCTATAATATTCTATGATTATAAATAAGATCGATTTAAGGTGGAGTAGTGGTGGTCATTTGATGAAGAGTCTACGGAGGTTTAAGGGTTGGGATTTATTAGAATTAAGGAAGACAGATGAAGATGAAGGGATTACTTGGTGAAGATGTGAATACGGAAATGGAAGTTCGAGGGAACATAAACGATCACAGTGTTGTCCCAGGAAGCTAAGTATTGCGTTTGGATGAGAGTGTACTAGCCCTAAGGTACTTTCTGGCCCGTGTATGATGACTAGAATTAGATCATCAAATACGGTTTTTGATTACCTACAAACAAACACGGCGAATTTGACCACTCAAATGACTGAAAGTATTATAAAACTGGACTCTTGAAATCATACAAAAGATCATAATATACAGCAAAAATGAACAGGATCCAGCCTGAAACTATTATCAAGAAAATGAAGCTATCCCCACTTAGTTAATTCAGTAATAAATCGACGAGTTATGAACTCACTTACATTGCATATCATATTCTAATCATTCATAACTATACCACGAAATCATTGTCAATATCATATTGCACAATCATATTAATATTGTTCAATTTTGGATTATATAATGATTTCGAAAAAAGAATTTTGTAATACTTTTGAAGTTTTTCTTTTCCTCAAGTACTTTCAGTATAGAGGCGATGATGTGGTGAGGGTAGGTGATAAGGGTAGGTAGTGAGGGTAGGTGGCGAGGGTGATTATGAAGGGGGAGTTAGAAAAGGGGGGCTAATTCGATCGAAACGAACTAGAAAATGATCTGGAAGCTAAGGAAAACCTTAATTTAGATATCATATACAATCAATATTCGAAATTTTTTTCATAATAATGGAAATTTATAAAAATTCATCATATACGGATAATCCGACCGTATATTATATCAAATCCATCAAATACGGTCCAACAAGTACCTTCGGGTAGGAGTTGGCTGAAGTTTGGTACTGTTGCTCATTGCATTTTATACATTTCTTCCACCTTTGCCAACAACATTGCCTCCTCCGGGTATTTTTTGGCAACAATTTTCACCATCTCTTGTGTAACCTTCATTTTTGCCCCTTGTTTCCCAATCAACAGCGTCAGAGCTTCCTTGCCAAAATCAATTTCCGTTGCAATCATCCTGAATATCTCCTCTGTGACCTCCATATCTTCCCCTCGCTTCTCAAGCAATTGGATTATTATATCTTCTCTGTCTTTACTAACCAATCCAAAGCTTTTAGGATCATATCGCTTTGTTGGTGCTCTTTCTCTAATCTCTTTATTTCTTCTTACCAAAGCCCTTATCACTTTATTTGTGATAGTAATATTTTTTTCTTGTTCTTTGAGTAATACCTCAACGATTTTTACACCCTTTTCCAAATTTTCTATTGCTGCTATTATGATTGCTTCTGTGATGATTATCTTCGCTCCTTGTTTTCCAAATAAAATCTCCATCAATTCTTCTCCATACCAATGCCTTGCTGCTGATATCATAACTGCTTCCGTGATGGTCATGTTCGGGCTTCGTTTCTTGAGAGCTAACGCCATCAATTTGGGAACATCATCAATAAGACCCCCTATCCCTGCTATAATCTCTAACAGTTCGTTTGTAATTTCGATATCCGCCCCTTTCTCTCTGAGTAGCACTATCATATTTTGCGCCCCTTTCCACCCGCTCGCTATAGCCTTCAACAGTTCGCTTGTAATCTCCATATCTGCGCCGCGTTTTTGTATCAATGACATCATTACATCCTCACCACAACTTCTCAAGAGTAGATTTACCATGTCGTCTGTTATCTCGCAATCTGGCCCAGATTTTTGTAGCAGCAAAACTATCTGACTATCGCGTCCCCGCCATGCGGCGTATTCTATTACCTTCTGTGTGATTGGAACATTTTCCTTTTTTAGGCCTAGCAAAAGTTTCAACATTCTTTCGTCCATGTACCTTATAGCCTGCATTAAAACCTCTTCTCTAATTTGGATATTATTTTTGATCCCATCCGTTAATTCTGTTTTCCAATGGTCATGCGGGGTTTCATCTTCTGCCACATAAACCATCGCTAGTTTCGCTTTGCTGTTCAATGTATTTTGATGAAAATTGCCTTGAAAATCTTGTCTGATCTTTATCACCTCCAATAGGAGATTCTCCGATTTCTTATACTGACGCTTTCGTTCACCGTAGATACATGCAAGCCTCTCTTTCAACGACACTATATGTAGATTCTCTCTTCCAAATACTTCTTCGTATTTCCTGATATCATCCTGGAGCTGAGCTGCTGCCCTTTCATAGTTGTTGGCCTCTTCCAGGATTAGTGCCAGATCATATGATCTGGTTGCCTTGTTTGCATCAGTCTTTAGATACTCCGGCACTACATAAATCATCTCTTGTAAACGATTGCTTAGCGGTTGATCCTGTGTGGGGATTTCTTCCCACTGCCAGACGAGTAAAAGGTCATGTGAGTAGACATTGGGAGAAGGCAAAGATTGTTGAAACGTGGCACATTCACGGTCGGTTTGTGTGCGCCGGCGTAAAGTAGCTGCAATCATGATGATAGCGAAATGATCCTTGTATGCTCTAATGATAGATGGCTTTGAAACTCCTTCTAGAAGGCAAATGAGATCCTCTCGCTGGATGGGCTGTGCGGAGGTCTGTAGTGTCCACTCGGTACCATAACCCTCGTTGTACTGCAAGGATATTGGCGTCTTGTTCAAAACAACATTTATGTGTTGCCTATGGAATCGATTGCTGTCAATCCTTACCGAGGATACATGGCCTAGAATACAACCTCGACTCTTGATTACTGATATCTCCCTATCATCCCAAGTCTCTACGGATACCCTTTCACAAAGGACAAACTCGATAAGCCGTTGAAAAAGTGTCTTCCATGGAATCGTGTAGTCGGGTAGTAGGCCGGTTGAGCTCAAATCATCAGAGCTCATACCAAGCAACGCATATACCTTATCGTGACGTATGGTAGCCTTGTGGGCATGATACATATCAATCAACTCACCTAGAGAAAGATCCCCTAGTGGACTCAGGGTATGCTTTGGACGGAAGATTGATCCTCTTATCATATAGATAGTTGCACGAATCAGACTTCGTAAATGCGAGGAATTCTCGAAGAAATGCCCTAGTTTGCTGATGCCTAAACAGAATGTAAACCCGTCTATCTCCGCGAAACCGCATAAGATCAAGATGCTTCGAGCTAAGCCAACCTCCTGGAGTACCTAAATGGAAATAGATTATTAGCCTTGTTTCGAGATATTGACGACGGTAAATTACCTACCCAAATGCGCTGAAACCATGGTCGTTTGAGCAGTTCAAGGATTGGCTTTTCATCCATTTTAATGATCACTGGATTTATAGGCTTCTCGTCCTCATTGTCTGTAGTAATTTGTACGCTTTCAAAATCCAGATCGCTATCATCCGCAGCACATCCAAGATCTGGCTCTTCACCTTTTTTAATGATCAATGGATTAATAGGCTGCTCTTCCTCGTCATCTGTACCAATTTCTATGCATTCAAAATCCGTATCGTTATAATCAAAGTGTGGAAAATACGGCTCTTCATAGCTTTGGATGATCGACTTCTCTTCCTCGTCGTTTGCAGCAATTCGTATGCTTTCAAGAGCCAAGTCGCTATCATCCGCAGCTTTTCCAAGATAAACGATAACTCGGTTTGCTTGACCATAGATCCTCGCCATCATTTGAATCTGGCGACTTTTCTCTTGCTCATCTTCTTGGTTGATGCAGATAGCATCCACCCATATGATTCGGTTGAAAGTGCAATTTCGAAGACGTAATAATGCTGCATAGAGGTTCGACGTGACAGGCAGGAAATGCCCATCTATAGAGATACACTGTGGAGGGTCATCAAAACCGCCCCATGTGTACGACAAAGCTTCGTACAAATGAGTTTCTTTACAAGACTTCTGTAGGGGATACTCATGAAGTTCGCATTGGAGAGGGGCGGTTTCATCCCTATTGGGAAGTAGAGAAAGTAAGCGGATGCTGTCCAAACCTAATGGGGCTAGGGTATAGCTGAACTGAAGCATGATTTGAGATAGGTACTTGAAAACTATAGAGCTTGCTCTGGCTTGGTGGTCGTGACAAGCAAATTCATACCAAGTTTTATCATTCATTGAGGCTGGCTATTTTTATGTGTGAAAGGGCTGAGGTTGCAGATCAAATCATGCATGTCCACGGTCGAAAATCGTCCCACGTACTCCGCTGATGTGCCGCTTAATCAGGCTTAGACATTCAGTTGATTGGTACATTTAATTGACGAGTGATTTCTTTCAATATTCCGCTATATAAAAGTTGCTAAGCTTAAGTCAACCACCCTAGATTCCGACCACCCTAGATTCCGGCCACCATTCACACCAAAAATCATGATTTTTTGTATTTTTGATTTCCTCATATATGGATATAATTGAATGAAATTTTGATTATAGATTTATTATATAAATATAAATAAATTCTGAAAATTTCAGAATTTTCGTGATTTTTTTCGTTGAAATATTAAAGATTAAATTTTCGATTTTCAATTTGTATATGATTTATATACAAATTCAAAAATACGAAAATCTTCAATAACATTTCGACAAAAATCATTAAAAAAAACTATAAATTTTAATAGAATCCTTCAATTGTATTATACAAAATAAATCTAGTTTCAAAAAAATTCTCATTTGTAAATAATCTTTTAGTAATACTTATATTATATTTTATATAAAATTTTATATAAGTAATTTTTCAATTAATAATAAAGTATTATCTATAAATTATTATATATAATAGTTTAATTTATCTTATATAATATAATTCAAAGATTCCAAAAAAATTAATAGTTTATTTTTAATCATTTTTGTTGAAAAGTTATTCAAGATTTTCATGTTTTTTAAATTTGTATATAAATTATATATAAATTGAAAATTAAATATTAAATATTTAAACTTTTAATGAAAAGAAATCCTAAAATACTAAAATTTATAGAATCAATTAGTAATTATATAAAGAATCTATATTCAAAATTTCAATTAATTATATTCATTATTTAAAAAGGTATTAATAGGTGAAAATCATGGTTTTTGGTGTAAAATAGTGGCCGGAAAGTAGAGGTAGCCGGAAACTAGAATAGTTGATTTATTAAATAAAACGTTCAATATATAAATTATATATCTTTTTATTTCTTAAATAGAATAAAATATATTCTGTTTAAAAAGTATTTTAAAGATTTTTTTAATAGAAAAATAATTTAAATTTCTTTAAAATATTTTATAATATATAATTTTTATTCTTTACGAAAATTAATTAATTATTATAAAAGAATATCTCGATATATTAATATTTGAGATTAATTCTCAGATAAAAAAAATAATATATAAAAGGAATTTAAAGTATCAACCAAAAGAATTACTTAATCATTCCAATTCTCAATATCGAGATGGAATACCTTCTACAAGATCTATACAAAGTCTTCTCAAGGTTGCAAGTAGATTTCCAACTACCCCGCTGCCACGTGACCTTCGCAGCCAACTTAGCACATATCTTAAGTTATTGGAGATTAAACCTAGAGTGAAACACAGTGGTGGATTTGTTTAAAGATCGATCCTTATAAAAATGAACTTTTCAATAGATAATAGCATAGAAAAACAGAACAAGCAAAGGTAGCATATGATTTCCACTGTGGCCTTAACGCAATAAGGCTAGGCTATTAAAGAGGGGTTGCGCAATTTGCCTAATCTAGTGTAAGCAACACCTAACATAGTGAGCCAGATCGCATCAACAATAATCATCATACCCATCGTTCAGACTCTATCAGCATCACATTCCCACATCAAACGTCCATCTCTACCTCTACCTCTACCTCAAGCCTCCAGCCTTTTTCGCATACCCGCCAATACCTAGATCTTTCCCTATTGCTACAACGTAGTTCACTTAAACCATCCTGCCTTGTTACGCCCTTGCCGCTATTACTGAGTTATATGCAATAACCAATCCTGAAGCACAGTACGAGTGGATTCGCCTAGCTTATAGCTTGCCATGATGCTAGATGTGAGCTCGTCTTTCCTTGCCCAATTCATAGTTGTACCAATTCTAATGCGATACACGCAGGCTGAACAACCAACAATGGCGATTACGAATTCATCGATGAGCATATTTTTGGGGGAGTTGATTATGATAGATATGTATCGTGGAAGGCTGGCGATGGCGAAATAGCATTGAGTCGTGTGAGGGTAATCAAAACAAGTACGGATATAATGAACATGACACTCCGTGCGGGGAGGGAGATATACGTGAAGAGGACGGAATTCAAACTGGTAAAGAAAGCTACCTATTAATGGAATTCATCTAGCAGGAAATAGATGGCGAAAAAAATAGGGTCCCAAGTCGTAACCCAACATCATTTCCAACTTACAATCGCCATTGCCATCCTCAGGGAGAAATATATCTAAACAGCTGGTAAAATCTTGCATTCCCTCCCTCAATTGTTCATTTCTCCTATTACTACTTTTCATAGCTTCTAAAAGATTCGTACCAAGTATATGTTTCAGTTCCTCCGAACTAGCCACCGCTCGTGGAATGACCTGGCCAGTCAATGAACATACCCAGACCTGTAATCTCCAATCCTGACCTTGAAAAGGATAATGAAGACATACAGTCTCTGTCTATTGTATGGCTTTTTGCGCCTTTTCTGCGCGCCTCATATGGCTTGCATCTATACCTTGGACGAGACAAGCTTCAAAGACAATTTCGAAGGAGCTAACCTGAGCCCACATTGCGTCCGTTCTTCTATTCAATAGTTCAGAGAGGAGTGAATCACGATCCGAGATCGAATGGATGTGCCCTCGTTCTCCAAATGTATCGCACACTTCGACTTGCAATTCTAGAGCTGTCGATCGCCCTCTGCTACTCTCAATTTCAGGCCGCGTTTCAATAGCAAAATCCCTTTCGCAACCATCATTGAACACTGCATCGGTCGCAGTTGTTTGCTTAGGCCCTGCACTAGAATCTGCTGCGTTCAATAGAGCATAAATGGAGCTGGGGTTGTTGCTTTCGGCAGTAGCCGAATGTGGATTGATTGTAATATCGACAGTAGATGTTCCCAAAGCAGGTAGCACGGAACCACAAGGTGACTGATCGAATGTATAGTTGAGGGGTCGGGTGCTCGGATCTTTGGCTGCAAGTTGGTCACCTCTACTTTGACCATTTACTGTTATGTGACCCGTTTCACTATGGTAGAGGCGCTTGGTCGCCGGTTCGGATATCGAACTGCGATGAGTGTGGCCTTTTCTCTTTTGTGGTAGCTGGGTCTGATGGCTTTTCTCGACGATCCAAGGTCTCGAGATATCTTAAAAGTTAGCAAATTAACTACTTTAGAACAGCTAAACACAGCTTACGCTTCATCATATAGTCAATAACCCTTTTGGCTGTTACCTCGTAGGCTTTGCCGGATTCAATGACACCAACTTGATCCAGAAAATTCATAGCATCTTCGAAGTCTCGGCCAGTCTTGTGAAGCCACTTCTCCCATCTATATAAATATGAGCGTTTTGTCGGTCTTGAGATTAAACTGACACTTACACTGAACGCGGTACATCTTGCCCAAGAATGAACAAGCTCCCGATCCCCAATCTCGTTGCGATATTGGCATACCTGATACCTGCCTGTAACAGGGTATTTACATTTTTAGTAAGCTTGTTTAGAGATTCGCTACGAAAACCAGTGAGTAATGACTGGGCAATGGTTTTGGCATCATCATTGGCATGCTGTGCAGCTCGAAGCCGAGTGAGTACTAGACAGTAAAATCTTCGAAGTATGCATGAGTGCACATCTGACAATTCAAGTTTCATGCAAGAAAAGATGATTGAATGTTGAGCGTTGCCAGACTTCCAATCTTCCTGTCTTTGAGAGTATACCCAGAATGATTCCGGATTCTTATTCCATCTTTCGATGTTGTTCTCGAGAAGAGCTGTTGTATTGTACTCATTGATTTTGTACTGGAATATCTTTGCAATCCGTTTGTTTACCTCTGATGTCGGTTTGCGAACCTTGGCTGTACCCTTCGTTTTCTTTAATGTGAAGGAAAGCTGAGTTTTGAGGTGTTCATTTGATTGCACATAGTCATGTACAGTTGACAATAATGTCTCGATACTATGAGAGTCAATAAGGTTTGCGCTGTCGGTTGGCCCGTCCGTTAGTTTTCGAAGTTCTGAGCATATACACATATTGAGAAAGTTGAGATGGAGAAATAGTGTGAAGTTTGAGCTGTGAAAGCTGCGTTCGGTGGAATCTGTTTCTATAGGGAAGCTGAACACTAGATTCGGTCAGGCGTTGTGTCAGTAAAGGGATAAAAGCAACTTCATCATATAAAATATTATGAGAAGCGTTTTGCTGTTAGGGGTGATGGTTGGTCTTTAGGCGCTTGTATGAATTGGGTCGAATCTGTTCCCATGGGAAAATCTAACGCGGTTTGGTTAAGCGAAACAGCATCTCATATGGCATATTGCTACTGGGGGCGGTTCTCGTATTCCTTGTCGCCAGGGTCGGATTTGGATCATGGCTGCAGAAGGGGTGGTAATAAAAAGAAAAACGGAATTATTGAAAAAAATAAACAGATGTATGTAATAATAAGTTTGAAATTTACGAATATGGATTTTTCTCATTTAGGATTCAAGTATCTCTTGGTCGCGAACATCATGAAACCTCTTCATTGCATCAAATAAAGCTGATCTTATCCCTGAGATAGAATGAAGATACATGTCTGTAAGTCCTTCCACCTTCTTAAATTTCCAATATAATATATGATTTCTCAATGTGTCATATATACTTCGAGGAGTTTTTGGGTTATGATTGCATTTCCATATAAGAATTTCTAATAAGTTTATTAAATCACTTAATAATATTAACTGAACCGATGGTTATATGATTATGTGATATATTAATAATATAATTTAATATTATTAAATTTTATTATTAACATGGTTTATCATCGGATCGCCAATATCACCGGGTCGCCACTTTTTCCATTATTCAACCACTTCAATTTCAACTCGCAATATCTCAATAAATTATTATGGAAATATAATCAAAAGAAGTCCGAATTATCTTAATTATTAAAGTTATTCGAAAATCTAAAAATTTGATAATTACAAAAGCTGCAAAAATCTATATAATGCTTTGATTTATATTATGTAATAGAATCAATAATTGAAATAATCAAATAGAAATTCAAACAAATAAATATAAAATGATTGAATTAGAAGAGAAGATATTTATTCAGTATATAATTGATATAAACAAAAAAGATTTTGTATTTAAATTGAGTAGTATAGAAAATATAATGAATTATATTTTTGAATTGTGGAGAACAAAGAAGATTGGAAAGTTTTAAGTTTATTGATTTATAAAGTATTATATAAAATTAAAGATATGTTTTAATTATATTTATGATTTTCAAAGAACTCTTTATGAAGATTTTAAGTTTATTGAAGGGTAGTTTCGATTAGTATTGAATATATAAGCAAAATATAGTATTCAGGATTGCGATTTCTATAATTTCGATGAAATTAATTTTATAATAGGTATAATATATTTTAGAATAGTTATAATTAATATTGAACGAAATAATAGAAGCAAAGCAATATAATCAGGCAACAAAGAACGGACCACAACGATCATATATAATAATAAAAAGGGCAAAACTATATTATTTTTAGTAATAAGTTTAATACCCCATTTTCGGGTTATCCCCTGTTTTGGGCCACCTCGAAAATATCATTATATAAATTTTAAATTTTAATAATTCAATAATTATTTTATTTCAATAAAATCCTTTGTAGTATTTATTTTATAATCATTATTAGAATTATTCTTTTCAATTTTATGATCCTCAATTTCAATTTGTGTTTTCCGAATAGTTTTAATCTTTGTAAATTTCGAATTCGGATTAGTTTTTATTATTTGTTTTTTTTTAGATATAATTTATTTTAATTTATATTTCAATTGTTTTATTTGATATTTTGATTATATAAATTTATAATCTTTAATATCAAAATCTTTTGTGATTTTATAAAATAACAATTGATAAATTAAAAGATCGATTTTTTTTTCTTGAATTATTGTATATATATATTTTCGAAGATCTAATACTTTTTGAAGGGTTTTCTATAGAATAAAAAATGATTTTATATTTCATTGATATTGAAGATTATCATTTGAAACAGGATTTTGATTTAGAATTTCGTTATTATTATTTTCAAATAATAAACGATTCATAAAAGATTTAATATAGTTTTGAAATTATAAATTAAAAGCTTTTTATTCAGATTTGATATTATAAATTATCAAACTTTTTGTTCTAGCTTTCTGATAATAAATAAGAAAACTATATTTCCCAATTATTAAAGAATCCAATAAAGAATTTGATTTGTTAAAATGATATCTATAAGTATTTTTGAGAAATGAGAATACTGATAAATCTAATAATTATAATAATTATAATAATTATAATATATATAATATATATAGCAATAGAAATAAAAGATGAATATTGTTTTTGAAATATTCAAATATAAATTTAATGGTTTTATGATTTTTATAATTATCTAATATAAATAGTTTAGTTTTTTTAGATCAGAAAGGAATAATTTGAAGAATAAAGATCGTTTTCAATTATTCAAATCTTATAATATTTATCATTCATTCATTATTCGTAATAATTGTGACGCACAAGAGCCGTAGTAGAGCTGAATAAACAGGGTCAATTATGTTCCTTAGAATCTACAACTGAAGAACTATGGCTCATAAGGAGCGACTAGATATATATACACAAATACCCATTTGTGGGCTGCGGGGTTGTGCGTATGCGTTATTAGGGTTACCATTTTACCATATTAAATCGTATGATTCGTAACGCATGCGCACGGATGATCAGCTCATAAATTGATATGGGAGATAAGGGGTATCACGTGGTTAGCCTCCTGTGGTTCACGATTCGTGACAATAATGAACTTTCATTCCTTATATAAAATAAGATCTGTAGAAAACCATTATTATTGTATATATTTTCCTTTGAAAATAACAAATAATTTGAATACTTGTTTTATTACCGAAATACATTCAATAAAAAATATCCAAATTCTTAAATCAAATTATTTTTTTTGAATAAAACGATATTCTGAATTTCCTATTATTAAGCTATTTAAATCCTAACCTTTTATAATACTAATTTCATTTATATTATATCGATTTTCAAGCTTAATATACTTAATCAAAGGCAAATTGAATTTTTCAAATCATTTGCTAATAATTTCATCAATAGTATTTAAAATATATATAAAATCGATTCGATATTATTTTTTGGTTTTAATTTCAGAATTCCTTTTCAAAAAATTCTATATCCATTATTTTCCAAATGAAGAATCATCTTCTTTTACTTCAAAAAAACTTTCATTCATTTCTCTTATTTATTGATGAATAAGATTAATACCTAATAATTCTTATACTAATATCCAATCTACTAATACTCTCTTTTGAATTAGAACTATCTTTTACATATTTTGTATACTATTTCTATAAAATAAATAATTATTTATTCGATTTTGAAATATAATACAAAGAACATTATATTCCGAATTAGTTTAATATATAACTAGCCTATTTATAATCGCATCAAAGGTCATAACAATATCATCTTCGATATAAATATTCATTATATTATAAATAATAATATATTCAAATTTCAGATCGATTGATTGAATAATTATTGAATTATTAAAGATTTAATAAAGGAGATTGTTTAAAATGAAATGATTTTTTAAGATAACCCAAAAGAAGGGGTGGCCCGAAAATAAGGTATTAGACTTATAAAAACAATATCATCTTTCTAATTGATATACAGAAAACAGTTTTTTTATAGATTGAACTATTAAATTTATTTCTAATAAATAAACAAATAATAAAACAGAATTAGAATAAATAAAACATTTCGATAAGTATATAATTTATCAAATAAAGAGCAAATATCGAATATTAGTATTAGATAAATATGAAAATTATAAATCGATATCTTTTTAGTTATATTATAAATCAAATAATATAATAACAATAAAGTTATTATTACATTCAAATCATTTAATCTAATCATTTGATATTGAATGTTTTAGTATATTGAAATAAATATATAATTATTGTCACACCAAAAGTGACGCCACTCTTGACGAATGGTTAATTGGGTTGATATAGTAATCATTTCCCGTGACAATTATCAAATTGATAGATTTATTAAAACTTATATCAATTATATTATTAAAGTTGAATTCTTTATAATTTTTAAAACTATATATCAATAATCAATTACAATTCAAAATATAAAAACTGATTTCCAAGAAACAGATTTAATACCATTCGATCCTCAAGTTATATTTTTAAAATTAGATATTTAAATTTATATATTTATCTCTTCATTCATCGATTTAAACTCTTAGATTTCTCAAACACTTTATAATTCAATTGAAATTCTTTTATAATCAATTTTAATAAAATCTCGAATAGTTTATTATCAATTAAACTTTTTTATATCTATATTTGAGATTATATTAGTTTTAATTAAAAATACAGAAAAATTAGTCCATAAGAATACACTTTTAAATATAAAGAATTATATATTTCGAAAAGCAAATGAAACATTAAACAAATATCGATATATTAAAAAGATTCAATTATATAATAAAGGAATATTTTGTTACGAGGTTTGTCGTCTAGATTATGTGGAAGTGCTTTAGGCTCTCGAGGTGGTTTATAATTAAACGTCAAATAAGGACTTAAGTAATAATAATAATAATATACAATTCATAATTAATAATAAAGTATACTAAATGATTGATCTTGAGTATAAAGTTTTACAAATAGAATCTATCTTTTTTATATAGATCTTTCTATATTTTTGAATCATTTTGAATCATTAGTAATCCTAAATGATCTTGAATCATCTTGGATCATTAATAATCCTGAATGATCTTGAATCACCTTGAATCATTAATAATCCTAAATAATCCAATATACTTGTTTTTTATATTCTGATAATATATATATACGAATTTCTAAAATAATCGAAATCCTATAATAATTCGAATGAATCGAAATTGATTTACATATAGCCCAAACTCATGAAACTAGATCATCTATTTACTATTATAATATTATCCCCTTTCTAATCTAATACTTATCCTAAACTCTTATAAAATAGGATTATTCTTCCAAAAGATTATAATACAATAATTATTTCTTCATTATACTCTCTACCTGTAATACTAAAACTATTACAAATTGTTACGATTTATATCTTCGATCCTTTAAAGATCATTTTATTGCAATACTATACTCTTATTACGAATCTCAAAGGATTGAATATCGAATAATTCCAGAATCCAAAAGATATAGCGATTATATAAAAACTAATAATATAAAATATAATACAATAGATTCTAATCATAAAGATTGATTACTATTGAAAAAGAAGAAAGCTAAACTTTATTATAAAAAGAAAAAGATTCTTATCAAATTGCTTCATTTGGAATATATAGAAGAGTCTTTTCGTAAACAAACTTCTCGTACTGTGAGAAAGTTGGGATATCAAGGCCTAACACATAGCTAATTCGTAATCATATGGTCACATGACTCTTCGTAGTTAGATATAAGAGAGGACTCTGCTCCCCTCTCCTTGAAAGAAATCAATCGTTTTTCCATTAATCTTTTTATACCCCATTTATGCACAACCCAAATCATTATCTAAACCTACTAGTTTTACTACTTGAAGCCTCTACAATATAATTTGATCAATTCCAATTCCCATTTCCCCTCACAACGTACTATCAGGACGCACGTATCTCGACCTACCTCTTTCACAGTATATTATAATATAATTTCAAATCTCTTAATAAATTGAATGAAATAAAGGAAAAAGAAAAAATGAAAGTAGAATATATAGAAAAAGAAGAAAAATAATCGAATTCCAAATTATCGATATTTGTTAAAGTTAATTTGAATATATTAAACAATTTTGATTCTTTTTCTTTCTTAAATCCTTCGGATCCTTTTTGAAGAGATTTAAATATCGTTAATAAAATGCCTCCAACTTTTCAAAATAATTAAAATCTTCTTTGAACTCCTAAGTATTTTCTGAATATAGATAATCTAATTATTTAATCAGATATTTGATTTTGCTTTTAATATATTTACAATCTAATATTATTTCGATATTATATATAATATCTGAATTCATTGATTCGATTTCCGTTATTAGCATATCAGATACTTCTGATAATATTAATTCGAACAAGAATATATAGAATATTAAATGAATATTCATAATATATAATAGTTTTAATCTATAATTAACTAATCCAATTACTTTATCGATTTTAAATAATCTTAATTTCTTATAATCTAGTTTATCACTTAATTATTTTGTTTGAATATTTTTTCGAATAAATTAACTTTATTCTTCTTTTTAAAAATAAATCTTATACTTTGTAATTCGTTACAATATATTATTATTTTTTAAAGCGATAAATTATAAATCCAAAAAGAATTATTCTTATAATTCTTTGATTTCCGTAATATCTTTTATAGCTTTATCTATATTTGTATTTTATAATAATAATGATTATATACTAATAGATTGAATCCAAAATTAATATAAACTAACATCATTTTTGTAATTTCCGTTTCCAATATATTATATATAAATTATATCAAAGATAATAATTTAATCCAATTGTTTTATTGTAATTGATATAACAACAAAAATAAACTTTTATTATTTGATTTAATCATTCTATTTGGCTATTTTATTTGTAAATGAAAAACTATCAAAAGCTTTCTTTTGATTCCAAACAATATTATAAAGATAGACCAAAATTTCGATATAAATAATTTATCTTTATTTAAAATAATTTTATTTGGTATATTATAAATACTAACTATATTCCTTATAAATATATAAGTAAGATTATTTACTATCCAAATTTCATAGAATAGTATTATATAAACGAATTTGATTAATCTATCTATTATTACTAAAATAAAGTTATACTCCTTTTGAATAATTGGATCCTGAAATAATGATAATTTTACTACAAAATCCTAAATAATGAATTTCTATAATTGAATAGATAATTCGAAGGTTTTGAACTGATCATAAAGTATATACTAAATAACTTTATTTCTTATATAAGTATTGCAATTCCCAATTATATTCTCAATTATTATCCCCATTTTCGGAAAATATATTTCTCTCTTTATTCTGGCAAAGATTCTCATAATACTCTGATACCCATTGTGACGCACAAGAGCCGTAGTAGAGCTGAATAAACAGGGTCAATTATGTTCTTTAGAATCTACAACTGAAGAATTATGACTCATAAGGAACGACTAGATATATATATACAAATACCCATTTGTAAGCTATAGAATTGTATATATATATTATTAGGATTACCATTTTACCATACTAAATCATATAATTCGTAACACATACACACAGATGATCAACTCATAAATTGATATAAAAGATAAAAAATATCACATAATTAGCCTCCTGTGATTCACAATTCGTGATACTATTCCCCCCTTTGGAAAAACTCACCTTCAAACATTTCATTCCTTTGTTCCATTGTTATTTCATCGAAAACCAGGTTTTGTAAAGATTCATAAGCTTTAAATCAATTAGATTAATCATTTTGGTTGATTTGATCAATTTAATAGAAATTGACCAAATTGACCAAAATTATCGATCAAATTGACCAAAATAACAAATGAATTGATCAAATCGACCAAATCGTTCATCAATTGATTAAATTAATATTAATTTATATTCTCCTTGATTTGGAGAACCTCTGAAAAAAAAAAGTTTCAATAGAAAAAGGAAAGAAATTGAATTATAATATAGTGATGATGAGTAATTAATATGATCAATTCCGAAATCGACCAAGTTAATCAACCAAATTGACCAAATCAACCAAATTGAACGAAATCGACAGGGGTAACATTATATTTTGTTCTTACCATATTCAAACTTCCCTTTACATGATTTTTGAAATAATCATAGGTATAAGTTTTTTGAAATATATTGCCTTCATATTGTTTTGATGATGACAGCTCGTCTATTGTATAAAGCTCGAACTATATATATACACAATCAAATTCCCTCGAATTTGTATGGGTTTTCGATCCTTTTACGATTATATACACATACACTATCATAAAATCATAACATTTAGTCTACTGTATTAAAGAACATTTTTCTTTCCCTTAGTTTTATAAGTGAATCGTTATTCATATAATTATAATTATCCTCTCCACTTTTATAGAACTTTATCCAATCAATTAATCGATTGGGAGGACCAAGCAATATTGGATTAATCAAATAAAAATCGTACAGGAGGTACAATAATATTTTAAAATCGGAAATAGAATACCAAATAAAATCGGTATCGCTATTAAACCACAAGATTTTGTATAATAAGGTTTTTCGTGTTTTCTTTATTGTTAAGACCTTCTCCATTTTTTATTCCAAATCATCAGTTATATTAATAAACGGAAATAATTCGAATATCTAATCAGAAAAAGGATCGTTATATACCTTGCATAATCGATCTAAAAGGAAAACAAAATGAATTTTCATTGTAATCGGGAATTCAAGTTTGAAAGAGCTTCTAAATCGACCAATGATCTTGAATCTTCCTTGAATTAGGAAATCCAGTTTTTGGATGATCTCTAAATAAAATAACTCTTCATATTAAGCTATACATAATCTCCGATATCGAAATCGATTTCACACCGATGAATATTCATGGATTTCGATATTTTGACTTGGATATACAATAGGCTTTCTTTCGCTCATACGAAAGCTAATCTATTGCATTCTACATATATACAAGCATCATGCATATTTATATCGTCTGTTGACTTATTAGCGTCTTCCTTCCATTCCCATACACATTTCGGTGCATGCCTGTATAGGGTTTCGTAGGGTGTGAGCCCTCCTAAAGAGTCGTGTGGAAGAGTAAATTGTACGTAATCTATTATAAATAGGAATTCTGATCAATCGTTTTGATAATAATTAATAAATGATTTTAACCGTTACTGAAGATATTGATTATAAATCTTAATTTGATTATTGGTTTGGGGATAGTAAGTAATAGATAATTTGAGATCGGTTCCTAGGATTTGGCTGAATTCCTTCCAGAACTATAATATGAATTGGGGGCCGCGATCCGATACTATAATATCAAAAGGACTATAATATCGATATATATAATAGAGATATAATTATATTTGAATTCGAATATCGATTGATTTATAATAAGGTATAAAGATAATTTACTTCGTTAATCGATCAATAATAACTAAAACATTGTTATATCCGTATTTATCCTTATTAAAATTGCAATAATCTATAATAACATATTGTTATACTCGATTAGGAATCAGAAATGGATGCAATAAACCAGGGGTACAATCATATAAAATGAAACTGTATTTACAAATGTGACAATTGCATATATATCTGGCTACGATATCATACATTTTAGACCAATAATATTGTTGAAATAATAAAAGGTAGGTTTTACTTGTACCAAAATAAACAATAAAAACGGAATTATGGATTTCACGAATCAGATAAATTCGAAGATTGTTGACATCGGGTATCATCAAACGGTTATCGTAAAGTAAAAAATCATTTTGGAGTAATATATACTTGTAATCTTGGATAGCTTGTATTCTGAATACTAACAAGTTATCTATAGTTTTATTTGCTTCGATAATACAATTAACTAAATCGAATCGAAAAGTGATTTCATTCAAATCGATATTAATAATCGCTGTTTTGTTTGAATAATACTTTCGTAAAGCTTTTCTCATGATTTCGGTATCAACTTGATTATCTTTAATAAACTACTGAAAGCGATTCTTTTTCTTGATATAATTCTAAAAATCCAACTCATCGATTCGATAAGTTAAGGTATCAACAAGAAAATTATCTTTTCCAGGGCGATATATAATAATGAAATTATAATCGATTAAAACTTCTATTTAACAAATTTGTTGGGTATTGAAAATCTTAATAATCATAAAATATTCGAGGATTTTATAATCAGTATAAATCTTGATTTTATATAATGAACCGATGAATTCCGTTCTCCAATAATTGAGAAATCGAATGATTGATAGCATTTCCTTATCATAAATTTTGTAATTCAATTCAACAATAATTATGATTTTGAAGAAATAAGCTATAGAAAACCAATCTTCGCTATACTATTGTAATAACATATTAGCAATTACCCCATCGAATGTATTTGTTTCGAATATACAAGGGAATCGATGATTATAATATTATAGAAGCGAAACGAAGATAAACTTTTTCTTCAAAATATTGAATATGTTTTGGCATACTTTATCGAATACGAATTTAATATTTGCTTTAATAAATTCATTGAAAGGTTTCATTATTATACCATAATTCTTAATAAACCATCAATAAAAATTACAAAAACCAAAGAATGATTGAATCCCTTTCATTATTATCAGAAAAATTCAATTCTTAACTACCTTAATCTTTCAGGGTTCACCTTTAACCGATTTCCCTACATCATGCACGACCCCATATCTTGCACGCACTTTTAATTTTATAAAATATCAACCACCATGAACGGATATAACGACGATATACCTTCAGAGGCCTATATAGAACTTATATTAATTCAAATTAAAGGGGAAGAGTATCTTAAATATATTCAAATAACAAATTTCTTTAAAATCAATTGTTCAATGCTTTTTCGGTATTATAAAGGCAAAACTATCTTCTGTAGTATTGTATATACTAAAACTCATTAATCTTTTTCAAAAAAGCAAAAAGAGGCTTTAATCGATCAAATTAATAAATTGATATAAAAATCTATATCCCCTACAAATTGTATAATCAAAAATCTTACAAAAGAGATTATAAGTTGCTTTTTAAGGAAAAACTGAACAGCAAATTTCGTGAAAAGGTATAAAATATATCTTCAAAATCAATATCTTTAATATATTGATAATTTGTATATGAAAGTTGATAATGTTATTGTATTTGAGCATTTTTATAATCTAATTTGAATTATTTTGTATTATTATTGAATTTTATTATTTAAAAGAATTATACTAATGCCCCTCTTTTTTTTATTTAGTTAATAAAAATAATTACAAAATATAATATATTATCCAAGAATATATACAATTGGGATAAAAAAGATTTTATAATTGATTTAGGAAGAATTATAAAAAAGATAATGAATGCTAATGTATATGATCGTAATAAAGCTACGAAAGTTAAGCAGGATAGATCGAAAGAGTTTATCATCCTTTTAGCATATATATATACCAATAATATGGCTATTTCATTTATTCTAATTTATAAAAGGGAATTTGGAGATCTACAGAATATATAAATTGATGAGATAGGAATGAAGGATCAGGTTTATTTCGGAGCTTCAAGTAATGGATGGTTATCGAATACATTCGGTCTTATTTGACTTAATAAGGTTTTTCAACATTATACTTATTCAAAAACAGGGAAAAGATATTGTCTATTGATTATAGATAATCATTCTAGCTATATGAATATGGAATTTATATCGAAATACAACGAATTGAAGATCATTTTATTAATTCTCCTTTTCTACTCTATATATTGACTCTAATCTTTTGATATAGACTATTTCCTTTCCCTTTCGATGAATTATAATATAGAATTTAATAATCTAATGTACAAAAGCGGAAATATCGTTGGAATATCGAAACATAACTTTTGGATGATATTTAAGGTTGTTTGAGCTCAATCTACTATTACTTATAATATCCTGAAATCTTTCGAAAAAGCCGGCATTTATCTTATAAATAAGAACATTATTATTCGCAATATCGAACCAAAGCAAGCCCCTACACTATTTACATCAATGCAATTCATAGGGAATAAAATAAAGATACTATATATAATTAAAATTCTTCATCATTTTAAATTAGAATTTCGCCTCAAACAGGATCCCGATATCACTCAGAAGCTTTTTAAGGCTGCATTTATGTATACAACTAATACTAATATCCAATTGCATAAAACAAAAGATCTAGAAGAAGTTTTGAAGATTGAAAGAAAGAAAAGAATCTATTCTAAATATTTAAATCTAATAAAGGAGAAAAACGGAGGTGCTTTTTTATATTCCCTTTTATAAATCGAAAGAATTAGAATCTATCAATTGATGAAAGCACTAATTGTTGAATAGGAGAAGGAAATTAAGAAGCAAAAGAAAGCCGAAAAGAAAGTTGAAAAAGAATGGAAGAATAGAACGATTAAAGAGAGGGTAGTATAAAGGAAGGTCGATCGTCAAATTGTATATAATATCAAAGAAGAGATGAAAAGAGCTTGGAAATCATTAATATTTTTTATTAAAAGAGTACAAATGATTCAAAAACGTTTTCTTATTATAAATCTAATATTTTAAGAAGTTATAAAGGATTATAATATTATAGAGATTAATAAATCAATAATGGAAGAAAGAGGGGAGGTATTGTATTCAAAGGCCGGACGATGTATCAAGATTTCGTTGAAATTGAAAATGTAAAGGTTTTTTAATTCTATAGGATAATACTATATCTCTTTATTGCTCAAAAAGAATTGTAGCTTTATATCTTATAATTTATAATTAATATCGAATTTTGAAGTGATCGTAATAGGAATATGAGGGGCGTGCAAGATGTGGGGTCGTGCACGATGTAGGGAAATCGGTTATTTCTTTAATAGAAATAATAAAATCCAAATATTTAGTATATATAATATTGAATTCGTATTTCTTAAAATCCATTTGTAAGCCAATGATTTCTAATCGTTTAAGAATTAGCTTAACATGAATTTAATACTTTTTTTTGTTTTCGGAATAGATTAGAATATCGTCGAGGTATACTATATAGAAGATATCTAAATAATCGAATAGAATATTATTCATATAACACTGATAGATTGCAGAACCATTTATTAATCCGAATAATACAACCTTGCATTTGTATAATCTGTATCGGGTTTGAAAAGTAATATACTCTTTCGAAACAGAATCCATTTTTATATAATGAAAAACTTAACGAATATCGAGTTTGGTAAAAACCTTAACACCGGAAAACCAAGAAAGCATTTCGTTAATCAAAAAAAAGAGATATCGATCTTTACATATCAAAGAATTCAATAATCTGAAGTTTATATAGAATTTCAAACTACCATTGGGTTTCTTGATGAATAAAATAGATGCAATATAAAAGATTTAATTAAATTCAATAAAACCTTTATTAAGATTATCTATAATATATTCTTTAACGATTTCCAATTGTTCTAAAGATATCTTGTAAAATGGATTATAGTATAAAGCTTATTCTCTTTTGTTTTTTAATATGATTTTATAATTATAAGATCGATTAGAAGACAAAATGTTTGATTCATATTTAGAAAAGATTCGATAATATTATCGATATTCAGATAATATTTCAGATTCTGAATCGATTTCGGTTAGTATTCGATCGAGTTTCTTTCGAACTTTTGTATTCTTGAATTCGGTCAGGGCAATCAATACTCTCTCTTTTGTATATCGTTTGTTCCATTGGAAGTTTATTATATTATCGAATTCTTTCAAAATAATAATAAAGAGTTCAATTTATTCATCTCTTTTGTATTCTAATTGAAACTTATCGGGTTTGAATATATATAAATCGAGGACTTCGGGCGATATACAAAAAAAGTATTCGTAAATTTACAATAATGATATAATTGATTGAAAAGGAGATGGATTGAACTTGAAAGGAATCAGGACTTCTTCCTTTTCAATAAGAATCTATATTATATTCATATTTGAAGATTCTTATTGTATATTATCAGTTGCAATTGATCTATTCAATTATGAATCTCTTCGATTCCAATATTCTTCGAATTGATCATTTCGTTGATTAGCATTTTATTGGACTAATCGATCGATCTTCCATTTGCAAAAGGATAATTAAATAATAAGGAGATTATTCGAATAAAAAATAGTACAGAGTCTTTCTTTAAACCATTCGAAATATCGATTAAAGCAATCGAGCTTTATTCGAATCTCTAATAATCAAAGTCTATCTAAAATAATACTATAACTCCCTAATTCAATAATAAGGAAAAGGACAAAAGATTGTTTACAATTATTGATCATTAGATTAAGAAATGTAAAATAAGTAATAACATAGCCTTGTATACTATTATACTCTTTAACTTCAATTGAAACTTCAAGTAGTATAATTCTAGGTTTAAATATAGGAAATAAACAAATAAAGAATATAATATTAATAAAAACAAATCCATTTACTCCAAAATCAATAAAAACTCTTGATCGATAAGTATAACCATTTTTCGAAAGATTACAAAAAAGGATGAATACTTCTCCTCCCATAAACTTGGTTAGATCAAGAAATCTTATATCCTATATAGTACTTAGGATAAAAACAAAATCTAAATATTTGATTTTAAATACTTTTCTTCTTCTAAACAAATATTCTGTATAGTTTTAACTGTAGCTTTTGGGCTGAAGTCTTTTTCGGCATCCCGATATTCTTCGAATTCTTCTGCTTTTTCTTATACCATCTCAATCTCATTAAGATTATCGATACAAAGTATCAATGTACGTACTATTTTAGAAAAGAAAAAGGGCGATGAGCATTTGAAATTCGAATAATTATTAGGTGCAGTAAGGCCGGTGTATCCAAAAAGAGCATTCCAGGGTAGAAATAATTTCAGGAATATAAAAATTCCAAAATTGGAACTATTAAAACTTCAAAAGGATTACAAAAAGTTTATAATAATTATTAATTTATGAATAATTACAAAGATTTTTCAATTAATACAATATCGATTTCGTTTTTATAATGAAATTTCGTTTTGATCTACTCTAATAAATATATTTGCGAATTCTTTTATAATTTTACAATCCTTGATAGATATTATTACCACTCGCAAAAGAAAATCGAAAATCTTCCATTCGAAATCCCTAAATAGAACTTTATCATTAGTAATCTTCATTTGAATAACAAATAATCTGAACTTTCTATACCATTTTAGGAAGTTGTTATATCGAATTATATTAAGCATAATTTATATCTTATATTGAAAACGAACATTATCGATTTCGATCAAATTCCAATAGATCATTATAAATTGTTCGATTAATTCGAATATCATAAATCAGAGTACTTGTATATAAAAAGTATAATAATATATTTATACTTTTGATTTGGTTTAATCAATTATATATACATAATATTATATTTCATTTTTAAGTAATATAGTATACAGTTCAAATCATTCTATAATTAATAATTATTACAAACTAATTTTAAATTCAATATTATTGTTAAATTTAGTAATAAGATTTATAGATTTTGATATATATATATCTTGCTATAAATTATGATTAACACAGAAATACAATCTTGACCAATTAAATCGGCTTCTTGAGTAAAAAGACCCCTAATTATTAAATAGATCGTCACTTTCTAAAAGGAAAAGAAAATCCTTAGAGAGCCCCAAATGATCAAATCATCTGATCAAAATTTTCTTCCTCTGATTTCGGGATCTTCGGGTTTGCTTGGATAAAAATCCTTGAATTTCGATTGAAAGAATAAAAGGAATCCCAAATATTATTATTAATCTAGATACTTATATAAATATTACTTAAGATTCAAAAGGAAATTACACTATTACAAAATTCATTATCATTATAGCTTTCAATTATCGATTCTCCTTTTTCAAATTTATAATCATTATATAAAGATTTTATAATTGTAATAATAATTCGAAAAAAGCAATTGAACCATTGAAAACATTGATTTCATATATTAGAATCTTTTTTTTACCAATCTTCTTTCTTCCAATAATAATGTTATCCAATCCTATATTCATATTTTCTTCAAAGGGTTATTGAAATAATTGAAAAGAAGAAGAAAGTTCCTCAAAATATACTTTCGAAGATTCGGAATGTATAGAAGGAAGAATTCGTTGTATTATGAAAATGATAGTATACTTCTAAAGAGATTTATTTTCGTCGACTAAATCGGAATAGATCTTCTTCCTCTAAATATAACATTTGTAAAAGTTCACCTAAGAAGATATTATTAAAATGAAGTATTATTTGAAAGACCATCAGATGACCAAACACTTATAAATGAATTGTAGATAATATAACACACAAAAACCATAATAAAACTGAATAAACAAGATCAATTATATTCTTTAGAATCTACAACTGAAGAACTATAGCTCATAAAAAGCAACTAAATATATATACACAAATACCCATTTATAGACTGCAGGGTTATACGTATACATTATTAGAATTACCATTTTACTATACTAAATCATATGATTCGTAACGCATACATACGGATGATCAGCTCATAAATTGATATGGGAGATAAGAGGTATCACGTGGTTAGCCTCCTATGGTTCACGATTCGTGACACCCATAAATTGGAAACTTATATTGTTCTGTAATATAATCTTTAATTAAATTAAAAGATATAAAAAGCTTACTATAAATAAATGAATCCATTTTTAATAATAAATCCTCTTTCTGAATTATCCAAATTAACTAGAATTCTTTTAACTATAATATCTATTGAATATTCTGTCTTTATGATATCCTTAATAATATCATATTTTACTCTGGAAATAACAATAAATTATAATTTATTATAAACTAAAACATTATTATTCTACTTTAATATTATATATAATTTATAAATTTTATTTTGCAAATATTCTGATTTTCGACTAAAAACATTTACTCTAACATTTTCATTTCCTTTAATATATGAAATTCTGAAATTATAAACAATCATAATTTCCGATTATCGGATCTATTATCGATTTAATTCTTTCGTTATAATAAAATAAATCAAATTCTTATAATCTATATATATCTGTATTATATATTTTGATCCTTTCAAATATACTCTTTATTCCCTAAAAGTATTTATTATTATTAACAATTCTTTATTATATATCTCATAATTTAATTCGATTAACAATAATTTGTATAAATAATAAACAATTGATTATTATTTCCCATTCAAATCAGATTGATTCAATATTACTCCTATTATATAATCTAAAAAATCTATTTCTATAACTATTAATAATTCTAAATCGAATACCCGAAAAACTAATTCTTCTACAAATACTTTCTTGAAATATTCGAATACTTTTTGCATTACATTTATTCATCGGAATTCCTTTTGATTCTTTTTTGTAATTTTCATTATTGGGGCAATTATTTTTGAAGAATTCTTAATAAAACATCAATAAAAGTTAACAAATCTTAAAAAAGATTATACTTCTTTTATACTAATTAAAGATTCCCATTTTATAATTATTTTTACTTTATTAAAGTTCATCTTAAAATCTCTAAAAAATATAATATAATCTAAAAACTCTATTTCTATAATATAGAATTCATATTTATTGAATTTGCATTGAAGATCTATTTCCTTTAGATATTACAAAACCTTATAAATATCCTTAATATATTATTCTTTTGTTTTCGAGAATATCAAAATATCATCTAGATAATATATACAATATATATCTAAATATTTTCGTAAAATATTATTGATTAAATATATATATATTACTAATATATTCATTAATCTAAATAATATAATCTAATATTCATATAATCTATATCAAATCCTAAATATAGTTTTCTATTCCTTATTTTCTTTTATTCTAATTAAATAAAATCCGTTTCTTAAATCAAATTTAAAGAAAATCTTGGTTTTTTTTAATCGATCTTTCAATTCTATAATTATCACGGGAAATGATTACTATATCAACCCAATTAACCATTCGTCAAGTGTGGCGTCACTTTTGGTGTGACAATAATTAATAGAAATAAATATCGATCTTTAATCATTATATTATTGAATTTACAATAATTTATATGTAATCTTTTCATATTATCCTTTTTTAATACAAATAATATAAAACTAACAATTTATAAAATGGATTCTTTAATCCATCCTTTTTCTAATACATTATTAATATAATCCCTAAGCATTCCTAAATCAAAAACCGACATTGAATAGATTGATCCGAATAAAAGCATCTTATCTTTCTTCAATATTATCTTATAATTCTATAATTCATATTCTAATAAAACTTTATAGTCTTTTCTTTTTTCGAATAATTTTTTATACTTTTAATATTATACTAATATTAACATTTCGATCTATTTTTCTACAAAAATATTTTCAAATAACTTTTTTTATTTATTCTTCATTTATATAAAAGATTCACCTTCCTTCATTATTAATAAAAAACCCTGAATTAAACATCCTATATTAATAATATTATTTGTCTTTAATTCTTTATTATATATATTCAACTTTATAAACTCTAATATATCTCATTGATTATTCTTTTTTGGAAATAATATAATTTTTAAAAACCAATCAATCTAAAGATTATATATCTTTAATTATAGTATTCCCAAAATGATCTATTGATTTTTTAATAGAACAATATTGAATTGGATAATCTTTTTATATTGAATTATACTTATCTATAAAAAGCAAATCTTCTATAAAATCTTCTTATTCAATCCGATTAATTATTTATCAATTAGCTATAATTGATATAGGATTCGTTTCGTTTAAAATTGTATTTCCAAATGCTTTATAATTCCTAATACAATAAAATTTCTTATAATCCTTGAATCAATTATAATCCAGATTATTTATTCATTTATCTTTATATTACAATAAATCTATTCTATTTATTCTACAATATTTAATTATCCTCGATCCAGAACTTTATTATAATCTATTTGATCAATTTTAATTGATTTTGATCAATTTCATAATTATATAATTGAACCTTTTTTGATTTACAAAAGTTTCCTATTCTTTTCTTAGAAAACTAATTTATAACCTTTTTATTTGATAAATGAATTCTACATAATTCATTATAATAAATTATTCAATTCATCATCGTATATTCAAATAATAGAGTTTTCTTATAATCTTCTTTAAATAGAAAAGATAATAAAATTCGATAATACTTCTATTCCTATAAATCTATCATATTCATTCCTTTCTCATCTTATAATAATTCTATTAATAATTCTTAGAATTCCTGATAATCTATATATTTAACCTCCGATATATTTGAAATATATAATTAAAATACAAAAATAATATTAAATTAAACCTTACCAAACTTTTTCTAATGATTTCCTTTTAATGATTTCTTATTTCAATATTCTTTAACTCAATAATCTACTTTATTATATTTAAAACAAAATTTATCTTTTCATCTTTATTCTATCTTTTCCTTAAATAATTTATTTTTGAAAATTATATCTAATTGTATTGATTCTTTATATAATTATTTATTTTCTCAAAATCTTCCTTTATTCTTATAATACTTATTATAATCTCTATTTCCATAAAAATTGAAAGATCAACATTCCTTCTGATATTTATAAAATATCTTATCTATTTTAATAAATTCCTCAATCAATTCATTTAGATCTTCCTAAATACAATTACAATCCAATTTTAATTTAATCTTAGATTTGAACCCTTTTCGATAATAATTTATTATCATATTTTCCTTCCATTTAATAATACCTATATACTTTCTGAATTCCACAACATATTTAACCATTGACCCTATTTACTTAAAATTATAAATCTTGAATTCAACATTATATAATTCATTAATATTTCCGAATACTCATCATATTTCTCTTTTAAACCCTTCAAATCTTCCAAAAATAATTTGAATTAAATATATTTATTCCTTAAACTTATTCAAATTAATAAAATAATCCTTGAAATATAATTGAATCCATTTAATAACTTCTCCTTTAAGATAAGAAATAATCCAGATACTTTTGTCGATATTATAATTGAATTTATCCTAATTAAATTGAAAGTAAATCTCAAATTGAAATAAGAAGGTTTCTAACTCTTATCAATTATCTATAAATCGATTTAGTAAAACGACTTTAAGAATTTCGATAACAATAATTTCCTTGGAATCTTCAATTCCTTCTATAAAGATATCTCCGTCCTTATCGATATTTTCAAAGATGATCTAGCTAATCGTAACAGGGTTGCTAGATTATAATATTTTGGAAGATATAATATCGTTACTTATCGAATCAATATTTGAAGCAATAATAATATTCAAAGTATTACAAAGTTTGTTATTTAAATCATACAAAAGTACTTTAAACTCTCGAAATAATTTATAACTAAATATCAAATAAGGATTTAAATAATAATAATAATAATATACAATTCATAACTAATAATAAAATATACTAAATAATTAATCTTAAACACAAAGCTTTATAAATAGAATCCATTTTTCTTATATAGATCTTTCTATATTTTTGAATCACTTTGAATCATTAATAATCCTGAATAATCTTGAATCATCTTGAATCATTAATAATCCTGAATAATCCTGAATAATCTTGAATAATCTTGAATAATCTTGAATCACCTTGGATCATTAATGATCCTAAGTAATCCAATATACTTGTTTTTTATATTCTGATAATACATATATACGAGTTTCTAAAATGATCGAAATCCTATAATAATTCGAGCGAATCGAAACTGATTTGCATATGGCCCAAGCTCATGAAACCAGGTCATCTGTTTACCATCGTAACATATTTATTAAATAAAAAACTAAAGATATATTATCTCAACAAAAAGTTGATATTCAGATTCAATATGACGAGTATCAAGATAAAGGGAATTTTAATAAGGAAGTATCTTTTAATTGATATTATAATAAATATAAAAGGATTGATTACAATTCAAGAATTTATTAAAATAATATAATAAACTCTAAATTATTAGATTCTTAATAGTTTTAATCAATTGATTTAGTAGTTGTTGAATAATATAAAATTGAAATGGTTGAATAGTGGAAAAAATGTCGACCCGGTGATATTGGCGATCCGATGATAAACCACATTATATGAAATTTTGATTATATATTATATTAGAATGATTTATAATGGAATAGAATGTAATAGAAGTATATAGAACTTTTTTATTTCTAAAGTTGAATATTATTGAATATTATTTCATTTTATTATATAAAATAATTCTATAAGATTCGATTTCATGCATCTCATTCAAACCCCGATGTATTTTTCCTCGAGTCACAGATCCCCATTCTAACACCTGACCTCACCGGTAGCTCCATCACCATTACTTCATTCCTTGTCTTTTAATTTTCATAGGCCTTTTCTTCTTTATGTTTCTTCAAGTAATCGTTCTTCTCCCCCTTTAATTAATTTTCCACTATTTCCGATCAAGTTATACACCAAATGTTACGATGACTTTCACAATTACACTTCAAAACACATGTATCTCGATACATCTCCCGATTTGGTTTTGACTTTTTATACACATACGTATTGATGAAGTGCAAGGCGAAACATACCAAAACATATTTATACACACTCCCTAAAAGCTCATTGAAGGTCATATTGAATTAATTCACCCTAATTCCACTCCCAAGGCCTAGGTATACACTATCATTTATTGGATATTTAGTATTGCATCACGCATCTATTTGCGAGTCTTCTCCTACAATGTTGCGCTCTTGACTTTGGCAGGACGGCGAGAATTCCTCTTGCGCTTCTTTCCGCCATTTTCCCCCTTAGCCTTCATCTCCACCTCATCTTCACTACCCAAACCCATGTCTCTCTCAATCTTTAATATCTCGAAATCCTCCCTGACACCGCCACTTTCTCTTCCATCTCCTTTCACTTCCCCTCCATACTCAAATACTTTTTCATCTTCCTCTCCATCATCATTTCCTATCGCACTACCACTTCTACTGCCCCGAACCTCACTTGTGCTTCTCATTTCTTTCTTCCCACAACACTCCTTGTTCCCAACCCTCTGCTTCCTCTTTGCTGGGCTCTGCTTGCTGCTTTCTAGCAGCTGCAAAGCAGATCCCGAGACCTTAGCAAGTTCACCGAGCACTGGAGGTGAACACATGTTCAATCCAGACTGCGGACGTAAATTCAGTGGTGAGATAGGGGCTGAGCTATTTAAAAATGAACTTGTCATCATGCGAGGAGCCATACCTAATGGAATCCGAGGACCAGTTGGAGGAGCTTTATCCAGGCCCAAGGATCTTTGAACTGCTGCACGTTGTACAGCCACACGTTGCGCAGCAGCCCGTTGTGCATCAATTTGCTTTTGGATGTCAACTTTCTGACCACGTAGCTTTTGGGTTACTTGATCTTGGGTAGCTTGACGCTGAGCTTGAACATGATCCGGGGCTGTAGCACTTTGCTCTTGCGCATGAACCGACTGTTGTGCTTCAACTTTCTTCCCTTCGACGACTGCACGGTGTGCTTGAATTTTCCGAGCCTGAAATAACTTGTGGTGCAGTGTAGTAGAGATGAGTGAGGCAGTTGACGATTGGAAATTCTGGTTAGTGGTTTTGTTTTGAAATGGGAGGTTACTAATGGAAAATGCTCGAGGCATCAATTTAGGAATGGAGTTACCTGTAACAACGGGATTCCTTAGAGCGACATCTTCGACTTTCTCAATAGGTGTGATGGTCAATATGGAGCTGATTTTTGCAGTTTCTTCCACTCCAACCATCTCACCGGAAGCACTAGCCTCCCGTTTTGTGCAGCCACCAACGTTTGGGACAATCTTCGTAGAAGTAATTTCCATCACTGTAGAGAGTTTTCGAAAGGGATCGCCTTTAGGGGCTGATTGTAGATCGACAGACCTGCAATGGGTTGCATTCTTGGCACAGCAGTTCATTCGCTCTGAGATAATGCCCTGTGGGTTTTGAATATACCGTGCTCCAGGCAGATCCTCTGGCTTCTTAATGATCTGGTCAAGATACCCTTTCTTCTTTCGGCTCTTCTTTTTACATTCTTCTTGCGTGGGATTCGAATCATTCGCAGTATCGACCTCTACAATCCTGATCTTTACCGGTTCGATATCCACATCTTTAGGAGCTTTGAGGGCCTGAAATTCAAAATTATGTTAGCAAGCGTCTCAAATAACTACATTGCCACAAACCTCAAAGGTATTATATGCTGTGGTGCCAGGTTTAGGAAGAATTCTAACTCGAAGATGAGTTCCAGAGCGCACAGCTTCAGCAAACTGAATGATTTTGACGTATTGCTCGAACTCGAATAACTCCTGTGCTTCATACTGTTCGATTTGATAGAGCTCGTAGATGTTTAAGCAAGAAGAACCTCCACTTGATCCAGAATAATTCGCATCCAGTTCATATAGCCCTGGACTCGACTCCATGATGAAAGACAATAAAGTACACCATTAAAACGTCGATGTCTTTTAATAAACAAGATAGCAAAGATGAGAGAGAGGCAATAGTCAGATTGCGTTGGTATTGTTATACTTGACCTTTAAAGAGAGAAATTGGTCTTAAAGTGCTGAGATTATTGAAGCTCTTTACTTTTTTTATTATTACTTAAACGAAAGACGGGAAGGTATTGCACTGCCCTATCGGCGAAAGGGTGTCTTAATCTCCGAAGATAATTGATATCAGACGAGAACATTGATGATTGAGGAAAGTCACTATAAAAAGAATTGATTTGATGTTTAGGAAGGGGCGGTTTCATGGATGCCACATTATTTTTGCCAAGACGGGTAGCTGCATAACTCAAATATACAAAGGCTCAAGAAGCCCAACCGCACAGACCGCCACGCTATCCCAGCCGCAAACACTGGTCCGGCATATGCTACTAGGTACTATTGCGCGTCGATTGCATGACAAACCGACTGTGTTATCGCTCGTTAATCAACATCGCAGTGATTAGAGATCCCCTCGTACTTATTGCAATTCTCCCTATTCGCCTAGCTCTATGTCATGATTACCTTATAAGGATCACTTCTAATTACTCCTCTCAAAGGGTTAAGAATGTAAAGCAGGCTCATACATGGCTCTCGCACTTTTCTTTGGATCTCCAGATTAAGTACCATTTTGCTTTCCCATCGCTCCCTTGGCATGACTAGGATGTGGATTCTCGGGAAAGCGCAGAGACATTCCAGCCCAAAAAGTACTTTGGCTTTACTTCTTGACTAATATTTTCAGTAAAACCTAGACAGCCCGTCTACTTGCACATTAGATGCTGAAAAAAGGTTCACCCTTTAACCTCCAACACTAGTGGCTTGCTGAATGAGGCAGCCACATGGCTCTTTTCCCGCATGACCTTCATTGCCTTTTTGGAAACAGCACAAAACGGAAAATTTTTGCTTTCATCTGAGTACGAACTTATTGTTCACTGACTTATTGAAGAACACCGGTAAGGCCGTATCCTGCGTTGTTGACTGGGTCCATGCGTGCCAAATTAGACTTTTGTGGATTTGAAAGAGGTTGGAATTCAGATTGACTAGTTGTGGCTGTTAGAGAGGCTCCAAGCGCATGTCGAGAATGAAATCCCTTGTCACTTGTCCCCTTGAACTTCAAATTTCTAGGCTTACGATCAATTGCGACTGCAATATCCTTCCTGTTGTGAAATTGGTCAGCCTGTATTCTGTACCAGGATTCAAGAAAGCTTAACTGTCGAAAACCTCCTGGATGAGGTTGTTTCCGAATCCGAGTGGAAGTACCGCTGACGCAAAAAACTCTAGCCATGATTATTGTGGTAAGAACACGCGATCTAATTTGATAGGTTTCGTTTAAATCGGTTATGAAATATGCATCTTATGAGAATATGCTAATATATACTCATCAGATATGTCAATATCCTACAAATGCATACATCTACGTCGGTTTCAAGCAGGCAGACTCCTGCAGAAGCTTTAGATGTATCAGGAAAAGTAGTGATTTATTACCTAGATTCCATGCCTCATTATCCTTCTGGAACTTGTTAAATAGTGTATGAAATATTGACTTTCTTCTATCACAACTATTTGAAATAAGGGGGAGAGGGCCGAGACGGGCTGTGGTTGAAAGCGGAGGCAGAACGCTGAATTAGCTCGATGTCATACCGCGTTATTGTCAGACTTCTAATTACTGAATTTTAGCAAACACTGCAGGGCAGGAGAAAATGACTTGGAGAAGCAATGCGCCTTGCCTTGAATACCAGGTACAAATACATGTTTAAGTATAGGATCAGAAAGTTCTGTCTCCGCTTATCAGATCTGAATATCGTCCCATGACCCACCCCTCTTTCTACAACAAAATTTGGGGTAACCTTTGTTTAGACTATACGGAAAGCCAATGGCTACAACTATATCTTCTTTGGAACGTCCATAAGCTTCCGCAAGTACATAATTCATACTCCTCTGGACCACCCCCACGCTGGAATAGTTTCCTAGGGGAGCAGCTGGTTAGTGGGTCATTCCAACCCCGCATTGTGATACCACACAAATTAGCAAATACGGATTGGAGATATATTAGACATTTGAAATACAGATGACAACACGTTTCGATTCCCAGTGTTCTTGTCTTTATGTTGAAAATAAGCCATGTTTGCTGTTATCTCCTTTCAATTGCAATCTTAGTTTGCGCTTGATTTTGCCTTGCATTTGGAAGGATATATCCTTCCAATACAGTTTAAGCTCGCATATTCAATTTACTTTCGTACACAGTTTACCTTCGTACATAATACAACTATTCTAAAACCTATTTGATAGTATGTTTCACGCTATTTTATATAGGGAAGGTTAAACTATTAAGTCACTGTTTTTCAATACCTACAACCCCCACTAAAAAAAAAGAAAAGATCGAATCATTTTGTTGATCATTTTGTAAATTATTTAATATTTATATATATTCAATTGAATATTTTTTGAGAAATTTCAATAATTGAAATCGAATATGATATTATTACACTATAATAATTAATATATTCGATATCAAAATAGAATTAAATAGAGATTATATAATCAAAATATTAATTTCTTATATAATTATTTCTAAATTAATTTCTTATATAATTATTTCTAAATTATTATTTAAAATTTGTACACACAATATAACCTCGTATACACAATATAATTTCGGGTATATAATTTTATTTGATATATATAATATAATCTAATATATACAACGTTATTTTAGTAAGATTTTCATTATTTACATACTGTTTTTCGAAACCAGCGATCTCCACTAAGGTATCAGCCACTTGTAGCATTCTTGGCGAATCACATCCGACATCACACAGCATGTTCCACTCAAGTATATCTTAAAAAATGCCCCGCTCAATACTCAGTTTTCCCACTCCAACCCACCTCATTCCCCAAGCCTAACCTCATAAACAACCCAAACACCTCCCAAAATGCGTGCACACGACCTCCCAGATTTCAAGGATATGCCTCCCGTCGAAGGCATGCCTCAAGGAACGGCCTGGGGCCTCTTTGACAAAAACGGCGAGAGAGACAACTGTGGTACTCTCAATTTGCTCACACCAGAAAATACACTTGAAGCAAGTAAGGAGATCAAGTCGGGTAGAAGTGTTGCTTTAAAGTATGTTTTCATCTTATTCGGTTTTACACATTCCTTTCTCAAACCAAGTTTTTCGTCCCTCAGCCTTTCCGCATTAAAATGTCAAGAAGAAGATGGTGAACGAAAATAAAGAGACAATGTACTAACATCTATCCACCCCTAAAAGTTGGTCTCAAGACCGCATCCACGAACCCGGCTTCGGTCGCGAGGTTCCAAAACATACAATTCGGGATCTAACTACCTTAGGTTTCAAAGCATACGATGATGTTATTTCTATTAATACGCAAAGTGGCTCTCAATGGGATGGATTTCGTTCGTCCACCTTGCTTTCCTTCCCCATCCTGTACATTTCGTATCTCTATGATGTCCTTCGCCACCCCATGCATTCCGTATCCTTCCCCTTCCCCCCCGCAAGCTAATCAATCGGAGCTAATCCTCTCCCTCCTTCCAGGTCACTGGGCTCACCAATCCACATCCCTCTACTACAACAACCTCCCCCACTCCGAAATCGCATCTCCTCTACCCGGCGCCCACAAAAATGGAATAGAAGCCTGGACCACACGCGGCGGTATCGTAGGACGTGGGATTCTAATCGACTACGTAGCCTATGCTCAGCATCACAATATATCCTATTCACCAGTGTCAAGACATGAAATTAGTATTGAGACGATTGAGGAGATAGCGAGGGAACAGGGTGTTATTTTCAGACCGGCAGACATTTTGATTGTTAGGAGCGGATTTGTGAAATGGTATGAAGAAGCCGGTGCCGAAGAACGCATCCGAAGCGTGAAGAACGCCCACAAATTCGTAGGAGTGAAAGGATGTAAAGAAACTGTCGAATGGATATGGAATCGCCACTTTTCAGCAGTAGCGGGCGATACGGTGGGTTTTGAGTGTTCGCCGCCGGCGGAAAAACACTCGGAGTGGGTGCTGCATGATTGGCTTTTGTCATTATTGTGAGTTTAAATTTTTCTTTTCCCTTCGCCTCTCAAGCATTTCTCCCTCAAATTACTCTTTCCTTCCTCCCTCAAGCAAACCATGCACTAATACTCCTCCCCCCCCGCTTAAGCGGCTGTCCAATAGGCGAACTCTGGAATCTAGAAGAATTGGCCAATGTATGCGCAGAACAAAATCGATATTCTTTCTTTTTTACTAGTGCGCCGTTGAATATTCCTGGTGGGGTAGCGAGTCCGCCGAATGCTGTTGCGATTTTTTAGAGTTGGTTGGGGAGGAAACATTGGGTGGAAGGAGGGAAGGACGAATGGAAGGGCGGGAGGAAAGGAGGAGGAAGCGAGGACGAAGGGGTGGAAGCGAGGCGAAAGAGTAGCAACTGTAGTTGGATTTTTGGAATATTTACATCGCCACTTCTTAGAGCACCTGTAGTAATCTTGACCTCTCCGCTGCGTTGGCTTGTCTCCTTTGTTCTCCGTCCATATTATCTGTTCCATCAAGTCCATACTCAAAGCCTCCACTCCACCATTCCCCCGACGAAAGAAAATTTCATTCTTCCTCCCCTTCTTCCATTTCCCTCTTAACCACCGCTCCCAAATTGACCACATTCCTCAAATTTCCGAATGGCAACACATCACTAATCCTCTTCGCACCACTCAACCACATAACCAACCTATCAACTCCACATCCCCATCCACCAGTAGGGGGCAATCCCACCTCCAACGCTTGAATATATCCCTCATCCACTTTATCCATGGGATTCTCTATATCCTTAAATTTCAACTGTTCTCTGAATTTGTATCGCTGTTCAAATGGCGAATTTTCTTCTTCGTACATATTTGCTATTTCTTGGTGGTGAATGAAGAGTTCCACCCGTGCGGAGACGAGTTGCTTGGTAGCGGGATCGAGAAATGATTTTGAGAGGGGCGCCATGCAGGAGGGGTGATGCATAATGAATGTGGGATCGAAACAGTGGGGCTCGATGTAGAGGGATGCGAGTTTATCTAGGAGACGGGGGAGGGTTGGGTTTTCGGGAACTTCGAGGTCATGTTTTCTGAAGAGTAGGAGGAGCTCTTCTCTAGCGTCATCTTTTTGGAGATCAGGCAACCTTTCTTCAATTGCAGATTCGATCGCAGGGATGAATTCGATTCTTTTGAAGGGCTTTGTGTATAAATCCTCTTCGAAGCGTGGAAGTTCCGTAAAAGGCATGTATTTTACATGTTGAGGATCATCACGCAATTCATTGACGAGATGTACAAGACCCGAAATCAATTTCTCGGTCATGGAGATAAGATCCTCAAGGTCGGCGTATGCTTTGTAAAATTCACAGGTTGTGAATTCCGGATTATGTGTAGCATCAAGACCTTCATTTCTGAACGCGGGACCAATTTCGAAAACTCGATCTAAACCACCGATAACTAGGCGTTTTAACCATAATTCAGGAGCTATTCTGAGAGTTAACTCTTTTTCGGGGAACTCTGTTGCATTTGTTTTGAATGGTTGGGCCATGGCACCTGAGGCCTTGTCGGCAAGGATTGGGGTTTGAAACTCAAGAAAATTATCTTGAACGAGGAAATCACGGATATGTTGTGTGATTTTTGAACGAAGTCGTAGAGTAGCGGCGACATCATTGTTGACAAGAAGGTCGAGATGTCGATTTCGAATACGAGTTTCTGGATCCTCTAATTTTCTGGGTACAGGTGCTAGACCTGGAGTCAATATTTGTGGTAAACCTATCAACTGGAGAGTAGCTGAACCATTCTCTTTACGAACTGGGTAACCAGTTACAGCTATTATATGTTAGATTCACCAAAGAAAAAAGAGAAGGATGACACGTAGAATTTTCACTCACAAATGACATCTCCACGTTGCATAATTTTGCTCAAATTTTCGAAGGAAATGGGAGTTTGCACATTAACATCTTGATTTTTGGATATCTTCCCGTATTCGGCTTCCAATTGAATTGAATAACCGTCTTCTATTAAATTCATGAAGACAAGCTTTGAGCCAAACTTTCGTACACTTTCAAGTCTACCTACAAAAAATCAACCTCTATTCACATTCTGCCCAGAACTGTTCTTACCATGCAGCGTAAGAGCATCGGTTTCATGACTATATCCACATGGCAATGCCGTACAATACTCAAGACAACTTTTCACCGTAGCAATTCTACCAACCTTTTTAATTCTTGGATAATGTAAGGCGCCAGATAATTGAAGTTTTTTAATCCTACTTTCAGAGTGACCTAAGCCTTCCTTCGACCTCACTCTCCGGGCCCTAAACTCCCCTTCAGTCTCGCAAGAAGGAGCTTTCGGCCGCTTGCCGCGTAAACAGTAATGTGTAGAGAAAAGTCGTGCATATGCAGCTGGTTTCACCGGTAGAATGTCATGATAGAGGTAGGGTCTTAAGAACCGTAGACCGGTAAGAGAACTCATCCTATAATCTTAATACAACTCAATTAGCTTCACTTAAATGAAAAACAATGTTAAATCAATGAAAGATGTAGATAGTGAGTTTTTTCAGACAACGGATCGATGTGAGATCAACCACTCTCCCGAAGAAGGGTGTCAGTCGCAACGGTTCTAATGTTATATGGAAATCATCATATAAACTCATGGAAAGATAATAAAGCAATGAAGGAAAGAAGATATCATATACATACCAATTAATTATTACACTCTCCAAGACCAATTGTGGTATGAGAGTGTTATTGTTGACGAAGAAGTTATTTCATAGTTGGAAGCTCAGCTTCGAGTTTTATCTTCAAAAAATAATTTACTTCCGGAATAATGTTTTCCCGACGCTAGTGAAGCTTTCCATTCAAAGTTCATACAAACCTTGGATCGAGGTATCAAACAAAAAGAAAGCCCAGACCTATTTGATATTTTACAACTTGAATACAATCAAACATTGCCCAGTCTCATATATACAAAATACCGCAATCATGTCAATGTTCGGAATGGGTCGTCCTCAGCCATCCTCGCAAGAGAAAATCGCCGCCGCTGAGCAAGAGATGGATCTTATTACTGATATGTTCAACAAGTATGTTTTCCTATTTGTACTCGAAAGAGCACATTAGACTGCCAATGGGGCAAGCTCCGAAAACCCCATAGCTTGCTGCGCTCAAAATGTTGAAGATATATTTCTTTTCCAGATAGTCTGCCCTCACGGCAGTAGCCAGCGGAGCGTCATTATTCATGAAGCTATGAATAGCTTGATGTCATCTAGTCTATACTGACATGTTTCCACAGACTCAGTCAATCCTGCATTAAGAAGTGCATTCCTAAAGAATACCGCGAGGGCGAACTCAACAAAGGCGAGGGTGTTTGCATTGATCGATGTGCGGCCAAGTTTTTTGACGTACAGATGAAGATCTCCGAGTTATTACAAGCAGAGGCAGCAGCTAAAGGAGCTGGTGGCGGTGGGTTTGGAGGTGGTGGATTTGGAATGTAAATTGATTTTGATGGAGGGAAGCTTCTTTAGGGCAGTTTTAATATTGGCCCGTTTGGGTATGCACATGATGCAGAGATGACATGATGATGAAAAGGCATAAAACGAATCACTCGGAAGACGTTGAGGACATGAAGAAACAGTAGTGAGTGACGATAAAACTCATTCCTGTTGATATTGTACATTAAAATGTGGTATAAGGACAGCACAAACGACGTTCATATCCACTGCCCCCAAATCCCAAAACTCCAATCCATATGCTCAAATAATATAAATGCTTGATGGGTATTCCCAAAACGCCTGCTGAATGGAGTTGTCGACTAAGTAATATAAAATCAAGGGCTCCTCGGTGCCACAATATTCGGGCCAGTACCAATTCCTGTGACAGAGCGAACAATCCAATGAGCCCAACTTTCTTTTCTAAAAATATTTTCTAGTTCATCTGCCCGTGTTTCCAAATCATCTACCTGTCTTTCAAATTGAGATACACCATCCTCTACGTCCTGTACCTTTGACACGAGAGAATCAAGCTCGTACTCAAGTTTAGCTCCAAGAACTTCAATATCCTTGAGAGTTTCTGTAACATGAGATCGTTCTTCGCCGAGGAAGTCTTGCGTGTTCTTTCTTAGATCTTGGTATTCTTCGCTCAGGTGCATGTGTAGTTCTTGAAATCTTTCTTGGTCCAAAGCAGCTTGATCCTCTAAAAGGTTGATTCCGTCGATTCTCTGTTGTACCCATGGGCATAGATTGTTTTGGAGATCCAATATCTTCTCGTATATTCGTTTATAATCCTCGTTGAGCAGTTTATGATTTTGTAATGCAAGCCACTCATCTGATTCATCAAACTTGTCAATAATACCAACAGGCTCCCAGGTTAGAATAGCGTCTTCAGCATCGCTAAAAGACACGTGGCGCTGTATTCGATCTTCGCAGCGATGTCTCCTCGTGTGAGACACATCGGAAACACTATGTCGACGATGAAGTATTGCCACAAAATTATGATTGTCACTACGTTCTGCCTCCAAAACTGGGCCTTCAAGGTCACCTTCGCCGAAAATTGAGCCTGAAATTGAAGACTCCTTTGCCACAAGTTCACGCCGGATCTCTTGCGCCTGTGCCTGCCACTGTTCTTCGGCTTCCGTGGCCTTCCTTTCCTCCAATTGTAAAGTACTTGGATTTAGAGTGAGGCCTGGCAAGCTTGTCTTGGAATTATCAGGAGGCGATTCGCTACCCCTTTCACGCAGCCCAGCTTGCGCTAATCCGGTCATGACGTCTTTAGGTTTTGGAATTGCATTTTCATATTCTCCTGGTTTGATTTTCCAACTAAATGCTTTGTTAATTGTTGGGCTAGATGGTGTGCTTGGCCCATAGGGTGTTGTAGTCAGATGTCCCGGGCTAAAGTAACCACCGTTCTCATCCAAATCACGACTTTCGTCTTTCGAATGTTTACTGGCATGGCCGCGTAGGCCAACAGCATCCTTAATTCGTCCAAAACCTTGCTTGGCCTCGCTCATCTTTCCAGTAGCCTTTTTAAACACAGCTTTGTGAAGTTGGAATTCTCGGTCATTCGAAGTTTCCAACATACTCGTGGCCGATCCTGGAGGCTGAGCGGAGTATATGTCATCGGAGACCTCTTTTTTGCGAATATCTGTATCATCCTCTGGCGGCACTGAATCAGCTCTGTTGTGAGACCACATGTATCCACCATGGTCATCCTTCGTGAACGACATGTGAGCCGCCGCGGATTCTGATTTACCATGATCATCGGCACCTGTCCGTCTCGATTTTCCATACCATAACCATTTCGATCTTGCTCCATGTACCAGACTTATGAAGCGCTCTAAATCCCAAGTCTCAATGTCGGCAATCCCAGACTTATCACGACCAACCATTCCCATAACCATTTCACCACTTTTCCCACTAACTTCTGCAAGAGTCGATTTCACCGCTTTTGGAACTGCCCAACCATCTCCCGCGGCACCTTTCGCAGTGACTTGATGTAATCGCTGCAGAGTGTGTCTATCTAACCTCCTAGTACGCTCCATTTTCTGGGATTTTTGAAAGTAAGCTATACCGCGCTTGAGACTAACAACATCAAAAGCGTCCTTAGCCACCGGGGCTCCATAGTAATTGAGCCGATTTCTAGCACCCATGAGTAGTCCTAGGAGTGCTGCCACGGTAGTAGGACCTAGAATTCCATCGGATGGTTCGATGTTGTAGTATTCAGATCCAATTTCAGTCCACCAATCATTTATTGCTCTCTCCGTAACATCGCAAAGACAACCATCGGCGTATTCCTGTTCTAATTTCCCGAATATCATTAGTGCTACTTGACAAAGCTTTACTAGTTCGATGACAGCACCATATAGGGGTATTCGATCGCTCGTTTTGTATAATTGAAAGAATTTGGCTTGTGTCGCAGCCGCCGGGGTCTGAAGACTCATGCCGGATCGACCAGAACATCCTAACCTCTTCAAATTCTCGTTGACAATGAAATCTTCCCTATGTTTCCTCACATCTCCATTCGGTACCGGGATAACATTGAGGCCAGAAGGAAAGCTGCTCAAATTTGTAACCATCAATGTGCCCAATGGCGTATCCTTAGATCTGGCATGATATTGAGAAATGGCGTTGAAGTAGACTCGAAGTCTCGGATTCCATGTCTCCTTATCTGCAGGAATCCCCAGTACCCCTACTTGAATCTTATGGCTGGCATCCCCTGTATAAGTCGTAATAACGAAAGTGGGATGTACCCTCGAACACGCCCATTGCTCGACCAGATAAATTTCGTAACCTTTAAGTTCTCCGTGACGTTCTATAACTTCTGTGGCGTTGTCCTCCTCTAGATATCTGTTAAAAGTCAAAAAGATTAGTCAAGAATTCTGAACTCAATAGTAAGAGTTGAGTTCTCATGCCTGAAAGCAATTGGATCTGCGAATACATAAGGTTGTTTCGCATTCTCTGATTTATTGCCATTATTCTGTTTTGCTTGAGAGGTTGAACCACTTTTATAAGAATGAGAAGTCGTCCTCGAAAGGGTCAAAAGATCCTCTCTATTCATGTTTAGATCATATGCATGAGGAATTGAAAAACGAAAGGACATATTATTCCTTTTATGCCTCTGTCCTTATTAATTCCCTTCCCTTCCTTGTTCACTAGGCTCTTGCGCCCTGTGCTGTGCTGTGGGGTCCTTGATGTGACGTCGATGGATAAAAGGGAAAACCTTCATTGCAATGTCTTCTTCATGAATTCATATATTTATAAATTTTGAATGGAAAGGGAGTAAGGAGTAAGGAATAAGGGATCTTCACATCAATATATGTTTCAAATTGGTGTATCACATAATTTTGAATTCCATTAAAAACAAAATACAACAGTTGTTTTATATGGTGTGCTCTCTAATTCATTCGAAAGTTTGCACACATGCGCATATGATCTGATTGGATTGGTACAAAGTACGGAGTAAGTGAGAGAGAAAGGCCTTGGAAGGTCATTAGGGGCTTTGTTTCTTTTTTGGCTTTATTATCCTTGAACACCTTCTATAATTGGACCAAGCTCCCCTGTGGCTCCCCTAACAATTCATCATTTTCCGGGGTTCAACCTGTAACTGGAACCGTATCAATACCGATGAAGCCCCGATGAAGTCAACATATCATATCATATCGTATTACAACAAACTAAGGACAATCAATAATATTTACGATTCTGCGAGTTTAACAACAGAGCGGCATTATTGATTTTACATATACCCTTCCCATCATCATACACATACAATACCAACATCAAACTCATCATCCATCCGGTATATAAAGACAGCGATCGCGAACATACATTGATACCTATATTCAGAATCTTAAGGCGGGGTGAATAGCTATGGATGTGCTTGACAGGGAGCTTATTAAGCTACAGAGGGACTCCAGCTTTGATCAAAGTATTGAGGATGTGGATAAGATCATACAGCAACTTGAGAGAGCAAGAAACTCTATTGAATCAGGTAAATAAATTCTGACCTCCAAAGAAGCAAGCCTGCGGCGGGACATAGTGACACGAAGACACGGAAGCTTTGAATGTCCCTATTGCCACCTCTGTTTTGCTCTAACTACAGTGGGTAGTCGCTGAACAGTTTTTTTCATCTAGAGCCTCAATCTGTTTCCATAACTTTAGCCCGACTTCAAAACCCGCTGAAGAATGGTTTTGATAAAGTTAATGATGATATCAAGAAGATCCACAAAGCCCATACTACCTATGGCAAGGCCTTGAACGCGGTGAGTGATGCATGCTTGTAGTGATACACATGGCCTTGAGCTGACCATTATCTCTTCAGAACCTCCCAAAACAAACATTACCGACCGAGATCGATGCTCTCGCAAGCTATCCAAAACTCGTAAATCGAGCTATCACCATGCATCTCTTACGCGAAGGACAATTTAGCGTAGCTTCAACATTCTTCGAAGAAACACAAAATTTACAAGAGATTAGCTCGAGGCGGGAAACAAATGGAGACTTATTCACATCACAGAGGGACGACACTTTCGCATCAGACGGAGATGCTTTGGGCGATTTCGCTGCTGAAGAATCACAAGGACTACAAGGTGAATTCGAGACCATGTATAATATATTACACCAACTCAAACAACAAAACCTTCGTCCAGCAATAGAGTGGGCACAAAAAAACAGCACGGAGCTAGAAAGTCGAGGTAGTAATCTCGAATTCGAACTTAACAAACTCCAATTCGTTTGGTTATTTCTAGGCCCAAATGTGAATGGCCTTCCAGATGACGAAAACAACGGTCTACCAGGCGCACTCCGCTACGCACGCATTTATTTTCCTCAATTTCAAAGCCGTTTCCTCCGCGAAATCCAACAACTCATTACAGCCATGGTCTTCGAATCCAATCTCCAAAACTCGCCCTATCAACAAACCTTCAATACCTCCACCTCATGGTCTGACGTCTGCAACTCTTTCACACGCGAATTCTGTTCGCTTCTCGGCCTTTCTGCCGAATCCCCCCTTTACCTCGCTGCCACAGCCGGCGCCATCGCCCTTCCCACCCTCATAAAACTCGCTTCCATTGTCAAAGAAAAACGCACAGAATGGACGACCGCAACAGAACTTCCGGTAGAGATCGCATTGCCCAGAAGTATGATGTTCCATCCGATTTTTGTTTGTCCGGTGAGTAAGGAACAAACGAGTGAAACGAATCCGCCGATGATGATGCCGTGTGGTCATGTGGTTGCGAAGGAAAGTTTGCATAGGTTGAGTAAGGGCGGGAGGTTCAAGTGTCCGTATTGTCCGAATGAGAGTCAACCGAAGGATGCGAAGCAGATTTATTTGTAGGGAAACGCAGGAATTACGCATGGGCATTAAGGGAATGTGTATCTGAGCTTTATGGCAGGCGTATGTCTTGGATTAAATATGGATGGATGGGCTGTGTTGGGTTAGGATATAGCATTACAGGATTGGACGGGGCGTTTATGGGATATGGGACACACACATACATATGTTGAGGTCGAGGTCTACATTTCAGACTGTGCAAGCAATGGGAATAGCGATGAAAACGGAGAGAGATCTCCATACATTAGCATCGACTATGTCATCCACTTTGGAATGAATGAATTATATCACATTAGTAGATGCACACCCAATATAAAAGGCTGCGTCAATACAAAATCTGGCTGAAGAAGGAGTGAAAGAAGAAATACGTCGAAAGTGTTGAATCTAATGAACAATGAAGTGGAATTGTTGCGAAATCAATTGAATAGAAATCACGATGATTAATTATCAGACGTGCAACAAAAGTTTCCTGATTGTTTTAAGTGGTGAAGGGAATGGGATGGATGAAGAGGGTGAGGTAAATGTGAATGGAAGGGCAGTGAAGCGAAGGTGAGAATGAAGTTTGAAGTAAAGTGAATGTGAGTGGAATACATACTCGAGGAGTGTGAGTGGACAACCCAAGTGATATCGACTGGACTCATCTATTTGATCGGGAGCTTCGAGCTTATGTATGAATCATGTCCAGAGAAATACACAAGATATAAAGAAAGATTGTAGAGCAATATGAGCTTTCATCACTAATATATTTAGATACTAAACTTGGTATTTCATAAGCAGCCCATTATATTCATCTTTTGGGTAATAGCTAACTACAGTATCATCAACTTGGTATCTAACAATTCATTCGTATCCCAAGGCCCTTGGTCTTCTCTCTTTACACACACACACTTTCTCTGAGTTCTCCCTCGCTTAATCTCACGTTCCTGCTCCCCATTGTTCTCTCTCTCTCTGTGTGTGATATTTTCAAGGCTGGCTTAATGCCTCTTCTACATATCTCTAAATCTCCTCCTTGACAGGTTGTTTCTTTTCATTTGCGTCTACAACCTCCGTTTTCGTATCAGTCTCCGTATCTGTTTCCATCTTGGTATCTTCCTCTTTTTTTATTACCTCCTTTTCCTCTTCCTTGACAGCGTCTGGTTTGATCGCAGAACCAGGATTAGGTTCAATATCCATCCCCTCTTTGACTCTCTTTTCCCCAGCTTCACTTCCAATATCGTCTTCCGCCGCTCTTTTTAATGCAGTTGATTCTCCACCCTCATGTTTCACCTCAACGTTCATGTCCGCATCTCCATCTGCATCTTCATTCGACTTTCCGCTCACTTCACCATCCTCTTTTTTCGTCTTTTTTTCCACTTCCTTCTCCTCCGTGTAATCCGGCCTTCTTCCCACGGCAGCCTCAACATCAATTCCACCTCCAGTCATCGGTACCTTTCCCCGTTCCTGGGGCCCCATATCCTCCATTCCAATTTCCTCTGGACCTCTCGCATGTGGCATTTCATCCTCCTCTCCCATTCCATTTTCATCTATTCTCCCTATCCAATCTTCTCTATCGGGTTCTCTCTGCATCACCCTCAACTGCGATGCTGGCACCACTCCGGCTTTCTGCTCCTGGCGTAATAATTCTCCTTGTGTAACTCCACCTTCTGCTCTCAACCCCTGTTCTCCTGAACTAGATACGGATGACGAGAGTAATGACATTATTACATGGGAACCAACCGATGAAATTCCATTAACGGATACAGAAACCGTCTCAACACCACCAGGTCCATTTGGTCCATCAATTGTTTCAGTACTCTCAGTGCGTACTTCCCCACGCGGCGAAGCGCCTCCAGAACTCGTACCATTTGAGCCATTGTGCGTGAGGCTTGATTCGCGCTTATTTAACCAACTTATGGGTGTCAATAATGCGCCCCCCAATGCTTCATCGCTACCCAGTCCTCCATTCGCAGATGCGGTTCCAGATGTAGGATTGCTCCAGGTAATGCTGAGAGGGCCGACTGATGGGGGAGTTCCATTGCTGAGGACCGAGGAAGAAACTCTTGGGTCTGGGATGGCCGGTGGAAGGGGAAATGCGGTTATGGGTGATGTGACGTGGATGACGCGGTCGAGGGCGTGAAGGTAAGAGGGAAGAGAGCGGTGGTGCTGGGTAGGATTTAGGAGGAGCTCGGAGAGACGTTGAATTGTATGAGGAGGTTGAGTTGGAAATGTCTTGTTCAAGGTATTTTGTATGTCAAGAAGTTGCTTGTAGCAGATTGATGGGAGGGATTCTAACGAAGGTGGAGAGTCGGAAGAGGGGTTTTCATTATTGTTGTCTTGTTTGGGGGAGAGTGAAGGAGAGGAGGGGCGGGCGTATGTTGGAAGTTTTGGAATTTGGAAATCTGTGATGGCAATCTGGTATTGAATTAGCTATCTGCGCATCAGATAGGATCTTGGAAAAGTAAATGAGATGCAATCGTACCTTTTCCAATCTAATCATCAACCTCTCAAGTAAACTCGGCCATGTTGAGCTACAACCCAAGTGTCAGTCAGTCAGTATTAACCCATCATACTCCACATTCCCGGCGACCATAAGAATGCGCAAAACGTACTAATCAATAGGTTGACCATGTGCGAGTGTCCACAATATTTCCTCATCATTGTCGATTTCCATGTTTTGGGTTTGCGACAAGATGAAAAGTTTTGGATTGAATTGATTTATTCGAGGCTAAGATTGGGAGGCGCGTTTGATAGTGATAAGTGGTCGGCTAGCTTGAGATTGACGCGATTGCGATTGTGATTTTGAGTGAGTTCGGTGGGAAGGAGCTTGGGCCGCCGATAGAATTGAGGGGAGAGGGGTGAAGGGTGGAGGGTGAAGGATGAAGGTTGATTTTTATAAAATCAATACCAGTATAATTGATTGCGTTAAATATGATAATGCCATGTTCATATATTGTTGGCTTTGTTTCGCGGTACATTTGGAAGTTAAGTTAGATATTAATCAATTGATGTATGTTTTATCACGAATTCTTCCGAACCTTCAGCATCTTCCTTTGCCAACAAAGTTTTGAAATTTTTTTACGGAAGCAGCTATCTAACATCTCCCCCTCCCCCCCCCTTTTTCCCTCACGAGCCGATGCCACTCCAGAGAAGGCATCGACCTATGGTCGTTCTGCTTTTGCAAAAGGAGACACCAATGTTCAATCGGATTTCAAAAGATCTACATGATATTTAGAGACTAATGGGAAGATACTACAATATTCTAATCAATATCCCAAATAATATTAGCATATTGCGATGGTAATTATAACATCTCAAAGCATCAATCAGCCTTGTAAGGCCAGGTCGGCGTCCCCGCCTGTAATGAAACCTACGCAATTGAGAACTGGCAATGATGAAGTAGTTTGTGGGCCTTACCAACTGACTCAAAAAAGTCGAGATATACCTCGCTCGAGCTCGAACATAATTCCTAAACAACATCGATGTAGAGCAAATGCCGTGTTCTTGTGTTGAGGATGCCGGCTGCACAATTACTAGACTTATCCTCGCAGTTGATCATGAGTTGTGACTGACAAAAACGAAACCTTGAACTTCAACCTCTCCTTTTTGATTGACCGTTGGTATCATCAGCCTTAGGACACTACATACGGAATCTTGGTAATCTTCCGACCGGAACACACTTAACCTTATGGAGCCCATTTTGATTTACATTCGTAATAGAATTTCAAAAAGCGGAATCAAACTCCTAATCTCATACCCAATCCGTACAAGTCCACTCCGAATTATATTGGTTGGTGGAACAATATATGCTGCCACGTTTTCCCATCTAGCGTCGAAATCCTTTGACCACGAATATAAAAGAACGACCTCCCTCGGCTCTCATCCTCTTTCTTTTCTTTCCTCCCTATACTTACCTTGTTGAAACGTTTCGCTGATCAAGCATAGCGACGTTGCGATACGAGTCCTCCATTGCACATCGGGGCGACGAGAATCGTTCAGTTGCCTTCGGGCACCTGATCGGCGGAATTTTTGATTGCACTCCATTGTGGATATTTCCTTTTCATTGGGATCCTGACTTCATGTTGGGACTTGAAGAAGAGTTTGATTTTTATGGTGTGCGAGTGTGCGAGTGTGGGAGTGATGTTATGCACAGTTAGGGAGGTTTGTAAGAGGTCTGGCAGATGATGAATGTAGACGGGTAGAAGTAACAAGCCAGCCATCCATCACTAATAAGACAAGAGCCAATCCATCTCTACCATTGATCTGAAATGTGCAACGTGTGACATTGTGAAACAAATCTATGTTACTGCCAAGATGTTGAATTTTTTCCAATCACACATGGGTAAATGGCATCTGGTGGATCTACTCTTCAACACTTTGAACGAAACTCATTCTTGGAATATCATCGAGGAGGCACTCACTGGCGCTTGATTGTAAGTAAAGTTTATCTCTTTGATAAAATTTCCCACATATTAAAGTTTATTAAAACATCACTTGATTGTTTTTTTTTTTTGGTTTAAAATATACGAAACAAATTATCGCATTAACTTTGCTGACATGCACCTCCATCCTTCCAATTGTTCTTATGCATCATGCAGCGAAAATATGGATCAAATTTAAACAACCCTTTATAGAAACACCAATGATATCAAATTAATTTGGTTTCTCTTCATTCTTATGATTTAACTATTGATCTCTCTGCCGCAGTTCCCGAATTGAACAATCTTCGTTCTATCAAATATATAATATATCAAATATTGCTGAGCCTCACTCGGTTCATTTGACTGCGCCCATTTTCCTAGGATTTGAAAAGGACATCAGCCATTCTATACAACAAATATGACATGAATATAATGACTTCATTGCCAAATCTTTGAGGCTGATGAAGAATTATTTGGATTCTTCTAATACTTCTTTCTATACAGTAGAATTGATAAGAAATTATTCACACAGAGAGATGTAAATAAAATAAGTGACATTTTACGAGGATGAACTTTTTATGTTCTTTTTATGTTCTTTTTATGTTTATATTTTGTATTTGTTATTCAATCTACTACAAATTACCTACCTACCTACCTACCTATCCAGGGTTCTACGCTGCCCAGCCGTATGGAATATTCACACTAAACTCATTATCAAAATAGTCTTTTTAAATTTTTTTAAACTTTTTTCTTTTTTTTTTCTTGGAACAGAAAATTGAAGTTTGAAGGACTCACTTAGAGAATATACGCCAAGTCCTTTACAACAATACAGTTGTTATCTGCTTCGCAAAACCCAGGGATAAAATAGGCACGACCGACCGGAAGCGAAAAGGAAAACCCCATACACCCCCCATACAAAATTAAAGAAATAAGCCAATTCAACTGGCTGATATACGGAGTCCTTACCCATTCTCCTCCCTTCCAACTCTAAACACAACAAATACATACACATGCTCACTCGCTCACTCAGACCTCCCTCCCTATCCCTCCCATAGTGCCACTCCTCTCCACCCTCCACCATTAAACTTATCTACCTCATCCAACTTCTTATACGCCCTTCATCAAACCTCCGCCTTAACCTTAACCTTAACCTCAACCTCCACCTCAACCTCCACCTCAACCTCCACCCTCCAACATTCCGTCCGACCCGTTCTCAAACCTAATTCATACCTAAGAGAAGAAAAGGGAAAGGGAATCAATCCTTCGTTCTTCGACCTCCTATCGTACCATCGTCAATTAATCTCCTTCGTCAACGCACACTCATTCGCTTTACACCTTATCGCATGCTCACACGACCTTCTCTTTCCCTACCTGCGACCTATTATAGAATCCCTACTCATTTTAAAACCCACCTCTAAAAGAATCTCAACGCCACACTCTTAACGTTTCACCATTGGGTCGCACCTCATTCATACACATAACGAACCACAGAACACAACAGACAGCCGTTGATTCATTTTACCTATCTATCCATGCGATAAGTCTAGCATTCCTAGTCTGCATCAAATATCCAATATTCTCTTCTCCTGAGACCGGCTCTCATTGCATTAATCGATTCAACTTTTTCGCAAATTATCCGAACTCTTCTGCGTTTTACGACAGATTTAAGTCATTCACCTTGGCTCCTGTTAAGGAGCCTTGAACACCGCAGACGTGGCTTTCAGCAAAGACTCTCGAAAGTCCCTGCTTTCTCTTGGTCAGGGACCATATGAACAAGACGCTGGAGGTTATTTTCATCGTGAAGGACTCACATCAGGACCTAACGGGATAGCAACAAGTAGAAAAGAGAAGATGTATATTCCAAATACCACATGGACGTGGGCGTTCATGCTTGCCGCAACCATACAAGCCGCAGCAGTTTTAGCCATTGAATCGTAAGTTTTAACAACATTGAAGAGGATACAACATCGTTCTTGGAGTTCATCTAATAACATGTATCACTAGATATGTATTCGCAAAGTTCCAAACGAGTCTGGTTAAAGGCAAAGAACAAATAGCCCTCGATCGAACAATCCCAACCTATCTCACCCTATTCATTTTTGGTTTCCTCTATCAAGTTGTCTTGGTATACGATTCGTTACGACTTAAGAACACAATTCAGGTTATCGGTCTTTGCATGTACAATGGTGGAATGCTGATATACGCCTCCATTCAATACGATCAAATTCAAACAGCGATTGAATCATTGGGTGACCTTGGTTATGTGGATGCGAATGCAAATGTCTGGCCGGATGTGCAAGGATTTCTAGTCGCAGTTCCATGTATTATCGCTTTCTTTACCGTCTTGATGTCACTCATAGCTTGGAAACTTTACGACGAATTTGCCTGGACGATTTACAAACACATCAGCGCTGATTTGCGAATGAAACGCAGATTCCTGACCTACCAAGTGAGTTCAACGGTCTCCATATTTTCGATCTCATGAAGACTAATAAAACTAGATTTATATTGCCTTGTTGAAATTTGATTTTTTCTTCTTCCTGGGATTCACGGTCCAATTTCTAGTTATCGTTACTGGTGTACAGGATTTCGAGTTCGGCTTGACAATAGCCGCCATTCCCGTTACCATCTTCATTCTATTCATGGCCGCCTTCTGGACTCGTCGCGAAAACAAACCAGGAATGCTCTCAGCCATTTTCATTTTCCATTGTGGTCTAGCCTACTTCATCTTCAAACTTGCCCGAATGTACCAACCGGCCAAAGCTGCAGACTATTTGCCAGTTCGTAAGAATTTGACAAGTTTCGCCGTCATCACAATCATTCTGATTATCCTAACGATCGTGAACGCTTCCTTGTGTACGGCAAATTTCAATAAAGGTCTTAAGCCACATTTGAGAAAACGAAAGATCGGTGGTGAAGAGGAGAAAATCGACAATATGACCGAATTACCAGATCTCAGTCACTCTCAAAAACAATCGAATCGCATGACGATCGATTAAGCAAAAAAAAAACTTGGTGAATAAAAATGGGCATAAGACTACAAGACATCTGGTTACAAATTTCGGAATTGGATTATGGTGGTTTAGGACTGCATGTATACTGGGATGACTATGACATTGGGGTTTCTTTCTCTTTTTGTTACTTTTTTCTTTATTCCTTTCATTCTTTTTCTTGCGACTTTTTTTGCGACAGGCCTTTTTGAGCGAAGTTATTTAAGCTTGCCTTGTCTAGGTCAATATGGCTGGTAGGCAGGCAAAGGCATTCGAGGATACGAAACCTCACTTCATACCCGGAATCGATGGATATTGGCGGGCGGGCGTTACAGAGGGCGTATTATGTGATTTTTGTGCTAGGTATGGGCGTCGGTGTGTTTGTAGGGCCGGATTTGGGCGGGATCGTGTGATCCATGAATGAATGGTCTTTGGGACTATCTTTCTGAATAGGATAGGCTTGCTGAGCAGGGATATCCTACTTGGGAGAGGGAGCATAGTAGCATGGCATTCATAAAGTTGCGATATGATGTTTGCATATGAAACCTTTAGCGAAGCAAAATGAGATCTTTATTAAAGTAAGGGAAAGAGGGAAAACGGCCAAGTGAATGAAAATTATGGTCTTGAAATTCATGTCTAATGATTCTTTGTGCTTTGGGTGGTATGTGACTGTTACTCCTTTTTGAAGATAGGGTCGCAGATGACGGAGAATGGTGTATCGATACCTAGTCCATCTTTTACACTACTGTATATGCATCAACAGCCGTCGGGGAGTAGACGTATTATTTAGTACCTCACGTCGCACATCTCCTAGTCGAAGGATTGGTCTGAGGTAGGGATTTATGAATGATCAACTTTACAACAGCAGTTCTTCACAGCATGTACAGTAAATAGGTAGCCGCTAATCCTGACATAGTGAGCGGACGAAATGGCGATGGAATGATTACCTAGCTGCAGAGAATTGCTATTTCTCTACAGTTAGTAAATGCTTTCATGGACTTTGAGGATTCCTTGGCCTAGGAATAACATGGCGAACGCGTTCAACTTGTTGACCGTTTTTGCCTTTTGGAGCTTTTCGCGCACTTTCTGTTAGTATTCGTCTCGTCTCACCTCATCTAGTTGTCATGCACAAGTTATTGTCGCCATCTTTCTCCTCTGACCTTTCGTTTTATTTCATTCCTCGACGGTAAGTCCAGCAGTTTTACTTCAGATTATCTCTTTCTGCTTATTCAAAACCCTCGCCATGGACATAAAACTCGGGTCAGTAAGACTTCCTGCGGAGTAGCGGAGCAGACGCAATGCGACAAGATCTTTTGTAATGTCGAGAGAACTTGTATGAGCTAGAGATCTTTTATGGGAGAGGCTTCTTTGGATAAATTTGTCTAATTCATTTTCGGTACAAGTAATTCATGCGTAAGCAGAACTAGAATATCATTTCACTGTGGCTCTGTGTACTTCAGGTAATCTGGTGGAAATAACTAATATGCATGAGCATCGCATTGAAATACTCTTTTACTTTTCCGTCCTCGCTTAAACATCAATACATACTCAAACAGGCACAAGTCGTCTATCAAACATCTCATCGAGCCGCCCTGGCGCAGTGGATATACCACTGCGCTTTAACCACCTTCGGGTGGGTGGGGTGTTTGATAACGAACAGATTTGACCCCATTTCGAAGGGTTCTGCTAGTAATAAAATCCTATCATTATGGGGATTTTCCCATGCGCGACTTGGTTTTTGCTATTTGGTTGGTTGGTTGGTTGATTCTTGTGCGTGGGGGACTGACTAACTGACTGATGGCGACAGTGAATTTATAGTGGGGAGGTGATGGTTGTAGATTTGTTTTGAGGTGAAATAGTGTGAGGATCGAATGAGAGTGAAAGTGAGATATGTCTGTCTTACTTGCCATCGTACTTGTCTTCTACACTGGAAAGCCTCTCATATCGAAGGTACTAACTACACAGCAGATCGATTCACATCTCCGTGGCAAAGCCTAGGTCTCCACCTACTCATTTCAATCTTAAATCTCTGAGTCCATCTACTTTGAAGAACTACCGTCGCTTCGCTGGTGGAGAAGGAAGAATAGGGGTAGAAAGGAGACCGGAGACCAGTCTGCTTTCTTCCTTCCTCAGACTCTTCACCTTTCGCTCAAATATTTACTTTACAAAACTTTACAAGTTTCCCATATCTTTTCTTGTGAGGATAATAGGATCCATCAACATCAATGGTATCGCTTAGGAAGTTCCTGCACTGTCTTTGCATTGAGCGATCTTAGCCAGCATGTTAGATTCTAGAATAGGTACGCAGTAGCATTTGATGGCATTTGTATGTAGACGGCGATAATTATGCACTCATTTTATAATAGAACCAGCTTGAACCTATCTTTATCTCATCTCGTTCGATTCGGTCGTTTTAATTCACGCTATAAGCATTTCCAATCATGGGTATGCCTTCCGTCGTTTCTGCTTAACGTTCTCTCTCTGTGGATAGAAGTGTTACCACGTGCCAGTCATGACTAGTACCTGATAAACTCACATCTTTTGTCATAGGAGGCTTATGAGCCATTAGGAGATGATCTATTTCAATTATCGGAGAAGCTCGGGTTCAAAATAAGGAACTTATGGATAGCCGACTTATCTATTCATAGAGCTAATAGCGTATTGAACGAACATGCACAGGGCGATGTCAGTTCTTTAAGATCTTTCCTAGTACATTACCAATAGTCGCGGCTACTTAATGTTAACTGGCTATAGACTCATATTTCGGTCATTCAAGGGATCTCTTACATATGGTAAACATCTTTTGAGAGCAAATGCCCCGACCTATAGTAGGCATAGGACATAGCTTTGGTGCAGCCCAGTTATAAGTAGAATTTTGGCACTTCTCGACATAGAACCTTCTAGGGTTAGGCTCCCAACTATACATCCACGCCTATTCTTAGGTTTTATTCTTGCTGAGCCAATAATTCAATCTTCACCTCCGTCTGGAATGAACGTCGCACGCTCTTCTAGCTACCGACCTGACTTTGGTATTCCTTTTCTGCTGCCTTTGCTGCCTTAAAATGGAACAATTCTCTTGCTGGTTTAGATCCACGAGTACTGGATAAAATTCTCATTTATGGCGTCCGCAGAATACCCATAACCTTATAATCTATTTTCGAAACTACAAAAGAAGGTGCTCATACCCATCACTCTCGCAAAAAACATACAAAAATGTGGTCTTTTCTATGTCAAAACTCTGAGGCACATGAACCGGACTGGAAATGGACTTGGTGATAATGGTGGTGTCAAAATGGGCGTAGTCGAGAAAAGTGTTTTTGAGAACCGAGGTCATATGGCTCCACTGGAAGATGGGGGAGGACGCGCAAGGATGATCTGATAGGAGAAGTGGATAGGAAAGAAATGGGTTTAATTCAAAGCTGACGAGGAAGCTATGAAAAGCTTTGATCCACAGAAGTCGTCAAGTGACATGATGGTTGTGTCGCAGATATGGCTGGACCTTTTGAGATTGCCGATGCCTCTCAAAGTCACCAAATCAAACCTTTGAAGAAGGGTCGATGTTGTTGCTAAGTCTATTGGGTTAAGGAGTTAGTAGGTTAATTACCTTTGCAATGAAGGGTGGTGGCTTTCCTTTAATACTTTAATTAGCTTGGACAATTTTTTCAGTAACTTAAATTACTAACGAATCATAGTTCCTACGAGTCTACTGTATCCAAGAAGAATTCATCAGTGATATAAAATCGGTTGCCTATCCCTTCCAAAGTTATGTTTAGGAATTTTCGAAGCTGCGGAGCTTGAAACCTTCACAATCGACAGGTTTTATTCAGTCCATAGCTAATGCATGCGGGCAGCTAGCTCACTTCGACACAGAAGCATATAGAAATTCTGAGATTTGTCTATTATAATTCATACAGTAATTTACACATGCCTTGCAACAGCTCCCAATAACCACTCTGCTCCCTTCAGCCCCTGCATAGATCAGGTCTCCCCAAAGATAAATTTAAGCACTCTTTCTCTCCTTTTTCAACTCCGCCAAAATAGCCTCTCCAACCCCACTAGCACTCGCTGGATTTTGTCCTGTAATAACCTTTCCGTCTCTCGCAACGACCACCTTTGCCGCAAAATTTTCTGCCGCCTTTTCATACTTGCCATTGCTAGTTTCATTCAAAGCCGTTTCTAACTCAAAGGGCATGACATCAACAACTCCATAGTTCTCCTCCTCGGTATTCGAGAATCCCGTCACTGGGATATCTTCGAGGAAATACCTGCCAGAAGGAAGCTTGGCATAGGCAAGGGCTGCAGGACCGTGACAGACGGCCGCGATGACTCTGTTGAGAGAGTGGAATTCGGAAATGATTTTTTGGGATGTTTCGTTGTGGGCGAGATCGAACATTGCTATTCATACCGTTAGTGAGGGGGACTCATATCTGGCACCCTAAGTATCAAGGTGGCAGAAGGAGGAGAGAAGGAAGACATACGACCATGACCACCAACATAGAAAATGGCATCAAATTCCGCAGCTTTTCCTACGAAATCTGAAAGAGGGGCAGTATTCTTCCATAAAGATTCCTGAGTCTTCAAGAAATTGACAGAGACATCATCCTTGGAGGCTTCGATAGATGCAGGGTCCAAAGGTGAGGCACCACCGAGGACGGAAGCGATGGTTATTTGAGTGTGGGGAGCGAGGATATCATATGGATGGGCAAATTCGGGCTAGGTAAGGGAGGAGATGTTAATTGTGATCTTTAAAGGGGGATAGAATAAGGTATGGTAGGAGGTAGAATGGTAAGGAAGGCGAGAAGTAGGGAAAGTGAGAGTAGACGAACAAGATACCAGCCTGTAGGCTTTCCAGAATTGCCCATTTTATCATGGGAAGTGAGTACGAAGAGAACTTTTGGTTGAGTTTGGGAGGACATTTTTATTGTAGAGTTATCGTATGAGAGTTTGATGTTGGGTGCTAAGTTTAAATGATGTTGTTGGTGGATTGTTGGTGGATTGTTGGTGGATTGTTGGTTGTTATTGTTTTGAGTAAGAGTCAAGAAGGGAATTGATTTGAAGATGATTTTATTGGAGTATAAAAAAGTTTCCTATCTCGAAGACATTCACTTCTCTTTATACAAACTTCCCCTCACCAAGCCATCATTCACTTATTGTATAATAGACTTGTAATACATGACGTGCCCAAAAATCGGAGATAAAAGATCAACAAGTGGTTCATGCCCGCAAACAGAACATGATGAACCTTAGCAATCTTGGCGCCATATCCCGATAATCTGGTACAGGACCCCTGCCAAATAGTGATGATTACCCCTCACAAAGGTAAACGAAAGCCAATAATAGCAACTCCTGAACTCCGGAAATGGCCCTGAGTCTGAGACCAACATGATTAATCATATCAATGTAATCAATCAGCCGCAGACCTTAAAATCCGACATGCAGGTTGTTGTGCGATAGGGTGATGAGGTTGTTGATCTTTTAAACTCCGAATAACTCACACTCGTAGTGAATATCAGCCGAGAGCCCATTCTACCAACTTAAATATATACCCAAGTCAAATAATCTAATGCTGGTATCTCATCATGTGGGATGGAAATCTCCGCATATGAAGTAGCTGATTACCCTGTGTATATATACTGTGTATCGAAACACCCCCCACCCCCGCCAGGAACAGATCTTCATCAACATCTTGCTGAACAAAGGTAATATCTTTGAATTGGTCTATAGGCAATGTACCACAACATCAAATCTTGCACATGTAATCATCTTCATGGTTAAGGAGGTACAATGGAATAAATACGTCTGTAGTATAAGCGATCCATTAGAAGCAAGATATAGCTAATCGTTGTCGCCATTCCTGGGCGAAAATACATGCGGAATAAATCCTAGATCTCATTCAAAAATGAATCAACAAGAAAGCTAGAGAAATCCAGAATGTAACCTTATAAATGTACGGCAATTATAGTACTTCATTTCCCGTCATTCCGTCGTTCATTTCCCACATTCCGGTTCATTCGCAAGAGAGGGTATCGCCGTATTCATCATTCCACTAAAATCTCGCGCCGCATTACTGCCTTACTGCCTCTTCTCATCCTTCAGTATTTCCTAGTTGTTTATCTTCTCATTCGTTGTCTCCTTGGCCTCTGCCTTCTTGGCTGACAGAAATTGACTCAACCATTGAAAGGCCTCACTTGATACGATCAATCCCGTGCTAACAACTGCTTTTCCAAAACCAAAAATACCCTGATCTTCCGTCTTCTTGACCTCACTATCGTATTTCCCCAACAAATACTGCTTTCCCTGGCTGCCCTTTGAAATCGGATAGAACACAAAGTATTTTCCATCACTGTAGAGCTCACCAGTGGGTTTCTTGACAGCGGGAAATTTGGTCTCGATAGTAGACAAAGTAGAGTCGCCGAGCTCGTCAGCTTTCGCAACGTAGGGAGAGACGTATTGATAGGGCTTTTGGAGGTATGGGATAAATGGCTTGCCGAATTTCTCGTATGAGGTTGCGGTTAGATCGATAGATCTTTGGCCATATGGATTGGATTTGAAGGTAGAGATTGAGTCGTGAACGAGAGGGTAGGATGTGAGGTGCTATATTTTAAGAGCGTCAGTGTCCTGCTTTGAATTAATTTATGATTCTGTGGAACAACTCACACTGAGGAAGGCAGATGAAGGGGTCTCGCCGTTTACTTGAGGTGCCATTTTGTTGGGAGTTTGAGAGGTTTGGGATATGCGGCGTAGATTATCTGTAACTATTGATGAGTGCAGTGTCAGCTAGATCCTAGATTCGAAGCCGTAATGCTATAGCTCTCTGTAAATAATAATCTCGGTGGTCGTGCCTGGCATAAGACGGTAATGATAAGCAGGAGTATACATACTATTTGCTTGGTCTTGGACAATTCGTTCCTGTGTGTGAGAAGTGAGAAATGTTGGAGGGAAGATCTAAAGTAGGTTTCGGACAATGAAAGGTGTATGGTGTGTGGTGTCTGAGGTTCATAAGTGACGGGGGAAAGCAAGAACTATGGGTAAGGTGTAACGCGCCACAAGTCTGGAATTTTCCAATATAGGGAGATATATGAGATGAGATATGTGAATTTGCATGTGCTCAACGCATTCCTGATGCAAACGGGGCGAGAACCCACGAATCAGGTTCATAGACATAAGGCACAAACCTTGAAAATTTTGAAGTGAGCATTGATTGATTGGGTATCCTGCCAGGGGCTAGATAGATTATTGGAATTGGCGTATGATAGTTTTCTTTGTTTCTTTGGATGGTGTGCGGTGTATTTTAGACGATGCTATCCAGTGGATTGATAGAAAGCGACGGTGTGGTTCTGATAAGCACGCACGGTATGAAACAGGGACATCTAATCAATGCCAAGAAGCATGTGAAAATGAATGAAAGCGACCTTAGTATACGAGTACAATGAATGTACAACAAACATTAAAACATTCTTCAATTTGATTTTATGCAGGGATACTTTTAATAATGTTACTAATATATCTAGTGATTATTATGGACTTACGATTTTATGTATTTTCTCTTCAATAAAGAAGACATTCGAAAATACGAACTGAATGTTAACCAATGTAACGGAGAAAGGTGTGGCAATACTACATACCAAGAATCCTTATCTGGTGATCCTTATCGCTCGCTTGACTTAAAAGATTATCTTTCCAAATCCTCTACGCAACCAAACCAAAAGTCAGTACCGACCTACATGTATATATCACATGCTACATTTAGAGCTGAGCTTTCGTATCTCCGGAAGCAGGGTCCGTCCTATTACATATAACGGAGCATATTACATACGGTGAAAGTCACACCATCTCACTTAGGCCACATCACCAGCCACATCCGACATCACATCAATCATCAAACATCATATTTCAACATGTGAAAGCTTAAGAAGGTAAGGGAAAGGTATCCGGATCCACTATCAGGAAAGATAGCTCAAGTCTAGACAGGCAACAATGGCAACTACCCAAGGTATATTTGGTAACTGATGGTTCCACTTTACGATATGTGTGCGTCCGGCCCGATGCAAATTCAAACCCTACTAGGCCTTTGGTTGCGAGTCGCGGCTTGTTTGGTCCCTCATGAAAATATATTTAATTTTAAATCATCTCATACTTCCTGATGTTTTTAAGGAGGATAACCAGAAATTTAAAGGAGAGTCAGAAACTCAGCTAAGCTGATTCTTCACTTACGGCAAGACTTGTCTTTGATAGCACTCGCTGTTCTTGACAAGCAACAGATTACATACTTTTTTGGTAATCTTACTTTCTTCTACACTTTCTTCTGTATTCAAAATCACATCTCTTTGCTCACACTGAGACATTACACCGGCACATTGCCACGTCTGATGTGGCCCCGCAGGTCTCAATTTGGCAATTCACGGAGCTTTCTTCTCCTATGGTCACCATCATGGTGCCAGTCTCCCTTAGTATTCAATTAAACTATCATTCTTCGAGTATATGAATTGAAAGTCTGAGGCTATACCCAAAGCCTGCCGTTGCTCTCAAAATCCCGCAGCATTTGCAAATGACTCTTCACCCCAATGTCATCCCTCGGCTTCAAAACAACACCTCCACGCCCATCACAATCTGCATACTCTTCTCCGTCTTGGCCTTTTTGCGTGCTCCCTCATTTATCGGCATAGACCTTTTCCTCTGCAGATTATCGTTTGCAGCTAGGGTCGGCTCAGCTTCCATCTGAACCAGTGTCAACAACGGTATCGCTCTCCCACTGTTGAGCTGCCACGGAATTGACTCCTTCATAAAATCGATCGCAGAAAACTGGTGCTGAACCATTCGCAGCACAACTCATAAATGCCGCATGTCTAACCAAGTTTAACTTGCATTTTGTCTCTTCTATCGTGTCGTTCAACAGGAGGTGGGATTGATCTTCTTTTGGGACTGCGACTTGATTAGTATCGAGGTAAAGGTCGTCTGAAGACGCTGCATACATAAAAGTGTGCAGATCCAGTCTTCGACCAGCCAGGTCTTGTAGTACGATCCGGCACTACCACAATATCTGGCATATCTCTCGTACATCTCCTTCTGAACACTGTTAACTTGTTCATCTGTGTAGCCGTATTGTGAGCTTGTTGCTTTGGCAAGTATTTCGTCATAGATGCTTTCGTATGGTCTCATTTTTCCATAGTTATTTTCCATTTTTGAAATATGTTCCATGGGTTGAGGAAGTAATTAGTTACCTGGGCGGGTGGTATTTTGGTGTTGAAGTCGACGCTGTGTGGTTGTGATTGGAGAAAAGAAGAAGCTGTGGGGAAGACAAATAAAGGTGAAATTTTCAAAAGTGAGAAGAATCAGTGTAAAGATTATTCATCATATGAGTCTCAAGATGAAGCGAACCTTGTGTATCCAATTGTATCGTATGTAGGTATTTTGGGTTTTTTGGGTCTTTTTGATTCTGTGGCTTGGGTTTTTCCGGTTGAAGTCGGCCAGCTACTTGACAATTGATATTTGATGGTATCAAGTTGCGTTCAGGATCAGCTCGAAAATTCTTTGATGCTTCCTCTTTGGCTTGGAATCTCCATTTTCCACGTTTAGAACTGAAATAATCTGCATCTCCTTTCCAGCCTGGTCCAGCCTTTCTCTTGAAGGTGAATATTGATATACTTATCCCAGTGATTCGTCTTGCTGCTGCTCCATAGACATCTACGACTTGCCCTTCGGTGTCACCAAATTGTTAGCTAATCACTCGTTTTGCGCTTCAATGCCTCTGTAATATTGGATCTTGATAATATACTGAAAGAGTAATGAAAGAAAACGTGGAATCCTCGAGCCCTAGATGTGATGTGGTTGAAGAAACCGATCAGATTTTTACTTTATATTGATAATAATCGTTCGAGGAAGTTTATCAATAAGAGGCAAATTTCTCAAGTTCTAGGTGTACAAGTAAATGTCGTAGGATGTGAAAGACTTTCAAGTTTCACTTACTTAAAAAAGAGTCTGAAGAGCGCGCTAACCAATACCTAACACAAAATGAATATCAACCACCAATATACTATTCTGTAAAACTAGTCTCGGAGCTTCGTCGTTTCCCAAAGTTTCCATGCAATGGTGACATTATAGTGTATTGGATTAATTCTTTCCCAAATCTGATTAATTATCGAAGTGATAATTAATGCCTCATCCCAATGTGTGCTAACTTTTAGGGCTCTCACTACTTTGTTTATAAGGACCTCTTCCCACCCAACTCCTTCTAAATCTCTAAATACTCAACAACTTGGGCTTAGCTCAGCGATTAGAAAGTTAATTGGATGTTATCTCCAAGGAGTGGAGAACCTTATAGGACTAAAGAAGATGTTGACAATGGAAAGCTAGTAACGGGACTTGAACGCAGGAATATTTCAAATGGAGAAAGTTAAGGTAGAGTCATACATATATCTTTGCGGTACTTCCGCTTTCCGACTTGAAAAAATGGTATTATACATCTACCTCTACGCACTTTCTAGGGTATTATGCAACGTTTCGCCACCAACTCCTCCCTTATTTAGAACTCCCGTTAACAACTCCTTTAACCTCCCCATTACTAGTGCCAGCTTTCTCCCTCAACTTCTCTGGAACAACATGGCTTGTACTCAGCATCATCTCGAACGTAACCTTCTTCCCCCTTTTCCCACCCTTCTTCCCATTTCCACCAAATCCCAAAATCGATCGAACTTTTAAAGCCGCGCTCCAAACACCATAGACAGTGCCTACAATTACTGTGATAAAATCCAAAATATGCACAAACCACCAAATATGCTGAGTACCCAATCCACAATTTACGAATTCGAACTGCCACTCCCAACTCTGTCTATCAAACCATAAACTCAATAACCCTGCATTTCCAGCAAAATCTCCCATCATACTCCGCACTGTTATTTCGCGCAGTCCTGGAATACCTGATTGATTTGCGACGTGCTTGGCCTCTGTGTATCTATTGCATTTCCATTCTCGTTCCTCTTCAGGCGAACTCTGATTGATGTGGTGATAGATATCACAACCTTCGTGGTCATGACCGGTCAGAACAACACCATGTCTTCCCATGCCTTGCCCGGCTACTTCTGCGCTGCCACTCATGCCAAAAACACCTTCCAGAATACCTCTAGAGGCATCGCGGGAGAGGTGGTTTTGTTCCTTGACCCCATTCTCGAATTCTCCGTCGAAAAAGTCGAAGAATGGACCGTCCACACAAATTCCTTCGTCTTTGTATAGTGGAATATGGGTGAGGACCATTGTGAAAAGTGCAGATCGTTCGACTGCATGGGAGGTACTTATTAAGTCATTAAGGAATTGATAGGACTCGTCTTGAAGGTCTTTGTCAGATACGGGCGTATCGAGGTTCATATCGTTCAGGACCACAATCCTGATTTCAGGCACATCTCTCCGATCCACATTTCCCACAGTCATGGAAATAGAATCAGTATCGTTGTAAGGCAGCTGGAATCGTAATTCGTAGTTCGCTTTCCCAAAGACACGCTCAAATCGAGCAACTCTATCCCGTGAGATATCTCCAGCATACCCAACATCATGATTGCCTGCTACATTTATAATCCTCCTCTTCCAAGCCGCAGCATCATCTCCAAGCATTATTGTATCCTGAAATTCGAAAGCTGGCTGCGACATGACCTCGTCTGGAATTCGTTCTCCGTGTTTGAATACCCTATTCCAATACCTTCGGCCACGTTCCTCAAATTCTTCATCATCTATCCATTGACTCCCGACAAGATCTCCGAGTACGGTAACATGTGTAGGATCTAACCACCAAAGTGTTGCGCGGTAAATATGTCCCAGATAATAATCATTACCAATGTGATCGAATCGTTTGCGATAAACTTCGAAAGCCTTAGGAAGATCGTCGAGCCAGAAATCTATGATATCATGGAGGCTATGCCGCACGCGCTGCAAAAGGCTATGTTTCGTGCCGCTACTTATTCCAGAATCTTTAAAGAATTTTTTCAAATTGGGCAAATTGACCGAGTCGATGTCTCGTATAGAGGACTCACCCTCGAGTTGGGGATCGCCCAAAGCTAGGAGCCTAAATGGTGCTACTTTATTTGCATCGTATAAATTTGGGAGCGCATGTTTGCGAAGCGTATTGACGTATGCTTCCGAAGCATCATATTCAGGTGAAGGAAAAGCGCAACCGTGGAATGCCGGGTATAAATACAAGTAAGAAGTAAAGATTGAAGACAGAGGCACAAGAAGGAAGAGTGTATAACGTAGGACAGATATTAGAAACATGTAGAAGGCAGCATTTGACCACAAGAAAAAAACGATTGGGCAGTAAAGAGAGAGGGATGAGGGGAGTTTACAAAGTGATGGTATAGAAAAAGAAAAGAGTTACTTGCATAGATATAAATTTATCATATATCATAGATTTACTATTTCCAATCAACAGGATCTCCTTCTCCTTGGGTTCGACCATGGGGGAGACCAAAAATCAAAATTGGTCCAAGCTCTGAGTGAATTCCATCACGTGAAAATCAACTTGGGATTATTCTGTAGTTCTATACTGGCCCGCAATATTTAGGTGGAGTGTGAACATACTTTCTGACCACACGAGTACCTCTATTGCCTTTACTGCCTCGACTAGCTACCTTTGTAAATCTACTAAGGCAACTGAATACGAGTGAACAAAGTGTATTGGAGAAGCTTTATCAAGCATCATCTGACAGGCATCGGAATTCAATTTGTGACAGACTTTTCACTATCACTTTCCCCGCCTTCCTTTAACTCCATGTTGTCTCTGCACAGCACACAATCACATCTCATGTCATCTCAGCCTCACGGACTTGGCAAGTAAGCAAATACATCATACGCTCCATTAGCTAGCTACCTAGGTATCACACACATCGTTCTACCTCTCATTCTGATTAACCAGTTTTATCATATATATGGTGAATGAATTTCATCGTTCTTTCCCAATAATCTATCTACTTATCTTTCCTTTGCCAATTGCAACTTACACTATTATTGAAACCCTTGCGATAAATATTAGGATCCCACGTCAAAAATCCAACGCATCTCTCCATTTATGGAGTAGAGTATCGTTACACTATGCCTCTTTTGAACAAATTACTCCATAAGGAAGATCAAGAAAAATTTCTCGAGAAAGACATTCCTTCGGTTCGTATCGAACAATCTTTCTCACAGTCACCATCTAGCCCTCTAGCCAAAGTAAGTGAAGCACCGCCAGGTTACACAGCTACGAATGCGACTGATGGCGCCGCTGAAGAAGATCTGAGTGCGGCCTTTGCCAACCTCAAAATTTCACCATCAAGTATTCCAGCTTTTCCAGATCCGGATCTATGTCTTGCACATCTCAAACTACTGAAAACTTTTCATAACCTCAGAGAAGATGTCGGGTATACTGATGGAATATTTGGTTTATGGGATGCACGTTGCGAACTTCCAATCGTTGAAGATCGCAATAAAGCATTGGTTGTGATGCGAGAGAAAAGATGGGCTTTATACATTGCGAGAGCGGTAGAAAGATTTGAAGATTGGTGGTTGAAAGTGTTATGTGAGCAAGAAAACGCGACTAGATTGCGAGAGAATGACATGAAGATCAACTCGAATTTTATGGATTTCCCGAAGCATGGTGTAGCTAAGACTTGGAGCACTTCATTGTTACCCCCCAAAGGTAGGCTGTTAGATTTTACTGTTCATGCAAAAGAGTTCTAACATCAAAACAAGATGTTCTTATGGTATGGCATTCGTTGATGCTCAATCCTCGAAATTACCTGGAAGATTGTATTCGTTTTGGGTTGAAAGATCTTTGGGCAACCGGTATGCCATGGCATGCCGTCAATGCAGCCATTGATACGAATTTCAACTATCAAGTACCAGAAGCAGCCAAAGAGAGATTCACAAATGCCACGGGACACCATTGGAGTAATGCCAAGGATCATTTTGCAAAAGCATTAAATTGCCCGCGGTGTGCTCAAGCATTGAAGATTCCATGGACTACGTGCGCTACGAATGAGAAGCCGTCATTGAAAGAGTATGATATCTATTTTGATTTCTGTGATATTGTTGCTAACATTAACAGAATCATGGAAATGAACGGTGCCGGTTATGGCGATCAAGGTTTATCTTACATCTGTCATAGATGTGGTGGTGAAATCAATCATGATCTCTTGCGAGTCGCCAAATTCAGGAGAGAAGTTGAAAATCTAATCATGAGAGGGTATCCTCTCGGAGGCACAATTCTATCGCCGGCTACTGGCATCCCAGAAGCTGCGGAGACGAGAAACCCTCAAGGGCACGAAAACACTTTCCCTAATCGTATGATCACTATCGAACTAAAGGTAAAAATGCTGGACCTCATTGATAAAAATCCCAACTCGAAACCTGCTATGACGGATGTCAGAGATCTTATCGAGGCAACCATCAAAGATAGATCAGCCATTAGGAGAATCAACAGCAGGACGGGCATTTTGCTGAGAGCAGAGCGCATCGCAGTTCGAAAAATGATGTCGAGATATTGGGAAAATTCTTCAATCTTCGCACTTGAACTCGGAGGAGCCGTCATTCGTCAGAGTATCTTTGTCGATAAAATGGCCAATCTTGACTGGCTTCATTCTCCGGTTGCCGGGAAGACAATGACTCGATTACTCACCAAGTATAGGAGATTCATTGATATCATGCGTCTTCATCCAAAGGACGTCTGTGTTCCAACTTTGGATGTGGACTTGGCATGGCACACTCATCAGCTATCACCCAAACAATACTACGATTATACATTCTCTCAATGCTTCAAGTTCATAGATCACGATGATAAGATGGAAGAAGACGCTCTTTCTACTGCCTTTGAATGGACAAGTAAGACTTATGAGAAACTTTATAGACAAGTGTATTCCGAATGTACTTGTTGGTACTGCGAAGGTAAAGTTCTCCGCCCTCATCTACCCAGTGCTTGCTGACATTCTCGAGCTATTCGCTCTAAGCACATTGATTCATCTAGCGGCTTCTTTGGAACCTCCAAACACGAGAAAGTCCTAGACTCCTTCTACACATCTGGAGCGGCAAAACAATGTGACCCTAACAACAGTGCCCACATCAGTGCACACTCTGCCGTTCGCATCGAAGAATCTGAGATCCGTGCTTCGGTTCTTGATAGACTCAGCCGGAAGAACAAATCAGAAATGAATCGCGCCTATGACAAGGCTCGCCACAGAGCTCAACAGAAAGGAAGGACCATTCCTCCCAGAGATGATTACTATTGCATGGCTTGGGGCTATCCATATATGATGTATGGACCGTACATGAGTCCCATATATGTTGGCGCTCCTGTTTACTATGCGGGCGATCCATGCGTGATGCCTGTTGGAGTTGGTATGGCTGGAGCTTGTGCGGCTGGGTCCTGTGGAGGTGGGGTAGCGGCTGGCGGCTGTGGGGGTGCTGGAGGATGGGCGGAGGGTGTGGTGGGGGTGGATGTGCGGGTGGTGCAGTGGGTGGCGCAGCAGGAGGCTTTGGAGGGGGAGGAAGCGGGAGTTGTGGAGGTGGGGGTGGCGGAGGAGGAGGAGGTGGTGGTGGTTGCGGGGGTGGCGGATGTTAAATAATTGATTTTCCAGCGAGAAATTCGGAGAACGGGAGATGCGATGAGATATGCTTATGATACCATGATAAATCTAGCCTTGGGATACAGACTACTATTTCATTGCTGCCTCTTTAAGCTCGCTTCCTTAAATTCTCTTTGTCTCACTTTTCGTTCTTCTCTTTTTTCTTAGAATAGTATACGATGAGATTATTAAAGCAACGAATTATAATAAACTTATTCTCTATCTTTAAAAACATATTATAAAATGAATTCGTTATATTTTTTATACTATAAACTATAATTTGATTTGATTATAGTATAGATCATTTAATATTATTATAACTAGTGTTTTTTTCTTTTATTATTTATTTAAAATAAATTTATTATTCTATTATTATAAATATTAAATAAGTCATTAAGAATATAATCATATAATATTCTATCACTGTTTTGAAAAGCTAGGGCTAGAAAATGTAGTATTGATTTGATTAAAGAGATAAAAGTTTATAGAAGTAAGAATAATAGTTTATAAAAAGCTATTATTATATTCTTAATACGGTCTAGTATCGGATTATATGATCTGATTCTATTCAATATAAGTACCACGGGTTCACTACTTATTCCTAGCTAATTCGAATATCTTAAATATTAATCAACTTTTATATAATTGTAAATATTCTTAAACTCTTCTTTTTTTCTATATAGAATATTATTATATTAGTTTAGTCTTTATTAATATTATAACAATATATTTTATTCTTCAAAAGATTCTATTATTTATAAAGAATAATCCAATCTTGTTTTTTGAAAAAAAATTAATTGATATTATTATTGATATATTATTACATTTTTATTTTTATTTTTATTTTTATTTTTATTTTTATTTTTATTTTTATTTTTATTTTTGGATATATCAATATAAAAATCAAGTTTTTCGAAAGTATTTTTTATAAGAATTTAAATTATATTCTAATATTTATATATTCATTTTTTATAACGATAATAATAAATTATAATTTTTCATTTGATAATATTTTATCTTTATTTAATATTTATTATTAACTCTAAATAATATTAAAATTTATATTCGAAAAGTTTTTAATTATTAATAATAATTTATATATAAGTTATTTATTATAAAGAATATGACATTGAGAAATTCTATTTTAATAATTTATTTTTTCGATAAAAGGATTAATTAAAATTATAATATTTTAAATTATATAATTTATCTCGTTGATATTATCGAATAAATATTAATATAAATTAATAATAAATATAAAATAGTATATATATTGAAAAGAATTTATCAATATAAAAATAAATAATATATATTTATTTATTCAGAATATAGAATTATATAAAGAATTATTTATTATATTTATATTTATTATTTATTCTTTTGCTTTATTTATATATCAATTTTGATAATTTATAAAGAATTCTAAATTCTTTAAAATAAAAGATCGAAAGTTTTAATATATTAAAACAAATATCAAGGATGAAAATTTGATTTGTAAATCTATTGAAAAAATGATATTATTATTTTCAGTATTGAATAAAAGAAGTTATTATATATAATTTCTTTTATTACGGCGCGAGTATAGGCCTTAGATAATACGATATTCTATATAAGAGGGAAGAATATAAGAGGGAAGAAGATGCTAAAAAGAATACCGATTATATAGAGAATGAATACCTAAAGCATTCATATAGATTAACCAAGAATAAATAATGAATCTATAATAATATTCCTTTTTTCAAAACTACATTTGTTTTCAAATAATTAATAAGATTGTATTGAAGTAAATTTAAATTTTAATATTCGATTATAATAAAATTGTTTTTAAAATTTGAAGTATGTTTTTTGTAATTATATAAATCGAATTGTTTTTTGTTTTATCGATCGTTTTATTATAATAGATATAACAATTGATTTTGATTTTAATAGTATTGTATTTGGATGATTTAAAATCTATAATAATGATTCAGATTTTTTAGAATATAATTGATAATATTTGATTAGTATCTTTTCGTTTTCTTTTAAATCGATTATTGATTGTCAAATAGAAATATAATACTTTTATTTGATTTGATAATAGGAATTATTTTCGTTATAATTATGGAATATATTTTCGAAAATTGATTTTTAAATTTTTTTTTCTTTATTTTCTTTATATATTTCAATAATAATCAAATAGAATTGTTTGAAAAAATCAAAGATTAATTATTCTGTATTATTTTATTATTATTTGATTTTATTGTTTATAAATTTTATCAAAAAATATATACTCCTTATAAAATTCTTTATTCAATATCTAATAATATTTAAAATTCCTTTGAAACTTCTTATATTTTTAATATTATAAAATATAAATTAATTCCGGATCTTCTTAATATACTTTTGTTTGATTTTAATAATACTTTCAATTTCATAAAATACATCTAAAATCAGGATTTTGTTTTTGAATAAATATATTTTTTTAAAAAATAGTTTCAATATAGATTATAATATATATGAAAAAAAATGATCTTTTAGGAATATATATATCTTATTAAAATTTTTGATATTTTTAAAGATATTATTTATATAGAAATTGTATTAAAATAATTCTTTTTTATAAATAAAATCAAAACAAAGGTTTGAAATCTCAATCGATATTATTATTGTTAATTAGAATAGGGATTTTGTTCAGAATTAGATATATCATTTTGATTATAGAAAAATTAATAGATTTAGTATTTTAAAATATATATAAAGATTATAATTATTTAATATCAATAATAATAAAAGTAAAGCAACATCTACAACTCCAGTGAATCAGAATAGCCCAACAACCATATTTAAGATCAAAAGTATAGCATAACTCGTAATCCGGTTATATAAAATAATTATATATTTTATTTATAAATTCCAAATAATAATCTGGTAAATCTTCGATAATATTATTATAATTTAATGTAATATAGTATTTGTTTTAAAGATTAGGATTCTTAGTTTTGTTTATTAGGATTGATATAATATTCTAATTAAGTAATTATCTATTGGTAATTAAGATGTGTTTATATATTTTATATACAAAATCTTTTTTAATAATTCTTTATAATCAATACTTTTGGTTAAAGAGATATTTTTTTTAAAAATATATTTGGAAAGGTTTAATGTTCTTTTTAAAATGTATTTTATATTTGTATAAATTGGTTAGTGGGATATATTCTAATTTAATAGTATTCAGATTTTTGTAAGTGTATAATAAATAGATAAGTTTTTTATAATATATATCAGGAATATTAGGATCAAATTTTATATTTATGAATTTAAATTATTTTTTAATGATTTTAGATGGATTTGTAGAAAGAGGTTTTTTCAATATATATTGTTTAATTGAAAATGATTTTTTTTGAGTAGATTTAATAGGTTTGTTTTTCGAAAAATTATTTTTTGGTAGTTTGGAAGGGGTTATAGAATATGAATTCGGGATATAAATTGATATAAGTGATAGGATAAGGGATGATATAGGAATTGGTATTATTGATTTTAGTGATAATTTTGAGTTTATATAAAATTTGTATAGAATGTGAAGGGGTTGAGGATGTATTTTATTAAATATATTTTATATTTTGATATAAATGAAATGAAAGTATTAGAGATCGGGTATATATAAGAATGTATGATTTTGGTTTGAAAAGTATATATGTTTTGATGATTTGTATTAGTACTTAAAGTATAGTATGAAAATTTTGGAGAAAGTAATATTAATATTATTAATAGAAGTAATTATATTAAGGAATATAGATAGAATCTGGATTATAAATTTTTGATATATATATCGAATTTATTAAAAATGAGATTAAGTTTATATATACTTTAAATATATTTATTTCAAAAAATATCAAATACTTGAAAAATATAAGTTTCGAATTTAATATTTGGATATGAGCAATGTTTGAATTATAATTTTCGATAATTGGGGTTCAGTATAATCTTTTAACGATTTATTTAAATCGAAAATGCTTGATAGAAGATGCTTTAATATTATATTTATAATGAATTAGTTTTCTAAATCAGAATTATTATATTCGAATTCGTTAATTTCGGAGTTTATAGAATTCTTTTTAGATTCTATAATAAAATCGATATTTATTCTATTATTGTCTTTAAAGTAAAAGGTATAATGTTTTTTCAAAATAAAAACGATATTATAAGGGATAAATGAACAAAATAAAGAGGATTGGAGTATAGTTTTGTAATTATTATTCTTAATAGTATCGATATGAATAATAGAATTCTTAATTATGATTTTAATATCAATATTATACAATCAGGGGAATCCGAATAGTAGATATAATTCATTTTTTCTTTTGTTGTTGAAAGGATGAATAAAAGTATATATTTGTTTTTAAATATTATTAATCTTTATTTTGAAGATAATAAAATATATAAAAGTATTATTTCTATTATAAACAATATTCATTGTAAAATCAAAGAGATGATTAAAGATATCAAATAGATATTTATAAAGACTAAGGTTTTCAACAAAATCATTGGATATAATATTCAGTTTAAAGCTTTAATCGGTTTGGGAGATATTGATTAAAAAAATAATTCTCTTGAATTTTCTGTTATCGATAAATATCCTAATAATGATTATAAATCGGAAAGATTTATAATCTAGATTAATATAAAAGAATAACTTTTTAGGATCTATAATAAAAGATCTAGGATTTTTAAAAATAATAAATAAGAAAGATAAATATTTTTGAAATTTCTTTTTGGATTTTGAATTAATACGAATAAATAATTTGTAGAACTTCTTTGAAAGATTTTGAAAAATCTATTATAATTTTAGAAGATTTATAATAATTTGGATTTTTTCTGTAAAAGTTTGATAATCAAAAAAAAAAAATTTAATAATCTTTTATTTCATATAATTATTGTACAATATGAATAGTTTTCTTAATTTGTTTTTCAATTGATTTATTAAAATGAAATTAAGATTGAAATAATTCGTTTTTTATAAATTCTAAAGAATTAATTATATTGTTTATAAATATACAGATTCTTTTATAAAAAGATTCTATTATTAATATAATCAGTTCAATTTCTTCCTCAAATTCGGAATCAAATTTAGATTCAGATTTTATATCCGGAATAATAAAAATCGATATTATTGATTCTTTTATTACTTTTATTTTAAAAAAGAATAATTTCTTTCTCGAAAAAAATGGAAATTGAATTGATAAGAATTTGTAAACGATTTTATTGTTTTTATAAATAGAATTAAAAGATATAAAGAAAATAAAGGATTTTGAAAGAATAGATTTGTTATACTCAATATTAAAAAAGTTCGAGTTTGTAGATAATATTAATAATAATATATTAAATAAAACATTTAAAAATAAGATTATATAAACTGATTCTATTATTAATAATAAAATATCTATAAATAATTCAAATTAATTATAAAAGTATTTAGATTTCTCAAAATAAATAAAATATACTTGAATATTATTGTCAAAAACAAATTGTTTTAAATATACCTATTCCTAATTCTTTCTTGATTTAGTATTATACAAATTAGAAATATAATTAAGTTCTTTATATTTAATATAAAAAGATAATATTATGAGAATCACAGCAAAGAATCGATTAATATTCGAATAACAATAGGTTTGGGTTTAGAATCAAAAACTTTTCATTACTTTCTTTCTAATTATATTGAAGAATTCCCTTTTATATAGGTGAAAACTCTTCAAACTAGCGTACAATTCGGCCTGCTTTCGGCTAGCCCTAGTTTCGTAGTTGAGGTTCGTAACAGAGCCTTCCTTTCCGAAGCTTTCATCCTCGAAAGCTTTTGAAGTGAAACTATTTAAGTTGAAATATCCAATCAAAACCAATATCATTCGATGTTGTATTGTATGCCTTTTCGTGAAACCATTGTAGATCCATCGATATTGTATTGTATGTCTTTTCGTGAAACCATTGTAGATCCATCGATATTGTATTGTATGCCTTTTTGTAAAACCATCGTATTGTATTGTATGCTTTTTTCGTAAAATCATCGTAGATCCATCGAAGCTCTTTCAATTCTTTCAATTCCTTCATTCTTAACTCTATAATAATCAGCCGAATTGAAACTCCAATGGAGAATTTCATACAACAACTAAATCCATAATAATTCCTTCAATAATGAAATTATAATACCTACATCTTCATTTTATAAAGTTCAGCATTTTCATTTCTTTAAAAATTCTTCAATATCATTCAAAAACCCTTGTATATATATTCATTTTCGATCCACTTTCAGTTCGATTTCGATACGATTTTGATACAATTTCGATAGGCATATTTTCGATTCGGATTCGGTATGCTTTCGATACAATGAGTAGGGGGTATTGATTTCGAATTCGATATATTTTCGATGTAATAAGTAAGGGGTATTGATTTTGAATTCGATATACTTTCGATACAATAAGTAAAAAGTATTAATGCTTCCCTTTTTGGATCGATGTTTTCGTTGATTTTAATGATCCTATAGATTCGATAAATAATAAAGGGGGGGGGGTTTCAATTTGCTTTTTCTTTTGAAACTTGAAATATAAGATACATTATATTCATTAATATATAATTTGAAATATAAGATATATTATATCCATTAATATATCGATTCAAATTTATATCAAATAATATCTTTAATATAAATATTATTTCGTCTTCAATTAATATACTAACTTTTCAATATAGATTCGATTATTTGCAATCAGTTTTCATCAATGATCCTTTAGAATCATATAAGGATCAGCTTTACCCTTCCTTTTGGAAAAAGCTTGATATTCTGTCAAAGGGAAGAGGCTTCAAGTATTCCGTTAGGGTTTTGTTTTGAAAATAGAAATGCAGTTATTATTATATATGAATTCGTTTATTATATTCCTTAAGAATAACATCAAAAGCTTTATCATCATAATCTCAACTTCAATATCTTTAACTTCAATATCTTCAACTTCAATATCTTCAACTTTTCCAATAACTTTTATATTCAAGATTCTTCAATTTTTCGATGAAGTTTCAAAGGTTTTTTTTTATGCTTTCGTTTTTTCGTTTTTTTGTTTGAATGATTTGTATAATTTAAGGATTCGCTTTCAAATTTTATAAAATAAAATAGGGTTCGATTTGTATATCATATTTATATCTTTCGAATAAATCTTTTCAATTCCTTTTTCTTGTTTTCTTGATTCGAAGGTTTTTTGTAGTATGTTTGGTAGGTTTTCGACAATATTCTGAAGGGTTTTTGAAGGCTCGTTTCGAGGCCAAATTCGTATATGTTTTGAAGGTAAATTTCGAAGATGAATTTCGAAGGGTTTTCGAAGGTTTTTTGATAAGGTTCGAAGGTTCTTATGAATCAAAAAATGAGGTTATTCCCAAAATTAACCGACGAGTTGTTCTCAAAGGTGAATGAAAAGAATTGTGAGAATTATAGCAAAGAATCGGTTAATATTCGAATAACAATAGGTTTGGGTTTAGAATCAAAAACTTTTCATTACTTTCTTTCTAATCGTATTGAAGAATTCCCTTTTATATAGGTGAAAACTCTTCAAACTAGCGTACAATTCGGCCCGCTTTCGGCTAGCCCTAGTTTCGTAGTTGAGGTTCGTAACAAATAATTCTTATAAAAACTTTTAAAGATTTCTTTAAAATTAGATTATTCTTTTTAAATTAAATAAATTTAATAAAGAAAATTTTTATATTCCTTAATTCTTTTTTTTTAATATTAATTTTGTTTTATAAAATTATCATTTTATAATCTTTTTGAAATATTTATTTTGAGATTCTAATATTATTAAAAGAATAGCAAATAAATTTTTCGAAATCAATAATAATGAATTCGAATTTTGATATAAATGATAATATAACTTTGTAATAATGGATTTGGTCATTTAATTTGAAATATTTCAAAAAAAAGAAAAACAATAAAGAAATCGATTATTATTTGCAGATTATAATATGTTTTTATAATAATAAGAAATCTTTTGTAATAAAGATTTTGAAGATAATGAATTCTTTAATAAAGAGAATACTAATAATTAAAAGATTATAAATCTAATTGAAGAAAAATCCTTTATTAGGAAATCTTAATTTATATCAAAAAAAGTTAATTGGAAAAAAAAAAATTCATAAAACAAAAACCGATTTAGAATCAATCTATAATATTATCCAAATCTGTTAATATAATTCAATTATTAAAATCCCCTATTGGATTTTCTAGAATACAAAATACTGTTTCAATCTTTGATATAGATTATAAATCAAATAAAAAATAAATAAATCATTTTTTAATAAAGAAGTTTTTTATAAAATCTAATAATAATAAAAAAATCATTTCTTTAATATTAAATAAAAGTTTATAATGTTAAAAATCCCTATTTGTTATTCAAATTATATTTAGAAATTATTAAAAAGTTTTATTACAAATATAAAATTTATTGTAAAATATTTGATTAAATACTCAAGAAAGATTGAAGATGAAAAGGATAATGAAAATATTTTTTAAGAATTTGAAGTTTTTATTGAATTTAATAAAGAAATGATAAATACTGATTTGGATTAATGAAAATCTAAAGTATACTGTTTTTTTAAAACAATCTTAAAAATTGTTTATCATTTTAATTTGTTAATATTTTAATTAGTTTTTTTAATTTAATTATATTTTTATTTTTATTTTTTTTATTTTTTATAATTGTTTTGAAGTCAAATATAATATATATTCTGAAGAGGGGAAGGGTATAAGAAAATTGGGATATCAAAGTTTAATATATAATTAATTTGTAATTATATAATTATATAATTCTTTGTAATTAGATATAAGAAAGGATTTTGTTCTTTTTTTTTTGAAGAAATCAATTGTTTTTCTATTAATCTTTTTGTATTTTATTTATATATAATTCAAATCATTATTTAAATCTATTAATTTTACTATTTGAAGCCTTTACAATATAATCTGATCAATTCCAATTCCCATTCTTCTTTGCAGTGTGCTATCGGGACGCATGTATCTCTACCTACCTCTTTCACAATATTATTTTAGGAAATTATTATATCGAATTGTATTGAATATGATTTATATTTCATATTGAAAATAAATATAATCGATTTCAATTAGATTTTAATAAATCGTTATAAATTATTCGATTAATTCGAATATAATAAATCGGAGTATTCATATATAAAAAGCATAATAATATATTTGTATTTCTGATTCTGTTTGGTTGGTTGTGTATGTATAATATTATATTTCACTTTTAAATAATATAATATATAATTCGAATTGTTTTATAATCAATAATTACTACAAATTAATTTTAAATTTAATATTATTATTAAATTTAATAGTAAGATTTGTAGATTTTAATATATATATATACTCCAATATAAATTATAATTAATATAGAAGTACAATTTTGATCAATTAGATTAGTTTCTTGAATAAAAAGAATCCTGATTATTATATAGATTATCATTTTCTAAAAAAAAAAATCATTAAAGAATCCCAAACAATTTGATTATTTGATCGAAGTTTTTTTTTTAATTTCAAAATCTTTTGATTCGTTTAAATAAAGATTTTTGATTCTCAATTAAAGGAATAAAAGAAGTTTTAGATATTATTATTGATTTGGATATCTATATTAATATTATTTAAAGTTCAAAAGAAAATTGTATTATTATAAAGCTTATTGTTATTATAGTTTTTAATTATCGATTTTCCTCTTTCAAATTCATAATCATTATATAAAGATTTTATAATTATAATAATGAATCAGAAGAAGCAATTGAATTATTAAGAATATCGATTTCATATACTGGAATTTTCTTTTTATTAATCTTCTTTTTTCCAATAATAATATTATGAAAGTTTATATCTATATTCTCTTCAAAGAATTATTGAAATAATTAAAAAAAAAGGAGCTTTTCAAAATAGATTTTCGAAAGTTCAGGATATACAGGAAATGGAATTCGTTATATTATAAAAGTAATAATATATTTTTAAAGAGATTTATATTTTTATCAATTAAATTAAAATAGATCATTTTTCTTTAAATAAAACGTTCGCAAAGATTCATTTAAAAAGATATTAAAGTAAAGTATTATTTGAAAGATCACCAGATAATCAGATATTTGTAATGAATAGTAAATAATATAATATAACGTGGTTTATCATCGGATCGCCAATATCATCGGGTCGCCACTTTTTCCACTATTCAATCATTTCAATTTCAATTCGCGATATCTCAATGAATTATTATGGAAATATAATCAAAAGAAGTCCAAATTATCTTAACCAATTGAAATTATTCGAAAATCTAAAAATTTGACAATTACGAAAGCTGCAAAAATCTATATAATGCCTCGATCTACATTATATAATAAAATCAATGATCGAAACAATCAAATGGAAATTCGAATAAATGAATATAAAATAATTGAATTAGAAGAGAAAATGTTTATTCAATATATAATTGATATAAATGAAAAAGGTTTTGTATCTAAATTGAATAATATAGAAGATATAGCGAATTATATTCTTGAATTACAAAGAGCAAAAAAGGTTGAAAAGCTTTAAATTTATCGATTCGTAAAATATTATACAAAATTAAAGATATATTTTAGTTGTGTTACGAACCTCAATTACGAAACTAGGGCTAGCCGAAAGCGGGCCGAATTGTACGCTAGTTTGAAGAGTTTTCATCTATATAGAGGCAGAATTCTTCAATACGATTGAAAGAAGTAATGAAAAGTTTTGATTCTAAATCCAAATCTATTATTATTCGAAATTAATCGATTCTTTGTTGTGATTCTTATAATTCTTTTTATTCACTCTTGAAAGCAACTCGTCGGTTAATTTTGGGAATAACCTCATTTTTTGATTCATAAAAACCTTCGAAAACCCTTCGAAATTCACCTTCGAAATTTACCTTCAAAACATATACGAATTTGACCTCAAAACGAATCTTCGAAAACCCTTCGGAATATTATCGAAAAACCTTCGAAATTTACCTTCAAAACATATACGAATTTGATCTCGAAATAAGTCTTCGAAAATCCTTCGGAATATTATCGAAAACCTTCGAAAATTTATCTTCAAAATATATACGAATTTGGTCTCGAAACGAACCTTCGAAAACCTTTCGGAATATTATCGAAAATTTATCAAAAATACTATGAAAAACCTTTGAATCAAGAAAACAAGAAAAAGGAATTGAAAAGATTTATTCGAAAGATATGTTGGAAATGAGGCCATCATAGGATTAGAATTGAGGTCACGTGATCACAATGATGCACAGACCATATTTGGGGATAATCTCAATTCTATTCCTATTAGAATTATAGATCCTTAATTCAATCTATATAATCAACAATACTACTATTTTCTGTACCAAAAGTTCATAGATTATGAAATCCAATTGCATAATAATAATTAAAAAGCAAAGCAAATCGAAAAAGGATTAGTATAGTTAATAAAGATGAAACAAAATAAAAATCAAAGTTTTTATACAATATTACCGAAGCAAAATTGAAATACAATAATATAGTTTATAACTTACAATATTACAGATCAGAATGGAGAGCAATCTATATAATACTGATACAGAATCATAGTAAAAGTGAAAAGCAAGTTCATATAATTACAAAAAAATATATTATAATACGATTTTATGAATTTTCTTATTGTTTTATTTTTATATTTTTTTATTATTCTAAATCTATTTATTATACATTTTTTAAGATCGTTTTAAAAACCTAAAGATTATCTTTGATATTTATCAAACAATAAGAAATCTTTATAATATCAGAATCAAATAACCCTTCGAAATTCGATCAAAACAATTATAAACAATAATTCAAATAAACGAAAATATAATTGAAAGGGAAAGGATGGTTTTATATAATTGATTAAATATTAAATGAATATACGTAAATTGCAGGATCCAATATAGTATCTATCTATAAGATCAATAATTGTATATATTACAATGTCGAATTGAAATCGGAATATTTAAAGGACAAAGTGAATGCGTTATTGTATATTTGCATAATATTCAATAATGATGATAAAGCCTTTATTGACGAATATTCAATAGTATATATATTTTAAAGATATTTTAAATCAAAATATACTAGAATCAATATAATCATAATTAATATATATATAATAATAATCCAGAACTTCAAATTCCAATCCGATATCTATTCCGATATAACTATTATCGAAATCTAAAACAAATTGAAAAAGTATAAAAGGAAATTAGGGGTTATAAACAAAAGCTGTTAATCAATATATTAAGATATTACTTTATTTTTGGTTTTAATATATAATCTTTTAATCGATTATCAAGAAATAATAGATATATTGGATATCCAAATCAGCTTTAGTATTGATAATAAGATCAAGTATTTGTAAATTAAGGAACTTCGTTTTAAGGATGGATCAGAATAAGTACAAATTGTAAAAGGATTTAGGTATACTTCTTGATATTAAGAATCAGATTGCGAGACCCCAAATAATATTTGTGATCTATATCAAAAAGAAGATCATTATATACAAGATTATCTGTATTTAATACAAACCAATAAACTCCTTTATAATTATCTTTATTACCAAAAAAAAAGAGATCATCAAATCCGAAGAAGATCTATTCAACAAAAAAGATCAAATATATTTTGTTAACAATATCTCTGAATCAGATTCCGATATTGAAAATATGATAAAGAAAGATTACAATTTGATAAAGAAGATCATTAATAAAGCTTCCCCTAGCAAATAATATATTAATATAAACGTTTCTTTATATATATCTGATCAATCTTTATTATTCAGATTAATAAACTCTATTGCTAAACGAAAAATAAAGATTGATAAAAGAATGATATCTTGTCGCTATTAAGATTTAATAGATATAATATACGAAGATAATTCTAAGATACTATTTTCAAATATATTATATATACCAGGATTAGGAATAAATTTGCTATCAGGAAAAAGGATCTATAAAATAGGACTGTAAGAGGAATTCAATTCTTATCATATATATTTCAAGAAGGACAATAAGAAAGTCATCCATACTAGAATATAAGATGAAATATATATAGTTTTATATATGATCAAAGGATACAAGGATATAATTCTCTGTTCGAATATATATCAAAATGATCAGGAAAAAGACTTTTCTTCAAAAATAATTGATAATATCAAAGATACCAATAACAAATTAATATTCAAAGAAAAAAAGAGATATCTATTATAATATCAAAGATTCAATCATCTAGGTTCAAATAAGATCAAAAATCTATATAAGGTATCCAATATAATCAAACCAATAAAAATATTTATGAAGTATATATACTTATTAAAATAATTAATCATATTCTGAAGTAATTGAATCTATACAAATCAAAGAGACTCGAACTTATATATTTCGATATTGCAAAACCATTCCCAAAATCGATTCGAGGGAATCGTTATTTCATATTGATCATCGATAATTGTATAAGAGTAAATTGGATTATATTACTTAAACAAAAAAACGATGTAATTCAAATATTGAAAACTTGGAAAAAGGAAATGGAATTAGTTATTAAAAAAAAGATCATTACAATCAGAATTAATAACATACCAGAACTTCTACAAGCTATTCATAAATGATTATCAAGTATACAATCCGAAATTATAATAATTGTTTTTTTATATCAAAACAAATCTATAGAATAGAATATAAAGATTATAGAAGCAAATATAAAAACAATATTAAAAAAAACCAGATTATCATTAAAGTTTTAGAACGAAGTTATAAAATACAATACTTATATCAGGAATCGTATTAATATTAATTCTGATATAAACGGAATAGATTGATTCTTTATAAAAGCTTTTATAAATACAATATTAAATATAGAGATATATAAAGTCTAGAGAAGCAAATATTATATTTATATCAATTTCAAGACTATTTCGAAAGAACAAAGATATAATAAATTACAGGACATTTCGAGAATCGATATATTCTTAGAATATTCAAAAGTTACAAACAAATATATCAAAGTATATTCTCCAAAACTAAATTATACATTTCGATCAAATAGAGTAATTATAAATGAATTTTATTGAGAAGGAGATTTGGATCTTAAATTAAGAAATTATAAATCAAATCTACAAGAAACAAAGAATATAGAATCAGATCGAAGATTTTATAATAGATCGACAATAAACAAAATACCTTCTCTATTCTCAATACCAAATACAATATCTATATCATTTTCGTTTCAAACATTCTCCCCAATAAATATTATATCGAATTTAATGATTATACCAAGCATCCCAATTGTCGAATTAAAATCAAATAAATTAGATATATTAATATTAATATATAATAAAGATAAAGATAACAATATCCAAAAAACAAATCAAGAATCTTCTTTCAAGGATATTTCAAATATCGAATCCATTATTCCAAAAATTCCAATTCAAGAATCAACTTCTGCAGACCCTAAATCTATATCAAAAGCAAAATTTAAGATTATCTTAAATTTTGCTGATAAGCCTATTTCAGTAGGATCAGAAAGCAAAATAAATCTATAATCATTTGAAACCGAACAAAAGGATATAATGAATTTTAAAGACGAATCTTCAAAATATCTAATATAAAAACGGAAAAGAAATATAGAATAAGATTTTGAAGGAGAATAGGAAAACAAAATTATAAAGATATTAATTGCGATATCTATATAGGCCAAAATTCAAGAAAATATAGAATATATTATAATTATAATCCCAATTATTTATAAAATAGATCTTTATATCAAAAATAAGATTATTTCAGATTTTATGATTTCGTTAATAGATATAAATAATACAGAAAATATAATATATTTGATCAAAAAAGTTTTGGGGATCAAAATACCAAGAACTTATAAGAAAGTAATATCAGATTGAAAATACTTTGAAAAATGAAAGAAAACTATTCAAAAAGAAATCATATCTTTGATTCAAAATAGTACTTGGAAAAAATATATACTTTTTAAAAGAAATAATCTGGTTTTAACGAAATAGATATTTACAATTAAAACTAAAGATAACAAAATAAAACAATTCAAAGTAAGATTAATAGTTCGAAAATTCAATTAAATATTAAGAAAAGATTATAACGAAATATTTACATCAACAATAAAACTAAATATATTTAAACTATTCCTAATTATTATTACAAAGGAAAATTTGGAATATTTACATTTCGATATCAAAAACACCTTTATTGAATTATACTTAAAAGAAAAGATCTATCTCGAACCACTTCAAGATATCAAAATCGAAAAAGGATATATACTACAAACCCTACAAAGTCTATATAGTTTAAAACAAACTAAAAGAAACTAAAGTTTACTATTAAAGAAAGAGCTTTTAAACATAAACTTTATACAAAGTTTGACAAACCCATATCTATATACATCCAAAGATCATAATATAATATTATTAATATATATCGACGATATCATTATTGCATCGCGCACATCATCACAAATCATTTGATTCGATAAAAAACTATCGGCCCGTTTTAACATCAAGAATCTAAAGGAGATTAGTAAAATCCTAAATATTAAAATTATTCATAATAGAAAAACATATATATTAACTATAAACCAAAAAGAATATCTCAACACTATACTAACCAAATACAATATTATATATAAACAATATCAAATCAAGAAACTACTAATAATAGATTATACCCATCTCCGGTCAGCAACCAATGATAATGAACTAACAAATATAAACGAATATCAACAATAAATAGGAAATATAATTCATCCAATAATATATACTCGATCAGATATAACATTTTTAATTAGAAGATTTTCACAATTTATAACAAAACCAACAAAACATTATATTATAGCTTTGAAAAATCTGATATAATATCTATAATCAACAATCAAACAGAAGTTATAGTTCGGATTAAAGAAAATATAATCTAATATTTATAAAGAATATAATATATTTGATAATATAATAAAGATATATATAGATATAGATTGAATTAATAATAAATATAATCGGAAAAATGTTTCAAAAGGAATTGTAATATTCTATGAAAGTTTTATATTATAAACTAACAAAAAACAAATGTTTATAGTTATTTTTAATATAGAATCAGAATATATTATAATAATAATATTCATTAAACAAAAAAGATAGATTATATAAATATTTAAAGATCTATTCAGATCAAATTATATTGGAAAAAATAGAGATACAATTCAGATATTTGATAACAATCAAGATACTTTAGCTTTAATCAAGAATCTATATTTGTATAAATAATCCAAATATATAAATATCAATTATCATTTCATCAAAGATTTAATAGAAAAGAAGAAAATCGTCATTAATTATATCAATATATATAATATAATTACCAATAGAATAACAAAACTTTATATAAGGATTGCTTTTGAAAGATTCAAGAAAATATTAAGATTAGTAATCTAGGAGGATCGAATAGGATATCCTCAATAAGGGAGTATTAGAAATGAGGTTATCATAGGATTAGAATTAAAGTTATATGATCACAATAATGCATAAACCATATTTGGGGATAACCTTAATTCTATTCCTACTAGAATTATAGATCCTTAATTCAACCTACATAATCAACAATACTACTACTTCCTACACCAAAAGTTAACAAGATATAAATATAATATATAAATCGAATTCTATTTTATTTTATGAAATTCGAAAGCGAATCTTTAAATTATATAAATTATTTAAACAAAAGAATGAAAAAACGAAAGTATAAAAAGAATTTTCGAGATTCTATTGGAAAATTAAAGAATTTGAATATAAAAGTTGTTGGAAAAATTGAAGATATTGAAATTGAAATTATAATAATGAAGTTTTTGGTGTTATCTTTAAGGAGTATAATAAATGGATTTATATATAATAATAATGATAATGAAGTTTTTGGTGTTATCTTTGAAAAGTATAATGAATAGATTCATATATGATAATAATTATATTTCTATTTCAAATAGAATTTTGATAGAATATTTGAAGTTTCTTTTTTTTAATAAAATATCAGGTCTTTTTCAAAAAAAGGAATGAAATTAGTTTTTATATGATTTTAAAGGATTATTGATGAAAACTAATTACAAATAATCGGATTCATATCGGAAAGCTAATGTATTAATTGAAGACGAAATAGTATTTATATTAGAATCATTATTTTTTTGATACAAATTTGAATCGATATATTGATGAATATAATATATCTTATATTTCAAATTATATATTGATAGATATAATATATTTTATATTTCAAATTTCAAAAAAAAAGCAATTTGAAAATTCCCCTCCTTTTATTATTTATTAAATCTATAAAATCATTGAAATCGATAAAAATGTTGATCCAAAAAGAAAAGCATCAATATCCTTTACTCATTATATTAGAAAATATATCTAACGAAAACATATCGAATTCAAAATCAATATTCTTTATTTATTGTATCAAAAATATATCGAATTCGAAATCAATATTCTTTATTCATTATATCGAAAGTATACTGAATCCAAATCGAAAGTATATCGAATCCAAATCGAAAGTATATCGAATCCAAATCGAAAGTATACCGAATCCAAATCGAAAGTATACTGAATCCAAATCGAAAGTATATCTACCGAATCCGAATCGAAAGTATACCTATCGAATCCGAATCGAAAGTATATCTATCGAAATTATACCAAAATCGTATCGAAATCGAATTGAAAATGGATTGAAAATGGATTGAAAATGAATATATATATAAAGGTTTTTGAATAATATTGAAGAGTTTTTAAAGAAATGAAAATATTGAACTTTATAAAATGAAGATATAGGCATTATAATTGAAGGAGTTATTATAGCTTTTAATCGTTGTATAGAATTCTTTATTGGAGTTTTAGTTCGGCTGATTATTGTAGGATTAGGAATGGAAGAGTTGAAAGAGTTTCGATGGATCTACAATAGTTTTACGAAAAGGTATACAATACAATTTCGATGGATCTATGATGGTTTTACGAAAAGGTATACCATACAATATCGATGGTTCTACGAAAAGGTATACAATACAATTTCGATGGATCTATGATGGTTTTATGAAAAGGTATACAATACAATTTCGATGGATCTACAATGGTTTTATGAAAAGGTATACAACACAATATCGATGGTTTTACGAAAAGGTATACAATATAATATCGATGGTTTCACGAAAAAGCATACAATATAATATCGATGGTTTCACGAAAAGACATACAATACAATATCGAATGATATTGGTTTTGATTGGATATTTCAACTTAAATGATTTCACTTCAAATATTAAAAACTTTCGAGAACGAAAGCTTTAGAAAGAAAAGCTCTATTACAAACCTCAATTACGAAATTAGGGCTAACCGAAAGCAGGCCGAATTATACATTAGTTTGAAGAGTTTTCATTTATATAGAGGTAGAATTCTTCAATATGATTGAAAGAAGTAATGAAAAGTTTTGATTCTAAATCCAAACCTATTGTTATTCGAAATTAACCGATTCTTTGCTGTGATTCTCACAAGTTGTATTTATAACTTTCAAAAAGCTCTCTACGAAAATCCCAAATTTATTGAAGAATGATTTCGATTGATATCGAATATACAGACAAAATATGATATTCAAACTTTTGGATCTCTCAAACACCTTACAATTCAATTGAAACTCTTTCATAGTCAATTTTAATAAAATCTCGAATAGTTTATCATCAATCAAACTCTTCTATATTTATATTTGAGATTATATTAACTTTAATTAAAGGTATAAAGAGATTAGTCTATAAAAATACACTTTTGAGTATAAAGAATTGTATACTTTGAAAGATAAATAAAATATTAAGCAAATATTGATATATTAAAAAGATTCAATTATACAATAAAGAAATATTTACTAAACAAAAAATTGAAGATATATTATCTCAACAAAAAATTGATATTCAGATTCAATACGATGAACATCAAAATGGAAAGAATTCTAATGAGAAAGTATCTTCTAATTGATACTGTAATAAATGTAAAAGAATTAATTACAATTCAAGAATTTATCAAAATAATATAATAGACCCTAGATTATTAGATTCTTAATAGTTTCAATCAATTGATTTAATAGTTGTTGAATAATATGAAATTGAAATGATTGAATGATGGAAAAAGTGGCGATCCGGTGATATTGGCGATCCGATGATAAACCACGTTATAAGAATTATAATAAAACTGTGACGAACCCAACGAGCGTTTAGAGATCAACCTTAGAATTAAAAGCTACAGAGTTAAAGAGAATATGCTACAAAGCTATATATATGATTGGCTTGAAGTTTAGTATTGTATTAATCTGATCGGACGTGATTATGTGTATTTTGTGATATTACTCTCCTTTTCTGAAGAGTTCGCCTCAAATTCATTTAAAATAAATAATTTAAGTATAAAATGATCATTAATTTTCTTTTGATAAAAATGCTTGATATATGGATTGTATTATAATCAACGAATATATATTCATTGTATTATATGCCTTTTCTAAATGATCTTCAAAATATTGGTTATTGATTATCTCTTCTAAATCCTTATCATTATCGTTTTTGGATTCAATAATTAGTGTAATAATTGGAATAGGTTTTTATCGATCTTGAATTCCTTAATACAGATCTAATGGACAGGTTTGTATTCAATAAAAGATATTTCTATATTGTATATATTTATTTTGCTTATACAAAAAAGTTCTTTTAGAAGAAGAAAACTCGGGCATTTGTATATAAAGTAGAATCAAGGTACGATCGGGTTTGTCCAATTGGATATCAAAAAAATTAAGGGCATTAATGATATTAAGATTATTAATATCCATTGAATCATAATTCTAAGAATAGAATAGATTCTATAATATATATGGGGTTTTAGGTTTACTAGAGTAGAATGATACAGGGAATCTATTCGTTATACAAGCAATTAGTTGTTATATAATCTGAACAAAGTCAAAATAGGAATGGGGAAGAGAAAGTTGTTGAAAAAGACGATTTTTAAAAATAATATTGAATCTATTACGAAAGATTGAGATTTTATTCGAATCGGGTCAATTTTAACCTTTGACTTTGTAAAGGGTCCTTTTGAATTTTGCAATATAAGTATATAGAAAATCGGTTCTTTGTTTGAGAATGAATAATTTATCTTTGGCTTCTTGGACTTTATTCGGATTGTTGTAAATGTATATGAATTGATCCAGGATCGTTGTATAATCTAAAGAAATGTTTTGATCAAGAAAAGAAAGTTAAGATAGTATTATAATTTGTACATAAAATTCGAGATTGAGATAAATATAGTAAAATTGAATTATAGAATTGTCAATCGCAATACTGTCTATTTATAGTTTCGCTCGAATCGAAGAAAGCCAGATATCGAACTTTTGAGAGTTACCATTAAACTTTTCAGAATCAGGGAGAGAGGGTTTTGAATAAAAAGGAATATAAACAATAAAAATATATTCGAGAATCAAAGAATATAGAAACAAGATTTCATTCCATTAACGAATTATTTCACTACAAAGTTTTGTAATCGTAAAGTTTATCGAATTGTAATTTATAATTTAGAAATTAAAGGTAAAAAAAAAGATAATATTTTTAAATAATATTAAAAAGATCTATATATAAGCGAAAAAGCAGAAACGATATATTTAAACAAAAATAAACGGAGTATATATAAATATATACAAATATTATTTTATTTTTTATTTGGAAGAACTTTTAATAATATAATAAACCCAATGAGCGTTTAAAGATCAACCTTAGAATTAAAAGTTATAGAGCTAAAAAGAGTGTACTACAAAGTTATATATATGATCGACTCGAAGCTTAGTATTGTACTAGCCCGATCGGACGCGATCACGTGTATCTCGTGACAAAAACTGAATAAATAAGATCAATTATATTCTTTAGAATCTATTATTGAAGAATTATAATTTATAAAAAATAATTAGATATATATATATATAAATACTTATTCATAAACTGTAGAACTATATATATATATTATTAAAATCATTATTTTATTATATTAAATCATATAAATCATAATACATATATACAAACGATCAACTCACCAATTGATAAGGAAGATAAGAGGTATTATATGATTAATCTTTTATGGTTCACGATTCGTGACAATAAGAATTTAAAAAAGCTTTAGAGATTTTATATATCATTTTATTATAACTATAATATCAAAGTATTATTGCTAGGGTTCTTAATGTATAAAGTATATCTCATTATATTCAAAATATATAATTAATAGAGAAAACGATTTGGATATTTTCATTAATCAAATTGTAGTATAAAAGAAAATAAAAAGAATTTGAATGAAATAATCGAAAAGTTTATTATTAATGATAAATAAGCTTTTGATATTATTAAAATCTTAATTATATATCAAAAACAATAAAAAATTGAAGATTATAATCTAAAAAAGATATTAAAGCGAAAAAAAAAAAAGATATAATATTGAAAATAAAATAGGGGCAAAGGTAGAGGTTATTATTGAATTATTTTAATATTATAGATTGAAGTTATTTTGAGCTTTATTCAGATTTATACTTTAATATTTGAACCTCTTTATACTGGAAACCCGTTTATATCAGAGTAAATAGACCTAATTTTTCATGTCCAGTATAACGGGGTTCTTCTGTACTTACCCCATCAACCTTCGTAGAACAGGGTTTGACCCTACTGGTTACATGTACGGAGATTGATGGGGTAAGTATTGTAAGACATTTTTTACCTATATATCTCTAGTCTAGCGGGTGCCTGACTCTCGAGGCATCAGTCATGTGATTTTTAATATCTCCGCCAAAAAAGTCTAGTCGGGCCGTTTTCTAAATCGTATGTTTTGAACCCGTTTTTCGCGTTTTTTTGAACATATATTAACCTCGTTCAATTATATTATATTATAATTAATAATTGAAAATTATATTATAAATAGATATATTGCTTATCTACATTTTACACTTTTTACTTTTATGAAATTCCGAATAATTATAATTCAATTGTTGTTTCTTTGATTCTAAATCCAAACCCGAAAGGATAAATTTAGTGTATCATATAATTTATTATAAAATATCAAAAAATTAAAATATTATTTCATTTCTTATCGAATAATATTGAAATTGAAATATATAATAATTAAAATCTATTAGAATTTTTTATAAAATTTTTAATTATTTTAAATAAAAATTGAAAGATGTAAAATTTAAAAATTATAATAAATTATAATTAAAAATAAATATTATGAACAATTCAATATCAAAAATAGCTAAAAATAAATTAAAAATAAATTCTAAATCTCCTTAATTAGTTGAATTCAAATTATTTATTTAATTTTTTATAAATTAAATTTTTAAAAAGTTATTATGTAAATATAATTTCATACGGGTTTGTTACACATGATTTAGAAAACGGTCGATTAGATTCTCTGGAAGAATTCGCTTAAAATATCCAATCAAAAAGTATAAAAACTCTGGAAGAAGGTCGATGTGAAAACTAGACTAATATATCTCTGTTTTTCTTATCTTTTGATACTGCTTTAAACAATTTGAATAGATATTGAGCTGTTCTCTCTTCAAATTTCGAATTTTGATTGTATTTCGAGGATTTCAATAAAATCTCAACAATTTGATGATTTTGAAATTTTTAAAGTTTATATAACCTCTATTAATAATTTTAGAATAGATTTTTGAATAAAAAATTAATGATTTTGAATAATTTTAAATAATTGAGAATTTACAATACTTTAATCATTTAGATTTCACCATACAAATTTTCAATCAGCGTAATGATATTATTGGTCAGAACCCCTATTTGTGGAACCAAGCATGTCATTTTTTGGTGTATCTGTACTTAAGGGATAAGTGCTGTGGGGACAAGGAGCCTCTCACGCATGTGCCAAGTGACGCCATGCATGTTCTGACCGCCAATCACAGGTTTTATTCACAGCCACGCGGAATGTTTCTACCCGTAGCTAATACTATTCGCTACCACGCTTATAGAGCCATTCCCGTTGGCTGTTACCCATGCACAGAGCTTGAACGTAGCGCTGCCGAACTTCCTGATTCCTTTCGCACTTAACACCTTTCTTCACTTCTTTGAGTAATCTTAGATACTGAATCCAAAATAACAGGTGCTAGAGTGTCCAAGATGCCCAAGAAGTCCAAGAACGAGTTGCGATTAACAACACCAATTCGGGAGGCAGTTGGGAAAGGCATATTAAAAGATGGAGTTCCCCTCGGATTGTGCCTCCAGAATGATAAAGACAATTCGTTTGCCGCAAATCTTCACTATATTCCTTCAGCTTCAACAGTCATCACCTTTGCAGATTACCCAAGGCGTCTATTAAATCGTAGGACTCTCCGTCTCGACTTGTGTCTCTGTTTGACATCGAGTAGCAACACCATAATGCATAGTATCCAGAAGTTCGAGCCAGAATGTCCACAGCCTCATGAAACGACCTTGGACCTAATCTAGCGCGCATCAAGATGTTGAGTTCTGTAGTCTGGCAGACTTTCCTGTCGCGCGGGTGCGCAAATGTTCCGAGAAAGAGATAGAACAAGCCATCTCAATGCCCTCCAGAAAGTTGTAGCCGTACAGCGTGCAGAAGCTGGTGGTGCACAAAAGGTTAGCATTCTAAACTGTCATGGAGACTTATTTTGACACAGTGGCAACAGAGAACCCGAGCCGTTCGGCGAACTGAGAAAGCCAGGAAGAAATATCGCAGACATTACGCCCAAGGCAATGATATCAGAGATAGTGAAATACACACTCATGGGAAGGGCCGCGCTGAAAGCTCGAGCTCCCAGGATGCTGCTGAAGCTGGGCCTTCCACACCCTTCACACCTTCCATCATCAATTCCTCTGCTGGAGCATGCATTATTGCAGGTCTGTTTACCTGCAAATCCAGAACACCCTAGGCTCTTTTGACTCACAAACTATTCCTAGGCCAAGGTGAAATATCTGAAATGGACCTTCGAAACTACACCGATTCAAATCCCAGCCCTACTCTACCATATGCCAAAACACCTCCAAACTCCCCCCAGATCGAAAACTCTTTTCCGCCACCTTGTGGAAACTCGAAGGGCTCCTTGAACAATCAAGAGGCAATTTTTAAAGTCAGTGAAGCGCTATCGAGCCTTCAGAAGCCAAGAGAAGGGCATGAGGAATATCAGAATAGCTTAAAATCGACGGAGAAGGCCTCCGCAAACACGACCAAGCCGTCAACACAGCCTCAGAGCGATAACATCTCTGGTGCAACATCATCCACAATCAAGCGACTACCAATTACAGATTTACTCAATAAGACAAGGCCCGACGAACATGCAAAACCGCCGCAGCTGACTACAATGATGACTACGTCCAGTGGACTGCCGGTTACAGATACAGGTCTGGGAAAGTTGCAAGGTGAAATGCCTGTGGGTCTTTGATGCATTTGCTCTAAATATTGCATATCCAGGTCCGAATACCTTCCAACAGGTCTCGAAAGGGTTTACTGCTGCTGAGACTTCCAACAGTTCTTTTAAGCTATTCTTCTCCTTTGACTATCGAGGCGGAGGCACACCACGGCCAGCTGCCGGAGGAAACTCCGTGATTAGCTACTTGAACCAATATAAAGACAGCAAATCCTACTTCCGGTATAAAGGAAAACCTTTCGTGAGCACTTTTGAGGGCGTCGATAACCTGCAAGACTGGGAACCTGGGGGAACTATTCGATCAGCGGTTGGGGATCTGTTTTTTGTTCCTGATTGGAGCAGCTTAGGACCTCTGGGCATCAAGGCACATCTTGGCAAGATCTAGGGTGCGTTCAGTTGGAATATGTGGCCCGAGGGACCAAATAATATAACGACCAGCCCGGATGAGGAGTGGCAAGAGACTCTAGGAGACAAGTCGTATATGATGGGTATTTCACCTTGGTTCTTTCGTAGTGCGAATGGAGGTAAAAACTGGATTTGGAGAGGGGACAATTTGAACCAGACTTCATACAGTATATGCCTAATAGAAAGGACGACTGTTTAGCTGGATGTTGACCTGTTAGCAAATGCTCTAGTAGGGCGAGAAGTTCTCCTAATTAGTATGAGAAGGTGATGGAAAGAGTGACAAAGCAATGAGCCTACATTAGTAGGGGTCGACCAAGCCACGGTTCATTCGCTGGCGGGTCCCATGGTGCTTTTTGCCATTGTCTGTCCCTCCCTTTGGCCCGAAGGTTAAAGTTTTTGCAGACCCATCTTTCGAGACTGGTTTTGATTTGTAAGACATGCGCGATTTGCAAGATATGGGCGATTTGTAAGACATGCGCGGTTTGCATGACACACGCAGTATCAACCCACGTCTAGCTGCACTCTTGGCTTGGGGTAAAGCAGAGCTAGAAGACAATAACGTGTTATTAATCATTGAAGAGAATTTCTATGGGCGACAACGAGATCAATTGATTCAATATAGCTTCAATTAATCCCTTGTCATTTTAGCATTATATAATGCAAGCTAGAATATATAATATTGCCAAAATTTTGCTTTACAGAGGTTGAAAGGGTAAGTAATGTAAGACGTTTTTTACCCATATATTGCTGTTTTTCCTGTCTTTTCATACTGTTTTAAAGAACTCGAATAGATATTGGATTGTTCCCCCCAAATTTCGAATTTTGAAGATTCTAATCAAATTTCAACAATCTTATGGTTCTGAAGCTTTTGAAGCTTATATAACCTTTATTAATAAATCCAAAATAGCTTTAGAATAATCCCGAAATAAAATATTAATGATTTTGAATGATTTTGAATGATTTCTATTAGAAAACTGAAAATTTACAATACTTTATCCGTTTGGTTTTCACTAGAAGGGTTCACCTGCCAACTGAACACACTGGCCAACTGAACGGCCTAACCTAATTAGGTCACCGTCTTAATACATTCAGGGCTCTATAGCCTATATCAATTTTGAAAGTACCCCTAACAATGGGATTCTGCTGATATATCGTCTAATTAAGTTAGACCGTTCAGTTGGCCAGTGTGTTCAGTTGGCCGGTGGACCCTCCCACACAAATCTCCAATCAGTGTGATAATATTATTGATCAAAACCCCTTGTTTATGGGGCAAGTACGGTGAGTTTTTGATGTGTCTTACAATACTTCCCCCATCAACCTCCGTACATTACAATTATATAATTCCAAACAGCCCAACCCACCCTAGCTTGGGGAGATGATTCTTTGCTGAGGTGTCAGTAAGTGGAGTCTCAACTTCTAGTGAATGGGTTCCAGGCAGGCAATGACTCATGTCTTCCGAGATGCCGACTGCATTTGCCGCTTTACCCATCCTACAGAGTCCAGACAAATAACTATGGATCTTATAATGGTTATTACAAATCTTGCTGCAAGGCGGGGTTGGTGTATAAATAAACCCAATACCACCAACCAAGATAGGCGTCTACCAAGTCCAAAGACACCATTGAATCAATTTCGATCTTGAGACAATTTTCATCATGTCTGCTATCGCTATTCCTGCTGCTGCTGAATACTTTGACCTTGGCGCCTTCCACCGCCAGATTACGACAGAAAGTAGGGATGCACAAGTCTGGTTCGACCGTGGCCTTCTGTGGGCTTACGCCTTCAACCACATGGAAGCTGTGAAGTGCTTCGAGCAAGTCATCGCTCACGACCCCTCCTGCGCCATAGGGTACTGGGGTGTTGCTTTTGCCAAGGGTCCTAACTACAACAAAAAATGGGCCGACTTCGACAGGATTGATCTTCAAGAATCGTTTGACAAATGCCGCCACATGGCGCAGAAGGCGAAGCAGCACGTAGCCCGAGCATCGCCTATTGAGAAGGCACTCGTGGACGCAATCCAACACCGGTATCCATCTAGCTCTGTGCCAGACGATTTCGCGCCATCTATTGATGCCTATGCCAATGCAATGAGAGAGGTGCATCGGGAATTTGGCGGAGATGACATAGATATCACTACGCTCGCCGCCGATGCGCTAATGAACACCAGCCCGTGGAACATGTATGAAAAGAGCACCGGGAAGCCGAACCTGAAGACTCCTGTGCTAGAAGTCAAGGCTATTCTGGAGAACGGTTTGAAGCGCCCTGAGTCCCGGACTCACGTGGGAATCCTACACCTGTATATCCATCTGATGGAGATGTCCTCGACACCGGAAGCTGCCCTAACCCCTGCAGACCAACTACGCAGCCTCGCCCCAGACGCTGGCCATGTGCATCACATGCCGAGCCATATCGACATTCTCGTCGGAGACTACCGCCGCGCCATTGATACAAACATGAAGGCCACGCTAGCAGACGACAAATATTATGCTAAGGAGGGTGGATCCAACTTCTACAGTTTTTACCGCCTACATGACTACCACTCTCTCATCTATGCCGCTATGATGGCTGGCCAATCCCGCGTTGCCTTAGACTCTGTCGAAAGGATGGAGGCCACGATGCCGGAGGAACTGCTGGCCATCGAGTCTCCTCCGATGGCTTCCTGGATGGAGTTCTTCAAAACCGTTCGCGTCCACGTCCTGATTCGGTTTGGTATGTGGGAGGAGCTGAAGAGGCTCCCAATCCCCCAAAACAAGGAACTCTATTGCAGCACCGTCGCCATGACACATTATGGAAAAGGAATCGCATGGGCTGCAACCAGGAACCTCAAGGAGGCAGACAAGGAGCGGGAGCTCTTTCGCGAAGCTGCCAAGCTCGTCCCGTCCACGCGCCTGATCTTCCCAAACAAAGTCATCGATGTACTTAGTGTTGCTACCGCCATGTTGGATGGCGAGATCGAGTACCGGCGAGGCAATCACAAGGCTGCCTTTGAGAGTCTCAGGCTTGCCATTGCGCGCGAGGACTCGCTGATATATGCTGAGCCATGGGCATGGATGGTCCCGACTCGACACGCATTTGCTGCGCTTGCCCTTGAGCAAGGCCGAGTGGACGAGGCAGCGGCCGCCTATGCAGAGGACCTGGGTTTGGACGAGTCGCTCCTTCTCGTGAACCAGCACCCTAATAATGTCTGGGCGTTGCATGGCTACCATGAGTGTCTGGTCAGCCTTGGACGTACGGTCGAAGCGCCGTTGATCAAGAAACTACTGAATGTGGCTGCTGCTGGTGCAGATGTACCCATAAATTGCTCTTGTTTCTGCCGACTTGGAGCTTGCGATGTGTCGGAGATGGAGTCTGCTATGCTGAAGGATAATTGTTGTGGCTCCAAGGAAACTGAGGTTTGATAGCAGTGATGTTAGAGGACAAGGCGTGGCCGCGCAGAACAACATGTCTGGAAGCATTCCGTAGCTACTGCTTGCTAAACGTAGCTAGTTTCTCTTATTCCCTACGTATACAATCATCTTATCTACCAATCCCATTGTGCCCTTTTTGGTTCAGGCTGAGCTCTTGATCTGGCCGGCTCCACAAGAGATACCCATCGCGCTACAGCTCCCTTATAAGAGCCTACCGTTCTCAACTTACCTCGAGCAGTCACCGACACAGTTCCTTCTCTCATTCCGCCTTTCTACTCGCCTTCGTACTCAGCTTCATCATGCCAAACCCCATAGTATAAGATGAAAGCACGAAGATGACGACGATTCCAGCATCTCTCCAACCGTAATACACGTCTTTCAAGTTGAACAAGTAGAGATAATCGCTGCCCGATCGATACTGACAGACGTGGTATTGGCTCGTCGTATCAGGGTTGATAAGATTAGTTCGTGATCCGAAGCCACTAAGATAATCGACCAGGTAGTCGGCGTATGTTTGATTATTCGGTGTATCGAAGACGGCAAATTCGTTATCGACGCATCTGGCCGGCTTATCGAAAAGAATAAAGGTAAACAAAGAGTCCATAAAGTAAGTAAACGAATTGAAATAGTACATCCAATATTGCCAGAACGGTTGGATCTGGGAGTATAGTACTAGGACCCTACAGAAGGCGATGAATATACTGATAATAAGAGGATTGACGAGAGATGCAAAGACGGCGTTCGGAGCATACACAGCAATGAATTGGCCGATACCAATATACAGGAACTCGTACATCAACATGACGAAGAACACTCTACCGGCAGCGTTGACGTCCGTAGGGAAGCCGACGGTAAAATAAAAGCAGACAAAGTAGAACAATACATAGACGACTAAATAAGGCACCTCAGAAAGGATGAGGCCCGTAACGAAAGGGATCCAGTGGTACATCTTTGCCTTCTTCTCCCGGGCCTTGAAAATGTCCCGGCGGTTGAGAAAGACCGGCTATAACTAGGCGATGATACCCGGCGTGACGAATATGAAGTTGAAGATGGTAAAGAGGGTGTTTTAGAGATCCTGGATACTATCTCCTATCATCCAAAAAGTAAAGCTATTGATTAGAACGGATATGATATGGAGTATAATTTTGTCCATAATGTACTCTGTATTATGATAAAGGGTTATATTTATCCGCCGAGTGATTAGTTTGGTCTGAGTGGTTATGATGGTGGCGAATTCATGCCCGTCGTCGTTGGTACCTAGGGGTTTAGATGCAACCTCTTGGATGATCCGGTCAAGCTTTTCTATCGCCACTTTGTGCTCTAAAGATTCTAGCCAGACTTAATGCTAGTCCTTGCCTTTTGATAGATTACCGGACACAATATCAATCATATGCTCGGCGGGGTTAATACTGGAAGGACAAGGGGCTCTGTTACAGCCGGAATAAGTGCCCTACCCCACTTTCCGGCTACCTCAAAAATTACACCGCTACAATAATACTTAATTTTTAATTTTTAAACTTTAATAATTCAACAATCATTTTATCAATTACTCCGAAAGTTTGATATTATTTCAATTATATTATATTGAAACTACATACCAAAAATGATATTACAATAACATTAAATAAATACAATTACAAATAATTTTATAATATAAAAACCCTTTTTGAAATATAATATTACTTATATTATACTTCAAAATGAAATTGATAATTATTTATCCCATCAAAAAGATATACAAAACCAACAAAAGATAACTCCAATTCAAAAGAAATAATTAACAAATTAAATATTAATATAAAAAACTTTTAATATTAGTCTAATTTATTATTAAATATAAAAAATAAAAAATATTTTCTTTTTATAAAAGAAAAGAATTTTTTATTTGGAGAATAATAAATGAATAATTTTCTAAAAAAAATTCTATAACTAAAACAAAAAAACAATAAAGAACTAACTCCATATAAGTTCCAAACACTAGTATTAATATTATTAAAAAATAATTTCATCTTCTTAATATTTTTAAAATTAAAGATATTAAATTCGAGAATCAATAGAATATAAATAAATTAGATATCATAGAGAATTAAAATTTTAATAAATTAATGATAGAAAATATTTAATAGAAATTTATTCAAAAAAACAATTTGATTTAAAGGTTCGAATATTTTTTATTGAATATATTTCGGTTAATAAAAAAGCTTTAAATTCGTTTATAATTTTCAAAGAAAAATATGTTCAATAATAATAATTTCTTATAGATCTTATTCTATATAAAAAATAGAACTTCATTATTATAAAAAATAAATAAATAACAAATACAGTTGTTTTGGAGTAATTGGAAAAGGTATTTATATTTTCAATTAACCTTTCTTCCCTTGATAAAATTAAATTATTCATTTTGTATCAATATATTATATAATCAATCTCACAAAGGAAACTATACCATTAACGAACTCTGGGCCCTCCTCTTCAATATAAATATTGTTTTTAAATATAATAAAAACTCTCTTTAATCACTTTATAATTCAAAGACTTAATTATATAATATACAGCCTTATTATTCGTATTGTACGAATATTCAATCGATAATACAATCGAAAACGTCGAATACAAGGGTATTCGTATAAAGAATCTTTATTAGATGAATATCAAGGATATCGATAAGAGTATAAAGAACCTTTATTATACGAATCAGAGGTATTCGGAATAAGGAATTTTTATTCGAATTGACGAATAGATATAAGATATTAATATATTAAAGAATTCAGAAAAAATATAAAGGAAAGCTATAAACCCCGAAATAAAGGTTTATAATTCCATAAATTAATTTCATTAATATTATTAACTATATACAATACTATATCACTATAAAACCCTAATTATATCATTATAACTTTATATTTGCTTATTCATATATTATTAAATGAAAAATTTTCAATAATTATAATATTTATCGAAGATTGTATATATAATTTATATTATAAATTATTAGAGATCACGAATAAATAATAAAGAGTCTTAAATATAAAGAAATAATGATTTGTAAATTATAAAAGAATAAATAATATAGAGTTATAATAGTAAAAATGAACATTAGAATGATATTAGTATTATTATAATGATAATAATGAATTAAGTTATAGAATCAAAAATCTTTTTAATTTGGGATCTATAATTTTTATTTATATTTTTTCTTGATTCTTTAATATATTAGAATAATATAAATTTTTTATTATATTTTTATATTTATCGAATGAAGATTCTTTATATAAATTTAATCTATTTTTATATTATAAATTATTTTCGATTTTATTAATCGTTTTCGATTTCAAAATAACGTTTTCGAATATTAGATTGAATTCAATTATATATATATATATATATATTTTCGATTATTTAATATTTTCAATATATTCTATATATTTATATTTTTGTTTTTTTATATAATGATATATTTCAAAGATTCGAAGTAAATTGGAATGAATTATTAATATGATTCTAAATATAATAATATAATATAAAATACGATTTCTTTTTCAATTTATATAATATTCTATATAATATATAATATTAAAATAATTAAAAAAAAGTTTTTCTTATAATATTAAAAACAATATTCCCTTGTAATGAATATCTCTTTCAATTGTTTAATAATATTTTAATCAAATTCTTGAATTATTTCAATAAATCTTGATAATTAATTTTTTTAATAGTTTTATGAAACCATCAATTATTATTTATTAATAGATATTTAGATTAATTTAATTAGATTTTTATTAATAAGATATCTAATTAAATAATATTTAATATTTATATATTTACTTTTATTATAATATATAGAGTTTTCTGATATAAATATAATAGTTTTATTATTAATATATAATAAAAATATATTCTGATTATATTGATTTAATTCTTTTAATAATTTTTTAAGATATATAGTTTTTTTAATAATTAAATTAATATAAATTGATTTGGATTTCATTATATTTTGAGTTATTATTGATTATAATTCTGTTCTTCAAATACTTAATCTATTTATATATATGAATATATAATTATTAATTGATCTAATTGATTTTTTATTTTCTATATAATCTATCTATAACATCATGTTCTTTTATAAAATTATTATTATACTTTTTATAAATAGTTTCGAAAGATTTAATCTCTCTTAAATATTTAAATATTCTTTTTATTTCAATTAAATAATTTTTATTAAATAGTAGTAGTAGTATTGATTTACGTCTGGCGAATATAAGTCTAACTTATACCCTGAGATATTTTGAAGAGTATAAAGATATATTAAACTAGGAATATTTAAATTAGAAATTATTTTAAAAAGTATTTCTAATTTATAATAAATTCTAAAAGACTATTCAAATATAACCCTTCTATCCTATTTAAAATAGATATATATTTTTCCAAAACCATTTTCTATTAGATATAATAAAAATGATCGAAAGATCTATTTAAATATTAAAGTAATATAATATCAAAAATATTAAAACCAAAAAAGAAATTTTTAATTAAATATTAATTATAAATCCAAAAAATCAAATAAAGAAAAAAAAAGATTTCAAAATAAAACAATACATCTTTAACAAAAATATATTACTTTATCGAAAATGAATATTAATATAGAAGTCGATAATAGTTAAAAATTTAAATAATTTAAATAATTGATTCATTAAGCAAAATAAATAATCCAGATTTTCTTTTATCGAAAATAAAAGAATAAATAATCTAAATAATTATCTATTCAAGAATCTTTAAATCTTAATATAACAAATAATATATAAAAAAAAGTTTTATTTTATTTATATAAATATTTGAAATTTACATTTTTGTATTTAAACTTCTAATAATATTATATATAATTCTTATAAAAAAATCTAATAATTAATAATCTATAAAAATATTATCTTAATAAATCAAATTTCAAAAGAATTTTAATTTGATAACTAAAATTCTACCCACAATAATTTATAAATAATTTTATATTATATCTAAATTACTAAGTTTGTTACATATTGAAATAAAGATTCTTAAAAATGATATTAAAATTATTAATTGTAAATTAAAAATCAATATCAATATCATAAATATCTTTAAAAACATTAAACTCAATTAATTTATTTATTATTTTGTTATTCTTAATATTTAAATACTTCAATAATTATTATATCCAAATATTATAAATTTATATAATATCTTAAATAACATAAAAAATCCATCAAAACAATTCTAAAAGATTATCTCTAAAATATTATATAATCGAAATACTATTGATACAAAATTAAATCCATTTTAAATTAATATTCATTAATATCTTAATTATATATTAAAGGTTTCTTCAAATTTCAAGAATTTTATTATCAAAAATATATAATATAAAATTAATTGAATCAAATCTAAAAACAACTTATTTTTTATTTTAATAAATAATATAATTATATCTAATATATATATTTTCATCAATATATTCTTCTAAATCATCCAAAAAGATAATAATTTTATTTAATAGAAAAACTGTTTCTTATTTCTTAAATACTATTATTATAATTTTCTTATCAAACTTTTTTTTAAGATTTATTTTATATCTATAAATAAAATAAAGAATTTTAAATTTAGATTTTGAAATACTAAAAAAGATATAAAAATCTCTATATTTTAATCTTGAATATATATTTAGTTTTAATATTATAATTCTTAATAGTCATTAAAAAATAATATTCAATCAAAAATAATCGATATCAATTATCTAGATTCAAAAAATAAATTATAATTTGATTTCTTCAAAAATAATATTATCACAAGGAATATCCACATCTTTAAAAAGAATAATTATAAATATAATTTTTCAAATAAATAATATACTTTTTATAATTAAAATCTTATAAAATTCATTTATTTTCCTATTCTAATATTCACTATTAAAATATATTGATTTATTTTATATTATATCCTGATATTATAAATTAAAAAGAAAATAATATAAATAATAATTATTTTTTATAATATAAAAATAAATAAACTATTAATAATTTTAATAAAACTTTGAATATAATAAATTCTATAGCGAACCTTTATTATTCTTTTTGTAGTATGTTATCGAAAAAATAATTTTTTATGAAATTATATTCCTAATTATTATGAAGCAAATTAAAAATCATGTTTTTCGATTATAATAATAAAAATGATAATAAGATTTTTGTTTATTATATATAATAGAATTTTTTTTTTAAATATATAAATCATTTCCAATTTCTGAAAAACAAAATAGATTTTATTCCGATTTTTCTAATTTATTATATTCTTTATTTTTATAAAGAAAAGGCAAATATTATCATTAAATGATTTTGAGATTTTAATATAATCAAATTTCAATTTGATATTTTAAGAAAAAAACTCTACAAAATATAATATATATAAAACAAATAAAAATAAAAATAAAAAATTCTAAAAAAAAATTAAAGATAACTTGAACATTTATAATAATTATAATGATTTCTAACTCCTAAAATATAACTATTTTAATATTATATATGAAACTAATTATCAAATCAATAATTACTTTTTTGAAAAAAAAAAACTTTATTATATTATAAATTCAAAATATCATTTATAAACACCATCCACCCAACCCCCTCAACAACAACATATTCTCAACACTTAAAAACGCAAAAGACAAACACAACAAATCCCCGCAAACAAACCAAAAACCGATTTTTTTTGTCTATCTTAAAAAACATTACAATTTCTATCAATTTCCAAATCTAAAAAAAAAAATTCAAAACTAAATAATAATTATATAAATCATATATTATATATTTAATTAATTTCCAATATATTCTAAATAACCGAATTATAATTCTATCTATTTTGAATAATATACTAAAAACATTAATAATATTCTTTTCTATTTCTTTTATAAAAATCAAATTAAACTATTCAAAAATTATATCATTTTATTAATTAATCAATAAATTATCATTGAAATCATCATCTAGATTAAAATAATTTAATATCGAAATATATAAAACTTCTACTTTTTCCATTATATTATCTATCATTTAATTATCAATAAATAATAAAAATGATTTAAAACTAAAATCCAATTTATATCAATTAATAATTTTATAAAAACCCTTATTATCTTTAATTTCATTAATAATAGATTTCCAATATTTATATTTAACTTTATATATAATATTATAAAAAACCTTAATAATAAATGAATTTATTTCGATTAATCAAATTTTGATATAATCCTTATAAACTTTTTTATAATCATTATTCTACTAAAAAATTGAATATCTCTTATTTCAATCAAATTTATTTATAATATAAATAATCAATTCTAAAATAACAATAAAATCCTTTACAAAAACTTCAATTATATCAAAAATTTTCGGGAAATTATGTAAACTAATAATATCAATATTAACAAAATTCAAAAACTTATTCCAAAAAATCCTTCAAAACTCTATAATAACATTATTTCAAAATAATCCAACCTTTATGAAAAATTATTATAATTTAAATTATATAATCTAATCTAATATATAAATCTTCTTCAATAAATATATAAAAAAAAATTATTTAAAAAAAAAATCAAAATTTTTTTTTTTTTTAGATAAATTCATTAAATTCATCAATAAAATTTATATTATTAATAACAAACTATATTATCCAATTATTATCTCAGTAAATAATAATAATAATATCAAATTCAAATATATCATATTATATATTGAAAGTACTTTCAATAAAACATTAACAAATAAATATAAAATATGTTATATAATTTATTATTTCATCAATCATTAATTATCAATATATATTCAAAATAATATTATTATTAATATCAATTTAAAAAATATCTTTATTATAAATAAATCATTATTATTAAATGTATAAATCTATCTTTTTATAAATATAAATTATAATCCAAAAATAAAAAGATTCTTCAATTTCAAAAATAAAAAAATCCTGAAAATCAATTAATATATAATAATCGAATTCTCAATAATTTTGAATTCTATTATTAATCAAATTAGAACAAAATATTTTTATTAATATTAATTTAATCAATTTAAATATCTTATTAATAACCCCTTTCATCATAATACTTTTTATAATATTTCATTATTTAAAAAAAATATTAAAATAATCAATTATAAATTTATTCTTATCAATATCCATTATAAAAATTTCATTAAGAACTTTATTAAATACGATTTCAATTTTTTTTTAAAAGGAATATCAATAATTAAAACAATGATCTTTTTCTTTTTATAAAAAAATCAAAAAAAGATGTTAATAATATCAGATTTTATAATCGAAATTATTATTAATTTGATTATAATAAAGATTATAAATAATCCAATTTCTTTATATCAAATCATTATTTTGTTTTTATATTTATACTTAACAAAAACAAAAATAACAATTACTATATTATTTACTAACTAAACTATTTTAAATAAAATATCTTTATATTAATAAATAATATCAAATCCTTTATAAATTAATTTAATATATTTATTATTCTTTTTTAAAAAATAATAAAACAATGAATATAATTTATAAAAAAAAGATCTATAATAATTAATATAATTTATCTTAAAAGAATCTTTATATATATCCATTCAAATACTATAATAAATACAACAAATATATTTAATATATTTAAAAGAATTATAAAAACCGTAATATTCTATATCATAATAAATAATAACAATCTTCTTATTAATAATCTTCATTTTATCTTCAAAATTAAAAAACCAAAAAAAACCAATAAATTTCAAAAATAAAATAATCTAAATAATCTTTCTAATTATTAAATTAACCCTATATTTCAAAGATTTACAATTAACAAATTTGAAATTGATTTATACTACAATTTCCTTAAATCCAAAAATTTCATTAATCAAAATATATCCTTTATCGATATCTATAAAACCTAAAAAAACATTAATAATAATATAATTATATTATTTTTCAAATTTTTCAAAAAAAAAACAACTACAAAAGTATATTTCATTATTTCTATATTCTTTGAAATAAAAAATAAATTATATATAACAATATTAAGAAGATTAATAATCTATTCAATAATAATAAAAATAATAATCAAAATTGAAAAAATGATAATATCATGAATCAATTATATCAATTATTATCATAAAAAATGTCAAAACAATTTAGAAAAATCTACAATTTATACTTTATTAACAATCTATAATCAAAAATATTATAATCGAAAGTAATGTTATCATTTATAAAAACCTTAAAAAAATCTTACTAAATATATTATTATCAAATTTATATAAATTAAACAATTTCAAAATACCAAAAACATCTAAATCAAATACAATTTTGATTATATTAATAAATAATATAATCTTTCCTATATTTATTATAATTAATACAAAAATAAAATTACAAAATCTAACTAAAATAAAACCAAAACTTTCTATTTCAATAAAATTTTTTTTTAAAATAAAATAAATATATCAATAATCTACATCAAAACTGATATAATATCTTATTATTTCTTAATATTATATCAATCTCAATTATACAATTCTGAAAAACAAATACTATAAAAAATATTTTTATTTTCTTTATACATCTTTATAATATATTAAAGATTTATTAATAATTATAATTTTTAAAATTCAAAAGAAGAATTTAAAATAAACTCTTTATCATTCAATATTACATTTATCAAAATAGTAAATTAAAATAATAATAAAAATAATAAAAATACTTCTACAATTATTTAAAATCAAAAATATAAAGATACTATCAATTTGAGATTTTTATATAGACTGAACTATTAAACAACTATAATTAATTTTTATTAAGATTAAATATGAATCTAGTTAGTTTTAATATTGTAAAAGTAATATTCTTTTTAGTATTAAAGATTAAATATAATAATTTTTTAATGGTTTTTTAAGTTTATTTTATATTATTTATATTTATTTTTTCTCAATTTATATTTAAATTATTTTGAGATTTTATAAAAATAACAATTATGTTGTAATCATTTAAATTTAAATCTTTTAGATATTTATTAATATATTCTTTTTAAGATAATTTAAAAGAATGTTGTTTTTTATTAATTTGAATATCTAAATAATCTTTTATAAAATCTAGATTTTTGAAACCTAAATTAGCTTTAAGGTTTTTAATAAATTCTTTGAGTAGATTTTTTTATAAAACTTAAAATAATTATATCATCGATAAACATATTTAATATTAAATCAAAGGCTTTATTATAAAATATATATTCAGTTATAATTAATTTAATGAAATTTAATTTGTATAAAGTGTTTTTGAAAATAATATATCATATTTTAATTGATTGTTTTGAATTATAAAAAGTTTTGTTTAATTTTAATATAATAATATTATTTTTATTATAAACTTGAGAAAATTTTAAATAGAGATTTTTATTAATATCATTTTATACAAAAACTAATGTTATTTTTATTTTATATATATACTATCCTTTATTTACAGTTGAAACAAATATTAAATTCTAAAATATTTGTTTAATTATATTAAGAAATATATTTAAATAATTGAAATTATATAATTGTTTAAATCCTTTTATTACAAATCTAATTTTAAATTCGATATAATTATCTATCTAATAAATAATTAATCAATAATATTTATTTAATTAATAATGTTTTAATATTTTCAATATTGTCTATATTATTAATAATATACCAGGTTTTTTTATGTTCAAATACTTTTATTTTGTATTTTATAGCTTTTATTTATATTTTGTTTTACTATGAATTTATAATTTGGATATATAATTCAAAGATAATTAAATTTATATTCTCAAATTTTTAAATTATAATTTCTTTTCTTGAATTTTGATATTAAAATTAATAATAATAATTTATTATTAATAAACGTTTTAAATTTTGAATCTTTATTTAATGATTTAATATAAATTATATAAACTAAACTAAATATATTTAAATTAAATTCTATCTCTTTATATACTTTGATTATCTAATAGGAATAAACAAATTCAGATTATATGAAATCTCAATTATTAAATATTTGTTTGTTTGTTGATTCTAATTATTATTTTTATTATTATTATTATTTTCATCATTTTTATAATAATTTTCTTCTTGATTATTACTCTCCAAAAGTTCAAAAATTAAATCTTCAAAAAGATGATTTATATTAATATTATTTTTATTATAATATTCAATATTTTCTTTAACAATATAATCTTTTAAGTTTATTATTTTATTTCTATTAGAAACATAAAACAATAAATTATTAGAAAATTCAAAACCCATTAATATTTCTTTTTCTGATTTATAATCAAGTTTATTTTTTTTAAGTTTTAATAAGAAAAAATGAATATAAGATTTTTATATATTTGAATTCAGGATCTTTATTATATAAAATTTTATATAGAGAATTTTTCATAGTTTTATTAAAGATTTTATTTTTAATATAATTTATATCTTTTATTAAATAAAATTATAAATTGAATGAAATATTAAAGTTTTTCATAGAGATTAATAATCTTTCAATTAAATATCTATTTAATTTTTCGATTAGTTTATTCTGAAAATATATATATAAATTTATATATTTCATTATTATTTTTTTCAAATTTAATAAAGAATTTTTATTTATTTGATTTAAATTCGAAAGTATTATCGATTTTTATTATTTTGATTTTTATAGTAAATTGATTGAATATTAAATAATAAAAATCTTTTAATATATCAAGAGAATCTGATTTATATTTTATAGAATATATTTATATAATTTTTGTTATTGAATCAATGAAGATTATTATATATTTTTCTTCTCTTAAATTTATTATTAAAGATCTATAAATATCAATATTTATTTTATCGAATTAATTCAAATTTAAATCAGATAAATTTTTATTGATACTTTGATATATTATCGTATATAATTAATTATTATATTTATTAAGATCTATTTTTAAACTATCTTTATTTAATTTGAATGATTTTACAATATAATCTTTATTCATATAATTTAAATATTTATATTATAAATCTAATTCATTTTGATTTATATCATTATTCGAATTATTAATATTATTTAAATTATGAATTTTATTTTTATTTTTATTAATTCCTTATCATTGATATAACCAACGACTCCACCCGAACCACAATCCAATAAGAACTTATGATTAATATTATAATATAAATAGAATATATTTTGTATTCATTTTGTTATTATATTTATATTTAATAATTTAGAATTAAAATTAAACATATTTTTGAAAGGTATAATATAATTAATCTATTTTCTCATAGTTTTTTTTGTATTAATTAGAATTGATTTTAAAATAGGTATACATTTGATTTTCCCGATCATGACTTTTTATTATTTATTATAATAATAAATTTTGGAATTTTCTCTTATTGATAATTAATAAAAGAATTTTTATTGGGATTAAAATACTTTATTATTTTGAATTTAAAATTATATTATCTTTAGATTTATTTGTTCGATTTATTAATAAAATCATTATTCCTATATTGCATTCAGAATTTTCTTTTATAGAATAATCAATTAATAAGTTATTTTGATTTATTTATTTTATATTAAAGTTTTCTTTAGAATTTGAATTTTTATAATCCTTTTTATTTTTATAACTGTTTTTTTATTATTCTTATTATTATCAAATTTAAAAGATTTTTTGAACTTTTTATTATTGATTTTTTTAAGATTATTTAATTCTTTATTTATTTTATGAAAACAATCTTTATTCTTTTTTTATTATGAATTTGATTTGTTTTATTATTTGAATCATCCCAATATATTCTTTATTATAAAATTCAAAATACATTTTAAAGCATTTGTTTTTCAAATTATTTTTTTATGATTAGTATAATTAGGGATAATATTTGACAATTTATTTATTTTTAATGGGTCTTTCTTTTTTAATTCTTTAAATATTAATTCAGATATCAATTTATTTATATTAATATTCCAATTATTTATTGAATTTTTAATTTATTTTGAATAATATTATTATAATATATAATATATTTAATTTATTTTGAATAATATTATTATAATATATAATTTATTTAATATATTTATTCAATATCAAATTTTTGTAAATCTTGAAATAAATCAATTATTTTTCCATTAACACTAATTATATTATATATAATGAAATTAAACAAATTAGAATATCTTTATTTAAGAAATATTATAATATTATTCTTTATAAATATTAAAAATATTTAATTAAATTTGATTCTAGAAATATAGATTGAATGATATATTTTTTATGTTAATTCAATTTGAATTATTAAATTATTGATAAATAAATACTTCTTTTTTGGAAAATCTATTTATAAATAATATATATTAAAGATATATTATTCAATAATTTATTATAAATAAATTATAATGAAATCTTTTGAATTAAATTTTTTAATTATTTATTATATATTTTGTTAAATCGAAATGAAATTGAAAAATTTTGATATTTATTCGATTCAATATATTTCGAATTATATATAGGAATTCTTTGTAATTTTCAAATTTGATATTTTTTAATATATAATTGAATATAATTTTTATATAATTATTGATTTTATTAATATTATTATTCGGACTTTTGATATAATACTGATTTTTTTAATTTCAAACAATTCTCGTTCAATATATCGAATTATTTGAAAATCTCTTAATTTATAAATGATTATATTAATCCAATATAATACTATTTTGCTTTTTTATTATATATATTTATATTCGAATTTTGTTTCAATAAAAAAACTTTAATATATAATCATTATATAAAATTAAAACTCTTTTTTCAAAATATTCTTGAATTAAAAGATAATTATCGATTAATTCGAAAATAAAAAATAAATTTTTGAATATAATAAAAAAAAAGAATTTATTTAATTTTGAATTGAATATTTCATATAATTTCTGATTTATTATCTTTGAATAAATAAAATATTCGAAATCTATATTTTGATTCATCGATATAAAAGACTCTTTGTGTATATAAAATATCAAATAATAATTGATATTTCATTTTTAAAAAATAATCGATGAATAATAATTCTGAATTTCGAAATAATTGAAATTCTTTTATATAAATACTTTTTGATTCGAATAAGAGATTTTATATATAATATATACGAATTTCGATTCTATTATATAATTTTTTAATAATATTTGTATATATATATATATATGGATATATAATATATTATTGATAAAATTTAACAAAGTATTTGAAAAAAAGAAAATATTCTTTGGTGTTGATCGATATACAAAAACATATTAAAATATTTGAGATTTGTATTATTATTTTATTATAAAAAGATATTTTTCTTAAAAATATTAATTCCTTTTTTTAATTAATATTTTCAAATGTTTGAAATGATATTTGGTGGAAAAGAATAAAAGAATAAAAGAATAAAAGAATAAAAGAATAAAAGAATAAAAGAATAAAAGAATAAAAGAATAAAAGAATAAAAGAATAAAAGAATAAAAGAATAAAAGAATAAAAGAATAAAAGAATAAAATACTTTAATTATTATATAAATTTTTTGATAATTGAAATTAAAAATAAAATATAATAGAAATAATTATAATATAACTTTTGAAAAAATTTAAAATATTATTGATTATATATAATAAGAAAATTGAATTTCAAAATTATTATATTTTGATATTAATTCAAAAAAAAATAAAAAATTGAATATCTAAAAAGAAATATAAAAGATTTATTTATCTTATTAAAATAAATATTTTAATTAATTCATTTTCATTATTTTTATCAACATTATTAAAGATTATAATAATAATAATAATAATAATAATAATAATATTCAAATTCAGAGATTATAGAATCTATATAAAATCTACTCTATATTTTAATACAGAATCTGATATAAAGATCACCCTTTCGAAAAAGGGAATTCCGAATAACTTCAAATTTTATAATTATTGAATTAAAAAAGCTTCAAATTATAAATATCTAATAGATTACACATACACAGTACAAGCTGATCGTAGATCCTGAAAAGCGTGAAAAATAACTATGGGGAGCGTAGCGAATCCATTGTTATTTTTAGCTCCGAAAGGGCAGGAGTCAAAGCTCGTAATATTATATTTTAGAATTGTTTTTATTTTCTTTGATATATTTCAATTATTCTTTGAATTAATATTTTTATAATTTATATATTTTGTATATTTTTGTTATATTAAATATATAATTTATTATAATAATATGACATCTTTATTTGAAAATGAAATAATAAATAAAAAAATGCTTTTTTTCAAAAGGATCAGATTTTGTATATAGTGAATATATTTGATTATTATGATTTTGTTATAAGTAATAAATAATTGAAATTGATTTGTTTAAGAAAGTTATATTTTTGAGGAATTTGAAGAATTGATAAATTAAATTTATATAAAAAGTAAAAGTATTTTTTGGTAAATAAAAAATATATAATTTGATATAATTATTTCATAATATAAAAAAAATTATATTAGTTTTGAATATATAGATTGAAAAATTCGTAAAATTGGTAAAGATATATATAGATTTGTAATGTTATTTTATTAGTATATTTGATATAATTTATTATCTTTTCATTAATATTTTAATAATTATATTAAAAATCTATGAATAAATTTAATAAGTAAAAATGAATTGAAGAGTATTATTAATGATAAAGATAAAAAGGAAATCTTTAAAGTTTTTTCAATTTGATTTAAATTATTGAAATTTGTTTATATTTTGTTAATAAAATTAACAAATTGAAAAGTAATTAAAAGTAAAATCAAAAGTATTTGGAATATTGATAATATATTAATAAAGAAATCATAGATTTTTATATTTCGAATAATCAAAATAAGATTTATTGAAAAAAATTTCAAATTGGTTTTTGTTAAAAGGAAAGTATTGGAATTGTTTGAATTTTTTGATAATGATAATAAGGATTTGAAATAATCTAATATGAAATTATTAAATTTTAAGAAATTTAAAAAAGGAAAAATCTTTATAATCTATATATTTCTTTTATTTTTCATAATTTTTGATATATTGATTTTAATTTTAAAAGCAAGTATAATATAATATTATTAATCAAATATTAAGAAATAGTTATAATTTTAATAAAGTTAATAATATTTATAATGGAAAAAGCAATAATTAAAATTAAAGGTTTTAATCTTTTAAAGGATTTTAATGATAATAAAATTAATATCGTTTTAAAAAAATATAATTAATCAATGAAAGAGTTTTTGGATTAATATAATAAATATAATGAATTGAATTCTATTAATTAATAATTAAGCATTATCAAATCTTTTAGATTTTTATTATAAAATATAAATAAATCTTTCCCTATGTTTATTTTTATAATAATTCTAAAAATTATTTATCGAGATTTTGTTATCAAGAAATATATTTGACAAATATTTTGTAATTAATAAAATCAAATATTAATAAAAATTTGGATAATATAAATAAAAATGGATGATTAAAAAAAAGATATAAAAGCACAGAAAAAATAAATATTGAACAATAAGATAAAGATAATATATTTTTAATAATATATAAAAGTAAATAGATTAAAATAGGGGTTTTTTTTTAATATAAATATTATAATGTATAAATATAAGTTTCTTTTATTTTTATAATATATTTCGATTAAACTTTTTTGGGTTTTTTTTTTGGTTATTATATTGATAATTTATTTTCCTTTTTATAATTTTCCAAATGCTTTTTGATAAATATTAAATTTCATAAAGTATTTTTTATATCTTTTATCGATTAGTAATCTTTTTATTATATTAGATATTATATTCTTTGTTCTTTTTTTTATAAATTAATATTTTTCTGATTTTATATTTTATATATTCTTCAATTTTTTTGGGAAATAAGGGATCAATGATATCTTCGTATTTTTGAATTATAGTTCGAATCATGAAATATAAAAAATATTATGTATCTTATATGATAATAAAAATATTAGTTTGTATACTTATCTATTATATATAATACTAATAATAATAAAAGGATTTATAAAATAATCGAAAAGCTTTTTTTTGAATTATAATTATTTAATATTCTTGATATTAAGTATAATTATATTGCTAATATAGAATCATTAAAATAAATCTTTTTCGTTATTCTTCGATCTTTTCTTTATCAATTTATTTCAAATTTCTATTAATTTTGCTTTTTCCAGATTTAACGATTCTATATATTCTTATATAATAAATATTTTCCTTTTAGTATTAATATTTTCATTGATATAACTAAATGTAAATAAATATTTATATATTATTTTCAAAAGCATTTTGTTGATTATATTATACTATATTATATTATAAATGAATTCTATTAAAAATAATAATAATACTTAATCATTCTATTTTCAAATTGATATAATAAATAATAAAATAAATCAGATTTTAGTTTTATTGTTTCATTTGATTGTCGATTTGTAAATAGAATATTATTGATAATTTATAATATATTCTTAAATAAAAAAACATATTTCCTTAAAATTTATTTACAAATTATAATTCTTAATCCGACATTATTTCCTTTGATATACCAAAATCCTTGAAAGTATATCAAAATAGAATCTCCATTAATTTAAACGAAATTATTATTTTATTAATTAGAATATATCAAACAAATTTTGTAAATCTATTGATAATAATGAAAATAATATTATATATATATTTATTTATTTTTGAAGAAAATAAATCTATAATAAAATCTATTATTATTTCTTTTCGAAAATCAAAAAGAAATTATAAAGTTAATAATATTTTATAATTATCCATTAATAGATAATATATATTTATATATACCTTTTTTTCATTTTTTATTATATGAAACCAGAAATATTTGTTTTTTAAAATCTTTTATATTTTATTAATACTCTAATAATTTCCTAAAAAATTATTATAATAAACCTTCAAGATTTCGATCTTTATAATGTCATTTAATAATATAAAAATATATTTATTATAAATAAACAAATTATCAATATCGATTTTCCAAAATATAATATTTTCAATAGAATTATATTTTTATTTCAAATACTCTTTATTCTTTATAAAATCGTTATTCTTTTGAAATTATAATAAAATATTTCTTATCAATTCCAATATTAACTTGAATATTCTTTCATTATTAATTAATATACTAATTATTCAATATAATATTGATTATTTACAATTAATTTTTATTAACAATCTAATAAAACTATTCAAAAATAAATTATACCCCTTCTTTTGGAAAATACTAATAACATTTTACAAAAATTCTATTTTTCCAACAAAAAAATAAAGGATCATAATTATTATTATTATACTTTTTAATTTATTCTACAATACAAATAATATCTTATTAATATCTTTCATATTTTTAATATAATCAGATCATTTTGATAAACTGTCAATAAGATTTAATTTTCCTAATCGATATATAATAATGAAATTATAAATCATTAAAGTTTTCATCCAATACATTTATCAATTATTAAATACTTTTTATATTCATAAAATACTAAAGCTTATTATAATCTGTTTTAATCACAATAATATATTAATTGTTTATAATATAATATTATTATTGAATAAAAATTATATATATAATTAATAACTCCTAATTATATATGAAATACCTTTATTCAATAGAAATGAATTTTCTCGAATAAAAAGTAAGAGAGTACTAATATATTATTATAGAATTATTATTATTCTTTGAAAATAATTATGAAAATATATAATCTAAAGCGAACCCAAAAGCATTTGTTTCTAAAAATATACAAAAAAGTAAATCAAAATATTAAAATAATAATATTATAATAAAAACCTTTTTCAAAATATCGAAAATCTTTTGAACTTTATTTATTTATTTGAATTCTAATATAGCTTTTCCTTTTTTCATATTTTATCATAGATTAATTAATTTAAAAATTCTTTATACATATATAATAATAAATTAATAATAAAAGTTTACAAAATCTAGAAAAACTTGAATTTCGCAAATAGATATTAATAATAACTACTTAATAATGATTTTAATTCTATCAGATTTTATAATGATATCTTTATTGGAAACAACAAAATCTAGAAATTCTATATTCTAAAAATTTCACAAATATTTTGTAAATATCGATAATATAATTCTTCTTATTTTTAAAATAAATAAGAATATCATCTAAATATATAATACAGATATTATCAATTAATCCAATAAATATCTAATTGATATATGTTTAAAATATTATAAAAGCATTGATTAATTTGAATAATATAACCAGATATTAAAATTGATTATAATATATATAAAATACTATTTTCCATTAATCGCCTTTATATGTATATATTCGATAATAAATATTCTTGAAATTGAACTTCATAAAAAATATACTTTATTTTAAACAATTCAAAGATTCATTAATTAAAAATAATAGTATCCAATCTTTCTTTATAATACAATTGAAACCCTAATAATCAATATATAATCAATAATCGCTATCTTTTTTTGGAATAAATATAATCAGAATATTAATGAAATTGACTGAATAACAAATATAATTCTTTTTTTAATATTTATTGAAATACTTTTGAAAAATAATTAACTTTTTTTCCGAAAAGATATAAATAGAACCTTAGAGGAATATAATATCAAGTTTTAAATCGATATAATATTTTATCGAATAATAATCAGAATGTAAATTATTTTCATTTTTGAAGAAAACTTTTTTATATTTTTTATATTCTAAAAGTATTATTAAAAATATTAAAATAAGAATTTTTGGAATTTCTAATAAAGATTAAACGGAATATCAATCTTCTAATAATAAAATATATATTATAATTTTAGTTTTTTATATTTTGATATAATTCTTTAATAATAATAATTTACAAGTTTTTTAATATAAATCGAAAACAAAATAATATCAATCTTCAATTAATATCTAAATTTATATTTTGTAATTAAAGAAGATTAAGAATTATATTAATATTAAATAAATCAAAGATAATAATAATCAATTAATATATATATATATTCTTTTTTTATTTTAATTATCAATTATCTTTATTATAAAATAATAATTACTATGTAATAATATAATACTATTATTAATTAATACTTAGAAATACCCTTTCCTAATTCGGAATTTCAATTCTATTTGATATATCTAATTTATTGAATAATTTGAGTTTCTAAATCAATAAAATATCAAAACTTTATAATTATATTATTAACCTTAAAATTTACTTCGATAATTAATATTATATATCCCTTTTTGGGGATCTAAAATTATTATTAAATTTGATTGTTTTTTGGGTTATTTAATTTTGAAGGATATATAAGATAATGATTGATTATACATACCTTTTTTACAATTCGTATATATATAGGGATTGATATATATAATAAAATAATATTCTGAATATTAATAATAGAAATAAATGAGTCTTTTTTATCGGTATTTGTTTAGAATATTTTTTTTGGCTTTTGGGGAAGATTTAGAATAAGATATTTGAAATTATTTATGAGATTTTAATATATTGTTATTTATATATAAAATCAAAATATTTATGATTTAATAAAGATATAATATAATCGATAAAAATATTAGATCAGATTTGAAAAGAGATTGATAAAAATTTAAAAAATCCTAAAGGAATGAATTTCAATAATTTTATATAAATATAAAACTTATATATTTAAGTATAGGAATTAATTTTTTAATATATATTTGATTATTAATCATTATAAAAAACAAAATCAATAATTTTAATACAATCTAGATATTTGTTTGAATTAAATAAATAAATTCAATTTATAATTTAGGTGTTGAATTTTTTATCAAAAAAATACCAATTCTTTTTGATAATAGATTTTTGTATTATAAGTATAAAAATCTTATTAAATCTTTCAATCATTTAATAATAAATAAGTTTTCAATTATAAAAATCAATTGTTTTATTATATTAAATCTTACATAAATAATATTGATAATTTCTTTAATCGATCTCCCCCCCCAAACAATACTATTAAATTTATTAATTCTTTATATAATTCTATATTCTTCATTCTTTATTCTTTAAATATTCACTATTCAGATTAAATATATTAAAATAATATTTATAATATTGATTTAATGGATCTGAATAAATTATTTTGGTTTTTGAATAATAAATAATATAGAAATTAAATTGTAATAAGAATCTTGATTATTTATTATTAATTCAATATCTTTATTATTATAAAAAATACTTTAAATTCCTATAATTTATGAATATCTTGAATTCTTATAATAATTTTGATGATTTAAATTATATTAAATCGTAAAATACTTTACGATAAAATATATAATAAAGTTTAAAATATTATTATTATTAAATCAAAATAAAATCCCTTTTGAAATTTAATCAAAAATATTGATTTCTATTACTTTTTTTTATTATAATTAAAATAAATTACTATTGATATATTTTATTTTATTATTAAATAAAAGATTTTTTAAAAATTAAAGATCTTTAAAAAATCCTTTATAAATTTATAATAAAAATTTATAAAATCCAAAAAATATTATAACTCTTGAATAAATAATAATTATTTTAATTTAATTTATTTTGATATTTCTTATTGTAATAATCAATTTTAAGTATTTTATAAAAATTATTTTGAATTTGTATTTATTGATATCTATTTATAATTTTATATCAAATGATTTTTATATAATAATTTAGATATGTTTTTAATATTGTCTTTTATTAGACAAAATAAATAATGATACCATCGAAATATATAATATAACATTTATCGAATTCATTGAATAATATATAATTAATATAATATTGAAAAAAGGCAAAAGTACCACAAAAATCGAATAATAATATTACAGTAGAATCTGATTATAAAAGATTACATTATAAAGGATCACTATTTATATGGAATAAAATTTTCAATCATGTTGATTTTATTTAATGTTTTTCAATTTATAAGGGTTTTTTCATTTATAAAGAATTATAGTACTAATTTTGTTGAATCCTGTAGAAAAATTTTAATCAGAAATAAAATTTAATAGAAAAGACCCAAACATTGATGCATTATATAACAATTTCATAAAATTGGAATTAAAGTGGAGTTAAAATCCAAAGTTGATTATATAAATTTGATAGATACTTTAAAACTTTATATAGATATACGGGATTTCTTTTTATAAGGGATTCGATTGATCGAATCTTTCGGCTCCTGATAACCAGGTTCTACTATCTATATCAATGATTCGAAAAGTTCAAATTGGGTAATGAAAATTTGTCGGGATAACTGTATACGGGGAAGTGAAGCTTATCAACGAACGTAGAATACTCTTGATAGTTAATACGTTTTGATTTGCCTAAAGAGCTAGAATCTATGGAAGGTGAAGAACTATATAATGGTGCATGCCGAGGCACTAGTGCGAGCACTAGTGAGCACGTGATCCTTACCATCCTTACCATGCACGGGATTCATATTCCGACAAAATTATTTTTCATTTGTTAGTTTTTATGATTCAAGCCTTGGTTTATTGAAGAAATATATTTAGAATTTACTAAAGGATTAATTAATAAAGAATATCGATTTTTGATAATAATATTTCCAATTCATAATAATTTTAATAAATTTGAATTTCTTTATTTGATTTGATGATTAAAAATAATAGTATTATATTATAGAATTTAGTTTCTTGAATAAAACTTTTCAAAAGATTATTATTTATTTATAAATTAATTTTAGTTTCAATTTTAATAAAAATAAAGTATGATTTCTAAAACATATTTTTTTAATATTAATTTCATTTTATGATTTTTAATATAATATAAGTGAAAGATGTTAATATAATATAAAAGAAAAATAGAGAATTTATTTTGAAATCAAAAAGAGGAATCGTTTCTGAATTTTATTATTATTAATTAAATAAAGATTTTTTTAAAAAGATTTTTTCGATATTAAATTTGATAATCTCTTATAAATATATTGATTTATAATAATTATGAATAAAATTATAAAAATCTAACAAGATTTTAATCAACATATTTTTGATATTCTTTTTTCCTTATAATACATTTTGAAAATTGAATTTTTATAATAAAAAATTATTATTATCTTTTAAAATATTTTTAATAAATAATCTTCTTTATTCAATTAAATTCTTTTTATATAAAATACATAATTTTCTTTTTATTTTACTAATAAAAGAATGTAAAGTTTATAATTTGAAATTAATAAATATTGTTTATATTAAAGAATTCATTATAAATCGAATTAAATTATATATCAATTCAATATTATTTATATTTAAGTTTACAGTTTATAATTCTAACTTTTTATATAATAATGATTTATATTGAAAATCAAAATCTTTTTAGTCAATAATTTGTATTTAATATTCAAAAGAAATTCATAATATCCCCCCAATATCTTCTATAAAAAAATAATTTATGTTTATTATTCTTTTATTTTAAAATTAATTTTGAGATAATGTTCAAAAATTTAAATTTAATGTTAATTTTGTCATAATTCTTTATAAATAATAAATAATAATAGAATATTATTTGTTATAATATTTTATTAAAAATTCTATTCAAAAATTTATTGATTAATAAAATTTTCATGGAAAATAATAATATAAAATATAATATCAGAAATCGAAAAACAATATTATATTTGTTTAATCCATATATAGATTATGATATTATAATTATAATAATTACAGATTTAGAAATATTTCGAAAAATAATTTTGTAACAAAGAATAGTTAGGTTTCTAATATTATTTATAAAATAAAGTTTTCATTAATATAATAAAGATTATATAAAGATGTTATAATCAATGAAAATTTTTTGGAAGTATTTATTATTAATTAAATTGATAATATCAAAAGAAATATTATGTATTAAAAATATAATAATTTTAATAAATAAAGATTTGTTATTTATAAAATTGAATTATAAAGATTTATTGTCATTTAAAATATATCATATTTATTTTATATTTTTGAGTAATCTTTATACACGATTTATTATAAAGATTAAATATATCTTTGATAATTTTGAATTGAAGTAAATAAAAATATTGATATTCGATTATATATTAAATACATTTTTAAAGAATATTAATGATTTTTTATTTATTTATAAGACTCATAAGATTTATGAATTGATAATATTCATTAAATATAAATTCGAATTGTTTTTAAATAATATTTTCAGTTTATTTATAACTTTTAATTCTAGAATTTAAATCATTTTTGGAAAAATCTTATAATAAAGGTTATTTATATATTCCAATTATATATAAAATATCCAAAAAAGCTTTTTTATTTATTTTAAATTTATTAAATTTGATCATAACTTTTTATTCGATATTTATCGAAATATAAAGATTATCAAGTTTTATAAGAAAAACAATAATTATAATAAATTCAAAGATATTGTTATAGATTCATTATCCATCTCTGATTAACATAAATACTTCAAACATTTATTATTCTTTATATAATCAAAAATACTCCTATATCCTTTTTTTTCTATATAGAATATTATATTATCAATTTAATTTCTATATAATATTATAATAATATATTCTATTCTTCAAATGATCTTATTATTTCAATATTCTTGATTAATAATAATATATCGATTTCCATGATAAATAAATACAACATTTTCAATTTGAATTTAATCTTTATTCTTATTTTGTTTTTGTTCGCAAATTCATTTCTATTTCTTTTTTTGTATTCAAATCTTCAATATAGGAATTAATATTTGTAATAATTTTTATTTGGATGTTAAAATATTTTATTTATTTTATTATTACAAATAATACCAAAATCCGCACCCAGAAAACCCCCCGACCACCAATAATTGTTTATATACAAATTATATATATTAAAAGATATAAAATTGAGAAATTCTTTTTAAAAATTATTTATTTGATAGTAAGATTATTCAGAATTATAAAACTTATAATTATATAATTTATGTATATAATATTATCGAATAAATTTTAAAACTAATTTATAATGATTATATTGTTATTAATAGAATAAAAAGTAATCTATTAATATTAAAAAAAGAAAATATAAATTTGTTTATTCAGAATATTGAATTATATAATTAATGATCTTTAATATTTCTAATAATTCAATTTATAATAATTCAAATCAATTTGATACAATTTCAATATCAATTCCAACAAATTATATAAAATCCAAAATTCTTCAAAAATATAAAATATAAAAAATTGGAATAATAAAACAAATATAAAATTTGAAAATTTGATTTATAAATTCTATAAAAGTATATTTTGTAAAGATTGTAAGAGTTATCTTATTTTCGTTCTATAAATTATATTATTTAACAAGTATTGATTATATTTATTGTATAGTTTATATTTTATTTATTTGGTTTATATTATTTAAAATAAATATATTATGATTAATGCTTATAATATAAAATTTTAATATTTTTGCTATATTTATTTTTATTATATATATAATTTGATATATGGGTTATAAAAAACGAAAAGTAAAAGTAATTTAATTAATTATAAAAACAAATAAGATCAGTTATTATTGATAATTTGATAAAGAAAAGAATAAAATAAAAAAGACATTATTATAATTTACTAAGAATTATAATTAGTAATATTGTAAAGAATTTGGATTTCTTATTTTTTTATTGAATATAAGATGATTATTGGTCGATTTGTTTAGAATATATTTTTTGAAATTAAGGGATTCGATAATATTAAGAAATTTTGAAATGATTTTATAGATTATATTTAATATATTTAATAACATATATATAATTTGAATAATATAAAGATTGATTTTTATTATAATTATTTATTTTTTAGTTTTGAAATATTATTATATATTCTTTTTATTAATTATAATAAAATTACTATTTTTGTTTATATCTTTATTCGTTTTTTTGATCGATTACAGTTATAATAAAACAAATTGTTTTTATTTTTTATTATTATCGAATTTATATTTTTTAAAGGATATTAAAAAATATATAATTATATGATAAAGAAAATAAGAAAATATATTTCAATCAGATAACCCGTTTTTTATAATAATTATATTTTGTATTTATAATTGTATATTCTATAAAAATGAATTTGAATTAGAAGTCTTTTTTTAATAATAAAATCAAAAATCAAGATAATATAAACTATAAATTGTATAATTTATAATAGTTATTATCGTCTAAATAATAATTGATTATTTATAGTTTTGTTATTTGACTTAAATTTATATTGAAATATATTTTATTATTATATTTTTGTAAAAATGATTATGATTTTGTTTTATATTAATATATTCTAAAAATATAATATCAATAATATTTCTTATATCAATTTGTTTTCAAATTTTTGAATTATTTTTTTATAATATTTTCAATACTTATAGAAAAATTATCGATCGAATTCAGAATTATACTTCTTTTATTTAATATAATATTATAGAATATTAATAAATATAATGTATTTGCAAATAATCTTTTTTATTTTATATCCTTCATAATTCCTTGTAATTATTATTATTCTTAAATTTATTATTAAATTGATTATTGAATTTATTAAATGAGAATTAATAATATAAATTCTTTTTGATTCATATTAATTCAAAATAAATTATCAATATTTTTCTATATTTAATAATTGACCAAAAATATATTTATTATTATTTGACCTTTTTATTATCAATAATTAATATTAGATATTTTTTTATATAATATTAAATAAATTAATTTTTTGAAAAAAAATATAGATTTATAGATTTTATTATATTGATATTTCATTATTATTAATATAAAAACAATATAATTTATAATATCGATTTATAATAATAATATAAAAAATGCCTATATTATTATATTTGAAAATTATATATAATTTTAATAAGGAATTTCTTGTTAATTTATTGATAAAAATTCTTCAAACTAAAATTATAATATAAATAATTTTTTTTCTTAATTTAATATTCTTTATTCTATTTAAATAATAATATATTCTAAAATACAATGAAAAATATTTTTAATTTTATAAAAATAGTCTTTTATGTATTAAACTAAAATTTCGTATTTTGATTATTAATGATGATTTTTGAATAATTTTAATCCAAATCTATTACGGCGGTAGTAGGGCCTTAGGTAATATGATGATATTCTATGTAGGAGAGAAGAAAATATAGGAATATTTCTGATTATATAAAAAATAATATATATTTGAAGTATTTATATTAATTAGGAATAGATAATGAATTTGTAATGATACTTTTTTTAAAAAAGTTTTGTTTATTTTTAAATGATTAATTATATCTAATTAAAGTTTTTGAAGTTTTTTATATAATTTTTGGAGATTTTTCATTTTTTTGGGAATTCCCTTTTTTAGTATTGTATTATATATTATTATTATTTTAAAATGATTTTAAAAATTGTTTGATTATATTTCATTCAATAAATTATCTTGTTTTATATTTTATAAATTATTATAATGTTGTTGATAATAATATAATATTAATTTTTGAATAAAATGATTTTTATAATAATGAATTAGTTTTTTTGGGAATATAATTAATGATATTTTATTAAAGTCTTTATTTAGTTTTATTATTAATTGTTAAATAAATATATAATATTTTTATTATAATTATTTAGAATATTTTTAAAGATTCATTGTTATTTTTATTCAATTTTATTTTATTTTTCAAAAGATATTTTATTATAGATTTTATTTATGTTGAAAAAATAATTTATATATATATTAATATTAAAAATGAATAATGAAGAATAAAGAAAATTTATATACTTTTAAATAATTGAATGAAATATATATATAGATATATTCTCATAATTTTATACAAATTAATTTATTTATTATTAAATTTCTTTGTTTTATAAATTATCTTTTTAGTTTTTTTTATTTATATATATTTCTTTTGTTTTATAATATCTTATAATGAATTAAATTATTAAAAATTTATATATTCTTTATAATTTATTTAATAAATATATATAATTATTTTAAAATTTGCTTTCTTCAATTTGTTAAATTTTTTTGGAAAAATTAATTTATATTTTTAGATTATTGTTATATTTAAAAAATGAAATTTGTTTGATTTTATATTTATATAAAAATTGAAATTATAATTTATAAATAATAAAGAACAAATAAGAATTTTGAAATTATATTATCAAATATAAATTTAAATCGTAGAAATTATTTCATTAAATTATTTTAATAAAAGTTTATAAAAATTTAAAAAATATTATTTGAAAATTGAATTGAATTATTTTGTTTGTTTATTAACTTAGGGAGGAAAAATTGATAAATGTTTTAAAATGATTTTTAATCTTTTAAAAAATTGCATTGAGAATTTTGAAACGAATTATCTATTTTAATTAATAATATTATCATTTGATAATTTATAGAATATATATGTTTAATTAATAAATATATTGATTAGTTTTTTTTATAATTAAGGATTTTGTTTTTATAAAGTATTTAATGTTTGTAAATTTATATATAATTATTAATATGTATTTATATATAAAATCGAAACATTTATAATTTGATAATAATATAATTGATTAGAGTCTTAAGTTAAATTCAAAAAGGAATTGAAAAAGGTTTTAAGAATTTTGAAAGAATAAATTGCAATGATTTTGTTTAGATATAGAAATTAATTTTTTCATGTATATTTGATTATTTATAATTATGAAAGATAGAATCAATAATTTCAATATAATTGAAACATTTGTTTAAATTAAATAAATAAATTTGATATATAATTTGGATTTTGAATTTATTATTGAAAAAGATTTGAGGATTTTTTTTGATAAATATAATAATTTTATATAATCATTTATAAAAAAAATTGAAATTTCTTCAATTATTTAATAATAAATAAATCCTCTAATATAAAAATTGTTTATTTTGTTATTTCGGATTTTATATAAATAATATCGATAATTTCATTGATTGGTTTATTTTTAAACAATATTATTGAATTTATAAACATTAATGATATTTAATTTATGAATTCCTTATGTAATTTCATTTTGAATTTATTAAATAATAATATTGTATATTTTTGATTTTTTAAATATTTGTTATTTGGATTGAATATATTAAAATAATTTTCATAATATTGATCGAAAATATTCAAATAAATTTTTAAAATTTCAATCGATAAACAATATAGATCAATTATATTGATATAAAAGTTTTGATTATTATATTTATTACTGATTTAATATTCTTATTATTACAAAATATTTTAGATTTTCATAATTTATAAATATTTTGAATTTTTATTTGGTTTTTATAATTCTAATTTTTTTATTATTATTAATTTGATAATAATAAAAAAAATTTTATTATAGATTTGGTAATTATATTTGATTATAAAATATTTTGTACAAAAATATATAATATATTTTAGAATATTATTATTATTATATTAAAATGAAACCTTTTTTGAAATATGATTAAAAATATCAATTTCTAATATTGTTTCCTTTTTATAATCAAAATAAATCAAAACAAATATATTTATAAAAATATATTTTAAATTTTTGAAAATAATTATATATATTTTGTTTTATTAGTAAGTTATTTAAAAATAAAGAGATCTTTATAAAAGATCTTTTTTAAATATCTTTTATAAATTTATAATAGAAATTGAAAATTTAGGAATTATTATAAATTCCTTATAAATAATAATTATTTCCAGAAAATAATTATAACAATTTTATTTTGATTTATTTTCAATTTTTTTTATTCTAATAATTAAATTTAAATTTTTTATTGAAATGACTATGAATATATATCTATTAATATTTATTAATTTTTAGATTATGTTATAAATATTTTTTTTAATTTTTTTAATTTATAGAATATATAAAGACATTTTTGAAATAAACAATATAATATTGAATTAGTTATGAAAGAAAGTATAATTAATATAATATTAAAATAATATTGTTATATTACAAAAATCAAAAAATATAATAAAAGATTTAAATAATTCAAATAAGATAATAAATATAATTTTCTCTTGATTATCTTTTATAATACAAAATTTAATAAAAATAAAAATAATATGTATTTGGTTTTGTAAAAATTTTGGTATTATAGAAGATATTGAAAGTTCTTTTATGAAATTAATAATGGATATCAATTTTTGATAATAATATTCTTTAATTTTTAATAATTTTGTTAAATGTAAATTTCTTTATTAAATTTGATTATAAAAAATAATAAAATAATATTATATAATTTTGATTTTCAAATGAAATTTTGAAATAAATTGATTGATTTATTTATATATTATTCTTAATTTGAAAAAGAATAAAAAATGATTTTTTAAAATATAAATTTTTTTTTTCAAATATCAATTTTATTTTATCATTTTATATTCAATATCATCAAAATATATTTATATAATATAATATAAAAGCGAATAATTTACTATAAAATTATAAAGTTAATTTTTCTTTCATTTTATTATTATTAAAAAAAATTTATATTGAAACATTTCTTAATATTTATTTCTATTATTTTTGAAAATCATCTTGAATAATAATAATAATAAACAAAATTATAAAATTTTGAAGAAATTTTTGTTAATATATTGATAACATTTCCTTTTTTATATAATATATTTTGAAAATCTTGTTTTTGAAAAATCAAAACTGTTAATAATTTATTTAAATATTTTTATTGAAAGATTTCTCATATTTAATTCTATTTTTTTTATATAAAATGTATAATTTTTATTTTGTTTCATTAATAAAAGAATATAAAATGAATAATTCAAAATCAATAAATATTATTCAAATTGGATTTTATATTAGAAATAGAATATTTTTTGGGGGGAAATTGAAATTGATAATAATAATACAGATCAGTTTTTTAATATCAATTTTGATTATTATTGATTAATAATCTTTTATATAGATTTGTAGTAAGTAAAATATTGATTTGATATTATTTGAATTTAAAATAATACTTTTTTATTATATATTTTTATATAATAATGATTTATATTGAATATTAGGATTTTGTAGATTGATGAATCAAATTTAGAATTTTCTATTGATTTATAATTTTTACTTTTATATTTCTTTATGAAAAAAAAAATTTATAATATTTTTGTTATTGTTTTTCAGGATCTTTTAATATAATTTTCAAAAATTGACTATTTATTTTGTTATTTTCGATTTTGTTTTTTTATAGATAATAATTAATTTTGAAAGAGCTTTTTTTATAATATAGTCTTATTATAAATAAAAATTTTGATTAAAAATAAAGTATTAAAGATTTTATTAATAAATAATTTTATGGATATATTATTTGTTAATGAATTTTTAGTATATATTGAAAAGGGAATTGTTGCGATTTGTATTAAATCAGAAATATTATAAATATAATAATATTGAAAATTGAAAGAAAGAATTATATTTATTCAATTTATATCTAGATTATGGTATTATAATCCGAAAATGATTAATATATTTTCAGAAAGTTTTAGAATAAAAAATAGTCAAAATTCTTTATGTTATTTTATTATTATATTTATTTATTATACATTATTCAATAATAATATTTATAATATTTATATTTACAAAATGAAATGTATAATAATATAATAAAAATAATATAAAGATATTATATTATTCAATAAAAGAATAATCAATAAATCTTTTTCTTAAATATTCATTATTAATTAAATTGATTATATTAAAAGTAAAAATATATATTAGAAATATAATAATTTCAATGAACAAGAATTTATTATTTATTATATATTATATTTATTTTATATTTTTGAAATTCTTTTATAAATGAGTTATTATAAAGGTTAAATTCTTTTTCAGTATTGAAAAATTAAAATAAATAATAAAGATATTATATTATTAAAAGATATATTGAAAATAATTATCAATAATATTGAAAATACTTTTTCAATAAAATTGTAAAATATATTAAAATATTATTATTGATTGTAATATTATATTTAATAATTATTATTACAAAGATTTCCTTTATATTCATTTATATATTTTTAGAATATTAATTGATTTCTTTGTTTTCTATTCCTAAATAAACATAATAAATTTATCATTCATAAAAATAATTAAGATTTTAAAAATACTTTTATTCTTTTTACATTTATTTTCCAACCTTAATTATATTAAAATTTATAAAATAATTATGGATATATAATACATATAATATTTAATATTGATTATAAATTAAAATTCATTTTGAAGTGTTTATATTATAATATTTATTATTATAATAATTTTGATTTCATCTTTGAATTTTATTTTTTAATTTTTTAATATCAATAAGATTATAAAAATTTAAATTGTTTTTTATTTTATGATAAAAATATTTGGATATTTCAATTATATAGAAAATAATGGGGATAAAAGTTTTTTTTATATATATTTTGAATTTATTGAATTTAATTACTGTTTTTTATTCAGTATTAAATAATATATAAAGATTACTAACTTTTTTTATTTAATATTAAAGATTAATTATAATATTATTTTTTCAATAAATTTATCGATCTAATTTTCAATTTTAATCTTTATTTTATTAAATCAAAATATCTATTTTATTGTTTTTAAATAAATTAAACTTTTTTATAATTTATTAAAACTAATAGAAAAATAAAATTGAATTAATAATTGTATTAGATAATCGTTTTCAATATTCTGAACAATGAATAAATAATTGTATATTAATTGTATTATTTATTTATAAATATTTTTATAAAATATAAATATCTTTATAATACATTTTTATTTGAATAAATATTCAATATATATTATTAATTTAGAATTTTATTTAATAATATTAATAAATATATGGAAAATAAAAATTGGATTAATGAATTTTATATTTTTTATAATAGAAAATTTATATTTAAGTTATTATTAATAAATGAAGATTTCTCAAATTTAAATTCAAATAATATTTATTGTTTTTGAAATGATTAAAAGAATTAATTGATTAATTTTTGATATAATAAAAATCACTTAAAATGATCTTAAAAAATTAAATATAATTTCTAAGTTCATAGTTTTTATTATATAATAATATTATATTAATAATCCCGAAATCTAGAGTTAGATCTACAGCTGATTTATTTTGAATTAAAGTTTAAATCGAGATTTAATTCGGATTGAATCGATATAATATTTTATCAATATATTATTGATCAAAATTTCTGAATTTATTATAATATTTTTTTTTAGAAAATGAAATTAAACTATTCTTTCATTTTTTAATAACAGAATCCTTTCAAAAAATAGAATGTATTATTACAATAATAAAAAAACTTTAAATAATATAATAATATTCTATATATTTTGATAATAAATATATAACTTTTTTTTATATTATCTATATTAATTTCTTTAATATAAATAGTTCATTATTATTATCGATTTCATTTATTAAACTATTTTAGATTCAAAATAATAAAAATATTATATTATTTTCCAAAATATATTTGATATTTCAAACAATATTATAAACAACATTCTTAGTTTTTTCAATTCTTTATGTTTATTTATATTATTTCTTTTATATAATAATTACAATAATATATTTATTTGGAATCATATTTTTTGGGTTTATTTTATATCTAATATCAAAAATAAAAATGAATTCTATTAATAATATAATCAATTCGGGTTCAATTTGATTATTAATTTGATTATTATAATATTCACTTTCTTAATCATATATATTAATATATTATAATTTATGTGAATAATTATTCAAAGCATTTTATTATATTGAATAATGTATTTGATTTTACATAATCTTTATCTTAATATTATTATTTTCAATAACCGAAACCAATATCTTATTTCTAATTATTTTAACAAAAATAAAATTGATTTTATATTTACTTAATTACAATACATTTTACATATAATATTGCTTTTACTATAATGAAAAATAATATTTCCTTTAATTTTTAATATATCAAAATTTATAAATAGTAATCAATTCAAATTTGTATATATCAAAATTTATTCATTTAATAATATTATTTTAATTTTATTGGAAGCTGTTATTTTTGGTTTTGTTGGTGTTCCGGTTATTTCATATATTATAAAATTTTGTATAGTTTATTCTTTATATAAAACATTTTTTAATAATTAAACTTTTTATTTTTGAAATGATTCAATGATTTTTATATATTCTTAAACAAATTATGATAAATAATTTATAATACTAAAGTAATCTTTTAAATTCTCTAGGAAAATAATCTTCATTAATATTTTCAATTTATATTTTATATTAAATAAATTATATATATTTATTTTCTATTTTAATACAATTATAAAAGAATAATTTATAAGATATTTGAATGTTTTAATAATAATATTACAATATTCAAATTCTACTTAGATATCTACATATTGATTGAACATCTGATCTTTCAAAAATAAATCAATACCATTTTTTTAAATATAATATAGAACAATATCAAAGCCTTTTTATTCTTGATTATTTGATATCTACCTAAATATCTTATAATATCTAACAAATCCTTTATACATCGAAACTTTCCAATTTAATATTAACTTATTCAAAAATATAAAATTTCCGAAAGTATATTAATATAAAAATGAAAAGACAATTATTAATATTGAAATGGAAATCTTATTCTATTATATTCAAATCTATAGTAAATATTCTATTAAATCAATATTTTTTGGAATATCTATCTATATAATTCATTTTTTATTTAAAATATTCAATATTATCAATATATAATATATATTTTATTTCAAATCTCTACAAAATTCAAAACTATTCTTTAATGATTTTACAATATACTTATTATTTTACTATTAAAAAATAAAATTGGTATTAGAAGTTAATATTTCTCTCGATCATTCGAAAATATCAATTAATCTAATATTAAGAATTTGAAATAATATATACTAATACAACCTAACAATCATATTTCTCACAACTAAATATTTCCATTTCTAATTGTATTTATCTACTTAAGCTAATATTACATTAAATAAAACGAAAAAAAAATGGTTAAAAACATATTAAATATTCCTTTAATATTTAATTATTATAATTATATTATCGATATATACTTTAACAAAATACTTAAAATCTTCAAAAATCAAATCTGTTTAATATTAAACATATATCAAAAAATTTCCGAACTCTATAAATAAATAATTGAAAATATAATATTATAATAAATTATTATCAAAATATGAAATATATTAATTATTAAAAAAATATAATCAATTACAATAATATATTAATAACTTTAAATTATTTATAATAATATTGATATTCAGATTATATATATTAATAATAATATAAATCTTCTTTTTTCTTTTTAATAATATTTATTATATTATAAATAAATAAATAAAATTTCGAAATTAAAAATTTCAAAAACCATATTGATTCTAATCTATTTTGTTTTACAAATATATTAAATTCTTTCAATACAAATTATTAATCTTTAAACTTTAATAAATACTTTTTATTTTTACTTTTAAATGTATTCTTTTATTTTAAATATAATTCTATTATTAATTAATTATTTTCAAGGAATTTAATAAATTCAATATTCTTTTATAATATTTCATGAATATTATTCTATAATCTTATAAATTTATCAATTGTTTATTTATTATTATAAATTATAATTTTAATGTAATAAAATATTTCATTAATTCTTAATATTAATATCATTAATATTATTAACCATATTAATATTATTATTAATTATAATGATCTTTATATTTTTATATTAACAATTTCTATTATATTATTCATTATTTAATATATTTTATTGAAATCAAAATCCATAAAAATCTTGATTTTAATATTCGCTATTACATATATATATATATTCTATTTATTATTATGATATATTAGAATTATTAAAAAGCATATATTATATTAATATATATACAATAATAATAAAATTTCATTTAATTCAAAAAATAGATCTCCATTTTTATTTTTGACTTTATAATAAATATAGTAATAAAAAAATAAATGATTTTAATATTTTTAGATAATTTAATTATAATATATATCATTAATTGATATTATAACTTACTAAAATTATAAAGATATTTATCCAATATAAATTAATTATTATTTTTTTCTAGAAAATGATAATATTAATTCCTTTGAATGTAGAAATAATATTATCGATTATCATTTTAATTCCTAATTATTCTACCAAATATACTTCTTTTTCAAATATATAATTATTATTTTATTTTCTTATATCCCAAAGAATAAAAAAACAATAATTATATATTCAACAAATTATATATTATTCAATTCAATATTATTAATTTTTGTAAATTTAAATCAAATTCGAATTTATATATTCTTTATAATACTAAACAATTCTACTTTCTTCATTATTCTTATTCATAATCTCAAATTTAAACAAATATCAATTATATTATCTTTTTCTATATTAAATTATATCTATATTCATTATTAAAATTATAAATACTATATTGTTTTTTATAATGTTATTATCTTTAATTATTATTTCTATATATTTCTTTTGTGAATATTTGAAAAGTTTATTATAAAAATTAAAAATCTTTTGATATTTCTTATATTATATTAATTATATTTAATATATTATCAATACAATTATTATTTTAAATTAATTTATAAATGTATTAATATAATTTTCAAAATATCTAACAAATCCAAATAATTCTATTGATATTAACATTATATTATAATTATTCAAATCTTATTTTTTATATTATATATAATATTCTTGAGTTTAATTATAATTAATTATAATCGAAATTCGAATTCTTTTGTATATTTGATAATTCAATTAATGATTTATAATATTATTTATTAACATTTTTATTATATATTCTTTTTATTTAAATTTGAAAAACTCTTACTTTTACAATTAAAACTATTATAATTGATCTTGAATATTAAATCTTTATTATTAAAAATTCCAATTTTAGTTTTATTATTTAAAAATTAAATTGATTGTTATAAATTAATTATTATTTGTTAAATTTCAATATAAAAAATATTCATTTCAATTAATCAATTTATTATCAAATTTTCAATTAAATTCAATATCCTTAATAATCCTAATTCAATGATTATGAATAATTATGCTCTTAATTATTATTCTTATATTATTCCTTCATTTACAATAAAAATCTATTGATTATTATTTAAAATATTAATTTTAAACTATTAATTTATTTCAAGAAATCCACCAAATATATTTCTGATTGTAAATATTTAATAGAAAATTAAAAATACAATACTATATTATTCCAAATAATTATTAATTGATTATATTCAATTATTATCCACATTGTTTTTATATTTTGTACAATAATATTAATGAAATTTCCAATTATTTAATCTTTTTAAAAATCCTTTATTTTATATTTATCCTTTCACAAATTCTATATTATTATTTCTAAATAAATATAAAATCTTTCTTCAGAATTTTATATAAAATTAGAATAATTATTATTATTAAATATTTGATATTTCTAAATGCGATTATATATTATATATAAATTAATCCTTATAAATAATTAATACATTATCAGCAATCAATATTTAATATTTGAATCGAAATATATCTATATCTATATCTATATTTATATCTATATTTATTTTTACAATCAAAATTATATCATTATTCTATATATTTTTTGGAATAAAATTAAAATATTCTTTATTTTTAATGATAATAAAAAGAATATTTGAATTTGGATTTATTATAAAAATTTTATAATTAATTATTCTAATTATATTATTATGAAATCCAGATTCTAATTTCAATGAATTATAATATCTTTATTAGTTAATATATTATTTATATTTTATTTTTGATAAAAATTGAAATTATTATTATTTATATCAAATGATTTATTATTTTCATTTTTAAAAAAGAGTATTATTGATAAAATGAAAGATTATAATTTGATTCGATCTTTTTTTAGATATTATAATAAAATTAAATAAAAAAAATATAAAAATAATAGAATAAATAATAGAATAAATATAAATAAAGAATTAATAATTTAAAATTGAATTATAAAAAAGCCAAATTTAAAAGGAAAATATTGAATTATTCAAATATTGTTTAGGAATTGTTTATAAATTATTCAAAAGAATATTATTATTATAATTCTATCGAAATAATAATCTGAAAATTATATAAAAATTATTCTTATTGATTATTAATCTTGATTTTGATAATAATATCAAAATAATATATATAGATTTAAAATGAAAATTATAAATATTTTTATAACATAATCAAATATCTAATATATTTCCTAATAATAATTATAAGAAAATTATCTATATAAATTGAATTTATATTTTATTTTTATTATCGAAAATATTTCCAAAAAAAATCAATTCTGATAATATAATAACAAAAAACGAATCTTTTTGAAATGAAACTTTCGAATCAAAACTTCAATTATCTAGATAAATTGTAAGTTTATTTTTCGAAATCCTTTTTTTTAGAATTATATTTGTTTATATACTATTCTGTCTTCTCCATTTCATTAAATATTTTCATTATTATTAATAATATTACCAATATTGTATCAAATACCTTGATATCTTCTTCAAATAAATTTATTATTCATCATAATACTGATTTATTGATTAATTAATTTTATGAAAATACTTATATTATAATATTAATAAATATTATATAATATAAGATTTTGTTATTAATAATAATATCATTTTTGGATATTTTATTTATTATAAATATATTAAATCTCTTTTTGTAATTTTTTATAGAAATCCATAAAGATTGAATTTGTTTAATAATTTTATAATCTATTAATTATATATATAAATTATAATCCGTGATATTAATGTTTTAAATCCAAAAAAATATAATATTATATTAATTTTGATATAAATTATTGATATATTTCTTATTTTATATTTTAAATAATAAATAAAAATATACATTAGATTTATTTTAGAAATATTTATTATTGTTTATTATCTTTTTTACATCAAAATAAAAGATTTTGTTTTTATTTCAATTAAATTGTATATTTTTTTTATAATAATTAAAATTATATTTGATTTAGATATATCCTACCTAATATATATATTTTAAAACACCTTTTATAATTCGATTCTTATTGATCTAGAAAATATATGAGAAATATAAAATTAAAAGGAAATAGATTGAATTTATCGAAAGTTAAAAATATTATAAATGATATATAAAATAAAATTGAAGAAAGAATAAATATTTAATTAATTGAAGATTTTTTAATAATATATATTTTTTTATTTTGTAATTAGTAATTGTAGAATAATAATTAATTGAAGGATTTGAAATTAAATTAAAAAATTGAAGAATTAAAATTGAAGATTGAAAAGATTAAATACGATTTTGATTGATTTAATAAATCAAAAAGGTATAATAAAAAAGATAAAGAATCTCAAAATATTTCGCACCTCTTTTTCTTTTTTGCAGATTTAAAATACTTTCGATAAATTTATAGTATTCATATTCATATTCATATTTATATTCATGTTCAATCAAGATTTGTAGAAACTATATAAGAATTGAAATCTATTCTACATTTTAATACAGAATTCGATATACAAAATATCTTCGAAAGAATAAAAACTATTAAAAACTCCGTATAATTTCAAAATTCATAATCAATTGAAATATAAATAAAAGAATTTCAAATTATTATTTTTAAATAAATTGAGATTCTTTTATAATTTATCGAAATTGAATAAAAGAAAAACTGAAATAATAATTGTTTTAATTAATTACTCCCGATATTATATATTCTGAATGAATAATTTCATATTAATTATATTATTTAATTGTAAATGTTTTTATATAATATAAATAGATATTTTATATAGATTATTATATTAAGATTTTGATTAATATAATTGATAAATATTTGGAAAATGAAAAAAGAATCTGTAAGTTTTATATGTTTTATTATAAAAAATTTATATATAAATTATTATTATCTAATAAAATCGAGATATAAATCTAAATTTGATTTGGATTATTAAGAAGTTTAAACTTAAATTGTATTTAAATTGGATTGAGATATATTATTGATCGAATTTTTAAATTTTGTTGTTAATCATATTTTTTTCATATTTTTTTTTAAATTGAAATTCAATTGCTTTTTTATTTTATAATATAATTTTTTGAAAAATAGAATATATTATTATAATATAGAATAAAATTCTAAATAATATAATGATATTTTAGAAAAGAAAAAAAGGGTATTAAAAGAGATATCGATTATATAAAAAACAGATACTTGGAATAATCAAAAAGATTAGTTAGAAATGGATTGTAAATCTGTTAAATTTTTTTTTCTATTAATTTTAATAAATTGAAAAGAATTTTGATTTAATAAGATAAATATCAAGATTGGAAATTAGATTTATAGATTTATTAAAAAAGGTAATATTACAAAAAATATTGAAAAGTTTTTTAAATGATTGATAAAAAGTATCGATTCTTAATAATAATATTATTTAATTTATAATAATTTTAAGAAAAATAGATTTTTTGATTAAATTTGATAATAAAAAATAATAGAATAATATTATATAATTTTAATTCCTAGATAAAACTTTACATAAATTATCATTGATTTATTTATATATTATTTTTAATTCGAAAAAGAATAAAGAATAATTCTTAAAATACAAAAACTTTTTTCTAAATATTAATTTTATTTTGTAATTTTATATTTGATATAATAAAAGTATATTTGTTTATACAATATAATAAAAAAACAAATAGTTTATTTTGAAATTTTAAAAATAGTTTTTTTTTAACTTTGTTATTATTAAAAAGGAATTTTTCGTTAAAGAATTTCTTAATATTTATTTTTATTATTTTTCAAAGGTATTTTAAATAATAATAATAATAATAATAATAATAATAATAAGCAAAATTATAGAATTTTAAACAAACTTTTATTAATATATTAATAAAGTTTTTTTATATAATGTATCTTTAAAATCTTGTTTTTGAAAAGTTAAAATTGTTATTTATTTAAATATTTTTATTCAACAATTTTTTATATTTAATTTAATTCTTTTTATTTAAAATATAAAATTTTTATTTTATTTTATTAATAAAAAATAAAATTGTCAATTCGAATTGGATTTTATATTAAAAATAGGGTTTATTTGTTTTTTCAAAATTGGAATTAATAATAATAATGATAAAGATTTGTTTTTTGATATTGATTTTAAATGATATTAATTGATAATATTTTATGTAGATTTATTATGAATAAAATATTTATTTAATATTATTTGAATTTGAAATAACATTTTCTTATTATAAATTTTTATATAATAATAGTTTATATTAAATATTAGAATTTTATTGATTAACAAATCAATTTCGAAATTCTTTATTATTTTATAATTTTTGTTTTTGTATTTTTTTATAGAATACAATTTATAATAATATAATAAAAGTAATATAAATATATTATTTTATTTAATAAAGAAATAATCAATAAATACATTTCTAAAATCTTTATTATTAATTAAATTGATTATATTAAAAGAAAAACATATAATAAAAATATAATAATTTGAATAAATGAAGATTTGTTATTTATAAATTTAAATTATAAAAGTTTTTATTATCTATTATATATTATATTTATTTTATATCCTTTGATAATCTTTATAAATAATTTATTATAAAATCCAATTTTTTTTTATATTTGTAAAATAAATAATAAAGATATTTTATTAGTAAAAGATATATTGAAAGTATTTTTTGACAATATCAAGAATTCGTTTTCAACAAAATTATAAAATATATTAAAGTATCATTCTTGATAATTATTACAATTAATTGAATTATTAGAATAATATTATTGAATTTGAAATTGAATTTGATGATTATCTTATTAATAATTATTATAATTAATTAGATTATTAAAATAATATTATTGATTTCAATATTATATTTAATGATCATTATATTAAGGATTATTATTATAAAGATTCTTTTTATATTTGTTTATATTCTTTAAAATATTAATTTGTTTTTTTATTTTATATCCTTAAATATAATAATTATATTATTTATAAAAATGATAAAAATCTTAAAGATACTTTTATTCTTTTTATAATTGTTTTCAAATTCTAATTATATTACAATTTATAGAATCATTTTAAATATATAATATAAATAATATTTGTTATTGATTATAAATTGAAATTGATTTTAAAGAGTTTATATTATAATATTTATTATAATAATAATTTTAATTTTATATTTGAAATTTCCTTTTCTATTTTTTAATATTAATAAAATTATAAAAATTCTAATTGTTTTTTTATTAATATCTTTAATTTATTTATAATTTTTTGTTTTATTATAAGGATTATTTTTCCAAAAAATTTATTATTAAGAATATTTAAATATTTTAATGATATATAAAATAAAAGAAATAAAGTTTTTTTTTATATATTTTGAATTTATCGAATTTAATTATTGTTTTTTGTTTAATATCAATTGATATATAAAAATTATCAAATTTTTTTAGAAAAATATTTATTATAAATTTAAAATATTCTATATAATTCCTTCTATATCTTTTTATTATTTATATTATATTATATTTTTCTATTAAAAAATTATATAAATTACTTTTTTTATTTTATATTAAAATCTATATAAAATTCAATATTATTATTATTTTCAACAAATTTTATATTATAAAAAGTAATAAATAAAAATTTATTTTTATTATCCAATTTAGATTATTTAAATTTTTTATTATACCTTTTGATTTTTATAATATATTAATATCGTTTTAATATTATATTAATTATACTTTATTTAATAAATTAAATTAAATAAATATTATATTATTTATTTCATTAATATTTCTATATATTTTATAAATAAAAAAGAAATATCAAAATTATATTTATAATATAATCTAGAAATTATAAAATATCGATTTATAAATCGACATTAATAAATATAAATTCAAAATAATCTCAAAGAAGTATTTAGGATTAATCAAGATAATAAAAAAATTAAAAATAAATCAAAACAAAATTATTATAATTATTTTTTAGGAATAATTGTTGTTTATTAAAAATCAATAATAGTTTTTGGATTTTATAAATTTTTATTTTAAATTTATAACCGATTTTTCAAAAATTCATTAATCTTTGAATAATCTTTCAAAAAAAAATTTAATTTCATAATAAAATAAAATATATATTATTGTTTTTAAAAATCCAAAAAACATTTTTATAAATATATTAATTCTAATTTATTTTAATTATAACAAGAAAACAATATTGAAAATCGACATTTTGATTGGATCTTGAAAGGGATTTATTTTATTTCAATATAATAATGATAATAATTTGAAATTTATTATATGCTTTTATATAAAATATTTTGTAATTGAATATAATTATAAAATCTATAATAAAGAATTATTAATTATTATTAAATCAATAATAAATATAATAATGAGAGTTTTTATTTCAATATAATTTCTATATTATTTATTAATCAAAAATCAAAACAATTCGTTAAGATATTTTAAATCGATATTATAAAGATTGTTTTGATATATTTGATTTAAATAATGAATATTTAAAAAATAAAGAATATATAATTTTATTATTTAATAAATTCGATATAAAATTAATTATATAAAGAATTGATAGATCAAATATTGTTAATTCTTATAGATTTGATAATATTATTCGAAAATAAATTGATTAATGAAATTAATAATATTATTTATATAAGATTTGATATAATAAAATAATATATTCTCAAATTCGAAAATCTATTTATTATTAAATAATTAAAAAATTTAAAAAAATTTTATAGATAATTATATAAAATTCTTATATTCAAATAAAAAGATCTATTATTAAAAAAACTTTGGATTTATTTTAATAATAAATTCAAAATCTAGATTATATATCGAATTTATTTATTTAATTCAAATAGATATTTAGATTGTATTAAAATTATCAATTTTGTTTTTTATAATTATTGATGATTAAATAGATATCAAAAAATTGGTTTTTATATGAATTTTATATTTAAATAAAATCATCGAAATTTATTTTTTCAAAATTTCTGAAATCTTTATTAATTTCTTTTTGAATTTAATTTGATATTTTGATCGATTATATTATATTATTATTAAATGATAAATATTTTGATATTATATATAAATATATATTCTTAATTATGTATAAATTTGTAAAAATAAAATGTTTTATAAAAATAAAATCTTTAATTATAAAAGAATTAATTAATATATTTACTAATCAAATATAAATATATTATAATTTATTAAATAATATTATTTTCGATTAAAATATACAATTTATTTCAGGATTTGAATTATAACTTTCCAAAAGATTAAAAATCATTTTGAAATATTTGTTAATCTTATATTTATAAATCAATAAACAAATAAAACAAATCAATTTAATTTTAAAATGATATTTTTGAACGTTTATGAACTTTTATTGAAATAATTGAATAAAATAATTTTTATTAATTGAATTTGTATTTAATAATATAATTTCAGAAATTATTGATTATTTTCTATTCTTTATAAATTATAATTTCAATTTTTATATAAATATAAAACCAAACCAATTTTTTTTGGAATATAATAATAATCCAGAAATATAAATTTTTCAAAAAAATTAAAAATTAAATTGAATAAAACAAATTTCAAAATAATCATATATATTTATTAAATAAAAATAAAATGAATTATAAAGAATATATAAATTATTAACAATCTGATTTATTATAATACATTATAAAACAAAAAATATAAATAAATATAAAAAATTTAAAAATAATTTCTAAAATAAAGAAATTTAATAACAAATAAATTGATTCATATAGCATTATAAATATATATGTATATATATAATTAATTCAATTTAATTATTCAAAAATATATAAATTTTATTATTTTTAATTATTCATTTTTGATATTAATATATATATTAATTATTTTTCTGAAATAAATAATAATTGATGAACTTAAAATTCATTATGAATTATAATAAAATATTTGAAAAAGACAATAACGAAATTGCATTAATATAGAAATAAATATTCGAAAATATCTTAAATAATTATAATAAAAATAAATTTAAAAAGAAATAAAAAGATTTTAATAAAATATTCTAAATTATATTTAAAGAAAACTGATTTATTATTAGTTTCTCGTCAAATACTGCCATCGGATCATCTACCTTGCCCATCTTATATGTACCAACTGGATGATAATTTAAGGGGCAAGAATAAAAGAGTCAATCAATCGATAATATATAGTGTAGGGTAAATACACGAATGCCAGAAAAGCAAGCAAAATATAGAATGAAAGTATAACTTATAGTCCACGCCAACTCCTTTTCAAATTTATAGCCAAAACAATTAATTTACTACTTTTATATTTATAAAAACTAACAATTTAGAATGAATATAATCAATTGAAAATCTGTATATATATATATATATATATATATATTATATAAAAAAATTCTATATTATATTTTTATCCAATAGAAAAAATTACTAGCCGCCGCGGAAAGAAAATTCAGATTATGGATTCGAAGGTTTTCTTTTTTTTTCTTTTGAAATATAATAAATGTTTTAGGAATTCTTCGAATTCACAATCTAAAAAGTTATTTTCTATAATAATTAGTATAAATAATAATATTAAATAACATTTTGATAAGAATTTATATTAAATTTTGTATAAATCTTAATATTATAAAATATATACAGAATTTCTGGAATAATTAATAATCAATATCGATTTTTGATAATAATATTATTCAATTTATAGTAGTTTTAATAAATTCAGATTCTTTTATTGGATTTGATTATTAAAAATAAAGGATAATTCCTAAAATAAGAAGATTTTTTTTAAATAATGATTTTATTTTGTAATTTTAAATATAATATAGAAAAAGGTTATATTAATATAATAATATAAAAGAAGAATAAAAAATTTGTTTTGAAATCAAAAAGAAAATCGTTTTTAAACCTTACTACTACTATTAAATAAACATTTTTTAGAAGAAATCCTTTCATATTAAATTGATAATAATTATAAATAAAATTTTAAAATTTTTAAAAGATTTGAATTATGAAATTCTATTTTTATAATAAAAGAATTATTATTGTTTTTTTGAAATATTTTTAATAGATAATCTTTTATATTTAATTAAACTTTTTGATATAAAATATGTAGATTTTATTTTATTTTATAAATAATAAAAATAAAATTTATAATTTGAAATTAATAAATATTATTTATATGAAAGAATTGAGTACAAATTGAATCAGATTATATTCTTTATATTAGAATTGATAATAATAACAAAAATTTGTTTTTTAATTATGTTTAAGACTCATAATTACCCATAACCTTTTATATAAATTCGAAATAAATTATATATTTATCATTTATAATTATAATTTTTCATATAATAATGATTTATATTGAAGTTTAAAATCTTTTTAATTAATAATTTGGTTTTAATTTTTAAAAAAACCTATAATTTCTATTTTTAATATTTTTTATAAAAATAATCTATATTTATTGTTATTCTATTTTACAATAAATTTCAAAATAATTTTAAAGAATTTGGATTCGATATTATTTTGATTATAATATTTTATTCAAAATTTAATTTAAGATTTTGTTCATTAAGAAAATTTTAATAAAAAATAATAGATTAAAAGTTGAAAAAAAGTATTATATTTATTTAATTTATATGTAAATTATAATGATATATATAATCACAATAAATTAAAGATTATAAATATATTAAAGAATAATGATATTTATTTTATATTTTTAAATAATCTTTATAAACGATTTATTATAAAGATTAAATATTTTTTTAATAATTTTCAATTGAAATAAATAATAATAATATTTTATTATATAAAAATATATTGAATATATTTTCAAAAAATATTAATAATCTTTTTTTGATAAAAATATAAAATATATTAAAATATTATTAAAGATTATTTTAATAAATATATAAATATTTTATTGATATATATTTTATCAAAAATCCTTTTGATAATTTATATTCTATTAAAGATTTTTTTGATAATTTATATTTTATTAGGGATCTTATCGATAATTATTGTAATTATTTAGATAACAAAAATAATAATAAATTTAATAATCTTTATTGATATTATAATATCTTTATTATTATTTGAATTTTTCAATATATTAATTCATTTTTTTGCTTTACAATTCTTAATAAAATAATCAAAAAATTTATAATAATAATAAAAGCTTTAAAACTTTTAAAACAAAAATTTGTTTTTATTTATAAAATCTAATAAAATCGAAATCTATAAAATTATTTTAAATTAATAATATTAATTGAATTCAATAATATTAATTAAAAATAGATTTCGAAAAAATGATATTATATTATTTATTGTTTTTATAATTTTAATTCTATATCTGGATTTTTTATTTTTATTTTTTAATATCAATAATCAAATAAATATTTAAATTCATTCTAGTAGTAATAGTAGTTAGTAGTAGTATTGATTTGCATCTGGCGGATATAAGCTTAAGGTTTATTTATATCCTGAAACTTTTTGAAGGGTATAGAGATGTATTAAATTAGGGGTTATTAAATTAATAGTAGTAGTAATAATATTGATTTGTATTTGGTGGATATAAGTTTATAATAAACTTTATAGAATTATTTGAATACGATCCTTTTATTTTATATTGAAGGTCACGAATAAATGATGAGGGGCCTTAAATATAAGGAAGCAATGGCTCGTAAGCTATACAGGAATAAGCAAATATAAGGTTATTATAATGAAAGTGGATATTATAATGATATTATATATATAATAGATAGTGAATTAAACTACAGAATCAAAAACTTTCTAATCTAGGATCTATAACCCTTCTTTATACTTTTTCTTGATTCTTTAATATATGAGAATAATATAACTTTTTCATTATACTTTTATATTCATCGAATAAAGATTCTTTATATAAATTTAATCTGTTTTTATATTATAAATTATTTTCAATTTCATTAATTATAAATAATCAATTAATCGTTTTCAGTTTTGAGGTAATGTATGTTTTCGAATATTTGATTGAATTCAATTATATATATATATATGTTTTTGATTATTCAATACTTTTAGTATATTTTATATATATATAATATATTTCGAAGATTCGAAATGAATTGAAATAAATTATCAATATAATTTCAAATGAAATAATATATTATTAAAAAATATAATTAAAATATAATTCTTTTTTCAGTTATATTATATATTATATATAATATTAATATATATATAGACCTTTAAATATTACAATGATTAAAAAAAGTTTTTATAATTGAAATTTTGAATTATTTCAATAAATCATAATAATTTAATTTTTGCTAATAATTTTGTGAAATCATTGATTAATTATTTATCAATAAATAATAATATTAATTGAATTAGATCTTCATTAATAAGATTTTTAATGCAATAATATTTAGTATTTATATATTTATTTTTGTTATAATATATAGGGTTTTCTGATATAAATATGATGATTTTATTATCAATATATAATTGAAATATATTTTGTTTATATTGATTTAATTCTTTAAATAATTTTTGAAGATATATAATCTTTTTAATAATTAAATTAATAGAAATTAATTTGGATTTATTTATATTTTGAATTGTTATTAATTATAATTTAGTTTTATAATCAATTAATTTATTTGTATATATAAGTATATAATTTTTAATCGATCTAATTCATTTTTATCTTTTATTTAATCTGTATTATTATATTTTTTTATAAAATTATTATTATCTTTTTTATATATAGTTTTAAAAAATCTAATCTCTTTTAAATATTTAAATATTCTTTTTATTTCAATTAAATGATTTTGATTAGGATTAGATATAAACCTAGTTAGTTTTTATATCGCAAAAATAATATTTTATTTTATATTATTAATATCTGTTTTTTAAATTTATATTCAAAATATTTTTGGATTTCATAAAAATAGCAATTATATCATAATTATTTATATTTCAATCTTTTGAATATTTATTAATAATTTTTTTTGGAAATGATTCAAAAGAATCTTGTTTTTTATTAATTTGAATATCCCAATTTTTTTTATGGAATTTAGATCTTTTAATCTAAATAATTTTTAAGATTTTTGATAAATTCTTTTATTAGATCTTTTATAGAATTTATAATAATTATATTACTGATAAATATATTTAATATTAAATGAAAATTTTAATTATAAAATATATATTCATTTATAATTAATTGAATGAAATTCAATTGAAATAAAATATTCTTTAAAATAAAATATTATATTTTAATTCCTTATTTTAAATTGTATAAAACTTTATTTAATTTTAATATAATAGTATTATTTTTATTATTTTTATTTTTAATTTTATAAGATTTTATACAAGCTTTGACTCCAGCCCTTTCGGGGCTAAAAATAACAATGGATTCGTTACACTCTTTGTAATTATCCCCTATGCCTTTTAAGATCTATAATTAATTCGTACTGTATAGTTTATTAGATATTTATAAAACAAATATTTTGATTCAATAAAATAAATATTAAAATTGAAAATTGAATTTATAAATCTATTAAGAGAATAATGTTATAATTTTTAATATAAAACAAGAAAAGTTTTTCTATATAATTTCTTTATTGAAATATATAATATAATAAAAAAACAAAAATATATTAAAAAATATTAGATAAAGAATTATATAAAATATTTTGGAATTTATGATAATAAATATTTTCCTAGAAAAACTTAATAGTTTTTATATATCAATCAATATCAAATAAAATAATTATAATCAAATTTAATAAATTCAAAATACCAAAAAAAACCTTGTTTTTTTGTTTTATACAAAATTGAAATATTTCAATATTTTTAATAATAAAACCAAAAATATTAATAAATTAAAAATATTAATAAATTAAAAATATTAATAAATTAAAAATATTAATAAAAAACGATTTGAACTTTTATGATTTTATTTTATTAATATTAAAGAATAAAAAAAGAAATTCTAAATATGGAATCAAAATTATTAAAATAACGAATATTGTAGTATAAATCCTTCAAAATCGATTTCAATTTCTAATCAATGATAAATATTATCAATATTTTATATTTAAAATGATTTTATAGATTTTGATATAATCAAGATTTGAAAACAAATACGAAGGAAAAAAATATTTTTAAGATTTTTAAGATTTTTATAAATAATATAATTATTATATTGAGAAATATAAAATAAAGAAATGAATGAATATTTTAAGAAAAATAAATAAATATAAAAGAATTTTTTGTAATAATAATTATCAATATAATAATTATCAAATATAATATCGAAATCGATAATATTATTCTAATAATTCAATTGATTATAATAATTATCAATAAAACAATCATCAAATATAATTTTAAAATTTAACAAAATCATTTCAATAATTTAATTAATTATAATAATTACTAATAAAACAATTATTAAAATAATTATCAATAATAATATTTCAATATATTTTAGAACTTTATTGAAAACAAATCTTTAATATTTTCAGAAAATATTTTTAATATATTTCTTTATAATATAATATTATTATTATTTATTTCAATTTATAATTGTTAAAAAAAGTTTAATCTTTATAATAGAAATATAAAACGAATATAATATATAATAAATAATAAATCTTTATTTATTTAAAATATTATATTTTTTAATATATGTTTTCTTTTTTAATATAATTAATCTAATTAATAATAAATATTCCAAAAAAAATATTTCTTGATTATTTTTTTTATCAAATAATATAATATTCTTATATTATTTTTATTATATTATTCTTACTTTTATTTAGTAATAGAAATATTATGAATATTATTATTCAATATTTTATAATGAATATAATAATAATATAATATAAAGAAATTTAATTGTTTTCCGTTCTTAAATTCTTTAAAGATGTATTTATTATTTTCGGATTATTTTGATTGTAATATTATAATCTATATATATGTGGGTTGGATGGATATGATTCTTTTTTTTGGTTTTTAGTGTTGTATTGTATATTATTATTTTTATAATATTTCAAACTTAATATAAATGCTAATAATTCTTTTTTTAATATATATTAAAAATCTATTTATAAATAATATATTTTTGAAATTATTTATTAGTAAAGTTTTTAAAGTTTTATTTTTAATTAAAATCTTTATTTATAAAATATTATATTTTAAAAAAGATTTTATTAATATCAATTACATTTTGTAAAAAACGAAATCGAAAATGAAAAAACAAATTCTTAATTTTTTAAAATCGATTTCAAAAATTGAATATAATAATAAAGATGTTATAAGTTATTATTTATGAAAAATTACAAAAAAAAAGATTATAAAATAATAAAGAATTCCGAATTTGAATTATTAATTGATAGGATTTTGATATTTAATATAAATCATTATTATTTCAAATTTAAATGATATTAAATTAATATTTTATTTATTATATAGAAAATTATTTATAAATATTAATCAAAATCAATATTGAAGAATAAATCTTTATTATTATTATTAACTTTAATTTCAAAAAATCAAATAGATTTTATTTTAGATATAAAATCTGATATAAATGATATTTATTAATTTCGAATTATTAGTTTCACATTTTTTTATTAATAAAATAAAATAAAAATTATATATTTTATATAAAACAAATTAGATTAAATATAACAAATTATTTAATAAAAATAATTAAACAAGTCTATAATGATTTCAATTCTTCAAAAACAAGATTTTAAAAATATATTATATAGAAAAAAAAATAATCAATATATTAATTGAAATACTATTAAAGCTTTACAATTTTATTTATTATTATTATTATCCAAAATACTTTCAAAAAATAATGGAGATAAATATTAAGAAATTCTTTAATAACAAATACTTTTTTAATAATAATAAAACCAAAAAAGCTTCTTTTATAATTTCAAAACAAATTATCTTTTTTTTTATTATATTATATAAATATATTCCTATTATGTTATGTATAAGATTACAAAGTAAAATTAATATTTGAAAAAGAATTTTTATATTTCAAAAACTATTCTTTATCTTTTTTGGAATTAGAAATTGTTTATAAATAAACCGATAATAATTCATTCAAAGATTTTATTCGAAAATTATAATTATATAATATTACTTTTTTATTATTATTAAATCAAATAGAGAAGTCCATATTTATTAAGATAATTATATATTAAATAATATTATTATCAATCGTTTGAAAAATCTTAAATACTTTTTGTAATGCAAAAATATATTTATAATTAAATATTATTATTATATTCAATAAATTTTATATTATAAAAAGTAATAAATAAAAAATAGTTTTTATTATTCAATTTGGATTATTTGAATTATTTATAATATCTTTTAATTTTTATAATATATCAATATCATTTTAATATTATATTAATTATATGTTATTCGATAAATTAGATAAATATTATATTATATATTTTGAGGATATTTTAATATATTTTGTAATATAATCCAGAAATTATAAAATATTGATTTATAAATTGATATCAATAAATATAAATTCGAAATAACTTTAATAAAATATTTACATTTAATAATTATAATTAATAATATAAAAATAGATTAGAATAAATAATAATTATTATTTTCTCAATATAATTATCATCAATCAAAGATTTATAATAATCTTTTACTTTTATAAATTTCTATTAATAATTTATAAAAGATTTTTTGAAGATTTATTATTTTCTAAACAATCTTTTACCCAAATTCTTTTTATATATATAAAAAAAAAAGAACATATGATTTTTTTCGAAAGTTTTCAATTAGTATTTATAATAGTTTCAATATTAATTTATTTCAATTATAATAAAAAGATTTTATTGAAACAGATAATTCAAATTAAATTTCCAAAAAAATCTTTTTTTAATATAATAATAATAATATTTCATAATTAATAACATATTTCTTTTTGAAATATTCAATAATTAAATATAATTATGAAATCTATAATAAGGAATTACTGATTATTATTAAATCAATAGAAAAATAATGATTGGAATTATAAGAATCTCAATAAAAGTTTAAAATCTTAATTGATTATAAGAATCTAGAATATTTTATAATAATAATGGTTTTGAATTAATATCAAATATAATAATTAGAGTTCTTATTTCATTATAGCTTTTGGATTGTTTATCGATAAGGGATTAAAATAATTCGTTTAAACACACTGAATTATTGATGAAAAGATCGATTCAATATATTTAATTCTAATAATAAATAATTGAAGAATCGGAAATAAATTGTTTTATCTGTTAATAGATTTGATATAGATTTATATAAACAAAGTTTCCTTAATTGTAATAGATTGAATAATACTATTTAAAAATAAACTTATTAATAAATTTATCAATATAATATATTTTAAATTTGATATAATAAAATAATTGAAAATCCTTTTATAATAAAATAATTGATATTAATAATTGAAAATCCTTTTATAATAAAATAATTGATATTAATAGTTGAAAATTCTTTTATAATCAAATAGTCCAAAAAATTCGAAAAACTTTATAAATTATTATACAGAATTATTATATTTATAATAACAAAATTTATTATTACAAAAAGCTATAGATATATTTCGATAACAAATTAAAAATATAGATTATATATAAAATATATTTATTTAAGATTATTGATTTTGTTTTCTGAAATTATTAATAATTATAAATATATTCAAAAATAAATGTCTATATTTAAATTTACAAATTTTGTATTCGAATAATTTGAAAAGGAAAATAGAAAAAAAGGATTAATCCAGAAATAGATCTTTGAAGATATACTCAATAATTATAATAAAGATAATTATTATTATTATTATCAAATTAAATAAAGATATTATATATAGATATTATATATCAATTTGATAATCAATAACTAATTTTAAAAAAATGAGAAAATATTAATCGAATATTACTATTTATATTCTGAAAAATCTAGATCATTATTATGGGTTTTAATTTATCTAAATATAATGATATTGTTATTGGTACCAATTTTTATATTAATAATTTTATAATAATCAATAAAATAGAAAAAGATATAATATATATAATTGAGAAAATTATATTTAAGTTTTTAAGATGATCTTGAAAAAATTAAAAACGATTCTATAGTGTATAAATATAAAGTTTTGGATTACGAAGAATTTTATAAATAAATATCTCCATAGCACCACTGATTATTTAAGAATATACAAAGTTTCAAAGGGAGGGGTATTGTTATGAATTTACAATTTATTCTTAATTAGTTTTTCTAGTTGCTTTAAATATTTATTTTCTATATAGTCGGTACTCCTTTTAATATATTTTTTCCTTCTTTGTAGAATATCATTATATTATTTAAGGCCCTATCTCATGCCATGATAAAATTGAATCAATAATTATATTAAATAATTATTCTCAATATTCTGAATTCTGAACAAACAATTATATATTAATTATACTACTTATTTATAAATCCTTTCATAAAATATTTTTATTTAAACAAAAATATTTTCTATAAAATTAAATAAATATTTTATATATATTACTATTTTAAAATTTTGTTTAATATTATTAATAAATATTTGAAAAATAAAAATTGAATTAATAAACTCTATATCTTTTACAACCAAAGATTTATATACAAATTATTACCAATAAATATAAATTTCTTAAATATAAATTCGAATAACATTTACTGTTTTTAGAATTATTAAAACAATTAATTAATTATCACGGGATAGTATGATTACAGAGCACTTTCAGGGATCGGGGAATAGGTAGTATATATGATTGGTAGAGTAAATTGAATTGAATGATTTATTTTTGATTATATAGATCGAAGGTTGTATATATAGAATAAATGAATGGTTATTTAATTGATAAATATCTCGATTAAACTAGATCTTCAATTATTAGTATATCAGGATTATCTATCGATCAAAGAGATTGATAGGGTTTAGAAGAGCCTTTATCCCGGTTGGAAAGTATACCCTTGATCCCCTGTAGAATACAGGGGATCGCAAGACTTTCCGTAACATTAATTAATCTTTAATATAATAAAAGATTTCTTAAAACAATTTTAAAAAAATTAAATATAATTTTAAATATATGATTTCTATTATATAACAATATTATATTAACAAAATTGTCAGAGTCACAAATGGCAAAGAATCAACTAGTCCTAAAACAATCGTAAAACTTTTCATTATTCCTTTTCTATTTAAAAGAACTTCTTTCTTCTAAATTTAATAAAGAGTAATATCGGGACAATAATAAATTATTGATTGTATATTAGAATTTAATAAATATAGAGATTTTATAGAGTTTTCTAATCGAATAATAGTATACTATTGATTATATATTTATCTTTAATAATAAAACTATATCCTTATAGAATATTCCTAATTTTATTAATAATATCTTTCTAGCAATTATAATAAAGTCTTCCCTTCAGGGCTTTACTCTTGAAAAGCTGATGAATTGCTGATACATTTGTAATTACAAGGAATTGTTGATTAATAATACAATTATAATATATAATTATTTTTGTATAACAAATAAAAAGATAAATAATAATAATAATAATAATAATAACAAAAATATATATAATCTGCTTTTTGAAGATTATATAAACCCTTTAAAGTTTCATTTTCAAATCTTTGTAATTTCTTTATTATAATCGCAATATTATATTTTAAAACTTTTATTATTTTCTTTATTGTATCTCAATCTTTTCCTGAATTAATAATACATTCAATTTGTATATCTTTGCAATTTATATATTCTATATATATTTATTATATTAAATATATTGTTTATTATAAAAATACAAAATCTTTGTTTAAAGAAGAAATAATAAATAAGGAATACTCTTTTCCAAAAGAATTTGATCTTATATATACAGAATATATCTGAAAGAAAAAATCCTATATAATATTACTAAAAAACATTAATTCCGCGATAAATCGTTTGTTGTAGTTTTGTTATAAATAATAAATAGTTAAAATGAATTCATTTGAAAAATAATATTATTAAAGAAATTGAGGGATTGATAAATTAAATTTATATAAAAAATAAAGGTTTTCTTTTATAAATAAAAGAAATATAATTTAATATAGTTATTTTATAATATAAAGGAAGTTATATTGATATTAAATATATAAATAAAAAAGTTGATGAAATTGATGAAGATATATATAAATTTGTGGTAATATTTTGTTGATATATTTGGTATAATTTATTGTTTTTCTTGTTAATAATTGTATAATTATATTAATAGTTTATAAATAAATTAATAAATGAAGATAAATTAGAAAATATTATTAATAAGAAGAATCAAGAGGAAATTTCTAAGACTTCTCTAATTCGATCTAAATCATCGAAATCTGTTTGTATTTTGTCAACGAAATCGGTATATCGAAAGATAGTTAAAAATAAGATCAAAAATATCCGAAATACTAATGAAATACCAGCGAAGAAGTTATAAATTACTATATTTCGAATAATCAAAATGAAATCTATCGGGAAAAACTTTCAAATCGGTTTTTGTCAAAAGAAAAGCATTGGAATTAGCTGAACTCTTTAATAACAATAACAAGGATTTATAACAATCTGATATTAAGTTATTGAGTTTTAAAAGGTTTAAAAAGGAAAAGATCCTGATGATTAATATACCACTCTTATTTCCGGCAAGTTCTGGTAAATCAAATCCAGTTCCTGAAGCGAGTGTAACATTATCGTCAATAGCGCCTGCAATAGAGAAGTCAATAATTCAAGCTAAGGGTCTCAACTTTTTAAAGAATTCCAGTGATAATGATGTGAGTACTGTTTTAGATGAGTATGATCAATTGATGAAAAAGCTTCTGGATTAATATAATGAATATAATGAGTTGAATTTAATTAATCGATGATTAGACATTAATAGATTTCTTGGATTTCGATTATAAAATGTAAATAAATCTCTCTTTATATCTATTTCCACAATAATTCTATGAATTTTCTATTGGAATCCTGTTATCGAAAAACATATTCAATGAATATTTTATCAATCGATGAAATCAGATATTGATGAGGATTTGGATAATATAAATAAGAATGAATTATTGAAGAAAAAGATATAAGAATGAAAAAAATATGAATATCTAATAACAAAATGAAAATGATATATTTTTAATGATATATTAGAGTAAATAGATTATATAAGAGTTTTTAAATATAAGTATTTTAATTTTCTAATATAAATACAAATCTCCTTTATTTTTGTAATATACTTTGATAATATTATTTCTTTATTTTTTGTTGTTATTATAATAACAATATATTTTCTTTTTTGTAATTCTTTAAATACCTTTTAATATATATTAAATTTCGTAAAGTTTTCTATATATCTTCTATTAATTAATAATCTTTTCATTATATTAGATATTATATTCTTTATCCTTTCTTTTTATAAACTAATATTTTTTCAATTTTATATTCTATATATCCTTCGATTTCTTTGGAAAGTAAAGAATCAACAATACCTTCGCATTCAAATCATAATTCAAACAACAAAATATAAAAAATATTATATATTTTATATAATAATAAAAATGCTGATTTGTATACTTATTCATTATTTATAATATTAATGATAATAAAAGGATCTATAAAACAATCGAAGAATTTCTTTTTGAATTATAATTATTTGATATTCTTAATATTAAATATAACCTTATCATTAATATAAAATTATTGAAATAAATCTTTCTTATTATTCTTCGATCTTTTCTTCATTAAATTATTCCAAATTTTTATCAACTTTATTTTTTCCTAATTTAACGATTCAATATATTCTTATATAACAAATACTTTTCCTTTGATATCAATATTTTTATTGATATAATTAAATATAAATAAATATTTATATATTACTTTAAAAAGTATTTTGCTAATCATATTATACTATATTATATTATAAATGAATTCTGTTAAAAATAATAATGATACCTAATTATTTTATCTTTAATTAATATAATCAATAATATAATGAATTAAATTCTGATTTCATTATTTTATTTAATTATTGATTTGTAAATAAAATACCATCAATAATTTGTAATATATTCTTAAATAGAAAAACAAATTCCCCTAAAATTTCTTTACGAATTGTAATCCTCGATCTGAAATTATTCCCTTTGATATATCGAAATCCTTAAAAATATATTAAAACAGAATTTTTATTAATTCGAATAAAATTATTGTTTTATTGATTAAAATATATCAAATGAACTTTATATATTTATCGATAATAATAAAAACAATATTATATATTTATTTATTTATCTTTAAAGAAGATAAATCTATAATAAAATCCATTATTATTTCTTTTTAAAAATCAAAAGGGAATAATAAAATTTGTAATTTGCTATAAAACTGATAATATTTTATAATTATTTATTAATAAATAATATATATTTATATATATCTTTTTATATTTTTCATTATATTAAATCAGAAATACTTGTTTTTCAAGATTTCCCAGATTTTTTTGATACTTCAATAATCTTTTATAAAATCATTATAATAAACCTTTAAAATTTCGGTCTTTATAATTTCATTTAATAATATAAAAATATATCTATTATAAATAAACAAATCATCAATATTGATCTTCCAAAATACAATATTTTCAATTGAATTATATCAATATTTCCAATATTCTTTGTCTTATATAAAATCATTATTCTTTTGAAACTACAATAAAGTATTTCTTATCAATTTCAATATTAATTCAAATATTATTTCGTTATTAATTAATATACTAATTATTCAATATAATATCAATTATTTACAATCAATTTCTATCAACGATTCTTCAAAGTCATATAAAAACAAACTATACCCCTTCTACTGAAAAAAATCTATAATATTCTACAAGAATTTTATCTCTATTTTCGAAAGAAAAAAAATCGCAATTATTATTATAATACTTTTCAATTTATTTTATAATAGAAATAATATCTTATTAATATTATTTATATTTTCAATATAATTTAATCATTTCAACAAAATATCAATAAAATTTAATTTGTTCGATCTATAAATAATTATAAAATTATAAATAATCAGGATTTCGATTTATTATATTCATTTATTATTGAATTCTTTTTTCTTTATAAAATATTAAAAATTATTATAATCTATTTTGATTACAATAATATATCAATTATTTATAATATAATATTATTATTGAATAAAAACTATATAAATAATCAAAAGTTCTTAATTATAAATAAAGTATCTCTATTCTATTGAATTAAACTTCTTTGAATAAAAGATAATAAGATATTATCAAAAAATAATAAAATCGTTTATATTATCAAAAAATAATTGAAAAAGTATATATCCTAATATAAACCCAGAAATATTTATTTCGATTAAGATTCAGAACATTAAATCGAAATATTAGAATATCAATATAATAATAAAAACCTCTTTTAAATTATCAAAAACATTTTGAACTTCTTTTATCTATTTGAATTCCAATACAGTTTTCCCCTTTTTGATACTTTATAATAGATTTATTAAACTATAAATAATTTACAAATAGATTATAATAAATCATCAATAGAAATTTGTAAAGTCTAAAAAAACCTGAATTTCGTAAAAGAATATTGATATTGATTATTCAATAATAATTTGAATTCTATTTAATTCTATAATGATATTCTTCTTTGATACAATAAAACCTAGAAATTCTATTTCATATATATAAAATATATATTTCTTTAATTTAGTATAGAATTTATATTCAAATAATCTAATAAAGATTTTACGAATATTAACAATACAAATTTCTTTATCTTTAGAATAAATAAGAATATCATTTAGATATATAATATAAATGTTATTTGCAAAATGAATGAATACTTAATTGATATATATCTGAAAAATAACAAAGGTATTAATTAGATCAAAAAGTATAATTAAATATTCGAATTGTTTATAATAAAGACAAAACATTGTTTTTCATTTATTGTTTTTTTATATATATATTCGATAATATATATCTTTAAGATTGAGTTTTGTAAAAAAAAACCCCTTGCTTTAAATAATCCAATAATTCGTTAATTAAAAATAAAAAAATATAATTCTTCTTTATAATCCGATTAAAATTACAATAATCAATATATAATCTATAATTATCATCTTTCTTTAAGATAAATATAATCGATATTTTAACAAAACTAATCAAATAATAAATCCAATCTTTTTTTTAATATTCTTTAAAATATTTTTATAGAATCACTAATTCTTCTTCCGAAAAATTATATATTAGATTCTAAAAAGGAATTGATCTAAATTCAAGATTAATATAATATTCCATCAAATAATAATTAAGGAATATATTACTTTCATTTCCAAAGAAAATTTATTTGTACTTTTTATACTCAAAAAATATTTGCAAAAATAATAATATAAAAATACTCTTAATATTTAATGATGATCTTATAATTGATTAGATTTCAAATAATAAAATACAGATTCTAATCCCAATTTTCATTTCTTTATATAATTCCTTAACCATTGTTATTTCCAAATCCTATAATATAAACTTAAAACAGAAAAAAATCGATTACTAATCGATATCTAGGTTTACTATTTAAAGCTAAAATAATCCTAAAATAATATCGATCCCAAATAAATCCAGAATAGCAATAATGAATTAATGAATATATATCCTTTTTTCCTTATATTCGTTTATTATCTCAATAACAAATTAATAATTATTATAAAAAAATATATTAATCCTATTAATTGATATTAATAAAATACTTTTACTTAAATCAAAAATTCAATCTTATTCGATACATTTGTTTTATTAAATAATATTAATTTGTATTTCAGAATCAATAAAATAATACATCTTTATCGAAATATTATCAACCTTGAAAATTACTTCGATAATTAAAATAGTACATTCCTTTTATTAAGGATCCAAAATCATTAAAATAATTAAAATCATTATTGAATCCTAATATTTCTTTGATTATTATTTAACAAAAAATATATAGAACAATTATAAACAGAATAATTGCTTTTATATTATCAATAAATATATGAATTAATATACTCTTTTGAATAATGATCTGATTATTGATAACGATAATATTGTAGCTTTTATTCTCGATAATCTTCCTTCGAAATTCTTTTATTTTTCCTTTTTATAAAAAGAGATTTGAAGTATTGAAATTGTAATTATATATCGATAATCAATAATAAATTATTTTGTTATTGAGATTATCTATTTTGAAAAGAATTAAAAGAATGATTTGATTATATAAAAAAGTTATTTTATTTTCAATTACAAAATATATTAAAGAAATTTATTATATAATATATTTTATTTATATTCTTCAAATAGTATATTTGCTTAATCAATTCGTTTCTACTTTTAAATTATTAAAATGATTCCGAAATTCTTTTAATAATATAAAAAAATAGATCTATTAAAAGATATTTTTTTCCGAATATTCTTTATCTTCAATTCAATCTTCTCCTTTAAATTATTGAAATATATTACAAAGCTATTTATACTTTATATAGATTATTATTTAGTATAAATTATTTATTATATAATCAAATACTAATAATTATCTTTATTTAATATTATATTATGTTGGAAATGAGGCCATCATAGGATTAGAATTGAGGTCACGTGATCACACTGGTGCACAGACCATATTTGGGAATAACCTCAATTCTACTCCTATTAGAATAATAGATCCTTAGTTCAACCTATATAATCAACAATACTATTACTTTCTATACCAAAAGTTAACAAATTATAAGATCCAATTATATAGTAATAACTAAAAAGCAAAGCAAATCGAAAAAGGATTAGTATAGTTAATAGGGGTAAAATAGAATGAAAATCAGAGTTTTTATATAATATCATCGAAGCAAAATTGAAATATAATAATATAATTTATAATTTATAATATTATAGATCAAAACAAAGAACAATTTGTATAATATTGATATAGAATTATAACAAAAGTGAAAAGCAAGTTTGTATAACTACAAAAAAATATATTATAATATGATTTTATGAATTTTCTTATTGTTTTATTTTTATATTTCTTTATTATCCCGAATCTATTTGTTACATATTTTTTAAAATTGTTTTAAAAACCTAAAGATTATTTTTGATATTCATTAAACAATAAGAAACTTTTACAATATCGAAATCAAATAATCCTTCGAAGTTCGATCAAAACAATTATAAACAATAATTCAAATAAACGAAAATATAATTGAAAGGAAAAGGATAGTTTTATATAATTGATCAAACATTAAACGAATATATACAAATTGTAGGACCCAATACAGTATCTACCTACAAAATCAATGGTTATATATATTACAATATCGAATTGAAATCGGAATATTTAAAGAACGAAGTAAATATATTATTATATATTTGTATAATATTTAATAATAATAACGAAGTCTTTATCAACAAATATTCAATAGTATATATATTTTGAAGATATCTTAAATCAAAATATATTAGAGTCAATATAATTACAGCTAATATATATATAATAATGATCCAGAATTTCAAATTTCAATTCGATATTCATCCCGATATAATTATTATCAAAACTTGAAACAAATTGAAAGAGTATAAAAGGAAATTAAGGATTGTAAATAAAAATTATCGATCAATATATCAAAATATTATCTTGTTTTTGATTTTAATATATAATCTTTCAATCGATTATCAAAAAGTAATGGATATATTGAATATCCAAATTAACCTTAATATCAATAATAAGATCAAGTATTTGTAGATTAAGGAATTTCGTTTTAAAAATGAATCAAAACAAATATAAATTGTAAAAGGATTTAGGTATATTTTTCGATATCAAGAATCAGATTTCGAGATCTCAAATAATATTTGCGATTTGTATCAAAAAGAAAATCATTATATATAAGATTACCTATATTTAATACAAACCAGCAAACTCCTTTGTAATTATCTTTGTTACTAAAAGAAAAAAGGATTATCGAATCTGAAGAAGGTTTACTTCAATAAAAAAGATTAAATATATCCTATTAATAATATCTCTGAATCAAATTCCGATATTAAGGATATAATAAAGGAAGATTATAATTTGATAAAGAAGATTATTAATAAAACTTTTTTTAGCAAATAGTATATCGATATAAATGTTTCTTTATATATATCTAATCAATCTTTATTATTCAAATTAATAGATTTTATTATTAAATAAAAAATAAAGATTGATAAAAAAATGATATATTATCGTTATTGGGGTTTAATAGATATAATATACAAAGATGATTCTAAGATATTACTTTCAAATATATTATATATATTAGGATTAAAAATAAACTTATTATTAAAAAAAAAGATCTGTAAAATAGGGCTACAAAGGGAATTCAATTTTTATCATATATATTTCAAAAAGAATAATAAGAAAGTTATTTATATTAGAATACAAAACGGAATGTATATGGTTTTATATATGATCAAAGGATACAAAGATATAGTTTTTTATTCGAATATATATCAAAATATTCAGGAAAAAGGCTTTTCTTTAGAGATAATTGATAATACCAAAGATACTAATAACGAATTAATATTTAAAGAAAAAGAAAGATATTTATTATAATATCAAAGATTCAATTATTTAGGTTCAAATAAGATCAAGAATCTATATAAAATATTCAATATAATCAAATCAATAAAGATCTCAATTGAATTAGATATCTACAAAATGTATATATTCATTAAAATAATTAATTATATTCCAAAATAATTGAATCTATATAAATCAAAGAGACTCGAATTTATATATTTCGATATTGCAGGATTATTCCCAAAATCGATTCGAAGGAATCGTTATTTCATATTAATCATTAATAATTGTACAAAAGTAAATTGGATTATATTATTTAAACAAAAAGACGATATAATTCAAATATTGAAAACTTAGAAAAAGGAAATGGAATTAACTACTAAAGAAAAGATCATTGTAATTAGGATTGATAATACATTGGAATTCCTACAAACTATTTGTAAATGATTATCAAACACATAATCCGAAATTACAATAATTGCCTTTTTATATCAAAACAAATCCGCAAAACAGAATATAAGGATTGCAGAAACAGATATAAAAGCAATACTAAAAGAAACTAGATTATTATTAGAATTCTGGGATGAAACTATAAAATACAATATTTATATCAGAAATCGTATTAATATTAATCCTAATATAAATAAAATAGATCGATCCCTTATAAAAGCTTTTACAAATATAATACTAGATATAAAAATATACAAAGTTTGGGGGAGTAAATATTATACTTATATCAATCCCAAGATTATTCCGAAAAGGCAAAGATATGATAAATTGCAGAATACTTCAAGAATCGGTGTATTCTTAGAATACTCAAAAGTTATGAACAAATATATCAAAGTGTATTCTTTAGAATTAGATTATATATTTCGATTAAATAAAGTAATCATAAATGAATCTCATCGAGGAGAAGATTTGGATCTTAAATTAAGAAATTGTAAATCAGATTTATAAGGAACAAAGAATATAGAATCAGATCAAAGATTTCATAGTAAATCGGCAGCAAACAAGATACCTTTTCTATCCTTAATATTTAATATAATATTTGTATCACTTTTGTTCCAAATATTCTCTCCAATAGATATTATATTGAGTTCAATGATTGTATTAAGTATCTCAATTATTGAATTGAAACCAAATAAATTAGATATATCAATATCAATATATAATAAAAATGAAAATGACAATATTCAAAAAACAAATCAAAAATCTTCTTTTAAGAATACTTCAAATATCGAATTCATCATTTTAGAGATTCCAATTCAAGAGTCAATTTTTGCAAACCCTGAATCTATATCAGAAGCAAAATTTAAGACCATCTTAAATTTTGCTAATAAATTTATTTCAATAGAATCAAAAAGCGAAGTAAATCCATAATCATTTGAAATCGAATAAAAGGATATAATAAATCTTGAAAACAAATCCTTAAAATATTTAATACGAAAACAGAAAAGAGATATAGAACAAGATCCTGAAAGAAAACAGGAAAACAAGATTATAAAGATATTAATTGCGATATCTATATAGGCCAAAATTTAAGAAAGTATAAAATATATTATAATTATAATCCCAATTATTTATAAGATAGATCTTTATATCAAAAACAAAATCGTTTCAGATTTCATGATTTCGTTGATAAATATAAATAATACAGAAAATATAATATATCCAATTAAAGAAATTCTGGGAATCAAAATACCAAGAACTTATAAAAAAGTAATATTGAATCAAGAACATTCTGAAAAATAAAAGGAAACTATCCAAAAAGAAATTATATCTTTGATTCAAAATAGTATTTGAGAAAAATATATATTTTCTAAAAGAAATAATCTAATTTCAACAAAATAAATATTTACAATTAAAATTAAGGAAACAAAATAAAACAATTCAAGGCAAGATTAATAGTTCGAAAATTTAATCAAATATTAGGAAAAGATTACAATGAAATATTTATATCAATAATGAAACTAAATACATTCAAACTATTCCTAATTATTATTATAAAAGAAAATTTGGAATATTCATATTTCGATATCAAAAACACCTTTACTGAATTATATTTAAAAAAAAAGATCTATCTCGAACCACCCCAAAGTATCAAAATCGAAAAAGAATATATACTACAAACCCTACAAAATCTATATAATTTGAAACAAACTAAAAAAGACTAAAATTTATTATTAAAGAAAAAACTTTTAAATATAAACTTTATACAAAGTTTGATAAACCCATATCTATATATATCCAAAGATCATAATATAATATTACTAATATATATCGATAATATCGTTATTATATTATATATATTATTATAAATCATTTAATTCGATGAAAAACTATCAATTCATTTTAATATTAAGAATTTAAAGGAGATTAATAAAATCCTAAATGTTAAAATCATTTATAATAGAAAAATATATACATTAATTATAAACCAAAAAGAATATCTCAACATTATACTAACCAAATACAATATTACATATAAACAATACCAAACCAAGAAACTATCAATAATGAATTATATCCATCTCCGTCCAATAACTAATAATGATGAACTAATAGATATAAACAAATATCAATAACGAATAAGAAATATAATTCATTTAATAATATACATTTAATCAAATATAATATTCTTAATTAAAAGATTTTCACAATTTATAGCAAAATCAACAAAATATTATACTATAGCTTTAAAGAATCTAATACAATATCTACAATCAACAATCAAACAGAAACTATAGTTCGGATTAAAGGGAATACAATTTGATATTTACAAAGAATATAATATACTTGATAATATAATAAAGGTATATATAGATATAGATTAGATTAATAACAAATATAACCAAAAAAGTATTTCAAAAGAAATTATAATATTCTATAAAGGTTTTATATTATAGATTAACAAGAAACAAATATTTATAACTATTTTTAATATAGAATCAGAATATATTGTAATAATAATATTTATCAAACAAAAAAAATGAATTGTATAAATACTCAAAGATTTATTTAAATCAAATTATATTGGAAAAAACGGAAATATAATTCAAATACTTAATAACAATCAAAATACTTTAGTTTTAATTAAGAATCTATATTTATATAAACGATCCAAATATATAAATATCAATTATTATTTCATTAGGGATTTGATAGAAAAAGAAAAAATCGCCATTAATTATATCAATATATATAATATAATTGTCAATAGAATAATAAAACTTTATACAAAATTACTTTCGAAAGATTCAAGAAAATATTAGGATTAGTAATTTAAAAAGATCGAATAGAATATTCTCAATAAAGGAGTATTAAAAATGAAACTATTATAGGATTAGAATTAAGATTACATAATCATAATGATGCATAAACCATATTTGGGGATAACCTCAATTCTATTTCTATTAGAATAATAAATCCTTAATTCAACCTACATAATCAACAATACTACTACTTTCTGCACTAAAAGTTAACATATTATATATATATTCCCTGAATTATTTTTATAATATATTAAAATCCATTATCCCATTTTCATATTGATATCAAATCGCAAAAGATTGTTTTTGAAAGTATTGAATAATATAATCTATTTTCTTTTAATTTATCAGAAAATAATATTCGTTATTATCCCGAAATATAAATTCAATTTGAAAAAAGAAATCCTTTATTTTTATAATAATGAAATCCTTATAAAATAAAAGTTTTTGAAATTTCGGAAATCTTTTTTAAAAAACTAGAATGAAATTATATATTATCTTTTTATTATTGATTATCATTATTGATAAATTAATTGTTCTTTTTTATATAAAATAAACAAAGATCTTTTCAATCTATTATTAATTTTCCAATTTGAAGATTTCAATTTTTTTTATATATTTTCAAATCTTTATATTAATTCTATTTCAAATTATATAATAAATTAATGATTTGATATCAATATTTTATCTTCATTATTGTTCAAAATCCTCAATACATTTTCCCTTTGATTTTGAAAAATATTTGAATTAATCAAAAGATTTAAAATACTTCTTATTTCTATTATAATTATTCGAAAAAATATCGATAAGGATTAATTGATAAATTACTTTTAGAAATCAAATAAAAAGAATTATTAAAATCACAAATAACAAAAAATCAATTAATCTTAAAATAATTATAAAACTTTTCATTATTCCTTTTCTATTTAAAAAAACCTTTTTTTTTAAATCCAATAAAAAACAACATTAAAATAATAATAAATATAAAGATTTTACAGAATTTTCTAATCGAACAACAATATACCATTGATTATATATTTGCTTCTAACAATAAAGCTATATCCTTAGAGAATATTACTAACTTTACTAACAATATCCTTCTAGCAATCATAACAAAAATCGACATCTAAATCTAGTTTGAACTGAATTGATATAATATTTTATCGATATATTATTGATCGAAATTTCTGAATTTATTCTAATATTATCTTTTTGAAATATAATTAAACTGCTTTTTCACGTTTAATAACAAAATCTTTTTGAAAAATAGAATACATTATTATAATAATAATAATAAAACCTTAAATAATATAATGATATTCTATATAAAAAGGAAAAAAATACAGAAAGACCTCTAATTATATAGGGAATAGTAAATACCTGAAGTATCTATACTAATTAGGAACGAGTGGTGAACCCGTGACAACTATCTTATCTCTTTTATTTTCAGATTCTGTAGAAATTTATAGATCTTTTCCCGATGGCGCATTCGTCAAGGAGGTTGACTCTCGTGAGGTGACTCATATACAGATTTATTTTTTTCAATTTTAAAGTAAAAAGAGGCTCTTCATCTCATCCTCGCAGTAATTTAGGAAATATAGTAGTACAGCAATGTATTACATCGGAACAAGCTAGGCAAATCAAGCAATCCGAACAATTTTGCCCAACAACTTTCCTTGTCAACTCAAAACGCCAGGATTCGTAGTGCTTATATGGCCTTGCATCCGACTATTCCTCCCAAGTATGAATACTGATCCATCCATCATTCAAATGCCTCCCGAAAATGCTAAACCGGAGGCGGAGAAAAAAGAGATGGTTAAGCGAGCGTCGTTCTGCGATCCTTGTGCTGCTACTCAGCGACCACTGCTGACATTCAATAACTATCACTGTAGATTCCTGGTATCTGAAACTGTCCCAAATATGGCTGGTTGTGAGTTCCGATTTCCTCGGGCGCGTGCAACATGTTCCTTGATGAAATCCGGTGCCGTCTGAACGAATTGTCTTGATGTCCGGGATCCAGTGAAGAAGCAAAGCCACTTGGACTCCAGGCATGACGATAATAACATACAAAAATAGAAAAACACTCAAAAATTAGAACATACATGCTATTTAAAGAGCAGCAACTGATTCATCCACGTAGCATATCTGCCTAATGATAGCGAACGCCTGAATGTGGGTAACATACAACATAAAAGTCGTCAAGTCATATGAGCCGAAGCAAAGCGCAGGCTTCAAATCAAGGACGGAAGCGGCTTGCACTTCTTTCTTGGATCTGCTGCTCTGTCGTAACGTATAAACGGTCAAGGTAAGACATAGCCTCCGCGTCCTTCAAAATTTTGGCAACCTGTATTCCGGCAGAGATCAGTTGGAGTATATTCCTGTCATCCTTTAATGGGCGTGATTGATGCTTTGCAGCATGTCTCATCTCTAGGCTGTTCTCCAAGATGGTGACAAATTGTTTTATCTGGCCATTGTACAACACCCGGGCGGGTATGCGCCTCTTGGTAGCAAGACGCTTGAGAAGGTACACCCACTCCGTCCATTCTCGGTCTTGCGGTCGCTCCACCGGTCGACAGCTGTCACTTAGAGGAATAGGAAACTGGTACTTGGCAACAAAGTCAAAAGCGCACTGTGACAACCTGTCATTGACTCTAGTTAGGACACTATCCTGTTCCTGTACCACAAGATTTGTGGGAAGATGTGGCAAGTCTCTCTCCTGCTGGGCAATGTATTCCGGGGGCGGCCGTTGTAGGAATTGATGTGGTCCATCAAATTCATCTCTGTTGGATGGCCGCCTTTGTGAATGGCCTTTCCCATCACTTCTGGCTTTTCCGGATGACCGAGGAGCGGACTCAAGCGTAAAATCCGTTGTGCTGGGAGAAGCAGCATAATCGTCCATATAGGTCTCGGGCGAGATCCTGCCTTGAGGCTCCCAGCTTGGGCCTTGGCTTGTGTATGAACCATAACTCGGTCCTGCAGTTCTGTATACATTTGACGATGAACTAACGCTATAAGCATTAGATCCATAAACTGAATCCGGACGGGCTAAAGGTCTCGAGGTCATTGGTGCAGTGATAGGATTGTAAGGCGAGACACTTAAATCTGGTGCGTATGATGCGCTTTGAGATTGGTTTCAGCTTCTTGAGTTCTGATTCTGGGGATGCATGCGTCCTTACCTAGTATTGGGATAAAAGGCAGCATCAAAACTTGGGTGGTTACCGGTGGTATATGTGCTCCTTGCTAGTTAGCTCTCCGTCATGTAATTTTGCAGGCTTTTTGCATACCTTCTCGACGAATCCGGAAGACTCGTGGGAGTTGAACGTCCATAACTAAGTTCCGGTTGGATGTGAATACCTCTTCTGGATGCCATCATTTTGAGATATCAAGTTCAAATCCAAATCTAAAGTCAAGAGGAAACTTGATACTTGTACAATACAATAGGGAAAAGAAATGAGATGAGATTAGAGGCAAGTCCTTCGTCGGATGACAATTAAATGCAAAATGGCTCCAATATAGATGTTATAGATCGAATGTCCACGACTAAAATAATGGGTCCAGCAAGGATATCCAGATCCAGGAACAGGGGCGGTGAGTATGCCAGGTGATCCAAGGGTTTTACAATTTTTCGAAACAACAAAGCTTTTATGCTGTCTGTCTATCTGATAGAAAAATAAAAAGAGGAGGGACTCAATTATTATATAGACAATTCATTGACTACACAAATGAAGCTCACTCGAAGCTATACCGTATATATTTGATATATCAAACATTAAAACTCTGGCGTGGACCCCTCAAGCCCCGATAGGGCAATCAAGGGAAATATCAAGAAGCTTTGACTCATGATGGACAACGATTTGAACTGAATTGGGGATTCTTGTGCTCCCAACAATCTTGAATGTCGAATGTTTGTAAATCTCCCGTCTCCCAGATTCTAAGTGAAATTCGGGGGTTTGTGCCCGAGAGAAGTGCATTGTAAAGGAATTGGTAAGGATGTTCTCTCAGAACAAAGTTACTCGGTGTCTAAGGATCGTCGTCGCTCATTCTCTTTCCGCAAACGCTGCATCACCAAACGAAATGCGATGCGACAAGCCAGATGGTATTCGCAAGGACTGACCTCGGAGCCAGTGGGATGCAGCCGGCTGTGCTGTTCGGTATAATTCTGGTGAACTGCATCAGGCATCATTGGGCAATTTATAACCTTATTTTGATCTCGAACAAGGTGTGACGATATAGTAAGGTAAATACTTCCCAGGCTAGGTAAGAACCAATCCAATAGCCAGTTTGCAATACGAATTATCAAGCGTAGCAAGCGCCACAAATTACAGAAAGGCATGAAAAAGTATGGGGAGTTCGGAGAGTGGGTGGGAAATGGGACAAGGAAAGTCCTGGGCATGTATGGATGTAATGTGATGTATGTGTACCGTATATCGTATATATACCTATGTATGGAGAAGAATAGATCTCCGGGCGGTGACAGGGCGTCTATTTACAATTTAAGGAGGTATAATATAACGCTGAAGGTTGACGAATGAATAGAATGAATAGAATGAACTAATTGAACTAGTAGACGCTGTGTTATGTACACAATATGCCGCATTCTGCTTTCGACACGATATAATAAATAACATACCTACCTACTTGATTCCGTTTGTATCTATTACCGCATGGCTGGTTGGGCATAAACGCGTTCGTTAATGAAACCCAATCAAATGCATTACTGCCTATTCGTGAAATAATAATAGAGCTTTATACCTGAAATAGGAAGAAGGAAATGCTTCTTCCAATCTTCTAGTGCTTTACATTCATTAAAATATTTCCTGGGTAATCATTGTTGATGTGTTAATATTAAATTTTCGGTATCAAATTGCTTAGGAAACAACCATTTTCCTGGCATTTCCCTTAATGAAACCAATCGTCATATAAGAATACATCGCAAATGCATTGATTGCGTCGCCATCATACTTCTTGGAAACACTCTACTTCCGTACTTCCCTACTGCCAGATCTTAAAATATAGACTGCTGTCAAAGGGTTGAATGTTCTAGAAAATCTTCAAATTTTATCTACCTAGCACTTTGGCATGCAACAATATTGTCGCGGTGATGCCATGTTTCCTGAAGATATACATGATACTTATTCCATGACACTTATTCCATGACACTTATTCCATGACACCTATTCCATGACACTTATTCCAAGCTGAAAGACGACTTGTGTGTTCAACAACATAAAGTCTGCAGCCTTGTAGTATGATTGATCGACGACTTTACGTTTGCAGCGATCGTCTAACTCCAGCTTCCCGTCATTTCATTGTGGCGAATGTTACCTCGGCATTCTGTCACCGACCCAACGCGGGGAACTTCCTTCTTTCCATCCTTGGCCATGCCAGCAGTAATGTGCCACCAAACAAGATATTTGGAAGGACCCAGGAATATTTGCTTCGTGGCTTCACATTTTTCCAGCCACGGTGTTATTTATTTACAAGGTGGCTGCTTCAAACTAATTGTATGGTTGCGTCAAGCTAGCAGACAGGGCTAGCTTTACTACAAACGTTTACCCATTCTACAAACTCCAACGAGAGATATCAGATATACATCCCATCACCGACGAAGTTCAATACATAGAATCGGCCATGTCTCCAAGTAAAGAGGAGATGCGAGCAGAAGCAGTTGCATTCTGTCAGGCTTTTGTTGATGGACTTTCGCCTGACATTATCCTGTCTGGACATTTCGCATCAGAACCCCGGATCACAGAACTTGGTCCTGAAAGTTCAGAACTCCCATTCTTAGGTAAAACATTTTCGGGTCGTAGATCCGAGTCCTCCAGCAATTAGACGTGCGACAATTACTTTAGTGTCTTATCCAAATCCCTTAAATTCGAGTCCTCGCCGACCACATTTCCTTCACCCAAGTCTTTCATTGTCGATGAGACTTGCGAGATTAATGGCAAGAAAGGTGTTGCCAGTGTTGTTGGAAGTGGAACTTTCAGGAGCTTGAAGACAGGTAAAGGATGGGATGAGCAGTTCATTTATCGATTGAGCGAGTTCGATGAAGATGGAAAGATCGGACATTGGGAGATCTGGGCCGACACTCTCTCCGCCTGGAATGCCATTCATACTTGAGGTTGTGATTACATTTTTTTGGGGGGGGGGGGGGGGGTTATAACAGTCGGATTCCACATCTAGCCTAAAATGAAGTTCCATTTTCTTTTATGTGTGATGACATGTGACACTTTTAGCAATTTTGCGAGGTTGGTGGTGTTACTCCGATATAATACTTGCCGGGCCATATATCATGTCACTCAACTATCGTAGTACGATTAATTGGGTCAATCTATTGCCCATGTACAGAGTTGCGCATGCTTACATGAAAAACAAAACATATAAGGGAGGCTCTATTGCCTAAAGAATTATGGAGGGAATCATCCTTCCCTAATTCGTCCTCTATGACACTTTGACTATTGTTAACACATCTCCGATTGGGTCTGAACGTCGGTCTCATGCCACCTTGAGACCCCCATATGCATGAGGTTCTTTGAACAATATCTTTGAAAATTGATGGGTTGTTGGTCCTTCCTCTTCTTGGAATCTGCTCAATTCTCCCTCCACTCAGTCTCCCCCAAAATATATTCGAAACAAAGGAAAATGTTTAATCACTTCCAGAAATTTAAGATTGTAGTTGGTCGAAGGAATGGCACAACGAAAAGGAATTACCTTGCGTCCATATCCCATCAATGATCCCAATGATCTTTTCGTTGGTAACAGCTTCTGTGTATAGCTACTCTGTGTCTGCCTGGGTTCACCATCGCAATATGTTTATCGGCTTTGGTTCTGGAGAATATTGTTTCGCTGCCACTGGATGAAGAGTTCGGTGAAGGGCCGGTAATCTTCTTGACTACTCTAATTCGTCGGGGCCAATATGTTTGGTTACTTCTCGATGGTAGTAGCTTTGCGGTTGCATGTAGTTCCTGTGACTAAGGACTACCGACGATACAAACTGGATATTTCATATCCATTCAGGTATTGACTGTCTTGTTAGCTTCAAGAATAGTGGACGGCTTTGTATCAATAGCTGCAAAAGTGAAAATTTCAAATTCAGTTCCCAATCTATTCTACTTTCACGAAAATCATTATATATTGATAGCGGTGCTGGAGCATTTCTCGGCTTGCTAATAAGTACCCGCGTTGTGAAATACGCGGGTTAGAGTTGAATAATGCCATCAGAAATTGTAGCAGGAGGACACTTGTAATATGAATCACCGCTACACATGAAACATCCTACCTTAGAGAGAAGACAGTCTTGAGTTTACCGATTGGGCGAATAGACGCTCTTCCCCCCGGACCCCAATGAAAACGCATCTAGTTACCAAATCCTTCTCCCAATAGATTACCGCCACGCTAATGGATCGTAGTTAAAATGGCTTCGTAGCACCTTAAGGATTTTAAGATAACTGCAGATCATGACTGTGTCTGCCGGTAAGCTACTTTGTTCCATGATCCACCTTGCTCTCGATCTTTGCCTTACCATGCCGTGCCTGCATATTGTTCCATAAGCTTCGAGTCCCATTCAATTTTTGTCGCTTTGTACCCAAATATCCTAATAATCAAATATTATGATTTGAATTGCCGAAGATTGCAAGTGAAGCCCGGTGCTTTTTCATGATTGATATGTTATGGGTTGTTTGTTCTCATTTTGCATAGTAGAATGGGCAGATAAAAGGGGCAGGAAGAATGGATTCGGGAAAAATGCCAATTACAGTAAATATTTCAGATCATCGGCTATATTGTGCTTTTGGAAAAGTGTATTATAGGTATATTAAGGAGGATATAATATTATGAATAACATGCTAGCCCGGAATGAGCCTGCAAAAACATTGGGAGGGGGCTGCAATGAGCATCGAGCGCCGAAAGACGAAGTTTGACCATTTTTACCCTCTCGCTCTGTAAATCCCATATATGTACTCGGATATGTTGTGATAGTTCACATTCTTACTTAATTCGTAGCACTTGAGAATTTAATGGCTCTGTCCAGCGTGGCGCAAAACCTAGGACATTCAAAAGTACCGAAGTTCTGTGCTCGAGAAGCAGTTAGTCAGACCTTGAGCTTTATCTAGTATTCCAAGTACACTCAATATATCAGACAGGCCCAATGTACGGATCAAATAAAACTAACTTCAACCCTATAATGCCTAGTCCAGGTTATCAAAGGTCCTGATCTCCAACACTTCGTCTCAAAAGAATTCAGAGGGGCCTTGTTATTGATAATATTAATATCTCTATTATACGAAGATCCAGCATTTCGGGTAATCTAAATGCTATTCATTTCATGTTCCTGTGTATATGGATGTGGCTCCCGAGGAGACGAACATTATGGCGAAGTTATGAAAGTTTGTACTTAGAGCTAGTCATGTGTAAAGTCGCATAACATTTCACTTCTTTCCTGCATACATCGTCTCTAGTGGGGGGTTAAAGATGATTGTTATGATAGCTGTAGCTTCTACGTCCGAGGCTTGGTGCTAGTAGTCCCGGGAGATTCATGGCCGCTCAGTCTTAAGTCTAGAATCAAAGTCATGCTTTGAGCTAGACATAAATTGAATAGTGGGAAATCTTGTCAGCAGTCGTTAAAAAGACTTATTACCACATGGATCGGATAGATCCGAATCGCTCAAAGGTTATTACATACCCATAAATAACATCGCCCTGGACTCTGGATCATGGCCATATTATTTAGTAAAAATCTAAAGGAAGGGGGGCTCGGGGGCAGCAGGTTCAACTTGAGTAGCCAAAGAGTTGACAAAGGATGACTTCTCGAACCCGATTTCTGGATATTTATTGCCTGATTAAGGTAGATCTGGGCTTAGAGGGAAATGCTGTAACTCTCAAAATCCAGCCAATTCTTCTTACATGCTGAGGTAAGAGATGCTCATTATGTATGACAAAGTCAGATAATCGACCTCTTGTCGCTGCCATCTCGTCTAGAATTGATTGGACTGAGGGTTTAATTGTATCAATGATGCAGATAATAGTCATCCAGTGCTCATCTAGACCCCACATTAGGATACTGGGAGACACAATGTTGAGGTTAATGCTAAACCATTAGTTTTCGCTTAAGTACTCCGATTTCACATTTATATCCCATATAAACAACTATTCTTATCGTCATTTGGGACGAGTGTCCATTGATATCTACAGTCAAAACGCACAAGTATCTATCAGTACCTATTTAGGATTGGAAGAAAGCCAATGTTTAGGGATCAAACGAAAACATCTGAATTGACAATTCAGTACTTATCCAAAGAAGATTCGACAAATCTGCTTATCTTTGCCCTTAATAACAGGACAAAGGTATTCAAGATAATTTTCAAAGCCGGGGATTAAGTGCTTTGAAGTGCTGTAGTGTCTCAACAAAAATTCGAAGTTTTGTCTTCAGAACGGAATATTAGTCACAATTTAGGAAATATCTCAATTCGAGTCGGATTATAAAGATCTCTGGAGTGATCACTATAGGAGTCAAAGTATGAGTTTATGTAGTCTAATGTAGGATATATTTAGTATATGCCAAAGGGGTAAATGTTGCACACATATTGATTTGTGTGCATTAGGCAGCTTGCTATTCTGTCAGTGCAAGCACATATCAGCTCACGTAGTATATGATGAGTATCGCAAATCCATATGTAATGACTAAATACATGTAGGTATAGTAGATGTAGAACCTGCCAACTTTAATTGATACCAGTTAGAAGTTGGTCTACAACATCCGATAAACTAGCTATTATACCCCACTCCTACCATCCTTCTCTGACTTGTTTCGGCTAAACAACCGCTTTAAAAACATAGATATTTTCTCTGATGTCTGTTGAGCTATTCCTTTCACACTTCTCCTCTCTCTTGTTTCCACTTCTCCTTCAACAACACTATCGTTTACAACATCAGGCGTAGACGCAGATGTAGGCGCACGTACAGGCGTAGACGTCAAAGCAGTCTCTACCTCTCTGTTGCGGCACAAAGAAGCGCTAGACGCATCCTCCTCGCTGGGACTGCCTACACTACAGTAAAATGCAGCGTCGGAACCGGAGCTATGCTCGCTAGACGTTAAGGAGGTATTTTTTTTTTTTTTAGAAAAGCCGCTACTTGTTTCCTTGTAGTTGAGATCGAGGGGGTTGTTACACTTGGACGCAGTCTCTTGCATAGGACTGTAGTTGATGGAATGTGAATCTCCTTCGTTATGTACGGTCGAGGGTCCTGCCGTAGCAGCCATAGAAGCCACGGAGTTTTCCGTAGGATTCGATGCCTCGCCTCTGGTATCAGGAGAAACAGGGGAGAAAATGGAGGTTTCTTGGTCATTTGTATTGATCGGGGTATCAGATGGTGGTAACTGGAGGCTGCGGGATGAGACTGTTGATCCGTGGCTGTTGGGAGGTGATAGAGGGTATCTCTGGGAGTGAGAGCCTTCGGGTGCTTTGAAGCTATCTTCCATGTCGAGCCGCTGAGAAAGACTTGATACCCTTTTCTAATAAATCGTGGAAGTAACCGACTTTTTGTCTGCCGATCTAATGGTGGTTTGATCTGGATGCCGATGCAGCTGGAACTAGTGCATCAGCTACCTCATACCCACAAGGCTCTGAAAGTAATGGCAGCATACTTAAGAGATTTGGTTGAACAGCTGAGGAGGTTTTTCATTTGCTATTCAAGTTGATCATGGTTAGAAAGTCGTAGTTGATTTGTTTAGCCAGTTTGGTAAATTGTTTAATTTAGTTGAAGAACAGAATAGTCATTCCACTTCTTGTAGCGACTGTAGTGAATTTCACTATGCTGGGTTTCATTATACCGGATGGTAGATCGGTACATATGATATACAACCGAGGGATTTGGTGAATCTAGAGAATTCTTCGATTGGTGCCTCTAACCTTATTTCACAAGTATACCGTAATGGTGAACGAAAAGAAGGGGAAGATGCATCGGGAATATTCTGTATTGCTAGGAAAGATATGACACGATTGCTGGGCATTATTTCGCAGAATGAAGTTATGATGCCATTAGACAACTACCATAGCCTATCGATGGGCCAATAGCATGACAAAACTTTGCATGGAGGATATATATAAGATTGACTGTACTGCTAGTATACCATGAATTCTAATGACTACAACACGGAGGATGCGGTAGACGTAGGGTCTTTTGAGTCTCCCTGGTAGGTGCAACCTTCATCCATTACCGTGACTCGAAAACGATATATACCGCTAGATGTAGTAAATACAAAGGACTATCTTAAAAACTGAGCCTTGAAGAATATATGGAGGTGATACATTGTTGGAATTTGTATATAATGTTCATTCTAATGATTATTTAGTTATTTTATACAAAGGTGATCACAATATGTTCCTGGCAATAATAAAAGCCCTCAGCGTGTATGAGGAGTTTTGCTTTGGTTATAACTTCAAAACATACCGTTGTTAAATTCACCTATATTGTAGTGAAAACATATGTACAATAGTTGTTGCTATGATCTTGTGCTTGCTAGATTGCATCACTTTATTTTGACTGGCATCAAACTAATTATACAGAGGTTGAGAGAACTTTTGAGTTGAGAATAGTCATGCTTTATACAAGGAAGTAAACTATCAAGTAGGTTGGAGATATTCCCTTCAACAAACACATATATCCAAAAACACAAGATATAATCTTACCTTCGCCAGAGATGAAGAATATCATTTAACATAGCGAATGGGGTGTAGTGTGGTGTTTTTGAAATTTGAGGATTGCATTGATAGCTTTCAATCATATGGAAGGAGGTATGAGTGGAACGTTCAAGGAGCCAATCCAAACATAAAGTAGATTCCACTTTAGGAGAATAATATATTCAAGGCTTGGCATGATAGCTTACTACCAATACAATAATGTATTAATGTATCCAAGTTATCTTGCAGCATCAAGAACTTTCTCTACCACTGTTAACTTTAACAAATGTTGATATTCATTATCCGTACAACTTTGGCCCCAACATCCGGCCTAAGGTTTTTCCGCCCGAACCTTGAATTCCAGAATCCCCATCAACAAATTCCCTCTCCATCTCCTAACGAGCCACTCCTCGATCCCACAAACATGCCCGATGACTATTCCTCCACAGGCGGTGGTTTAAAACTAAAAGGCGCCAGTACTGGCGCCGGTATCACCAAGAAGAAGAAAAAGAAGAAGAATACCACAACCACAACGACATCTACCTCGACCGCCGGATCAGAAACATCGTTACAGAAAGCCTTGAAGGATGAAGACACTCTAGAGATAAAGGGTTCTGGGGAAAATGGATCAATGGCATTGAGCGAAGAACAATTAAGGGAATTGGATCGGCGTGATCAATCTGGGAAAACGGCATCGGAGCGAGCGCACGAGGAGATGAGGAGAAGGAGGGTATGTTATTTCCTCATTTTTTCCTAGCCATCTCCCGAATTTTCCCCATCAAACAATACTTCATACCTGTTCAGGAATCATGGCATCCATAGGGAAATATATACTAACCATATTTCCACCATAGTTAAACGACCGACTCAAACGCGAAGGGGTAAAAACGCACAAAGAGAGAGTGGAAGAATTGAATAGATATCTAAGTACACTGAGTGAACATCACGACATGCCCAAAATCGGACCCGGATAATCGGACTTCAGGAATCAGGAGTGTGCGGATTACGGCTAGAGGAAAGCAGGAGTTTGCGGAGTTTATAACAGAATGGATGCATTTCAGCGGATCGTACGATTCATTTTACTCGGAATTTGTGAATGTTAGAAAGAACATTATAAGGAAAGCGTGGTTTGAGGACCCGCAAATACAATTTTGATATGCTTCAATGGTCGCTATGGCATAGCTGGGAATGATGGAGAGCGCGCGAGACATAGGCGGATATACCAGATTAACGAAATATCATACTATCATAAATTTGACCTTCTGCTAGTTACAATTAGTTAGGTACACGGGCATCTGCTTCATGTCTCACTGCGTGAGCGAGGTGTCTTTGTGGCTGTTGGATGTAGTAGTCGCCAGACTGAAAAACAAGTATCAATGAATTAACAATGAGTGATGGGCTTTTGAAACGAGAGCGGATTCGAGGGGCCATGAAAGAATTCACTCCTGAGGTGCACTCATGAGGTTCTGACTGACAAGAGAAAAGGCATGCAACAAGTAATTTCCGAAGCTCTCGAGCACGCCATAACTCTCCACACTTAATGATTGAGTATTAAACAACAAGACAGTACTGGTTTTATATGTACTTAGGTGTATTATCGTTTTTTCCAAAACCCCTTCACCACGATACTCCAGTTTGCTACTTCCATCGTATTAACATACATTCATTTTATTCACCGCCCTCACTATCAATATCCGCCTCCATGAGTTTTCCATGTAAAGTATAACACTGTTCAATCCTTAACCAATTTTTCCCAGCAATTATGCGAAGCAAAGCACATGTCCCGTGATGGGTTATTCCAATCTGTGCGCCAATCCAAAGTCCGTTAATAAAAGAATGATGATAAATTCGTGCCAAGTCGTTACGATCGTAAGAATGAGCGACTGATAGTTAAATAAAACTTTTGACCGTAGAAACCCGACACCGACGCTATGCAAATGTGTAAATATCAAAAGCGTTCTGATTCGATGTGTTCGTCCCGAATTTTTGGCCTATAATGCACCGACTACCACCATTCCGACGGCACCCAAAACCATGTTGATTCCCATATTGTTCTTTCCGGCACTGTTGGTTTGCAATGATGCTTTTCCAGATGAGGTGGTAGAGGATCCACCGGACGATCCGCCAGTAACTACAGCAGGAACTACTGTGACAGCTGTGACTGTGGAAAGGGAGCCATTGGGCAGGGTTGTGGTGAAAACTCGAGTCGATGTGCTACTGCTGGTTGTTACAGCGGCTTTGGTAGTATTATCATCTGCAGGAGGAGCTGTAGATTCAGCCATGTTAGTAGATCTTGACGTAACAACCACGATAGAAGCAGAGTCAGTAACAGCAGAGCTCGCAGAACTAGCCAATGTAGACAAGACACTAGAACCGGAAACCTCTGTAGAAAAACTTGAGGCACCAGCCAAGGTAGTAGCTCCAGAGGCAATGGCCTGAGAAGTCGACTCCCCAGTAGGAAGGGGGGCCTCACTTGTGGAAGCTCCTGTAATAACGGGGACAGGAGTAGTAGTACCACCTGCAGTTGTTTCAGAAGCTCGAGAGGCGGTGGTGGACGCTCCCGTTGTAGGAGTAGCGACTTGTGCTGATGCAGAGCTCTGAGATCGAGACATAGAGGTAGCAGTCGATCCTGAATCCGAGTATAAGTCTAAGCCGGAAAACGATGAAGAAAAAACATTGCTAGGAAGATTGACAAGAGTACTAGAAATTGAGGTTGCAAAGCGGCCCTGAGATCGAATGGAAGTGGAAATAGGTAGCAGCAGGACAGCGGAAAGATTGTCATATCCAAGGAAACTAGAAGTGGACGCTGTAGCCAAGGAAGTGCCATGTTTTCCAGAACCGGAACTAAAACCAGACGCGGAAATTGATGAAGGAGTATGATATCCAACAGAACTGGAACCCAAAACAGACACAGTTGTAGAAGGGTATCCAAGAGAACTAGAACTAGAACTAGAACCAAAAACAGATACAGCCATAGAAGGGTATCCAGTAGAACTGAGATCAAGAACAGAAACAGCCGTAGAAGGGTATTCAACAGAACTGGAACCAAAAACAGCCACAACCATAGAAGGGTGTCCAGTAGAACTGAAATCAAGAACAGAAACAGTGCTAGAAGGGTATCCAAGAGAAGTAGAACTAGAAGTTATAGCATCAAGAATCACGGGGAAACCTCCCAAGGATGTCGTTGAACTTGCAGATATGTAAACCGCAGACGACACCTTGGAACTTGACCCCAAAGACACCGACGTGGCAGGGCGAGAACCCACAGTCGAAGCCGTGGAGTCGTGAGGTATTATAGTAGGAAAGGAAGCAGAAATAGTAGAATTCACAAAAAAAAAGTTGAGAAAAGTAAAAGCAGAAGTGGAAGTGGGAGAAAAAGAATGCGAGGTCGACCCGCTTTTGAACATACCCGATCTTGTAGTTGTCGTAGATGTCGAGGCTGGTGTACTTGTCGATGCTGGTACTACTTGCGATGATGTAGTTTCGTCACTTGTGGCAGCTCGGGTCGATGATGTGGAAGTTTGTGTACTCGTCGAACCTGGAGTTGTGGTTGGGGAAACTGCTTGAGTGGTGGCAGGGGTAGTTGCGGATGTTCTCACCGAGGTGCTAGTTGATACAACCGCTGTAGTTGTGATAGATGTAGAAGATGGAGCTACCGAGACCGAAGTTGAGGAAGTGGAAGTTGTAGGCGACTGGGAAGTGACGACAGTAGTCGAGGTGGCGCTCGATGTCGTACTTGGAGCCTGACTAGTCGTCGAGTTCGAGCCAACCTGTCTCTTGGCCAATTCAACCACAGCATTTGCCTTTGCTGCCTCAACCAAGGCGTGTGCGACCCCCGGTTCCTGTCTGTAAACAGCCTGCATAGCTTCCTTATCATCTTCGTATACACCATGTTGATATTTCTCCGTCATATGTTGATGAAGTACATCATGTAGCGTGGCAGGCTCAATAGTATCCAATAATTCCCTAAAAGCTTGTTGATCTTCCATGCAAGGAGGCGAGACATTTCCTGGATTCCGGTTCGTCGTAGCGGCAGAAACGATTGTGATGGTGAGGAGGGAAAAGACCATAAGAGTTAAGAGGAATTGGCGAATTGAAGGCATCATGTCCGGCTTTCGAGGTTTATCCGCTTCGATATCTTGTTTCTCGTTGGGCAAGTAATCGGATTTGTTCATCAAGGGACTGTTGATACTTGAGCAGAGCTTTTGCTCAAGGTCTTGGATCTTTCGTCCATTAGCGGCTGAACTCATGATTGCTTAACCAAGCTATCTTGGTCAGAAGAACAAATTCCGAGGATTATATTAGGGAATTGAGTGAATGTCAATACAGCTATAAGCCTGTAAATGAGATGCAGTAGTGTGCTGCAATGCCACTTAAGGTAGAACGAATGAAGAGAGAGCGAGCAAGAGAAGAAAAACGAAGGATGATGGTGATTGAATTGTCAGACAATTGAATGTATGACAAGATTTATTATGAAGGACAATAGAGCGATTGATTGCTAGAGAGAAAGAGTGAGGATGTTGTATGAAAAAGAAAAAGGAGATAAAAGGGTTTTAGCTTTTTTTCATCAGGGCATCACTTGCCCTTTATGCTGTGGCTGGGTAGCTACAATCTATCAAAAGTAGCTATGAATAGCTAGTTTATGATGGATTTTTATGTTTTGCCATGAGTACCAGTGCTATATTAATGCGGAGAAAGGAAGGAAAGACCTGGGGGAAAAAGGAGTGAGCCAGTAGATTTTCCCAAGAAGAGCTGCGGCTGCGGTTCCAGTTGCGATAATGAGTGCCCAGCGGTGCTTAGAGCTTAGATTAGATGCTAAAAAAAATGATAAAATACTAAAATGTGCTGTAAGAACTTCGGGGCAGTGGATAAAAAAAGGGAAACAAGCATTATTTTTGAGTGATACAGGGTAATAATCTAGGGAAAGGCCCAAAGTAAGCCTCGCGAACAAGGAACTGTTCACAGGGAACTTGTTCCTCCTTCTATGGAGAACTTAGATTCCATGGGGGAATTTCGAGGTGCAAAATGTAGTATAAAATAGTAATAAAAAAACCTTGGATTTGAACATACCGTCGTTCAATGAAATTGATCCTTAATAGAGTAATAAGTAATGTGTTGTCCGTGGTTGTGGTTTTAGCTTATCGTAATAATAATAATAATAATAATAAAGGAGGTATGAATGTCGCTGCAATATTTCGTATAGCTACTGGGTACCCGGTAGTGAGTGAGTGAGTGACTCAATATGCAGATGTCGAAGGAAGAAAGTAATGTAAGTAGTAAGCAAATGGAATCTACAAAGTACGAACCGATAACGAGGAGAGGAGGAGAGGAGGAGAGGAGGGGAGGAGATTCGGAGACAATATACGTTTCTTATTGATTACTCCGTACATGTGATGGCGGTGATCTCTGGAAATAATACGAGGGCTAAAAGAGATCTTGGGAAAGTATATGCAGTATATGCAGGTGTAAACTAATTAAAATGCATTGACTGTTCACTTGTTGACTCAAGTTTTCTTTCTACCTTTAGTGAATAACTACCTAACTACCTACCTACCTACCTACCTACCTACCACCAGAGTACTAGGGTCCTTACCGATGCCAAAAGATGATGCAAGTGTTCATTAGAGGTATTTAGAGGTACGAGAAGTTCCGAATAAAATCACTAATATATCTCGCTCAAATATATTGCATATGCGATGGCGACGTCACCATCTCTGCAAGGGTACATATCGTCGGCATATGTATCATTTTACCCCTACGCATCTCTGAATATACATCTGGAGTACAGTATATTTCCGCACTGTGTATCTCACCCAATCTAATGTCAGCTTTCGTCAAGATCAACAAGGAAACATGAAACTTCCAATAACATCAAGCACATTTTTGACATATCCCAAACCGCATGTCGATCCCATAAATAGCACGCTGCATAAAAGATATGCACCACCCGTTCATCAGTTTCCGTGCAGCGAATCATACTAAGCCGCCCCTCCATCATCCGGGATTTGCCTTCTCGCTCTGAACTAGCCTCATCTTGAACGATCAAGCTAGTGGCGAAGTATACCCGTTATACCCTGAGTTAGAGGAAATCAATCGCGAGCCCGGTGAATAGGGGTCCATGTTATGAAATGACTCAAATACCTATCTCGAAACATAAATGTATGTACTAGGGAGTATCAGATTCATAGTTGATATACATGATTCCCACCAAGCTACGAACGAAGAACTTTTCGAAGCGACCTTAAATCAATACTCACTCTTCTCAGCACTTGAGTTCCTTAGATGGGAGACCATAAAAGAGAAGCCTCCCAACCTTCGTATCCGGCTCGAGATCCCCGCTATCCACCCGCAGGATGCAGATCCCATGCTTAGAACTTGGGACTTCTGGAAAGTCTGACTGTCCGTGTTGTGCATATGAAAAAAAAAACCCTCCATAATTCCATCCCGTCAAGATGTCATGCTGTCATGCTGTCATCACTCATCGATGGTTCATATTTACTAAAGCCATTCGTTCGCCTTTTAAATACGATCTCAACAAATCTAGTCCTCTTCTAACGATACCTTCGTTTCCGTGAACTTTTTCTCTCAAGCCTCTCCAAGGTCCTAGCCCCTATTAAAACGGAGAGGGCGACGAGGCTGTGCATGCAAGACATCTATAGTCTCGAACCTCTTGGATCTCTCCGTACTTCCTTCCATCAAATGCTCCACTTTTGATATTTTCCAGGTGGCTCCTTATTTTCTCCGTCACTACTGACCCGCGGAATACAAATCTTTTCACTGAGTCATCATTTGTTACTTACTCTTCTCAAGGTTCTCCTCCATCTTGTTCTCGTTGAATTTGCCACGAAGAAGAGTACGTGTAGCATCGAGAACGGGTAATCCAGGGGCTTTCAGGCAGTATTCACCTGTGATGATTCTGCAAGCATAGAATATTTCACTAAAAGGGGTTTCTAGAGCTATCATGTATAGATAAGAAGCTTTGGTCTATTCATTTACTCATTCACAATTATTTCAAAAATACATACAAAAGAATCGAACATCTCGTCTCGTCTTAGCTACCGAAATCTCACTTTCTTTATCTCTCACCATCGCTAAACGGACAAACTTAACACTAAAAAGGGTAGAGCGTAAAAGTCTCTATGCATCTTCTCCCTTCCTTATATTCGTGATTACCTATCCATTCTCTCCCAAACCCAACCAATCCTTCGTCCGAGCCATCCCAATCATAAGAGTCATATCAAGCCTATCGCCGTTGGATCCGTGGTCTCGTCCCATCCTAATGATCCTATAAGAACCTGTCCCACTCCCTAAAAGCCCAGAAGTTTAAAATCCCGATTCATTTTGTTTTTCGTAAAAGCATTCATGATAAATAAACTCCTTTCCCAGTGCCAGTAATTCATCACATCATCGCATTCGTGGTAGTCTCATTTATACCCTTTCTCTTTTCTTCTTTATACCATCCTTCTGAATAGAACGCTGGAGGGAGAAAATCTAGATGACAGATGATAAAACATTGATTCCACGAGGCAATGCACTCAAAAACACCCTATTTCCAGATTTCGGGAAGAAAACGTGTGATGATCGGGGACACCCCCGATCTTTATAATCAATAGACAACAGGCCTATTAGAGCTGTCCTATTTTGGGCTCCATGTGAATGAAAATGTGCTGTGAAATGCTGAAAATCATCCGACAACAGCCTCGCCGTCTCATTATGAATTATTATTGGGGTGGGATGCCGTGTGCTCATGCCCGTTGACATGTTCAGATTCTTCTCCTCTATTAATGTCTACACTCTTCCGTCGTGGTGCTAGGGCCGAAGAGCTGATGTTGGTTGGTCGGTCGCCGGGCGGACTCTTATTTCGTTCACGCTCGGCCTCCTTTTCCCTGCTCTCATCCCGCTTTTCCCGCATCTTGCTCTTGATCCACCCTAAAGGCCCCCTCCTCTCCTCAAACGCCAAAGATCCACTTTCATTGTTAGAATAGATATGAGCGTTGGGGAATCCTGAGTCGCTGGCCACAGGCACAGTATCCCCGGTGAAACTCTTTCGAGGTCGGCTTGAGCTGCCTACAGAACTTGAACTTGCGCCAGCACCGCTATCCGATCCGTTTTTCTTTGGACTGAGTGCAGCTCCAAGTGTATTTGAGTCATCTCTACGCCGCGACATACGCCACAATGAACGTTTTTCCTTCGCTTCAGCAAGAGCTGGATCTTCTCCGTGATCGAGATCTGATTGATCGTTGAAAGATGAATGGGAATGTAAGGAAGATACAGGCGATATAACAGGCCTTAATGTCCTATCGGACGGATGGTGAGGATCCTCTGGTCGCATGGGTGTAAAATGAGCAGGTTGTTCGGCTCGCGGGGTCTCTGCAGCAGGGGGTGCAGCTTGGGTGTTGGATAATATCGGGTTTAGAGTTGAAATGTTTTCCAGGCGAGGATGATCCGAATGGTCCGAATTGACGCGAGATGCATGGAGGCCTGGCGAGACTGATGATGAGCGCCCATCCAAAGAATTTGTCGAGCTCTGAGCGCTAGGATTTGAGCTACCTGGAAGACGCTTTTTCCTTAGTTTGTTAGGTGGTCGTTTGTCGGCACCTTCCGTTGGCGATCGTTGAAACAGGTTCGAAACAATCCTAGAGGGAGTAGAGACCTCAGAAGAGCGCTCGTTTGATTCGGGAATCAGCCGCTCTTGACTGGTCACGGTATGAGCTGTATCGGCAAGACTTGATTCAGTAGCCGTATTGAGTGCTAGACCTGGAGATGATGGTGACAGGTGGGCAGAAGATGGAGGGAGCCCGGGTGAAAGAGCTCGGGGTCCGTTAGAACGGTTAGCTGTTAATCCCACTGGGGTTGGTGAGGGTGGCCCAGAGTTTTTATTCATTCGAGAGGATGGCAATCCAGGAGATTTCTTAGAAGGTACAGTATTGCTTCGATGGATACCCCCACTAGGTGAAGTAGTGAGCGTAGCACCATAAGCTGGGCTCGCCGGACTAGGTGCACCATTTGACTGCCGTGAATGATGCGAGGATACAGACACGTTACGTCGAATGCCACCAAACTTGCGCACACTATCAGCTCCGGCGCTGGCATTTGAGGCGGATCTTCCAATTGTGCCCTTCGATCTACCAGGTGTGGTAGGAGTTCCTGGGGGAGGGGTTCCGCCGTTTTCAACCTCATTCAAAGTTTTCTCATCCGCTGCTGTGCCTCTCATACCAATTAGGAAATGATCTTGATTCTCAATCAAGAAAATTAGTACGTCTTGACTAAGACGATATTCTGCAGGTGCCATATCATGTTCAGGATGTGAAAGCATACCAGGCTGGAAGATGGCTGCAAGGTTCACGGCCGTCATTCGATTTTCATCCGATTTTGACGCAAACACTGCCAATAGATCAAGAATGTATAACAGTAGCTGGCGGTTCAATGGTGGCAATTCGGTGATAAGTTGCTGATAAGTAATGATGGCCTTATTAACATCGAAATTGTCGGAAAATTGCGGGCTTCCATCACTGTCGCCAACTGCTGCCATAGTATGACCTCTTAAAGGCTCTCTAAATCGAGAATATAGATCAAGCGGGACAATTGGTTCTGGTAGCAAATTAAGATATCTCCGTAAAACGTTTGCCGCATCGTGAACCGTGTAACCAGCCCAATCAAGACCTTTTCCATATCGATCAGGAGAATCGAAAATTGTTTTCAATTCTTTGATGCGCTTTTCCGAGCCACTTAGCCGGAAGATTCCCTCAACATTGGTTGCTGTTCGGTTTAGTCATTAGCAAAGTATTAGGATAAAACTTCAATACACAAGACTCACCTTTCTCTTTCAAATAAACTCCACACTTCGCAACCACAATTGGTACGTAACCATATATGTAGCTTTGTCCTTGGGCATCAACAAGGGAGATAGCCACATTTGCATATGCAATGCTCTGTCGCAAGGGTACCCCAAAAATACCTGTCGGTTGGGATTCTGGAATTTCTTTTGTCAGTTTTGATTTTATCATTGTTACCCATTTTAGGAATTTGAATTTGATGTGATGATAGCGACAAAATTCAACAGTTGTTGACTTCTGCTTCGAGAGGTGCTTTGCTTATTTGTATAATTTCTATGATAGTTCTGGAAACGGATTTTGGAACGCTGCTTAGCTGCTATATCCTTCAACAGATTTCTACCTAGAGAGCTTCTCTTTCTTCGTCCCATGCTACTGGTTGACTGTGGTTGTATAGTTTGACAAGTTGGAACTCGGTTGAGGATTGTCCACAAATGTGTTTTTTCCAGAGACTACACTGGAAGATGAAGGCCAAACCACACTCTCAGATATACACCCTTGAAGAGACTGTGTATTTCCTGTCGAAAGTGTGTTGTGTCTTTGTCGCTGCTTCTGCTTCTTCTGGACTTATATCTAGAGCACCATCTACTATGGATGTAATGTTGTCCATCGGGCTCTCCTTGAAAAGAGGGTATAAATTTCTTGGCAGATGGGAAACAAAATGGATATGGAGAGAATGTCCCAGATCCTCACTCTTTTTCTGGGCTTTCAACAAAAGAAACTTTGGGGGGTCTTTACCAGTGCTTGATTCCTGAGTCTTTGCAGGAGGCCTAAATGTTTTCCACCAGCTCTTTAAACTCTGTTTTGTTGGGGGCGATGCTTGTTGTATGGGTGCTGGCTGAGGGCTCGAAAATGCTTGTTGTGTAGTTGAAGAAGTAGGATGATCAGACAACATACTGGAGCTGTTTGATTAGGTCTGCTAATCGTCCAGATAATATATGAATGGTACCTCCAGTGATAATGGATGTCGCAAAGGACCGAGAGGTCCAACTATTCTGAGAAAAGACACCGGCACCAGAGTTCACTTTTCGCACTCAGTGGAATTATGTATATTGTTGATTCGAATGTGCCAAGAGATATGGAGAATCTTCTGATGAGGTTCCGATCAGTCGCAGTCGAGAAAGAGGATGCATGCGACAGCAATGGTAGATATTGTTCATGTGGGTACAATGATTGTTTGTGGGGATGTATTGCTGGAGGGGTTTATTTCTACATGCGACGCGACCGGGTCTTGAGCAAATTCAGTTGGTAGTGAAGAGTTTCGAGTTCTGCAAAAGCAATAAGAGTTAAAATCGTAATTGGAGGGTCAAGTTATTAGCAAAATAATCAAGTCCTGTGGGACAATATTTCCGTAAAGTTGGTGGTAATTGTTGAAAATGTCAAGGAAAGATGGTTGTTGATTTGAGGTGAACGAGTTCGGACAGTAGAAACTTAACGAATGACGCTAAAAGTGCAGCACATTTGAGTGTACAAGTAGTGTGTGTCTATAGTGGTGTTGCAAGCTTTCACTTAAATCTGCCCTGCTGACCATGAAAATGGAAGAGAGGACAATATTTGAAGACAACATCAGACTTCAAGGTTTTGTTTGTTTTGTTTATTCAAGTTTACTGTTGTGGTAAGTTTGAGATTTATACAAGGGAATCAATCCTAAGTTCAAGTACGAGTCAAAGATATGTTTTGACAATGAGAATCATCCTCTTATGAGGTTACTTCCAAGTTTTATTTCAATATAGGTAGAATTAGAATCATATTAATGAATACCCTATGGAAGCAATCAATACTTCTTTTGAAAAATAAGGTGCTAACTGATCTACCAATTATTCACCCTGTTTAGAGAAGGATTGGTAGCGAACAAGATCTGGACTTTTTGACTGAAGGTCTCCAGGTCTCATTGAAGAGGGGGGGGGGGGGTTCCATGGACTCATGGCTAGTTCATCTATAATTAGATGAAATATTTGATCACTTCTAGATACCTATGAAAAATGTTAATACATGAGCTGGCAAAACATGATTAATATCACTTCAAGCCATATCCAAAGCAACGAAAACAAGTGATTGGTAAAAATAGGATGAACCCTTAATATAGGCGATATATAGGAGTTCCGATACTAATACTTGTGAGTTCCGTAGTTTCAGGCGGGGAAGAGTCGAAGTCACCACTAGCTAGTCATTGAAGAGAAACAAACCTTACCTACAGACAATGGCCCCATGATTTTTCAATTGCCTGGTCCTTTCGCATTGTACTCTCATGCACCAATTTGGAATGCAATGCGCAATGTTTTGGTGTTTGTTTAGGTATAGTGAACCTTTTCTAGGTTTTCCAGAAGAGGATCTTCAAGTTACAGAGGGAAGAGAACTTTGCGAAAGAAAGTAGGGTCATTCTCCGTTATTGGAGTAAGGCAGTTGAAAATACATGATGTATATTGGGGGTTTTTCTTCTTCTTCTCTTTCTTTCTTTCTTTCTTTCTTTCTTTACTGTGTATATTCTGTCTGTATGCTTTTGTGGAATAAAGAAACTGTAACTGTGCAAGGGACCACAAGCTATATCGGATAAAAGTTATCAGAATCCTGATAATTAAACGGACCAATAAAATCAGCTCTGGTCATTTACCTTGGTAAAATTCAATTTGGATAGCTTCCATCCAGGAACATATAGAAGAGTTTATCAGCCTCATCAGCCTTGACAAGTCTTTATATCAAATCCAAATATCTCAATCAATCTGCCAAACATATCAACCTCTCACACACACATTCAAAACCATCATCATGGAAGGGTTAGTTACCTAGCAATCTAGCTATCTATAAGGTTTACAACTGGAATTTACTAACTATAATTAAACAGACTTACCCCCGCTGAGCAAAGAGAATTCCAAAGCCGCATGGAAAGGAAGCAAATGAAAGAATTTATGGGCGTAAGTCGATATTCTATGTATTGTCATTTTCCACGGCCAAATATATAATCTTCCAACTATTCCAAACTGGAAAATGTACCAGGGACAATGGGAGGACGGACCATTACACCCCGCGCCGCACTCTATGAGTCCGCGGAGGAAACCCAAAAATCTACAAAGTTTGGTTGGCCGGTATATCTGACCAGTTTCCGCCAAACATCTTTCTTGTTCCCTGGCACCTCCCAATCGATCATCTTCAATACACTTGCACACTAGGCCAATCATCGCAGATCTCATTGAGCTTTCAAAACTTGTGCGGATTATGATGGTATTTAGGAACCTACCTCGTTACGACTAAGGCAGCATGGCATGTTTTGGGGATTTCCAGATACTATACTCTCAAACTGTCCATAATATCAAGCAGTCCCCGCACCTGCTATAATTCCTCACTTAGTTCCCATGATCTTGCTTTGGCTCTCCCAACCCAAAGACCAACTAACAATTCTTTTCCACCACACAGATGTTCTCCAACCTCGTTACCCACTGCTTCGATGCCTGCGTCGACGATTTCACCACCAAGTCCCTCATTGCACGTGAAACCGGTTGCGTCTCTCGATGTGTACAGAAGTTTATGGCGGGAAGTGAGAGAATTGGTCAGAGATTCCAGGAACAACAGGCACAGATGATGAGTCAACCTCCTCCTGGGTCGAGATAGATGTGGTCTGTGGTCTGGGATTGTGGATAGTGAGAGGTGGGATGCAAAATGGGGTGTAAGATAGATATTTGAGGATGGTTCGATATCGATGCCAGAGGAAAGGATTGACATGAAAATGAATCCCGCATTACGGATGACGGGAATGAGAAATGATCAAAAACGAATTTTCTAGGGAAAAGATATGTGTGGATACTACATGATGGACAAGACTCCGAATTCTCCTCTTAAATTAGGTGGAAATATTCCCCCGAACTTTTAACGAAGATCATTTTTCCATGCAGAAAGCTTTCGAACTCGAGACTTCGTCTCCTGGTCCTTCTTGCCATTGATACAAAAAATTAATTGCGCATGTTCTAGTATTCAGTTTATCTCTCCAAAGTAGAGCTAACGCCACACTCATCCATCATTTACACCCATTCCGTTCTTCATTTTCCACTCAGGGATCGCCCCCAGTAATCACATCTCTAATCCCCATCATCTCAATAACAACTTTATCCTCTAATCGATCCAGGCAGCCCAAGGCTCCCGCCTTTCCAGCCTCTATCTTCTTTCCCCTCCATTCCAATTCCTTATCACCCATTGGAACAATCCTCTCTCTCAATACTGCTCGACTCCCCAGCCAAAATTCTACATTCTCTGCTACTGCGCCAAGATCCCAATCTACCTCCGGCACAACTTGGATTCCCAGCAATTGTTCTCTAAACCCGTTGAGAATATAGACAATAAGAGCTATTGAGTGAACTTCCGAGGCCACAGACAAACAAATGTGTTTTGGTTGCGATATCGATGTCGTCCGTGAGGACTCAGGTGCGTCGAAAGCAGCTGCGGATTGAGCAAGGAGGTGAGGGAATTGGTTCATGAAGAGCGCGACTTCTGTAGCGATGGATGCGCCGACTGAATGGAGAAGATTCAGAATTAGAGGAAGAATACCGCGGACCCAAATGTTGTAACAGCGTTGGATACCGGCACCATCAGCGAATGGAGAAACATTGCCACGACGGAGATAAGTGGTTATGCTTGCGGAGCTGACCTGGCCAAGGACGCCATCAACGGCGAGCTGTTCTGCCATGGTGGGTATACTTGAGAGTTCCAAGAGGAAGAGGATGCTCAGTTCACCATATATGGGATCGCCATTTATTGCGATTTGGTCAGACCAAGAGAAGAGTGTAGTGGCTATACGAGGGGTGTTGCAAGTTGCCATGAGAGTTACGATTTGTGCGTGGTGGAACTCGATGCCCGGTATCCGAAGACTGGCTTGCAAAATGCCTGTAATGAGAGCAATGTCCTCTGGAGATGACTCTTCATGGTTCTCATGAATGATATGAGCCAGGTCAAGCAGGCCCCCGGCAACTACACGCTCTATAATATCGACGATCATATAAATATCTGCAGGCGATTCCGATTCCACTTGTTGTTTTCGTGTGGATGCTCTGAGGTCATTACCTCCTAGATTATTATCTTCAGCATGTACTCGCAGAGCCAAGAATAAGATTTTGAGAAGTAGTCTATAATACGGTCCATCTCCTGTTGCAATTGCAAGCTCAAAGCTTTTGTCCAAACTCCGGATTGTCTCCCAGATTATTTTTAGAAGGCCCTTCATTTTGGAGCTTTTTGGGTTTGCTTCTATCAATCGCTGGCAGGCAACAAGGGCGAAGTCTGCCCGTGTTCGAAGTAACCGTGAATATAATTTTTCTGTTTGTGGGCTCTGTGCATTTGAGGCAAGACACTTGAGAGCAGCATCGACAAGGGTCTCTTGGTGGTTAGATTCCTTGGTTATGTTGCTACTTAGTTCAACAGCAAGAATTTTCCAGGCGTTTAAAAGAGCCTAAAGTTGTTAGATTGAAGCTGAGAATTCAAGATTAGCTTACTTACCACCTGAGCATCAACCAAAGACAAGTTGATGTTAGCACTCGCGAGTTCGAACTTATACCCGTCATTTCTACGTCCCGCCCAAGCTACATCGGAATGGAGCATTTGGTCAAGTAATTGTAGATTGTAAAAGTAGTTTTCCCCAAATTTGCGATCCTCTAGATCCGTTTTCTTGAAACTTTGAAGACTAGATCTAGCATACTTAGCATTGAAATTTTGCTTGAGATTGCCATGGAGAGATGCATTGTACGTCGGGAGGCCTCCTGCATTTTCGTAATAATAGTCTAGGTTTGGCATAAGATCTTTGGCAATTGAAGGTTTGCCAGTTTGTCTAGAATGAAAGAGGTGCATAGCAAGAATTTCTGCAATGTAGGCCGCGATTCGAGTACGATAGCAAGCCTTGATTGCCGGCTCGCTTCTAGACGAAACTTGAATAGGTTTTAAGGTCTTGATGTAGTTGGAGAGGTAATTGATGAAGCCTGTGCTATTTTCCAGCTCGTACATAGTCCAAGGCCAAAAGTTTTGCGCCAAAGAGACAAATTCTAACATCATCAAAGCCTCCGAATCCGGAATATCTCCAATTTGTGAGAGATTGTCAAGGGCCGTGAGAAGTAGAGGTTTCGGTGATGAAGATATAATAACGTCGGGTTTCTTCTTCTTCAACGCATCTCTTGGTGTCTTACCTGTGAGAACATAATTTGCAAACCACTGTTGCCGGCTGCTCATTATCATTGACAGGAAATGCCAAATTGATTCGACGTTTTCATCTCTAGTTAAAGGTGTATCTAGGTCCGACACGACATTAAGGAAATTCTTCGATGTCTTCGCACCAAGGTAACCTAGAAGTGAAGGAGGCTCAGAGGTGCTACTCGAAGCGCTGACTATCATCGCTTCGAACAGCTTTATGACGGGTGTGCGATAGCTATCGTTGACGGCATAAAGTCTTGCGATGAGAGGTGCAGCGGTGAAAAGCTGTGTCTCAAGGTGTGATGGCTTTTCTAACAATGCACTAATTCGAAGGAGTTTTCTGGAAAATTGAAGTGCTGATTTGACGCCCTCGGTCACTAATCGTGATCGATTTGCATACAGCGTAGTGGGATGAGTATTGAAGCCATAGAACAAGGTGCGGAGAATTGGTCCAAACCTCATAGGGCCAGAGGACTTCGATAAAAAGCTATCAACAATATGCATGGCAGCCGCCATTAAAGCTCCCATAATTGGAACAGGAACATCCCGATGATCTTTGGGATCCCTACCGATGTCTGACTTTGGATGAGAGTCCGACTGTGGCTGTTCTTCTGGATCACCTTGGATTCCAAAGGCATACGTAAGAATTTTCTCGAAGGAAGACATTATGGTCCATGTGAGCTGGAGTTGATCGCCGGGCATATCAAACTGCCAAGTGTATGAGCTTTCCAGTACCTCCGTCAGGTATCGAGTAAAGTAAAGAAGAACCTCAGAGAGGACTTTATCGGTAACTCGAACATTATGTTCCTGGACCTGGCTAAATCGAGCTGAAGCCGTGCTTACTTTGCGGTTTCTCGCAATAGCATTTACTGCGAAATCATTAACCAGCGCCTCAAAGAGTCGAGTGCATGATACGAGGAATGTGTATTTCCCCGATATAACTTCGATTCTTCCGACGATACTAGAAAGTTTACCACCACCACCACGATCGTTGGATAGAAGACCACTACGACCAATAAGGGGCCAGACTCTTCCAGGCGAAAACAGAAGTAAGGCATGCAAATATTGTACGCAACTGATCAAAATATCGAGGTATGCATCAGAACTAGATTCGCTCGATTGCCTCTGCAACTCTTGTTCGAAGATAGCAGATATTACAAGAGTAATATCTCTGTTCCGATTCAAAGCCGAACTAGCAGTCTGGAAGAATTCGGTAGCATCATTTTGGATCTCATGTGCCTCTTTTCCCGACCTAGATAAGGCTAGAAGCCCCGTCGCAAACGTTCCAATAATGTCAGCAACAGCCTCAGCGCCCGCTTCCATACCGGTAATAGCGTCATATTCTTCTCCCGCTACCAAATATGTTTCTAACAATTTTCCAAAATACCTCATACCACGATAATTGTGGGTCAGGTAGACCACTTTTGGATCGTTCTCGACTATCATAACACCAGTTGTTCCCGCTGGAATTCGTAGGTCTCCATTGACTGCTGCCAATACTAGTGCCTGTCCTTGGTTCCCATTTCCTACCAGAAGCCTTCTATTGTTCCCACGCCCTCGGGTCTCAAACATTGAAAGATCCCTTGTCAGTTGAATGGAATTGTTGTTATCTTCCTCCTGGATCGTCTCGTAATCTACAAATTGATATGGTAATGGGTATGTAAAGGTTAGTCGAGAGTCTAGCAATGAGAATATTGACTCGTAGGTGCCTCCGTCAACAACGTGCAAATATGCCAGAGAATGAACGAGGTTTTGAAAAGGAAAAGCTTCCCAAGGATAGCGCATACTAGCATTTTGCCAGAACTCGCGGACCAAGCCAACGTCTGTAATGAAGTGGGTTATAGGCTCAAACTCGCTTCCAAAATTTCGTAGATCAACAAAATCCCAGTACTGCTGTCCTCCATCTATAACAGAAAGAATCGTTTGCAGTGTTGGGCCATTGTATCCAATATCAGGCGCGGTTGCCTTCATGAGCTCTAGTATCGCGATTCTCAGGCTTGAACCAAGCTGTGGCGTAAAAGGTGCTTCGTAGGTATCGCCAAGCGTCCGTGAAATGTTTGCTAAAACTCCGAATACGTCACTCTCGTTGACAGCGCTTAAAGCTAGATAATCAACAAGTTCATCCGTGATTTTGATTTGTTTCAGCACCTCTTCATAAGCATCTGGGGCAAGAATGGGTTCTGCTCCAATTGGCAATGGTTCATCGCTATCTTCATCGTCATCACCCAGGCCCTCATGTCGTCGACGCTGGAGTCTCTCTCGAACAGCAACACGGACTTTGATGTGTTTTAAAATAACGCTCCATGCGAGGACTGCTGGGCCAGCTGTCATGTAACTCGCGGACGCTGCGTCTGTGAGTATTTGATGTAGTCTAACAATTGCAGTTTGGTTCAACAACCATGGTTTATCTGGACCCTCAGCCAAATCAGCAGGAGCTAAATCTTTAGTAGGTTTCTCGAGGAATATCAAACAACTATCGACGTTAAGTATGGCGGCGGTTATGATGGCAGTGATAGTCTGCAAGGGCAAAGCAACAGCCTGAAGAGTCGGATGAAGCTGTAATGTTCAGTCAGGAAGTAGCATATAAGAAAGATGAATAATAAACGTACCATTCGCACCTCGTCCAAAAACTTGAACTTGCTAACGAAAGTAAACCATTCAAGTACCAGATCTGAGTGAGAAATTTCAAGCGCAGTATCAGAGGAAAATATATAATAGAATATTGTCTCCATCATATGCGTTGCCTCAATAATCTGATTACTTCCCCATTCAATCTCGAGTTCATCACGTCCATCACCTTCCAAGGACCACTTACTACCACTCTTGTCGAACAATCGTGTAAGTCCCGCATTGATAGTTTGAACCAGTTCCACCATACGATGCGGAGAGGCACCCAAGCCCTTCCACCTGCCCAACACTTCTGTATGCAGACGCTCGTACCAGCCGCCTAGTGAGGAACCCGGTGTGGGTGAAAGTCTGGGTCGCTGAATTATCAACGTGAGACATTTCCAGAAAAAGCGTCGTTCTGATAGATAAATGCTGAGCATCCGTACACGTCGGTTTCCCTGGCTTTCTTCTTCTGTCGGCGCAACCTCCGCTTGTGTGCCAATAAGCGATCCAGCGGAAAGTAGATTTGTAGATCTTTTGTTGCCAAAGGCATCTTGGAGACTGATCAATTCCTCCTCAGAAAGTTTCCCCAAAAGTTGCGCATATGCCCGCGATTGATGTTCTTGAACGACTATTCGTAGAGCGGAAACCTCGTCGATTTGAGCCGTCCCACTCAACCATAGTGCATCCTCGGATACCTTCTTAACGTCATACTCTGCGGAGGAATGGTCGGCATTGATTGGACTAAGTTTTGATTGAAATTCGGATTTGGTCTTGGTGGTGGGCTGTGGAAAGACATCGACAGGATTGGAAAGTAAAGATAATACTTTGGACTCTTTAAAGAACTTCTCAAGTGTAGATTGGGCTCCGCTTTCTTGAATATTTAAAAGAGCAAAGAACGCCGTCTCCCAAGAGCTATAAGTATATTAGTAGGATGTAAATGGAGCTCAATTTCCATGAAGCTTCACTTACATCAATATTTCTTTTCCTTTCAAACATTTACCCAGATCAGGAAAATAGCTAGCCTCTGCAATTGGTACCATATCTACCCAAGCTCAATGAGCCAAGATTTGTGGTAAAGTGCTGTTCGAAGCATAAAGCATGAGAAAATTGAGCTTCAATTGATTTATTTTCTTTTGTAGAGTAATAAGAGATCCAAGATAAACAATCAATAAACTGAAACCGTTTAGTTAAAGTTTTGGTTGACGCGCCTTGTCGCGGTCAACTTTCTTCATTCGCTAGATTGCGGATTTTGGCGATTTCAGCCTTTCAGGTGAAGCTTTTATTTTTATTTTTATTTTTATTGATCCTCACCTACTGTATCCCCACCATCATCCAATCAATCAATCCACACCAAAAAATTAAAAAGAGGAACCTTTGATCTTTTGACTCATGAATAATCTAAAATCACAAAGAAAATACAACATAAACACCCTTCTCTCTTTTGCCATTAAACAACTGTCATTTTCAAATCTTCTTCTATTATCTATTATATAACATTCATTCATTGTTCAAATATAAGAGGAGAGAACTTTCAGAATGCCTTCTGCAGAGTTAATCGATTATTCTCCGCACCAGCCTGAGCCAGCTCCCCCGCTACCATCTGCTTCAAATGTGATTTTAATCGATAACTTCGACTCATTCTCCTGGAATGTTTACCAATACCTTGTTCTTGAGGGAGCAACAGTAACCGTCTGCCGAAATGATGAACTTAGCGTCGAGGAGCTTATTGCCCTCAACCCTACCCAATTGGTGATAAGTCCAGGTCCAGGTCATCCAAAAACAGATTCTGGTGTTAGTAGAGATGCTATTAAATACTTTGCAGGCAAGATACCCGTGTTTGGAGTCTGCATGGGACAGTGAGTAATGGGCGAATAATTGAGTGAGCCATTACTGAACATATACCCAGACAGTGCATATTGGACGTATATGGAGGAGAGGTTACATTTGCCGGGGAAATCTTGCATGGCAAAACATCTCCACTGCGACACGATTCGAAAGGAGTATATGCAAGTCTACCGCAAGACTTACCGGTCACACGATATCATTCCCTTGCTGGCACACATCCGACTATGCCCGAATGTCTGGAAGTATCATCCTGGGTCGAGGCTGGCGTTGATGGAGGAAAAGGTGTAATAATGGGCGTTAGACACAAAGAATACATCGTAGAAGGCGTGCAATACCATCCCGAGAGTATCTTGACTGCTGAAGGTCGAGTCATGCTCAGGAATTTTTTAAAGATGCGGGGTGGCACCTGGGCAGAGAATGAACGTTTGCAAACGGAGGGTTCGAACAGTACGGCGCAAGTCTCCAAGTCCAATCCCACTAGTCCCAAGAAAGAGAATATATTGGATAAGATTTTCGCGCATCGCAAAGCCGCAGTTTCTGCACAGAAAGAAATCCCATCCCAACGACCCTCGGATCTCCAAGCCGCTTATGAGCTTGATATTGCCCCTCCTCTTGTTCCATTTGTTCAACGTCTCCGCAAATCACCATTTCCGTTGTCACTCATGGCCGAGATCAAACGGGCATCTCCTTCAAAGGGTGTCATATCTTTATCTGCGTGTGCTCCAGCTCAAGCTAGAACATATGCTCTAGCTGGTGCAAGTGTGATTTCCGTTTTGACAGAGCCAGAGTGGTTCAAGGGCAGCATCGATGACTTGCGAGCTGTACGACAGGCTCTTGAAGGCATGCCAAATCGACCTGCAGTTTTACGGAAAGAATTCATCTTCGAAGAATACCAAATATTAGAAGCTAGATTAGCTGGTGCCGATACGGTTTTACTCATCGTTAAGATGCTAGATGAAGAAACATTGACTCGCTTGTATCATTATTCCGTATCGCTTGGAATGGAGCCTTTAGTGGAAGTCAATACACCAGAAGAAATGACCATGGCTGTCAACCTTGGTGCAAAAGTCATTGGTGTGAATAACCGGAATCTAACAAGTTTTGAGGTAGATCTTGATACTACAAGTCGTCTCCTCAACCAAGTCCCAAAAGAAACTATCGTATGCGCTCTTAGTGGTATTTCCGGTCCCAAAGATGTAGAAGCATACCAGAAGAATGGTGTAGGTGCAGTTCTTGTGGGTGAGGCGCTCATGCGAGCCAAAGATACAGCCCTTTTCATTCGAGAACTACTTGGAGCTTCAAGTACCCTTATCAAATCTGCAAGCAGCAGCTTACTTGTAAAGATTTGCGGAACAAGAAATGCTGAGACTGCAACAGAAGCTATAAAAGCTGGTGCGGATTTGATCGGGATGATTCTTGTCCCTGGTAGAGGTCGACATGTTCCGTACCAGGATGCAATTGCTATTTCTAGGGCTGTTCGCCAAGCTCAACAGACGACTGGAACGGTCGTTAGTGATCGAGTGAGTAACCAAGCATCAGACTTCTTCAGTAGTGCAGCATCGAATATTTCGAGTTATCGGCCTTTGTTAGTCGGCGTTTTTCAAAATCAACCTCTGGAAGAGGTTTTGGAGCTGCAGAAGGCATATGATTTAGATATAGTGCAGCTGCACGGTGACGAACCATTGGAATGGGCAAATTCAATACCAGTTCCTGTCATTCGAAGCTTCAAACCCGGTCAGGTTGGTCTTGGGAGAAGAGGTTACCATACCATTCCTCTGCTAGACTCGGCATCAGGGGGCTCTGGGCAAAAATTGGATGTGACTGAGGTTCAGGCTGCATTGACAAAAGATCAAGGTCTTAGAGTCATTCTTGCTGGTGGATTGAATCCCGAGAATGTGGCAGAAGCTGTGCGATCAGTGGGTGATGTTGGTGATAGGATCATCGGTGTCGATGTCAGTAGTGGCGTAGAGGAAAATGGGGCTCAGAGTATTGAGAAGATTAAAGCTTTCATAAAGGAAGCAAGGAGCGTTAGATAGATAGGGTCGGAGAGTATAGAATGATCTTTGATGGTAAATAATGATTAATGACCAGTCCTTGTGAAAAGTCGATTTGTTAGTCGGGAAGTTATCTTTAATCACGCTGCTGAACGCAGGATCTATTACCGGACGTACTATTTTCAAGGATGTTGTGTTTTCCCTTAGAAATAGTGGCTGCTTGAAGTTGCATCGGCTATTTCCGCGATATTCCACACTGGCATCGGTTGCTCCCCTTTTTGACTCGCCTCCAACCGAGAACATTCTCACTTTCGAACATTGGGTATATCTAACACCGAAAGCCTCTTTTTTCAATAAATTCCAATCTAGTAGCACAATACCTATCTTCAATACTATATTTAGAGGTTAGCTGATTTTATTTATTATATTTTCCAATCATTCCCTCTCAATCGTTGGGAGATATCTCGTCCTGACTAGTGTTCGGTCCAATCAATTATCCCATTCGGGGTCGCAATTACTTCTCTAGTCCCGAAGTATATTCAATACTTCAGTCTCGTCCCACCTCGATATCAAATTTCTAGACCCCAACTCACAACCAATACCTACTCATTTTCACATTACTATTTTTCCCCTCACGTTGGCCTCATCATTAGTTATTTGACTTATCTTGGGTGATTTGACTTCTGCCTTCTTCCTATTCTTCGACTGCTCCCTATCCCAGTCCTTGCCTAGCACTTAGTATCTTACTCTCTGCCTGTCAAAATCACCAACTTCACTTCATCGTCAACTCAACCAATCTATCAAACACTCTACGTTATTGATCCTCAAGGCCCAGTATCTTCGTAAGTTGCTCTTTCGAATCTGCTCTCTTTTATTTGAGTATCTCTTCACGGATTCACCCTTCAAATCACTTTCGAGGATCATATTCTGCTCGGGATTTTTGTTATTTATCCATCAACATCCTCGCTTCATAATGTTTGATCTTGGGCAGAATCTGTCATTTTTGACTAAGCGAGATATTCTTTTTCTGTGAAGCTTAGAGAGTACCATCATTGAGCTTTTGGATTCATAGCATCTTAAGGTCATAGCACCATAGTATCTTGTTTTAACCTTCCTGCTGTGATTTTGAACCATGTATAGGGTACTCACACACTGGGTTTCGGTACATCTATCATCAACTCTACTGGGGATATCCTCCTTGGTTGTTGATTAGCAATCGCAGTGTACCCTCTCATGTAGAGATTAGCTACTGCATATTCAGCTACATCATCCCACCTCACAATACACTAACACCCCACTAGACCACATCACACCACACCTCCCATCAACTACAACCATGCCACGCATTCGCCCCCACACCTCCAAAACCTCCAGCAAACCCCCAAAAATAACCCACCCAACATCATCCAAAAGCAAACGCACTAAGAATTCCTATAGCAATGGCGCCATGAAACCAATTTTCAGCGGGTGCAAAATGTCTCTTGCAGGAGATTTCATAGTCGAACATCCTGGTCCTAATGCGGAGCAACAATGGAGTCATGAGAAAATTAGCAAATGGATTCAAGTTCATGGGGGAGAGTATGCGAGGGAGGTGGATGAATATACTACGCATCTTATTGTTACTATTAAGGAATATAAGAAGAAGAGTGTTCAGGGTACGCCAATCATGCTCAATGTCGTCTACTCGGACTCATGGAAGAGTACATAATGCTAACGCACTGGGGTGTGCTATAGTCCGCAAAGCTATGGCAATGGGCAAGAGATGTCATATAGTCGTTATCGACTGGTTGGTAGACTGCCTCACATCAAAATTGAACAAGAAAAGGAAACTCGTCGTCACAGGTTATACACTTGGACGAGTAATCCGTCGCTTGCATCATACCGAGGATCAAAAGATAAAATATCGACAAAGATTCGAGGAGGGTGTCAAAGCCGGCAAGGAATTATGTGATAATCGTATGTGCTTTTTCCTTAATGTATCTCAAATTTCTTATTCCCCTTTAATTTCTCCTCTGCTTGTTATTATTCAAGCCCGAGGAGAGCAGAAGTTAATCATGGAGATAGGACTCCATCACGTTTACACCGATCAAACAGATTTCGAATACAAAGTCGTCCTCACACGTGTTCTCGTGCATGGCAAAAACAAAAATCAGAAATATACCGTTTACCTCTTTGCATCTAATGCTCAGCCTAGTACTTATATGGCAGGAGCAAAACTCACAACTGCCTATCAAAGCCCCTCTTATCTTCGAGATGAATGTCATCGTGAGCCTTCTCAATCCCTTTATCAACATCCCCATTACCTTCCCTCCCCGCCTCCCCTTCCCCTTCTCATCATAAACAACAAACAACTAACCCCCTCAAAGCCAAAGTCTTCTCCGAAGCCTTCTCGGACTTCAAAGCCATCTTCAAATCCAAAACCGGCATCGAATGGGACGATCGGTACGAGCCGCTCCCCAAAAACCATTCAGATACTTTGTTCAGATATCAAAGACCTACTCTGGGCCGTCCAATGGGTATGTTACCTAGTTGGCGCAAGGCACCTAGTTGGAAGGATGAGGGTTTGAAATTCAATGACAGGGCAGTTGATTCTTGCGGTGAGGAAATTCATGAGAATGATGAGGATGAGGATGAGGATGAGGATGATGAGGTGGCTAAGAAGGAGAGAGCGAATGAGAGGAGGAATGAGAGGATGGCGATCGAGAGACGATTGGCTGAGAGACGAATGACGGAGAGGAGTGAAAATGAGTATGATAGTGATAGTGAGGTGGATGATGATGAGGCATTCGATGAATTGATGAAAGATCATTTACTATCTCCTCCTTCATCACCTCATACTCAAAATCAAAATCATGCGCAAGCGCAAGCGCAAGCGCGAACTGCTACGGGAACGGAGAAGGAGGAGATTATTGTTATTTCAGATTCGGAGACTGACGTTGGTAATTCGGATGATGGCGACGACGATATGGCAGGGTAAGTCATTTTGTGTTGTTGCCCCTTATTTCCTTTTTCTTCTTAAAGAATAACTAGACCAGGACTAACAATCGCCAGCGCAACTCCCTCAAATACCTCATCAACCCACACTTCTCAATCACGGCCCCCGTTCTTTGCATCGGGAACTTCGGTCTCGGATGCGATTATATTATGAGTAGACTTCTCCTAACGTCCTAACCTCAAAAACTTACATCTATATCCTACATCTACTATATCCAAAAAACTCAACCACAACATTACCACACCACACCTCATCATTATCCAACCGCTACATAGGCACCAATAAGTTTCGACATCGATCGAATTGCCTTTTCTTTTCCGAAAAACTGGATTAAACTCATCAATCCTCGAAGCAACTATCAATTTACCCTTTTCTATTTCTTCTTCGAAGGACTGGTACTTGCACGACCAGACAAACAGACAGACAAATACATCATCATCATTATTTTCAACCAGCGAGAAGCTAAGGAGGGATTTGAAACCAGTCATTCCTAATATCCGTTTCATTTTTACTTTCTTTCGTATTTAATGGCATACAACGAATGGATGGATGGGTAAATGAATGGATATATTTATTTATCTTTCTACCTAGAGAATATTGACATTCAAGAGCAAGTAGGGACATTTTCACCATAGTTTTACAAACGTTATGATAATTCATCACTTATCATTTATGCTTCATGATGCTTCACTTACAGTGTGATGTGTTGCGTGATGTATCTTCTCGGATACACAGGTCATACTTGTAAAAGATTTAAATGAATAGCTTATTTGGCTACTTCAATAAACTAACATGTACATCGCTTTCTTTCTCCTTTCCACCCCCATGACATAATATCACCATAGATATAGCTCCCGCTCAACGCCCAAATATGCTAGAACTCAGATATCAACATAAAAGCCTACTACTTTCGTATGGTATCATCCAAACACCACGATTCCCATTAAACGCCCATCATTCCATCAAATTCCCATTTTACCAAAAACACCACCCCATTCCCTTTAAACCTTCTCTCCTCCCCTTCCCCTTCCCAGCATCAAAACCTCAACTTCGGCATCACAAACACAATAACACATGCCAAAATCGCCAACCCCGCAATCCACGCATACATCATCATGCGACCCCACCAACCTTTTCCTTCCGTCATACTCCTCAAATATCCCATTCTCTTCGACGCTGCTTCTAGACCAATCTCATTCCTATTAATACCCGCAACGGCAGAATCGAGAACAGAGGCATCGGTAGCGAGGGTACTGGCGAAGGTGTGGGAGCGGGCGCGCAGTTCTTGGGCCATGGAGAGGAGAGAGTTGGTAAGATCTTCTTGTTCGGTGCGGTGGTGCGTGAGGAGTGTTTCAGTCGCGGCTGTAGTTGTTGTTGAGGCGGTGGGGGTGGCTTGGGAAGTGGAGGCGGATGTTGTGTAGGCTTTATTGGAGGCAGTTTCGAAGAGTTCGGCGCGGGGGTTACGAGAGCGAAGAATAGAGGCTTCGGGTGGTTGAGAGGATTGCGTTTGTAGTGGAGGAGGAGCAGGTTCCGTGTGTATGGTAGAAGGTGTGTAATCGGTTGGTGAAGGCGTAGAGCGTTCTTCGTGATTATTTGTAGTTTCATCTGTAGTTTCCGAAGGTGTATCTTGATCATGAGCCATCAGATCTTCTCCCTCGGATGAATCTTCGCCTTCTTCCTCATAACTCGCAAGCTATGCAGTATCAGCACATATCCAGCTCCATGACTCTAGGTAAAACAAACCTCACTTAATTCCTCCAATCGTTCACCAAGTCTTTGTATCAACTGTCTCTTGCGCACCAAATCTGCCTGTATCTCCTGTTTCCTCGCCAGTACTTTAATATTCTGCGCATCTTGCTCTACATGAACTAATAAACCCCGCGCATATTCCAGATTCTGTAACATCAAACAATTAGCCATAGCTTCTCCCACAAAAGAGTAGAGCATCTTTACCGTGCCCGTCTTCACCCACTCAGCATAGCTTTGAGATCCCCCCGACGTATCTGGACTCAAGATAATTTTCTGCAATCGCACCAACATGCGCTCTAAATTTGTAGCTGTAGGATCCCTCGAAGGAATGGGTACTGTATTAAGTCTTGCCATATTTCTTTGCGGAAAAAATCCAATCATGGAAGTGTTATTAAATCATCAAATTATGATTATATTCCGAAACCCATTCTAGATTAATAACTGTGGCTTTCCTAAATCCCAGTTCGAATAAGTGTGGCTGGTGAAAGAACCCTGATGAGTCATCAAACACACATGCACACAACAGATGTAACACCTAAAAGCGCCATCACTTCGGTCACCTCGCTCACCTCAGTTATTAATCCATTTTCGGCCAAAACTCTCAAGGTCGGCGACATTCAAAAATTAAGACGTGCAACAAATCCTCAATTCCAAATAAGCATCACCCAAATTAGTAATATCGTTCCGAACCTTCGAATCAGAGTCTCAGATCTATATTGAAAATGAACCTTCTTGGCTTGCAAGCGGAACCTAGTTGTTGTACAGTTAGTAGTACTGGTTAGTTTACCGTCGAGCAATTGAGCCTGTGGAATCGGAAGAAGCCATGCGGATGCAAATTCGGGATTTCGGGCAGAGAAATGGAAAACTCTGATGGTTGATTGTTAGTATTATTGGTGGGATTGTATGAGGTCTCTGGTAGTAGTTTTCCAGCTAGCGAGTTCGATTTTGGCTATGTCCCATGAAGTTACCGATATGAGGTCTCATATGTCTGCAAGCAGAAGGAGCTGTATGCTTACAAAAGTCGAGATAGATAGCAAGAATATACCTTATGACAGCCTGTTCTTAGCATGGCAATGCATCGAAGTGCGTTGCACGCCCTCTAAAGACTGTAGATGGGGCCGTCGCAAGAGAGTACATATACAGTATGTACCTGATGCTATAGAACAGGTAATGTGCTAGCATATTCAGAGTTCATTTAATCTAATGATACGTTCCCGAACAATAAAACCCCCGAAAAGAAGCCAAAATGAAGGCAAATAGGAAGGGACTATCGCCCAATGATATTTACACTACTCATACAAAAAAAAGAATGCCACAATGTTCTGCGTACTTGCTATTTACGCACCTTCCACGCTCGTTGTTATGTCCGAATTTGCCATTCCAGTTTACCTCCATCCACAGACCGCGCCCATTTCCCAAGTTATTCTCCCAGTTAAGCAATTTTGTATTCCCAATCTACTCTCACATACTCCCATCCTACCATCCTACCATACCAGCCTTCGATCTCCACTCAGCGCCAGCCATGAGCCACCTCCTAGATCCCCATCCAACCCCTCTATCCTCACCAAAACATATCAATCAAATCATTCAAGTACTCCACAACCTCAATATCTTTCCTCAGCACCTCTCTATTCAACTTCTCAAAACATCCCGTATCCCTATACAAACCCATTTGCTGCTCAATAAAACTCCTATCTTGTGAATTCTATAAACCGTCAGCTTGGATCCCTACGGCTCTGCCGTTTTCCACCACATCCTTCCATATCCCCAACGATTTCACAAAATCACCTAACACACCATCCATACCTTATGACAAAAGGACACAAAAACAAGCAAAGAAAACAACATACCGCCCTCCTACTAGCCCAAAGCCCCTGCAACCACTCCAATCCCCCCTTAACCGCACTTCCACCACCCCACCTCCATTCCATCTGACGTTCCTGAATCTCATACAGAAACCACGTTGTTTCCTTTAAGAACTCATCGAAATCTTTCTTAACACTTGAGCAATTGAGTTGTGTCTACTTATGCATTACAGTTAGCAAAGATGACTTGGACACAAAAGGAAAGAGAGAGGAGTAACAGACCAATATATCTTCGGAAGCAGCATCAGAAGAAAGTAGCGGCTTTTCCAATTCGATTAGAAGGTCTGAGCAGAGCATATGAAGAGCTGCTGTGGTCGTCTGTAGAGAGTAAGATATTGGTTAATACTGGTGTACTTGTTTTGTAATAATATCTATAGCACTGCCTCTATTCGCTATTGTCATATCATCACAGACCACCATATTCTCCCAATTCACATTTCCCAGCCCCGCGTCCCATACACCGTCATGATACCCAAGAAAATAAGAAATAAACTCACATCCTCAATCTCATCCCCATCCCCACCATCCAAAACCACCTGTCCCCCTCCTCTTTCCCCTCCATACCCCCTCACATCATCAATCCCAACCCCAGCCCCCTTTTCCAACCCCCCAATCCTCCCCCTACACTCCCTCGTAACCTCCGTAAGATTCCTCACACCCTCCAACGTAATTCTTCCACACACACCCACGATGAGAAAATGAAGCAACAACCATAATCCTGCAACCCTGGACAGGGGTGATTTGCGCGATGAAATTATCATAGTCACCTAAATTCGTTAATTGTTTATTCTGCGGGGTTAACTTCGTTCAGCATACCATTATGTAGGAAGCAAGTGTATGCTATGTATGAGGTCAAAATAAAGTTTCAAAATTCAATAGATAAGTCTTTAAAATTTAAAAGCATACGTCAAATATAGAAAGGGGTTCATGTGTCGTTTATTGAAAGTTGTCGTTGCCTAAGTAATAACCCTGCCCTACCTAAGCATGTCTCAGCCAATTATTTCCTGACTTAAAGTGCGCATTTAAGGTCACAGATATCAAGACACAAGTACAAATGTAGATCAATATGAATCTTTCTAATTAACTGACTATGGTATCAATGCCTAATGCAAATAAAGCGGTCGCTTTGATCCAGCCAACCAACCAGCCCAGACATCCACCACCATCATTTTCAATCCCAATCAAGCCATCCAACTGCCACCATCGTCTGCTCGTACACCCACAACCTTCTAGTCAGCGATAAGCTTCTTCGATAAGCTTCTTCTTTTTCATCTCGCTTCCAACCTACAACACAATTCCCGCACCTTCATCAAAAAGAGACACGGCAGACTGCAAACCGTGCGACATCATCAGTTGCTGGCATGAAACCAACCACATCCCGAACGGTCTTACATCGTTGCTATTAATATGACAAACACGATTTAAAACAAAACTTAAGTAATAAAAGAAAATAGTCTCGATCGATGCTACCCCCTAGAGCATTGGAGAAAGAGAAGTAAAGTGGGCATAATGAAGCAGAAGTTTATTAAAACAACCCATGATGTGCTCCAATGATACCATATCCCTCGACATTCCCTTCGAGGGAAAAACAATGGTTCTATAGCAAAAAAAAGTTGCAAGACCGAAAGTGACTGTGCAAGAAGATGTTTGGTATTGGAAAAAGAGACCCCCGGTTTTGATTATAACGCCATGCTGAATAAATGAGAAAGCTGTAGTCAATATCATTCGACTGCAGTTGGGTATTTCATGATTATATCAGACCACACAGGCGGAGGTTTTCTTGTATGATGATATCTAGAACGAGTTAGATAGGGTGAAAAATTCTCAAGAGCTCTGAAGCTTACCATTGACAGCTGCCATGACGAATCTGATTTGGGTAGTATCAGTAGCACAAGTGAAATGTGTATAAATCTGTTTCGTCTCGTGCTGATTGAGACTAACGAATCGATTCAGGATGTAGTCACACGCGAGAGCATAGTCATCACCACCTTCGTAATCGGGGAAGTAGTTCTTCATAGGACTGACGGGGAGCTTCTCCTTGAATCTATCGATCTTATTCAAGAATAGAATGATGGAAGTCTTGATAAACCATCTGGAGTTGCAAATCGAATCGAAAAGTGTAAGGGCTTCTTGCATACGATTGACGGTTTCATCCTCGAAAAGCAGTTGATCGTACTCGGAGATGGCCACCAAGAAGAGGATTGTGGTGACATTCTCGAAGCAATGGATCCACTTCTTTCGCTCGGAACGTTGTCCTCCAACATCGAACATTCGGTAGGTTAAGTCTCCAATGATGAAGGTGGTCTCTGTAATACCAGTAGTCTTGACACGGGAGCGAAGGACATCTTGATCATTTGGCATATAGTCATGCTGAGCAATTCTCTCAATGTTGTCAAAGTAACTAGACAAAGGGTGTTAGAAGCAGCTTTGTTTCCAGCAGGATTGGAAAGATATCCAAGATCCATCCATAAGCAATTACTTACTATCTAGCAGAATCATTCAATTGATATTCTCTGGATCGCTTGAAACAATCTTGGACACCTGCATCCTTCCATAGAGCTGCAATGGCACTTCCAACCTCGGGTGGTAAGTTGTCTCCTTCAATTTGTTGTGGTTGCATGAAAATAGTTTGGACATGATATTCGGCTCTTTGATCATCAAGAGGTAACTCTAAGGACTCCATGGCTTCAAGGATAACACGCATCGATTGGACCGTGTTACTGAAGATAATTTCCTTAAATGATTCCCTCTCGTCGCGTGAGTAACCTCCCTCATGGATAAGCTTCATCTGTTTCAAGATAGTAGACTTTCCAGATTCACCAGCTCCTATAAAACTGTTAGACTGAACACCCAATGATAGATGAAGGGCGATCAAGGTTGATTTCACTTACCGAGAAGAAGCATCTTGATTTCATTCCTTTGCAACATTTTATCTCTCTTCAGTTGATTTTCGATCTCCTCGTTCCTCGCCTTTCCCTCCTTCTCCTCTGTGCTCATTCCGCAACCCATCTTGACTGATTATGGTAGTGTTTTAGTAATTAAATTCGTTAAAGGGTCGTGAAGTTGAGTGCAAATCGTCGCAGGACCGGCCGCAAGAGAGAGTGCGGTCTGTAAAGGGTAAATGATTAGCGGGAACCAGGTAATGAGTAGGCTGCGGCTGAATGATTGAGATATTGGTGGTGGTAAAGCAAAAAAGACAATCAGCAGCGACGTGCGAAATTGAAGTGAAGTTGAATTGAACTCGGTCAGGTTGGTGAATAGGGGAGGGAGTGGAATGCGATGCGATGCTTCTCTCCGAGATTCATGAAGTTGGTATTCAGAATTGTATAGAATATGAAGTTCCAGTTATGGATGAGTTTAGTTGTGTCGCAGTCCGACCTTCCGACAATTTGTGTAGATGGATGAAATTCAATATGATTTATTCATCATGCGATAGAATTGAATGGTGCAATAAGAAGAAATAAAGAAATTCTTATTTACTTACCAGGTCAACAATATATTCTTTCAAATTGAAACCCTTGAAACCCAACAAATATTCTCGAGATCTTGGTAATCCAAGGGGATGAAATCTCCTTCAATTTTGAATGGAATCGAATATATTTGGATCGATCTGGGAGGTTTGTCGGAAAGGAAAGGAAATGGTTGGATGGATGGTTAGACGGAGGAAGAGTCTTTTGGTTCTCCCTCTAGGTTTGTTTAGTTATGCTACCTACAATTGCTAACCGGGAAAGAATAATCAAAAAAGGGAAGGGCCAAGGTCCAAATTATCGGCTGCCTTCACGCTAGTGTGTACCTGATTGGGAAGGGAGATGTATAAGAGTGGACAACTTGTGGGTAAGACTGGGTCTATGATTATTTTAAAGAATAGTTGAAGAAAGTCGAGATTTGAGATCAGATGATGAAGTATCTAATTTTACGACAGTGAACTAAATAGTAGACCAAGTGAATACTAAAAATGATGATATTCTTCTTTTTTTCCTTTTGCTATTGGACTAGGCTAGTAGTGGCGTTATTTGTCAAAATGATATATATCTGACAAGTGTCTTGTTGAGTTGAAAGAAAGAAAAGGAAATAACTAAAGGAAGCTGGCTTGATTCTGATACTTGATGAACTAACTAATTAGTAACTAGGCGCCTTGGCATGATGGCTGCAGGTACCAATACAAGCCGCTGGGTTGATGAATCAATGAATATATATATATCCTTAAGTGAGAAGAGCTAGACTGGATGGATTAAAAGCTTCTTATTATATCTTTGCAATAAGAAGATGCTCTGGTTGATATATTAATTAATGGATATTATATATCTTTAAAAGACAGGTAGACTAAATTGATTTGATTTACTATTCCGTACGATATTTTTAAAATAAGGAAGATATCCATTATAGATACTGTGAATAGTGTCTCTATGTCTAGATTCGAAGAATTTATACCTTAATGGATATACATTTGATGTTGTCTAGCATTCATTCATTCATTCTTTTACATTTGGATATTCATAGGTTTCGTTCATGTTGAAGGAAGCAGCAAGCACACTGTCAAAACTCTATTGTTTAGTGAACCGAAAGCGCAATGAGCTGAAGGGCTTGTTAGTAACAAGATATCAATCCTTACTAGAACAAGCATTGATAAGCATCAGAAACATCATTGATTTATGAATGGATATAGGCTGTTGTGATGATTTACATTCTGCAAACTTATAGGATTGAAGTTGCTCCTAAGTTGGGTGTTTTAGATTTTATTAATACTTTTAAGAATATATAAAGCTATTTCATGATTACAAAGTACTCCGTACAGATCATATAAGTTCACAATTTATCTGCAGGTCTGTTATTTAAGTCTGATTTTAGCTTACCTACCGAGGGCAAAGCGGCTAGGATTAAAACAATACCTTCCAAATGAATGAACCAGGGGTTAATCCATCTTGCAGATTATACTAGGATTAAGAGACGTATCAGATCAAGAGAATGCCAACACTTTAAAATTATTGGAGAATATGAAAATGATTCGGTGAAAGCGCTAATGGAGAAGAAAGAGAAAAAAGAAAAAAATAGGATAAGCAATGACTAAATACTCAAATGACTTACCAATGACAGCTAATGTCTCAGGAGAACTACCTACCTAGTAACTTATCTTTCCTTTGTTCTCTTGAAGAAAAAGATTCGTTGTGCCATTTATAACCTATCAGAGCCTCGGTATTTATAAATAATATATTCTCAAAGGAAAAGTTACATTATACTGGAATTGATTACGGTATTTCTTTTTTAACTTTTGTATCCTATTCGTTACCCGCCGCTTCTTTGCAGCATCTCCCCTCAGCCTTGGGATTGGGAACTGTTCATGCGAGTATTTGGTGTAGGTACAAGTAAAAGTCGGGGAGACACACAAATTGCCTGCATGAAGGAGGGGGCTTTATAAATCGCCACAATTCTATTCTCAACCAATGAAATGTATAAAATGTTGAATTATCCTCAATTATCTTGCATTAGAACCGTTGGATGGATTCATCCACATAATTCCAGCGTACTTTACACTTAGGTATTGACAGATACAACAAACAACCTGGATGGTCCTCCCTCTTACCTACCTATCATTCTGGAGCCATCGAAAAGTATCATACATATTATTCGTAATCTGTATTTTCAACTTCAACGAACTTTGGATAAAAAGATGTCCATCCAAACATTTCGAGCTTACCTAGGTCATAAGGACGTCCCGCTTCTCTGCCGCTCAAACCTCCCCACGCTTGCAAAAGATGGATGAAACAATTTCAAGTCAAAATTCTTCATCAACTGACTGCCTGACCAGGTACTTCAATACCCATGAAACCCGGGTACTTAATTACACAGCGGATTTGAGATTACATATATCCTGATCTACCTATTGTTAATGGGGTCATGATTCTTATCATATGTCTTGAGCTCTTTCAGAACCTCGAAGTTCACCAACCAAACCCATAAAATTACTGCTTAGGTAAAGAGACTTCTTGAGACTATCGTAATAACTGGATACATTCCTTTCAGATCATTTCAAAATAAAATGCTTGAACCTTACCGCCGTCTTTATGCTTGCCATACAGTAAGGTGCGTCACACTAGCCGCCAAAAAGGGGTCAAATCTGCAGGAATTTCCTTCCAATTTCCTTCTAGAAGCCTTGGGATTCCCCGTCTAAATGATCCTTCGTGATACCATCTTGAGAACTAGGATAGGATATTGGACATTCCATTGTGGACTCCGTATAACCTTGAATTCGCCATTAAAAAAAAGAACCTCCTGTTGAGGAAAATCATCGCTGAAAATTACAGCTGTACTGGACTTTATGTAAGCTTATTATTACTGTACCCTGTGATACTCACTCATCCCCTCTTTTCAGTTATGGGCGATATGTGAACTTAGTCGGTGAACAGATATTGGTAGGCTTGGTAGGTTAAATTGACCAAGAGGCAAGCAATAAACTTTCGAAAGCTTATGATCACGCACAAATCGCGAATCACAAGCAAGATACTCTTCCCTTGAGGCTTGAACAGCTTTCAAGTTTGGTAACACGACTCAGATGTCGAAAGCCTTTCGTTTGATCGTGAACTAGGATCTTTCTATTTATGGATTCTGGTGTTTCTTGTTTGTCGATGCTTGTGGTGGCGGCACAAGCTGGGTCGCATTTCATATGCACGCTGGATCATGTTTTCTATCTACAGGGCATCTATACTTTTTTTTGCTCAGCCCTGTATTAATGAAATGTTTCTCTACATGAAGATCTTACTCAGAAACGCTATGCGCTGACAAACCTCTCATGAGGTGTAACAAGTACTTCATTATTACCTAAATCTATGTATGTTAAACAGTCTTTCCGTCATCACCTAATGTGAATCATGCGAAGTCGCTGATGATATTTCTGCATCTTCTTTCAACAGCGTTTCTCATCTCCTTTACTCTCCTGACAGCTCCGAACCCTACCCTCACACAGCACTCAAAACAAAAACGGATAACTTTAATTGACCTCCTTCGTATTGTACATGCCAGAATAACATCGTTTCCTTACCTAAGCTGAAGTTGCTGACTAGTCATATGTTCTTGCCGAAGTCAAATTCATGCTACCTTGAGTCTTGCACCATATGACAAAAATTTGGAGAGCTTTATCCCATTATGCTGGAATGAACTTGAAGAGACCCGAATCAGTTTTATTGTATGTTTGACTGGAGAAGTTCAGTAACTATTTGGTCACGGCAAATGCAGTCAACCAGCGTTGACCATCAACCGAGTAACACGGTCTTGCCTGAGATACTCTACGCAGAAGGCCGTTTGGCAAACAAAGCTTGTGGAATCATCAAAATTGGAAAGACCAACCTACAGTCTACATTTATCCCTCAAAACAATGGTTCCTTCATATACACTAAATCAAGGCAAGCATGCTGAATACCCTCAAAGCTATTGCTCTTCCCGTTCTTTAACCCAAAATTGTTATTTTTCTCCCAAATTATCACTTATAAGAGGTTACATTATCCAATCCTAGGCAGTTGAAGTAATATCCTAAGAAACACCTACTACCTAATTATCCATAGCTGCATAAGCACTCAGCATGTCATATGTCCACCAACAACGACCCAATTTCGTCGCCACATCCAACAGATTGCATACCGCTCTCCATTATCCTCTCAGTCCACAAAAACCATATTGAACCGACCACACGCAATGCATCCCAATCTCCAAAAGCTAAGAATCGACCCACCAGTCCTTCTGCTACTCATCCTCTGTATTGTCGCCCTGCTCCTCTGGCTTTCGTATGGGGTCTACATGTCTGTGACGTGGTATATCCATAGATTACGAACAGTCAGGTATGGCTTGGAAGAAAACATGAACCCAGACATTCTGATGGCTAGACTTCATGGAAGATCATATTCGAGTGAGGAAATGGGGAAAAGAAAGTTCGGGCATGCACTAAAATGGTCTCACCCTCCTCCTATAGAAAAGGGAAATGCCACGTTAGAACATGCTGGGACGAGGAACGCAGGGGATTTATCAAGACACCAGAGTATATCGAGTTCCAGTACATTGGTCATATTGGGAGACAACTGCAGGAGAACTCAGAGCTTTGGCAGCCGAAGAAAGAGCGCTGTATGAAAAGGGTGAAGGGACTTTGTATCAAGACAGGATGAAGTGCTAACTTGGGCTATACATGTTGACTCTGAACTCCTGAGTCTCGGGATCCTGTCATTCTCCGGAAAAGAATGGGCTACCTATGAAGATATACTCGGTCTCCAAAACTCCGAGCCAAAGCCTGTAGCTCAATAATCAACACTCATGGGTAACTCGAATTCGTCGACACCTCAAGAAAAGCAAAACAGCCGAGTCTTGCATTGTCTTTGTGTCTGGCCCCCAGAGCTTCTTATCTCTATCAAGGGTAAAGCTCCTCAAAGGGATGCAAATACTAAAAGTCTAGAAAATTCAGAATTCGACGAATTAAAACAAATTGAAACATGAACTTCAGTCAATTGCTAGCACTGAACATCAACAAATGCTTTGACTAAAGAACAATGACCACACAAGAGCATTTTCACGAGTCGAGGATTAAAGAGTCTTGACAACATAATAGACAGGTGGATTTAGCATCATTTGAAGTACTGCCTTCACATAATCATACACACTCCAAAGTGCTCAAGCTTCCCATCCATTTCTCTGTACTTCCAGGACCACTTCCACCCCTCCCATAAACCTATTATCCCATTCAAGGTCTTTGCACTCTTATACCATCCTTTCCCACCCTTCTAAATGAGCTGTTGCACTCCTCATAAGCTCTTCCGGCACCAAATCCAACACCAACAAATGCAGGCCATGCTCTTCGCTTGAATATCAAAACCGAGGCGACAACACCAAATCCAAGTCCGACCGAGGATCGTATGAGCAACGAGGAGAGACAGTGATCCCACTAAACAGGTATAGGATTAGCAGTGCGTTGTCGAAGAATGAAAAAGCATTTTGCATGCGGGCTTGAAGAAAAAGTAAAATTTACCTTTTCGTTCAGAAGGGCTTCTGAAACTGGTTTGCTTGGGCGTGTGACGGCCGGAGGAGAAATTGATGTTTCTGGCATGGTGGCTTGTATATTACTAAAGCAAAAATATCAGTGTTTATTCCTTCCAACAATTTCTTAATTGGCATACCGTGATGTGAGGATTGACATACGATTGAAGAGCTAGGAGCTGTGTTGTAAATTTATTCTGATGTCCCGGTTCCATCCACTTTGGCATATTGATTGGACGGGAAAGGAAAGCGGTGGAGATATAGTAGGTGGCAGAATTCGAAAAATAAAATGTTATCCCGCGAAAATATCCAGCTGTTTTTGCGATAATTCGATCGGTGCTCAACATTGAAAATTCAACAATTCGCAACAATGGATATTTTAAGGTTACTTTCTAGATCAACTAAGCAATCTGGTCAAAATGGATCACAGAAAGTAGGAGGTGTTGCTACGAAATTACCTTCCAGTGGAACATCTGCGAATCCTCAATTGTACCACGATCCTATTCCCGAATCGAGGGGCAAGAAGAGAAAGAGAGGAGGACAATCTAAGGATGTTGATACTACAGAACAAACAGATGGGAACCTTGATTTCTTTTTCTCCGAGCCTGCGACACAGAAGACCAAGAAAAAGGCTTCCACAAACGATGCGCCAAAACCTGCACAATCGAATCCTTCCTCAGAACCAGAACCACTTCTGGATGAGGAAGAATGTCGACAGATATTAAAATCGCATCGATTGAAGGTCACCCTTCTGCCAGGTGCAAAACCGCAAAAGAAGATCAAAAAGTCGAGGAAGTCGAAGTCCGCAAAGGCTACGAGTTCGAAGGAGGATATCAAGCAGTTATACCCACAACCATTAATGGCATTTGAAGATTTACGAGCTACATACAAAATATCGGGCAGATTATCAGAAAATTTGAAAGACCAAGGATATAAAATTCCTACTGAAGTTCAAATGGGGAGCTTACCTTTACTCTTGAAGCCTTCAGTTGCATTGGGTAGTTCCTCGGTAGATACTGACGAGTTATCGAGTACTCTGGATTTATTAGCTGTTGCGCCTACTGGAAGTGGAAAGACTCTGGCATTCTTGATACCAGTTATTAATGATATAGTACAACGACGCAGAACCTCTGACAAGAATCATGTCTTGGAAGCTGTGATAATAGCACCAACGAAAGAGCTCGCTAGTCAGATTGTTAATGAGGGAAAGAAACTTAGCATCGGAACAGGAGTTAAGATTTTAGGAATGAAGAAGGGAATGAAGATAGTACCGAGTGCAGACACTGAGGAAAAGGAGCAGTCGGGCGACGATGGAGACGATGACGAATCCGTTGATAGAACTACTTCATCTAACCAGCCACTTACCAAGACTGATATATTGGTCACAACACCATTGATCTTCCTCCATGCCCTATCCTTAGGATTATCAGATGATCATGCTCCATTACCGACTGTTCGTACACTAGTTTTTGATGAAGCAGATGTTCTCCTAGACCCTTTGTTCAGAGATCAGACACTAGGGATTTGGAACTCATGTATCAATCCCGATTTACGAGTTAATCTTTGGTCCGCAACAATGGGTTCAAACATCGAAACGCTCGCCTCGGCCACTATTCAAGCTAGGCAAGAGAAGTTAGGCCTAGAAAAACATTCAAATCTTGTTCGTCTCGTGATTGGGCTTAAAGATTCCGCCATTCCTAATATCACACATCGTTTGATTTATGCTGCAACTGAGCCTGGTAAACTTATCGCTCTTCGACAATTACTTCGGCCCACCGCAAAGACTACAGATGGAACAGAATCTTTACGGCCTCCATTCCTCGTCTTTACGCAAACGATCCCCCGAGCCATTGCCTTACATGCTGAACTTCTGTATGATATACCCGCCGAGGCAGGTGGTTCTACCAGAATCGCAGTATTACATTCTGATCTTTCTGACTCAGTCAGAGATCAAGTCATGACACGATTCCGCAATGGTGAGATCTGGATCTTGATCACCACGGATATTTTGTCAAGAGGTGTTGATTTCAAAGGCATCAATGGTGTAGTCAATTATGATGTTCCTAATTCAGGAGCAGCTTATATCCATCGCGTGGGGCGCACTGGACGAGCTGGTCGTGACGGTGGTATTGCAGTAACATTCTATACCAAAGAGGATATTCCCTATGTCAAGAACGTCGCAAATATCATCGCGGCATCCGAAAAACAGGCCGGAAAACCCGCAAGCGAAGCTAGTATGCAGAAATGGTTATTAGATGCGCTACCAACACCTAGCAAGGAAGAAAAGAAGAAATTGAAGAAATATGGTGTTGAAGCGAGACGAGGGGGTTTGGGTAATGCAAAGGATGGAAAAGATTCGAAAGGAGGGAAGTCGAAATCAAGAATGCAAATTAGTACGAAGAGTGGATATGAGAGGAAATTGGAACATAATAGGAAGGGAGCTATTCAGGGGAGTAAAAGACGAAAGCAGGAGAGTGTTGCGGATGACGGGGAGGAGGTGGTCGAGGATGGATGGGCAGGCATTGAGGATTGAATGGATGGTTAATAAACGAATTGTTCAGCTAGTTGAATACCCAATCAACTTGTTTGCAGAAGGATCTCATGTAGTATAATTCTACCAATGTTGCGAAGTGCAAACTTAGGTCTATTGACCACACCCACACGATTATTTTAATTTTTATCACGGGAATTCTGGACAAGTGCACTCCAATCCCCAAACGCAACAACCTATTTCCATTAAAACAATACTCTTACAACCTCACACTAAACCCATGATAGAGAAATCCGGAATACACCTATCCATCCATTTATTTACAGATACGAAATACAGAAACCACATAAAATATCCATTTACTCTCACCTGATCTGACCCCTCACATCTTACTCGGCATCCTCATTCCTCCGTCTAATCTCAATACTACTCCGTTTAACATTACATTTTCAATGCTTTGTCTTACTAGTTGTGCGAATTCGTGGGGTTTGCCGGGTCGTACTTTATTTGATGTGGGTTAGACTCGTGGGATAGAGTTGGGGACTTTTTTTGGGGGGGGGGGGGGGGTTGTGTTGAGTGTGGTAGGAGGGATGGGTAGGGGATTTGGATGATTGGGATGTGGATATATGGGATATGGACAGAAAGAAACTTACGCGGAAATTCCATAACCCTCGTTAAACTCGCCCGCACTTTATCACTCATCATAGCCGTCATCCTCGAATCAAAAAGACTAGGCGCTATAGTCACAACCCTAATACCATGTCTTGCAACATCACGGGTCAGGGGAAGAGTTAGCGATGCTATTGCGCCTTTGGACGCCGAGTATGCGACTATTTTCCGTTAGCATTTCGGTTCGAAACTCCCTATTGATAAATTCTGGGGCAATAGAAGCACGGAATAGGTGTGTAGGATAGGAAGAATAAAATACCTTGACCAGGTTGTCCATCAAAAGCAGCAGATGAGGCAACCATTATAACAACACCACGCTCACCATCATCATTTAAAGGAGTGGAACGAGCCATGTGGGGAAGACATTGACGGATTAAATCGATGGTACCGCGGACGTTGACGTTCATTACGAAGTCGAAGTCGGAGAGGGAAAAGGGTTCGAGGTTGCGGTCGAGGATCTGGGAAGGATGAGGAGGTTAGTGTGGGGGTGGTGAGAGGATGAGACGAAGGGGGATAGGGAGTTGGATTTGAGGAAATCATTGGAAGAGAGCGTAGAGAGGCTCGGGAATCTTCGCTGTGGAGGTTTGTAGGGCTCATATGGGAGCATCCCGTATGAGAGCTTCCGTATAAGAGCACCCCGTATAAGAGACTTTCATAACCTGAGAAGTATAGAGCTGACAACACTTTGAAGATATTCCGAATTCCATAGAACAATATGTAAAAAAAACAAGAGATTGAAAACACACCTTAGCTGGAGTAGATACACCAGCAGCAGCAATAACTCCACCAACCTCCTTTCCAGTTTCCTTTACCCATTCCAAAGCACCTTTAACAGCTTTGGTAATACTATCTGTCTCCAGTACATCTGTTTGAAAGAATTTGGCCTTTCCGCCTCCTATCTCTTTAACCAATTCTTCAGCTAACTCCTCATTCATATCCAGAACAGCTGCATATCCTCCAGCTTGACAGATATCAACCACACATGCTCGGCCTAAACCTGAAGCTCTAGATGTCTTGTTAGTGAAATTTAATTCACGACTCTATGGTTTTTACTTACCCGCCTGATACAATAAAAGTTCTACCTTCAATCTTCATCTTGATAGTATTTGAATAATAAGTCTTTAAGAAAAGAATACCTATTAAACATTCAGAAAATCATTCCTCTTCCGCTTCCTCATATATCACATGCCTCGGCTTATTTGAATCCCTCTAATCTACATTAAGCAAATCCTAAACAGTCTAGCGTCGGGAAATGATTGGTTGAACACCGATACGGATAAGACTTGCGACAACTTTGATGTCACATCCTATTGAGGGTCTATTTACTTGAGAAGATTAATTCAACATATAGAAATATTAAACAACTTTCAAGAACTTTTCAACATTTCTGTGTCTTAAAACATCAAGAAATCAAAACCGTTATCGTACTACCACTCATAGGCGAAAATGGTGCGACCGAGGCGCTCATCCGCTGCAAGTGATGAGAGTGCCAGTACTACCAGAGATCAGGTTTGTTTTTCACCCTCCTCCTTCATTGTTAAACAAACATGCAGACATACAGAACGAGAGATAAAATGAAAGACATATCATATCAATACTAATGGATCTCCAGGAATTAGGTAGTATGTACGATTATTTGGCTAAGATTATACTCTTAGGACCAAGTGGAAGCGGCAAGTATGTTCCACTTTCTATTTGTTTTTGATGAGTGGGATGTTTGTGGTTGGAATGGGGAGAATATGATATTGATGTCGCACAGATCATGTCTATTACATCGTTTTGTCAAAAATGAATGGAGAATTTTATCTTCTCAGACTATCGGCGTAGAATTCGCAAGCAAGATTATAAGAGTGGGCAGCGGCAGTCGACGGAAGCGTATTAAGCTTCAGGTATTTCCCTCCCTCGCGTCTCCCCGTCACTCTCTAAAGCTAACCACACAAAAGCTATGGGACACAGCAGGCACCGAACGATTTCGCTCCGTATCTCGATCTTACTACCGTGGCGCCGCAGGCGCAGTCCTATGTTACGATATCACAAACCATAATTCCTTTACTGGACTACCTACCTTCCTTAACGACGCGCGAGCGCTGGCTTCCCCAAACCTTACACTACTTCTTGTGGGTAATAAGACGGATCTTGCGGAGTCGAATGGGGATTTAATAGATACATCTGTACCACCGGAAACACCATCTAGTATTAATAGCAAGAACTCCTCATTTCCATATACGACCGGGGGATCTGTGAATTCGAGCTCGGGATATACAGGGATAGGATCACAGTTGAAAGCAAGTGTAGCGCCGGATGGACGAGAAGTTAGTGCGGAAGAAGCATCGAGATGGGCTAGTTCTGCAAATATACCAGTTTCGGTTGAGGTATCTGCTTTATCGGGAGATAATGTCGAGGAGGTTTTTAATAGATTGGCGAGGATGATATTGACGAAGATAGAGTTGGGAGAAATTGATCCGGATGATCCGATGAGTGGAATACAATATGGGGATGGAGGAAGATGGGATACAAATGCTAGTGATGGGGCGAGTGTGAAGAGTGGAATGACGATTGAGGATGGGAGTGGGAGGAGGAGGAGGAAGGGGAAAAGAGGGCAGAATTGGGGACTTGGAGGGATGAGGGAGTGGGAGGAGGTTTTTACGTTGCCGGGCCAGAGGAGAAGAAGAGGTGGTTGTTGTTGATGAAGGGGGGAAGCGAAGAGATCTTGTGGAGAAGTCATACCCGAGGAGTGATTTTTGATGGATGGAGCCGAGCTCCTTTTACGCTCTGTGTTGAATTAATGCCAGGGCTTGTGGATATTATGATTAATTGTAATGATAATTATACCCGTTGTTTCAGTTCATATATCTTGAGTGGTCAAGGCTCATGCAATTGTCAGTGGCAGTGGCAGCGGCAGCTATCCTAGGGATAGCACATGACGTGAATGGCGGCAATGTTCACGATATACCTTCGTGAGCCAGATATTATACAGAAGAATATTATCTATATCAACAAAAGGGGGGGTTATGCATATATGGAAGTTTATGTTGTATACATATAAGTCTATCTCATGGTTTAGGAGCAAAGAAGTTTGTTCCCCTTCCTCCTTATTTCCTCAACCACCAAATCACATACTTTTTGCATGTAGGTAATCTAGCTTTGTCCCCTCTCGATTCTAATACTAATACCTCATTATCGTTAATTTTCTTCCATAACTCTCTTGAACTTCCTTCATTCATATCGTGGAAGTCCTGATATTGTTGAGGTCTTGATGTTCTTGATTTTGGGTGTTTTCTGGACTAGATGACAACATCTTCCGGATATCTGGGATATCTGGGATATCTGGGATATATGGTATGCTGCAATAAATTTATTCTCTTTCTTGATGTTATTGGTAGTGGTATGTATGTCTATATGTATAAATTTATGAGTTAGTAACTCAAATCTCCCTATAAATCACAGAGGGGTTAACACAATAAGTGAGGGGGAATTGCCGACAGCAAAGTAAATTACGTTATAATTAAAATTACGATAATTCGTACGTTCATTTGATATATTCACTTTATTCCTTTCACTTACTTTATTTATTCATATATCCTCGTATATTTCACAATCACGGATCCTCAAATCTTAGACTTCTTACTTTGTTTTCTGCAACTATTTTCTATTTCTTTTCTAGTAGGAGTCCAGCTCCATCTAGGTAGGTAGATAAGTTCTCGCCATATATCCCGCAAAAACGAACTCCATCATTCTTCCCATTTCTTACTTCTTACCTCTTCCTTCCTCCCTCCTCTCTTTCTCCTCCCCTCTCCCTCTCCCCTTTTCTTCCCTTTTCATCTCAAAAATAACCAAAAAAAAATCATATATACTTCCCCCCCCAATGCCCCAAATGATACGTCATATTCCCAAATGCATTAAACAAGTAACATTTATAGCAACGTTTATGAATACAACATTTCTTGCAGATTTTACTGAAGCCTTGGTCGCTGGTTGATGCGTTGTCGTTGGTTTCGGCGCAGGCGCAGCAGACGTAGGAGAAGCGGGACATTTTGCTTGGTTTTTGGTTTTTTTGGTTTTTGTTTGGGATGGGGTGGGGGTTAGGGTAGTTTTTGGAGGTGGGAATGGAGCTGGTGGAATGGGGTGGTTAGTTTGTGTGGGATGGGTGTGAATGTGATAGGTGGTGTTGGTGTGGATAGGAAGAGCAACGGAATTAAGGAGAACACAGGGGAGGTTTTGTACTTTTGATGAAGAGTTCCTAGGAGTTGTTCTGGAGCTTTACATACATGGAATTCTAAGTATTACCTACCAATAACGAAATGAACAACGACCAAGTTTTCTTTGACAAGATACAAAGACACAACGGAAAGAAAATATTGAAAGGGGGTCTTTATTGTTTATTGTTTATATTAAAGAACTAATGACATGATTTAGATTTCCTTTCAAAGTTTGCATTCAACTCACCTGAATTGTATTTTCCCTGTTACTATCGAACCAAAGAAGACAGCAAAAACATTTAATATCATAAGTAAAAGCGCTAATGATCGAAGTAGACCTAACACCAACCAATTTATTTGAATAGCAGAGCTAAAGTTACTTACTGAATATCAACAAACTACCTGATACCTATCCAACAAACCAAGTCTCCAAGTGCTGAACAGGAATTATATTCTACAGTATAAGAAAACCAATGATTCTATCTTAGCTAATTAGATTCTTCAACTCTGACTATTATATAATAAATAAATCTATTATTAATAAATTATAAAAATACAATGTATACCCAAAATCCAAAATCCAAAATCCAAAATCCAAAATCCAAAATCCAAAATCCAAAATCCAAAATCCAAAATCCAAAATCCAAAATCCAAAATCCAAAATCCAAAATCCAAAATCCAAAATCCAAAATCCAAAATCCAAAATCCAAAACCCAAAATCCAAAATCCAAAATCAAGAACCGAAAATCCAAGAAAAGGGGTACCCAACTACCAATTCGGTAAACCTTTCCACCACCTAGAACTCTTCTATCTTCTCCTCTCCATACAAGCAATTCGCAAATACCCTCCCTACCCTGGATCCATATCAGCGAGCGCTTCATCCACATATATACATCTCACACAAGCACAAGCACAAGCACAAGCACAACCTCACAAATACTCAAAAACACCATTGAATCACACGACCGAGAAATAATCTAGTTTTAAGCACCACACACCTCCAATTGCAATTACTTCCTTCCTTCCTCATAAGCTATATATGCACCGAGCGATCCTGCTCGCTGAAGCTGGCCATCTAGGTAATAATACGCACTATGAATAAATGAATGAAGTGCGTGATACATGTTCGAAAATCCCGTTGAATTTGAATATATCTTATATAATTCAACAGAGGCACGGCGACTACAAGATGATATTCCAAATCCAAAGAATGAATCTCAAATTAATTATCCTTAATTATCCTTAATATCTTCAACAATCAACATTCCACTAGACTAAATTAAACTAAACTATCCATCCATCCATCAGAAAACGGAATTTCAGAAAAACCAAAAAAAGGAAAAAAAAAGGCCACTTGTCAACAACATCAAGAAAGCCAAATCAGCAAACATCCTAAAGCGAAAAACTTGATTCATAAATCAATTGATCACTTCCACCCACCCATTCATTTTTCCCATCACCACTTGCATGCAATAAAAGAAAATAAAAATTTCATCCCAAGCTCAAGAAGTAAAAGTACCATTCATTCATTTCATCACCAATAGTCAGTCCGTGGAAGCACCTCATCGTACGGATCCATCCGAGAATCTCGTCCCACCGTCGGGAGGATCGTTATCCTCCCCCCCTCCTTCCTTACAATATTCAAATTCCCACAAGACTCCTAACCATCATCTTCGCCGCATCAGCATTTCCGCCCAAATTACTTTGATCCTCTGGACTTGGGTAAAAGAAAGCTGCTACTGCAATAATCACATATGCTGCGCAGAGAAGTGCACCTTCGAGGTAATTGGATCTTCCATCCAGAACCAAGAAATTGACAATGAAAGCTGAGACGAAGAGACAGACGGTTTCGAAAAGGGTGAAGTATAATGTCATTTCTTTGGACATACACCAGCCGAGGAGGACAATGAAGGGAGTGACGAATAGAGCTATTGTGATGAGTTAGTTAAGATTATATTGAGATTAAGATTAAGATGGGAAACACACCAATCTGAATTGAAGAGCCAACAGCTACACCAATTGCTAAATCCATTTTATTCTTACTAGCAACCGTAACAGCAGTAACGTGTTCAGCAGCATTACCAACAATAGGTAAGATGATAAGACCAATAAAAGCCTCACTCAAACCAGAATTACTAGCAACAACAGCATTGATACTGTCAACCATGAATTCGGCACAGACTGCCACGAGACCAGTAGAGAGAAGAAGTAAAACGATAGCTGTAGTACGAGAGATGTTTTCATCCTCATTATCCATAGGAACCTTATTAACTGCAACAGCGGTGCTATTGATTCGAATAGGCGCTAAATTTGCTGGGGCACCAGCTGGGTGTGAAATTGTCTGATTGAGACGATCTGGTAAAGAATTTGTACGACGAATTCCCATACGAACGCGAGGAATATTTCCAGGTGGTGGAGTACCGGTAGGTGCTGGATTAGTAAAGACATTTTGAGAGAAAGTTTTTGGAATTTGAGGTCGAATGTTTGATGTAATTCCGCGAAGAGTGAATGGTCGTTTGGTATCTTGCTGAGCTTCGGAATTTTCCATGATGGCAAAATCAACACGTCGTGGATCAGAATCATTTTGTTCTGCTCCTGCAGTTTTCTCATGTATGACATCAGATACAACACCTTCATTGATGGTTTGCTGATGTTTGAGAGCTTTCTTACGAGCTTTCTTTTCCTTTTTCTGTAGTTTGCGTTCTTTCTTATGTTCCTTTCTGGTCATGACATGGTTTGTAAATGAACCATTGCGACTTCTTCTAGGACGTTCATCATCACCATCCTCGGCAAGATCAATAGCACCTGTACGATGATCATCGCCAGTGGATCCACTACCTTCAACTGCATGGTTGATACTACCATTACCAAAAGAGGGTGTACGAAGAGCCTCAACATCTACAGTATCTTTCGATGCCGAGCTTGACTTACGACGTCTACCACCTCTGATGAGTCTTTTGACACGTTTGGCAGTAGTGTTGGAACCACTGGAGCCATCGGAATCAGAGCTTGAAGAGGATGAATCATCAGATGACGAGTCCATCCAAGCTGCAACAGGACCAGGAGCTGATTCTTCATCAATGATATGTTGAGGAGTACTTTCATACATGTATGCATGTGACTTTAATTGAAACAAAAGGTACATGGCGTAAACCAGAAGGAGAACCTGATGAAAATTAATACATTGTTTCCTTAGGACTTAATGATGGGAATCTTACAACACTGGTACCACGACTAACTTGCAAGACTCTAGTGTTGGCCTTATTTTCAGCAGTCGTAGTATTGAAGGATGCATGGAAAGCAGTCTATATTCGTCAATTATGACTCCATTCAAATGAATGGTTACACATACCGGAAGCAATAAACTCATGACGCTCAAACTTAGAAGACAAGCACTCATTTGTGTGACAGTACTATTATAGATCTATGATTGTCAGCGCGGACTCAGAAATTATCTTATGTATGGTAAATTACCTGTTCACGAAAGCGCAATCCACCAACCAAGAAACACATTCCTAAAATCAAGAGTAGATTTGCAAGAATTGAGCCGAGCAAGGAAGCTTGGACGATACGGATTTCATTCTGTCAAAAGTTAGAATGGTTTCAAATTGATAAGAAAGATATACTAACCTTTTGCAATGCAATGCTATAGGGTTAAAGATGAACAGGTGAGCATATATTTTGAAAAGTAATTCACACGGGACTTGCATGATGAGACAAAGAAAATTGAAAAGGGTATAATGATATGGGACGCGATTGATATGATAATGCCTTTAAGAGGGCTTCTCGCACTTTCTTGTCTTGATCTCTTATGAGGTAGACATACATACTATTAATGATGTTAGCTTAATTCTACATCCAAGTGTATATGACAGAACTCACAAAATGATAAGCTCAACAGCATTACCAAAAGTAACATTCATCAAAGCACCAATAGTATCACCCATTCTCTTAGCCACACTTTCCGTAGCATGACTAAGTAAACCTGCCAAAGGTACAATAGCAATTGCGTTCATCGCAAAGACGATACCTGGACTGAGATCAACCGCATAGGCTACAATACCAACCGGTACAAATACCAACAAAATATTGATATAACTTGAAAGTATAATATGTTTACCGGTGAGCCAAAATCGAGTGGCAATATTCTTCTTCTTAGGTTTTTCCGTTTCTGTAGATTCTATGATATTCCTCTCTCCATCAACTTGCGGTGGTGGAGCTGGTGGCGGATGAACGTTGGATGTATTATCTGCCACATTATTTGATGTGGAATTTGAACGTTGATTGTTGTTGAGGCCATTATGGGTTGAATTATTTCTTGGAATATTGGTTGCATCGTTTAAAACCGAGGTAGCAGCAGTGTTATTATACTGCGTATGGGTAGGAGGATTACTCAAGGGGAGAGTTGGTCCACTCGAATTTGTTGAATTCGTAGAGTTGCCATGCGCCTTGGATTTATGCCAAAAGCTCAGACGATCTGTAAATGACGGCGAATTAGACGAAGTTTTCTTCATCGATGTAGAATCAGATGAATAGAGTTGTGTATTAGTTTTGAGAGAAGTTGTTGTCGTTGAAAGAAAGAGAAAGATGATTTCGCCGACAAAGTCAAAAATCGAGGAAGGAGGGGTATTTATTATCTTAGAATTAAAAAGGGAGAGGAAGAAGAAAAAGGTGATGTCTTGATGCTTGATATCCAAGATGATACGTTATCGTTTGTTGATATACCCGTAGGTGTAAAGGGACAACTTGGGAATGGGAAAGTTTGGGGTTTTGAGGGTGATACGGTGAAAGGACGAAAGGACCCCAGCTGATAAGGCGGAGAATACAAGGATTATAAGGTCTGATCTTTGCCAAGGCTGAGCCTTATTTAATTGCCAAGGAGTGGAGAAAAGTCTTAAGAACAATGAATATAATTGGATATAATTCTTAATCTTCTATGATATGATTGGATGAGAATGTAACGATTTGGCTTGATTCGTGATTTGTGAATTAGTAGATGTGGCGCAGTGAAATGGGGCGCTTCAATTCGAAGAACGAAGAACTTGCCCATCTTTTTGATATCAATATGAGTTGTATCACTCGATCAATTACTCAAACAAATACCGATTGATTACCCAACGAATCAACAATCAACGTATTCTATTAGTTAACTGAAACGAGTGTGTGTTCCCTCCCCCTTGTTACTCAACATATTCCATCATCCACAACCAACTACTTAGTACCTTACTCGGATTGGATTTGTTGATCAAATATATCTTCCTATCTTATCTATAGACTGACCACTTGTTGTAATTATCTATCTCTTCTCTATACTTAGATGAAAGTTGATTTTGACACCATAGTATCGGAGAGAAAGGAGTGTAGTATTCGACCCTCTATGTATATCATCGTATATATATATCAAAAACAGAATGATAGGAGAGATGTATACGGAATATATAAAATAAGAAATCACATGAAAAAGAAATGGAAAAGCAAATGAGAAGATAGCAGATACATACTCTTCTGATTCTCCTTATTCATATTTTGATGATTCCCAGTTGAATCAAATAAATCAGCCGTGTGTCCAGTCCTTATTCGTTCTCGGTCTCTGTCCCAAAGATTTTGGTACTACAGTAAATTCTTGATCGCACAGTACAAGCCAAGCGGTCGATCTATCAACTGCCGCCCAACTTGTGCAACTAAATCAGGTACTCAAGAATGGGGGACAAATTGATATCTGATTAGGAGTAGAATAGTGAACTGTAGTTGATGAGATGTTATCTTTATTATTTATATAAAACAATAATATATTTCTTATCCATCTATCAAAATTATTCATCCACCAAATCATAATGCAACTCCCGTCGCTTCATCATCATTCGGGAAAGCGCATCGAAGATTCACTAACATCTGATACCTTTTCCCCGCGCCAAGTCATGTCAAAAGCATATGCACGCTCTCCGCCAAGAACCTTTCCATTTACCCGTCCAATGTGCCTCACATCTCATAATCTTCTTACATTTCATCCAAAGATTTCCCGATCTAGAATGCTCGAAGTTCAAAAACTACTTCTATCCTGTATACTATGCTATGAATAATCACATCGCATAACGAATAACATCCCTCTAAAGCAAAACCATCACAAAAAACAGCACCCGCAGATACGAATTCATCATAGTAGCTTCCGCCACAACTCGCACCGCCACAATTAAATTAATTCTCACACACACTAAAACCAATCAGTAAAACAAGGCTGAGTATCATTTCCCATTCTCATTATTTACCTCGGTATTTTTACATGTGGCTAGTAACCCCCCTAGATGTTCTTGGTTTTTTTCCTCACCGTATATCTCATTAATAAACATATATTTCATGATTCATGAGTATCGTATCTCGTAATGCTCAAGGGATTTGGCTTACTAGGTAGGTATTTTTATGACGTTTTTATTTTCAAGGTTATCTATCTTAACTTGCTGGGTAGTGCCGGAGAGGAGACATGGTAGGTATCAAGCATATAAATCCGAATCCGAGAATTCGGTCCCGGATTTGGTAAGCTTTTCGCTGTTACTCTATTGAGAGAGAGAGTCTGGACTCTTGATATGGAGATCCAGATGTAATATACTATACAAAGCACTCGAGGAAATTTAAATATTTCGAACTTCACTCGATCATACAGAGTATTTTGTGATATCTCCTTTTGACCCATCCTCCACAATGCCCAAACCCTAGATACCATATAAACAATCACGTCCTACAATCATAGCAGTAGAACCAAACTGCACATCATACCAAACAAAATTCAAATAGTACACCCTCAAGCATTATCGATATAACTCCCTAAGTAACATATCCATATCCATATCCATTTCCATTCCCATTCCCTTCTTCTTTTGAATTTCTATCTATCCACTCATCCATCCATCCATTCACTCATCCATCCATCCATTCACTCATCCATCCATCCATTCACTCATCCATCCATCCATTCACTCATCCATCCATCCATTCACTCATCCATCCATCTATAAAAATATCAATAAATTAACTATTAGGTATTAACTTGAGTAACTTGAGTATACTTACTTACTTATATGAATGACGAATAATGAATAATAAACAATGAATGATAAACATGAATATATAATAAAAGATTGAAGGAATCGAGAATATAAAGTGGTTTTATTCAAGGAGTTATTTGATCGGGTTTAATAAGTGAGATAGGTATAGAGCTCGAGGGGAATATTAAATAATGTGGATTTTGATATTTTTACATCTAATTGCTTGTGTGTTCTTTACTTTTTGACTTTTACTTTTTGACTTTGGGTTTTTGATAGAGGGCAATGTTAACTGTTAGGAAACTAGGATTATATATATTTATTTTACTATTGTAATCTTCTATACTTCCACACATCACAAAAAACATAAAACACAATTAGGGCAAGGAAACCTTCTATAAGTACTCTATAAAATCATTTAAAATTCTTTCATTCATTATCATCTATATACAAGAAATCGTAATATCCTCCCATCTCCATCTCCATCCCCTTCTATCCCTCCTCCTTTTCCACCGCCAACCTCCCTTTACACACAACAAAAATCTCCACCCCCTCCCCCCAAGCCACCCGCAAACAACACTTATGAATCACAAGTATTATCATCACCACCCACAGGCGCAGCAGGAGTAGCCACGGCCGCTGCGCTAGAAGTGCTGCTAGCCTTCGTGACCGTAAGGAGAGTAGTGGGGAGCGGAGTAGATGAAGTTGGTTGGACGGCAGCAGAGCTGGAAGTTGCGGCTGGAGTGATGATAGCGGCAACAGATGAAGAAGAAGCCGAAGAAGAAGCAGCAGCTATAACAGGGGCGGATGAAGAGGTCGCGATGCTGGGTGCTGCTGCGGAAGAGGGGGAACCGGATGATGAACCCGGACTTGAACCCGAATTCGAACCAGAACCCGAACCAGCGACCGTAAAATCAACGCAAGATTCATAAGTCTGATCAATAGAACGAGCATCCCAAAAATGCTGCACGACACAAGCCCCAGCAACCGCACACTGATCCCCCAAATCCTCCGGAATCGTAACACTAAACGAAGTTTCGTTAGGTTTAACCCCCGTAGCCGTCGACGCAAAAACATCATAATACAACAATTGTTTCAGAACCTTATTATCAGCCGTCGAAACAATCGACACATTAGCCGTTCCCGTATGCGGAGCCGCGACATCGAATTTGAAGGGGACGACTTGGCCTGCCGTCCAACTCTGCACTTTATCCTTGTTGTCGGCGAATTTGTAGCCTTTGCATTGCCAGATGTTGCACGCGGCGGCGTTGTAATCTTTTTGCGAGTTGGCTACTTGGAGCATACCTTGGATGTTGCCGTTGGGGTCCGAGGCTTGGTTTACCTCGACTTGTTGTCCGCATGCGGATGCCATGGCGGGACCGGGGGCTCGCGGTGTAGGAGAGAGGATACGTCCGTGGGCTGAGACGGAGGTGATGAGGCTGATGGCCATGAGGATTGTGGATGTGTATTGCATTTTGATGATGTGGTATTTATCGTCAAGATAAAATATGTGTATGATTGGGAAAGAGATTTGAACTTCTTGTATGAATCGATGAAATGATCGAATGAAATCTACCAGAACTAGCTGGATGAATGAATGTATGAAATTGATTGAATGAATGAATGTGAGAGGCGACTTTGCACCAAAAAAGAATGTATATACGAGAGAGAAGTTTGAACGAAGAAAGACGAGATGAAGAAACAAGAGAAGTACAACCATCTCTCTGCATAGGAAAGAAACCTACTTATATGAAATCCTTCCCTCGAATAACTTTCCCCAAAACGTTCATGATGGACAGACACCATTGAAATTGCGTTTAAGCAAAAGAGGAATGAGCAGTGGACCATCATCACATACATCAATCTCAATACAAGGTAGAACCCAAAACTCAATCCTGTTCATCTCAAGACTCCTGCGATATAACGCCATATGAAAGCAAACCAAACCTAGGATGATAAAACATCTGGATGCAGATATATTACCATCCACATCGCACACCCCATCCATCCATGCAAGAACCAATCTTTACAAACCAAACCCCCCAGTTCCTCAGACCATAACCGGAACCACACTATACCACTCCCAGCAAAACCCCAACACGATCCAAATAAAGTGATCCAAACCTCGCGTCACGCCCAATCCCGCCACCCTTCCATGCGAAAACCACCCCAAAGCCATGCAATGCCATCTAGCCTGTAGACAAGAAAACCACAAAAAAGCTAAAATTGAAGAAGCGCCACTTAATATACCTGAAACTCTGGAACTCTGGAACTCTGAAACTCTGAAACTGTAACTCTGAGATGAAAATTCTTCATTAATTTGTATTCGTCAAAGGGAATTATGGAATTACGGGACAGCGAGTATGCGATTGGTAGATAGTTATTGGGATCATCGGTACAGACGACGATAAGGTGAAACGAGACAGGGGGGAGAAGTTTTAGATGAGATGAGATGATTCCACATAAAGAAAGAAAGTCTATGGATGGGGAATTTATGTGTGACTGCTGGTGGAATTGGAGGAAAGAATTCAATGATGATGATTTGATTTATATATTAGTTAGACACTTGCTTATTATCACATCTCACGGATCTCGGATGGAAACCACCAGTACCGGTATATGCTTGACGGATACCCGTGAATTACATCATTCTCCAATCTAATCTACCGTATACATCTGAATTTCTGAAACCACTACTGTGATATAAAGTTCAGAAGCATGAAAGTATATAATAGGAAAAACCCTCAATTTGTTAGCATCCATGATCTATGATATTCCAGATGATATATATTATCTCTGCATACCTAGTAGAACTATGATATTTATCATACAAGTTATAAATTTCCTCGAACTCTTATTTACAAGGCCCCCCCGATCTCACAATATTATTTCCTTCTTTTCGTTTTCTCATCACACTCACAATCATGAACAAACCTCTTTCCTTTCTTCATCTCTTTTATTTCTAACTCATAATCCAAAAACATAATTTATCTATTTCCTAAATGCTAAATAAATAACGTCACAAAATACACAACACCAACTCTCCTGGACCTCTTTCTTCTTATACCCACAATCACTCAATCCCTAATCCTAACCAAACCTTAAACATCAAACTCCTCCTCAAATTCAATCCCCCATCCATACTTCGTGAAATCACTGAGCATCACAATTCTCATTTCTCCCCACCAACTCCTCCAAGTCCAAACTCACGCCCGCAGCACCCGGTATAACCGAATAACAATCCCTATATTCCTCCCAACCCTCATCCACCGATTTCTCCGGATTCATGCCCGTCCAAAGCGGCCAATACGCCTGATCAAAAACCTCCCGTTCCTCCGCGTCGGGGAATTTGCTATTATAATCGTCTACCGATTTGATGAGATCGTCGATTTGTTTCTGCTCCGCCATATCTTCCAACTCTTCTTTTGTTGGAGGTGGCCCTTTCGCCTTTTCCTTGATGCGTATCTGATCCATGTAGTCTAGGAGACTGCAAACGCGGCCATCGGTGTATTCAATTCCAGTGTCTGATTCTAGCACTTCCGGGTCTGTTTCCATCTCCGTATTGTCCCACTGTGATAGAATGTAATAATCAGCCATCAGCTATTGATATGATATCCTTAGGCATCCAAGAGCCATTCGGAAAGGAGATGAATCCCCATGTAAGTTTAAATGTATCTTAACCGGATACGGAGAGCTTAGGGGTTCTTCTCACCTTACGTAAAGCTCTAGATCCCTTATCCCAATCAATCAATTTTCGGCCTTTGGGCAGAACAACTTCGTCCCACGTTGACTCCCCACCGCGTATTTCCATAAATTCGGGAGTAGTTAGTGGTAAGCGTCGTATGATACCTTTTGGACCCCAACTAAGATCAATAGTAGTCAATTTCCGATCTCACAAATGAAAGCATCACTCACGTAAGCAATGATGAAGTAGATGCCACATGCCACACTATATCTTCAAGTTCTTCTTTAGACATCAGACCCAACCCAAGTTTGCCCGTTTCACCACCGCCCTTTTTGACATCAGCGTTGTAAAGAGCAAGAAATCTTTCGGCGCTGAAATCCCAAAAGATAGAATGAGGCCACATTTTATCCCTGATTCCGACTTGTACTGTATTGAGTTGGTGGAGAGCTAGAACGAATTGAAAAGCACTCTGTTCGGCACGTTCGAAGTTTTCACGTATCGGCTTCAATGGTGTGAGATCTGTCCTTGGCCAGCTTGAGGCATGAAGTTGGATGGAACCACGATAGGTCGAGGGGTCATGAGATTCTCCTTCTGACTCGAATCTTAGATGATATCAGCATATGTCCCCGAGATGGAAGTAGTAGAAGTTACCTGAAAAGATATGGCACCGATTCGCAATGAAGTAGATACGCACGCCATTCTTGGGCACTGATTTTTAGCCCGCCAAGTCGTAGGATATAATCACGCTGCTCATAATATTAGCTTTATGCCATCATCAGCACTTTACTTCAGTGCTCGAGACGGGAAATTATTTCCTACCAAGGTATGCTCAGGCATGGCGAAACACATTGTGTGAAGGGCCAATTGTCGGCGATTCTCTATTAAATACGTGCTTATTTCGTCAAACCGAGGACATGGCGGCAAATCCTGATCTTCGAGATCGGAAGTCTCCCCATCGTCAATTTCTAGTTCTTCTTCCTGGCTGCGCTGTGATTCTCGACATACAGCCTCACGCACAATGGCGTGTTCTACTTTCCGGCGTTTGTGAGGGCGCTGTGACTCCAATCTATCCATACTCGACTCGGTATGCCAATCATCATTTGATATCCCCTCAAACTCGATGAATGGATGCCTACTCACTTGAGCAATGTCACCGTTCGTATCGACTTCATACTCCGAACCAATAATCTTTGGATATCTAGCACTGTGAAGTCCATACCTGCTGGCGTCAGTACTTTTTGAGTAGCAAGTTGGAGTAAAGTAAAATGGACTTACTTCTTAACATAGAACTCGAATCTGCTTTTACTTCCCATATTAACTAAAATGTGTCAATTTTTCCGCGATTACTGGTTATTGAAGGATTCAAAAAGGATAAGAGGAATGTAATTCCAATAAGAAAAAACCCGAAACGAAATTCATCTCAAAGTAGCAAAGCCAATATATAGAGGGAAGTAAAGAGCTGGGTGGTACTTACGATGCCAGGACACAGGAACAGGCCAAAATGTACATTTATCAAAGGTCTATAAGAACTCAGCGTTGGATTAGCACTACCAAGATATATCATTGTACATCAAATGCAAACAGAAACAGCCCGAAGACGTAGAATGATATATTTACCGGTGGTTTATTAAGTAGAACTGGTTGATCGGCATTATAACCCTGAAGATACCGAGTGTTTATATCACTGCTTTACATGAGATGAAAGATACGGTTGTTGTCAGGAGATGTTGCTTACTGAGCCATACTTCCTCCCTCTGAACGAAAAGTCAGTGTGTGGTGATTGATCATGGCCATCAAATCAAAATATAGGTATAAAAAGGAGGAATTCCAGAATAGGATATTAAACGGTAAGAAGATATTGAATATGCTTACCCAGGTGGGCTATCTTGCCCTCTCCACGAGGGCCACGTATGCCAGCTGTAATTCCACCAAATAACTGATTCAAGATTAACAATTGCTAATATATTATCATCTGACAGAACCTACAGTTTGCTCCAACTAGAAGTGATCGAAGACACATCAGTATTCCATAGCTAATAAGCCCAACAAAGACTCACGGATATCCCACTAGAGTTGTCAGTAAAGTGTCAAAGCAAGCAATGAGTTGCTCACAGTTCCGAAGTTACCTCTTGCTGAAAATATGGCTCCCTAAGCATCCCTGCATAGTCAGGCCAGCTGATCCTGCATTCCTGCAGGTAGAGCGCATGCTATTTGAAGTTAGAGCAAGTCGAAGGATATCTAAATTAAGGTGTCAAAAGTAACGTACAGCAAGCTCATGTATAATAGTTATTGCGAAGTCACAATGAATCAGACATCTTTCTGCAATATTTAATTTATCCACGATTCCAGGGAGCAAGGCTGTAAGGGAACGGAAATCAAGATTTATAACAGAAATACTGTCTATCGAACTTGATAATGTTGACCCAGCAATACTTCCCAGATTTGCATCGAATGTCTTAACACCACTTGTTGGATCGACAAAACAGCTGGTTAGAGAGAAATATATGTTTTTCGAAAATTTAAGTATTTTGTTTCGGACATTTCTTCTGGCTTCTTCAGTTCCATATACAAAGGGATCTCTGGTAACAAATCGTTTGTAGCCTGTTCGTCCAAATAAGTGCATCCTTGAGACCTCCTCTTTCGGAATTTCAGTCCATTCTGCGGCAAACAGAGCATCATACCTATACAGATCAATTAAATCTTGAGCCGGTAATAACTCGGGGTATAGTTACCATGGCCACATATCCATATGCGAGAAATACAAGCTGGCTATTCGTAGGGAGGGAAGTAAGGCTTCCCACACAATGTCATTTGTATACTGCCATCACCATTAGAACCATTAATGCCTCTATACAAAAGCCTTGTACTAACAGCGTTCCAGTATCCATCCAAATCTTTCCCAAGGGGGAATTCAGCTGCTTGTTTCGGCAGAGGATAATTCCACTTTTTTCTTTGCATTACAGGATGGATGGCAATATCAACACTGGGGTTAACTGCAGTTTCGTCTTCGTATATGCTGTAGAGCGGAGCTACAGCTTCTATCCTCTCCAACTCCGCAGCTGTGAAGTCTGCACGTAGAATGTATTAGCAATCATCTAATAATGAGAAGTGAGAATTGCGCACTTGAATAGAGACGTCTATGCACATAGCGCACATCATCGGCGAATGTTTTCTCAGAATCAGTAGCGTGTGGCTTCAAAGTTACTGGAGTGAGACCACTCTTTAATGGTATTGCATCTTTTATTATTGGCACAAGGAGATGGCCATATTTCTCCGCAAGCTCAGTACGAGGTAATTGCGGTTTCGAACACCCATGAGAAGCCATTTTCAATATGGCGCCAAGAAACTTTCGTAGGGGTATTCTGTCTGATCTGGTCGCCTTGCGAATATTTATGATCGAACTATGTTACGGAAGGGTTGTTCTTGCTACAAATGGAGAAATTATGAGGTACAATTCCACCAGGAACAAAGGAAGAATAAAAATGATTGAGATAAAGAATACGGGATGAATAGTATCAAAGACGAATTCCGACAATGACTTGCAAAGAGAGCTCTTTTTCTTCTTCAAACGAGTAGCCCTCAATTCATTTCTCTTATGTGATACTTAGTCTGTAGATTTGACATGCAACAACAGCAACGATAGCATCTCAGACCACTTGGGATGGTACAAAACCATTACACCAAAATTAAACTCTCGCCATTTCCCACCTCCAAAAATTTGATATCTCCTACCTTTTCTACATCACCACTGTCCCCGTTTTCCATGGCTTCTCTCTCCAATGCTTCCTTCAGCGTCACAACCTTCCGATTCAAAAACCAACTCACTATTCCTCCACCCATCTTGACCTCATCGTGTGTACCAAGCCAGTATTTTGCATTCAACAATCTTTGGACCTTCAATCCATTATGTGCCCCTTTATTCAATTGTGCTCGAGGTAAGGAAATATCCTGTAACCCATGTAGTAACGCGAGGGTCCGGATAGGCGGCTGAGCATCTCCTACCAATGTGAGATCACCAGGATCAATTCCATGAGGTGTATATATCACGGCTTCGGGTATCTCTTCGCCCGCACTTTCATTCAGGATATTACTCTCCGCAAAAATAGAAAATGTAATCATAACAGCTGAATGGTAATAAAGTAAATCCACACCCGCTTTCGCAACTCTTGATATTCCCACCCAGTCCGGCAAATGCTCCGAAGAAGCTTCTCTCCAATCACCATCAAACCTAGGTACTTCATCCACATGATCAAAATGCACCCAAGACGAAATGGCCGCAGCAGCTTTCGAAGTCGCGAAAACGGGAACGGTGCTGGGGATCTCGAGTAAAGTTTCCTTATGCATATGGTCTGTAAATTCGTGGCTCACCACCACCGCATCAATCCAGCTTCCATCTCCCACAATTCCATTCTTATGTGCGACTTCCTCAATACCCTTGATGACCTCCTCAACTTCATTTATGCTTTGCACAGCACTTGGATTCGCATGCCATTGTTGACTGAAGAATGCCGCGACATCACTTTGACCACCGCGTAGCCATGGATCAATCAATATATGATAATATGATCTGCTGAATGGATTGTACGCATTAGGAGGATAGGGTATTGAAAGGAGCCATGTAGTGTCTGCATTGAGATGAGTGATGAGGGGTCGATGGGTATTGAGAGCTTCGCGAATGGAATCGCTGAGAGTGGTTTGAAGTTGTGCGGAAATCAAATTGATCGTTTGATCCATGATGGTATAGGAAGATTAGTATACATATTTAGTGGAAGAAGGAGCCAGGAGATGAGATATTGTTACATGCTGGTGGCGGACACACGAAAGGAAGGTACAGGATTTAATGACGTTTGGAATGTTACCGGCAGGACGGTCCGAGCTCACCGGGTCTCAAAAATGGAAATGCGGATTTGTATCAATGATATCTTTAAAAAATGAACATGAACAAATTTGACATCACACACAAATCAAATCACAAAAAACATCCCCAAGAAACAAGTCAAGCCAAGCCAAGCCAAGCTGCGTCAAACTCAAGTCAAAAGTAGTCCAAAGTAATGTTTCAAATGATGCTTTCTTGTTTTCGATCTCAATTATTACAAATGATTTACCCCAGGGTTCATATCCCCATCCCCATCCATCATCACTCTTCCCTTCCCCTTCCCCCTCTCTCGCATTTCTCTTTTCTCTTCTCTTTTCCCCTACATCTTTATCACAAGTCTCAAATCCATCCTCCCTCCACACGCGTGCTCTGATTCTCTTACTCTTTCATTTCCAATGGTGTAGATCTACCGCTTGATCGTAGTATTCCACCTTTCAAGCACACGCGTATTTCCTTTCGAAGAAAATCACCATTTGAGACCTCACTATCACCACCAACCAAATAAGATATCCCACTTCCCTCTCACTCCCATCCCTCCATCCCCCCACATCACCAAATTAATAGAGAAGAGAAAATAAAAAGCGAAACAACAACTTTAAGCCAAGGTAAGAGAAAATAAACTATTCGGCTACTCTTCACAATCAAGACACACAAATGCTACTCAATTCAACTCCCATAACCCAAAGATATAATCTTATCCACAGCGAAGTAAAATAAGGAGCCAAGTACCCATCCATCGCTGATGAGTTCACAATCCACAAATCGAGGCAGAGGTCGAGTTGAGCGCAAAAATATAACAAGCGAACCATATGATGAAATGCAAGAGAACGCCTGTCCACACTCCTTTCATCCTCCCATACCAAAATCCAGCGGGCCCGCCAAGCCGTTCTAGAGAAATGAAAGCATACTTGCTATCAATCAGACCAAAAGCTGAATGGCAAGTTTCCGAGGCTTTCGCTGAAAGCTTATGCATAATCCAGAATTGAGCAAAGCTATTGTCGTCTATATGTCGAAGTGATATCATTTAAAAAGACTATTATCTCGAGCCGACTTTCACTCTCCACGAGCCTTTCCACGTCTTCGGAAGAAGTCCATGACCTTTCTAGCTGCGCCACTACTACCTCCATGGTCGTTGTGTGCATGCTCTTGGTCATAAGCATCAGCAAACTTCCGGTTGTTCTTCTGTAATACGCCTCTACCATTGCGTCCTACCGGTCGTCGTGAGTCTTCATACGAGGTATTATTCTCATTCTGATAAGGCCCACGTCGACTTTGGCCGAATGAAGATTCAGAGTCAGTCGTTAATGCCGATTCATCTTGGCGGAGGTTTATGGGTGGCAGGAATTCTGGTGGACCAACCAACCTAGAATCTGGATTTTGTTGTTGTGGTTGAGCAAAACGTTGTCGCTCTTGTTGTGCAGGGTTAGCGGCATAAGATCCATCAACATGCTGATAATCTGCAGTACTTCCGCTAATATTTCTTGCTTCCCTATTGTCCTGCGGCGCATCAAGATGATTACCTTGGGTCTCAGGGTATGGCTCATAGTGGCCATCGGTCGGAGTACTAGCAGGTGGAGTACCTGGATCTTTACCGATGCCAATGGATTTGAGGGAGAATGATGCCGGAAGAAGGGAAAATCTTCTTGATGCCTTCTCCTGAGAACCGGTTTGGGATCGCCCGGTTATGCTTCCACTTCTCTTCTTGCCAAATCCAAAAGATATGGAGCGTCTAGAGTCCATCGACTGCCTTGAATCATCGGCATTTGTGATATTGGCATTTGACATGCTGACTGGTGGATATGATTTCTTCGGTTTCTCTGAAGATTTTTCAGAGTGTGACTTACCCCCAAACAGCGAATTTGTTCTGCTAAATATACCACCAATTGTGTTTGACCTCTTGTGAGTTTTGCTACCCTCAGATGGTACATTTCCGGTTCCCGCCGGAAGGCCGGCGACCTTGGCGAATTTCGGAGCTATTGGTTGGGAAGTTGCTTGTGTAGGATATTCAAAGGTTTGTTCGCCTTGCACCATAGGAGGGGATATATTGTAATTCCTCGAACTCTTTGGTTGAGGTTGAGACATACGGCCATGAGCATTAGTTCCAGCGACGGTTGGCGCCACAGGTTGACTGTACGAGCCGCGTGTCGGGAAACCCATAGATCCAGACCTATTAGAAGTCATGGAACCACCGGTATTTGGCCTTGCGATAGATGGTTGACCAGTAACTGGGGCCATATGATTAATTTCTGATGCTGCGCGATGTTCTCGAGTAGTTCGAGCAGGTGGAGGCATACCTTGTTGTCGCTGTGAGCTTCCCGGTCTTCTTGCCGAGGTTGCATATTGAGCTTCTCTTGTCACTGAAGGATCTTGAAGTAAAGGCTTTTCTCCTGTAGGTACATTTCTTCTCGCAGCCTGAGAAGCTGCAGAAATCTCGACTGGACCTTGACTACCAGCACGAGCGCGTGTTCTAGAACCAGATTGAACACTGGACGAGTTGGCAGAAGGCTCGCCTCTTTGTGTCTGCGATCTTGGAGCCACATACTCGACTTGTACAGTTCTCCTCTTGTTGTCTTTGGAAGTTTTGGCAGGTGCCTCTTCTCCATCTTGGTCCGCATGTCCATGTTTCCTGCTCAGGTCACCCACAGCCGCGGGCGCCTTTTGTGATTTGGGTTCCCGAACTGAAGCACTTCTAGCGAGTAGTGGGGCCTCTTGAGGTTCATCAGAAGGAACTGTGGTGTTCGCAATCTCCACAGTAGTTGTTGTGCTACTAGTAATAAAGCCAACAACATGTGCATATTCGCTTAACCAACTATGTCGGGCAACTTCGAATAAATCTGCACGTTTGCGTGGGTCTGGAACAAGAATACGGCGGAGAAGGTCTCGAGCATGCGGTGTGACATATTCGGGAAATGTAAGTGGTGTCGAAACTATGTACTTGTAAAGGAGATTAATGTTATCGCCCTCGGGATTGGCTGGATCATCATCAAAAGGTAGATATCCTGCAAGCATTGCATACTGCATTCATGTTAGCGGTAAAATTATCAACAGGTGCAGTGACCAAGACTTACCAATATTACCCCGCAGCTCCATACATCGACCTTGCGGCCAGTGTACAGCGAATCACTCACAACCAATTCTGGAGCTGCATAACACGGACTTCCACAACTTGTCTGCATCAAATCTCCTCTCCGCGTACCGCCAGGCAAAATCTTATCCAATTCCATACGCCTGACATATTCACGACTGGACAAATTGTACTCGATCTCATCTCCGAGCTCATCGTCTGGATTAAAAGTGTTTGCAAAACCAAAATCTGTAATGATAATGTTGCGGTTGCGGTCGAGCAGGAGGTTCTCAAGCTTCAAATCTCGGTGAACAATTCCCTTCTTGTGTAAATATCCAACGCCGGAAACCAATTGGGCGAAGAGTCGGCGAGCAGCATTATCCTTGAGGTAGCGGTGGTTGAGAATGTAGTCAAAGAGTTCTCCCCCTGAAGCATACTCCAGAATGATTCCAATTTGCTTTTCTGTCTCGACCATTTCGTGTAGTTGAACGATATTCGGGTGTGATATTTCTCGAAGAATAGCGATTTCTCTATATATCTTTGCAAGTCTCGTGGGATTCGTTCCTACACTATCGCGGCGAATGAGTTTGATGGCAACCTTTGAAATGATGATTAGTATGAGATCGAAACGGTATTCAGCATAGACTTACTTGAACACCACCTTCTGATTTCCAGCCCATTTTCACTTTACCAAATTCTCCCTCACCAAGAGTGTTACCCAGATAATATTCTCCAAATTTACTGTGCTTTTCTCGTTTTCCAGAGTTGGCTGTGTGATCGTGACGTGATCTCTGCTGCCGAGGAGCCTCTTCAATCACCGGAGGAGCTGCAGCGGAAATAGGTGCAGCCTCAGCCATTCGCTCCCTCTCGCGCCCCAAATCTACCTTGGGATCGCTGACCAACACACGATTTAGCACCTCGCTTGCCTCATGAGACAGACCTGCGGGCGAATTAGTACCCACTGGATGTGATCTACTTTGTGCATTAGAGGCGGATTGACCAGCTCTCTGTTCTCTAGTTCCATTCGACCTGTGTGGTAAAGCTTCAGGTGATTGTTGAGCTCTACGCCTGGCTCGGGTTGCCGCATTGGCAGCAGCAGCATCCTCATTTCCCGTCCCATTGGTTTGTATATTCCTCCTTTCATGATATTGGTCCTCTTGTGACTGTGCCCGACGTGGAGAATCTCTCGCCCTCTGCTCGTTCGTGTTTTCACCTCGTCTAGAACTCGAGCTACGATTTGCTGCCGAAGATGCAGCCGCCATTGCTGGGTTGGGTCTATTTGAAGATGTTCTTTCCGAGACAACTGGGGGCACACCTCGCTGATGATCGCCCGGAGCCATTGGAGAAAAGCTAGCAGCGGCCGTTGAAGCCGTTGGGGATGTGTGGTTCGAAGGATTAGTGGTACGAGAGTTTATGGGTGCTGAGTTTGTTGTTACCGAAGGTGAACTGTACTGAGGCTGAGGAGGTGTGTTTGTAGATGCGCCATTGCCGCTCGGCCTTCGAGATGGTTTTCGTGCCGATGATGGAGAGGTGTTTGTAGTATTTTGATTGTAGTAAGGGTCTCGAGATTGTTGTTGCGATCCAGAAGTATAAGGTCTCCCCGAAGATGATGGTGCTGCAACTGGTGATTGCGATCCTATTGATGTTGGCTGGTGAGGGGCGGTCTGCAAAGCGGCTGAAGACATCTCTTATTAATTTTGCGCACTGTTGTCAATCGCAGATTGGGTGTCTAGCAACCGGAAATTACAATGACCGTTGCTGAAGCACAATCCAGAAGCAGCGTTATGATTGCGAGATTTTTCGCCGGTCTACCACCTATTTCCACCAACTAACATCATTGGGGGGTGGAAGGGTTCGAGGGAAGTAATTGCTCCTTGAACAGGGGTTTTCAGAAAGCTGGCGATAACAATCTTCAATAGAGGATCGTTGAATTTAAAGTTTCGACGATTAAAAAAAGGTCGCGGCTGGCGCTGGCGACTATTATTTTGGGATATCGCAACTCCTAATAAAAAAAATAGGCGGTCGAGGTGTTAAAGGCGGTACGGCTCTTTAGTTTTAGCGTTGACCTTTTTCTTTGCTGTGTGGTTGGCCGATTAATTGAACCCGTTGATTATAATTCGTAGAGAGAGTAAATGTGGGTGGCTGGGGAAACCCAAGATGGATGTGAAGAGGGTTTTGAGGTTGGTTGTTTTTGTTGATAATGGGAAAGTGAATTGAAATTGAAATTGTAATTATAATTGTGATTGTAATTTTCTTTGCCGATATGTTATTGGTTGCTTATGATAATCTTTTCGAATTTCTTTTTTTATTTTCCTTCGTTTTTTGTTATTGTTATTGTTGTTGTTGTTGTTGTTGTTGTTTTTTAGTTTCTAGACTTTAACGACAGTATGTAAGTTGGATTTCCTGTACAAGAAAGGTTAAAAGAGGGTGTGAGGGTGTGCGGGTGTGAGTGAGTAAGTGAGTGAGTGAGTAAGTGAGTGAGTGAGTGCTAAGAGAGTGAGTGAGTGCTAAGAGAGTGAGTGAGTGCTAAGAGAGTGTGGTAAGAAAGAGGCAGTAGAGAGTAGATTAAAAAAAAAAGAGAAGGTAGATAGATTGAATTGAATTTCCAGGGGGTGGAGACCGCTACCAAACTGACAAAAGTCAGACTGTACGAGCACCTTGTTTATGTGTAGTAGTGAATTTCGTAGTGTATTAATACTTAGTAGGTAGAGAAAGGCCTCATTGATGTTGATATGAAAGACTTTTGGTGCTGATACTACTACACTACTACACTGCTACTTAGGTACGGTACCTAGTAGTTACTACTAGTGTTTGGGCCTTTGAATTCTGAATACCTAGGTACTCTCTGAATGTAGGTAGGTATTAAGCCTTTTTCTGTTCTCTCCCTTCTAATATCTCATTGCCAAACAATGAACCGCAAAAAATAATGAAACTTGATATATATGAATTTTGATGGTACTTACTATTACCGATAGTCCTCCTTTTCTTTTCCTTGCAACAACAAATCTTTCCTCGATATCAGCCAGTAAGATTATAAGATTAAAAAGATTCGAAATGCCTCTTCTCTCACTTCCACTTCCAAATTTCGACTTTCCTTGGATCGACTCGACCTTTTTCTCTTCTCCTAATTTCCTTTTTGATCATTTAGCGAAGGGTTTGATGAGCTGAGAGAGGTAAAGGAGAAAGCGCAGGTCGATTGATGAGCTGGGCGGAAACATGGGCAAGCTTGGAGCGCAAAACTCATGCTGCTGATTGTGATTGTGATTGTTGTGGATGAGCAATGCAACTTGCACTACACAAGGCAGATTGACTTAAAACCATAAGATATGAATGAGCATACAAACAGAAGTTTGGAAGGTTATAAATGGTATATAAGTCAATCAATGTAATGGATTTGGTTTGCTTCTAATATTGATTGTGATGGTGTGGTTTGGGTGCTTTTGGATATCCCATCATGTGAGAACCGGAGGGGAAGGGGGAAATGAATATGAATGTTCCAAATAGTTTAAATATTCCAAATGATATTGTACATACCTATAAAAAGAGTAGAGTAAGTTGTGAGATTACTACCATATGATTTGGATTCAATCTAATTGTTGGCATTGAACATTTATTTAACGATAGGTCTCTGTTCGAATTCGCTGTCCTGCGTCCTCAGCTTGTTGGACGATCAGAGGGAGGTATGATGAATTCGATACTTCGTAGATGTGAGGTCGTTGGATGCAATTGGAGCAAAAGCAAAGAAAGGGCGAATACAATATTCACGCACGCAAACCAAATAGGAACTCGGGAGAAAGAGTTTCCTTTTTTCTATACTGGGGTCACAGAAAGTTTTATTAATTCATCATGAGAAAAGTGCATGAAAAGCGGTTTGGCTGCAATGTTACTGCTATTTCTTTCCCATCACCCTCATTCAAAAAAGGGGAAGAGAGCAACAGGCAATTCCTTGATATCAGGTGAAAGTTCTCCTCATCCAAGAAGTTTGCTCAATCAGCATGCCTACTACATCTCCGCATCTTTTCGTGATTTCTCTGGCATAAACAACCGAAACGGCAAAAGATTTGATAGCCGCCTTCTAGTTCGGTCGTAAAAGATTTTACGAGAATGGGTGACCTTGATGAGACCTTGGGGATGATGTGGTTAAATCAACAAATGGCATAAACATGATAAAAATGGTTGTTTATTTTGCATTGACGTGGCACGCTGAAAGAAAAGGATCCTGGGTCTTATTGACGTCTGTGAGCAATTATACGATCTGCCCACTGGCAGTCTCTCAAGGATTCCCTTGGTAATGAATTAACAACTCTCTCATGGGAGGAGTCATGTACCGGTGATCAAGTATTTCTAGGTATGGAAGAACCTTGAAGTTCTCCTCCACACTGTACAAAATGCAGCGTGAAGTCATCATCGGCGAATCTCTCCTGATTTAGATTATTTTGGATTTCGAGGGATAACAAAAAGACCACCATCATCCTCAACACATCCTCCATCTTTTCTTCCCCACACTGCTCATTAAATAATATATAGTGGATAAAAGTAAAGTAGATTTCGGAAAGCATCATTCGAGTCTTGACTCTAAACAGTCTTTTAGTACGGGATTAATGGATCGGTTTCGTAGAAGCAATATAGGAATAATGGGAATATGAATGGGTTAACCTTCTGTCTTCTATGTTACCTGCATTGACGTCGGAGATGAAGCGTTAGTCTTCGGGAGAAAAAGTAAACGCAGCACCAATGCACCCATATGCAAGTATTTAAGTTCCAATTACAAGTCTTAAAAGTCTTGCCGTGAATTGTGAATTACAATGTTGAATGGAGCCAGCTTTTCCTTGTCGTACGTATGAAAGCCCTGGAAAGTAGCTTGGAAGGCTTAAAATATCCTGGATCATATTGCTATATTAAGTAATATGTTTCACTCAAATCTTCTTTTTTTTTTTTTTCAGATGAAGGAAGGATTACAAGCAACACAAATCATACAAATACCACGTTCGATATATCAATTCTAGATGTTCTTCAAAAATATATGTTTCTGAAACAAAAATAGACATTCAACCAAAAGGGGTGCGTTCTATCAAAGGCAGAAGATCCGCAATCCTCAAATCTTAATTTCTTTACTTCCTGGCGATGTTCTACAGCATGTCAACATCAAAAGGACGACATCAACATGGTTTTGCCGTGGTACTTGAGGTGCTACTCATGCGATGATACAGGCTAAAATTCAAAAATACCCGTTTAAGTCGGAGGAAGAGAAGTGTACTGTAAACCAGCGCAAACGGGAATGGTTCAGGTACCACAAGATGAACCTCGATTCCTCATCTGGTCAAGGTGGTATTGCAGATGGGTACCTGCACCCTTTCATTCTCCTCGATTGTACGAATCATGTGTCGAGGTTCGAGTAGGGTTGCATGTGAAGGGCAGGGTGAGTACGTTTCATCTTCCCGATGCGACAAACAAACCTGATGATCTCCAGGCCCAAACTCTTCGGGGCTGATTGAAACCAAATGTTAAGGTTGTGACTTCAAATGTTAATTCAAATTACTTTGAAGATTTCATGCTTGGAATTGCTTGATTACCTGACACCTGATTTCTCGCGGACAATAGTAGACAATAGCTAACGGTCATACCAAAATTAGCTTGAGTGATCTTGCCGACCCGATATACTTTGGTATATGAATTAGTCTGTCGCCGAGGTCAAAACTTCCGGATTGTTTGCTTCATTGTCTCATCTACCCGTAAGATTGATTCATTCAAATCCATGGCTTCCAAAAGCAGATGCTTCGATCAAATGTCTAAAGTTTGTGTACAAGGCTTATCGTTGCGTTCGTCAGGCACGGAAGTTTCAAGGCACAAGCTGAGATATTGCAGATTACTGTGCTCAAAATAAACCATCCAGGATTACATTTTAATAGAAATATCATATACATCCAGACCTACTGCAAGCCCTGTCAGAGCAGAGGCATAAAATAGTAATATCCCCATAGCCTGGAGGTTGCTGACAAACAAAGTTGGTATGGTCAGGTTGACGAGTCCTGTAAGTAAATTTGCAGTCAAGAAAAGTGCCAGGCCATTTCTATTGAACGCTTCAAGGACTCGACTTGTTGAGAATTCATAATTCTCCTTTTCTGTCTTCGCATCCATGCTTTTATGGACAGCTGGAGAGAATATTGTTTCGACCAAACAGAATGCAGTCAATTGTGAGCAATTGAAAGCTGCAACCCATAGGAAATACGGAAGGTTTGCGAGACGGCGTGATACACTCAATGCCAATCCATATTTGTAATTTGTCGTGAACAAGTAGAGCGTAATCCACACTCCTGACCATGCGCCCATCGTCATTAAGAGGCGTTTTCTCTGAGCTAATGGGCCCCCGATAGGCATTGAATTGCGTGGTAATACGAACATCCCCGTTGCTTGACCGGCTAAAAATATTGCGAGGTAGCCAAAAAAGCTGAAGATCCCTTCACGATTCTTCGAGATTAGATCTGTTCTTGGAGCTGTGAGTATGAAAGCTTTGAGGCTGGTGTATTCGAGCGCAACTTGATACAAAGAACCAAGAATGATTGCCAGCAGCGCGTATGACGGGATGAGCTGAAAAGCAGACTGGAATATCGCCACGAATGGAGGAATGAACGCAAGGGTGAAAAAGAAATTCCAGTGCACCCCATACTCAGTAACATGCTCCGCATAGTCTAACCCTTTGACGCTGTATAATCGTATGGTTCCCAGAAAAATCAATGGTAGTGCATGGCGCAACGAGTTGTATAAGCGCGTGCTGAGCTTCGATGTTCGGCCAGCATTTCGTTCTCTGAGTATTGGTCGAGCCCCTACAAGACCACCCGAGAACACGAAGGATCCTACTCCCAGGTCCATTAACGATGTCCCCCAGTTTTCTACCTTTGCAAACCTCCGTGGAAAAATCTTGAAATCGACCGCGAGTATAGCTAGACAAGTGATAACCATCATTGCCCCTCGGTAGATGGTAAGAAAAGGTTTTTTCGGAAGTGGGTTCAATTGGTCTGAAGGATTTGTTTTCGACTGCGGTATTCTTGGTTTCTTTTGCGGAGCCTTTTGCGTAGACTTTTGTGGTGCAATGGCATACAATAAGGGAACCGGCGCAAGTAGGAGGAGATTCAGAATGAGGGGCATATCTGCGTAGACAGAAATCGCCAGCAGAATAGCCCCGACATTGAGAAGGAAGTCGACAGCGAAAGCGATTGGAATATATGGCAGGAAAAAATGCTGCCGGGTCTGCAAAATTGACCAAAGAATTACTGCGACCTGTGCCGGCAAATTAGCTCGTTGTGCATTAAGGATAGTTGACATGGCGCAAGCATACTGGAGCGACAGCAGTGACCATATTTATCTCTCCAAGCCTGCCTCCTGTTAAATTCGACACAAAATCCTCCTTTAAGCTTTTATAACTAGCAGCCATAGCTGCCTCAGCTGCCCGCGACATACCGGCAAAGCCGTGCTTGCAGAATCAATTGGATGAGAAGGTCAAGAATTGTGTTATAATTTTTGATGAGGCCAGACAAGCCAACGATGCGATGTTCGTTCCGGCAGCCCCCGCCGCTCGGTTCACCAACCTCACCATTTCATACCTCACGTTTTATTAAACAACTTTCTTCTTTATATCTGTGTTTAATATTTTTAGTGATTGGGATACATTTCAAAATTTTGTAGATTACATACTTTATATTTCTGAGGAGTTTGAGCATTCCAGGCACGATTGAAAGTTCTAATCTGTCTAGATTTCCCGCACTCCAAGCTCTTTCATTCTTTCTTCTCCTATGAGATGTCTTATGGATTCCCGAAACACCTCCTTTCTTCCGCATATTATCAATCTTTCTGATGACCGGATCCTTTGCATCCACCGAAAATGTACGTTTCAGACCACATCCGGCCTATCACGTCGTGTGTAATTGAGACACACATCCGAGGTTTGGTTCAACGGAGTTTCTATCCAAAACTTGTGGCCATCCAGCTTTGAAAGTCTCGGGCCTCCGTGGGAACTCACATATTTCGTGATGCAGATTTGTCTCTATGGCTATGAACGGCTTTGATGTTACGAAGTTGAGTGAGGAGAATCAAGTAAGGGGTGTGATGATTCAGACAATCTTCAACTCGTCTCCTTTGAACATGAGTAGCTGACCTCTCATACAACCAAGTCCAGTATGGGTATATCACTTCATATATACTTTTCTCTACTAGATCATATAGTATTCAAGTTCTTTCACGCACCTAGCCTTTTGAGACCCCTTCTGAAATTTCTTCTGAAATTCCTTCATCAATTGAGTCAATATCGTTTGACCGCACAAAAGCGAACCACCATCATTTGGACTTGTTATTTCTTTACTCGAACATTCTTGGTCATTATAAGCTAAGCCTTTGTTTCTTCTTGTGTGTCCCTTCGAATTATTGCCCTAAGCTAGTCCTCCTCACCATGCCGGAGATCTTTCGCCCGCAGAATAAGAAGTTGCAGCATCTAGAAATGCACTCCCAATCTGCGCAAAAGTGCGAGCGTGAGCGTAAGCGTAGGGTTCCATCCCATGCCTGTGGATCTATATCCCCGCTCGCACAACTCCCGAGCCCCAGCCTAGTGGCAGCACGAGCTTATGCCTCACAATACCAGGTACCAACGAAGTGGAAAGCTGACGCGTGGTCGTGGCGTGGTAGCTTAACCCAAGTGCAGGATATACCCAGGAGACATTCTACAATGATGACCTTGGCAGTAGGCGCAACGTCCTCAGGCAGTGCGTCTTCATCCAGAACCGCGCCCAGTTCACAGATTGTTCCTGAAATTCGACTCACCAACGAACAGCTACAACAATCTGATACTCATCTCAACACCGCTAGTTCAAAAGAGGCGTCCGCTATCGACATTTCCGATGCCAGACGCCATTTCAAAACTCCTGCATCCTCCACTCAAACGCATCGTGTCCCTTTTCAGTATACCCATGACCGCTTACAAACTTGGGGTCACGCTTATTTTGGAAATATTGTTACCGCCGATGCTTTTGTCAACGCCGTCAGTCTACGGCGACCAAGATTAGCGATATTAAAAGAACAAGACGTCCATAAGTCCTCTAGATCGTCGGACCAGGTGACGATACGTGCCAGGGTACTACCCAAAGGGGCTGAACGCAAGCCCTTCTTGATACAAAGACAATTTAACATTCGAGAATTACGAGACAGCCTACCAGTACCTAGGCCCAATCAGGATTACGTAGGGGGCTCAACAATTGTAAGAAGATCTAGCAGGCTTCGTCGATTGTCTTTGCAACAGATTCCTATTCTAAAGCAACTCGAGACCGTACATCCTCACTCCAGACCTCAGACCAATACCAATCAGGTGGCAATACCAATCCGTAAGTATCTCGTGAGCCAAGGCATTGCACATCATGACTAACAATTCATTTAGATATAGAGTATGCTTTACATTATCTCCCGGTTTTGGCGGCTTTGATGCTATCAGGACATGTTCGAAAGGGCGATTCCATTGATCTCCCTTTACCCAGCCCCAAAGCATGGATTGACACAATCGCCTATGTTTATACTGGCCAAGGGGAAGTCACATTAGCCATGAAGGAGAACATTTTGTTTCTAGCGGGACGGGTAGAAAGCGAAGACTAATACCGCTACGCGGGTCCTTCGAACGTGTCGGGGAAGTACGGAAGTGCGATCCGATCTACCACAGCCTGCAAACAGAGTACCTCGAATGGACCCTTATATGAGTGAGACATGTCGGCATTTCATGCATTGCTTCGTGGGGTTGATTCAGGCCACGTGGTGCGGTACTTTAAGGGTATCACACCTTGCATTTGATGGAGAAGGCTAGAAGGCAGCCTTTCCGCCCTGTATCTCCTGTATTTTAACAGAACACAACTGTAAGCACTTTATTACGATCTACCATACTCTGTGCTTGAATCGGGATAAAAACATGTCCTCTAACCCTACTCATACTTGATCTTCCGAAGTTGCATTTGGCAATGACGACTTCCCAGATTCTGATCATGGACCGAGGTTTTTCTTCTTCCTGCACGATATCATTCAAGAACTATGACCGAGATTCCATGCACATCCATCTTTTACTACCCATGGATGAACAACAGGACGCTATTGACGGCCAAGGTACAGATATCAACAAGGATAATTGGAGTCTCGATTTTTAACCATTGCCCGAGAAAGGCGCGATAAGAAATAAAATCGTGGTTTTTACCCAACGCAAAATTTAAATCACAAAGCCGTGGATCGGCAAACTCGTAGTTCAATCGGCTGGGAAATTGTATTTCATTGACCGAAGAGCCGTATGGCTCTCTCTTAGTAGGTCTTGTCTTTCCAATTGACCAAGTCAAGCATCAAAGACCTCGTATGTTCTGCTGATTTCAGCGACCCAATTGATGCGCGTACCATGATATTCAAATTGAACTAGTGAGTGATTCGAAGAGCTTTTTCCTCGGCACCTACTTGAAGTCGGCCCAATTAGTTAATCCCCGTCTAGTTCATTATCTACAATACCCCGCCGCGTCTAAAAACGGCCTTGAGAGTTTAATATGCCCCCAGAACCATGAAATCATTGTATTACCATCCTTCATGATATAACATCATGCTTCAATATAACCGCATTCTTTTGACAGATAGGTACATGACTACCTCGTAGAATGTACCTATACAATGCCTCATTATCAGCGAAGGGGACATTGCCAAAGTACTTTTCTGCACAGCTTCCTTCCCCACTCGATAATCCCCACAGAGCCCCTGCCGACTGAGCAAGTATATCAGGCGAGATGAATCACGGTAAAATTATCCCTTCGTCACCAACGGTTATAATATACTAGGTATGCATAGCAAACCAGAAAGTCCGCTCTTACTTCCTAATCCAATAAATGGCTTCAAATGCTTGGTATATCTTTAATGACAAATATCGAAGTGTTTCCTCAGGAGTCAGATCATACGTTTTCTCCTAGGAAGCACAGGTAACACCTAGACGCCATCGATGCAGGTCCATCCGATTTAAGCTTGTTACATGGGACTTTGACAGTTCTCAACTTTCTCAAACAGCCTCTTCTTGCTCGTACATCCAACTTCGCGTGTCTAATCCTTACCCACACACCCTCGCCGTTGATATGATGTAGGAAAACCTCATACTTTGTGCAACCCACATTTGGCCAAAAACGCCAAACACGAAGTGTGCCCCCGTCCCCCCACCTTCTCCAATCATCTCCATAATCGCGCATCATCTGTCGTGTTTTCGTCATATTGGACCCAATGCTTCCCAGTTCTGGACTCACCAAAGCCAACGTGTGAATGTGATATTTCTACTCTCTCCATCTATTTTATGTTCTGTATCAATCAAAAGCTTGAAATAGCAAAACTTGAGCAAAAGCCTGAGTCGTTCAAATGGTGATTCGATTTCCATTTTTAGATCCTCCTCATTCATTATTCATACGAGGCTTTGAACATTACTATCTACACCAGCTGGGTTTTGAAATAGCCTGAACATCGCTCCCTTGCACTCTCCCCCGACTCCACTTACCTACTTTCCGATATTACTATATAGTTTGAGCGCAACTCAGCAAAATCTCGCTGCACTCATCATATGATTCATAGCACAATATACTCAAATAGACTTGCTCGAACCACAACTTGGCCCCACAATCAAAACGGGGCAATCGCCTTCCTCACTTATATATTCATTTCAACCCTTACTTCGGTCCCGGCCCGGATAAATATCCTTCTTGGCAACGAACATCCGATCTTCTGGGAGAACATCATCCACTGACGGAAAGGGTATTCAGATGCCGAGTTTCATTCGGATGTAATGTATGTAATTGCATGAGAGATTTGCCGATTGCAACGCAAGATCCCTCTCCTTCTTTATTCTCCGTTTTCCGTGTATACCCCCGGACGCCCTCAACGTTCATGAAGTCACGAGCGAATACCGGTTTGGCTCACACATTCCGTCTCATCATGCATATATCTTGTGAAATGGAAGATGTAAGAATCGTGTATTCAGAATGGCCCCAATTAATTCAAATTCCTGTTTCTTCGTTTGTATGGTGCATGCACTCGGCGCATTAAGGTAAGGGGTAAGTACTATTGCCTACGAATCCCACGACATGCATACCGTATGCCTAGAGATATCTATCTGGTTTCTTCATCACTCATATCCACCTCGGTCCAGACCATAATAAAAGGCCACATAAATACCTGGGTAATCACTCAATTCCCCAGTGCCTTTCCTCCCACACAAATCACAAAGCGTTTCACGTTCTTCTAACGCACTACCCATCCCCTGTTCATACATTGCATATGCATGCAGATATGCATACACGCATCTATACTCATCAATGATGAACACCTGTCTGTTCACTCTAGTGTTGATATCTTTCCACCTTTTTTCTTTCGCAGTTCGTCAAGGAGTCAGAACCGTCATTCTAAATTTACACTTCACACCATCATCTCTTCCCAATTCAACGTTTTGTCTCCATTTATGAATCTTTCAAATTCAAACCTCGAAACAGCCCTGGATCAAACGAAACACATCTCCACTACTGGGTAACATCCGATTAGATGTGCCCATGCCAAGAAATATGTCAATGTCATTCAAGCATATGCAGGTAGAAGTACATACATGCATGCATATGCGTTACACATAGCTAGCATTTCAAACCTGCCTCGTTCAATATCTAACCGTTTCATCTTCCGCTGTCTTGGTTTAATTTTCTTTCTGGCCGGATGCGGTCGACTCTGGCACCTGGCATGGTTGATCGGTCACGCCGAAGATGTGCTTTCCCAATAGAGATTCTTTACCAAAGATTTCCCACACAGGGTCCTCATGTACGTATGAAACGTTCGATCCTCTTGCAATGTTTGAGCGATTTTTTATAGGGCGCGGAAGGAGTATGTGTGAAAAAGTGCCAAGATATATGGGTCGTTGATGATTTGGGGGGGTCACACGCATCTTCAGTTCCTGTTAATGTTAAGGTGGGAGAAACGAACGATAATTGATATGGAATATCCAAACCACATACATGCCTGCGGCCTCTAATCTCCCATACAGATCATACCATTCTCATCCATATGCCATCGAAATTATCTTTCTATTCTACATGGTTTGATTAAATCAGATCACTGTAATGATGCCTTTGCTTCAGTGACCAAAAAATTGTTTTCTCATAGAACCTATTTCCCCTTTGACTGTGGACCTCTGTATAGAGTTTTCCTTGTTACAATTTATCCATGCTGATAATTAAGTGAGAATGAAATGAAATGAAGATACCCGAAAGGATTTTTTTCTTTTTCGAGGCCGTCCGTAAAGCCCGCCAGCCCGATACTTTTGGAGACCTTTTTTCCATCCTAGTAGGAAAAAAAAGAATGATAAAAATGAAGAGATATATCAAATTCAGAATGAGAATGAAAACATGAAAATAAAAACAAAAATAAAATGAATAAACAAATTTGAGGTGTGGGATGTGGGTATGTACATCGACAACCTAAAGCAACTTATATAATTTATATTTTAAAGCAACTACTATGCCTTCTCATGCCTTCTCCCTTCTCATCTCTTCTCGAGAAAAGGAAGTGAGAGATAAAACTCCGAGAAAATGCGCAAATATATGTATGTTGCGTGTGAACCAATAACCCAGGTAATCTTTTCAATCGTCAATATGCTGAATGCACGCGCGCGTACGCCCGGCCGGAAATTCGAAGAAACGTTGAAATAATCGACAACGCATGTAAATGACAAACAGTAGAAAGGCGATGACCCCCGGGACAATGCTGCACTAGCGTCTCAGAGGTTACTTTTCTACAACTGCCTCATCAAGAAATTAATGAGAAAGAAAGACATCATCATCATTATGGGAATCATTTGCATCGTAAGAGGTATCGGAAGCTGAGTCGAGATTGCTCTCCTCGACGAAAAATTCGTCGTATTCATCATCGAAGCGGGGGTAGAGGTCAAGCTCCGGTTCAAATGCGCAGCTCGACTTTTCGGAACAGCAGGTGTGATGTGAGTTCTCGAATGTTTCGGGTGCTCCCACTTGCACTTCGTCCCTGTAGCGGACGAGACCGGGGTGGTTGCCCGGTGGAAGCGTGATGCTTTCGCTGCGGCGTGCTCGAGGACTCATACGGTGGCTATCATTGGCATCTCCGTCTGCACGGCTACCCCACGAAGTCTGGACCAGGATTATTAGCATCTAAAATTGAAATAAAAAACCCAAAAGGGGGAACATGTGAGAGCGGGGGTCTTAGCTTACCATCCGAAGTGTCAGCAGTGCATAAAGTTTTATCCATCCGTGAAAGTATCCAAAGAGAATGGAGACCGGAAGAAATCCAATATCTTTTGGTTCTCGAATGAAGAGGCCGATCAACTTCACAACCTTTGTTATAAGCATGAATACCAATTGAGCAATTACTGCAATCATTTGATGGTGCGGAGACCAAGATGCAGTAGCCTTGAATGAAAGGAAGATGATGAGAGGATCGAAGGCGAAGGACAGGGAGGTGAATGTGGCAATATGCAAAGCATACACACACCACGGTTGTTGACTACACACATACATGATCAGCAAAATATTCTCTTCGCGACCGGAAAGTGTTCCGACTTACTGCCAAACATGTCTCTCCGTGACTAAACTGGTATAATTACTTCTCCAATTGCTGCGAGCCCATCTCGAGCATTGATACAAGTACTTAAAATTATTCTCCAGGGTCGTTTCAATCTCGCACTCTCGGTTGTATTGAATCCACGTCGACCATTGATTTGCGACAAGCCATCTCGTGACAAAGTTATCATCATCTGCATTGAGTTGATATTGACCCCATCTTTCTGTCTTGAATCCATCCAAGAAAAGAGGACTTTGCAGAATCTCGGACCTGAATGCACAAGTTCGCCCAGACATGCAGGATGTTCCACCGTCAATACCGTGGGTTGCCGAAATTTCAAAGTTGCGCCTTTCAATATAAGCAGCTCCAAGCCAATTGAACGCACGCTCGGCAAAGGTACCCTCGCGTACTCGCTTGACTCGTTGACATGGCCCAACACCACCAATCTTTGCATTCTCGAAAGGTGCAAGTAACCAGGGTAGTATTGTTCTTGGCCACGTGACATCATCGTCTGCCATAACCAAGATGCGCGTCTTCACTTTAGGAATAACCTCGCATACTTGAATTCGTTTGTTTGCGATTGGTGCAAAGAACACACTGACATTGTTGGCTTCCAAGGACTTGGAGAAGTACTGTAACTTTTGATATTTATCGGCTGTGGTGACAAGAATAAGCTCAGCTGGCTGACACGCGAGTATACTCTGCAGAGAATCTCTCAATTCATCGAAATTGTTATGAATCGTAGGTATTATGACGCTCACGTCTTTGGATGTGAAAGAGGGATTGGACGGCACCGGGACTGTTCTGTAAACCCAATGACTGATTGTATTGACGATGAATCGGACATAACGATGGAGCCTGTTTGTTCCCTCAATTAGTTCTCACATTTTGTGGCGCAGGAATGAAATAGCTGTAGGACGGACGACTCTGGAAGAATTCTCTAAACTTACCACAGTATTAAGAAGGCCCATTGCCATATATCTAGACTAGGTAAAGCCATTTTTACTACTCAGGATTAAGGCAGTGGGGTATAAAGTTGAGGAGTGTAAGGAGCTCTCTTGGGACACGGTCCACGGAGGTCAAGTGAGGTAAAAGCCAACGTCACACGGAATGGCTTGAGTGGGTGTAGTATTTTGCGAGCTATCGGCGTAAGAAGTGGCAAACCGAATTTGGCGTGTAAGACTCGTATATTGTTTCAAGCAAGACAACTGGGGAAGGGACGTCTTTTATAATGGCGATTAATGAGGTCGAAAAAAGGTTTGTGGAAGTGAGCGATTATGAACCGGTTTGAGATAATGAAGAATTTTATAGAAGACCCGTAACACATGTGTGATAGGATTCCATCAATTTTCTCGGCTTCTTCAAAGAGGGCGGAATGCAGCGTATGGAGACAAGATTGGGCCGATGTCTTCGATGTTGGGTCAAATGACGCCGATATATGTCGTGGAGGGAGAACGTGTAATGAAGGGTCTCGAGGGCAGTTTGTGGTGGTGGTAGGAATAGTGGTGGTGATGCGCGAAAACGGAGGGGTCGTCAAAGAAGGACTGAGCTTGGGTTGGATATGTTTGCCCGTCAAGTAGAAATAATTCTTCGTATCTCAGGAAAATTAAGGTAGAAAATCTTCTTTCTTTGGGAGGAAAAGTGATTTCACTGGAATCCAGCCATGAAAATCCTCGAAAAGTGATAAAGGGTATGTATGTATTACCAGATAGTTCTTTATTTTGTTTGCTCCCAAAGATCAAAATACAAAAAAACTCTTCCCAAGAAACCTGCCAATATATATATTCAAGCAACCAACGAAGGACAATAGAGACGAAGAGATCACCAAACGACTGTCATCCTCGTGTACCCGAGATCAATTGGATAAATATACAGTTGCGAGGAACCAGTTCCCTTGAAACAAGAAACAAGGAGGACACACTACCACGATAGAAGAGAAAGACGATGAGATGTCATACTGCTTCGAAGGTGGACATTAGGGGTCTGGACGAGGTCTATATAGGACTGAACCAACGACACGACCACACGGCTGGACCCGAGCAGTTATATTTTTTCCTCTTGTCCTTGTCTTCTGCTACATGGCAAGTTAAGCGTTAGCAATTATTAGGAAGACTGGGACAGACGCATCAGGGAATCAGGGATCGAGATGGAAGAGTGGATCAAAATCTGGAGACAAATGGCAGCGCTTGTTCTTCGAGCATTGAGCAAAATGTGCGCCTGGTGTTGCCATTTGAGCCGTTTGAGCCATCCATGAATATGATGACAATCAATCGAGCCATTTAGTACCAGAACTGGTCTGGGGTCTATTAAGCTCTTTGGATGTACTTGTACATTCTGGGTATTTTACTGGGGGTGGGGTGGGGAGAAGGTTTGTTGGATGATTGTTTTGGGAAGTCAAGAAAAAGCGCGGGAGAATTTCATAAACAATAATACTCCGAATAATGTATTTCGAGTATTTCGGACAGCGTAATAAATAGTTGGTCTAGTCCGTCCGGCTATCTAAGCTTGCTAGTCGAATTTTCCCCTTCATCAGTTGTTGAATGACACTCGGTTCAGTAACGCTTGCCGGGCGCCACTTTTTGCAACAACGGAGGGGAAAGGGTTGAAATGAATCCAAATGGTATACCGGCTAACTCGATATGTAAGACTGTAAGAATTTAAAATAATTAAAATTGGATCTCAAGCGCGTGTGGTGGGCATTGTGGATTGTGGGAGAATGAATGTTTGTGGTGGTGGTGTGCGCTAGGTGGATTGCCTAGGTATAGAATGTAGGGATGGGTTTAAGAAATGCTCAGGGTCTGCATAGGTTTAAGATACCTTGAAAAGTAGTAAAAGTAAGTATGGAAGAACGGAACGGGAAATGCGTATGGTAGGTAGTACATAGGTACATCGGTATCTGATCAGTGATATGGTACTTGGCAAAGGGAAGCAAAGAGAATTTGAATCATTTTATTCATAGGGTGTAATATAATGTTTGTTAAGAGCTTGAGTGGTCAATGGCTTACTAGTAAACTAACTTGTGATAGGTAGGATTCGACTCCAATTCATATGATTCAAGCTGTTCATAGCCAAATCCTTTTAGTTCCTATCTTTGGATCGTTAACTCGAATAGAATCATCCAGGTATAGTATAAGAACTAGGTGCAAATGTACCTGCGAAAAGTAGAGGAACAAGATGCCTGTCTACAACCTATAGTATTGCCTGCTTTTATGCTTAATAAAATTGCCTTTACAAATCAGTGCTTGCTAGTTCGCCTGTCATTTGCGCAATTGTGGTCGACCAGGGTTATTTTATAACGAAAACACATCGACCGCTGCAGGCGCCTGCTTTGGGAAATCTTAGCCTTCTCAAAGACGCCTTCCACACTTTCATCAACATTAGCGAATATGATCTGAAGCTTCATCTTCTTCTCTAGTGTTTCTACAGGGAAGACTCAACAACGAGGCGTTGCGACTCTAATTTTCTCTAAGTCTGTCACCTCAAATGCAACTGCCAAAAGGTGGCCGTAGTTCGACCTAAAGCCATAGATAGACCAGGGTTTCACGGCATGAAATGATGAGCATGATGAACCACCTTTTTTCGCGTCTGCGAAGAGGGGCATTTTGGTGGAGGGATGGTCATGGTCTCATAGAGCCGAACACTACAAACATCAAATTAAAACACTTGCCATCATACGTTGAGAGAAGAATTACTGAAAATTCAGAACTATCACGAGCTGAGGATGACCATCTAAGAAATATCAGCCATCGAATACTTTGACACATCCGGGAAAAAGGGCTCGTGGCGAAGCTATCACTACTCAACACTCTCACATCATGTGTTGTGGTTACCATTCATCAATTTCAAGGTTGTAGCCAGTTGATTATTTTCCATGTCGTTCTTCCTCCCCCATTTAACTTAATGCAATTTGATCTAGATATTACCCATAGCTAGCTTGGATCAGCCAAGAAATTCCTGATCATGTATATATGTGAGGTACTGTATCGGATCACTGTCCGAGGCTCCAGTAGATGTTAGAGTCGATTTGTCTCGGAGGAACAAATATCCTAAGCATGCTTGACATATGCTCAACGTCTTCTCTGTTTGTAGATAATACGATACCCCAGTTTATTCACTACTAAAAACCAATACGAGGCTCAAAAGTTATGTAACTTATGTTATTCCTCTTAATTCACGCATTTGCCGCCTTGATATGAATTTATTCCCCATCAGTCATGGATTCCGAGTCTAATTCTAATACATCATTTATTAATGGATTAGCGGATTAGAAGAAAGCGAGATGATCGCTGAAAGTCCGTGTCAATAACATTAGCAGACAGGGCCGCGGGTAGATTTTTCGGCACAGAGACACAGTGAGACACACAAATTGACTGACGAGCGGGGTCGGAATACCTTGGTGAGCTTGGTTCTAATATGCTGACTACAAATCTAAAAAAAGCTAAGAATAGTGGACACTATGGTCGAGGCCGAGTCTGTGAGTTCACGCGCGTGAAGAATGTGGAGAAGTTAAAACAAATTGAACAAATAGATTGTCCCTTTTATTTGATGTCGAATCATCCGTGGTATTATCTTAGATGGATATCATTAGCCACTACATAACTACCTGGGTACATACTATTTGTACGTACTACTATCAACTACGGTACGTACCGATGTAGTAGTAGTATTAGTCAATATGTGATCGTTTCGCTCGTACATGGCTCGAGTTCGTATTTCCCGTATGGCAATAAGATAGGTAGATATAGCCTCAATATGGCCTACGTTATCTACTTGTGCTAGCTTTACTACCTTATGTCTTGCTGACGTAAGCCTCGCTATTTTATACTACTGCATCTATTCATACTATATCATTTGACCTATACGCTTCCACTCCTCCCTCCCCATTAGATAACGGGATGACCCGCCATAAAAATTCTAGATGAGCTCTGGCATTTTATATGTTACCAAACATCGTTTGAATCTGGGTACGGAAGTTTGAACTCTGCCTCCCCGAGTGGTATAGCATGGGGAGCGACATGTTCCCATATACCTTTAATATTGTTGTCATGTATACAATGTACACATATTGCACAAGTACCCATGTTTGCAAGTTGGGGATACTACAACGGGACGGCAGTGAACACCTGGTGGCATGTGCTGTACTCAACTGGCCTATCTAGGATGAGTGACCTTGCTTCCCTTACCCCTCCAACATCAATGCAGTGTAGCATCATCCACTCCTTGGCTGATGCTTAACTCAAGAATTTTAGATTTTGACATTTTAAGAAAACTGCTCAAAGGGACTAGTATGGACGTGATCTAGAGCTACAAGGCTTCACCCATGCCTCGTTGATCCTCATCATCATCATCTGCATGTCAACGAGTAATGTGCGTTTGAAAACCTACTCAAGTGGGTTGAGCGGAGTAAAATCCACCAAGGGACCACAACAAACTAACAGGCGCCAGCACGGCGAAGACAAATATTGAGGTTGCTGTATGATAATGTTTATGATTTTGACTGACAGCCTTGCTCGCTGTGCGCAATTTGAGTATTATCGTCGCATACGCAATGACTGAGGTGAAGAATCTTGCATATGTTGCAGGAAGTATCCAGCAGACCAGTACAAATGCGAAAGTATGTACATGACTTCTTCGAACCCTCAACCCTGAGGCGAGGAATATCCTTGATACTTCAAGATAAGGTAAGAGAAGGGTCACCATGATCCATCACACAATAGCCTCACGTCCGTGATCTATATTTTATTAGTTCCCTTTTAATTCCTTGACCAGCATATTTCGTCAACAATTCTACTTTAGAATTGCGTCTTTCGGAGGGTCTCGCAAAAGAAACGGACGCAAGTTCTAACTTCATGCAAGTGATCGATAAGAGAAAACTCTCTCTCCCTAGCACACTTTCTTGTCGTCATCGAAACAAGGGAGAAGAGAAATTAAAGGAGGTCCCCAGTGTTTTATCGCCCAAACATGGACGAAATCAAGTGAAGGACCCGAGCACGGCCATTGAGTTCATGCAACTTATCCTAGGTACATGGCATTTTTTTTACTGTACAAATATATATATGTAGCAGTTTCCCGAGAGTATATGGATGTGCGATGTCAAACTTCAACCCCTTCATTTGTGACTGTACTACCTTGAGAACGTTTCCTCCCCGTTGCACTTTCGGAAACGAAACAGAGATTGAATCTACATTTGGCAGGTGACTGGATATTGAACGGTGGGGATTAGCACTATTGTGTGATGGTGGCTTTGCAGGACGTTGAACATTGCATGGAAAGGAATAAATCCCCCGAGTCAGTGATACATTTGTTGTGTTGAAAGTCCGACAAAACTATATGTGAAATATGCAATTGTGAGGTCGGAAAGTATGAAGAAATTTTCCATGCATTATTATTATCTGCAATAATAAGATGCCGAACCCTAGAACATGAAATAAGGTAGAAAATACCACGACACAATTTGCGACGTCTTTATTATTATCTTGGCCAGGTACGTAAAATTAGTTATGCAATGGTTCAACTGTCCCGATTTAGATAATTCATGGCCGGTAGACTTCGATCGTCCTGTCGCTTTCGGCTCTTACGGACCTGGGCGACTGGATCTCGATAGTACCTATCTCACTAGATACATATGTATTGTAGATACTTTACCTACTTCGGCCTTCCGCATCCATCCGTGACGATGTACTCCATATCTGCCGACATCTCTCCTCGAGTATATGTTTTATTAGACTCGTTTAAGATGATTCTTCGTACCACTCTCATTCTACTGATCAAGTTCCAGATCACTGTACCCCTTCATCAAACAGTCCAGGCAAGCGAAGTATAGGTAGAGAAGCGGATATTTGACCACGACTGAGCATTCACCGACATGAATGAGTGACATGGTCGTTTGAGAATGGTCCGATGAAGTACTTCCCCGTATCGGAGAAAACCTGGAAAAAAAAGGGCGGCCTTATCCACCACCAACGCACCCGGAGTGAATCATCACGACCACGACGGTCATCATCAAATGAAGGGGTATACCAACCTCATTATACGTAACCACATATTCAACCAACCAAAGTAGTTATCAGTAAATTGAACTGTGTTGTCAACTTGAAGGAAGATGTGTTTTAGGAATGAATCAATTGAATTCTTCTCCATACCGTACATGCTTCCATTCTCTTCCTCCAAATTTACCACCTACCATGTCGAGATCTTCCATAGATCCCCACTTCACACTTTTTTTTCTTTTTCTATCCTCCACCAAGGACTTCACACAGACATTGCCAGCCATAAGTAGGTTCAACCTAAAATAATATAGCAACCAATGATCTCAGCCTTTTATACTCATCACATTCACACTTAACCATCTAACCTAACCTTCACCCTTCATTTTTATCCTTAAAGACCTAGACTTCCCACTTCTTGAACGATCAAAGCTGTCAGCTTGTACTGACTGTATCAATCATTTCAAATTCCCTTTTCATCGCTTTATCCATGCTGCCAATGCCATGCAACCAACCAACATTTCGAAGTACGCATTCGGGAAAGCCGGACAATATCAGTGAGTGAGCGATAAAAGTCGGAGTCTCGGCCATTTTACTATCTGGGCAAGGCAAACTGGGTATAAAGAATACCTTGGTAGAGATTATATATTCTATATTCTACCACACAGCCGGACGCGTCCACATCATACTCCGTACTTCTAAAAGTGGGTGGAAGATGTTGATGGCTTGGGAGGGGCTTGGAGGGCTTTGGCTTAGATGATTAGATGATTAAAGTTGGATGGCTTTGAAAAAGAGTCGTATGAAAGCCCAGGTATGCTGAAAATGTAATAATGTTTAGCTGATGGCGGCTGATTCATTGTTTGTTCGAGAAATTGTTTACTATTCTATTACTTTTTCATTACTTACTTTCATTACTTACATATTACTTACACATTACTTACACATTACTTATACATTACTTACACATTACTTACATCACTTACTATTACTATACTCCCATACTCTACTCTACTCTACTCTATCTATCTAATCCCAAACCAACAAACATATTAAATTCTACATACAACTCAAACAACTTAACTCAAACCAGATTATAGGTCCTGACATTTATTTATCATATCATATCATTTCAATTCAATTCAATTCAATCTTACTCAATCCTATTCAACCTTTTGACCCTTTTATCCCTCGGAAAAGAAACTCACCCGTACTGTGCTGTACCAAGTACTCCGTATACCGAAAAAGAAGGGGGTTTATCGTTATCGCAACCGATTACATTCCAATTCTTAACCCATACCGGATTTGCGCAAAGGGGCAAGTCGGCGGTCAGTTTTATCTCGTGCATCAATCTTCATTCACTTGACTGTATCGTACAACATTCATTCTGCATAGCAGTGATGCAAAGTAGATGATATTAAGTGTCTCCGTAAAGGGACTGAGAGTTGTTTCTCTTTGATTTTGATTTTGATTGTCTTAGTTATTGCTATTACTTGCTATTTACCATTGTTTTTTGGTTGTTTTTATTGCTCTCACCGTACCCCAATCGAAACAATGTCCAATTACCATGGAAATCATATATCAAGATCTAGGTCCAAGGTCAAACCTGTTTTTAAAAAACTGATACAAAGCGAAAAGAATTCACTAGATCTGGATCGGCCTGCAGCGGAACAAGAAGATGCCCTCGGGATATTTGATTATGGTGCTGGCTACAGTTCCCGTTCCTCTTACGACATTGCATACAACAGTCGAGAAGGAGGCAGAAGGGGTTTTCATGCTCGTTCAACCAGCGGCACATCTCAATTTTCAACAGCAACAACAGGCAGTGGCCCACGTTCCGGATCATTCGTACATCCTTTCCAGCAAACACCCAGACCTTACACTCCACCATTAGGTGCTTCTTATCAAAACTCAATTCGCGAAAGTGAAGCAACAAACAGCAGCCCTGCACTTACCGAAGATGAGGATCAGTTACGGCATACTTTCCGTAGTACAACCAATTTGTCAAATCAAGCAAACTCTATGAGCGGTTCAACAAATCCTATCTTGCAGCAAACCCTAAGAATTCAAACAAAGCTGCCTCCGACCTCCTCAAAACTTGCTCTAGCAACCTCACGTACAAGTCTCACTCTATCCCCTGAAATAACCTCACCACTCGACAACATGTCACCCACTTCACCGTCTATCCGACGATCTATGGAAGGATTTCGAATTCGAAGTCGCAGTGATGTTGATAATCGTCTGCGATCGGAAACAATACAAGAGGCACGTCGCAAGTTCCAAGAGAAAGAGAAAGCCAAAGAAGAAAAGGCAGCAAGGGAAGAAATTCGAGCAATGGAGAAGAAACAACAAAAAGAGGCAAGGCAGATTGAAAGAGGACATCGTCGTTCATCTGCCAGTGACAATCTACCTACAAGATCAAAGCGCTCCAAGTCTGACCTTACTATACATGAGAAAAGTGAAGGACTTTATGGACAGAGTTATAATACTGCAACTATTTCTACTCCCCCATTTCTTTCCGAGGAACATGGTTCACCAGGAGGAAGAAGTCATACCACAATGTCAAATACCAAGAAGAAAACGCACAGTGCTTGGACAAAACTCATGATGTGGTTAAGGACTCGGTTCATGCGACTGGGTAAGAAGACTAGCAGGAAATAACATTTTTTGTTTTGATTGATGGACTAGGGATATAGATGTGAAGAAACCATACACCCAACCTACATGTCTATCACTGGGTATTCCTCACATACATATCCCATTCATTCTCCATCTCCTGGATAAGGCTTCCTGTCCACCTTCTTACTCTCTTTAAACATAATTTCTGGATTTATTTTGTCCTCTGGACAGGTGTTAGGCAGGTTATTCATACCAGAGGACCGGCATCGAAAAACTCGACTGCTTTTGTTTTTTCCCATCACATGCGACACATCAGCGAGGCGTTTTGGATCATTCGTTTTTTTTTAAAAGTACATCAAAGTACTTCTTTCTGGGAACAGGACCTCTGGTTAGGGAGATTTTACATATGGGTGTTTGATGGGGTTGGATTCTTTGATCATTTTCCTTTCATTGCTGGGTGAAAGTACCTTGCTTGCTCTTTGCATGCACATGGAGGAACTTCAGTTTTTAGGAAGTGTGTGCCTTTCTATACTTGCTTGGGAGGAGGGATTTATGGGGGTGTCTCTGTTCTTAGATCGGGTGGGTGGGAATTGCTTGGGGATAAAGATTTGATTTGCTTTTCTGGTGATGGAATGAGTGCAATGGTGATTGAGAGTGAAAGTGGAAGTGGAAGTGGCTGGCATGCCTTCATGTGGCTGTCTTTGAATAGTATGGGATGGGATGGGATAGGATAGGATAGGATAAGGTGGTATGCTTGGGATAGATAGAATAAGCTCAATGAAGAGAAATTCCTTTTTATTTTTTTCTTGGCTTTTGTGTTTGTGAATGAGTGAGTGAGTGATTCAAATATAATCACGAAAACCCCACCACACCACCTCCCCCCCACCTTCTTACACTACATACACCATTGGGTGGGTGACGTCTTTTCAAAACCCATGGGAAAGAAAGCAGAGGAAAGAACTCAGAATTAATGTTTGATAATATAAACTCCAATTCTGATACAAAGATTACTTGCTTCTCAGTACCGGAATAGCATTCTTCAGTAGTAAGATGAATGGATGCTTGCTTGCTTGCTTGCTTTAGTAGGGATTTGAAGTTGGGATTGGAAGTTGGGATTCTGATGAATTTTCTGGTTTTTTGGATGTGAAGGAGGAGAAGGAGGAGAAGGAGGAGAAGGAGGAGAAGGAGGAGAAGGAGGAGAAGGAGGTAGGTAGGAAGGATACTTGGTCTGTTTAAGTGGGTGAGTGAGTGAGTGAGTGGGTGAGTGTATGGCTTAGGAACAGCAGGATGAAAAATTGAGTGGGTTTATTTATGCTTCTTTGTTATAACTTGATCATGATATGGAACTGTATGAAGTGTGAGGAATCACTGATACTTATGCTAGAGCTAAAGTGCACGCAAAGTGAAGAAACTATTGAATTCTCTAAAAACACCACTACAACAGAAAAAAACCCAAAATCGAAGAACAGAATTATTATATCACCATGCTATGTATGTATTGGGTTGAATTAGAGAACTGTATTTCACCGTACAAATGTTCCTGAGCAGAGCAAAGCTCAAGACCTCACAGTAGCATTCCAAGCCGAATACCGCACAATCTGTCGAAAATGTCCATAGAGACCAATACAGCTTCCTAGAATCAGATAAAAGGGGTATAGAATCGTAAACTTGATCATCATGCGCTTGGTAACGAATTCAGATAATACGAAATATGTTATGGCGAGACTTCCGATTAGGCAGAGAGTTCTATGGATATCAGTATCGTGATGAGTAGGTTTGATTTGATTTGAAGTGGGTGTGTAAGGAAGATGGTTTACATACCCGATGATAAATAACCACTCTGAAGCGGGAAATTCGAAGAAAATAAGATTTTTCAACTGGGTGCCCGTTTTGGGAAATCCGGTAATGAGGAAACTTATCATTAGGCATGTATATTGTGACACGAGATAATAGCTCAATTCTCGGATTAACAGTAATGAGAGGAGACCGAATCGCGTGAGAAGGTTTCGCTTCTTGTGTGCTGATTTCTTGTAGGCCAATACGCAATGGCGATAACTGGCTTGGGTCCAGCCTTGAGCCCATCGGAGACGTTGTTTGAGAAATGATTGGAAGGTTGTGGGTGCTAGTTCGTATGAGATGACGTTTGGTTCGTGGACACAGATGGCGCCTTGTTCTAGGGCGCGTAAGGCGGAATCGATGTCTTCTGTTAACATACTTGCGTCCATTTTTAGATCGCGGAGGAGATTGGCGCGCCAGTAGCCATTGGAACCTATGGAGATGTTAGAGATGTTGGAGATGTTAGAGATGCTAAAGCAAATGTGCAAAGTGAAATGTGGAGGAGGATAAGGTATATTTACCGGTAAATAGTCCATAACCGAATAATGCAGCTCGGCCGGGATGTGATGTAGCATAGATCTTGTCGAATTCTACCGCAATCATACCTGTCAAGAATGTAGCCTTGGAATTTTGAATTACACATCGTCCTTGAACGCAATCAACTTCTTCATCAGCTAGAAACCGCTCAACTGCCCACCGCGGGCCATGTGGATGGGCGTAATGATCACAATCAAACAAAGCAATGATTTGTGCTCCAGTATATAAGGTAAAGAAGTAATTAAGATTATGTGCTTTAGAAGTCGAGTCTGGCACTTTGATTATTCTCAATCGGTTAATTTTCGCAGCGAGGTCGTTCATCTCAGACTCGACGGGCTCGATAGGTTTGGGTGTGTTGTACAATACGTTGATCCGAATCTTATCTTCTGGGTATACGATATGATCCAAAGCGTAATGAATCCTATCCATGATGATATCTTGCTCGTTGGGAAGATATGCGACGATAACAAGATCCAATATCAAGAGTTGATGATCGGGCGTGGGAAATTTCCAACCATTTTGCTCCACATCGTAGAGTGCCTTCCTTGCAATCCTGTTGGGCTTCAAACTACATATGGCTTCCATGACATTCATAGCTGCTGTATAGGAATTCGTCGAAAGATAGATGAGCCAAAAAATCTCTATCAACTTTGGTGTACAAAACATGTAAAGGCATGTTGAGAATATGAAATAGGAGATAATTAGGAGGAATGGGGTCCAATCTAACAAGAAAGCTGAAACTCTAGACACGGTAGTGCGTAGAGAAGCAGGTCTTGAGGAACTGATTAGCTTCGGCATCTTGCGAGAACAAACAGAGGTTTGAAAGTACTAAATTTGCACAAGGAAGAAATGTGGGAAAAAGGCTCGTGAAGGTATGGAAAGATATCAACAAACATACAACGCTTTCTATTCATTTCGCGCTCCGTATGAGATTCAAAACCGTGAACGAGATTCATCTTGATGTAGTCTTGGTATAATCCATGAATAGCATCATACCCAAGCTGATCAAACTATTGAAAGCAGGCGGTGGTCCGCAACATTGCTTACTTGTTGCAATTAGAGCATCCGGATATTGAGAAGGTAGAGAATATGATATGTCAATTCCGTAAGAGACTTATTGTCTCAAAGCTCAACACTGGGCCTTCAGATGTTCTAGTTCTAGACTTCTAGATAGCTCTGCCTCTCTTGAATGGCGAGAGATGTTTGGTACTGATTGTTTCAAGCCACTCAATAAACATAGAGGGCTCTCTTGAGTGGTGAAGTCTCGACTCATTATCTAAGTAAATAGTAAAACAGCAATTTGAAAATTACACACTAGGTACAAGTATGTGTTGGGAGGTTGGTGTTTGCGGGTGGGGAAGTCATAAATCTGAGTTTGTCGCTGGGGGGAGTCCGTCGGGAGCTGAGATGCCACTGGATGATGGGCCGCTGGGGCCGCCGAGGCCACCGAAGCCCCTGTGGCGCTTGGCACGTGCGGGGCTGTAACTGTTGGTTGAAGCCAAAACTTTTTCTTCGACCGCCCGTGAAGCCTGCAAAATTCGCAACATCCGTTGTAAGTACTTACTGTCTAAGAAGTCCTTGGTAAACAGTAAGTTACTTCTCATTCCACTCCAAGTCTTCCCAAAAAGCAAAACGTAAATAAGACATGATGGATTGTGGTCGCCCGCCTCAGCTCTCGAGGAGGATCTGGGCATTTGAATTTGACACCCACCACAACTTATGGGCGTGCGTTTTAAGATTTATCTTGTGGTATCCTTTTGACAAGTTGAATTCATGATGAAGGTTAACCTCGAAGGTTTTTTTTTCTATCGTTACTTGTTGCTCTTGTTATCGACCATGTACACCCTTTCCATTCTGTCTTTACTCTTTACTATTGCGTTCTCCGTCTATGCCCAACCTTCTTCTTCCCCTATCGTTTCTTCGAATGGTGATTGCTCGTGTGGATACTATGATATCGTGAATGGAAACCTCTTCACGGAATCTCTAATAGTTTATTTCAATGAAACCGATACTCTTTCCGACAACTTCATACTTCAGTCATATGAAAACAGATATGAGAAGGATTACAACAGTATATTTCGTCAAGGTTCCAATCCTACAAACATCAACTTTCTTAACAGTTCGTTATTCACGTCCGATAACGATGAGTCCTGGTCTCTACCTTCATCCAAATCACGTTCCTCACGGCAGATTTCGTCAAACTCTCCGCACCGGAACGTTTCATCTACGATTGGTGGAGGAGGCGAGGACTCTTCAACTGCCAATGATCCAATATCATCGCCCTCGCCATCGGGTAGACCTTTCACGTCGTCCCTGAAATTATCAGTAGATCCACCGAATAGTGATCACTTGGTAACAGGTGGTGGCATACGAACTGTGAGGCAGGATATCAAGTATGGCTCAGCACGTGCTCATCTTCGTCCTTCAAATCAGGGAGTTGGGGGTACTTCTCTCTCAATGATGTTTCGATATAATGAGACAGAATCAATGGAAATCAATATCATGAACACCAACCAAAATTCGACTTCTTGGGTCACAAGTTTGATTCATTCGGAATTTCCAGATCCATCACTTGGCACAAACTTCAGTACTTTTGCCGGGAAGAATATCTCACTGTATGATTACAACGAGTTTCGACTGGATTGGACGGAGAGTGAAGTTAATTGGTATATCGGAAGCGTTCTTATCAGATCAATTTCCAAGAAGAATGACTCCGTACCATCAACTCCCTCGCCTTTCTTTATCAAGCATTGGTCTACAGGAAATCCATATTCGATGCAAGGCCCACCCATTTCTATCTCAGATGCAAACGTTGGGTGGGTTCGACTCTTCTTCAATTCGTCATTGATGAATTCTACAGATCATGCGAATTTCAACGCTCAATGCAACCTTACTGCCGCATGTTCAATAGACAACACTACTTTACGAGGCTCCTCGCTTTTCCCGTCAGCCGCTTCAGATCCATGGGAACAGCGTATTGCTCGTGGTACACTTCGATGGGTAGCTATTTGGTTCAGCATAGGCTGTATAGTAATTACTCTGACAGCTCTAGTAAATGCTCTGCTTAAGCTCAAAGTCTTCAAGAAGAAAGAGGAGGAGGTCCAACATACTCCAGAAGACGATAATGGTGTGATGAGCCCTCCTTCTTCACCCTACACACATTGCACAAATGCAAGCTTGACTCCTGCACCATCATATCGTACCAGAATTGAATCCTATAACTCGGAATCATCAACTTTAATATCTTCATTCAATTTTTCATCCGCAAGCCATTCAGTTTCTGGCGAACGAGGCTTGAGTGGCATTGGATCTATTGATCAAATATACAGCAAAGTCGGCCCCGGATGGAATACTCGCAGAAATAGTTCAGGCGAGAACAGTGACAATGCAATGTCTATCAATGAACTACCTTCTAACCAACCTCCCTCATGGTCCAACTCGCCCACCGCTAGCCGATTCGATTTTAATCTCAATGAAAAGTCTAGACGACTCTCGGGGCTTAAGAATACTACCACTGTAGACACGTTGGACAATGCAGCACTTGATATCGAATCGAACGTCATAGAACCACAGCGTCACAAAAATGTCCAAACTTGCATTGATGCCCATCAAGATAGAGAGGATACCACAAATGTATTTCCCACATCGAAATTCTCGACAAATGAAAGTGCATCCCCCATCCAAAACAGTCGAAGGGTGGACCACTTGGCCGGTCTTATCACAGTCGCAGCAATCAACGTGACTGTCCTTCACTTCTGCCTAACTTTCGTACCGGCCGTCATTGCCCCCGGTGCCTTTGCCCACTATCCAGCCGAAATATGGATCAATAAAACCATCATACCTTTTTTCCTCAATCAAGGAGCTCTCGGTCTTTTTTTTACAACCTCCGCTCGATTCCTCGTTACCCCTTTTCTACGGGATGGAGACCTCTCTTCCATATCTCAGAAGATAGTCAGTCGAGTATTTCAAATCATGTTACCTGTTCTCGCGTTCGTCTTTCTAGAATACTTTCTCATCCTCTCGGGAGCAACGTATTACCTGCCTTTCTTGCCATCAATTACATGGAGCACCTGGCCTTATGTTACGTCCTTTCCGCATATTGGATATCTTCTCAATGAAGTTATCGCACTCGCATACACAATCCCAAACGCAGTTCCTCTCATAACTTTCAACTACTGTACCGGTGTTCTCTGGACCATTCCTGTAATAATACAGGGGTCATGGACCACACTTCTCGCCATCCTTCTGATAACTTCTATTCCAAACCCCAGCAAACGTCTCCCTTTCTACCTTTTCTCTCTCCTCATAAACTGGTATTCGCTCTCCTGGTCCTCCTTCTTTTGGATCGGCATTCTACTCACCGATCTCGAAATTACTTACCACATCCCAAAATACCTGCACAAACATCCTCTCATCTACTATCCTCTTATTTTAACCCTCACAATTCACGCCCTCCTAGCCCTAAGCGCAGATACTTTCAACCAATGGCTAAACTACAGTATCATAGCTAAAGAAACGCTCATTCATCCGGACCCAAGCACAGGTCTCCCGGCTACTATCACTCATAATTCCGGATACCCAGGCTATCCAGGCTACTGGGTCCCTCATTTCAATGGTCTCATCTTCTGTACCGCAATTCAATGCCTCGCATCTATATCCCCCTTCGTCCAGTCATTTCTTTCCGCTAAACACCTCATGCTCTTATTCCCACACGTTTTTAGCATGTATCTATTCCATGGTATGATATTTTGGTCCCTTGGTGCTTGGGTCTGTATTACGCTCAACAATATCTTACCGTATTGGGCAGTATTGATTGTGACGGCCGTTGTCTGTTATACGGTGTTGTTTTTATCATTACCATTATTATCATTAATCGCAGGATTATGCGGGAAAGGGTTAGCAGGGGATATCAAGAGAGATTCAAGGAAAGAGCCATTGCGGGGGAGACCAACGTTAACACCATTTGGGAGGGATTGGTTGGACCGGAATGGGATGGTTGACGGGATTCCTGTTGTGAGTGGTGCAGCACCGATTGCGGAGAATGAGGTTGAAAGGACGGGAAAAGGGAAAGAGAAGATGAATGGGGTATAGATCCGGATTATCGAATGTGAGGAGGGAGTTGTGCAAGAACCCACTATTAGTCCTACCGATAAGATGTTGAAGGGCAAGTTCGCCGAGGGTGAGGTGCATGTCAACGGAAACAAGATTATCAAGGCTTGAGAAATGTATGAAGGGCTCGTAGTTTTTTTTTTTTTGCAATGGTGGTAATTTTTGGCGGGTAACATATTTACCTAAAGTACATAATATTTCTCTTTTGAGGAACAAACTTAATCTCTTCAAAATATCAATTCTTTATTACCATATCATCTATCATTTATCAATGCTTAATCTATGCCTCGAAACCAATGCTACTATTCACAACATCTAAAGACTTTAAAGTTGGGACCGGAAGTCATTATCTCGTTTTGAACTATTGAAGCCAGGAAGCTGGGCTGCATCAATTCTGAGAGCTTTGACATGACCTGTGGATCCAATACTGGAATTATTACCCCCTTTCTTTAACCCGAGACAAGTCTAGTCAAGTCTCGGAAGTGTTTGTTTTTACATAAGACATTACAGCTCGCGTCTAAGGTGTGAGATAGTCCGAACAGGGCTTTCAATAGTGTGGATTGCAGGTTAGACTATCAGGGAGCCTGGTTATTGGAATTCTCACTCGGAGTGAGTATCAAAGCTTACTCCAGGTAAATATTTGAAGTCGCCTTTAGAAGACTCTTTTCCAATCAGCACTGAATTGCACACCTCTCGGTATAATATTTAGGGATCCGTGTCCGACTATAGCGAGTGAGATTTAGAACGCCAGGAAGACCGATTGCGATGACCACGATGAAATCACTTTCTTTACCGCAACCTCCCAGTACTCCCCAATCGACATACCTTCTAGGCCTGCGCGGCTTTCTCATAACGCAGGCCTTTCTATGGACATTTCTACAAACATTTGTTCCTGCTACGGTCAAGAGCAATATCGTTACATTCCCTCCAGATACACCGACCTATCAAAACCTCATTCGCAAGATTCTGTCGCCAATCTTCTGGAACGAATCGCTCATATACTCGGCATTTATTTTCTTATCTGCAAGAACACTTTGTATCTCCTTCATTAGCTCTCCAACAAAACAAACCATCACGTCTTCAATATTTCGACGTTCGTTTCGCCTTATTATTCCAACAATCTTCTCCCTTTCTCTTATCACTCTGCTTTCGCACACTACATCTACCGATTATTTCACCACCCTTTTTATAACCCACACCGCGAACGACAGCATCCAAACTCCCTATACTCTCTCCTCACCTGTCCCCCTTACCCTCTTCAACTCCATTTTCACTCTCTTCCTCTCCACTTCCCACGCACCTTTACACAGGCTATCCGCCGTCCGCGCTTTCCCTTCCGCAACACTTTCAATCCTTCCAATCCTCTACTCACAATCCTACACCCTTTACATCACCACCCTCATAATTCCTTACACACGACCCCTCTGGCGCCTCAAATACTCCCCCCTCTTCCTTTTCACCGCCTACTGGGTATCCTCCTACTCATTCATATCCATCAGCGGCCTCCTCCTCACCGATTCCCTTCTTCTCTCAAATTCTCCCCTACTCCTTCTTTCTAGAACCGGATTTCTATTGCCAAAACGACTCACTAAGAAACGAGTGCCGTCTTGGATTCCCTACACTCTCATCCTTCTGGTTGGAATAGGTCTCCAATATTTCTACATCACCTCGGATTCCGAGGTCAAAACGGCAAATGCGGAATTAAAAGCACATACAGATATTTATGGTTCGTCGGGTGGATTAAACACGACTCCAGATTTGAAGGAACAAACGCCCAGAATTGCCGATTGGTTAATTTTATGTGGAGGATTTTTGTTACTAGAGACGAGGAAAGGAGTGCAAAATTTATTCAAGAATACTGCGATGGTTGCTCTTGGAAGGAGAAGTTTAAGTAAGTGGTTATTTTCTGTATATTCGTGAGCTGTTGGGCTAATGGATTTATAATGAAGGTTACTTCTTGACGCAATCGATTGTTATCTATTCGGCAGCTATTCCTTTGTATCTTCATCTTGTCGTAGATAAAGATGTTTCGGATATAGCGGCTACTTGTATTTGTTTTGTGATTTCGGTATTGGGGACCCTTGGGTGTGGAGAGATATTTTATAGGGGGGTGGAGATTCCGAGTTTGTGGGCGGGAGTGTGGAGTTGGGGTTGGATAAGGAAATGAGGAGAATGTGTCGTGTTTGTTAATAAGATAATGTTCTGGTGGATGTTAATGTTGATGTTGCATGTAATATAGAGAATTATGGGGTTGAATTATGACACTCGTGTATTGTATATGGACTTGGAGTTTTGATGTTTCTCAATTAGCTTCTAGCTTGAACATGAATAGTTTTCGTCTCATATACTTTAGTTCAATGGCATGATTGCGCAAGATGATGATGATTTTAGATTCAACCAATAGAGTAGCATGCTGATTCTTATTTGATAAGGGTGGGATGAGAATAGGAAGGAGTTTGAAATGGAGGCGAATAAGGAAGGAACTTTCTGGATTGGAGGTATGGCAATTGAGGATATGATCGATGTATTTTGTGTACAATTCAGTTGGCCATTCCAAAGCATGACTGGGATCGAGTGATAAGTGACATCACTCTTGCAGTAATTTATCATCTTTTTTTGCTTCAACTCAAAGATCTACGGACACAACCTTCACTTCTGAATATGACAACTTGAACTGATCAGTGAATGACGAAAGTAAATACCTTTATGCATTGGTGTTTGCTATGACTACAACCTGAAATAAATACAAAAAATTCATTCCTCCCATTATTTAAACAATATACTCCAACTAATTAGAATATAAAAACAAAAAAAGACTCCGCCCATGCCCCCAAGGGCCGCCGAAAACCACAAACAAGCCTCATCTAGCGAAGGATGAATCCCTCAACTCTTCTACCAAGATGGCGATGATGACCAAGCACTGGGAGTATCCCAATCCTCAATCCCATAACCTTGTGCTTCTTCAAGGCACTCTTGGGCTTCGTAAAGGCGGCGTTGTCTGCTCACCTTTGAAGCAAATCTTAGCTTCCTAGAAGAGTCGAGGACCATCTCCTCGCCCGAATCCGAGACCCTAAGAATGTCTGGGAGCTTGTTCGCCAAGACCCAGAGCGTCCACGCAGCGTCGTTCCCTGCGTTGTGCTCCCATCCATTCTTGATGGTCGCGTCGTACCCCCAGACCAAGTTGAGGAGGCTTCGGCCGTTCTTACTTCCCGGCTCGAGATGGATCGCCTGTGTATCCACCGCGTCCGGGAAGTAAGGGTCAAAGGCGTCGATCCCCGCCTTCTCCAGAAAGGCTTGGTCATTCTGGATGGCATGACCGACCAAGACCACTTGTCCGTATTTGGACTCCTCTTCAATGAGCTTTTTGATCAGCCCATTGACCTTGGCAAGCTCGTGGAACTCGGTGCGGCCATATTGAAAGGCGACCTTTTCACCTTGTTTGAGCTTTCCAACTCTGGTCTTGTATTTTTTGAATTCCTTGATGTATATGTGGCGGAATTCGGTGCCGGCTTCTGAACACGGATCCTTTGCGAAAAGGACCGCATTATCTCCGGTGGCTCGGAGAGTCGAGATGCCGATTTGGGTCGGCGTTGAGCGAGGATAGACCTCACCATTGGCATAGCACTTGAAGTCGTGCGTAGTTGCCTCCAAGTCGATGGCGATGAACACGTATGCCTTGACTGGCAGTTTTGTGTTCATCACCTCATCGATGGAGGTGGATGCCATTGAGGTCGATAGCTCATCGACAGAAGCGGAGGAGAAGGAAGGGGAGGGCGAGGGAGAGGAGGAGGGAGCGGAAGAAAAGGAGGCGAGGGAGGAAGAGACAGCGGCGACAGAAGAGGGGGAGGCGGGGGAGGAAGAGGGAGCGGCGACAGAAGAGTAGGAGCGGCGTCCAGACATCTTGAAAAGAAGTATAAAAAAATAAAAAATGTAAAGAAGTTAAGTTAAATGATTGATCTTGTGCTACTAAGATCGGACAATCGTGAGATCAAGAGATACAGATTCAAAAGTGTGGGTTTTGTAAATGATGTAATTGATCGAAAGATTGTTAGCTGAAGAAGAAAAAATCCTCTGCAGGTCTGGGAAAGTGGCTCTTTTATAAGATTCCTCTCCAGTAGTCCAGTACGGTGCATGGCTCATGGTGGGTGAAAATTTTGGAGACTAACCTCATTTTCGAAAATTAACTTCATCTAAAAGATACTATCATGAACAATAGCTTTGAGAAGACCAGCTAAGAGATACAAGCTTTGTGCTAGAACTAGCATTTTGAGCTAATCGCAAATGCCGCTGCGGGGGTGAGAAGAGGAGTTTTCCGCTTATGTACACTGTACCCGACTGCGGATTGCAATTCAGCATGAAGACAACCTTGATCGTCGAACTCGGTTTGAATTGCAAACCCATGGCAACCATTGAATCCATTCGGCGAAGCGAAATCACTGTTCGAAACATTAAAGGATCTCAGAGCATTGAGTTGCCCTCAAAGATTCAGAAACTTCTGCCGTCGAATTCAAAACCCAGCCCAGACCATCAAAAGCCGGTGAATGGGATAGAACCATGACGCAATTAAACTAGAAAACTTCTATGAAACGTGGCAAAAGTATGTCTATAGTAACCTTTTTGAGTCGTCAGAAATCAAGCCAGATCTACCAGACGAAGGAAGCTAGACCTTTAAAAAAACGAAGTATGTGAAGCCAAACGTTCACAATATCTCTGAGCATATAGCGACGAAGCTAAAGAGTGCCAAAATGCGGCAATTACTAGCAAACTATGCCTTCTCAGTCACTTGATTGAAAAGATTTTATGCAATGCCCTTAGGATTGAGCTTCCGGCACTATGTACGGTATTTGCAAATTAGCGTCTTTTGTAGTTCAACGGTTCGCGAATCTAGCAAAAGTTTATGACTGGCTCGATTATTAGTCACCCCCTTTTGGTTAGGAAGGTGCGTGACTGGTAAACTAAGTACTCAACGTCTCGTCGATTTTTCTTCAGATCGATACCTGCACGTCATAGACAAAAAGTTATCATTTGAGCCAACTCAGAAGGAGATAGGGCCTACAGTAGTCTGGACTCGTATCTGATAATGAGATATCTTGATCACTTTAATCATTTGAGAATTGAAGTTATTTGGAAGGTTATGAGTCACTTGAAAGATTGAAACCATTTTGGAAGAATGAAATGTATCTGTAATATTGAAATTATCTACCTTCGTAGAGCAATATAGTCACGGGAGTGATTAAAATGTTTAAGTCTGGACTGCAGTCTGCCATATTGAACACCTAGGGAAGTGTGAAATCATGGATATGTATCATTGATGAGTTAAATGTTGAAAGGGTGAATTATGAACGGGGGAGAACTTTGGCGACTGAGTCATATGCTCAGAGATGAATGGATGCTCATTCAGTCTTCGATTGAAGCTTTTTGGAGGGTGTAAGCTGATCGATGAGATCATTGGAATGTTGGATCCGTAAAAGCACGAAGTCTGACAAGTTAGCCCGGATAATAGAGGAATTTGACAGTTATGAGAGGCACCAAACTTCGGCAATCGCCATGCGATCTGGTATAATTGTGTAAATGCTCGTTTCAGATTAAAAGAGATAAGATTAATGAAATAGAAATGATTCCGTGTATCCCCTTCTATCAGACCCACCATCCTAGTAACTCCGTACAATCCAATCCTCCCGTTAGTATGTCCTATTCTAAATACCTAAAGATTCCTGATGTTCATTATGGCCGATACATCCATTCCCTTTCATTGAAAATGATTTCAAATTCGACATTGTCGAATGTCCCTACTGCGGCATATAAGTCATGCATTCCTTCCAATCCTGTAACGGGAAGATCTTCGACAGAATCGCCCTCTTCATGAAGATTCCATCCACCATCCTTTTTGCCGTCTCTGGTAAAGAAAATCTCAACATTGATAGGAGTTTTAGCCGTGGTTTGTGCTGGCCCAGAATCATATGCAGGAGGACTGTTGACATTTCGTGGAGTGAAGGTCATTCCGATTCCGAGAGTCTGGCCGGCTTGAAATTTATTTGTAAAGTCCTTACCGCCCCATAGATCGTTGACATATTTGTGACCATCATCTCCATGAACACCCAATGACCCTCGGTGCCAACCAGGCAATCTGAAAGTTGGATATGGCTGTGCAACAAATCCCAATCCTAGAGTTATTTCCCCACGATATCTGTTTGGTATTTTCACCTCGTAGTATATTGTTTTGCCGATTTCCGTTTGTAAAGGTGAATGCGCGTATACGGAGTACAACGGAAGCGTAGAAATAATGCATGAATCCTTGCTGTTCGACTTTGTCTTTCCAGCCCAAACACCCTGTCGCAGACGTGAAAGATCACCATTGTAAGATCTTGGCTTAATGACACCGATGTTTCCAGCATCAAGTGCTTCTAGAGCAGCTTGTGGGAATTGTACTGGCGGTCCCAAAGGATTCTGTTCACACCATGCTTTTCCTTGTAGTGCCTCTTCTTCTGTAGCGTTGTTTGCATCGCTTCGTTGGTAACCCATAGATGGGGGAGGCGGCAGAAGAGATGTGTCGGGGACTGCGGTTTGCCAATCGTGATATGGCGCTTGAGCTTGCGACGGTGGTGGGCCCGAAGGAGGGGTATATTCGTGCGAAGGTGGGGGACCGGGCGGGGGTAGATATTGCTCGTTATAAGGTTCAGGTCTTTTTGACGGTGGTGGTCCCGCTGGGGGAGAGTAAGATTCGGTCTGCGGCATTTTAATCGAGCTCTTTCCTTGAGGTACTGCGTTGAGTGGTCGTGAATTGAGGTTGCCGTTGTCAAATCCTGATGGTGCTTCGCCTTTCAATTTGCTTCCGAAACACATATTCAAGAAGTTTACGGAGGTTGTTGTAATCGAAGAATCAAGCAATGGTTATTAGCATGAAATCGTTGGTTCATGATTTGATTCACAACTTGTGGTGAAGGGCTGTGCAATCAGTATGGAGTCATACGAATCGAATGGTGTGTTTCCAACGCGCTAAGTAAGCGCGGTCACGCTTTCTACCATCCCATTGCCCTGAACAAATATCACCAAAACGCTCAAAATGGCCTGATATATTATATCACCTACATATGTAGTGTTACTGTCTCAAAGACCTAAATTTCCATCGGAATTACCCACTTTTGCAGGATGCAGAAAATTTCGGTATGTTCCGAATATTTTCGTGTCAAAGGAGAGAACATCCTTTGACCTGATGTTAGAATGATGGATCGACCTGTGGATTTGATAGCCAATGGAGTATCTGTTGTAGGGGAATGAATCGCTTTGTTGCTGGGTAACTTCCGTTGAAAGAAATGCTTTTACTATTGTACTTTTTAATATAAATTACTACTCCCAGCAGATATGGCTCTTGGCCGGCCAAAAAATACGTCATGGCGACACATCGCTCTGGTTCGTTCAGAATATCAGTTCATGTTAGTATTATCAATATAGTAAGGGCCCAATGAGGCTGACGGTACCAATTTTAGTATCCCGACTGTAACGATTCGGAATTTCCCACATTCCAACAACTTCTGCGCAACCAAGATGCTGCTGCGGATCTGATAGCTAAAAAAGCTGCGTCTTTGCCATGGATTGGTCCACCTAAAGGAGGCTTCGTCATCAATGAGAATGGATATTCTCGTCCTTATGTAAACGCTACAATATTTGCACAAGCAGATGCCTTTGGGAGAGCTACCGTTGCCTATGAGGTACATGGGGATATCCTCGAGAAGTACCTCGACATGGGTGGGGATCGAAGCAAGTTGGGCTGTCCAGTCACAAATGAACTGTGGACTTCTGACCGTAGCTGTCGTTTCAATACCTTCACATCAGGTGCAATTTATTGCAATTCCAAGACTGGCACTTGCGTGGTGAATGGCGAAATCTATAAGAAATGGATGACTATGGATGGAGCTGAAGGGGTTATGGGTTTCCCTGTTTCTGACGTGAGCATAGTTGATATCTTGGTTCCGCGCTTCCTGATTACAAACTCTAATTTCATATTTCAAATACCATTTATGCTTGACTTTCGATGTTAAACAGGTACTGATTCACCTATGTGAAGGAAACATTGACGCCTGGAGGGGTGACTCTCTTCAATATGTTCTCACATGGTGGTGCTATATATTATACCGTAACTCGCGGGGCATTCTGGATTTATGGGGATATCTACAAGAAGTGGATGGCTAGTGGTGGTGAGATGGGGCAGCTGGGATATCCGACATCAGACGAGGAATTTGCACCCGATGAAGTGTGCCGCTTCAACAAATTTTCTGGTGGTGGTGCGATATACTCAACACCGGAAGTGAGCAATTTGAGTTCTTTGACATTGCATATCCTGATCTTGATTTTCCAAGTCTAAATTTCTTGTTTCATTTTCTATGTCCTGCATGTTTAGCAGTAGATGTCTTAACCTGGAAGGCGATTACTGACCCGATGTTCTCTAGTACGGCGCGGTAAGAGTAGGTGGAAATATTTACAAAAGGTGGATGGCTCTCGGCGGAGACAGTGGGTATTTGGGCAATCCCATAACCGACGAGATTACTGGTAGATACAATACTTGCTATAACGACTTCTCTGGTGGCTCAATATGGTGGCATACTTCAATTGGCACCCGGGAGTTTTCTGGAAGAGAAACAAATTATAACATCAACATTACCGACATTCTGATTAAGGAGCTCCGCTCCGCGCGTGTAGACACTCTTTACATTGCAGCTTCTATCGCCACCGCATCAAGAGGAGTGCAATCCGCTGCTCTTCCCCTTGGCGAGCACTCAGCTGGCTTCGTATATCCCAGCTTAACGCTTCATAATTGTCCAATTGGCGACGAGGAGACAGTAACATTGACATACCTCATCATACACAACCACTCCAACGACCGAGCGAATGTTCTTAAAAAGCTCGAGGTCGCCATCCACAAATTAGGAACAGCAGCTATAGAAGAAGACATGAATGCTTCGCGGTACAGGCGCAAGTCATCAATCGGAGACGCAATTGGTGCAGTTATCGGCAGAAGGCCTGTACCTGTAAGCGAGCCAGCTGTTCGCCCTTTCGAGGGATGGGCAGATAGTGGTGGCCTCGGAATGCCATTTTTGAATTCTGACGGCGTAGTCGCGGCGGAAGTCGCAACGCTCAAAGGTAGCGATATAAAGGCACATTTAATCCTGGGAAACACGTGGAAAGTTAACGATAAGCATGTGGGTGCAAGAGCTCCTTCTTGGTGCGGGGCTATCTCGCGATATCATGTATTGTGGAATGTGGAATTCTCATGAATTTAGTGCGCTGTATTGATATATACCGCCGGTCGGGTCTACTGGGTCTGCCTTTTCTGATAAGGTAATAAAAGTTTGGTGTGGGATGGATTTAGTGAGTAGTTGTCCTTTTTGGCAAACGCTATTCGAGATTTGAGTTTTGGGAGGGGGAATATCATGTAGTATGGTTAATTGAGAAGTATTAATCATGATAATATAAAAGTTAATTGCTATTATCTGATGGTGGAACGGGACGTGTGCTATTGAATGTAACAAAATCAAGACATTAGACTAACTCTTGATCCAAGATAAAAAGTGCGGTGCATAAGCCATCGAAGTCTTTACACGAGAGTAATGAAGGGGGTTGGGTTGTTTTGTGGTAAATTCTCTGGAGCTCGGATCCACCAAATTTTCTACGTTTGTGACCCATAACGTTCTTCAATAGGTATATTTTGTTGCATATCTAATGAGTTGGTACACATACACATACACGCAAAAACTTTTACCTACTCTGCTGAAACACTCTTGTTGCACGTCTAAAATCCAGGGATAGGTTACTCCGGATCCATAGCAGTAGTTAATTAGTACACCACAGAGCGAAAACCCAGTCCGGTAATGAAATAGAATGCCAGGTAATAGTTCCATCCATGATTAAAGCGCAAGTCAATGTAAAAATTGAGCATGCAGATTGGAAAAATGGTATACTGCATGCACTACCCAAGAAACAGAAGAAGACTAAAGGGATACCACTTAAAAAAATTCATCTTGAAAGGCTCGGATCCGATATTAAAAATTACAAACATTAATCTCACCTTCCATCTCATCTCTGACCGTTCTGTCCATAAAAAATTACTTTCCATTCCCATACGCTACATCAATATCTTTCTCATATCTCTCAAAAATCGCTTTCCGATTCAATTTTGTAGTTGCCGTCACTAGTTTCTGTTTTTCATTAGCATCTATTCGCTTCATACCCCTTCATTTGTAAACAAGATTTCAAACAAATTACACCCTGTCACATACGACCATAGACTGAAGAGAATTGGGCATCCCGTCCGCTCTGCCATACACAAGCTTCAGATCGGTGGATTAGTAGTTGGGTGGGTGACCACCAGCGAATCCCCACTGTTGTATGTTTTTCATCTTCACTTTTGCTTTTGCTTTTGTTTGGTGTATAGAACACGTAGGATGAAATTTTAAACTCACGTTGACTGTTGTCCATTCCTCATCTGCTAATACAACACCCTGAATTATTTCCATACTAGCTAATCCAGCTCTTTTCCCTACAGCCTGTAACTGCTTCAATACCTCACGCCGAATGGATTCATTATGCACGAGATCGTCGATACCATGACCTTCTACGCCAAGAGACTGGGCGAGCTTTTTGAGAGCCGGCTCGGCGGGAACGATGATTGCGATGGGGTGTGTTTCCGAGATCGAGGCGTAGATGCATATATTTGCTACTACGGCTGCGGCCCGGTAGACTGATTCTAGCTATTGAATTATTAGCACACTATACGAATATCTGTAAGGTATGACAGAAAGTATACCTTTTCCAAAGCAATATACTCCCCATTCATCGTCTTGACCAAATTTTTCTTGCGATCAATGATCTTCAAATGTCCATTCTTATCCCACTCACCAATATCCCCAGTCTTGAACCATCCATCTGGAGTAAGCGCTTCGTTGGTTTCAATAACGTTATCGTAGTATTCGGACATGACGCTAGGACCTCGAATCCAGATCTCTCCTTGTTGAGGACTGTTTGTGGCGAAGTAGCCTGCGTCGGGGAAATCGATGAGTTTTATCTCGATGCAGGCGGGGATGTCACCGGCTTGGAGGGTGAAGGAGAGGGGATCGCATATTGCGCCCATGCTGATCCAATGTCAGTCAACATTTTCTTTCACAAATGTGTGTGGATGGGAGTTGCTAACGCGGTAGTTTCTGTGGATCCATAACCAGAAATCATGGGTGTGATGGTTCGAGAGATAAATTCTTGGGTCTGTTGAGATATGGGACCTGCGCCATTTAAGCAGAATCTCAATCTTCCACCTGTCGCTTGTTTGACTTTGTTAAAAACAATTGCATCCAAAATACCGGAACCAGGTAAGCCGGTCGAAGAGAGTAATCCTTTAGTGTAGAAAGCACTCCAGAATAAACTACGGACAACAGGTCCACCTTTATTCACGTTGGCAATCACACCCTTTTTGACGGTCTCCCATACTGATGGTACACCCACTAGAAGAGTGGGTTTCAGTTCTTGGATATCACCCTTGCAATTTTTCATGGAGGTTTCGGAGAGAGTTCTGGGATGACCATATCCCATTAGGGCACCCCAGTAGAGACATGCGTTTTCAAATACGAATTCGAAGATGTGAGCAAGGGGTAGGTATGCTAGGAGTGTATCCGAGGGACCTAAATAATCACCTACGATACTATTTGCCCCCGCAACTATAGCGAAGTTAGTTTGGAGGATTTCAGGGAATAGGAACACTAACTGGCAGCTACAACATTCTTATGCTTTAGCGATACGCCTTTCGGAGTACCACTTGAGCCGGATGTGTACATGATACAGCAAAGATCTTCACTTTGAGGCGGTACAGCTTCGGTGGGATGTAAATGTCCCAAATCTATCAATTCTTCGTAGCTCAAAAGTGTGAGATGGTTGTGACTCTTCTTTAGTTCTTTGATAGTTGATAATGAAAGTTCGGTATCGCCATCTGTGTTGTATATCACATATTTAATATGCTTCAAGTCCTCGAGAGAATCAAGTAAAGTTTTAAGGAGCTGTGGTTCTAGGAATATAGCCTTGGCTTTCGTTTGTGTAAGGGAATGACGGAGCCCTTCGACGCCAAGAGTATCGTATGCAGTGACGATAGGCATAGACTGGGACATTGAACCATGAGCGATTGATAGCCAGTGAGCACTGAATTTACGATAAGCTTGGATCTAAAGGTCACAATATGGGTGATTACCTCGTCGTTGCAAAAAGATGAACCCGATCATCCTTGACCAATCCCAGTTTCCTCAGTCCCGCACCTACACTCAATACCGTAGCCTCATAGTCCTTAAAGCTTATATACTCATACCCACTCATTTCAAAATAAGTCCATACTTTATCTACTTCTTGTGTTTGTCCCTCGATAATCTTTTTTACCTTCTTCGTCTCCTCATGTTTCTTGATTAATTTCCTCGACCCCAGAGCTCGAGCATCCCCAAATCGACGAGAGCTCTGCTGTACGATATCGAAAACGGTCTCGATGCCTGATTCTGGCTGAGAAAGGAGTTCTGGGTATCGGATATTGCGACGGGGAATGGATTCACCAGGCACTTGAGGAATTCCTTGTACTTCCGCTGTGAAGGGAGGTTTTCTCGACATTCGAGGAGAGAAAGTCGTAGTTTTGTTCTTGTTTTTGGTTTGGGAGGACATGATGAACTTTTGCAGCACACGGGGAAAAGATGTGATATTAGATGTTAACAGAAAGTAAAATGGGACGATAGCATTGATGAAGGGGAAAGTTTGGATTTCAATAATTCTACATTCCTAGGTGCCTACAAAATCTCAACCAATCTAAGCCACCATAGCCGTTTAATCAATGATTGATGGGAATGTGATAATTGTCCAATAGTTCTGGTGTTAAGCCGAGGCTTTTCCTTGCACCTGATTACTCTCTCTGACTTGACGTAAATTCATGGGGGGAGATGTTATCCCGCCTCCGACTTGAAGGCTCTGTCATCTTTCTTTGTAGTAATTGTTGGGGAATTGGGGTGGGATGAGATGAGGATGATATGCATTGTCACTGGCCACTTGTTACCAGATTATATGTGACAAAAAGCGATTGAGTCCTGGTGATGCATTGGTGAAAAGAGGGAGATGAGAGGAAAGTCATGGCTGTTCGCATGTGATTGAAGCGCTAGTCTTTATAAGGTTAGGTTAAGTTGGACAGGATTTCTTGTGAGGTTAAGCATAGCTCCGCTTTCAGAGTGTTCAAGTATCCATACCTGTATTGAAATTTTCTCCACCTTCTTTCATTTGAGCGATTCAAAAAATTCTGGATGGACAAGCTGGTGCAGCAGTAATAGTGCTGGATCTCCCAAACAAAGGCAAGCCCTTTGCATAAAATTCCAAAAGGAAAAGAGCAAAAGGAATATCGACGTCGGCATGATTCGAACATGCGCCCCCGAAAGGAATTGATTTCTAGTCAATCACGTTAACCACTCCGTCACGACGCCTATTGGATTGCATAAAGGTGTTGCGAAAATAAAGTCCATACTCAGACATCCGTCGATTCATCCGACAGGATCTTGATCAATTGATCTGCGAAGAGATTCCCAGAATATCTGACCATCTGCGAAGACATCCCATCGGATTTACCTCTGGATAGAACGAACCTATCTGAGAATTCTATTCTTTTTAAAACGTCAAACACTCACCGTATTTCAGTATCTAGGTCGCATCCACGACTTCGAATGAACGAAATTTCCGCGCATAACCTCCTTTGGTCCATGGAGCTGTTCGATGTACAAGATATGAGTCTGCCGATCAAGATTATTTGTTGCGGGAGACAAGAACAGAACGATTGGACAATTCTGGACTCAGAGAATTCATCCAAAGGAGTTACAGACGAGAAAGAACTAATGATAGTCTCAGTACTGGTATTGCTATTGCTATTGCTATTGCTATTGATATTGATATTGACAGAGTTACGGGAGCTTCTAAAACCTACAAATCGATCAATTGCTCAACATTTATAACAAGAGGATGAACAACACGAATGGCGTGGTCTTTCGAGAATGGCATAGGAGTACATATTTAGGATCACTACTATATCAGCCAGTGGTTACACAGCTGCGCAGCGAATTGTCGCTACACCAACACCAACGCCAATGCCATGCCAAGCCCATACTCTCTCTTTTTTTTTGTATGCTGCACAAAGGTAGGCTATCAATGACAGGGCGAAATCGGCCGGTCAGCAATGTGAAGACGGCTGAATCTGCAATACGGCATTCGGAATTCTCGGGACATTGCTTGGGAGAGTGTCATACAACAGACGTTGAATGGGTAATACAACAGCACTGGATGCTATAATTCCAAATCTGACAGCAATCTGAGATGCCTAGCCACTTCAAATACAGTTTCATTTCGGTGATACCTTTTTGGTAGTCAGTACCAAACTCCGATCATGTTTTCGTCGGAAGAATGCCTCCTTTCTCCTACCCCCGTAGTATGTATCCGAAAAATTGTTAATTTGTTAATACCCGAGACCTTCGTTTCAAAATTCAGCGTGGTGATAATCTAGACATTTTCCGGTTGAACCGGCTGGGACATATTTTGCCGGTTTACCATTCTTATCGTAATAAACTAATAACCTTCCTTACCTTTTTACATTGATGAAATTGAGCTAGGAAGAAGAACTTGATTTACCTACCTAAGGGATACTTTCCCCGTTTAACCCGTTCTCATTTTCTAAGACGCTGCGTCCTACCTAACCGGAATATCGCGTTTCGAATTTGTTGTCTCCCATAGATCTAGAATACTTCTTCTCCGCCCTCCGCCTTCACTTCCGGAAGTGTTAAACAAAACATATATTGACAACAACACGCCTTTATTAAAAAATGTCGAGCCGGAAGAGAATATCTCAAGCTTGTAGACCATGTGGTGTCAAGAAAATCAAGGTATAATCCCACTCTCTGCGCGCTTTACACGCTTTACACGCAAAAAAAACGACTACAGTCATTGACTAGTCGATTCAGTGCGATGGCGGGGCACCTGTGTGTGGACCATGCCAGAGAAGACATGACGAATGCTCATACGGTATATCGAAGCGTGGGCATTTCCCACGCAAATTTCTAGAGGGAAGGTGCGTCATTTAAGACTTCATTCCATAAAAACGTAAGTGATTGATTGATACTGACTGAACAATTAGCCCTTCAAACACCCGCCGTGAAAACTTATCTACTCCGCCGTCTTTTCAACTACCATCGGGAGATGCACAATCCATCCAGCAAGGCCCTAGCAGGCAAGCCTCAACTCTAGCCACAAGCTCATCATCGCAAAGAAAAGATAAGAAATACCCTTTTAATGCTGAGGTTTCAAAACGTCTATTCCAGATCTACTTCGATTGCATTCATCCACTGTGGCCAATACTGTACAAGCCAATGTACACTTCATTCGATTACACGTACCCTTCACCCAGCATACCAAATGTCTTGGCATCTGCAATGTTCGCAATTGCGGCTTGTGTAGATAGACATCAACCCTTTCAGCAGACATACGATGATCCGCATATCACGGGTCCTGCAGAGCCTCACTTCTATTTTGAAGAAGCCTTAAATTTGCTACAGAGAAGCAATGGGAGCAACGATAAAACATTAAAAAATGCACTTACTCCCTCTATTGTGAATTGCCAAACGTTGACGATACTTGCACTACAGCAACATGGAGTCGCTGAATATTCAAGAGCTGCAGTCTTCTGTGGACTTGCAACATCAATGGCCACCGAGTTACGTTTGCATAGACCTCACGAATCGGATGGCCCACAGTGTGAGATTCGCTATCGTCTTTGGTGGAATCTGTTCATCCTTGAGAAGATGATTTCTTGCGAAATGGGTAGACCGGTGATGCTTAGGGTTGAGGAGACTGATACTCCCTATCCCTCAACCTCGGAGGCAGATGAGTTTGAATTGCTTCCTGCCACAATGAAACGACAAAATTCGACTAATATTCATACCACTGGCAAGACGCGTACACTCTCAGTCCTTGTGATGGCTATTCAACTCGCAGTCATAATGGAGAGACTTTCAAGAGAAGTGTATGGGTTGATGAGTAGAAGAGCGATTCGTGATGACCGAGGTTTTGGTGAAGCAAAACGCATGGAATTATGGTCTGCTTTTCAAGAATGGGAGCGTAATAGTGAAGCTTCTCCCTTGCGCTTGGATTTAAGCAATAACCTAACATCAGTCCCTGGCGTCGTTACTAACTATGTTGTAAGTGCGCAATCTATTTTATATCTAGTCCTTACTCATTAAATGCAGGTCATGCATTCCGGGGTAATTCTTCTACATCGCCCTTTCATTGCTAGATGGATATCAAACCCTGCAAATACCAACGCTTCGGCGCACCCACTCAAGATTTGCCTAAATAGTGCGAATGCAATATGCACTATCTTGGAGAAGTACTTCGATGACTTCTATGGCCTACCATGCGACATGGTATTTAGTATTTTCACAGCTGCAAGCACGCTATTGTATCAATCGAAGCAACCGGACGGAGGTGATAATGCAGAATCACAACGTCGTCTTAAGATGTGTATACACTGGCTTTCTGTTCTTGGAAGGAGTTGGAAGAGTGCTGGAGCTCGTCAACAGCTTTTGGTAGACTGTAAGCCCCTTGTTCTCCAAATTAACAAGTTTTTACTAATTCATTAAGTATCTGCAATGCCACGAGATGTTAATATGACAACTCTAGCCAATGCAGCCGCAGCTGTCGATGCTCAAGAGTCAACAACCTCACAGCTTCTATCTGAGCAAGAATCGATGTATGCCCGACATTCGACAGTAGATGCCACGTCCGGCATAGCCAAAGCCGTGGCACCAGCAGAGGACTGGGAGTTTTTAAGAGGGTTCGGAGATTCTTCTGACGAATTTTATGTTCTAGATGAGGAACTTCGAGTTCTACTCGAGAGTGATCAACAATGGAATCTTTAAGTTCCAGTGTACAATTTATAGGAAAAGGCTGCCGGCATAACTACTCCTATCATCCTCAATTCTAAAACACTGCTACCTCTTACATTTCAATAATCCCGATGGGTCCATTATATTCCTTTCTCCCAAAGCCGAAATAAAATATCGCACCGAAAAACAGCCATCCACCCATGACAACCACGCTATAGTTCATGTTTTGTGCGGTGACGGGCTGCACACTGGGAAAAGTGCAGAACACTATCGCCACGAGAAGCCAAACAACAGCCACCACGTTGACTACCAATCCCAATGTGTCACCCAATTTAAATGGCCCATATTGACTTCTTTTGAGATTCTTTCTACTATATATTATTATATAGATAATTGGCATAAGATACGAAGTATACATCCCAAGGACGGACATCGATAAGATGGCGTTGAATGCTGTACTGTTTCCGAGGTATATTAGACCAAGCAGCGTCTCTACCACGGTCAGGGCTACAATAGAGCGAACAGGTACTTGTGTTGTTGGGCTTATGTGTGCAAAGTACTTCGGATATGGAGTTTGCAGAATCGCGAGCAAATGCCCAATAGGTTCGTGAAGTTGAGGTACAACCAGCGGCATTGGCCGCTACGGCAATAAAACAGACGATTAAGATTAATATAGTTGCTCCGGCTATGTTATTAGTAACGTTTTAGTACAGCTGCATGAACGGGAATCCAGTCGGGGATGCGAGTACTGGAGTTACAACTGTCAACAATCTTTCTCATTCTAGGTTTTTCGAACGTCGAACTTGGTTTCATTGGAGCATTTATGGTATCAAATGAGAGAGGAGAAATTCCTTACATTCGTCCAAGTCACCAAGGGAATACAACAGCAGGATGCAATACCCAAGTCCCAAAATTCCGTTCACAGCCACACTTCCGACCATGGCAATTGGAACATCTCGTGCAGGGCGTGGCATCTCTTCTGCTAAGTGACAAGCTGCCTCGTAACTTTGTGGTATCATTAATACACAACAACATTCGAGACTCGGAACGTGTCTTACCTAAGAAGTGGATAGATAGCACTCAAAAGACCTACAAGCCATGATACCCCACCATTTTGCCAGCCATTGGTATTCGTAACTTGAACGAAGACAAAATGGGCATCATGTTTGGGTGCCATAACTCCAAGTACCGCCATGATTGCTGCGACGCCGGCAATATGTAGGACACCTAAATCCATCAGCTTTGTTGGAATAAATCGTTGTGGGTTGTGATGAATTACCAGACGCTAGATTCGTGTGTGGGAGTACTTTCGATCCCCATATATTCACGGCAGCAGAATATAAAAGAACCAACCAGTAGAAGAACATACCCTGCCATCTAGTTGGCGCATAGTTATCTGGGTTATTGAGCGTTATAAGGCCTTGTAATTGCAGTCCTGCAGAAAACGCTGCTGATGCTGTAAGAACAATTTGTCCACCGATGGAGGTCCAGCCGGTGAACCGGGATGCAATCTTCATTTGGTCCCTTGGGGCCAGAGCAGCGACGAAATGGTATTGCCCTAATGCTTTACGTCAGACTGGAACAATATTTCGGGTGCGGAGGGTGTTGCTTACCGCCAGCTGTCGGCTAAATGGACGCAATCTCGGCTAAGGATGATGATATCGTCAGACTTCCGATCAATGAAATGCAGCTGTAAGATTATCAGTGACGCTATTCTGGCTCATGGATCTAATATGACTTACTAGTTGTAGAAAAGACATGGAGCTCCGCCATTTGCCAATGCTGCTGTTACAACACTGGACAATGCCTCCCATGTTGCCATCAGGCAGAGACATAATGAGCCAAGTGACCAGACCGAGAAGTCTTTGCGTAATTCTTCTACTTGTTCGGCTACTGGAACATCATCCGTTCCCTCCTCTGCTCCTGTAGACGAAGGCTGGAATTCCTTCATCATATCATCCTTTTTAAAGTCACTTTCAAAATCCATTATTGGAAAAAAAAAGTTTTCACAATTCTCGTCCAAAGACAGTGTCGTTGAGGACAGTCGTACAATATCAGAGGCAAAGTCTGTATTGTAACACAAACTTTAAGTTGAGATAATAGAGAAAGATCAAGGAGGTGTACAACACTCCGCGGCATGTGTTTTCGTACAAGCGGAGCCTTTCCGTTATCACCCACGTATCAAGGCTGTAATTTTCACTTGTCATATCGATTTAGTTCCGAAAAAGATTAGCCACATTAATTCCAAAGTTGAGACGAGCATGAAAATGCCGTGTCACGGCGTTACGAAATACTTCAGCGTTGATAAGCTACTCTTGCGGCTAGAAAGTATGCAACTCCGAAACTTTATGCACGTATCACAAGACGGTAAATTACAAGAGGAATAACCTGGTTTCTCTAGCGTCCGAGTTTCATACTTTCTGGCAGCACGAGTATTACCGTATAATCCTTCAAGATTCGCAGTCTTGGCATTAGGCCAATTCCTGAGCGGATGAATATCGAGTCGATTCTGTCTGAAAGTCCTGGTGAAGAGTGCTGCAAATTGGTGGCTCGTTAGTCCTACTCTCTAGTTATAATAATCTCGTCAATCAAGACTATAGACTCCAAAGGCGGCCTAACATTAGCCTGACTCAAATTCCAAGACCGCGAATCTTGCAGGATTATAATCTTACCGTATTATAGGGTCATTGACCAGAGGATTCGTGATACCGGGTATGTGATTGATGGTTGAGATACACGCGTCCCGCATTAGAAAATAACCGAGATAAGCGAGATAACCGAACGGCTATGTGTATCTACCAATCATGTTAGTGGCTTATCAGATTCATGCAATCAGAATCAATGGATTTACATAATGCTGTTGAGTGGCGGGGTAACTGATGGTGATGTTGTTCAATAACCGGTAGTAGGATCGATTTCTTTCATAACTTGTATTTATAGAAGACCCCCCCATGTGGTTTCCAATCTGTGCATCTTTTCTTCACGTTATTCCTTCAGTTCACAAAGTCTACACAATTGTATTTTATACGCCTTGTTTGCTTGGTTGAATACTATATCACAATATATCAATTCTTTGCCAATCAACATGGCCCCTCCAACCACAAGACCACATCCCCTCACCCAACTCTCAGTCACCGAGGCCCATAAAGCCCGCGACATAGTTCAAGGTCTACACACCAGCTCTCTCGTCTCCTTCCGCACGATATCTCTCGAAGAACCTCCCAAGACTGAGCTCCAAAAGTTTCTAGAAATGGAACATAATGGCGCTCTCAACGCATCAACTGTTTACCCAAAAAGAGTTGCCAGAGTTATGTATGATGTCATTGGTGGTAGTAAGATACCACAATACCTAGAGTCTCTCGTCGATGTTGAGGAAGGTGTTGAGATTTTGAGGGAGATTGTCGATACGAAACATCATGCTCGTTTGACTTTGTACGTTTGATGTTCCCAATATATATCAATCCAAACTGACTCTCCCCCCACAGAGTCGAATTCGACGAGCTAGTAAAAGCCGCCTGGTCTTCCTCTCTCTTTAAAGAAGCCGTCTCCGAGCTTCATATCCCAGAAGGATTTGAAGTCGTCGTAGAACCTTGGCCATACGGAGGCACTATCGAGGACGAAAACCCTCGATACTTTCAAGGTCTCTGCTTTGCACAGGATACGCGAAATGGGAATCCAGATTCGAACTTCTATGGGTATCCGCTTCCTTTGATTCCTATCATGGATGCCTCTACGCGTGAAATCATTCGGGTTGAGAGATTGGCGACGGGAGGAATTGAGGATGGGTTTAAGGTTGGAACTCATGATAGGGATATCTTAAAACACTGTAAGCCTTCGGAATATGTGCCGGAGTTGTTGGAAAATGGTACGAGAAAGGGCTTGAAACCGATTAATGTGGTGCAGCCTGAAGGAGCCAGTTTTGTGGTAGGTGAAGATGAGAGTTTGGTGGAGTGGCAAAATTGGAGGTTTAGAGTGGGGTTTAATCATAGGGAGGGAGCTACCATTCATGATGTGAGATATGAGGGGAGGAGTATTCTGTATCGGTTGAGTTTCTCTGAGATGGTATGTGAGGTTGATTTCTTGCTTGTGGTTGAATAACTTGCTGATTATTTTATATCTAGACTGTTCCGTATGCAGATGCTCGAGCTCCATTTTATCGCAAACAAGCATTTGATTTTGGAGATGGTGGTGCAGGAGACTGCGCAAATAACCTCCAGTTGGGATGTGATTGTCTGGGCGTCATAAAAGTTCGTGCCCCCATCCAATCTCCAGATATCAAAACCCCCAAAACGTCAAAGCAGATAGCTAACCAAACGCAGTATTTCGACGGCACCAAAACTGAAAGTGATGGAACCGTTTCCACAAGCCCCAACGTGATTTGTCTGCACGAACAAGACTCCGGTATCGGCTGGAAACACACCAACTGGCGTACCGGTCGCGCAGTCGTAACCCGTCACCGCGAACTCGTCGTTCAATTCATCATTACCCTCGCCAACTATGAATACGTATTCGCCTATAAATTTGATCTTGCAGGTGGTATCACTGTTGAAACACGCGCTACGGGTATCGTATCCTGCGTCTCCATCGATGCCGGCAAGAACAAGAGCGAGAATGGAAATGTTGTCGCCCCTGGTGTCCTAGCGCAAAATCATCAACACATCTTCTGTGTGCGTATTGATCCCGCGGTCGACGGACCCTTAAATACCGTTATGGTTGAAGAATCTCATGCCGTGGCTGATAAGGCGAGGAACCCTTACGGCAATTTCTACGAAGTGGTTTCAAAGCCAGTGGAGAAATCAACATGGATGGACGCCGCACCCATGAACAACATGTTTATCAAAATGGTGAATCCAGCGAAGAAAAATAGAATCAGTGGGAAGAACGTCGGATATAAATTTATGCCTGCGGCTACGCAGGTGCTCCTCGCGCAGGATGAGAGTATCCAAGCCCAACGAGCGAGATTCGCTCAACATCACGTTTGGGTAACTAAATATCGGGATGGAGAATTATTCGCGGGTGGAAGATATACGCTTCAGAGCAAGAGGGAAATCGACGGGGTTGCGGATGCGGTGGAGAGGGGCGAGGAGTTGAGTAAGGAGGGCGAGGATGTAGTTGTCTGGAATTGTTTTGGCTTGACGCATAATCCGCGCGTGGAGGATTGGCCGGTTATGCCGGTGGAGATTCATGAGTTGAGGATTAAGCCGTGTGATTTTTTTGAGGCGAATCCGTCGATTGATGTACCTAGTTCGAGGAATTTGTCGTCGCTGTTGGTGGTGGGGAAGGGGAAGGAGATGGAGATGGAGAAGGAGAGTGTGCAGAAGGATGGGGAGGGGGAGGGATGTTGTAAGGGGGGTGAGGCGAAGTTGTAAGCGAAGTTGTGATTAAAAAGGGAAGGGAAGGAGGTTTAGAGAGATCTCTTGTGTATGAGTATTAGCATGAATAACGTCGCGTTTGTATTAGAATTTTCACTTAGAATTTAGTGTTATGTTATCTGTACCTAGTTATCAGTAATCGAAATACCTGCATAGCAGGAATTTCGAATTTCTTATGGGTTCGTCATACGGCGCAAGGGTTGAGTTCGATATATGTAATTATCCTGGATAAATTATAAATATGAAAGGAGCGAGAATCATATCTTCAATGTTGCTCCTTTGAAGGGACTAACTAGCTTTTGTAAAGTCAATGTTGTGATGCTGTGCGCCACGGTGTATCAATTGCCTAGAAGTTGGAAGTTGGATGGTGGAAGGTGGAAAAAGGTTGGTATTTATGCATATAATATATAATCAAAATGGAATTTTGGGTACGGAGGATGATTGCTCTTTACTTGAGGAGTTAAAAGAATCCAAATGATTAATCGACATCAACGGTTTGTATAGTTTGGGTTCCATTGGTAAGATCTTGCATGATGTGTATTTTAATCTTGTGTCTATCGTTTCGGATCATATATGGCATTTTTTGGAGTTAATATTGTCATCGTCCCAGGATCGTCCATCCGTTCAATTTGATTCTTCACTGAATCAAAATCGCTTCCTACAAACTTTACCAATAGCGTTGCATGAGTAAATGACCATCAAAGTAGTATCTGAAAAGATGAATAGATGTATCGAGATGGCGTTTTTGGGTAAGGATCACCCAATGGATCACCGCAAGATCGAGGATAATGACATAGATGTAACTCGGGATACCGTCCAGTCTCAACCAATAGATACGGTGAATGACTTTGGCCATCCGCTTACGAAACCAGACTGATCAGTCTCATTGCCGGAAGAAACATCATCATATGGGAAGGCATATCCACGACCATGGTGATTTGCTTCATGAACAAGTCGAGCATAGTGGTTGGTGATGTTATTTCGATAGTACTCTGATACTCTTTCCTTGGTTGGATGGTGGTCATTGCTTAACAATGTGGATCGATTCAATGCCGCACTAATGCGAGCGGTGAGTGGTCCTGTCGCTCCAGCATTATTGGCAAACGGACCGGAGCTACAACTGAAAATGTCTGCAGTAGATGGTTTCGAAAATGTTGCTAGACCAGGAAATTTTAATTGCCCGTTGCATACCCGGCCCTCAACCTTTCCCCATTCCGCTTGTGTGTCGACAATTAATGGTGTTTTGCTATATTTGTCCCACACTTCATCGACGTAGGATTCATAGTAACCGCTAAAGCCTGGTTCATGATTGGGGCTCAATACTCGAAGTTTCTGGCCACCGGATTCTGCAATCAATTTGTCCCATCCTGCCCCGTCGATTTGACTTTGTGCTCTCAGACCGGCACATATAGTCTCTAGACCATCTGCTTTCAGGCCTGGAATTTCTTGTGGCCCACCATTTTCAGTAATAAGTTTCATAGAGACTGGCAGACTAACAAAGTCGACATAGCTGTTCCACATTAGCGATTTTGAAAGGTATCATGTGGTAGGTAAAAGGACCTTATATTGGCATAGATTTGGGTTTGATTGAAAGTGAACTCGCAAAACGCCCAATTGGTATTAATATTGTGATCAGAAGGATTGGTAACAGATGGCTCAACCAACGCCGGCCCCGGGTTGACGAAGAACTCCAATTTCTTCCCTATCGAAAACCATATTCTTCCTCCAGCAAGGAGTGGGATCGTAGCAATAGTGGTACTGCCTTGCCTTCCTAGTTTAATCGCACAGTCTGCTGAAAGTGGATAAACGGTACGTGGTGGTGACTCGGGGTAATATGGCGTCTTTCCATCGGCTTTCAGTAGAAAGACACGGTTATTGTTGTTTAGTGCTAGTCCCGTGATATAAGCATACACTTCGTCTGAAGGGTAACGATTCTGTAGCTGAATATCTAGAGTTTGAGACATGATAAATCTATGTGACGACAAAGTAGAAGTAAACGTGTAGTAAGACTGTCAGATTGAAGCGTCGGTGAGAAAGAAGCTTGTGTGAGAAGAAATGCGGAGAGGCCAATCTCGGAAGTAGATCAAGTTAAACTTGGTGATTGAAACCTTGTATGGGAAGAAATGCAGAAGCGAATGTTAGATCTGGATCAAGCACAAATTCGGTGATTGAAAGAATCGAGACGCATCGAAATCAAGCATTTAACATAACGATGCTCAATGACGTATGGAATAGCCAACTTTCATGAATTGAATGTTTTCTGAGCAATCAAATGTGAGATACGGTTGAGATACTGAACTCAACTCCGTATTATATGAAATAGCAATAAGGCGATTGTATTTCTCGGGTGATATATCGGATGGAGAATAGCAATAAAGGGGGTTAGATATTAGATAGTATAAGCTTGCGATTTGGACCGTAAAGATTGCTTAGATTATACCTTATGCATAGCTGCTTTAGTATACGAAATTAGTAGCCTCTGGTAGATATATATTTTGGTGTATTTCAATCCTATGTTCAAGGAGGACTTGAGTAGAATCCAGTTGATGTCGACAATAAGATCAAAGTAGGAGGAGTCTGTTTGATAAATATACTGCGGAGTGAACCTTTGTTTTGTCGAGATACCCATAAAGTGCAAATGGATGACTAATACCCCGCATCAATCTCAATGTCATGTGACAATATTACTACCGTTAAACGAGAAGTCTAGTAGATCTGTGCCCACCTCATCATCAATCAAACCTTTCCTATTTTCCGAAAAACGGCGACCTATAACATCATCAACGCAATCAACGGCAACCTCCAAGTACCGTCAAAGCCACGACTCAAACCCCCCCGAGTATCAAAACCTAATCAGCTATTTTTATCCTGATGACGATTGGGAACAACCGTCAAAATGGTTTATGATTGGGATGATAAGGAGGAGGTATGCTATCGCATGTATATTGATGAGAAAAAATCATTGGAAGAAATTATGGAATTTATGAAAGAAACCATGTCCTTTAATCCATCGTAAGTTTATATATCTTGTTTGAACTGCACTGCACTGTGCTGCGCTGCAAGCTATAGTATACTATAGCAACTATAGCATCATGCATCATATATCGATATGCACACCCGTACCACTCGCACTGACAATGACTGACCTTGATAAGTAAACGTGCATTTCAAACCCAATTCAAAAAATGGGAATTCCCTTCGAAACAAAATCCTGCACATAGGAATGAGCCACTCGTTCAGCGCGTCAAGGAACTATGGGACATCAATACTTCACAGCGCGAAATGCTTCGCATTCTCAACGAAGAGGGATTCGAAATCAAGGAGCGTGAACTTATGCGCGTCAGAGCGAAGAATCGTTGGCTATTACGAGTACCTAATGGGAACAAATCAAAAAAGCAGATGGATCAAGATGTAGAAAATCAATTACAACAGGCATTCTACAACAATGGACAGTTACTTGAAGGAGATCAGCAGATGGAAGGACAAATGGAAGATTTACCACCAGCTTCATCCACTCCCAAGAACAACTCTAGAGCGGAATCTCCGCCACTTAGTCCAGAGGTTATGGCAAAAAGACAAGAACGTTACGCCAAGTTACAGGCCGAATCTGCAGAACGATGGGCCGCTCGCAAACGTCGTCGTCGCACCCGTGGCTGGGCTGGTCTCCCGGCAGATCCTCCAGGACCCCCTCGATTCCCTTCCGAAACAACTATCGATGAGAGCAAGTCTTTCTTGAGTCTTGATAATCGTTTATATCGTGATATAAGGGCAAAATTCCAACGCATATGCGAAGAAGCAGGTATCATAAAAAAGACCATTGCTGGACCCGAGCGTTGGGAAGCTGCCAAGGATAGACTCATACAAGAGAGTGAACATCTACAATCAGTTTTCTGGAATAATGATGATAATCTGGATCCAAAGAAGCTAGCTCTCGACGTTGTTTGTGGGGATGTAACAAAGCGAATGCGAACCCTGGAGCGTCGCATGACTATCGCTGAAGCCAAGAATGCATTAGGAGTAAATCCTGAGGAGTCCAGGCAACTTCGTAATGCTTTCTACCAGACATTGAAGGCTGACCATTTCACTAGTAAGCTTGAAGCTGGGGAAGAGCATTGGCAGGAGCTCAAGGCGTCCTGGATTAATGGGTCAGAGCTATTGCAGAATCTACTTGCACCGGGAGACGCCGATCCTCAGCATGCCCAAAAAGTCAAGGCGATGGAAGTTCTATGTCGGGACGTCATGAAGCGTCTTCGTGATGATCAGACTAAACGTGATCCAACAAGGAGAAAGAAGTTTGATAGTACTTTCCAACCTGGTCCATCTATGGAACAATTCCATCACAATCAAGATGGAGGACCAAATTTCCAACCAGATCCGCAGGAAGCACTTATTCAAACTGCAGCTCATGCTCATGCTCATGCTCACTCGCAGAACCAAGCTCAGTCTCACATGCAAGCACAAGAATCTCATATGCAAGCACAAGCTCGTCAGGCTCAAGCCCAGGCTCAAGCCCACGCACATGCACATGCACAATCCCAAGCTCAAGCTCAAGCACAGGCTCAGGTCCAACCACAACCCCAGGCTCATACACCTGTTATGGTTAATCACGGTGATATACAGAATCACGGTGATATGCAGATTGATCCATCCCTACTTCTTGCTGCTGCTAATGATCCTGGTTTGATGAATCGTAGTATGCAAAACCAATTTGCGCATCCCCAATATACGGATCAACAATATGTCGACCAAGCTGGCCAAGCATTTCCATCAGCAACTCCGTCATCTATGATCGCTTACTTTCGGCTACATCCAGCTTCAGACGTGACAGCCCCTTCTAGATTATGGATGGATACGTTGAATGGAACGTCTCTTGAGGAACTACGCCGATTGGCTGCATCCAAATTTCCTGGAGCAATTACCGGTCGTGTTGAGGGCATCATGTTGGGACCTTCTGATCAAGATTTGACAATACCTATTGACAATGATAGTGAATTGGATGCCTATTTGGGAGCCATTGGTGGTGTCAAGCCATCATTTTCTGTTCAGTTATTTACTGCATGGAAGAATGCCTAGACATCGTGTGGAGGACTATTTTCATTAATTGAGGTTAATGTGGTGTTCAGTGGGGTTGGGAGGGATTGATGGAGTTGCTGATAATTTGCTCATTATCTTGGGAGAAGAGGATGGGGGCGTTCCGAACTGATGGTAAAAGCATACCGTCTCGTATTGATTAGTTTCATTTTACAGAGTAGAAAGAGGGCTGGTAGGCTGATTACCTAAACACCTTAAGACTGTGGTTCCCTTCATATTCGATGTATTCTCTCAATCGAACATTTTAATGAAAAATACTATTATAAATAAATACCTACTGCATAAACTTTGTTAACATAACCATGAAAACGTCCCATTGCCAGTCGGTAGATATCTAATCAGTAGGCAATTAATTCAGTATCATGACTGAACTGAGCAAATCAATGCAATGAATTACGTGCTGAAATGTGGGGGAGCCTTCTATGAAGCTTGGATCCTCATATAGTTCTAAATTATTTCCGAGCAGTTGGAATTGATATTTATACCACCGCGCAAAACCCCTCCAAATCAACGAAAAATATTCTTGGTAATCTGCGGATTCGATGCCAGATTCCTTAACATTAATTGATATTTGATTCATGTCGTTCTCCAGAAGGGCCCCCTCATCGGCCCTGCTGTCAAGCTTGCGCGCATCCTCTTCTCGATCCCAATTTTGTCTCCGATCCCCAGCAACCAGATTAAGATATGCATCCACAGAGCAAAACCCAGGAGAAGGTCGTTCATTTAAGGGGCAGCTCTACGAAAGTACACAGGCCCGATTGATAAAGGAACGCGCAGAGCGGGAGCAGTACTCCAAGAATAGAAATGAAAGTTCTGGGGGAAAGAATTCGGCTTTAACATTCGGTGCGCATACAGATGATCTTCTTGAGACATTAATAGTATCTTGGACACTGACAAATAAACTGTACAGTTATCATATCAGTGGCTATAGGAGGGTACTATTTCGGTTCGTTTAGAAACCCCGGTGCGCCTACGACGTCGACCACCCCTCTTTCGACTACAAAACCTCTTCGACATAATACAGGTCGTTCAAATCTTGAATCGGCATGGGCGGATTTTGTCGAAATAGTGGGCAAAGAAAATGTTTCTACCATTGACTCAGATCTTGAGAGCCATTCAGGTAGCGAATGGTCCTCTCATTTGAGAAAGCCGAATGAGGTACCGTTTATGGTGGTTTCCCCTTCATCAACGGAAGAAGTTAGCGAGATCATGAAGATTTGTCACAGGAGGAGGATACCCGTTACTGGATACAGTGGAGGCACAAGTTTGGAAGGACATTACGCTCCTACAAGGGGTGGTATTTGTATAGATTTTGGAAGGATGAACAAGATTTTGAAGCTACATAAAGATGATATGGACGTGGTTGTTCAACCAGCTGTAGGATGGGAACTTCTCAATGAAGTGCTGGCGAAGGATAACCTTTTTTTTCCACCAGATCCAGGTCCAGGTGCCATGATTGGAGGAATGGTGGGAACAGGGTGCAGTGGAACAAATGCATACAGGTATGGTACTATGAGGGAATGGGTAATGAATCTGACTGTCGTTTTGGCGGATGGAACTATTATCAAGACGAGACAAAGGCCAAGAAAGAGTAGTGCAGGTTATGATTTAACTAAGATGTTTATCGGAAGTGAGGGGACACTTGGGCTAGTCACCGAGGCTACATTGAAGGTCACTACAAAACCAAACACTACCAGCGTGGCAGTATGCAGTTTTGGAAGCATCAAACAAGCAGCAGATTGTGTTGGAAAGGTCGTCACTGAGGGTGTCCCGATTGCCGCCATTGAAATTTTGGATGACAATCAAATGCTGAGCATTAACAAGTCGGGCATGACAAGCAAAAAATGGCTCGAAGAACCCACACTTTTCTTCAAATTTGCCGGTACACCTAATGCTGTCAAAGAGCAAATTAATATTGTTCAAAAGTTAGCAAAGGCAACCGGAAGCAAGACTTTTGAATTCGCGAAAAATGCAGAAGAACAGGTTGAGTTATGGAGTGCAAGGAAAGAAGCTTTATGGTCTGTAATGGCCATGCGAGAAAAAGATGGTGATCATGTGTGGACCTCAGATGTTGCCGTACCGATGAGTAGATTACCGGAAATTATTGAAGAAACCAAGGCGGACTTGGCTAAGAGTGGGATGTTTGCTTCGATCGTGGGACATGTTGGAGATGGCAACTTTCACAGTGGGTATCCTATACTATATCCTAGGATAAATTATACTGACAGTTACAGCTATTATCCTTTACAATGATACCCAAAGACAAACCGCCGAAGAAGTCATCCATCGGATGATCAAGAGAGCGGTCGAAATGGAGGGTACTGTGACTGGTGAGCATGGTGTTGGATTGGTCAAGAGAGACTACTTGAACCATGAATTGGGGGAGAACACAGTTGATGCCATGAGAAGGGTATGTACAAAATTACCTTGACATTAACTTGACTTGTAATCACTAACTTTTTACAGCTGAAATTTGCATTCGATCCATTGTGTCTATTAAATCCAGATAAAGTTGTTAGAGTCGAAAAGCCTAAGCCGGGAGAAGTTTCAAAGTGGTAATTTATTATAGAATCTATTAGATACCAATGAATTATTCTGAAGAATGCACAATATTGAGTTCCATAGTTATGTAGAAAGCCACGTTGTAAAGATATGCGCGGGAATACAATACTTGGATTTATTGGATAAAATTAATATTACGATTAAGATCGTTTAGTGAAAACTTATTGAGTTCTCGACCATGCATCCAAGCCAATACGGTGGTTGTTGTCATTTCGATGGGGGCCAGATTTTGAATCACCCACGTGATATTGCACCCATGTGCTTCTTCAACCTCCACTTTCCCTCTCATGTTACCACTTCCATCACAACAAACTATTTGCAATGGTTGAACCAACTCAAGAGCCTAACAAATGGTTTGGATACCCTTCTCCAAAAGAAGGTCCTAATATCCCTTTTGTAAGAACAGATGACAAGAATCCTACATTCCGAGGATGGCTTTTGGTGGTGGTTGGATGGCTGTACGTTATTTAGTCCAGCGAAAGCTCTAACTCACTGACTTTCCCATAGTGTTTCCAAAATTACGTTCATTCAAGGTCCCCTATGGAACAATGCAAAAATGAATGCATTGAGGAATATTAAGGGATTGGATGAGTACTATGAGAGATGGGATGTAAGTTTTGGGGGTTCATCCAATAAGGTGGATGACAACTGACAAAGGCCAAATAGCCTACAGTAATCCCTCTCGCAAATGATTCACCATCCACAACAGCTTCGGATGATTTAGATATCAAACCCATGCCTGTCGTCCCAGAGGATTTGGCTGAACGATATCGTTCGGTGGCTGAATACCATGCACTTTATCGCACTGGAAAATTAACCCCACTAGCTGTCGCGGAATCGCTTCTTCCCCTTATCAGAAGAGATATCAGTCCATCGGGACCTCATTCCGTTGCATTTACTGAGAGCAGTGTTGAAGAAATTTTAGAAGCTGCCAAAGCATCAACTTTGCGATATCAACAAGGAAATCCTTTAAGCATTCTTGATGGAGTTCCCACTGGTATCAAAGATGATAGCGATGTTGCTGGATATAGAAGTCATCAGGGACGAAAAAGAAATGATTCAATGTTCACTGCTGCGGAAAAGTCTACTTGGATCGTTCAACAATGGGAAAACTCCGGTGCTCTTATCATGGGGAAGTTGAATATGCATGAGCTTGGTTCGGATACTACTAATAATAACCCTAATTGGGGAACTCCAAAAAATCCACACAATGACCATTATTATCCCGGTGGCTCTTCCGGAGGCCCTGCTTATGCAGTTTCTTCTGGACTCATTCCCTTTGCTCTTGGTTCAGATGGTGGCGGAAGTATCCGTATCCCATCATCTTTCTGTGGTCTATATGGTTTAAAGCCTTCACATGCACGAGTTGAGGATACCGGAAGCACCGTGACTGTTAATGGTCCACTTGCAGCGACTATGGCGGATCTCGAGGTGGCTTATCGAGTTATGGCAAAGCCTAACCCATCTGATCCAATTGCTGCGCTTTTCAGTCCGCCAGGACCTCTCAGAAGTGCACGCCCAAAGGTCATCGGAATTTACAAAGATTGGTTCGATCGAGCTGAACCATCCGTTCATACCTTATGTACTAAGTTTGTGGATCATTGTGAAAAATCTCTCGGCTATACAGTTGTCCCAATCACAATCCCATACTGTCCTGAAGGTCAACTCGCCCATGCCTTGACTATTCTCGCAAACATGGCCTCACGGGCGAAGACTCGTCCATTCTCGCCCTTGAATTGGTTACAAGATTCCATGCCTTCAAACAAGATTCTCCTTACAATGGGTGCATATACCCCAGCTCAAGACTATCTCCTCGCTCAACAACTCCGCAATCTACTCATGCAGCATCTATCCTTCCTCTTCAAAAAACACCCCGGTCTCATAATCGTCACACCCACTACCCCAATTCCCGGATGGGAAATAGAACATGAGGGAGACTTACTACATGGAGCTTTTGATCCAAATAAAAGTCTTAGGAATATGGAATACGTATGGTTAGCCAATTTCACGGGTGTTCCGAGTATTAATTGTCCAGTTGGATATGTGGATCCAAAGAAAGGTGAAGGGAAAATTCCAGTGGGTATGATGGGATGTGTGGAGTGGGGAGGAGAGGAGGTGTTGATTGAATTTGGGAAGGAGGCTGAGGCTTGGTTGGATAGGGAAAATGAAGGTGGTGGGAGGAAATTGCCGAGGAATTGGGTGGATGTTGTGAAGGTGGCTAAGGAGAGGGTGGATGGGAAGGTGATTGAGGGGAGTTGATTTGGAGGTTTGAAAGGGCGCAGAGTTGATGATTCTATGCTGGTTAGAAAATAGTAAAAGATTCGAAGATAGGTATTTTCTCGCGGTCTCCAAACCAGCAAAATACCCGAATACCTCACAGCGCCTGTGGACAGTATGACCGACCTTCTTTTTAGCGTTAATTATCCATTCTGTACCATTTTCTGCTACCACAATAAGGGTAGCTTGCTTACACTAAAATTGTCCCTTTCACTAAATTCTTAATGAAGAGTTTCAACTTATTCCTTTCACTTGCGAGTTCGATCCCGCAGATTGTAAGGTGGATATATATGGCCTGGCTCGGCTGGTCATGCTATTGTTAAACGTGTATTTTGGGAATTAGTCGAGGGTATTGTGACAACGGGGAAGAAATGATGTTCCGGCTGTAGCGCCTCCAACTACTATATAATCACATTCTGGTTGAGTAGATGATCTTGCGTAGCAGGTTATCGATGGATTTAATACAGCTCCAGCAAAATTACAAGACATCAACGTTAAAGGTAAGTGACTCGTTGAATACTTTTGCTAGTGGTGAATATCTAATTGAAAACAGTATTGGAGGGATACTAAGCAAAAAGTATCAAAACTTATCGTCGTGACTTTCTAGCTAGCTGCCATTTCACTTGGATACTAAGATGTTTATTGATCAATAGGACATGGGTTGATGGGCTGTTGTGTTGGTATGTTAGCAGAATATCGAGCATGAAATTTCTTGTTAGGGTTATTTGGCTTCTTTTGAGTTTTGATTGGTGGGGTCGTGTCTGAATCGGGAAGTTGCATTACACTCGGAAGCTGCATTAGAATCAGGCTTTGAAAGGTCAGTTATGTTGTGTATATCACTTGTTCAATTATTTTGCAACGCTGCGGTTCGTGCTCTCTCTGTCGTTGCATTTATTAATTGCTGCACCCACATCCAGGATTATCGTTTCGTTCCAGCCTTACCTTTCATGCCGAACAGAAGCTTTCTTTCTACTGTTCCTAAAGTCGAATATATAAGTCTAAGGCTTAAAAGCTCGTTTTTCGACATATTCGTGTGGCTGCCGGAACAAAAGTGAACATGCAAACCTCTCTTGAAGCTGCTTAACATCCTGATAGATCAAAATTCAGGTCCTGGGCTCTTTTAACAGCATGGATCCATTATCAATAAGCGCCAGCATCTCTCGATTGATATCCATTCTTGATGTTAAGTTACAAATACATCAAAGCAGCCAGGGGAGCTGTCCAAGAAGTCAAAAAGCTTGTCGACGAAATGACCAATCTATACGGTATTCTTAACCAATTACGCCTGGTAGTTTCACGGTTTGACGATGAGTCAATCACGTCCACAACGCAATTTCAGCATACAGGTACTTGTCGAACACTTCTTGACAGAATCAAGGAAAGATTAGATAAAGCCGATTCCAGCCACATTGGCAATCAAAAACCGGCCATCAGCCGAAAGGTTTCCACTTTAGGGAGAGCTCTTGCATGGCCTTTCAGTGTCAGTGAGACAAAAGCATTAATCGACGATATGACAACACAGAAGTCGACTTTGATGCTTGGCTTACAAGTGGATGGAATGAACCTATTACTAAATGCGCTAGGTGACCGGAAAACACAAGGGCTAAAGATAGAAGCCATACGTGCGAATGTTCTTGCTCTTAGAAATGAGGAATCGATGTCAATTTTAAGTACGTGCTTCGGCATGATGTTTAGTGTCATAATCACTAACATGTTTAAATATCAGACAAGAAGCAGAAGGAGATTATCGAATGGATAGCACCATATGATCCCAGTCAGAGACATCAAGAAATTGCAACGAAACTTCGACAACCAGGTACAGGTCAGGTAAGCAGTTATCGCTATTGCAGAAATTTCTGGTGGCTCAAGCTAAAGATCGCAGTGGTTCACCAAGGGCGACCATTTTAAGCACTGGTTTGAAACAAAGGCATCAAAGCTGTGGCTGTATGGTATTCGTAAGCATTCGCTTCGTTTTCTCGACAAGCTTACCCCATTCAGCCGAATATATTCTGAACTTAGTCCTAGCGGGAGCCGGGAAAACTATATTAACGTAAGTTATTAAGTCTCCGTATCCTTACTTGATTTGCTGACCCGAAATAGCAGCTCCGCCATCAGCTGCCTCTTCGACCAGCTAGGAGATGGTGATTGTATGAACTTCCCAGCTAGCTCCATTTCAACGTGTAACCTCAAACTGACGAATATCCTACCGCCTTTTAGGTTTGGCATTCTTTTATTGCGACTACAAGGATCCGAAGACACAGGAGCCCTTAAATATTCTCGGATCTCTAGTTAAACAACTTGTGTTAGCCGAACGCCGTAGATTTGTAGATCTAGAGACCTGTTAGGTTGACCATTGTCCGAATAAAGATATTAGTCTTTCGAATTCAATATCGACAAGATCGTCTCTGTGTATTACTTCAGGATATATCACATTACTTCAACAATGTTCATCTGGTTATTGATGCTCTAGACGAGTGTGGGCATAGCCGATCAAATACTGTACGACTTTTGACTGGGCTTAACGCTACCAAAGACAGCAATATAAAAATAATCTTGACGTCGCGGCCCGAGCCAGATATCGAACGCCATTTGGAAGATTTTGAAAAACTTTCAATTGCGGCACACAGAAATGATTTAGAACTCTACGTTCATTCTGAACTGGAGTGTCGTGTCCGTGAGGAACGACTATTCATCCGGGACCAAAATCTCAGAGAAGAAATCATACGACGCTTAGTGGATGAGGCCCAAGGAATGTGTAAGCTATATCAATAGGATTGTGTGCCTTATAAGATTGCTGACTTTTAGTCCGTTGGGTGACATGCCAACTTGATAGTTTGGGTGATCTTGATAGCCCAAAAGCCATCAGGCAAGCCCTGCATTCCCTCCCTCCAACGTTGTTCGGAACCTACGAGCGGATTTTAGATCGCATTAATCTCAGCAGTGATGTAACCAAAGCGCTTGTTCATCGAGTCTTGACATGGACTGTCTGTTCCGTTGAACCACTTTCATTGGCCCAATTGCTTGAAGCAGTTTCTGTAGATCTTTCTGACAATAAGTTGGATCGAGATGGCATTCCGGATGAAAAAAGTATTTTGAAGAGATGCAGTAGTCTTGTGAGAAAGACTGGTGGGCCGCTCAACACTCGAATCGAACTGGCGCATTTCAGCGTTAAGGAATTTTTATTGCTTAAAGTTCAGGATGATCCTTATGCTAGCTACCGCATCTCACAGGATCATCACAACGCTTATACGGCTAAGGTCTGCTTGACTTATCTGTTGTTTGAAGATTTCCGAGATATCATTTCCTACACGACGCAGGGGGAAAAAGCTGCCATGGACGAAAAGTACGCATTCTACAAATACGCTGCGCGGTACCTTGTCCATCATGCATGCGGTAATAGCGATGATGAAGATATTTTAAAATTAATTAAACTACTCTTTGATCCGATAAAAACAAATAACTTCGTTTCTTGGGCACAGGAGCTGTTATTTGCCTTGTACCAAAGCGCTAACAGCCGAAAGATTATTGCCAGTGCTAGCACACTACACTTCGCGATCTTATTCTCACTTCATCGTGTAGTCGAATGGTTAATTTCAGATACCAATACCCGCTCGCATCTAAACAAAGACACTGATATTGGTACTTTGCTGGCCTGCGCAGTGGCGCCCGAAAGAGTCCTAGGCGGTGTCGAACGTATGAAATGCATGCAACATCCTCATCTCATCGATAGGGGGAAAATATTAGAGTCTATTTTAAAGCCCGGAACAATACTGAATTAGTTTCCTCTGGTCACAGACGATTGGGGAGGTTCTCCTCGGACAAACCCGTTAGAGCTCGCAATTAAAGCCCGTTTTGGTTGGGAGATACTACTTCAGCATGGAGCGTTGGTGACCGATTCATGTATCAAAGCTCTTGGAGTGGATCTCAATCTTCACCTTGACTTTGTTACCAGTTTCGTACAAGAGATACAACTAAAGAATGTCCCGGTTCATATCAATGCAAGGTCGGTTTTGTCACTGCCGCATTTCCAAATTTGTGTTTGCTCGAAGTTAGTAATCACTGTACATACTTAACACTATCTATTTATTTTCTGTTTCAGTCTCATGCAATTTGTACAACAACTCAAATGCGCGGATAAACCTCTTCTAGATTCATTCTTCAACTCTATTAACGACATCGAATCTATTGACGACATGGCCGCATTACAAATAGCGATTACTTTTGGTCAGACGCACACGGTGCTACAGATTCTAAAAAAGGTAATCTGGATATAGATTCTTATTCCAAAATAGGCGGGTTGACCTCGCTACACCGGCTTCGAAGGACGGCCATTTAGAAATTGTTAAGATCCTTCTTAATCATGGCGCCTCATTGGATCTCCCCACTTCAAAAGATGCAAAAGATACTGAAGACGGTCTATTTGATTTGGAATGTGCAACTTCCTTTCATCTAGCCGTGGTAAGTGGACATTTAGATGTTGCCTCAATCTTGGAAGAGAGTGGAGCAGGTATCAATGGACCTGATAAATCGGGGCTCACACCACTACATTCTGCCACTGGGCAGAGAATCAACATGATCGAGTATTTAATTCAATCTTCCAGACAACGTCACTCATTTTCCACTGCGACTCCTTCAGGGTGGACCGTGTTAATGAAGGCAGCAGACTTAGGCACATTCGATGTCTTCAAATATGTTCTGCAAAATTCAAGCCCTTCGGTTTTGTTATTGCAGTCTGAAACTGGTTTCAATTGCCTTCACTTGGCCGTTCTGTCCAAGGTTGATTCCCGCCAAAAGGTTGCTATGCTTAGGCAGTCATGTATAGATCCATGCATACCAACAATCGAAGGATTTCTGCCTTTACATCTCGCAGCCGAGCGTGGTTTTTACACATTCCGCGAGACTCTCAATTTTACTTTGGGAGCACACTCTCTGAACTATCGAGGTACTTCGACAGTCAGAGCCATTACCAACCATGCATTACTACAGAGTTCCGATGCTCGGTGGTCCATTCTTGATAACTTACGACACGATGAAAACATGTTGAATTGTCTCACCGGCTCAGGGCAATCCATTTTACATATAGCAATAAACAATCTCAATTTTCCTCCGTTTATTATTATAAGGATGCTTAGGCTACTCCTAGCATCAAGTCAAAGTTTGAGCTTGGACGTTCAAGATGAAAACGGAAAATCAGCATTGCTAGTGCTTTGCAACATGTTACTCCAGAAAAGTACATTAAACGCAGCGCCTGGTTGGCGAAGCTTCTTTGCTAGTGCGATAGGGCTATTACTGCGTGATGGAGCGACGGCCACCCAACAAGACAATCAAGGAAATACAGCACTGCACTACCTCTGCAAAAGCGAACAGTTTACAATACTTGAGTATCGATGTATATTATGTTTATTGGCAGTAAAACATTAGAAAGCAACCAATAACGACGAACTAGACATACCAGAGAGTTCCAAATACAGGATACGATAGCTATGGCCACCAAGATGGTAACGATGAATATGAATATAACGATGAAGACGATGACGTTGAAGACGACAATCACTTCGATGAAAATTTCATGACAATATTGGGCTCTTCAAACCACGAGCTGTGCAGTATGCTCTGGATTTTGGCAGCGATATATACATCAATCTCACTGCCGGCTTTGGTACAACTCCGTTGTTTTTCGCGATTTATGGCAAACGCCATGATATTATGGAATTGCTTCTATCATATGGCGCCACCACTAGCGAGCTCTACGGCCCTCGTAAATTGACACCGCTACATCTTGCTGTTGCAGGGGGCAACGAACTAGTTGTTAAAACTCTCCTTCAATATGGAGCGGATGCCCAAGCTCGTGATAGTGCAGGTTGTACACCAGCTATGATTGCTTTAGATCTTGAGTATGAAAGTATAGCAAAGATTTTGAATGACACTCTAGCGTAACTTTGTAAGTCTCCACTGTCCTTGTCCTCTATCGTCTTGTTCAGCTAGTTATCTCTCTGGATGACAGCCACCACTTGAACATCATGCCAATTTCTGATATTCCATCCATCTAGCACCATCTGCACCTGTTTGTTCAGATAGCAATACATTGGCCGGGACGACTGAGCCAGTGGGAGATACTAAGTACGTATCGGGCGCCATTGAAGATGCCATCATTCGCCAGGACTTTTCGACTCTGAAATTTTTACTTCAAAATGGCTACAACCTTAAAGGGTCTTGTTGCGGTGGATGTAGTCCATTACTTAAGGCATTCGTAACAAACTCTTCCAAAGAAATCATTCAATATCTACTATAATGGAGCCTCACTAGATGGCGTAGTGACATGCACCAAATCCATCATCACTGCTGGATTTACACCTCTTCACCAGGCTGCAATGTTGGGAGACGAACAAATTATGGAAAAGATTCTCAAACTGGGGAAACCGACTACTCATCAGAAAGTATATCCATTGCATATTGCAGTTTACAACGGCCACTCGGCTTGTGTCAGGTTACTTTTGAATCATGATCTTGAAGGAAAATGTGGTGTTGATGTGAAGACCAGTCTTGCCGAGCCACGATGCCTCGCGGAGGCCCAGATGGTGAGCAAGGATATTCGGGTCGTGAATGACATTTGCGGAACAGCTCTGCATTATGCTTCATGGAAAAATCATGTGGATACTATGAAGGAACTCTTAAGAGCTGGGGCAGATCCAAATGCCCAAGACAAGCAGGGAGGAACACCACTACATATTGCCGTAGCGACCGGTCAATACCAAGCATATCAATTGTTAATCTCTGCTGGCGCCAATATGCTGTCGCGGAACATTCGGTATGTCTGCCCAATTCACCTCGCAATATGGGGGAAACACCGGCAGATCGCGGAGGATATTATAAAACAGGACGGTAGTATTGATATTCTTTTTGATGATGGAAGTGATTTACTTGATTATGCCTGCCGCTGCGGGAATACAGAGATAGTAGAAACGTTGGGAATGAACATCAACTCGATGAACAATTATGATCAATCGACATTATTTTCAGTTATGTCTAACCAAGTATTTACCAACGAATTTCGAATAAAATTACTCCCGGATGGGAATAATCTTCAGCAAAGTCCTAGTTATGGGAACTTACTTGTGAAACTTTCCTCGGAATTCCTGTTGGCGGTAATCAGAGAGTAAGTTCATCTTCTTGTTGCTTTTTGCGGCTAGGATATTGTAAGTCTAATACCCCACTTTCGGGCCACCCCCTCTTTTGGACCATCTTAAAAAATCATTCCATTTTAAGCAATCTCTTTCATTAAATCTTTAATAATTCAATAATCATTCAATCAATCGATCTGAAATTTGAATATATTATTATTTATAATATAAAGAATATTTACATCGAAGATGATATTATTATAACTCTTAATATAATTACAAATAAGCTAATTATATATCGGATCAATTCGGAATATAATGTTCCCTATATTATATTTCAAAATCGAATAAATGATTATTTATTTTATAGAAATAGTATATAAAATATACAAAAAATAATTTTAATTTAGAAAAGAATATTAATAGATTAAATATTAATATAGGAATTATTAAATATTAATCCTATTTATTAATAAATAAGAGAAATAAATGAAAGCCTTTTTGAAATAAGAAAAGATAATTTTTTATTTGGAAAATGATAAATATAGAATTTTTTGAAAAGGAATCTTGAAATTAGAATTAAAAGATAATATCGAATCGATTTTGTATATATTTCAGATGTTATTAATGAAATTATTAATAAATAATTTAAAAAGTTCAATTTGCTTTTGATTAAGTATATTAAACCTGAAAACTAATGGAATATAAATGAAACTAGTATTATAAAAGATCAGGGTTTAAATAGTTTAATAATAGAAAGTTCAGAATATTGTTTTATTCAAAAAAAAACAATCTGATTTAAGAGTTTAGATATCTTTTATTGAATGTATTTCGACAATAAAATAGGTATTTAAATCATTTATTATTTTCAAAGGAAAATATATATAACAATAATGATTTCCTATAAATCTTATTCTATATAAAGAATAGAAGTTCATTATTATAAATAATAAATGGATAATAGATATTACAAAGTTTGAATGGTTGAAAACGATCTTTATTCTTCAAATTATTTTTTCTTGATTTAAAGAAGTTAGATTATTCATATTAGATGATTATAGAAATCATAAAACTATTGAATTTATATTTAAATATTTCAAGAATAATATCCATCTTTTATTTTTATTATTATATATATTATATATATTATAATTATTAGATTTGTTAGTATTCTTATTTCTCAAAAATGCTTATAAACATTATTTCAACAAATTGGATTCTTTATTGGATTCTTCAATAATTGAGAAGCGTAGTTTTTTTGTTTATTATTAGAAAATTAAAATAGAGAATTTGATAGTTTATAATATCAAATCTGGATGAAAGGCTTCTGGTTTATGATCTCAAAATTGTATTAAATCTTTTATAAGTTGTTTATTGTTTGAGAATAACTATAATGAAGTTCTAAATCAAAATTCTGTTTCAGATAATAATCTTTAATATTAATGGAATATAGAATTATCTTTTATTTTATAAAAAACCCCTCAAAAAGTATTAAATCTTCGAAAATATATATATATATAATGATTCAAGAAAAAGAAACTGATCTTTCAATTCATCGATTATTATTTTGTAAAATCATAAAAGATTTTGATATTAAAAATTATAAACTTATATAATTAGAATATCGAATAAAACAATTAAAATATAAATTAAAATAAATTATATTTAAAAAAAATTGAATAATAAAAACTAATCCGAATTCGAAATTTGTAGAAATTAAAGTTATTTGGGGAATATAAATTGAGATTAAGGATCGTGAAATTGAAGAAAATGATTTTAATAATGATTATGAAATAAATATTATAAGGGATTTTATTGAAATAGAATAATTATTGAATTATTAAAGTTTAAAATTTATATAATGATATTTTCGAGGTGGCCCAAAACATGTCACGAGATACACGTGATCGCGTCCGATCGGGCTAGTACGGTACTAAGCTTCGAGCCGATCATATATATAACTTCGTAGCACATTCTTTTTAACTCTATAGCTTTTAATTCTAAGATTGATTTCTAAATATTTGTTGGGTTCGTTATATTATTAAAAGCTCTTTCAGATAATGTTGGAACACATGACTGACGAAACACATGACACCATCACGTGTTTCCCCCACATCGTAAGTGGGATGGCAGCGTCTATATAGATTAGTAGAACCCCATTATACAAAGGGGTTAAATAGAATAATAGAATCATCTTTACCCCATATACATTTTGTATATATATCCCCTTACGAAATCTATTCAATATTGATCAATGATTAATAAGATTCAATTATAAAACAATAAGATCAAATCTAATAAAAAGAAATATCTTTTGAAAAAACAAACAAGATTATATTAAATTAAGTTTATATATGATTTGTATAGAAAAATTAGAATATTATATTTTTTATACTATTTTCTTCGAAATATATATTAAAAAGGGATCTCTGGTTATAATTGATTTCTTTAGGATAGTTTGATTTTATATTGACTTTATTTATATTTATTATACTTTCATATATATTATATAACAAATCTATTTGATATAATATAACATCGAATTATAATATTCAATATAATTTTTCCAATCCCCGAATTACTTTTGTATAAAATGGATATTGAATTTTGGGGGAAACAATTGAATCCAAATTCAGAATTTATTGAATCCCAAATGAATGTCGATATAATTATATAGTTCGTTAATTCATAATTCAGAAGGTATAAAGGGCAAAGGTTATAAGAAGAATTTCAAAAGTGGTATAAAGGCTGAACGGATGTTATATTCAAAATCGTATATTGCGAAGTTCTCAAATTCGTACGAATTCAATTTATTCTGTATAGCTTTCAAATCCGACAAACAAAAGGGAGCAATAACTATGCAAAAGTATTTGCTGAATTTATTTCGAAAAACAAATCAGATGAATATATAAAAGAAATTCAAAAAGAAATAAATCGATTGAAAGAAGAATATACGAATATATATGAAATCATTGTATCGAAGAAATCGATCAAAATTCAAGTTTTATTTATACCAGAACTTTCTGAACAAATACGATAAGATAAATAATAGCAACGAAATCAAAGCCAATTCCTTTTTGATTTTATAATACTAGATTGTATAATAAGGTAGAATACACCTTATACAGTATACAGACGAAACCTTCTTTCAGATTTTATGAAAATGTATAATAATAATGAATTCAAATATAGTGGCAGGGAGTATGATTTTCTGAATAAGAAACTACAGATATTCTATAAACTTTGCAACAAAATCGGAATTTATTCAAATAAATATAAAATAGTATTTTCGATAATACTTTAAGGCTTTATATTATTATTCTATTTCAACAAAATTAATAATAGAAAATTGAAATTCGAAGAAATGATTATATTTACGAAAACGTATTTTGAAATAGAAAAAAGATATTAGAAATATTTCATCGAATAATGTAATACAATATTTCTATAGATTATACAAAAGCACTCTAACAAATCATTTTCGGAATAACTGGAAAAGCTTTTCGATACACTTTGTATACTACAATATAGATTAGTAGATTCATATCAATCAGAATTGATATTAAGAGATCAGATTATAAATGCTTGTTGTGATATCCCTAAATGCAATTTCGTTTTGCTATATTTCATTATGATATATAAAGGCCTTTGTACTGATCTTCGAAATGCTATTGATTAAATTGAAAGAATATAATCAACGAATATTTATATCGCAGATTCGATAATTAATAATCTATTAAGCACGGAAATATACTGGATAAATCGTATATATAATGGTTGAGGTTTATATAGAAATCGAGGATAATATAAAGTTTGATCAAAAAGCAGATTCATTCTCTCTCATTTATATTCATCAATAAAGTCATCAAAAAGATCTTAATATTTTCAAACATTATTATATATATCAATTCAGAAATATTTTGTATATAAGCAATTAGGATGCTAATCGATAAATCATACAAAAGAGAAACGGAAAATGAAATTTAATCAATATATAATAGAACAAGAAATAGATAAAGAAATATTCGAATAATATCTTTTAAAATATAAAGATATATTTGAATCGCAATACAAAAAAGACGAAATATCAAAAGAAGACGATACTTTCGAATATCCCTAAATTGAATCTTCAAATAATCAAATAATTCAATTCGAGATATATTTCATTGAAATAGATTCTATTAATGGAATGTATATTGCAAAACTACTAGGGAGATAATTATTAATACATATATATTTACAAAATGATCAATTCAATCAATTGTATGAAAAATACAAAAAAAGCGATAACCCAAATGAAGTTTTCCAATTTCAAGATCGATATTCAATAAATATATTTCAAGGTATTATTCCAGATATAAATATATCAGGAGTATCAATAATAAGGGAATTTCAGGTATAGATATTAGAAAAAAAGAAAGATATCTTATATACAAAAGGTATTGAATATAATATCAAATTCGGAAAAGGAATTGTACAATTGCAAGGAGATATCATTATCCAAATACCAATTGGAATTATTACATTTTTCATTATATCAATAAACACTCTATTTCTTATGTGTATATAGAATATAAATCGTCTATATATTATATTCGATAATATATCAAATATATTAAGGCAAGATGATAAGATTATTCCTATTGTATGAAAATGGGGATATCCTTTTATATTTTTTAATCAAATAGAAAAAATGATAATATATTATTACTTAATAAAAACTGAATTTCGATAAATATATTGAAGATTCAGATATTTTTTTGTATAAAAACTCATCAATATATTTAATTATATAAAGTATATAAATATTGATTTTCAGATGATCGAGAAATTCAATAAAGTATATAAATATTATTAGTTTTATATGAAATCCCTAGGACATTTCAAATTCATAATAAAAGATGATATCGAATTTAATTATTCAATTATTCTGGATATATTCTATATTGAAGGAAAATCTATTTTTTATATTATCGATAAAGCTATTATATATAATATTGTTGCGTTTATATAAGATATAAATACAAAAACAATTTGGAATATAATTCGGAAATACTGGATTGATATATACTTTGATCTATCAAATCATATATCTTATAATATAGATACAAATTTTATATTAACTGAATTTCAACAAAAGGTGAAAGCTCTTCAAATCGATATTCGCGAAGTTTTTGTAAAAGTTTATAATACAATTAATAAAGTCAAGAGATTTCATATATTTATATAATAATTGTATAAAATATTCAAAAAAGAATTAAAAGATAAGAATCTCGAAAAAGAAGCTATTTTATAAATAGCAATCAAAACAATGAATGATATTATAAAACCAAATAACTTTATTCCAATTCTTTTTGTATATAGAATATATCCCCGAATAATCTTGTATAATCCATTTTCTTAATTGATTATAAAACGAGTATAAATATATCAATAGATAATAAAAAAAATTCGAGAAATTCAAGCAAAATATATAATACAAAATTCATTTGATACTAGAAATGGTTTAAATATATATAAGATATTAAAACTACTTTTGAATTCATTAATACAAATATAAAGAGAAAAGAAAGGATAAACAGGACCCTATAGATTGATTGTAATTACGAATCAAAACTGTATAATCGATCTCCCTTATGATTTTATAGAATTTCGTATAACAATCGTCAAACCATTTTATGAGAATATATACAAAGAATTATTCCCAATAGAAAATTCATTTCTAATAACCCTCCCAAATACAGAAAATCCATCACTTTTGGAGAACCCATCACCTTCAATGACCCCTCCTATTCTTTTAGATCAAGGTTAAGAGATAAGCAAATCTGAAAGAAAATGTATACGATTTAATACCAAAAAAGAAAGAATAACCAATCCTATGTTTCATATATTAATGCGAATCGAAATCCTCAGAATATTATTTTTATAGAAGGTATAAAAAACAAATAATGAATATAATCAATTAATTATTGCAATCCAAGATAATTAAAATCTATTAGAAGTATTCATTATAAAGAAGAAGTAAGAAGTATTGAATCTTGTAATTGATCTTTATATAAAAGGGATTATTATAATTGAAGGATAATCATTTGAAATTTTGCAAATATAAAAAATCGATAGTTTAATTGTAAAAGATGTTTTCGAATTCATCAAGTACAATTTCTTTATATATACCGGGAAATTGTTCAATTTATATTTTGTAAATGAAATCAAAGGATATATAATAAATTCTCTGTACGAAAAGTTACGCTTAATTATTCAAGTATATAATGATTTTGAAAAAGAAACAATATTGATATAAGCATTTACAATCCAAAGGTCAAGCCAGAAAATCATTATAGCTTTAGTTCTAATATTAAAGCTAATAGGTATCAAACTTATAATACGAGATATTACATAGGTATATATATAATCAAAAACACCTTTGAATTGCATTATACTAGTAAATTTATCAAAAGAACTTCAAGGTAAATATGCAAAGGGTACAATTATGATAATCAAAAAGTTATTGTATGGTATCATAGAAACAGAAATATATTGATAGGCAATCTATTGAAAATATTATCAAGAAAGATTGAATATGATTATGTCGTTATATAACCCCTGTTTACTAATCTCGGATTCAAAGAATATACAATTCGGAATTGTAGAAATATAAATAAATAATATCTTCATTTTTGTAGATAAACAATTCCTAAAGTTAGAAAACAAAGAATTGATTGATACAAATATCAAAGCCAAATCAGAAGAATATCTTACAAATGATACCCTGTTAATATTCAATGGATATATAATATAATATATGGAAAACGATCTTATATTTATATAAAAAGGCCAAAAAAAGAAAATCAGAAAGATTAACAATTCAAAGCAATATCGAGAACAAAGAGCTAAAGGGGTATATATTGCTACAATTTATCAACCAAAAGTATTATATGATTTATCAATCATTATATAATATTAAGATCCATTAAACGAAAATATCAAATTGTTTAATAAAAGATTAAATTGACAAATGAAAAACCTTAATCGAAATCTTTGCTTTATTTCTTTTGAAAAAGATTGTATAAAGCTATTCGTTTTTGTTGATGGATTCTTTATCAATAATAAGAATTTGAACAATCAAATAGGATTTGTTATTTTACTTATAAATGAAAATATATCAAATGAAAATACCTTCGAAATAAAAGGTAATATTATCCATTATAATAATATGAAAAATAAAAGAATTATATATAGCATACTAGTATCTGAGATATATAAAATGATAATAGAAGTAGATATTGGTCTTATAATATGATCTATTTTATAAATTGTTATTTCACAATTCGATATCCTTGATATTCCAGTTGTTGTATATATTGATTTATATTCACTGTACGAATGCCTTATTAAATTAGGTATAATGAAAGAGAAAAGATTGATAATCAATATTATAACATTTCGGCAATTATATAAACAAAGAGAATTGACAGAAGTAAGATGGATCAATGGATTCGATAATATTGTTGATACAATGATAAAAGCTAATCCTAATAATAGTTTAGAAAAGTTTATTGATATAAATACTTTCAAAGTATATGTAAAAGAATAAGTAAAACGAAAAATTTGTATGAAGGTCGATTAGACCTTTATATAAATCAAAATTGATATAGGGATATGGTATTAATTATTTTTATGTTTTATATTTTATTTTCAAAAATTGCAAAAAGAAAACTTTTCATTTTGATTTCATTTTCTAAATTAAAAGACAAAAATATTTAGATATTGTATAAATCAATCAATAATAAAAGGCTCCTTTGTAGAATCAGAATTAAGTAAAAGAGACTTTTTTATTAAAGGAAAAGGAATAGAATTTTGATTAGGAAAAGTGTAAGGAGGAGGAGATGGATTAAATCGATTAGTAGAATTAATATGCGGATAATTTGAGTGTATATAGCGAATTCTATAATTATGTTATTTATAATTCTTATAATTGTTTTCAAAATGCTCTTCTATATAATAGTATTCAAGGAAAAGAGTTAATCCTTGATAACGATACTCTCTATAAGATCCTTCAATCAAAATATTCCGATTTTATATTAAGAGATTATTGATATATAAAATACATATCAATTGTATTTGAATAGATGTAATATGATTTCATACAAATGGAACAGGATATCCCGGTATAGTCAAAACAGCGAATTGAAGAGTATTATAACAATAGAGAATAAATTCTTTGCTATCGATCGGGAAAATAGGATTTTGATTCAGTTAGGTTAAAGCATTTGTAATATTGTATAATTGAAGAGCTTTATTGTACAAAGAATCAGTATGTTATGAATAATATAAGTTTTATAGCAAATACAGGGTAAGATCTTAATATAATCAATTGCTCTGTAGTCGATATGAAATATATATTTTCGGGAGTTCAGCAAATGTGATCTTCAGTAGTTCTATAATCATCAGTACGATCCCGAAATCAAAAATATTGATTGAATTGATTGAGAAATATATATAGGATAGAAAGCTTCTATTTCGATGAAATTGAAGAATACAAATATTGGATGTTTGATTGATTTGGGGAGAGAATTCATTATACTTGTTTGAATAGAAAATGAGCATAAAGATCAAACTAAACGATTAAGTAATTATCTATATTTCAATAATCAGTCTAATTCGTATATATAGCACTTCGTACAAAAAAGAAAGTTAAGCCTGTATTGGAACATATAATTGACGAAATATATGACATCATCATATATTTCCCTTACATTGTAAATGGGATGGTAGTGTCTATATAGATTAATAGAACTCTGTTATATAAAGGGGTTAGACAGAATAATAGAACCATCTTTACTCCATATGCGTTTTGTGTATACACTCCCTTACGAAGTCTGTCCAACAGATAAAAAATAAAATAATATCTGTATATGCTTATACACACTCCGCTTGCTTTTGTTTAGGTATATCGCTTTTGCTCTTTCGTTTGTATATAGATCTTCTTAATATTATTCGAAAGTATTGTCTTTTTTTTTACCCTTAATTTCTAAACTATAAATTATGATTCGATAAACCTCGCGATTACAGAATTTCATGGCAAAATAATTCATCAGCAAAATGAAATCTCGTTTCTATGCTTCCTGATTCTCGAATGCACTTTTACTACTCATATTCTTTCTCATCCGAAACCCTCTCTCCCTAATCCTGAAAAAATCAAAACGTTCCCTTAGATTATATAACGATCCTAGATCAATTCATACACATTTACAACAATCCGAATAAAGTCCAAGAAACCGAAAACAAACTATTCACTCTCAAACAAGGAACCGATTCTTTATATATTTATATTACAAAATTCGAAAGAACCCTTTACAAAGCCAAAGATCAGCAATTCGAATAAAATCTCAACCTTTTACAATAAACTCAATATTATTCTTAGAAATTGTTTTTCTCAATAACTTTCTCTTCCCTATTTCTATCCCGATTTTATTCAAATCATACAACAATTAGCTGTTCGCACAACGAATAGATTCCCTGTATCATCCCATTCTAATAAGCCTAAAGCCCTATATATATTGTAGAATCCATTCTACTCTCAGAATCATAATTCAATGGATATTAGTAACCTTAATATCATTAATGCCTTTAGCCCTTTTGATACCCAATCGGATAAACCTGATCGTACTTTGATTCTACCCTATATACAAACGCCCGAGTTTTCCCCTTCTAAAAGAACTTTCTTATATAAACAAAATAAATATATACAATATAAAAATATCTTCTATTAAATACAAGCCTGTCTGCTAAATCCATATCAAGGAATCCGAGATCGATAAAAGCTTATTCCGGCTATTATATTGACTATTGAACCCGAAAACGACAATGATAAGGATTTAAAAGAAATAATCAATAGCCGATATTTTGAAGATCGCTTGAAGGAAGCATATAATACAATGAATACATATTCGTTGATTATAATGCAATCTGTGCATCAAGCATTTTTATCAAAAGAAGATTAATAATCATTTTGTACTTAAATTATTCGTTTAAAATGAATTCAAGGCGAACTCTTCAAAAAAGGGGGGTAATATCACGAGATACATATGATCGCATCCAATCGGGTTAGTACAGTACTAAGCTTCGAGCCGATCATATATATAGCTTCGTAGTACACTCTCTTTAACTCTGTAGCTTTTAATTCTAAGGTTGATCTCTAAACGCTCGTTGGGTTCGTCACAAAACAGGGGGTGGCCCGAAAGTGGGGTATTAGATTTAACCTAAATATGTGGTATTCCACCGATAGTTGTAATATTATATCCTAATACTAGCACAAAGCTAACTTGATATAGGTTACTGGTACGAGTGCCTAAGGAAAGGATGCACCAGTATGTCAATTATGTCAGTCTCTCTGGTACAGCTCTCTATTGTGCAGCAACAAGCTCTCGAGAACAGAGTCCGGAAATAGTGAAGCTGCTCATAGAACATGGAGCTGAGCTTGAAATCGACAAACCCTCACACGGTACACCTCTTATGGGTGCTTGCTACTTTGGTCGCTATGATATGGTGGCACTACTTCTCAAAGAAGGGGCAAGCACTACGTGCAAGAAGGCTGATGGAACAGAACTCACTGCACTCGAGGAAGCAAGGCACCACCCTGAGATAATAACTTTACTAAAGAACTTTGAGGAAAGGGGCACGAGATACGATATAAGGAAGTCTAGTAGTTTTCGCAATCGTAATATGGCGATTCAGTGAAAGATACGCCTTAGAGATCCAAAGTACGAGAATGGAAACAAAAATCCAGATAATAAACCCAAACATGATGTTAAGGTTATAGATCAATAACGTGAAAAATTCATATGGTGTAAGCCTTGTTGTATTAGTTGTAGAGTTGAGGAGTGGAAGAGCGGCGAGCCCTAGGAATAAGTAATCATGCTAAGTCAGTTAGCTATTCACTACCGTATTAACAATTTCCAACACGAAATTATCAAATTCACTACATCGTTATAATCATGGGAAAAGAGAAAAAACCCGACCCGAGGAAGAGGTATTTATTGCATGCTTATTTAATGAAAAGACACCCAATCGACGGTAGTGTAGCTATCGGCATATTGCTCGATATGAGACATGCATTCAGCCAAAATTACAGGTATGATACTGATTGGACATGATTGTGAGCGAGAGAATGATGGAGTTACGAAGTTGTATTGTTCCGATAAATTTATGTGACCAACTGTTGGGATAGCGACGTCAAATAGGAAGCCATTAAGTCTTAAATCTCCTCTACGGACTGTGCCGCTGCGTTTGATCATGATTATCCTCTGGTATATGATGCATACGTTGCGAATCATCCGATAGACTCAACTAAAGTTGAACTCAACAAAGGACAGTTGGGCTATGTACTATCAGTAGATAGAAGTGAGTTGAAAACAATTAATTGATCGTGAATAATAAGTGAACTATATTTTCAAATATAAAATCGATCAGCAAGACCAGGCAATAGACAGTAGTTGATGAGAGAATATTGGATTGCTGTAATGGATAATAGGACCAAGTAAAGAAGGCTGATTCCGATAGTAGCTAGTAAAAAAGTAATGAAGTTGATAAAACTGTGATACATGGAATGAGGCCGTTATGTTTCTGTCAAACCGAATTCCCTTACGCTCCCCTTTTTCTCATGGTCAATAGTTTTCCGTGCCTCATCCTCATCACCTTTCTTGTTTCCCTCCCTACATCCCCTTTTCTCCCTCTATCTCTTTTTTCTTTTCTCCTCCTCGTCCTTCTCTTTCTCATTCTGCTGTTCTTTTTCCCTTTTTTTCTCCTCGGCAATTCTCTTCATACACTCCTCAACCTTCGTCATATTGGCAATCCGAGCTGGCTTAGGTTCATCTAAAGCCTCAATGAGTTGACGGTGGAATACCCCGATGATCGTGGGTGTCTTGCTAAATTCTCATGTAGCAATCAATGGTATCGCTGGATATCTCTGGACCGGTATCCACGATGTTGTTTTCAATATTCTAAAATGTCTACCATATTCTCAAAATTTGTTGTATCCGAGGATTATGTATGTTTGCATCTCTGGTGCCAATAACCATTTCTGACCAACAATAGGTACCTTGAGCCCCATCGCGGATGGCACTATGCTCAAGAACTGCGTGAACTACATGGTGAAGCCTATTTCATCATTAGTCCCGGAAAAATATACCTACACGTTGGCCATGCAGAGGCCATAAACCAAATATCTACCCGACCCAATCATTTCTTGAAACCGGTGGAAATATATGGAATCGTTGATGTCTTTGGAAAAAATATCCTCACTACGGAGAAGGATGAATGGAAACGTCATAAGAAAGTTATCGCACCTGCATTTTCGGAAAAGAGTAATGTTTTAGTGTGGAAGGAGACTATCAAACAGACAAACGGAATGCTAAGATTTTGGTCCAGAACGAAAGGTTCCGATGATGAGAATCTGAATGTCAAGAATACTGCGCCTGATGTTGCGGTTTTGACTCTGCATGTTATTAGTGGAGCGGCATATGGCATCAGTCAGATTTGGGAGGGAGACGATGAGGATCAATTGGGAGATAATGTGGTTCATGGGTTTAACACTGCGAAGCTTGAGGGAAATCATCGGTTGATGTTCAAGAATGCGCTTGGTACATTCGTGAATGGAATCATTTGGGCCGCGCTCGCTCCGATGTGGGTGTACAGTGAGTGGAATTTTCTTTCCTGATGGAACTAAACTAGAGACCACATCTAACCAGAGTTCAGAAATGTCACCCTTGAAGGTCCACAAGAAATGGTATCAGTCATTCGTTGAATGTGGTAACTATTTCAACGAGCTATTTGATCACAATCTGCGGAGTATTGAGCGCGGAGAGACTACGGAAACTGGAAAGATGGCCATTATAGGTATTTATCCTTACTTATCTCATGAACAAAACACTAATCAAAAACCAGGCTCACTTGTAAAAGCAACTCAACTTGACCCCTCAGATCCCTCAAAGACGATGCTCACGAAAAAAGAAGCGATAGCTGATTCCTTCATTTTCACCTTTGCCGGGCACGAAACCACAGCCAACACCATCCATTTTATCTTTCTCTTCCTTGCTATATCCCATGCTGCACAAGAGAAACTTCAGTCAACACTTGATGCAATTTTTTCGAACCGGTCATCAGATTCCTGGAACTACGAATCGGATTTCTCGGCTTTATTGAACAGTTTCGTAGGAGCCGTCATGAATGAATCTTTAAGAGTCATGCCCCCTGCTATCGATATACCAAAGACAACGCGAGAAGCACAACAACTTAACATTGATGGAAAAACAGTCACGATCCCGGCAAACACTTATATGCACTTCAATATCGTAGCTGTTCATCCCAATCCACGTTATTGGCCATGTCAAAAAAGTAAAATAAGTGAGAAAGCTCACGACTTAGACGATTTCGTACCCGAAAGATGGTTAGCAGGCTACGAGAAAAATGCAAAGGATAAAGGATCCCCTGATACTGCCGGGGAGGGACAACTTTTCGTACCGCGCAAAGGAGCATTTGTACCGTTTTCAGAAGGCGCGAGAGCATGTCCTGGAAAACGATTCGCGCAGGTAGAGATGATGGCTTCTTTGGCTGTGATATTTAGCGTGTGGAGCGTGGAGTTGGATGTTAGGGAATGGGCGAGTGATGAGGAGATCGAGGGGATGGGGGGAGAGGATCGGAAGGCGGTTCATGAGAAGGCGATTGAGAGGGCGAGAAAATTGATGAGGGAGAGTGAGTCGATTATTACGTTGCAGATGTTGGGAGAGCCGGTTTCTTTGAGGTTTGTTAGAAGGGTTAGGGAGAGGTTTAGGGAGTGCGTCGCTTAGGATTAGCTAGTTGTTGTGATGAAAGTACTCGAGTATCGGGGTTGGATATGGAGAGATACAAAGACGAACTTTCCATTTTCTAGTCCTAGGCTAGTGTTAGATAGGTTCTTGAGCTAAAGCAGTTCAGTACCTTCAAACATACACCTTTTGAAACGATGAGCAATCCTATTATAGCAGGAGACAATAAAGCCTTTTCATAAACCATTTACAGCAATTATAGTCTCGCTTTTTTCTTCAACCAACTGCACAAAGAGACGCATCTATGAAATCATAATATGCATATATAGCTCAGTACACCATGCCATATGAGAATATCCACAAAGAATTATTGCTTCCAAAAGCTAAAAACATTAATTATAATCATCAAACAGAATTGAATTGAACTCCAGTCTGAATTAGATTGAAAGTTCGAATTCACGAGTATAGATAACAATTAGCAAAAGATAATACCAGCGCACTAGCTATCTAATTACTGGATCCAAAAAATTCCCATGGTCAATGACCATTGAAAACTATAAAACAAACAAAACAAAACGATTTCCTCATCTACTAATTAAAACTTAGATATTCAAAAAAGTTATTTTCAATTAATACTTAAAACCTAACACCTAACACCTACCTCTATATTTCATATTTCCCCACTCTCTATAATTAAATTTCCATCCTCTTTCCCCTAAGGGAGCTAGAAATACTTCCCCTGCATACTTTTCATGGTTTTTCGTAAAAATAAAGATCATAATGATCTTATTGAAAGAATCAATGGATCCAAAATGAATTTCATATTCTTCAATTAATGATCTTCAAAATTAATATATTTATAAAGAATATTATACTCTTCAATTCTTTAAAATTTGAATTAATGATTTTAGTTTTAAACTAAAATCATTAATTTTATACTAAAATTATTAGTTTTAAATTAAATCTATATATATTTGAAAATGAATATATTCTTTATAAATATGATTTTCGTAATATAATAATAAAGTGAATAATTTGAATAAAAAAATTCAAAAAATAAGTACAATTAATAATAAATGAATAATAAATCATCGATTATATAAGTTGTAATCGTAATTCAAAGTAATAATAATTTCATTTTTGCCGAATTCAGAATATATGAACTTCCTATATATATTATTCTTTAAATATTGAGAATTTGGTTTTTTGACTTTTGTCTAACAAATATATATATATGATATTCTTCTCAAACAAATTTAAGGTCCTTTCAAGAAGAATTCGGAAGTCTGTATAGAAAGTATTTTAAGGTCCTTTAGAGTTCCTCTCTTATACCTCGTTCACTACAAGCGAACTTATAACAAAGACTGAATATGATTTTAGTCTTGTAATAAATATAAGACTATTATAAGAATTTTCTTAAAGTATCATTATATATAGACGAAGATAACAAGAAACTAAAATTACAGGAATAGGTTCAGCTACTACTGGTTTAATCAATGTAGATGTATATGTAAATTGAGATTGTTTTTGCGGTATTGATATTAGAAGTAGCTAGAAATCCTTCGTTGAGAGATCAATTATTTTCTTATACTACGTTATATTAGATTTTGCTTTTGCTGAAGTAATTGATTTATTTATTCTTATAATAATATAATTATTATATTTATTATTATACATAGCTTAACGTGGTTTATCATTGGATCGCCAATATCACCGGGTCGCCACTTTTTCCATTATTCAATCATTTCAATTTCAACTCATAATATCTTAATGAATTATTATAAAAACATAATTAAAAGAAACCTGAATTATCTTAACCATTGAAGTTATTCGAAAATCTAAAAATTTGACAATTACAAAAGCTGCAAAAATCTATATAATGCCTTGATCTATATTATACGATAGAATCAATAATCGAAATAATCAAATGAAAATTCAAGCAAATAAACATAAAATGATTGAATTAAAAGAGAAAATACTTATTTAATATATAATTGATATAAACGAAAAAGGTTTTGCATTTAAATTGAATAGTATAGAAGATATAGCGAATTATATTCTTGAATTATAAAAAGCAAAGAAGGTTAGAAAGCTTTGGGCTTATCGATTTGTAAAGTATTATATAGAATTAAAGATATGTTTTAATCGTATTTATAATTTTCAAAGAGTTCTTTGTAAAGATCTCAAATTTATTGAAGGGTAGTTTCGATTAATATCAAATATATAAGCAAAATATAGTATTCAGGATTGCGATTTCTATAACTTCGATGAAATCGGTTTTATGATGGGTGTAATATATTTTAGAATGGTTGTAATTAGTATTGAACGAAATGGTAGAAATAAAGTAATATAATCAGATAATAAAGAATGGATTATAATGATTATATATGGTAATGGGGAGGGCGAAATTATATTACCATTTTTAGTAGTACAAGGATAATATCATTTTTCTAATTGGTATACAGAAAGCGGTTTTCCTGTAGATTGGATTATTAAATCTATTTTTAATAAATAAATGAATAATGAATTAGAATTAGAATGAATAAAGTATTTCGATAAGTATACAATTCATCAAACAAAGAGTAAATATCGAATACTAATACTAGATAAATATAAAAGTTACGAATCGATACTTTTTCAATTATATTACAAATCAAATAATATAATAATGGTAAAATTACTACTACATTCAAATTACTTAATCCAATCATTTGATATTGAATGTTTTGGTATATTGAAATAGATATATGATTATCAAATTGATAGATTTATTAAGATTTATATCAATTATATTATTAAGATTGAATTCTTTATAATTTTTAAAGCTATATATCAATAATCAATTACAATTCAGAATATAAAAACTGGTTTCCGAAAAGTAGATCTAATATTATTCGATCTTCAAATTATACTTTCAAAATTAGATATTCGAATTTATATACCTATCCCTTTATTCATTGATTTAAATTCTTGAATCTTTTAAATACCTTGCAATCCAATTAAAATTCTTTCACAATTAATTTTAATAAAATCTCGAATAATTTATCATCAATCAAATTCCTTTATATTTATATTTAAGATTATATTAGTTTTAATTAAAGGTATAAAAAAATTAGTCTATAAGAATATACTTTTAAGTATAAAGAATTGTATACTTCGAAAAACAAATAAAGCATTAAACAAACATCGATATATTAAAAAGATTTAATTACACAATAAAGGAATACTTATTAAACAAAAAGCTAAAAATATATTATCTCAACAAAAGATTGATATTCAGATTCAATACAACGAATATCAAAATAAAAGGAATTCTAATAGGGAAACATCTTCTAATCGATAAGTCTAATACCCTACTTTCGGGCCACCCCCTGTTTTGGGCCACCCTTTTACACCAAAAATCATGATTTTTACCTATTAATAACTTTATAACGAATCTATATAATTGATTGAAATTTTAAATATAGACTCTTTATATATATATAAAAGAATTCTGAAAATTTCAGATTTTTTAAAATTCTTTTCGTTGAGAATTACAAAGTTGAATTTTCGATTTTCATTTTATATATGATTTATATACAAATTAAAAAAACACGAAAATCTTGAATAACTTTTCAATAAAAATAACTAAAAATAAACCATTTATTTTTTTGAATTCATTAAATGATATTCTACAAAATAAATTCAATTATTATATATAATAATTAATAGAAAATCTTTTATTGAAAATATCACAATTTTTAATCCCTGTAAAAATTAAGAATATAAATAAAATCTTCTTTATAATTTCTAAAATTTAAATATTCAATCCATTTTATGAAATTCAATTTAAATATTTCGAAAAAATTAATATTTTATTTTTAATCATTTTTGTTGATCTTGGAGGAGGTTGATTGGTTAATAATAATGAATAATATAATAATAATACTATTCACTATTATTATAGTGGAAGACTTAGTTATATAGCTTAAAAGGGTAATCGAATATATAATGGTTGAAGTCAAAATATGAGTGTATTGAATATTGAATTTATTTTGCTTGTTTTTCAGAAGAATTCTTTGAAGAAAATCTTCTTATTTATAGTATTTGATAAGATTCTATGAAATTCTATAATATTCTATGATTATAAATAAGATCGATTTAAATCGAATCTTATAGAATCATTTTATATAATGAAATGAAATAATAACCAATAATATTTAACCTTAGAAATAAGAAAGTTCTATATGCTTCCATCACATTCTATTCCATTATAAATCATTCTAATATGATATATGATCAAGATTTTGTATAATAATAAAATTTAATAATATTAAATTATATTATTAACATATCACGTGATCATATAATCATCGGTTCGGTTAATATTATTAAGTGATTTAATAAACTTATTAGAAATTCTTATAGTTGAAAAGTTATTCAAGATTTTCGTGTTTTTTTAATTTATATATAAATCATATACAAAATGAAAATTGAAAATTCAATCTTAAATATCTCAATAGAAAAAATCGCGAAAAATCTGAAATTTTCAGAATTTATTATTATATAAGTAATAAATCTATATTCAAGATTTCAAAAAATTATATTCATAAATAACAAAATTAAAAATGTTGATTTTCGTGGTTTTTGGTGTGAAAAGGTGGCCCAAAACAGGGGGTGGCCCGAAAGTAGGGTATTAGACTTATTATAATAAATATAAAAGGATTAATCACAATTCAAGAATTTATCAAAATAGTATAATAGACTCTAGATTATTAGATTCTTAATAATTTCAATCAATTGATTTAATAATTATTGAATAATATGAAATTGAAATAATTGAATAATGGAAAAAGTGGCGACCCGGTGATATTGGCGATCCGATGATAAACCACGTTATATATAAATATTTAATAGTGATTCCTAATTTATTACTTGAGGTCAATTTTATTTTATTATTTGATTAAGTATTAAATATCATTTAGATAAGTATTAAATATCATTTTGATAAGTATTAAATATCATTTTGATAAGTATTAAATATGTACAATGATTATGGGCCCTGGTAATTTTATCATAGGTTTATTTAAGCTGAGCCGCCTTTTGTCCAATCTCACTTTTCCATCCCTTAGCCCTTTCAAATCCATTGGAGTGAGTTTGGAAATCCATCATCGCTTGATAGACTTCCTCTTCTGAATTGAGGACAAAGGGGCCATATTGGACTACTCTTTGATCGAGAGGTTGACCTGCTACTAAGACTATTCTATTTGTTAGTGTATATTTCTGATATGATAGACGAAAATAAAACATTAGACGAGCGGATGAAAAATTGAAGAAAAGTGCGCTCGAATAGGGGGTATGGTTGCGATGGAGACACCCAATAGTAATACTAATTCAACCAACATCAACGACGGCAAAATTACACAGTAATTTTGGATAGTCGCGATATATCGAAGATATATGTCCTGCTTCGAAATTCACCCCACCAAACATATACCCCTGTCTCGCTCGGCTACAGTGCCACCGCGTTAGGGGAACATTCGGCCATCAAAAAGGTTCGATTCCCGGCGAACGCAATATCAGTTTGCTTTTTGTATGCTTCAATCTGTCGAATGATTGTCCTTTTTTGAAATTTTGGAGTTGTGCTTGATGGTTGTGAAGGAGGGGGTTAGACGAGCTTTGCTTCTCTTTTGTCCTGCCAAATTTGGCGGTGGAATTTTCTTGTTGAAAACTCAAAAGCATACGGGCATAAAGCAAATAAACAAGTTAACTTACCGAAATGTCCGTTCTCCTTAGCAGACTCTTCTACTTCTGCGTTCACAAAATCTCCTTCCTGGCGGAATACCACATTGTGGAACTTTGCAATCTTGGTCTTCTCATTTCCACTTCCAAATACAGTCTCCCCACTCAAAGTATAAGCAAAAGCATTCCAGCCGGTAGGTAATGATTGCTCAATCTTCCCACCAGGTTTGATCTCTACGTCGAAAATCCAAACCGGTGTATAAGCAAGTTCTTTTACACTATCAACGCCATGACTTTGTCCTGAAATAATCTTCACATGTACTTTTCCATCATCGATATCGATTTGTGGAATTTCCTTGGCTCGCAGATCACGATATCGTGGTTCGCATTTCTTGAGTTTTTCGGGTAAGTCTACCCAAAGTTGTAGTCCAATATTTGGGCTGCCATCGGCATGTTGTCGTGGCATTTCGGAGTGCATTATTCCTCTTCCTGCAGTCATGAATTGAAGGTCGCCCGTTTCTATCGTACCTGAGTTTCCTGCAAAATCTTCGTGATCGACGGCGCCCTGGAGAAGATAGGTTATGCTGATGAAGAGTATGTTAGCAAAGTTCATTTTGAGAGGCAGAAGTTATTATCTTACGTTTCCTGTCCTCTGTGTGGATGATCTGGAAATCCAGCTGAGGAACTGCTGTGAAAGTGATCAAGCATGAGAAATGGTGAGAAGTTCTTTAGTTGAGGTGTACCGATTGAACGACGAACTCTTGCGCCTGCGCCTTCGGCCTGCTCGCGCGCCAAAAAGGCCTTTTGGATTCCTCTGGGTGTTGTCATATTTATTGCTTTTGAGGAAGTAGAATATGAAGGAAATGAAAATTTAGGAAATTTAGGAAGCTGTTTTGGTGAAGGAATTGTGGTTGGATTGTTGGTAAACAAGTAACCTATGATCTCGATGTGTTCAATAATTGGATATCTGAATATAATTGAGGATACTGCAATAATGATTGAGAAAAAGAGGAGAAGCAATTTCATCTGGATGTCATGAGAGTTTAATAGGATATCTGAAAACGAATGAGAAACAAAAAGAATGTTCTTTGAGTGAATACTTAAGGATTTGGAGGAGATTAGTTTCTATGGAGCTATAGCTATTTGACTCGGGATGTTATTTATTGATGATGATGAAATGCTTATCACATTGCTTATGAGTTGCTGATTAAGAGCCTTGCACATTGCTGACCAATTAATAAAGGGGGGGTTGTCGGGAAATGTGGGTGAAGCTATAACTTGGTAAGGTATTAATTAATCCTATTGGCTAAATTGCTTGCTCAGCATTTCAAACCCACTTTCACCCCCATCCGACCAAACGAGTCAAAACTTACCTCTGTACCAAATATGCATATGGCATCCAGTGTATCTTCCAATTAAAAGTTAATACCTATGTATTGGTCCGAAAGCCTATAAGCAAATATCTTAAACTCTTATTGTTATTCAAAACAGAAAATAAAAGTTGATTCCCTTCCGTTATGAAACATTTGGCTAGACTCATTTACGCAAGAAATACCAGAATATTCAGTGGCATGCCCTATGAAAGCAAGATATCAATAATTTATTCATATCATAGCCTGTGTAGTATTAAAACGATGTATTTCAAATTTCGTTATATAGTGGTAAATCTTAATTTATATACTATTCCGAATTATTATTAGAATCATTTTTAGATTGATAGTATTGAAAGAGTTTTCAACTTTTCAACCTTTCAATTTTTTAATTTCTTCAAAATTATAAATTATTTATCATCTCTATTAAATAGTAAATGTCACGGGAAATGATTACTATATCAACCCAATTAATCATTCGTCAAGAGTGGCGTCACTTTTGGTGTGACAGTAAATAAATTATTTCGATTTTATAAAAATGAATAAAATGAATATAAATTTGAAACTAAATTGAATAGATTTTTTTTATTCGCTTGTTTTTTATTTTATTTATTTTCTTTGTTTTCTTTAATATATAAAATAATTATAATATATTTTTAAATTTTATTGATAATAAGATTTTAATAAAGAAAGAGGAAGAGAAAGAAAGGAAAAGGAGAGAAGGGGAGGGGAAGAAAAGAATGAATGAATTTCGAATTCGAAAAGTTATAGATATTAAAGAAATTATAGTTTAATTATTAAATTTGAAGTTATTTATATTAATATTTTATTATATATTAAAATCTTATTATATATTTTAAACAAACCACCATCACAGAAATGATACGTTTCTTGATTTTGAATTAATCAATTATTCAATATTAGTTAGTAAAATTTATAGATCGATTATTAGTAGATTATTGATATTATGCCTCCCTAGGGATAGTCTGTTACGGTTACACAAGTATATTGCTCGGAAATCTACAAGGATGCGGCCTCTATATAGAACATAAGCGTATAGATAAAGGAGCGCCATCGATTAGTTTGGAAAATTTTGAAAGATCTTTTTGTTTATTATATAAAAAGTGGATTACTGTTGTTCCGATATCGTTCTGTATTGAACTTAAAAGAAATAGCTTTTCCATTGATTAAAGAATAATGAAAAGTTTTATTACTGTTTTACAACTAATTGATTCTTTGCTAATTGTGACTCTTGTATAGTCAATAGACAATTCGTTGAATGATTTGGAAATGATTCTTTACTGTTCAACGAAACCTATTTACAGACTAATATTGGACCCTATGATATCTCATGCGAAGAAATAAACCAAACTAGACACTGGAGTAACGCAAATAACCAAATCAATAGGAATCAGTACATCCTGCCCCGAACAAGTTCGACTTTTTAAAGCTTTCAATTCAAACCATATTTCCGCGAACCGAATCTGTCATGTGTTGCTTGAATTACTTCACCCGCTGCGAGTTCATCAAATCCGGCCCACCCACAACCTTCTCAGCTTCCGCCGTTGGAGTCACATAAGCGTTTGCTGGAGTATCATCGACCCTATACACCAATTTTGCCGCGCTGATTTTCCCTTGACCGACTTCCGGGAGCCTAATGGTCAATTAGCATTTATTAATTTGGATATCCAGCAACTCCCCAGTACTCACCCATCAGGAATTCCAGCAAGTCCACGATCTTTCACAATAACAGGATGAGTTTTGATCTTGCCCTCAGCAAGCAATTTTCCATTCAACTCCCAGAACATCTTACCGAAGTTGAAGTGTTCCTTGATGACGGGAAAGTCTATGCCAAACTTTGAGAAGGCCTCTCCAAACGTAGTATATGCTAGGACTGCCGTAGCTGTGACTTTTGGTTCGTCCTTTCGTGGGAAATTTCGATTGGCAGAAGACCTACGAATTTGAGTTCTTCGTTCGTAGACCCAGAAGGAGGAAAGGCCTCCGCACAGATCTTGAAGCTATCTTCTGTGGAAATCGTATCGAGTATATAATGGAGAGATGAATCGGTATATTTTCGAATCCGCTCGCCGCATGTAGGCTCATGGTAGTCAAGGACCGCATCCGCACCAAGAGATTTGACAAGGTCAAAGTTTTTGGGGCTGCATGTAGTGATGACTGTGAGGCTAGACCTAATGTTGATGAGTAAGTGGTATTAATGAGGGGATTGGAGTAAAAGGTCGAAAGAAAGGATGGTCATACAGCTTAGCATACTGTATGGCAAGAGTGCCCGTAGATCAGGATAGGAAAAGGTGTTTCAGCTGGTTTTGTGGGGAGCGGAAGTTGCATGGTCATGTAGAGCGTTTGCCCGACAGTCGTCACACCAACTCCTAATGTGGCTGCGTCTTCGAAGCTCATGCCATCAGGAATTCTGGCTACGTGACCATCTTTGACTAGCGCGAATTCCGCAAAAGCACCATCCTCGGCATTGTTCTTTTTTGTTAGGTACAATGGGAGACATCTCTGTGGTTTCGTACTTACATTGTTGGCGCAATGGCAAACACCGAACACCCAATCACCCTTCTTCATATTAGTGTTCTTGCATTCACCCCCGATCTCTTCCACTACACCGGAGACATCACATCCTGAGAGACATGTTATTCTTGTCCGGACATGTAATTGGCAGTATGATCTAATGACTCATCAAGTACGTGCCCAACCGAGCCAAATACTCGCAGTATGATGGTAATCGGCTTGTGTCTGTGTTAGCATCGTGCCTATGTGACTCATGGTGTAGTTTACACTCACTCGGATTGATAGCAACGGCCTTCCTGCGAACTTTGATATAGTCAAGGCCTTAGGGTTTGTTCATTGATATCGACCAATGCGGCTGTGCCTGTTTGTTGATGATGACGGCTTTCATAGCTTCTTTTGATATTTCCAATCACGCGATGAAGGAGGATCAGTGGAAGAATTGAAGGATTCGTTAGAGAAATAAAGAGGAGAAGAGGCAATTACCGCGCTTGGTGTGCCAGGATCCATAAAAATATCTAACATACTCATTTCCCCTCTCACATTTTTGCAGATACCCCAGAAAAATTGTTTTGATGGGAAACACGATATCGACAGGATTGCGATTATGATAGAAATGCAGCCCACTCTTTTACTCCACACTTGTGAAAACGTAATACATCACATCTAAATAAATAAAATGGTGGATGGAAGAGGCGCTCTGCAGATGGGCCCGGCCGCATGTGGGCACAGGATGACAAAATCGCTTTGCGGCCTCATTGCTGCCAGTGCCGAGTAGATCCTGTACATGCAGAACTAACACCCCCTCACGCAATGAAACCCGACGCAGCCCATACCATATACCAAGAAGACACATCTTTTATAACATTGCATTCTTCAATATATATACATCTAGATGAATCACTCGTCCAGGTACGTAATTTTGGTTAGCTTTGGGTGGAATACAAGTATTTGAGCGGTACAATCTTCATGGAATGCCATCAAAATCGGGGTTTGATTGAGTACTGCGACTCGCAGTCTGCCTCCCCTGGAACGAAAATCCCTCAAATCGTTCATATTCCTGTGATAATATTGTGTCTTGGCGTTCTCGGGCAAAAGAAGAGGATGAACTGCAAATGTTATTTTTATTTTAGGGTACACACCATTTTTCCAACCTGTTTTCAATTGAGAGAGGAAGTTACATTTCATCCAGCTGAAGTTAGTTGGATGTCGGTTCGATCTTGGAGCGAGAATGTATGACAATCTATAGATTTACCCTCATGTAGCCATGTGCCATATATCTGATCAGCTTTCTGTGTCATGCTTCATCTGCATCTATTGTTTGTGTTCTACCTTCCGCGTCAATCAAGATGTCCTCGCAATGTTCTGTCAACCTTAGCGATGACAAAGCTAGTTGTGTCACCTCTGCTGCTCTTGCATTGAAGGTGTATATCCTCCCAGAACTTGGTATTTGCTCTATATCGGATGGATCTCTAACGGTTTTGATAGTTTCTCATGGTGAATAACTGCACCTACGCCTTCGAGTAGGTTACCGTCAAAACCTTGCTGCTTCTTTTGTATCGATTTCTCTTCACCAGCGAAAGATTGCATTTGATCACTACAATAACGTTTTGGTTTATGATTGCTTGGAGAAAATAATTCGTAGGAGACGCAGTGTTCTCCTGCAGGCCATTATACACATTTCGAGAATTTGAGCTGCAAGTTACCTCCTCTTGTATAAACGACAGAGCTTGGTACATTGCGATGGCTGTTCCCACAATCCTGACAGACATTGTTATTCTTTACATGCCGATTAGGCAAGTTTGGAAACCGCACTTTGACCGTCGTTCCAAATGGCCTTGACTTTCATTTTTCTCCTCGGTGGCTTGTAAGTGCTGATACTACACCACATATGCCCATAACTGACATTTCATGCTAGTGTGTGCTTTATCAGTATCATTCGAGTTACGGCGCTCTTTGAAATCAACAATGCTGATCTCGTTTGTAAGTTGTGCTAAATAGTTCACCGGCAAGATCCCCCGGCCGACAAAGACAGATACGCTTGTCGGAAACGCCAATTGGAGCTCTTTCGAGTTCGCAATGGCTGTGACAAGCGCAAGTTTGCCAACTTTACGGCCACTTCTTCGATGGTTCTTGAGGAGGTTAATCGGATAATAAATAATATTTATTATAATAATAAAGATATTATTTATTATAATAGTGGAAGACTTAGTTGTATTTAGACTTAATAGGGTAAATCGAATATAATAATGGATTTGAAGTCAGAATAATATATAATAAGGCTTTTATTGCTTTTTCTGCTTGATTTTTCGAAGAATTCTTTAAAGAAAATCTTTATATTTATAATTTATAATGAAATTCTAATACATTCTATATTTATAAATACAATCAATTTAAGTTGAATTTTATAAGATTATTTTATATAATAAAATGAAATAATAACCAATAATATTTAATCTAGTAAATAAGAAAATTCTATACGTTTCCATCTCATTCTATTCCATTATAAATCAATTTGATATGATATATAATCGAATTTTCATATGATAATAAAATTTAATAATATATAATGATATTATTAATATATCACGTGATTGTCCGATCATTGGTTCGGCTAATATTATTAAGTGATTTAATAACTTATTAGAGAATCTTACAATGGTTACAGGGTAATATTCGTGATACTCTTCCAAACCAGAATGTTAGTCCGCCCAGTAAGAAGTCGTGGGGTCGAAATCAGGGGGATGAACCTAATCGTCTCCCTGGGACGGAAACTGGTAATGATTCGTATGGCCTGGAATGGGTCGTGAGCTACTGACTCGCTTTCCAACATTTTCAAAGGCAATTCGACACCTCGACTTGCACTTGAGAACCCTACCAAGCCCACCACAATGGACACTAGAAGGTACGTTCCTTTTCCAAAATCAAGACCAAACCCTTAATTGTATCTAATGCATCATCCATGGAAACTATTTTGGATAGCGAGCACACTAGCTCAATTTGGCATCACGTTCTCAGCCAATTTGTACCACAATTCAGTTTGCATTAGTTGAATTATTGCAAGAATGGAATGTAAAGCCAACTGCAGTCATTGGGCACTCTTCTAGTCAGTCTGAAGTCAAGCAGCTGTGAATTAAATTTAAGTTGAGTATGTAGGTGAGATATGTGTAGCATTTGCTGCCCGCTTTTTGACAGCAGAAGAAGCCATTGAAGTCGCATACTATCTTGGTCTCGGTATCTACGACATGTGTTAATGGCGGCATCATCGCCATTGATCTCGCAGCTGAAATCGCATCAAAGCTCATCAAGGACTTTGACCTCCAAAAGCAAATTAGTGTTGCTTGTTTCAATTCTCCAGATAGTACCACAGTTAGTGGAGAGCCAGCTGGACTGGATATCTTACTGGCTGACTTACAAGATCGGAATGTTTTCGTTAGAAAGTTGAAAACAGATAATAAAGCTTATCACTCGACTCTAATGGAACCTGCAGGCCAAGATTTATTGGTTCCAACATTTTTGAATCGTCAGGCCAATGGCCATAACCCCAGGTTTGCAAGGTTTGCAGGAAGCGAGATTTCCATGTTCTCCTCCGTAACATCCCAATTTGCAACTGAAGATGTGGTTAGCACACCCGCTTACTGGTGAAAAAACCTGGAATCACCCGTACTATTCCACAGTGCGATGCAATTACTCTTCTCAACAGGAACCTATCAGATAATAGAAATTGGTCCACATCTCGCTTTGGGGCAACGTGCAAAAGCTATCTATTAGACAGTTTCCGATTCGCGGCTCAACTACGCCTCCATATTATCACGTGGTACAAATTCCGAAACAGCTATGTGCTGAATTCTCTCACGGGTGATCTTCTCCATGAAAGTTGGCAAGCCTGCTCAGAGTTTGGCACCTTTATGGAGATTGGTAAGCGCGATATATTTGAAAGTGGAAAACTAGATATGCGTGTATTTGGAAGGGGAGCGACCTTTACGGCCTTCGACCTTACTGATCTTTATTGGTCCAATTACGAGTCACACCATCAGATGTGGCACAGGTTATTTTACTTAAATACATCTAGATCGCTGGCTCCACTGGCTAACGCAAGAGCAGACTCCTGAAAAGGACTATGGAATTGCTTCGATGCAAAAGCATTAAACCTATTACTCCTTTGAAGACATTTCCAGTATCAGAAATCACCCAAGCATTTCGGTACTTTGCCTTGAGCACGCGTATCGGAGGAGTGGTCATATCATTCGACCAGCAAGCCACTATCCCCGTGAGTAAAGACGGTGGACCATTATTTACAGTTACTAATGAGATTTTTAGGTGGTTCCAAAGAAATATCAAACCAAGTTGAGCTCCAAGAAAGCATATATTCTAGTGGGATGCCTGGGTGGCCTCGGTAGAAGTTTATCTCGATGGATGTTGCAGCGTGGTGCCCAGCAACTTCATTTTCATGGGGCGATCTGGGACCGATAAGCCAGAAGCTAGAAATTTGGTCGATCATCTTCAGGCATCAGGTGCCAACATCGTCGTCATCCGCGGAAGTGTTACAGATTACGACTCTGTCAAACGGGCGGTCTCGGCTATCAATCTTCCAATTGGAGGTGTTATACAAGTTGCTATGTATGAGCATTCACATAAGTATTTCCGTGTTTTTACCTTATAATTAGCTCACATAATCTCAGGTGGCTCTATTTAATGAGATGGTATGCGACTCCTGGCATGAAGGAATCAGCCAAAAAGTTCAAGGTAAAGGGACGTGGAATCTTCACAATGCACTCCGTGACAGAGACTCTCAGCTTGACTTCTTTCTCATGTTAAGCTCCATATCTGGAACTATTGGCGTTGCTACAGAAAGCAATTACTATGCCTCAGGCGCATTCCTCAACTCGTTTAAAGCTTACCGGAATCTCAGTAGGTTTGGGTATGATATCCGAAGTTGGTTATCTTCATGAAAGGCCTGAGATTGAAGCTGTGATTATCCGGAAAGGGTTACATTCTTTGACGGAAGAGGATTTCCTTCTCATCTTGGATTTATCTTTGAATCCTCCATCCGCAGATAACGCCTCAGTTGTAGATGCAGGGGTCGGAGCGGAACATCACATGGAGAGTCACATTCTGATCGGACTCGAACTCTCCGGGTTTCAGAAAATGCGCGAGGCTAGCTTTATGCACAGAATTAATGCACTTGAAGACCCTTTTTGTATGTTTCTAGCTAACGCGCTCGCTGAAGCTACAGGAGCGGGTGCGAAGGGAGCTAATTCTGCGGACGACGGTAGCTATCCACCGAGTATAGCTACAGCACTTGCTGCGAACACAAATAAGACTACTCCCGACGAGTCCTAGTAGAGGCTGTGGGAACGGCGGTAGCAGAGCGGCTGGCATGTCTTCTGTTGATGGCCTCCACTGAGCTTCAAATCACTACATTGTTGGCTGATTTAGGGAACGAGTCCATGCTTGCTGCCGAGCTTCGAAACGACATTTTTCGGCCATTTAAGATTGACGTTCTCTTCGTTGTACTTATGGATAAAAATACGCGGGTTGAGACTGTCGCAGAACACATTTCCAAAGGCCTGCTTGAGAGAAAGTAAACATTATATAGCCGGTAGACAGTAGAGACGCATGAATATGAGCTCTCGTTCTTTCCACATCTCGTTTCTTAGTAGCCTAGACCATCGTTCAGCCTTTGATCAAATGCAAAGTTAATTCCCTTGACTCTATAGTACCGTTCATGTGATTTTTCTTTGCCGCAAAAGCCATACTTTAGGAAGAGTTTGGGGATACTTTCCTTTTGTAAATGTTAGCAGGAGATACTCCATTGATTATTGATCCAACAAATAATTAATAAAAAATTACTAGTAGAGAGGCAAGCTCAGATAAAACTCTTATATCCCAAGAACTCTCATTCTACTATGGACTTTTGACTGTCATAGCGTGTCAAGAAAACACGGCTGAAGTAGCTAGGATAACATTAAATCTTTTAAAAGACTTGGTGATCTGGAGAATTCCAGTAATGTTGCAAAGCTGCCACGTAATATTTCAATTCGAAGGTACTTCGACCCGAAACTTTAGATGTTATTCTCGGGTTCCGAGAAATACCCACATCCTTGCATTAGCATGGTTATATAAATGACAAAAATGCGTCTAGTTTATGTATAGTCTTGTTATCAATTTCTCCAGATTTGCATTCTCTTCACCATTTCCCCAGAAATTTCTAGCATTAGTAGTACGCTATCCCACAAAAACAATCATGGTCAAAGTTGCAGTCGCAGGCGGAACTGGCGGAGTTGGATATGCCATCATCGACGCACTCAAGCAGCAAAGTCAACATGAATTTATTTTGCTAAGTAGAAATGTGCTCATTTTCTGAAGCCCTGTTTCAACAACCTCTGATATGAAAAGTAGGAGAATTCGGCATTTGCTACGGAGAAAAAAGTGGAAGTCGTTCAAATTGACTACTCGGATATTTCATCTATCTCAAAAGTCCTTGATGAGCATAAAATCCATACCGTGATTTCGGCACTCTGTATTGTTTCTCAGGAACACTGTGATGCTCAAGTAAACCTGGTTCATGCCGCTGCCGCCTCCAAATCTGTCAAGAGGTTTGTACCTAGTGAATATGGAAGCAATTACGAGGAGAAGTAAGCATATTTTCGATCCCCTGAGACCTCCTCTCTCCATGCTTCGGTATGGAATAACTTGAACATGAATTTTAACAAACTCCCAGGCACGCGTTAACACGCCCAACTACCGCCCTCAAAACAATTGCTATTACTGAACTTGCCAAGACACATCTCGAATACACTTCATTTGTCAATGGCTTGTTTTTGGATTACTTAAGCATGCCGGCAGTGCCTTCTCACCTCGCTGCTGCAATCAACTTCTTTGATATCCCTAATAAATCCGCGGTACTAATAGGTACGGGTAAAGTACCCCTCGTTATGACACATACCAGAGACGTAGCTCGCTTTATAGTCGCCAGTCTTTCGTTAGAGAAGTGGGAAAAGAGGAGTTATATGGTCGGAGATCGTAAATCCTGGCATGACGTGGTGGAAATACTGGGAAAAGTTGCTGGTAAGTTTTTACGCCTGTTTTTCCCGTGCCCCTTGTTGCATTGATAGCAGGGAAGAATGATAACAATCTTCAATACGGGGCTCTTCCAGTTCCAAGAAAGAGAGCTATATCTAACGTTGCATAGGTGAAAAGTTTACAATCACAGATGATCCCTCCTCTATTCTCGCTGGGCAGGTCATCGAGGCGCCGACCTATCGGGCTGCATACTCTGCCTCGTTGAAAGAGCATGGAGATTGGTTCGAGGCGGGCGCATTTAGCTTCGATGTCATGGTTCCTAACTCTGTTTATCTTAACGAGCTGTTTCCAGAAATAGTGCCTCTATCAGTAGAGGATGCTATGAGGGCTCAGGTACTGTTATCCCGGGAAAAAGCATCATCGGGGGGACAATGAAAGACATGAATTTCAGTGTTTGTAGGCAAGCAGTAGGTTGAGAGGAAGTCGGGTATTGGAGGTGATATGAGCTGTTCGGCTAGACCCTGGGTTAGCGGCTTGGTAGTAAAGAACCACAATATAAAGACACTTTGGCCAAATCCTTCTCCATCTTAAGAGTGGACACTGAAAACAAGCTTAAAGTTCAAGAAAAACTTCGGAGTCCGCACTAAAAGCTCGGACCCTTTAGATTTGGAGACAGCCAGGAATCAACAGTCAATCATTGACTCTGTTGGTATATATGGGTTTTCAATGGTTGATTAGCCTATATTTTATGCCAATCCTGACTCGGCAAGGTTTATATCTAATAGGGGAGTCATCTCAAATGCCTTAACGAATGACCGATTAACCGTCTTGTTGACCACACTTGTAAATAAGCAAACCTTTCCAAAACGGTCCAGACCAGTACTATCTACCCAATTCCAAACACCTGGTTGAGGTATACAAAGATGTTTTACACATATCAAAACTATCGCTGTCGACTTCAAATACTGGCTGTCGTGCCTGTATTATCATAATATCAGCGACCGAGCGGCTCGGTGACCGAGTTGATGGAGCCCCACTCATACATGGCCAAGACTCCGAATATTAGTATCATGGTTCCCAATTGCTATGATTATTCTCAGTTATTGCTATTCAAAATTGTAAAATGACATTAGTCGTGCTGCCAGAAAGTATATCACACTCCACCTAAATATGGGCTACTATCCCCCTTGTAGTTTACCACCTCGTGGTATATGCTTAACTGCTGTCGACATACTTTCTGGCCGCACGAATAGCTATCTTGCATACGAGGATGCCATTCCCACTTTTCTGGCGATATCATATCAAAGCTCCAGATATGTAAGTAAAGGAAGGGTAACACAAATTAATTTCTAATTTTTACTTGCTCTTCTTTTGATTTGAATTTTCGAATACTCGCTTGACAACCTCGCGTTTGTCTCCATGAATATGGAGAACAAAACACCAGTTAGCGCTTTACAAGCAGATGATCATCGCTTTGCCATCATTCTCGGAGCTGGTGCTGCAGGTATTATTCAAGGATGCTCATTTATTCGTGAAAAAGTTCTTCCACTGGAAGAATTTCATATATTGGATCGGAATGGTGCATATGGTGGTGTATGGTGGAGGAATACGTATCCGGGAGCTGCGTGTGATATCCCCAGTCACGAGTATCAGATTAGTTGGGCTTTGAATCCTTGTGAGTGCTTGTGCTTTGGATCCCAACTATAATAGTGTATACCTTTGCCAGGGCTGCCATATTTGGGATTCTTCTCATTAACGTAACGAGTACTTGCTAACCACTGATACATTTGAAAAGATTGGAGTAGGACTTTTGCTCCACAGCCAGAGATTTGAGAGTACTTTGAGAGTGTAGCCTTACGATATCAGCTGGACAAATCTACAACTTTCAACACAGAAATCGTCAGCGCTACATGGGATGACTCCCGATTATTGTGGTTTGTTGAGACCATAGATCTTAAAATCGATACTAGAAAGATATGGAGTTGTCATGTGGTATGTTCCCATTTTACCGTGGACTGATCTAGCTGGTTTCTGATTCCCAATCTAGCTAATTAGCGCTGCGGGAGCTTTTACCGTACCAAAAAAGGCCGATGTACCCGGCATCGATACATTTAGAGGCGAACAGTGGCATTCCATAGACTGGCCAAAAAATGCTGACCTAAAAGACAAGTCAGTTGCTATTATTGGAACAGGACCTTCCGCTTGCCAATTTATTCCGAATATCTATCCGGACGTAAAATCCTTGATTGTGTATCAAAGAAGTCCGGGACATGTTTTGCCTCGAGTTGATACTATTTCTGGATGGTTTAAGAAGTTTTTGTTTGCTTATTTTCCGTTTACTATGCGTTGCCATCGATGGTTTTTTGTGAAAAAGGTGAGTTGAAAAATCTTCGACCTTTTTGGGATCAATTCTCATTCAACATCCTTTATAGGATGGAATTCTGCGCAAACAAGTATTTAATCCTGGGTCATGGCTCCAAAAAAAAGGTAATTGCCATGACCAAAAATCATCTCCACAACCAAATCAAAGATGAAACTCTACGTCGCAAACTGGAGTCCAAAGATGTATTTGGATGCAAACGTCCAATGGTTCTCGACAACTACTTCTCCATCTTCACAAAAGATAATGTAGAACTTGTCACGGATGCCGTCATAGGAATCACAGAGGAGGGTATCATTTTTAAGAACGCTGAAACGGGCGATGAGATAGAAAGAAAGATAGATGTATTGATTTGGGGTACTGGTAAGTTATCCAGATATACCTCGACATAATTCGGACGAAATCATTAACAAATCACCAGGTTACAACCCCGTAGATTTCGGACTCCCAGTTCCAACGCGAGGACGCACCGGTCAACTATTAGCTGAAAAATACCAACCCGAATTATATTCCCTCTACGGTATGTCATAATATCTCCGCTTCCAAACATCTCCACATCAGTACTAACAATCAAAAGGTGTTGCAGTAGACGACTTCCCAAACTACTTCAATTTCCTCGGACCCAATTCCTCCTCATTCGAAACCAGCGTAATGGAACTCTTCGAACTCCAAGCGCATCACACCTGTCTCGTTACGGAATTCCTATTCCGGAAAAACGTTGGGAGTTTCCGTTATGCTATTATGCCCAAAGAGGAACGTGTTACGGAGTGGACTTTATCATTACGACCGGGTCAGGCAACGTTACCTCCTGCTAATCCATTGTGTAGGAGTTATTATAGGGTGAGTGGGGCTATTAGTCTACTCTAATAGTTGATGAATGTATGAGGAGAATTTTGCTGATAGGAAATTGCTTTTAGTCAAAAATAGGACATGTGTATCGATTCCCGTACCCGTACTGGAAGTACAAGGCGTTGATTGCTAAGATTGACTTTAAACGGGATTGGGTACTTCTTCAAAATAGGATTGGGCAGAAAGGTGTCCAGATTTCGGAGTTTGCGGAGTGAACGTTGGTAAGGTAGTCAAGGGAATCATATACCATGGCATTCCAAGTGGAAAGTTGTGTTATATAGTACTGTAAGTTTTCATATTTTCTTATGTTGAGACTAAGACTACAGCCTAAAAAATATATTCAAAACATATATACATATATAAAATTATTTACCTCTATCGAATCCCCTCCATGACTCCCGAGATCTGCAAAGCAATAACGTCAACACAGCAATAAAAAACTTTCCGGATCTATCAATCAAATCTCATAATACAATGTAATACAATACAATATAATACAATAAAACAACACCCCATATAAACTTTTACACCAAATCTGTCCGAGGGAATTTCTGGAATTTCTGGAATTTCTGTTTTGTTCAATGATATAAGGTAGTGTTTGATAGCCGAATTAAAAATTGACCGGTAGTATATGAAAGATAGTATTTACAATAATAAGAGTGTTTGGTAGAAATGAATATAAATATTACAGAGTATTTGAAATTAATTTCCGGTATCATCTAAAGTCCTTTCGAATCTATCCAATGGTTTGGGCAGATTCGGAAGTAGAATTTTATAAGGATACATTTGACGAAGGGAGGGGAGGGGAGGGAAAGGTAAAAAAAGGAGAAGAAAAGAAGGAGAGGGTGAAGGAGGAAAGGAATTCAAATTGAGAAAAAGTAAAATTGATTTTTCATTTCTATCTATTTAAGATCTTTAGACTTTTCAGACTCTTCAGACTTTTCAGATACTTTAAGTTTTCATTTTCAGACTTTCTAAACCCTGCAAAATTTTCGAAAGGTAGTATATGAAATATTGAATGGTCCTTTTTTCTAGTATTTAATATTTGAAAATTTGTATAAGTATAAATACTAATAATTGAATATTAATATTCAAATACTGGCTACCAAATACGAATTCAATAATATGTCAAATACTACCCTTCAAATACTATATACCAGAAATTTTTCGGCTACCAAACAGGCCCTAATATGAATATTGGCCGATCAATATACATTTTACGTCGAAGCGATTGTAGAATGTGTTTCTGGGAGAAAAGAGTTATAAAGGTCATGAGCTATCAGTTCGAAAATAGTGGATTCGCATAGACGCATCGGATAGGTATAATTCCGGCGATCTATCCCATAAGTCTACGATTTACTTCCACCTAAAAGAGGGAGCCTCACCCCACCAATCCTCTCACCCCAAACCAATAAACAATACCCAATTTCTATACCATCTGGATACATCCCCAAAAGTATTAATGGACCTCGTGTGTCCAAATAAAGGAAGCGGATTTAGCGCCCTTGAGGAATCCATGACAGACGTCTCTCATCTCGGATGCGAGTCCGTGGAACACTAAATCCAGACAATGGACCACGATAACGAGGATGCGGTCGTGTGTCTATCTTATAGTCTATCTTATAAAATGACTATGATGAGATGAACAATCCATTTATGTCCATGTCAGCAAGAAAGAGGATGATGACGCCGCGAATACATTGATTAGTGGATTGAAAGTTGGAGAGCCTGGAATTTGTAATAGGGGCTATGGAGTAGGGAGGAGATCTTAAGATCAGTGTGTTCGGTAGTCTGAACTGCAATCTAATGATGAGAGACTTCTGGAGATTGGGATGATTTTGAATATTGAAACGATTGTGAACATTGCAGTAATTTCAAATATCAAATAATGTATAGAAATAACATGAGAAACTCGACATAAGAAATCGATATACGCAACATTTTAAGTTCTGTTTCAACTAGTTATCGGTCGTCGTGTTGAAATAAATTAGTATTTGACGTGAAATCAGAGCGGCTGCCGTTAGTGGCTGGGATCCTGGGACATGAGAGTAGGGAAAAAGATTTGTCATGATTGAAAGAGTTGTGAATAAAGTGGTATTGAGCAAGACTATGTGCAAGATGAAGAGGAGTTTTACATGCCTGCGTGCCATTTCCGGATTCCGCTCCTTTATGCATTCCTCCATTTTTACAAACTGTTACATTCCATCTCCCCTGAAAGCCAATTGCCTACTGTATTCGTCGATCGTGTTGTTGTTAACTTCATTCCATTCGTGTCATCATACCCCGCGCTTCAGGAAAAGTATGGTGTAACTCAAGCTGAGGCCATAATACCCTCTACTCCCGCTGGAACAACTCTCGCTCTTCCAACTCCATGCACAAGCACAGCATCCAACCAAATTCGTTCTTTGCCCTCTCCAGGTTTCTCAACTCCCCAACCCCTCTCAGGGCCCCATCCCACAACCTTTTTATGCCTCTCTACCACCTCTCGCAGCCCATTCATCATATCTCCGCTTCTCTTCACACCAGGAAAGGCATCGAATTCAACAGTTTGAATTCCCTTCACATCCCTGAATATCCCTTCTAACAATTCCTGGCAAAAGCCCTCATAAAATCCATCGCCTACTCTGAATCCCTTGAATATCGCGTCCGAAGGATCACATTCCACGAATATCTTCAAAACGCGAACGGATGTGCAATCGGAAAGTCCAAGTAAAGGTGATACAATCCAACTTCTTGGCGGATTATTCCAGCCAGGACCTAGACGAAGTTCAAGTGTGGTGATAGAGTTGCGATAATGAGATGGCAGACGTGCGAGTAGGGGTTTCTTTGTCTTGAAATAGCGACCTGGATGGACAGGGAAGATGCGGAAGGTATAGGTTGAAAAGAAGTGGTGCGACGATTCATTGTATACTTGTTTGCAGACATGGAATAGTGAGAGCAATTTGTGACGATGAATGATGGAAAAGGTTGTGGGGTCGAGGTCGATAACTGGAGGGAAAGGGGCGAATATGAGAGTGTAAATCTTCGTACGAAGTTCGGAAGGCAAAGAAAGAAATGGAAAGGGTTGCTTGATTTTGCGAGAAGTGATAGGAGTGATGCCTTCAGCATCGGATGGATAAGCTGAAGGGTAGGCGGATGAATTCGGAGTTGTGGTACCAGATACAGGCGTGCTTGCTATCGCGCGACGATGATTTCGTATGGTAAGAGTATATTGCTTCATAGACGGCGCCATGTCTATTGTTATTGTTTAAGTAGAGGTAAGAAAACCAAATTGTCGTTCTCGCTGATATACTGTAGAGATTTGTAGGTGTTAGGTTTGTTGAGCTTCAATTAAACAATGGGAAGAGAAATGATTCAAAGTCACAGATAAGAAAATTGAATCGCGTGATATCTCAAAAGATTGAATGAGGAATGATATTTATGATTTCAATTATAAACAAGAAAGCTCCTTCTATCAAGGATTTCAATCGAATAGAGTCGGCGTAGAGATAATGTAATGAGAGAGATCCGGAAGAATATTTTCCAAAATATGAGTGAGTACTCGGTATTGGATAGATATATGGAATGTTATGACACCACGGGACTGAAGTTGTAATTGAGTAGCCGGTGCTCTTTCAAGCACCGGCTTAACATCCAATTCTTGAAAGTGTCATATTTATTCTCCTCAGATTGTTCAACTCTTCGTCCACGGTTATTGTAGGCGCGATGAGTATAAATTTCTGTCCACTGAGTGTCAACTTTAAGGAAAAAAAAAAAGAAAGAAAATTTGAAATCCAAAAATTCAATTGATGTTTTTATGGTGGGGAAATTGATTCCAATTGACGCCAATTTGGGACTAGTATGACTTAGTACTAGCGTTAATATTCCCCACCCGCATCATTGTAGCAAATTGTATTTGGGAACCTTTTAAGGAATCAGGTTATTTTGTAAGGCCAAAAGCAAAAGGACTTTGAAGTTTCTCTTTACTGACAAGAACTTCAATAGTATTCAATGCGATTTCGCATATAATCTTTTCTTCATTGGAGTAAGCTTTGTATATTGATACTTCTCCTTCATAATGTTGTCTAGAGCTATCGGAAGGTCGTTGCAAACGCCAGCTCTAAGAAATACTTCGACGAATTTCCGGATAGCCTCATCGACATCATGGACTCGGTCGATGGCGAGTAATGGTCGCCAACCCAAAAACCCTACAGAATATAATAGACCTTCGAGTACGTCAAAACCATCTGGTCCAGGTGGGGCACAAGCTGCTTTTACTTCACAAAAGCCAGGACAGAGTAGTGATAAATCTGGTAAACCAGACTTTTCTAACGCTCAAGATGAAGTGAGTAAGGATGCTTCACCACAAAGGAATACTGTACCACAGTCAGAGGGCGGAGGTGCCGGCGTACCAAACCCAGATGCCAGAAAAGGCGAAAATTCAGAATTCTCTGGGAAACAAGATGAATTTGAGACAATCGCCATCGACCCCGCACAAGCAGAAACCGAAAACAAACCTCTACCAGATCTCACCCAAGGAATTCCTTCGACATTGGATTTCGAATTGGCAAATAGAAAATCGAAGACTTCGCCATTAAATCTTACAGAAGCGGCGGATCCTGAAGAAGTTCCTGGTGCTGGAGGCAAGGGTCGCGGGGAACTGCCAGCATCTGCATATGTTTCTTCCTCGGAAAGGAAGAGAAATCAGATGGCCAACTACATGTATCTTGCCTTTTTCGTATCTGCGATCACCGCTACGGTATACTTGGGTCGAAATTGGGAGACCGAGGAAGAAGAAAAACTACATGCAGAAACTGCTCCATCTGGCTGGTCACTTAGTGGCATGTGGAATCGTGTAAGAGCTCGAACTGGAGACCAAATTGGTCATTACACAGAGCCAGCTTTTACAAAATTACTACCGGATCCAACTCCTATGTTTGAGCGTCCTTATACGTTAGTTTTAAGTATGGAGGATCTTTTAATTCATAGTGAATGGACTAGAGAACATGGTTGGCGATTGGCGAAACGACCTGGTGTTGATTATTTCTTGAGATATTTAAGTCAATATTATGAATTGGTTATCTTTACCACTCAACCATCTACTTTAGCAGAGCCAGTTATTCGAAAATTTGATCCCTATCATATCGTTACATGGCCACTTTTCAGAGAGGCAACACTCTATGAGAATGGAGAATATATCAAAGTAAGAATTGCGGACCACATTCTCGTTGTTTTACTAATTCGTATCAGGACCTTTCATACCTCAACCGTGACCTCTCGAAGGTCATATTAATTGATACGAAACCACACCACGCCAAGAAGCAACCAGAAAACGCAATAATTCTTAAGCCATGGACGGGTGATGTCAAAGATAAAGAACTCGTCTCTTTGATCCCCTTCCTCGAATACATCCCTACTATGCAATACGCCGATGTACGCAAAGCCATCAAATCATTCGAGGGCACACATATCCCTACTGAATTTGCTAAACGTGAAGCAATAGCGAGAAAGAAGTTCCAAGAACAACTTGCAGAAGAACGAAAGAAGCATGGAAAGAGAGGTGGCGGTGTGGGATTGTTAGGAAGTGCCTTGGGTATTAAACCAGGTGGAATGATGGTGACAGATCCTAATGAACAGAGTCTAGCGGATGCGCTTGCACAGGGAAAGATGTTACAGGATTTAGCGAGAGAAAGGGGGCAGAAGAACTACGAGGCATTTGAAAAGGAAATTCGGGAAAATGGAGCAAAGTGGTTGAAGGAAGAAGCGGAGATGGAGGAAAAGGCCAAGGAAGAGGGATTAAAAGCTATGAAGAGTGGAATGACAGGAGGTTGGTGGGGAGGTGCTTCGTCGTAATGGTTGAAAGGACGAGTGTATATTTTTCATGTATGATGAATGGGGCGTCAATAGGAATGAAGCACAGGCGGCCTCGAATCTCACCTCTGCAAACGCGGCCGAGATTAGATTGATCGTGGTACATCGGTTCTGCCGATGATGGATGGGGTCATGCGATATAGCATTGGCGATCATGACTCGAATGTTATAATGCATTTTTTAGGTAGCGTAGCATGGAAGCTCAATCTGTACCTGTATCTGTATGTATTATATATGTCTAAATACCCAAGGAATATTGACATACTAGGTCGGATAATGCACTGATCCTTGGAAGAACCGTGGTTTACATTACATTACATTACATTACATACCTCAATATAATTCGTATAATTTACAAATAGTGCACTTTTCTTGTATATTATACAATGAAGAATTACTAGGTAGTAGGTATTACCCCCATCCATTTGCGACTGGGTGTTCTATCATTACACATCGGAAACTAGCCCTCTCACCAGTGCTTGCTTAAGTCCTAGACAGAATAAAAATTTATGACGCTTCGGAGATGATGAGATGACATATGATACATAATCACAGGTATGGAATTACATATGACTTAAGTTAGTAAGCAGGTGGCTAGGTGGTTATACAGTAATATCAGACTGGCTGGTATAAATAACTGCAGGTTTGCTAGCTATAGATGTGTTTTTTGGAGTTGGGTTTTGTGGGGGAGGAATGGTTTGGGGTTTGGGAGGTTTGGGAGGTTTGAGATTTTTGTATAGGGGGTTTGGAATGTGGAATGGAGGGAGAGGGGAGGGATTTGGAGGGGGTTTGAGGGGGGGTTGAAAAGGAGTTGGTTTGCTTTTTTATGTGTTGGGTGGTTGTAATTTAGTTGGGTGTTGAGTGTGGAGAGTGATGGATGGATGGATTGATGGATGGGTAGATTGATGGATGGAGGTACATATCTATTTTAGATGAGGTTTATGATGGAGCGGCTGGGAAGATGGAGATTTGGTTGGTATGATGATGATCATCCTCCTAGTTCTGGACAGCCAAGCGCAAAAGGTCAGATGAATCTCCAATCCGGCGAGAAGGGTGATACCTCCAAAAGCCCATCAATAGCATAATATAGATTGAAGTAAAGTAAGGTAAATCAAAAATCAAAATTGATGCGGCATTGATCGCAGATGGGTTTTATTATTTGCTGTATAGATAAGGTAGGTAAGTAATCAGATCGTATGTTAAAGCATAGTGGAAATGGAAAGGTTATGGTGCTTCAAAGGTTCATGGTGATGATGGGATAGATGGAGTTGTTGGGGATATTTTGGTGAAATTCTTATATTTGGGTGTCGATGCCGTTTTGTTTGCTTTTAAACCTAGGCTCTAGCGCTCGCTGATTTAAGTCTGACTTCTATCGCCGGCTTTTTTGATTACTTCAATGTGTAGATCAAATTTATAAGGATTTGTTTCATCGTCCATACCGCGAGATGGAGCATCTCTTTCTTTCTTTTTTATTAATCATCTTCAAATGTGGCGACTATTTCACCCGGCATTGGGACGGGGATACGAGGGTTGGCTTTGTATAAGAGATGCTGAGATATTTTTATTTGGGTTGTGTATAAGAGTAGTGTTTATTAATTATAAACAAGCAAATCTTTGTAAATGGAGAAATGTGGTTAAATGTGAGGTGGATGGAGATCTTGTTGTTTTGTAAGCGAGGTGGGGACTTTCATGGTAATACTTTTAGCGAGAAGGATGTGAAATTGTTTTGTTTGTATATACATGAGGAAAGGATCTGATGTTTTCTGAGAGATTATATATGAAAATCAAGTTTTTATATCAGTTAGTCAACTTATTAAAGTCAAGAGCGCAGGCGAGGAGATATTCCGGATGGTGTCTAGGTGGGTATAAACTTCACTTCTCATGTTATGTGACTTTTCTAATTCATTTTATACAAACATTTTCATCACTGCATTCGTATTTTTGGGATCGAAGTACCTGAATAGAACACGCGAAAATAAAAGGGTGAGTGGGATAATAGTTTGGTGATGGATACGATGAACTACTCAATATCGAAAATCAAAATCTTATCTTGTCTTGTTACTCCAGAGCTCAGATAAATAGTATCTTGACATATAGTATTTTCGAGAGGAATTAAAGGGATAGAAATCTCGAATGCTATATAGGAACCTCAAGATTAAAATGTATCTATTATCCATGCATTTCAGAACTACTCGACTACTTAATTGGAAGGAGCGGTCGAACTAAATTCAGAAGTGATGGCAGATTACTAGTAACTTCTACATCCAGTACTTTTTATATCAATCTTTTCTTAGATTATTCTTAGCATGAAAATGATAGCTTTCGATACTTATCCCATTGCCGCGCTTTTACCCCCTTTCCTTCTTCAACTCTCCACCCACCACCGCCATCGCGCACCCTAACTTCAATTTTGACAATCAAAATGGCGGAGACACCATTAATTGTAAGCTATCTCATAAATTGACCCCATTTGTCGAGATCTGGATCCTCAATACTCCATGACGTTGGATCAATCTCAATATTTTCAGCACAATAATGCTCAATCTTTTGAGGATATTCTTCATACGTTCATTTATGCACACATACACGCATAGACCTGCATGTCTTGTGCATATGTGTATGCAGCTAATTTTACACAGAGAAAGGGACGTCGCTCGCCAACGATGTGCGCAGATATCACGTAAATTATTCGATCCCTTTAATAATCTAGATATTTGGCTGAATTATGTGATGATTATTCTATGAGCCCGAGGACGATGATGATGTTAGTGTTAAATTGGAAACAAGGAATCTGTAAGTGACTCTCTCCTTATACTATCTCCATATCTATATATTGTCTCGCATATCCCATCAAATTATCTGGTTTTCTCATCTTGTGTTTCGATCTATCTCATTTCCATGTCATCATACCATGCTTGTCTATTGGCTGCTGTTTTACTAACAACCCATATTGTTGGATGGTAGCAGTTCGCTATTTTGATACCATGCTATATGAGATTAGCTTTGTGATTCTCAATTAGGCTGCACAGAAATAACCCGCAACCCACAGGTACCCATGGATAATCCGCTTTATGGATTATCTATTGAAAATACTATTCATTTTATAAATTATTTATTGAAATTTTAAAATAATCTATTCCATATAGATTATCCATAGATTATTTGCAAATTATCCATTTACCTATAGATTAATAGATTATCCACAAATAATTTATAAATTAATAAATAATTTATATAATTTATAAAGATTAATATAAAAATTAATATAATAATATAAAAATAATATAAAAATAATATAAAAATAATATAAAAATAATATAAAAATAATATAAAAATAATATAAAAATAATATAAAAATAATATAAAAATAATATAAAAATAATATAAAAATAATATAAAAATAATATAAAAATAATATAAAAATAATATAAAAATAATATAAAAATAATATAAAAATAATTTCAAAAATAAATGAATATCTATCAGTCTATACAGATTATTTATCAATCTATAAATAATGAATATCTATAAATACTGATAGATAATCCATCAATTATTCATAAATACTCATTTAGATTCTTCAATTATCCATCCCACTAATGAATTATCCACAGATTATCCACCAGAACCATTATCCGCCCCGCGGGTAACCGTTGCGCAGCCTATTCTCAATGCAACTTTTAAGATCCTTTTGGCGAGTCACCTTCTGGACATAGCTAGGTTTGTATGTAGAAGGAAAGGAAGAGGAAGAAGAGAAGACAAAGACGACTGGGAAACAAGCCGAAAATCACGCCTGCTCAGCGATATGCTACTAACTATCTGCGCAACCATCATTTTGGATCTGATCAGATGTTAGAGGCGTTTCAAGCCAACAATGATCTATCTTACAAGAACGCGACAGTCATGAAGGATCGCGGTATTGCCCTGGATGGTAGACCCCACAAGGCTATTGTTAAAGGCTCCTCTAGCAACTCCAATCTGGCATATAGAGGTTACAAAGCTGGAGCTATTGGTAACGAGGGTACTTAAGTCATTCCTAATCATACTTGATTTATATTAATTCTTATGCCAGCTAGTGTAGAAATACAGAATGCTCAACGAAACATAACCGCTTGTAGTAATGATGAGAGAGTTTCTACTGACGAATCAGCTATAGCTGGCGGTAGTTCGATGGTTTGGGATGTCAGTCTCAAAGGTATCTTGAGTTTCACACTCATACCCCGATTTATACTAACGCACATGAAAGATACGAAAGGTATTGAAAAATATAAATCTAACTTCGTTTTGCTACCCTCCTTTGAAAATGAGCTAGGTATGATTTGATGCAAATCTAGACATTGTATTATGATGAATACTGTATACTACTCCGGTACTTAAACCATGATACAGATCAAAAATAACATTTAGTAATGATTGCTATCTTCAATATTGATTTATCTCTCAGATTCTCTAATCCACTTCCGTGGACGGCATATCTAACTACGCAGAAAATAACGCATGCCTCCATAGACTTTTGTCTCTGCGAAAACTAAGGACAACTCGTAGTCAATGCTTTCTAGTACCATGTATGATATCTCTTTCTCCCCTTTTTCCATGACGAAGGAACCCCGTTTAATTAATCTTCCCCTGCCTGTTCTGTTCTGTAAAATTGCTCTTCTTCTGATGTTAAAAGCTCAAGCCACCATCTTCAATTCCCAACTATACTATCAAAAGACATCCATCCATCTGAGTATCTGCCTGAGAAATATCAGAGACCTTTCCTTTTATCTATCATAAATCTCATCGCGAAACGATTTGAAACTGAAATTCCCTAGTTTTCCATATATTCTCACTCAAGAAGCTTAAGAGAGAACTTCCGCAAAAAAAAAGTAAAAAGCACCATTTATCCCACCTCCCTTTTCTTGTCCTCTCATCCCATAGAATCTGCTGCTCTCCCCTGCATCTTCTTCCCCAAATCCTGCGTTTCAACACCGCCATGTACCCCTCCATTAACACTCATCCTATTACCAATTGCCCTTGCACGCAAGCTATCTCTTAAAGCTTCACCTGATCCCAATCGCGTAGGATGTGTATGAACACCCACATTAGAATTCATAACGCCCAACCCGACATTATGGTTTTGATTCACGCCTCCATTCATACTCTTCCTTCCCTTCCTCTTCGAATTCCTTCCCATATTTTCTCTACCCATCCCCTGCATAACCCTCTCCACCTCATTTTCTCTCCCATTCAACTCCAATCCCAACCCCAACCCACCATCACCACTCACTCCCCTCCCCCTCATCTCCCCCGGCACATCCTGCCACCTAACAACCACTCTACATCTCCCCCTACCCATAGCCCTCCTAACCCTCTCCCAACAAATCCTATCCCTCGTAATACCCCTATAAAACGCACTCCACCAAATGCCCTCATTAGGAGATAACTCTTCGCTAATATCTACTCCACTCACATCTTCCATCACGTCACCAAAGGTATGTAATTCCTCGTCTCTAACACCCGCTGCATGCGCGTATTTGCGCGCGAAATGCTGGAGGAGTTCCGGGTTTTGCGATATGTGGGGTGGGAATGGGAGGTAGGGGTCTTGGGGTTCGTAGGGGGGAAGATCGGAAATGCAGAGGAAATCGGAGATGGATGGTTGGCTGGCGGTGGGGGGGTCATGGGAAGTAGAACTGGTGGTGGAGGAGGAAGTGGATGGAATTGTAGGACCAAATAATTTCCGCGTCGAAAACTCAAAGATGGGTATTCCTTGGAATGAAAAGTCGTAATCTTGACGTCTGGCGATCTTTTTGGTGGGAAGTCCATGTTTTTTTTTGAGTAGACTTTCTTCGAGGAGGGAGGAGGGTAAAGTGGTATCGGGTTGGATGGGGTAGGTAGTTATGTTTGAGAGGGGGACGGCGAGACAGAGCCAGGTTGTGGGGGCTGGAGTGGGGAAGTTGGGGGGTGTTCTTGTGCTGGAATTGGCCAGCGGTGGTGTGAGAGTTAGGAAGGGTCGTTGGATGAAGATTGATAGCCAGGGGTGGAGGATGCCATTTTTGTCAGGCCTGTGGGGGGAGTTGTTAGTAGGGGGGTTTTGTTGCTATTTGAATGGATTAATGGATGAAAAGGGGAAGGGAGAGAGTGGGAGAAGGAAATTGACAGCAAAAACTGTTTGGGCTGTCAAGTTGAAGTGCGGCAGATTAAATATACAAGTGACGAACAAAGTAAAAAGACAGCAACTTTGCCACCCCATCATCCCACTCCCTCCAAGCTGCAAATAAAGCCGCACAGCAGTAACAAAGATTCCACGACAGTCATACGGATTCTCATCACACAATCTCCACAACGACAGCAACGGCCTTACGAAAAAACCAAAAAAAAAAAAAAAAAAAAAAAAAAAAGACACCAACAATATCAAAATCAAACAAACATAGAAGGAAAACTCACAAACTCAACTCCACAACCTCAACCCTATCACTCTTCGAAACCCCATCCACCCCAAAATGCACCAACAACTGATTGCGAAACTCTCCCGTCCGTACGTCCGGTGTAAAATCATGAAATGATATACTTCTACACTCTCTCTTTTTTGAACCGGTAAGGAGAGCCCGCCTGAGAAGATATTCGCGGAGTCCTTCGCCTGTGTGTGGGTTGACTGAGGATGGGAAGAAGTGTGTCATTTTTGGATCCTGGTGGAATTCGTGGGCAAATCTGGCGGCGTTTTGTTGCGGTATGGCTTGTTGGTTCTGGGAAGTTGAAGAATGGTTGCTGGAGGAAGATGGGGGGGCGTTGAGGGAGGTGTGAATATTTTGTTGATAATGTGCCGTGATGTTTGGATTTTGTTCTGTGCTGGCATTGGTGTTTGCATTGGTATTCAAATCCATATCCGTACCCATATTTTCTTGATTGTTTCCGGCAGTATCTCCACTTGCAACACCATTACCTCTAACAGCATCAAGATACTCTCCAATTCCCCTCACACTTACATCACCACCCATAAACTCCTCACTTCTCCCCAAATTCCCAAGTCCCAAATTCACCAACGTCCCATCCGCACCCACAACCAAATTCCTCGCATCATTCCCTCCACTCCCCATAAGTAAATCAAACGGCAAATCATTACGCACACCTACAACCGCCTGTAATCTCCTAGAAGCAGCGCGAACAAATGGTAATCGATCTGAAACATGTTTGTTCAATATCTCTGAAGCGTGTACTTGATCCACAACTGCATGATGAACGTGCGGAAGTTGTGGATGAGGTCCTTGGGCGATATATTCGGCGGTGAGGTGATCGAGAATTGGTGAGTGAGGTTCTAAACGGATTGGGACGCTGGGGGATGGGAGATTGGTGGGAAAAGCAGAGGATTCGGTGGTTGATATATTTGGATGGTGAACTTGAGGTAGAGAAGAAGTGTTTGTTGGGGGTGAGTATGAAGGCGCGCGGGAAGATTCGAAGGTTTGTTGTTGCGATTGCTGTTTATATTGTGCAGGTGCATATTTAACTTGTTCGAATCGCTCGATCTGACTGATCTGAGGTGTGTCAGCTGGCACAGTAATTGGAGAAAAAGATGGAGCTCTTGGTGCATCCATTTCTGCTTGACGCCATTCAGCATAAGCTTGTACCATTTTTCTTTTTGTTCCTACAGAAGGCGGTGTTTTTGGATTATTTGGATCGATAGGAATATGATGATATCGCCACTAAGGTAAAGGTAAAGGAAGTGGTAAACGTGAAGAAACACTTGGGCGTGCTGGTGTAATTGGAGATGGAGTATGATTTGGTGTAGAGTTAAAATCAGATTCGCTATTTTCGGTAATTTCAGTAAATTCGGAATCGGAAGGTGAGGCGAACCTATTTGTGAGATTAATCATAGACTTTCGCGGGTTATAAATGTAACCTGCTTGTTTTGCTGTGAGATTGGAATTTGATTTAGTAGATTTTGCAATGGTTGTTAGTATTGGTGCAAGTGGTGTAAGTGCTCTTCTCTTCGAGCTTGGTGTATCAGAGAAAGATTCACTGTGGTCGGTATCGTCAGAATCGGTAGGTGCAGCAAACTGACTTGTAAGATCGATCATAGACTTTCTGGGATTATAGATGTATTCAGCCTTCTTTGCTGTGAGGTTAGATTTAAGACGACCAGCTGCTGGAATTGGTGTAGATGTTGTAAGTGCTCTTTTCTTCGTACTTGGTGTATTAGATGTGCTGTCATCAGTGTATTCAGGTTCCGAAGATGATGCAAACCGACGAGTAAGATCAATCATAGACTTTCTAGGGTTGTAAATATATCCAGCCTTTTTTGCAGTAAGGCTAAAATCTAAACGACTAGATGTCGGTGCTGGAACAGCTGCAGCAGCAGGATCCGGTGTAATTACCTTCTCGCTATCACTTGTTGTATCAGCAGAATCGAAATCCGAATCCTCGTCGTCTGCATCTCCCTCAGAATCTAGATGACTGCTAAAACCATATTTAGCCTTCTTGGCTGGCCTTTCGTCTTCGTCTTCTTCTTCGTTTACTCTCTCTTCTGCTAGCCGTTTACCTAGTGAGAAGGCGGGAACTGGTGCTGTAGGAGGAGGAGTAGAATGTGTAAAAGTAGAAGGCGAAGAATCCTGAATTAAAGAAGGAAGAAGAGATGGAGGGCCAGAAATCAGGGTTGATGGAAAAGAATTTGAGGAGTAGTGGAGATTTAGACGGTGGTGGAAATGGGGTGGGAGAGGAAATCTTCTTCCAGATTTCCCAATTGGTGTTTTGGGAGTGAATAAAGGTTTTTTGCCTGAAGGAGATAGATTTGTCAGTGAGGGTTTAGACAAGGAGAGTGTGGGATGAGAAAGGAGGAGGTTTAGTCTGTCTAATTATGGCTTTGGGGAGGAGAAGAGGATATTAGTCTCTTGATAGTCACTGATAGGAGACTGTAGATGATTGGTTTGGAAAGAGTCAATAGACTATTGATCTCCTTATTACCATAGATAGTAGAGTGTAGATGACTACTCTCTAAAGGATACTATCCCCATATCCTCCATCTCGCTAGTGATATAACAGGGGAACTTACTACTCTTTGCTTGAGCATTTAGTTGTTTTGGTCCAAGACCACGAAGAAGATATGAAGGCATTGCTGTATTGCTGTTGTCATTATCGCTACTTTAAATCAAAAATATAGCCAAATATGCCACAAATGTATCTCTTTCAATGATAATATTATTGTGTAAAGAAAATCAAATCATAAGAAGGGGCATATACAAATTCTATCAAAAGACCTTACAATAATTTGCAATTCTTCTATTCTATCATGCGCAGCCGTGCCAATCCAATTTCCCAATTAATCATTTAGAAGCCTCAAGATCCCCAACCTCCTGAATTGTATATTCTGACTACAAGGTGAAGGAAGCGAATCGAATTACTGAATTACTGGTTACTTATTGTTTCATCCCTTTGAAAAATTGAAAGATTCTCGCTTATTTTCGGGTACAATACTAATACTGTAGTGATTCTTTTGTAGACGAAAGTGAATATCAAACCAAGGCTTTGCGAAGATTTTTACATGTTCTTGGGAAAAAGAGCAGAACTTGTATGAAAAGAATGAGACCTGATAGAGGTGAGAAGATGAAGATGAAGATAATGGTATTTCATAAGATCTTGATGATTCATTTTGGAGAAGAAATATATTTTACCCATAACATGACCTTAACTTCAACAATCCTTCCATGAGACAATAAAACGAAAGTCTACAACAAAACCCAAAGAATCAAATCCAAGTAAATAAAAACAACAAACCCATCCAACTTCCAAGAAATTCTCTACATACAACAAACCTCACTTTAAAATTCCACTCCAAATATCTTTCTTCCTGACCACTACACTACGTCCCACTACACGTCGTCCTTCCTAATATGGTTGTCGATCGATTTCTTAAATCCTACTCAAGTAGAAGTACTCAAAGATACTTACACGAATGATAATGGTTCCCTTAGAGATTGAGATAAATTAGGTGTTTTCTGAATACAATATCAATATCAACATCAGTATAAGGAATTATTCTAGGAGATAAATGAATAAGTGTGAGCTAATCACCCACTTAACCACCCACTCAATCATTTACTCACCCACTCACCAACCACATCACCTCCAAGTATCATTTTCACAGAAAGAAAGAAAGAAAGAAAGAGGTCTATTCCCCATTCTCTATTCTCTATTCTCACAACCAACCTTCCAACCCCTCAATCCCCCTAAAAATAGAACAAAAATGAAATAGCACACCCAATAGACAAACAAACAAACAAACAGATAGACAGACAAACAGAAAAGCAACAAACTCGAACAATAAAAAATCTTCAACATATCAACTTTCTATTACAATTGTTAAAATCCTTCCTCATCCCCCCATCTCCCTCATCCATCCCACACAACCCCCCCCCCCCCCTGGTAATCTAAACATAAACATAAGCATAAAACTATAAAACCATATAATACCATCCATCATCTAACTACCAATCTACCTACCAACCCAACCCCCCCCCCCCTTCTACCTACTATTCACCTATCCCCATCCATCTCCATCTCCATCTCCATCTACCCAATCATCTACCCCCAAATATAAATTTTAATACCTACCTAATCTCACTTAATCTTTAGCCCTCCATTATCCATCATCATCAATCCATGCATACTATATCATGCATACTATATCATGCATACTATATCCAGCAGCGCCAGTATATCCAGCAAAAAAATATCAATCAATCAATCAAGATGATTCATAAGTTAATCCAACATCGATCTATCTCATTTATTCTTCACTTGCTAATACACACTTGTTTTCATTCATTTATCACCATCATCACATCACCACAAAAAAAAAGGATATCAAAATTTGATTTCAGCATTAAGTATCTATTAAAGTTAGGTAGGTAATCTAAAATAACAAATATTGATCAACCTATTCATGCCTTCTATATGTACAGGATACAATGGCCTGTATATCCCATCTCAGAAAAAAAAAGGGTAACCCTATTGCGTCCAAAAGGACTGAATACAAATCCAACGCCGCGCTTTCATTCATCATAATGCGCCTATGTACCGAATTAATGTGAAAGGATTTTTATCCACGTATCATAATCGTTTATACATCAAGCCATCAAGGCTCAGGAAAAGAAGAATTTTTTGATCATGTACCGAAATTTTACAGCCAATACATGAAACCGAACATAACTGCAGCTAATCCTACACTCATACCAGTAATTTCTTTACCACCAGATGCGCTTCCCTTTGTTGAGGTTGCGGATGCAGCTGAGCCAGTTGCACTCGCGGTAGTGGATGTTGATCCAGAAGTTGTTGTGGAAGTGCCAGTTGCTTCTTTCTGACCAATAGATGGTAATGGAACATTCCCATCAACTAACCAACCTCCGGAGGTTGAAGCTGGACAAGCAGGTGGTGTAAGAGTTGGAGAATAAGCAGAGCTTGCAACACCAGTTGGAGTCAAAGTTGACCATTGACTTTGAAGGTTGGCAAAATCCGGAGCAACAGGGGTTGGAGTGCCGGCGCGAGAGAAACCGCCTGCAACACCTGAGGCGACGACAGTGGCTGCTACGGTTGGTCCATAGCTAATCAACCCGTAATCATTGGCTTCTTCGATCCATTCATAAACAATTGCGCCAGACCATTGATCATCCATATCTGAACCAAGAATAGCCGCTTGATCTTGGAAAGTTCTTGGCTTAACCGTATTGCATCCAGTCTCTGAGAAGAAAATAGGGATGTTATAACCTTCCGCATATGTGTTGAGAGTCTTATAGCCAGAGGTTGAATAATCACTATCACCGCACCATTCATATGCGTTCAAGCCGAAGAAATCGATGGTTTCCGAAGTATTGGTACCGCAAGCAAGGTAATTTTGAAGCATAGGACGTAATTCCGCAATATCTGCCGCGGAGTAACCAATTGGAATTTCTCGATAACCTTTTGACTTTCTGTATGCCTTCATATCTCTAGCAGCAGCTTTGATAAATGGTGCCGCTAAAGATTGGTTGTTCATAGCAATAACCTCATTTCCTACAAAGAACCCCAAGGTATTATCGAATTTGGCGAAAGCATCCATCACTTTAGCAAATGCCGTGTATTGACTTTGGTTCCAAGTCGCGTCAGTCTATAGAAATGATTAGCCATTATTTTATCCCGAAATAATAGGATATATCTTACTGGAGTGATTGCGGTGGTGAAAGTATCTAAATCTAAGAAAAGATAAATACCAGCGTCTGCGAAGGCAGACATGCATCCAGAGTGATCACCGGAAGGATCAACATGGTAAACACGAATGGCATTTGCGCCCAAAGTCTTCATCAGAGAGGCATCGAGTTGACATTGGTTGGTATTGATTAATGGATCAGCTTCGGTCAATTGATATGCGACACCTAGATATTGTCAGTCAAGAATCGAAGTACTAAATGCATAGAATCCTACCTTTGATAAAGAATTGATCGCCATCACTTGTGAAGAATTTCGAACCAGTTGCAGAGATTGTGGCAATAGCATTAACGGTAGTAATAGCCAAACTAGCAATCAAGCCAGCTCTGGCAAAGGATTTTGAGAACATGATGCAAATAGCAGATATTAATGTATGTACAAAGATCGAAGATAGCGAGCGGTAAAAGAACGAAAGTCGACGCGATGTTGGAGGATGGAAATTCTGCGAAGCAGGCACTTGAAGGAAAGATTGTAGTAGGCTGGTCAAACGTGGATAGGATGTCGAAGTTCAAAAGAGAGGTAAACAGCAACAATGGGGAAGCTCTCTTTTTTTTTTTTTGGTTTTTTCAAATAGATGGCATCCACAAGTTCCAAGGTTTTTCTACTCCGTCTCCCGGTTCGTCTCCTGGCTAGAATTAAAAGTAAGGGTAATGCCAGCTTGGTTTGGGGTACGGGATCAAAGTGTAGTGGAGATCCAAATAGAGACTAAGTTATCAATTCAAGTATTGAGGGATTTCGGAAGGTAGAAATAGAAGTTGAAGTCTGGATCGTTCCTTCGTTTTATGAAAGGTATCGGTATCAATCGCTCACACTCACTCGATCTACTCGGTACAATTTTTTGAAATTATGTAGTGGAGCAACAATGAGTATTTGATGACGGAAATGGGTTTATGAAATTGTATTTATTACTATAAAGAATAAACTTGAAGGATAAAAAACGAGAGTCAATTTTAGAGTAGGATAGATGGTGAAGAGAAAAGCGAGTGAATGAGGATAAAATCCATGAAAGTTGGTTGTAACTTGTTGTCCTGCTATGGTTGTAGATTGATTGATTGATGAGTTGATGTGATATTGAGAATTAAAAGAATATGCGGGACCAAGGAGGAACAATTGTGGATCCATATTGGAGATTAGCATGATAGAGTTAGCATCGGCCTTTTTTTCTTAATGATACGGTTAGAAAATCAAGGAACAATAAAAAATCCCATGTTTGTTTGAACCAATAAGAAATTCAAATTACAATTAATGGATTTAATGGATTTGGCGATTTTCATCTCTTTCTATTTCAATTGGTCAATCATTCTCTACATTATTTCATGTTGCAGCCATTAAATTAAACCCGTTACATTACATTACCTCTGCATAAGACGAACGGCCGCAGAGGATCGAAAAGCTTGAACCTTGCTGAATTGAGTCATTTTCTTATCGCAATCCTGAATTAGCTGAATGAGTTATATAATTGGTTGAATTGTCAATAAATAGGGGGTTTTTATGGATAACATCATTTAGTAACCTTATCACTAAAATAGATTGGCGCCATTATTTGTTTCATTAGTGGAAAGTGCTAAGAACTCCCCATGCTTCCTCCATGCTCTCACTCATGCTCATGCTCATGCTCATGCTCATGCTCATGCTCATGCTCATGCTCACGCTCACCATAAATAATTTCCAAATGCAAACTTCCATCAACACAACTTTCACAACTCCAAACAATTCAGAAGATGTTGCCAGAATCAATCACATAGAGATCAAATTCATCAACCCACTATAGTAATGACTTGGACTGCCGTCGAACTTATATTCCTCGGATATTTCAATGCTCAACAAAGTCATTCATTTCAGTCTTCATGCTCAACAAATTATTTCACCGTCTTTGCTAGTCAATGCTCACCGATTCGCTTTTTTCTTCAAACCAGCACTACTGTTAGTTTTGGTCCATTATAGCGCATCCGTCTACTAAATAGCGAACGAGCCATTTTGGCTGTGGCTGTCTAGTTGCTACACTATGCAAAGAGGTATTGCTGCGCCATATCGAACGCTAAAAGGTGACCAAAGAAAATAATTGCTAGTGTATCGTTTACTGTTAGTAACTTCCTCGTTGCTGCAATTCTAATTGTACGCTTCGACTGACTGTAGGCGACCCAATATCATTGAGGGTTGTATCTGCCCTTCTTCCCTAGGCTTCATACTTTTCGATGACGTTGAGGATGATTAACCGTCCTGAAAGTCTATAATTATATAGAGAGGAATAACCTGTGCCATACGATAGTTATAGTGTCGGATAGACATCATTCACGCTTATAAGCAATTTGTGGCTACCTACTTCGACAAATTCAGTTTGATGTCGCTTTTGACAACTATTGGTATGGTACCGAAGACTTCGCATCCCGAACAGAGACTCTCAATCCAGTGTTTTGGGTGACCAAAGTCTTCTATGTCGAAAAATTCCCAGTCGGGTTCATCGCAATCTAGCTACATACAATCAAATTCGGGATGCCGAAACAACTAGCTGATGCTGAAACTAATAATACAAAATATTGAGGAGGCGATGCACAAGATTTTTAACAGTAGTCGCGTTGAATATCCATTGACTATCTAAAATCTATCTATCGCCGTTACAAGAACATCATTCATTGGCAATTCTTTAACGAGTAGCAGAATCGTTCCCGATTATGAGCTTGATTATGAGTTCGTCAAGTGACCGCTCACCAGTTGGGGACTGACGCAGTTAAATAATCCACAGCGGCATGGTTCATTGAACCGCCTTTTGAAAGTCTTTGTTCAAAATCATTTTTGATCCCTCCTTCCTGATGGCATCGGGTCCTTGAAATTGGAAGTGAGAGATGATGCTCTACCGCGCTGGTTCTGACCAGATTTGAAAATGTTCGAGATGAAACATTGGATATGTTTATGGAAACTGAATCCAATTGCAGATATTGCAGACTACAACTACCCTCATGCACCATTCGTGGCTGAAACGATGGAAACACCAAACGAAGAGGATTATGGCGTGCTGCAAGTACCAGCTCCAGGGCTTTGTGCTAGCACAGAATCAATTTGTATAATAAGTATGCGGGCTTGCACTAAAGCATTAAAGATTAGCAGACAAGGTAATTATCAACGAAACCATAACGAGAGAACATGTGGTAGTCAGAAGGGCAAAAGGTCCGAGAGAAATGTCTGCGGAATTTGCGAGGCCGAGGATGTCAGATTATTAAAGAGGAAAGACTGAGCTTTAAAGCAGAGAAGGATACCAAACGCAGAAGCATAGGGATGAAAAAGTGCAATACGAAATTGAGGGGATGAAAGAGATACAGACAACCTCTTAAAAAGCAAGTGTTACCGGATGTCATTAAGGGATGGTGTTAAGCGCTTCATTTTAACCACAACGACAACGATCTCTTCAAATAGACAAACGATATCGCTATAATGCCTAAAAAAAGATTTATCAATATGATTCAAATCCTTCATATATATTACAACGGCCTTCCTATCTCGCATCATGAACATGGATTTTATCTCTCGCTTGGAAGGCGGATCACATGCAGTAGTGGGCCCTAAACGCTTGGCATGTCAGCCCACCTATTACAAAATCAACGACAATGACTCTTACGGTGACGATATCCGCGCAGCTTATATAAACATATTACATTGTCATCATCTCTAGTACATCTATTCTCATTATCCCTTTATTTTTCTTTCCACCTATCAATCATCTCCATTCATACCATCAAAATCCCCTCATCCACTCCCCCATTTCCCACCATCAAACGCTAAAATGCCCATCCATCACGACCCCATAAATCCAATTCTAACACTCAATTCCCCAAATCCAAAACATAAAAACATCATCCTCACACGTCCTCGCACAACAGACGCAGAATCCACAATCCCAGCTTTCAATCAACCTTCCATCTATCTAAATCTCACAGGACCTCCATTTCCATACACGCAAGAATCGTTCGATTCTTTCTTTACAGAGGTATTGGATAAAAATTCGAGGATTGCAGTTGCGGAATTGTGGGATGCGAGGGAAGCGGAAAAGAATGGAGAGGGAAAGAGATGGGTTGGAGCAATTCCATTTCCGAGTATTAGGGAGGTGGTGGTTGATGAGAGGGGGGAGAGGAAGGAGTTGTTTATTGGTCAGGTGGAGATTAGGAGGAGGGGATTTGTGACTTTTTTGGATGAGAAGGGGAAAGAGAGGTTGGTTAGGGAGAATTTGGAACGGAAGACGGGGGATCCGGGGATTGAATGGGAGATTGGTTGTATGTGGATTTCTCTCGCTTTATTTCTCCTTCCTTTTTTTCTTGAAGAAGTGGTGTTTTCGAGAATCGTAGATGGGTGGTCATCCTGGTGATTTTGGCTTGAATGGGCTTGGAATCTGAAAATGGATGGATGGAAATTAGGTCTGTTCGTGGATCACCAGGGATGGCTCCGCTCATACACCTGACGCCCATTTGGTAGTACCGAATTTTCTCTCTTCTATCCCTCCAACTACTCACCTAAGCGAAAACATACCACTACATTCTCTTTCTCCTTCCTCTTTTCCCCCCATCCATTCTCCTCATTTCCCCTCCTCTCCCCAAACCAACTAACACCCTCCTCCACTCAAGTCTGGCTTCTCCCCACCCACCACGGCCAATCCATCATGCCATCCGTCCTCCACACCCTCCTTTCAGAATTCTTCATCCCATACATGAATATGCATTTTTTAACCGGCGAATATCTGGAGTTTAATGCGGCTAGTAGGAGGGTTTTTGAAAAATGTGGGTTTGCGTGGGAAGGGGTTACGGAGGGCGTCGAGAGGATCCATGAGGGGAAGTGGGCGGCTTTGGGGGGGTTGTTGGAGAGGGAACGGGGGAGTGAAGGGGAGAGGGGGGATGGGGGAAGGGAAGAGGGAAAGGGAAAAAAGGGAAATGAAAAAGAGTGGTTGTGGGATGGGAGGGGAGATGGTTGGGTGAGGGGGGAGAAGGTGGGGGTGGGGAGTTTGAGATGGTGTAGGGAGGGTGGGGAAAGGTTGGAGGTGTAAGGAGGGAGAGGTAAGAACGTTATTGAATGAATAAATGGACGAGAAAGAGAAACACGAAAATTCGAAGAGAAGAGCGGAATTTTCAATACTTGAATAATTTTGATGATGATGATGGTTCTATTATATAGAAGAGAGTATTTCAACAAACCCCGCCTTTTGATTAGATAGATATATAAATAAATATAGATAAACAGCGATAGGATGATATAATACGATCAATATATATAAAAAAATAAAAAAAATCACAATTTAACAAAAGTTTATCTTTATTATATTGATTATAGATGAATATATATAATAGATGAGATATATAAATATATATCGGAATAAAGAAAATAATTGAAATAGAGAAACAGAAATAGATAAATAATTCAAATCATTGTATTATTTATATTAGTTTTTTATATTTGTTTTTGGGATGAGATGAGAGAGTATATAATGTAATTAATAATCAATTTTAAAAGTTTCATATACTGAATGGTAAATGTATATAATAGGAAAGAAAAGAAGAAAGAGAAAGAGAGAGAAAATTAATTATTTTATTACGAGATCCAATATAGATACTCGAGAATAATAAAAAATCTTTAAGAAAGTCGGAAGTTGAAAATTCTTCTTGAATGTTGTTTAGAGGTTCAGATTGAAAGAAGTAGAAGTACGAGTACCTAGATAGAGAAAGTCCTTTTCCTTCTTTTCTTTTTTGATGATTTAATTAATTAATTTTAGTAATAGGTAGGTACTTACTGTACGCTCGCTGTATTCGAAAATATCAACTGGCCAGCCGGATCAAATCAAACTAGATGATTCGAACTTTCTCTACTAAAATCGTCTCATCATCCTATAGGTAAAACAATGAGCGACCGATTCATCCATCGATTTATGATTAATTAAGGTTAACAAAGACCAGCAAACTGCCAAGCTTCTAGTTCTCTGTGGGGATTTGGGGATTGGGGAAGCCCGCATTGATGTGAAATATGGTTCGGCCTATAATATGGTGGCAATAGATGTTGATACACAAGGAATGCAAAAGGACGAAAATAGAAAATATGATCTCGTATTGCTGGCAGTGGCAATGGATATATATCTATACGAATGGCGATAATTGATCGAGGTAGCAATTTTAGTCATGAGATACCTAGATGAGCTTTTCCGAGATTAAGAATGAGAATTAGAATGAGAAATGTTAAGAAATGCTCCTTGCAATTGAAACCCTAGAATTAGTTCTAGTGGCTGCATCACCAAATATGCCAATGCTGGGCACCAAAGAAGATCGCTCAAAATTGTCCTAGCAACCTCCTTTCTTTAACAAAGTTGATGTGTCCATTCTTAATCTAATCGTTGCTCATAGAAACGTATAGAATTTTCGAATGGCGTGCCTCGTATATGTGGAAAGAGCAACATAGCAAATAGAGCAAAATATTAGCAAAAGTATGGATCTTCATTTGTTTACGTTTATATAAGACAGAGTTACAAACTATTGATATGTGATTGGGGAAGCGAGCTGAGACATTTGATGATCCGGGGTGCGGAGTACACGTACTTAAATCGTATATGGGCGTTGATAATCCGTTTTACCAAGCGGGGAATTGAGCAAGGAAATTCATCCAATTCGATCCAATTCCATCCCGTTGCTATGGTTGCATTTGGCTTGGGCTACTTGAATCATGTATTAGTTCTTATGCGCCATGGGCTGAAATTGAATGAGATATAAATAAGGTGTGAAGTTGCACTTAAAGAGATTATTGTATTCCTTCGAATTTCATTCTTCTACGAGTAGTAGTAAGCTAATCTCTCAATCGCTCTTTTACTTTCTATCTGTCTACTTCGAACTTCGAACATTTTCAATACATCCCACACACTTTCGATCTTGGTGATAACTTTTTGGGAAGTTCTCGTCAAAAGGATTCAATACACAACATAGCAAAACACTCCAATCAAACACTTCCACCAAAACCCAAAATGCGTTTCCAAATCCTCGCCACAGTTCCTCTTCTCTCTCTCGCCATCGCCCAATCAGCTACCGACAACACCATCACAACCCCTGCCACCGTTCCCACAGCAGGCAACACAGCAGCCAGCACCGTCGCCCCAGATATCGGCGCCTATTCCCGAGGCGCACAACAGGATGAATCCGCACTCTCAATCCTCTCCGCCCAACTAGCGACCGAAACCAACGCCGGACAAAAAACCCAGCTCAGCGCCCAAATCTCACATTTGACCGTTCAACTCGCCGTCCTCAGCTCTCAAGCCGCATACGCTAGTTCTGTTTCCACTGCCGGCGCCGCTAACGCTTCTGCGAATGCTATTTCGTATATTTCTAGTCTGAGCGCTATTGCGGCTACCGAGACGAATTCCGCTATTAAGAGTCAGTTGAGTGTGCAGATGAGTCAGATTAGTAGTCAGGCTAGTTTGACGCCTACGACGTCGAGTGAGACGGTTAGAGCGACGGGGAATGTGGTGACGACGACGGATCGGGATGGAAATACGGTGACGAGTACGGCTAGTGCTACGAAGGGATCGGCGAGTGGAACTCAGAGTGCGGGGACGAGTAGTAGTAGTGGTGCGGCGATGGCGACGAGGGTTCCGGTTGTGGGGGCTGCGCTGGTGGGTGCGGCGGCTTTTTTGTTGTAGGGTGGGTGGGTTGAGTGTTATGGTTTGGGGTGGGATGCATGGTTTGTTTGGTGAGGAAGGAATAATAACGTGGAAATTAATTGATGTAATCGAATAATAGGAAGGGGGATGGGAATCGTGTCTTAATGGATTAATATGTGGTGGGATAAGTCAACATGATTTCAATGATATTTTTCAATGTATACTACCATCATTACGAAGATATCTGATACCTTAAAATGTATTGGTTTAGGTTAATGATTTTGAAACCTTAATAATTGAATTCTTTTGCATATTCTTCACATGTATTCCTGTTTATATCTCTGTCACTCAATTAATAGTGAAACAAGACTTCTATCAGGTTACGTTGTAAAGTTCCAAGTAGAGCATTTAGTAAGACCGGTAAATGCTATCGTCGAGGTCTCTACTTCCACTCAAGAACCTGATGACAACACAAACATAAATTCCATCACGCGGAGTAGCCAAACACATATTCAGTGATAAACGCTATAATTCCCAGCAACAAAAGCAAGCCTATTTATTTCTTTCCTCGCACCAAGCCGCCAAGCCCCTCGTTTCTCTCATTACCACGACATTGAACACGAAGTATCATTCATACTGCGATACTGTTCCCTTGTGCTTGATATAAGAATACATTCCGTTGCTGTCAATCATCTTGCCCACCTTTCATTAGTCTTGAGGTTGTTGGGTTCATTCCAAGCAGAAGGGGGTAGCATCGTCATTCTTGGCAGTGATTCTCATTCTCCAGGCAAGAATGGTCTTGAAAAGTTCCCTCCAAACCTCCCTGATGATTTAGAGCTTCTTGTTCACCCTACACCAGACAAAAGCGGGGCAGAAGTTGGCCGTGGTTTTCAAAGATACGGATTGTTGAAAGCGGCAGCCATTATGGGTATGTATCAATTGAATAAAAGACTCTCCAAGGTATGATTGTGACCAAACATTGCTTATGCACCCACTCACTGATGACTCGTAGAACCCATTGTTGAGCAAAATTTCAGCAGTGGCCATGGATCCTAGCGGGCTTTCTGATTCAAGGTGCATGAGTTCTGGTGTCCCACCTGCATAGAGATTCTTGATGAAAGGGGTACTTGGCCCACTACAGCCCCTCTTGAAACATCTAATTCCGACATTACGCAGTACCAAGGTCGCAGCTGCAGACCTAATTGAGATCGCAATCGGGAAACAATACCGCAGGTCAAGTGGCTACTTCATTATGTTGAACAAGGATGAAAGTTCACCAGAGAGCCAGGATGAAGAGAAGCAATTGAACCTGTGGAAAAAGAGTATGGATTGGATTAAAATAACCGAGGATCAAACTCCACTGAAAGGAGCGTTTGCATAGACCCAGGCAGGACAATCCCTAGTCAAAGACCACTAGATATGCGTTGGAACATAGTATAGAATTTGCATCAAATTTCATGCCCGAGCAGTCAGTAGTCTGGCATTATATATTAATTTTCTGAAGCGGAGTAACATCCTGACTTCCGGACAATAGTATCTTGCAAGTCGGGCTGATTATCGAACGAGTTTATGACATCATTGCGACGGCTGATCTCAGTTGCTTGCGGCTATTTGAATTTGCTGCGTTCTCATGGTTACGATTTCCCGCTCTTTTATTTAATGCTGTGTACTGTGCCGGCATACTGTGCCGATTCTCCAACTTCATGCTACTGCAGTAGCAATGATAGTCATATTTGTTGGGATGGTAGCGTTGTAGCTTGTCAATTGTAACTAACATTACGGAAGTCGCATTTTAGCCGCTCTACTTTGTCTCGAAATTTATGATGAGAAATGAAGTACTGAGGACCACCAACGAAAGGCATCTGCGTATTATGAACTAAGTCTTTATTCAAAAACTAACTGGATTTCCGTACCGATTTACAACACAAACTTCAGTTGAGTAATTCATCACAACAACAATAGCTTTCCGACACTGCAAGAAAGCATCTGTCATTAGCTAGATGAGGGTCTTATTGTGATGAAAATGGATGTATGATCAGTCTATATAGAGAAGCATCTTACTCTATGGTCTACAACGTACCATGTTCAGCAGTTTGTTGGTCTTTGTGGAAATTTCACAGGCCTGTTTCGTCTGATTCTCCCTCATCCAATATAGTCCCAGTTCAAATTTATGTTCCGTCAACTATCCACAATTTTCTTTCATCTCAAAGAAAACCCTCCACTATGCATAACACTTACAACTTTGACAGCAGAAACCCATCCTATTGCAAGAGCTGAAATACTTCAGTAGGGTGTTTCGCAGCAATCTCTTTCAAGGTTCTGATATTCGTAGTCGGATATTGAGCTAAAGGATTCTGATCTGCATAGCAATCATTCATATATAGATAGGGGAGATGGGAGTTTCGAGATGCACCGAGGATCTCAAACTGGTCAGCAATCGATTTGACGGCACCCAGGACAGTTTCATCGTCATCTGCAGAGACCCAGTCGGTCACGGTAGTCCACCCTTGCAGAATGTCAGCGAGCTTTCGTCAATAAAGGTTGGAGTAGCTTGGGAGTACAAACATTGATGTGCTTGGGATTGGATGCCCATTGGATTACCTCCTCGCGCTTCACTTGCTACGACCAACGATAGCAGGATTGTTTGAAGGGTAAAAGTCATATTGACTTGAATTCCATCAGTTTGGAGACGATTGATAGTATCAAGAAAGGAGCTTGATGTTTCATTATATAGTGTCTCATCTATTAAGCTGGCTGCTGAACGATACACATGACTGGAATTTATATGAGTCTCCGAGCTTAAAGCTGGAAGGATAAAATACTCACCGCGCAGAAGCATTGCTAAATGCACTACCAAGAATGGTACTCAGAAGAGCCACCGTTGGATGCCAGATTTAGTAATGAGAAGAACAGCATGCTGGAGAGCACATTGTGGCCATGTTGGTTAGTTTATACTGTATCTACAACAAAGCCAATTTTCTGGGAACGGGCTAGTTGTAACAAGTGTGTATCACATCATCCAACTGTTAGTCCAACAGTTGAAGCCCATAAATTCTTTAGGATGACGGGATATTGGATCCCGGCCCATCCACTGCTGTAGGACTACCTCTTACAACCTATATAAACTCAACAAAAACAGTATTAAAATCTACTGCGTATTTGCAGAAGATGAATGATGTTGGTCCCCACACTTGTTGAAACTAATGGCCGGAAACGTGCTGTAACCCCACTTTTTCTGCATATGATAAGACCCCCTCGGACCACAGTAGGATGTTGGTAATCACTTCCTCTATCACTCACAAGATAAGAACATAAGATTACATTCCCTACCTACACTGTGATCACCATTCTCATCAAGCTACTTATATAAATAACTAAATACACAACCCTCAATTACAATTCCCACAAACTTCAAAACAACCCTTTCCCACCATCACACACACCAACCCAGCCCAAACACAAAATGCCCCTCCCCTCAACCCCACTCACCATCCACGGCGGCTGCAACTGTCGTTCTCTCCGCTACAAACTCCAAATTCCTCAATTCAGCGAGCGACCGCTCCATCCATATTGTTCCAAAGCACAATCTTCATCAGAATCTGCATCACAATCTTCATCACAATCTGAGTCTGATTCAGGAGATGAATATAAAGATGAATCAGGAGAAGAAGTTAGATTACCCATGATAGCAATTGATCTCTGCAATGATTGTAGACGGGCGACAGGAAGTGTCTTGCCTATTTGGGTTTGTTGTCCTATGGACTATATTTGGGTTTGTGTCTCCGATGGGGATAATCATCGAGAGGTTGGGATGGTGAGGCGGAAGGTCCTGGGAATGTTAGCGAGGAGAGGGGTGATATGGGTGATGACAATGAGGAGAAAAACCGCAAGGAAACCTGGGTAAAAGCCACCTCGGTATTCCTACCCTCCACACCCTCCACACCCTCCGACCCCTCCTCACCACAACCCCCCTCCTCACTAGGAACCCACAGCTCCTCCAACTTACGCACACGCTACTGGTGCAACAAATGCGGCACGCACCTAGCATACCGCATTCATCCCATGCCCGCTGGATGGCCCGAGATGTTAGATATACTCCTCGGAACCATCGATCAAGAAGATCTAGAAATGGAAGATCCGGAGACGGGTAAGTATACTATGGCTCCGGAAAGAGTGGCTCGGGATGATTGTGCGATTAATTAGACGAGGGGATTGTTGGGTGGGGATTGTAAACGCTTGCCGGTTCATACAAGGACGAATGTGGGGATGAGAAGGAGGTTTTATTAGGTGGGGGGAGGCGTGAGCTTTGTTAGGTGGGGGCAGGGTTCTCAAGATCTGAATTTTATGTACGTGAAGAGTGAAGAGGAAGGATCCCGGAATTTGTGGGATTTGTGTTGGATGTATTTAGTACATTGATCTATCTGGAATTTTACCTATGCATGATACCTCAAAGCTATTGAAATACCCATATACCTCGAGATCATCCGGCTAGCCTTGAAGACTGAATATCGAAAGCTTTTTGACGCAGTTCCGAAATCTGACTGCTTCAGAGAAAATCTGATAAGTCTGAACACTGCCTCCAGGGTCGACTTTACGCGGCAGATGATATGGACAGAAGCTTACAGGTGTGATATTAATGGTTTTTAATAGATGATTGATTTTTAACAAATCAGCTATTCTGAAATACAGTATGCATCTTCGTGGTAACTTCTTTCCTTAACCACAGTCCTGGGAGTTCCAGAAACGATAGCACACACAGGAGGCAACTCGAGAATGTAGAAGAATGTCAAATGTAACCCAAATAGTATTATCTCAACTAGGAATTCCCACGAGCATCAATCGCATCTCCACCTCCCCCTTCAAACAAATCACAGCCCGGGAATCGATATTCTACCACAGATTAGCATACCATTCATTTTCAGCCCCTGACCCCTCCCCTTTCCTTTCTTTCTTCCCTCCTTTCCTTCTCAACCAGAAGAAAAAACAAATTACTCACGATCAAACAAACTCTCCCAAAAATCCGCCTCCCTCACATAACAAAAATCCGTCGTAAGATACCCATATGTCTCCTCCCCATTCGTGTCCACGAAATTATTCACATAACATTGTACCCAAACGCCATGATCCCATTTATATTTTTTAACTAGATGACTTGATGATGAGGGTGCACTGTAGCAAGGAGCATAGTCTTCGCCTACTGTTATGTTAAGGAGGTAGCGCTTGTTAAGATTGTTAGATGAGGAAGGGGGTGAATGTTTGGTGAGAGAGCGGGGGGATATTTCGTTTGTATTGAGGGGAGAAGATGAACGTTTTTCTGGGGCTGTGTAATTTAGTTGGACAAAGCCTACAGGACCGCAGAAGTCGAGCTCGGATTTATCGGCGGGTTCTTCAAGACCGATTTGTGCGACATAGCAGTTATCTGTGGTTTTTAACCATGTACTATTTCCCTCATTGTCAGCTGTTTTATCTCGGTATATTCTCAAGATAAATAAGAGATTGAAGTAGGGGATATATTACCTATCATTGATCACAAGATCTCCCTGATCAGTCCAGCAGGTTACTGTGATATCAGTTCCATATTTTAGATATTTGACTGTCTCACAACTTGCATTGTCATCGCAGATATTACATTCGGTGTTGTATTTTGTGGTTGCAGGGGCGGTATTTAAGTGTTCAATGGTAGAATCATGACCACAAAAGCTGAGGTCGTCTTCATCTGTAACGTTGCACCACTGTTAGTTGAACTCACATGTGAGCCTCGAGAGAACTTACATTCTCCAGCATAGTCGGTAAGGTCGTATTGCGTTATGTAGCAGTCGTCGCTTGTTCTCAACCATGTACTGAAATGTTTTAGCATTTGATATGGCAATTCAAAAAATCGAGATGAATCTTACCTATCACCACCGATTACTGTTCCTGTAGTCCAGCAAATGAGCGATACAACGGTGTCGTAGTCGTAGTATTCCTTGTTGGTACAAAGTGAATAAGGACAAGTCTTGCATTCAGTTGCTACCCCATGTTCTAGAGTATTGTTAAATGGAGGTTTGAATGCAGCATGTGTGACATCTGCAAGAATCACGAAAAACCCAAGAGCGGGAAGCGATGAAATCATAATAGTGGTGCCAAATTCTTCAATTCGACCTAGAGATGGATACTATCGTAATTTGTTGATCAATATTGGTTGATTGAATAGAGAACTGTTTCCCATTCATCTCAGGTCATATTGGAACTGGGACCTCATATACCATCAACACATCCGACTCCGTCAGAACCGGAACCGTTTTCCGCCACCGTCCATCGATGGCTGTCGCCAAGAAGAAATTATTGAATCTTTGCAATATATCTTTGAAATCAAGTAACCTTTAAGCATATTACTGCAGGTTCAATGCAAGTAAATACTGATCAACCCGAGCTTACAGTCATTACCCGGCCGCCCTGCAGCCTTGGCAAGCCTTTCCAGTCAGCCATCTGCTATTGACGAATCAATGAAGACAACTCTGATGCAACATCGTATAACCAACCTGAGATTTCGAATGCAGCTTCGATGCTGGTCAGCGATGTTCAGGCTAAATGTAGGTACGAAGTCATGCTTTTGGCGGCGGGACTGATGACCATGGTGAAGTAGCATTTTGAGCTCTTCAGAATCAAGAGGTTTATAATGAGAATCTTACAATAACTCTTAGTCCCTGTTCTTACTGTCTTTTTCGTACAAGAGCGGCGATGTGTACATGACAGACAACTTTATGAAAGCTTGCGTATGGTACTATGATCGGTCTCCAGTGACCACATCTAACTCGATGCGGCTTCTCTTGTTACCATAATAACGATAAGTAGTGCAGTATGTTGGGAATTTGATTGATGGCAGTCTCTGAAAAAAAAACTAGGTAGGCCTAATCATATTTTGTTGATTCTTTGAGTTCACTTTTCCTGGCCTATCTTGTCGATCATCTAGTCTAGCTGTTCCGCTGAACCGATTTGGCCCAGCTCTCCGTGCGGAGGACGTTGCAATATTGTATCTTCTGGTTCTGGTTTCTACCTCTTTTTGGCCCGAGAATTGAGCGACTAAGTATATCAGACAAGACTAAAAACCCCCAATATGAGGCCGGGATTCCGCTCCTTCAGCGCTTTGGGGTGAGTCTTGGATCATGTCCTGTCTTCTCGCCCGTCTCTTCGTTGACAAGTATCTGGTCAACTTCCTCATCTGGATGCAGTGGTTCAGATTGCCAGCCATTCGGAAGGGGATCAAGTCGAGGATCGTCCCCTTGGAATTGTGATGATTCGGGATCAAAAAAGAGGTATGGTCCCCAAGGTCTGTTTTTCCGTCTAACAAGTCAGAATCACCAGGTAGCGGGTCAAGGCAGCTTCGTTCGACATCAAGCCGTGCACGTAATAGATTCCTGGGAATTGATAGCAACCATCCTCAAAAGGCCTCAACAATACGGGCTTGTTTGCACCAATAAAACACATATCATATCGCCGAGGATGACGATGTCTGGGCATACCTCAAACCTAAGATCTTTGCGGAGTAAAGTGTAATGCTTCCAGCAAAGTTATTCTCCGCAAGCGTACGAGTGAACGCTTCGAAGAAGTTTTCTTCCCCTGATGACAAATAAATCTTTGATCCCTCAAGAACGTCAATCGGTGCAGCATCTATGATTGTTTGTTTTGATAAATCAAAAATTGGATGATAGAGTAAATGGTCTACTTCTTTCACGACAGAAACATAAAGCCCTGTGAAATTTTGGACACCACTGTCATGTTTTGAGAGTAAAGTAATTGCGAGAGAAAACCTAGATGCAAGAGAATATCCAGGCAGTGGATGGGATCTCATTGGGCAAGACCAATCGGGAGACCAAGTGAATATATCCAGCAATGTTCCATAATTCGCTAGTACAAATTTCTCGTATATCTGGGAAGCTGTGTTAGTGTAATCTGCTTTAACTTTGATCATATGCGAGTATTCCGATTTCATAAGACCGAAAGTAGCATAAACTCTAACTCTATCATCAGAACATTTAGCATGCTGTGTTTTGAGAAAAATCTTCATGAACCCGGATGTGAGATCAATGTCAAAAATTGAGAAAGCGTCTCCAAAAGTGACGCCCTACCTTGATCCCATGCAAACTGATGAATCAGGACGAACATAGAACTTCTGAACGGAGGCCATCCCATGATGCCTCCACCACAAACAATCGTCGCTTTCCTAGCCAAGTAAACTTCTTGCCATATCCACAAACGTTCAAACCAAAACCGCTTTACAAATGAACTAATGATGAGACTCCTGCCATGTCGAAAATATCTTCTATCGTGATTCGTTTGCCTGACCAAAATTCCTCGTCTAGACGGATCTCTGACTTCGGTTTCATGGTCCAGTGAATCCAGTCCACTTCCACATTTGACACAATGTTTTCTAATGTCTTAATCGTAATACCACCTTATCATGCTCTGGTCCTAGCCATATAATGACATTTCCGGCTCAAGAATAAATTTCTGCCATTTTTTGTGTCTGCGAAGCTCGCTCATGGACATCATTCTGGTTAATGCATATAGCATCCACTCATAATATTCGAAGCCTGTCTCAGAATCGTAGGTGGGGTAAAGCCTCCGCCAAGTTACGTGTAGCAGCGAGATGCTTTATATCCCCTGATTGATCTCAAATTTCGATCAAGACTTTGTTGTCTATATTCCTCCAAGCATATGATAAAGCTTCATAAATTAGAAAGCAATTTTTCGAGTCCCGAAACGGGAATATGTGGACCAAAATCTCAATCGGCGACGAGATTTGCCCCGTCGCCGATTGAGATTTGCCCTGGTAATATCTCTATGACTCTGATTCCTCCCGCGTCTTCGTTTAGAGGTGAATACTCGTATGCAGGTCGTTGTTTGATGCCGATTCGTTGATTTGGTTCTGATTCTTTTTGCAGTTTCTTTGATCTGCTCTTTGGCCCTTTGGTCTTTGGGAGAGGATAGAATGGGCTGCCAGCAAGTGATGGTATTACTTCTTGTTGAGTGGTGTTCGGCAACGAGCCGCAGCGTTTGTCGGCTGGGATGAACGAAAACTGCTTGGAGGTATGTTCTCCGAGGCTATGAAATTATGTAGACCTTCCAGCTGTGACAGATGCAAATTAAGACCTCAAGTTTCTGCATCGGCCGTTCAATTTGCACTCCATTGATGGTTGAGTGGGTTGGTTATGTACGGATACCAACAACTCCACGAAACAACCAATTGGCTTGAGGTTTGCTTATCTCCAAAATTAGAGAAGGACAAGCGTACTGTGGAGAGCTTGTTTTGTTTTTTGTCCCAAATCGAAGGCCTGCCATTTTCTGGACTGTTATTGAACAATGATAACCAAGGCTCAATCGATATATTTGAACCGCGGCATGTATCATTTGAACCGGGGAGTGTATGATGGCTCCACATCGAACGAGTCAACATAAGGGTTCATATTATGTGGCTGAAATCTTTGTATGTAGGTATGATGATTCATGAGGATAAGATAATATTGAGTACGAATGAATGGATGTGGTGGGGTCAAAGACGATAAAACTACCCCACAAATTCAATGTCCATATCCGTTTGATTGCTTTATAACTCGACGACAAATCAACAGCATATCAAGGCATCACAAATAATAATTTCCATAAACATGACAACCAAGCTCCAACGCTTCAAGTTAATACTTTTCGTCCCACCATCAGGACTTCCGGCCTGTAAAGCTGCCATCTTTGCCGCTGGAGCCGGACGTTATCCAGGCCCTGGAAAATATACCGAATGCTGCTGGACAACGATGGGCACCGCTCAATTCCGACCTGGTGATACCGCAAATCCGAATATTGGGACGGTAGGCGCCTTGGAAGAGGTGCAAGAGGTTAGGTTCGAAACTTTGTGTGTTGGCGAGGAAACCATTAAAAATGCCGTTGAAGCTCTGAAGAAGCAAGTTTGATTCTTATTTTATCTTACTTCCTGTCTCTAATGCATTTTTTAGAGTACATCCGTATGAAGAACCAGCTTATGAAGTTTATAAGCTGGAGGATTATTGAATTGGTGAAGCAGATATGACATTGTCACTGTTGGAGAGAGACGTGCAAGGGGGGAGAAAACAATGTAGTGCGTGCTGTCCGCAACCGGAAGTTTGGTTCCTATGGTCTTGGAATAAACATCTGAGGACTACCGAAGTGCAACTACGTTCGAAGAATCATTTCCTGGTCCTCAATTTGGAACTAGTTTACAAGATATACAATTTCACTTCGAGGTCATTCCGTGTCTTAATTGTCTTTTGTGCTCAACTTGGGATATTCAAATACATTTTAGGCTACAATCATCTTGCACAACGCAAAATAATCTTTTACCACTTATCTTATTGTACTATCCAAATCCGCGCACTTGAATTCCAGTGATTCATGGTATGGGTGGAGTAGGGAATCATCTAAATCAGCTACTCAATATCTATAAATAATCAGTGCGGCGAAGTAATAAGCCCCACGATCATATTATGATCAAAATCAACATCTCAATCTTCGGAGCACGCGAGAGAATTTCTTCCGCCTTTGGGAACCCTGGGGTATCGCCGGTGGTTCAAAAGCTTCGACAGAGTCTACTGCGGGATCGACCCTTCCCACGTCGCTATCTACCTCTTTCTGATCCTCTTGGCGGTCAAGTTGGGGTTTGTTGAAAGCCTCGAGCTCCTCCTGATGAAGGGGTGCTGGCTCAATAAGTGGTTGTCCCTGCCCATCTCCTACCTGGCATTCAATACCCATCTTCTCTTGTTTATTCCGCTGCTGGCATGTACCCATTATCTGCCCCTCATTCTCATGATCGACTTGCAATTCAAGAGCAATATTCCCCGCGACCTGAGATTCGGCTATTATTTGCGCCTCCAAACCATCTTCTACTAGACGTTCAAGTACTGAATCCTCTCGCTCATCCTTACCGTTTATTGCAAGATCAACCAGCATCTCCTTGGGCGGCCAGTCCTGATACGCGAACGGCTCCTGCTCAAAATTAACACGTGTTTTTATCTGGTCGCCTCCTATTCGAATGCATGGGAACAAGCGTCTAGTTGTATCTATAAATTTGCATTTGCTTTCTAAAGCACAAAACATTAGCATGTCATTGAGACTGTGGGCGAAATGTGGATGTACTTAGAAGCTCCCCGTTCTTGGTGTAGAAAATCATCTCTTCTCTGAAGTCAATCCCACATCCTATCACGTCCCCAGTCTGATATTGGTATTGTTTCTCCTCGAAATCTATTGCGCTATCTAGGTCCCAGGGAGAAGTCTGATATAGACGGCATTCTCTGGTCATAACTCCAAGTCTAAAGCTTCTGCTTCAATGTCAATTGAAATTGTTAGTATCCAGGGCCATGAACACGTACTGATTCTCCTCGAAGATCTCAAGAACAGTCACCTCAAAATAGTACTTCTCTCTGCCAGCTGGAATTGGAAGTTTGCTCGCACAAAGTTGTCATCACCTGCAACATATAGTCATGAATATGGAATACCCTTACTGTTTTTCGCCAATGCTTCTAGTCCGTCTTCCCCAATTGTGATGCTCGAGTATTTGCCAGTTAGGCTCCACTTTGTCGGAGCATGACCAAACGAAGTTTGCGAGTCTCTCTTTTAGCTAAATGTGCCGGTGATATTTGGCGTATCATACTGCGATAAGAAATCGATTATATCTCGTCGTTGAATCTGAACGGCAAGGAGTACCGAGGTCCAACCATGTGAATCCTTTTCATTGACCAACTCTTTATTGATGGCACTGCATATATTAACGTTGCCATTCTCTACTGCGAAGTGGATAAGATCTAGCTGCCGTCTTTGTATGTCAATCGCGGGTAGTTTCAAGGCGAGAATTCTTGACATGTGAAGCTTTATTGTGCGCTCAATCTTATCTTTCCGACGAATCTCGTATGGAAGGCGAAGACCCATGCATACCATAAACATCCATTCCAAAGGGGTTCTATTATACTTATCCTCTGAGGTGGGATCTGCTCCTCGGCTGAATAAGAGGTCCACAGCATCTTCATTGCCTCCACGAGCTGCAAGATGAAGAGGTGTAGCGCCCTCATTGTCGGACACGTGGATCGCTAAGGGATCGCCGTTATCCAGAAGGACTTTGAGAGTCTCAACATCGCCCATCTCGGCAGCGCAGTGCATGGGAGTGGCACCTCTTTGGTCAAAGTCAAACTTAAGACTCATTATCGAACCATCACCTTCTCCCAGAATAATTCTAACAGCCTCAACATATCTTTTGCTTGCAGCACAGTGTAAAGGCGTAGCGCCGGCTTTGTCGGGCACAAAGATTGCTGAAGCATCACCCTTATCAAGAAGGATCCTAACAATCTCAACGTTTCCTTTGCTGGCAGCCCAATGCATAGGCGTAGCGCCACATTGGTCGGTCTCAAGAGACATCGAAGGACCACTTGCATCTAGAAGAGTTTTAACGATTTCTTTATGCCCATTTTTCACAGCAAGGTGAAGAGCTGTAGAGTCATAAACCCCAGGCTGTCTACATAGTTTCGAAGCATTTCCAGCATCCAGTAACATTTTGACAACTTCATCTCGGCCTTGTGCAGCAGCACGATGAAGTGGTTCCAGACTATCGAAATCGCGATTCAAGAGAAAACATCCTTCTGGGTCCTTTTCCTTCCAGCACTTTAATAGAAATTCAAGAATTTTTATGTCGTTCAGAGCGACAGCTCGCACGACTGGGTCGTGTAATCTGTTGTCCCTCATTGAAAGGTCGGCACCATAACGAACAAGAAGTTCAGCGAGTTCCATGTTACTCTTTGTGGCCGTCTGACACCATCCTAAGGCTGCATAGAGAGCAGTATTCCCAGACTTGTCGATGCAATTAACATTTGCAGAGTGCTTAAGTAGTATGCGTGCGACCATAACATCCCCTGAAAGACAGGCTTCGTATATTGGTGTTTGACTATCATTATCTTCCGCGTTTACATCCGATTGACAGTGCAACAGTAGCTGAACTAGCCTCGGTGGTGTTTTCTGTTGCTTGTATGCTTAGTGTAGAGGTGTTTCACCTTCTCCATCTTTCGCATTGACATCCGCATTCTTTCCTAATAAAAGCTTGGTGACGTCGGTATCACCACTTGCTACTGCAAAATGAAGGCAAGTCCTTCCAAAAGAATCAGGCATCTGATAATCTGCACCTGCGTCTATGAGCTTATTTACAAGCTCTACGTTTGCCTTAGATTTTATAGCGAGTTGAAGCGGGGTTTCCTGATACTTGCCAACCCTACGATTGATATCCTTTTCATCTGGCAACAGAAGCTCTATGCCGCGGAATCGCCCAGCACCGTGACATGCTAGGTGTAGCGCGCTCAAACTGTCCCCAGTCCATGTATCAGAGTACTTCTCTTTAGCATGTCGCTTAATCAATCCAACCAAGCCACAGTATGCGGCGACATGCAAAGGATCGATACAGTACTAGTCAACTTATATTACCCCACAACCTAATTTCAGTTTTTTTATATATTTAACATCTATCTTTCAATTTAATTATAAAATCAATTATTAATTATTATAATCTAAAATTTGAATATATTGAAATTCTATATTTATACTATTCCCCAAAAAAAATTCAAATCTTTATCGCCTTACAATTAATCAATATTTTGTATACCAATCTTTTGCTACAATACAAACCTCAATTTTATTAGATATACTCGCTTCTAATTTATCGAATAATTCTTAATCTAATATATCCCAAACTACTTATAAATAACTCTCTAACCTTTGTTTAATATATTCCAATTCACTTTTATCGATTACAACATCAGGAAATATCTTATATAACCTTACTTTTAAAACCCACCAAATATATTCAATAAAATTAAAATCAGGAGAATAAGGAAATCAATCCTTCAATATTGGGATCCCTTTTTTTGAAACCAATCCTGTACTTTATAGATATAATGAATAGAAATATTATCCTATATAAATTCATATTCTGGACCTAATCTTTCAAAAGCAGAACCTATCTCAATATCGAGGATTTTGAGATATAAATTGGCATTATACCTATATTTCTTATTCTCAAAATCTCTATTCATTATATATAAATTACTCCTTTCAAGATCCCAAAAGCCCTTTCAGATTATAATCTTCATATTCTTATTCATATTATATATTTAAACCATTCTAGGTTCCCATTTCTAAACGGAAATGCAAAAACACTATTCTCCTCTTTTACCCCGCTTTTATTCTATAGAGCATTTATCGTTTTATACAACTAATCCCCATTCCTCTATTATCAATCCCCTATATACTAAACACCATACAAATTACTTGAACATATATACCTAAGTAAGTTCCGGTTGCTTTTTATATTTCCAATTGGTGATTCTATAAGCCTTCAAAATCTTCTTAATAATAAAGATACTATATTTAAGGCCTATAATTGTTTTTGTTTGTGCGGGTGATAAAGATGTGAAAAGTGTCGAGCTAGCGAAGTTGATATAAAAACAATAAAACTTATGACTACTCGTATATAAATTGATTTTGGATATAATCGAATATATCGAATTAATATACATTCTTCTTTTTTTATATAAAATCTAATTTGAGAAATACAAAGTAGATTCATTCCTTTATTATATAATATATCTTGCTATAGAATATAACAAATAATTCGCATTTCGAGATTGAAATTAATTACAATATAATAAAGACTAAAGCTATTAGAAGTTTTGCCAATAATTTTGCCACATAAATATAAAGTAAAATGCTTAAAAACTAACTCCCTTTCAATATTCAAGGTTCTAAGAATACATTGTAATATTATTAATGAATAAATAATAAAGAGAGTTGAAATTCAATTCGCGAAATTTATGCGTTTTTAAGGTTTTGGGGTAATATAAGTGCACGGTTACTGTAGGATCCATTGAGCGCCAAGGAGAGGTTCTTTTAACCCAGCTTTTAAATGCCCAGCTACAGGGGTTCAAGAATTTCTCAACAGCATTATACAGCTCAATCCATCTATCTTGCTCCTGGAGTCGTTCCTCTTCTGGCCAGGCTTCTTCTGCAGCTCCAAGATGTCCTGTCCAATGATTAAGTTCGTATCTTTCTTCTAATTCATCTGGTATATGGCTGGTTTCGTCGGACAGGAAGGGTTGCATTTCGTGTTCTAAGCCATTCAAGATTACTCCTGAATTCATGTCCGGATCTTCCATGTACTGCTCTCCCATGTACTGCTCTTCCATATACTGCTCTTCCACGTCCCCGATGTCCTGCTCGTCAGGTACCTGTCTGGATCTGGAAATTAACAGCGTCTCTCGAAATACTGTGCTGGTCTCAAAAGACTCGGGTCTTGCTCCATCTGTGTCATCTTCCACGCCAATAGCCCATATGAACTCCCTCTGAAATGATTCGGAGTTTAATGTTTTCATTATCTTTTCGATCATGAGTAACTTGCCATATTTACCGCCAGCTTCAAATACCAATATATCGTTATTCTCCTTTCTGCATTTCTCACAAAGAGTAGTCGTGTCACTATTCTTTTCGTCTTCATGAATATAGTCGCGCACCGAATTATGATCGAGCTCAATGTTATTGGCACTTCCAAATTGAAGAAACTTTCTTCCAGCGTTCTTTACAAGTTGAATTACTTGTCGCTCAGCAATTGTGAGAGGCTCGAAGTTTGACACGGGAATATTTTCTGCTCGAATGCGTGGTTTCGTGGTGGTCCCAAGCTTACCATCTTCGGACAGGAAGCTTTTCGCGTCGCTGCTAAGCGAAAGTTCAACGAACCCATCAGCATCTTCGTGTGCTTCCCACTTTTGATCGAACTCCTCCGCAACTAAATGGATATAAACTTTACTTTGCGCACACACGAGCCAAGGAAGAGCTATCATAAGAATTTCGCGAGTTTCTGAGTCTGAGTTTTTAAAGGCTTGTCGGTAGTAGTTCTTTAATCCATCCGGGAGTTCGGATGCTATCAACTTGCGCTGCTTTGTGGTACTAGGCGTCGATTTCAATTCCTCGAGAATCAAGTTTGCATCTTCGACCTGTCAGGTATGACCATCTTTGAGGTTTAGACTTACATCTGAAGCTACCATCTGCTCTCTTCGTAATCCTTCTAACCGCTTTCAACAGATCGTTGTGACTACCCGCAAAAAGATTTTCCCGGCGCAAGAAATCTCCAACATACACCTAGATATTTTTAGCAATCAGCTGTTATAGATCAAGATCAATTAACAACGCATTGTTGCTCAGAGCCTTTGAAATGATTTCTATGGGGCAGCTCCCTATGAAAACCCTCATTGTTGAGCTGCGAGCCAAAGCTATCATGGCGGATAATAGACCTTTATCGTAGTCAAGACACTCATCCAATGCATCTAGCACCACGACAAATTTCCTCTGGAGAGTCACCACCAAACTCTTAAACATCGGCTGGAGCAAAGAATCGATTTCCACAGGCGAGGAATCTTCTTTGGCGGCACTGCTTAGCATCTTTATCCTTGCCTTCTTGATTATATCGATGCATGAAATTAATTCTTGCTCCGCAAAGCCACTGGATCTCAGCTCGTTGCCATTTGAGACAGAATGCGGATCTTCCTCATTGAAATTGCTAAACACTCTAATCAGGATTTGGGCGAGCAGATGCAACATGATTTTATTTCCTCGTTGAGTCATATCGTCTCCAGTCTTGCAGAAAAAATAAAGTACCAGTGGCTGAGTGTCGTTTTTTGGAGTATGTTCTTCCAAGTGTTCAATGATCATCGAAACGAGAAAACTCTTCCCAATCCCACTTCGGCCTTTCACCCATAACATCTTGTCTTCTCCTTTACATTGCAACCATTATTTGAAGGCAACTTCATTAAAAATCCATTTGCAAGCATTCTTGCAGCATGCCTTTTTGTTGACTTCATGAAGTCTAGCAGGGAATTCTGCAGCAGCTATTGTTCCCGATCTAAGCCATGCTAATTGTTCTTCGAAGCTATTTTCGAGATCATGCCGATTTTGCCCAACGTTGATGTTATTTAGTGTCGGTCGGAGCTATACTCTGAGTGGCGTCAGCAATATCTTTGGGAATCTGCAGATGTTCGCTAGCGCCGATGGCTAGATCTTTAAGCACCTGAATAGCCGCTTCCTCGAAAGCGATGCTCACTAAGTTCAACAATTCCAGTAGCTTCCTCTGTCCTGATTTCATTGTCGGTAAAATTGCTTTCTTGGCTGCCAAGCCACTTCCGGAAGATCCGTCCTGATATAACAAGAGTGAGCCGGATAGCCAATAATTATACAAAAAAAACTCACTTTTATTGAATGATAAATCATATAATATAACAAAAATTGTAAATTTTAGACATCTAAAATATTAATCTGAAATTGAAGTTATTTTCAATTAATTGATTTAATTCAAATCCAGACTTTTTAATTTTTTCAAATCAAATCATTCATATTATTATTATATTATATAAAAGTAATTATATTAAATATTAAACCTTTTTAATTTTGAAATATATGTTATCATTTTTTAGAATTTCTTGAATCCAAAAATATTACAATTTGGGTCTAAATTTTACCTTTGAAGAAATTTTTTTTTTTAAGTATTTCATTTTTTTTAAGTATTTTATACTATACAATAAATATAAGTGTAAAAGTCATTATACGGAAGAATTCAAAACGGATATAGGGTTTTTAGGCTATTTACGGTTGGTTTAGATATCTAGGATGATGATATCCGTATAATATATATCGAAGATTCCCTTAGGGGTTATAATCGCGGACATCATCGTGACTACAGACTGGCGAAAAGCACGAGCCTAGCCTGCACCAAGTCTTCAGTATGCGCTGTGCTCAAGATAGTATTCGTTAACGATAACTGGTTTTCCACTATAGAATTCTTGCTATGGGATTCTTGTCGAAATTATGGAGCGGGGTATATCCAAATACTTCGCTACGTTTCACGCTAATTTATTACCTACCGGAAATATCTACTGTGGTTGATAGGGGAAATATTATAAGATACATTAAAGACCCATATACTTTTATAAACTTTAAACGAAAGGTTTTTATTAGTTATTTATATTATTTTATATTATTTTATGTTATTTATATTATTTTATATTATTTTATATTATTTATATTATTTTATATTATTTTATATTATTTTATATTATTTTATGTTATTTTATATTATTTTATGTTATTTTATATTATTTTATATTATTTTATATTATTTATATTATTTTATATTATTTTATATTATTTTATATTATTTTATATTATTTATATTATTTATATTATTTTATATTATTTTATATTATTTTCATATTGTTTTAATAAAAATATCTTAAATTTTTTCTTATAATATTTTAATCCGTTGGATTTTATCATATAAATTTTCAACCAGTATAATATTTTGATTAATTAAAACCTTTATAAATAGAGAAAAGCACAGCCGCTTTTTAATGTGTCTTACAATACTTCCCTCATCAACCACAGTACCTATGTATATAGTGACAAAAATTAAGGTCCCCAGCTTCGTTTTGTTTTCCTACCCATGCCATCAGCCTTAACCAAGCGAATCAAAGCAGGCTATAAGCCACGAACAAAAAATTGAGGCTATCATGGTGCACTGAAGTACGGCTAAGGATGTATTTTGAAATTACATAATATTATTACTTTTGTAACTGAATACTTCAAAAGTTTGGAAAATTGTCAATTGAAGGGTGAAACACCCGCGATTATATACTGAAGAAAAGATAAGGAAGGATTTGTTATATATCTGATTTTGATACACGGTAATAGGATTATATAGGCGGTCGTATATACAGTACTAGCGTATTGTCATTAGCTATTTTTTGAAGATAGAACGAAATTGAAAACTAATTGTCAACTTATTTTAATAGTTTATTTATAAATTATTTTTTACTAAGATTACATAACTGTACCAGGAGCTTTTGACCGCGGACCGTACCGCTGCTAATATGTTGTGGCTTCTCAGCTACTTCCCAGCCATTGAGTAGTAAACTAACTATGATTTCAGTGTCAATCAAACCATCGTTCATAACAACATCTGGAGGTCCCTTAATCACGTGCATGCCGATACCACTGTTAGATCTTGACCATATGCTGGTTTCATCGTTTTCGATGTCTTCGTATTATCCCTCTCCCTCTCCCTCTCCCTCTAGTCTTCCTCCCACCAAACCCCAATTTCCTCTTCATCATTCGAATTTTCGAACCGGATATATGTAATCTTACTACTAATCATTAACTATATCATATACATATACATACATACATACATACATACATACATACATACATACATACATACATACATACATACATACATACATACATACATACATCTATCTCCTCCTCATCTCCTAATCAAAAAACAATAAATAATAATATATTATTTATTATATATTATATATTATATCTCTTATTCATATATACCCCTTCACCTCCCTCCTTATACACTTATAACTAATCCCTACTAATTCACGTCTGAATAGATATATACTTATATACTATAACTAGGTATTTCAAACTTTTTATTTCATCTGAAAGATAATATTATATTATATTATATTCATGAACCAAACCTACCTATGAACCGAACCGAACCAGGAGCGCCCCGCTTAATGGATAATATGGAAAGGAAGATGGGAAATTATAATTCATCCTTGAAAATTTCCTCACTACCTTCTTCAGTCTCTTCATCTTCATATGCAACATTATTCCCAGGCCTCTCACCCTCATCACCACCCTTCTTTTCAGGCTTCTCAATAGGTCTTCCCGGTCCCTTTTCGTAACCCTGCCCACCATCATCCTCCACAATTCCCAAGATCTCTCTAACCTGTCCTGGAACATCTACCACTTCAATTTTCCAGCCCTTATCCCCGGCCAATTTTTTAACTTCATCTTGTAACCTTTCGATCATTTTGGGGTCGAGATCCAACTTTTCTAGCGCCTGTTGACTAATGACTTCGACTTGACCTCCCTCTATTTTGCTTTTGCCGCGGGCAATGATTTCACTTCGACTTGGGACCTCACCATCGTCAAAATTTGCGGGGATGGGGAGACGTTGTCCTTCTTTGCCGATAAAATTGCCTGCGCCAACGGTTATACCGCCGACAACTATGGGTTTTGAGGGCGTAGCCTTGGAAGGTGAGTTGGAAGAAGAGGCGGCTTCGAGGCGGGATGGGAGGTCTGAGGAGGGGATCACGCGTTTGCAGACTATGCAGTTGGCTTTGTCTGTTTTGGGAGGCATGAATGCTACGTCATCGCAGAGACGAGGTGTGTACACGACCATAAGGTATGAACAAGTTGTCATTTCTTTAATATAGCCAATGCGATCTTTGACATTCGGGTTGCAGTGGAATTGAACTTCGACTTGGCGAGGTTTGCCGGTGAGATCACAGATTGTGCCACCTTCCATTTTTTGAACAAGGTAGCGGGTATCGCCCTTTACTTGGAGTTCGGTTTTTGGTGAATCACCATTTTTGGTTGTCGTATGTGCTTCTATTTGATTGCCCCATTCATCCTCATTACTCTTGCTTTTCGGTGATCTCTTTGCTTTTCCGAGAACGAATTCTTGGGCTGATGGATCCGGTTGGGGTGGGTAAGCGGCCTTTCCGGGTTGTGGTGGTAGTTGATGAAATTGTGTGATCTCATTGTTGTAGCAGAATGAATAAGACCACCATCCAGAAACAAAATATAAACAATTATTCTCTAGATCTTGAAGTAATTCCCAGCCACGATCAGTTGCTCGGGCAAGCTCCTTTTGTTCAGCAGCGCGGGCTTCAGCTTCTGAGGTTTCGTTTCGTGGAGGGAGAGAAACTATGGGAATCGTACAGAGATGCGCTTGGCCATGTAGCCACATGAGCTCGCGGGTATGCCTGGAGGGGTCGAACCCATGATCGGTAGGGTTTTCCAGGATGGGATGTTGAGATGATATACTTTTGGTGTCGGAAGATTGTTGGGTATCGTGAATGGGTGAGGAGGGATGGTTGATGATAAAATCTGCTTCCTGTTCTGAGAGGAATGAATCCGAAAATACTACTTCATACTTTTGTTCGTGAGCTTATGACGATTTTGCATCAGAGAGGCTTGTGGCCTTGCGCATACCTGGGGAAATGCAAGTAAGTCATCGTGAACACTGAACACGCTTTGACTAGCTAATGCTGTTGAAGCTGTAACCAACAGGGTAGGAAAAATTCGACGCATCATGCCATATGGCAATTGGAAATTTCACATGGACAAAACTTCATTGATCATAAAATGTAGTTGGAAACTAAATTATGATCGCATTTCCAAAAGCTGTCATCATCTAGTTGGCGCCGGACGTCGGATAAACTGCGTCATTTTTGGCCGGGGATTATTTTTTCCGTATTTCACATGATCTTAAACTGACTGGTTGGGGAGTGACCTTTCGTTCACAACAGAACGCGGCAACAAGAGTAAGTTTATACCAAGGATAGCACTTTTGCCTAGTCAACGGTACGATATGCAACAAAATCTCATACCTTCCAGATCACGGAGATGAAATTGAATCCGGTCACGTGCTGCACTTCCAGCGGTTCAAAATGAGGGAACCGAGCAATCTTGCACAGAATGAAGGCTGGAAGAACGAAACATTGTCTATAGAGGCAGCTTGCTCGGACTTTGGAAGTCAAACTTAGGCTCTAGGCCATCAATTTTATTTCACGGGCATCGCCGATGAGGATAAATCAGGCTCTTTACAAGGCACGTTTGGAGATGACAAGATCACATTTCTCTTTTCAACTCGTGTTGTGGAACACACCACAGACTCGGGTCCAGAACATAGGTACAATGTACACAAAGTAAAGTGTTGAAACCAATCCATGAGTGAGAAATAAACCCGGCAGATTCAACCAACTCTCTAATCAAGGCCAGAAAAGGCCAACGAGATGTTGGGCATCACAGCATCGTGCACTCCACGCGATAGATCCCACAAATGGGTGTGGTGTCTATCCTAAAGGGTAACGCAAATGCCCCCAAAGCCTTCTCGTACCTTACGTATATAGTATACCATGTTCTGACAACATAGAGTATGGGCAAATGAGGCGTATTCGTGGGGTTTTGCATATAGCCAGACACTACAAACAATGATAATGATAGCTACTTCACCTCGACCATACAACTTTACAAGTCAAATCCAATGCCCGATATGTAAGCGGCTATGCCCGACGAGAAAGAGAGAATTTGTTTGTGACATTACGGGTCGATTTCATCATGTCACCAATCATCAATCATAGCATTGGGTGAATCTGATTGGAGAAGAGTTGTCATTAGTTGTCAGGTTGATTACAACGCAGAACCGGCTCAACCGAGCGAGCGTTAAGAAAAGCGAAGGATATGATGGCTTATTTTTAGGGACGGGATGGTCACGATTGAAGGCAACCTTAGGAGTTGTTAACTTGTAAACTTGTTAATAATCTGGGCGAACCATTGTGATTTGTTGGTTCGTATAATTCACCTTACGTTACGTGTCATTTACGAGATTGACGAATAACGAATAGGAAGAGAGTATTTTCCAGCTTCAGATTGATGATTGGAACATAAAAACTATAAGGCGAACTAGCGAATTATTTTGCCTTAAATCTTCAAGGTTGGTTTTTGTATTTGTTTCTTTCAATTGGAGGCCAATCGGGTCTAACCGCAATTTGATATGAAGATCCTCATTCGTCGCTTCACTTTTTCTTTCTAGAAGGGTTTAAAAGTTCTTGGAAGCATTTTGAATTTTTTATGATGCTTGAAAATGAGTGACGATCCTGCCTTTAATTTTTTGGGCATAATTCTTCTTTGGTCAATAGCATTGAATAGATAGGTATAGGTAATACAAGGAATAAAAATCATTTATGCCAAGTTTTCCAAACAACATTTCGGCTTCATCCGGCGATATAAAAAGATTCGGTGTATGAAATTGGTCATAGGTGAAGAGTACCTAGGTAGGAGGTAGGTTAGATAAAAGAGATTGAAAAGATGTTATCAATTTGTTGATCTTGATTATAACAAGAGCGGGAAAGTCTTTCGATAGTAGAGGATAATTTGATCATAAGACCTAAGAAATTTCGATAGACCGATGTTAGTTATCACCTAGGTAAATGACTAAGTGAAGGTAGAGAAGGTAAAGGTTGAAGTCGATCAGTAAGTTACAAGTAAGTTCTAGACTTTGAAGAGAGAGTTTTAGATAAGATTTTGATACCGCGAATGCCCTCAAAATATCCTATCCTATCCTATCCTATCCTATCCTATCCTATCATATCATATCATATCCTAAACTGAATCAACCCAACCAACCCCATATGTGATGTGATTCGGCATCTGAATCAGCATATTGAGCCACCGAGATTATCAACCCGACCAATACCGGTAGATCTTCCCAAATATTTGGGTGACATCTGAAATGTCTTGGTTGGTGTACATTCAATATTATCTGAGATAATATCTGAGGACGTACCTAGAGATCCAAAGGACGTGGGGGAAGAATAAAACGCAAAATGTCTTCCTTCTATTTGATTTGATTGTGATTTGTACAATATACTAAGTTACTAGGTTACTAGGTTACTAGGTTACTAGGTCAGTAGTCAATATCCTTATTAGTAAGTTGTTTTTGGTGGCTATCCCATATCGCCAAACTCTACCTATAGGTTCATCGTGGCTTATTAGCTTCGCAGCAACAGCAATACGGTAATACCGCAATCACACTAATAATAATAATAAGTATCAATCCACAGAATCTTGAACACGCACGCCCTCACCCATAAACTTCAATCATCCCCACCATACAACATCCACTTATATCCACTTACATCTACATACATCCACAACAAACTTCATCCTTTCCTAATATAGAAAAGTCTCCATCTATCATTATTCTACCGGTACTCACATACTTTCCTCCATACCAAGAGCAGCATACTCGACTAACGCCCACCCAATACATTCACTCAAAGGTCCCAAACATCCATACATCCCAAACATCCAAACATCCATATATCCCCCCCCCCCCCCATACTATCAATCTTTTTTTTGTATGACCTCGAAACAACCTAATCCGTCTTGTCATCGTAATTATCCCAACCCACAACCCACACTTCATCCGTTCCTATGCCGTGTCATCTATATCCCGAACTCAAATTCATATGAGCCCCATCTTATCATGTCGCGCTGTCCATACAATACATAGTTCGCCTTTCCCATTTCCACAATCTTCAATTCATTATTTTCGCCTTACTTTATGCCTCTCTATCTTCCCACTCAATCATAATCATACCGATAATTCAGTGCGAACTATCATTACCTTCACCGTTCGTAACATTGTTACTTGCATCCTTCATCCATACGTATGTCATGGATTCTAATGTTCATCATTCCCAACCCCTCTGTGCAGCACCCACTACTGTACCAAATATGCTGGTGATCATACCATTTACTAATTATGTGAGGCTACAGACAACGTTACAAACGACGATACCTTCTCCACTATCATACACCATCGATTCGAAAAGTCTCTTGGAGACTATCTGACCAACTCTAAATAGACATTTGCTATGTCGTCCCAACTGAGGCTCAATACCTCGGTGAATCAGGATCAGCTCCAATTCCTTCTGGCACAGCAAGAACAAATTCAGGCCCAAATCGCTTCTCTCACATCCGGTTCTTCGTCGACATCGTCGTCCTTTCCAACTCACAGATCACCAATATACAAGCAACAAACACAACGAAGACACAATGTTCCTCGAAGCATGTCAAGCAGTGGAGCTCCCATGGCACGACAGCCATCTTCTGTAGGAATTCTCCTTGGTTTTCCTTCCTGAGTTAGTTCTAACGATACTTAGGACGGGATTGAAGCACCGGTGATATTGCGGGCAATCTCTCAACAATCTGAGCCTCTGATGATGCGAACGAGTTCTATGGGCAATTCGTCTGCACATTCCGGAAGACTCCCATTCACCCAGAATGGCGCCATGCCTCCTCCGCTTCAAAATGATCTCCGCCGATGTAACCCCGCCTTCGAAGCTTGGGTCAACCAAGACCAACCCTACAGCTCTTACACGTTTTCGCATCAATCCTCCGCTCCTCTCCAGCGATCCATGTCTCAACGGAAACCGGAATTAGAACAGGTTTTAGAGGATCCCCAACAAGGTTTCGAGAACCCCGGCGACTTCCTCCTCCGTACCGGCTTTGCCGGCGTCTCACCAACACCAGTGTTCTCGATCACGCCCTCCCCTGTAACCATGCACTCTTCGACGCCAATGCAACAACGACAATCTCGACAGTCATTCAACATGCCAAGCACACCTACAACTGCGACTCTTACCGATGCAACTACCATCACAAGTAACATGAGTCGACAAAATAGTCTCTTTAATGAGCCTCTGGTGGAAAGTATTGAAATGATGAAGTTCAATTCGAACAATTCCTTTTCTACAGGCATCAATAATGATGATTCTGTTTATCCCGTTGCTCCTCAGTATAGTTCTTCTCATCACATTCGTCGGTCTTCCGACGAGGAACAGACTCAACTACTTGTTGGGGCTGGTGGTGTTGGCAATGATTCTCAGTTTTCTCTTTCTTTTCCTAGTACGGAAGCATTTGCTCAGTCTCAAATTTCTCCATCTTTTGGTGCAAAGATGGAAAAGTCACAGTCGGTTGAAAGTGTTTCATCGACCATGTCATCATCATCTCGCAATAAGCAGCGGTTACAAGTCAGTAACATGGCCGCTGCACGACCACTCATGCCTAAAGGTGGCTATGAAGAGAATTCAATGTCTCGAGTCAACTCGTCACAATCAATGACTCGACTCGATTCGAAAGATGGGTCAAATGATAAGGTTGCTATCGAAAAACGTGCTTATCAACGACCAAAACACGAACGTGTATTTTGCAAATTGTGTGATGAACACCCTGATGGGTTTCGTGGCGAACATGAGCTTCGAAGACATTGCGATCGACAACATAAAAGAATGGTGAAGAAGTGGGTTTGCATTGAACCACCGAGCGGCCAAGGGCGGGAAAAGCCTGTGCTACCACTCTCAAAATGCAAGGCATGCGCAACACAGAAAAAGAAGTATGGAGCATACTATAACGCTGCTGCACATCTCAGGAGGGCACATTTCAAGCCAAAGGCTAAGGGTAGAAATAAGAGTAGTAAGGTTGAGGATTCTCAAAAGCGTGGTGGGAAGGCTGGAGGAGATTGGCCTCCCATGTCGGAATTGAAGAATTGGTTCAAAGAAGTGGAAGAACCAGCAGCAGATTACATTCAGCAAGAGGAGGACGATGATGAAGACGACATGAACGAAAATATGCTCAACGATATATCGCCAATTATTAACGCGCCAACTAATCTCGAAAATGCTTTCGACGGCACTTCAATGCCGGGTCTATATCCTTCGACCAATACTCAAAATTTCGTCAGCAACATCACCTTCAACAATTCGATTCAACAGGACATTGATTTATCAATGAACTTTGCAAGTCAAACAAACTTTGACTTTTCTTCCTTCCCCATGCCCATGAATGAACCATCAGTGGCATTCTTTGATACTACCTCTTCACTTCCTCAAGTTTTCGATGACCAATCTCTTGTTGGTATCAACGCTGTAAATTTTCCTTATGATTCTTCTCTGTCTTTCAATTAGGTATTATTCCTACTCTATTCATAATGGTATGGTTCGAGTAAGGTGTGATTATAATTTTCCTTTTCCTTTTCTTTTGTTTATTATTTTGGCAATTCATCAATTTGATTAGATGAATTGATGAATTGTTTTGGGAGTCAGATCTAGATAGGCAGGCGCATTTTTCTTATTTTTATACCTTTACTACTATCATCTCTATTCCTTTCTTCGTTGAGAAGTTACGGCTGTTATGAGTAATGAATTGAATTGAATATCGGGTGGTGATATCTGCTTTTTTTTTTGGTTGGATTGGGCTTGATTTGAATGAGCTTGGGTTCCGCTGGGTTAAGGTGTTTGTGGACAGACAATATGGGAGAGTTGTCGCCGAAGGGTGAAGGGTTTTGGTTGGGTTGGGTTGGTTATACCTACAGTTATAATCTTGATTCTATACAAGTTTATTTTTCTGTCTTGATTGCGAATTTATGTTTATGTTTACCTAGTATGTTATTTATGTTTACCTAGTATGTTATTTATGTTTACCTAGTATGTTATGAGTAGAGACTTGTGGTTTGGAAGTTGGTGGGTTTTTTGATGGGTGGGGGAGGGGATGGAGAGGTGCTGGGTGAAGGAGTGAGGTGGGGAAGTGGTGAAGGGGTTGGATCACCTGACTTCACTTGACTTGACTTCACTTGACTTGACTTCACTTCACTTGACTTGACTTGACTTCACTTGACTTGACTTCACTTAACTTCACTTAACTTTACTTGATTTCATTTAACTTCATTTAATTTCATTTAACTTCATTTAATTTCATTTAACTTTATTTAACTTCATTTAACTTCATTTAACTTCACTTAATTTCACTTAACTTCACTTAACTTCACTTAACTTTACTTAACTTTACTTAACTTCACTTAACTTCACTTAACTTCACTTAACTTCATTTAACTTCACTTGATTTCACTTGATTTCACTTGACTTTACTTAACTTCACTTAACTTGATTCAACTTAGCCTGAAAGAATTGATGGGTGATGACAGGATTGAAATGTGAGATATATGCATATGGATGTGGATTATAATGTAGTAAATGAAATGAAATGAATTGTTGAACACATATATAATCTCACCTAGGTACTTGATAACAAACAGTGTGTATATCAATCAATACTTTTGGCTATGAGAATTTTTTGATAATGATTTATTTATTATTTATGATTATTGTTGTGTTTTTTGAGATGAGGTGAGATGTTGTATCTTCTTTTGAAATGGGTTTTGAAATACATTTTGCTGGTGTGGTGTAGGTTGGTGATTTGTATATGTATATGTGTGTATTTTTTGAGGGGTATGAAGCAGATAAGGTCTTATATAAAAAGTGTATAGGGCATAGAAGATATAGGGGTGCGCGGTTGAAGATAAAGCTTCTCGTATATATATAAAGTCCATACATACTCAAATACTATATCCAGAATCAAGAATTAAATATAAAAAAGGAAAATAGTAAGGTAAGAATTTTCTTGTAGTGGTTTCGGAGGTAAGAGTTTATTTGGGGCATTGAGAGAAAGCTTTTTTTTTTGCTTTGGGGTTGGGATTGGGTTGGGAATGATTTTTGGATATTGAGATATTGGATGGAAGTTGGAGGTTGGAGATCTGAAGGAGATAGTGTAGTGGGGATTGGAGGATATAAAAGGGAGATGAGGGGAGAGTTGAAGATGGGGTGTATACAGCTGCGGATGGAATTTATAAGGGGAATCATGGATATAGAAAGAAATAAATAAAGAAAAAGGTAGGGGATAGAAAGAAGTAGTAAGCGGTAAAGAGTTAGAGATTATATCAAGAGCAGAGAAGGAAAGAAATGATGTTGGGGACTTCGGGGAATAGCTAGGTGCGCGGAATGGGGGTGAAAATAGATGGAGTATTTATTTACATTGGAGTTGTATAGTAATTTCATACGTACTGAGTGTACATCACTATAACTATTACTACCTCATTCTCTCAGTCCATTGCACATCAAAATCACCACTAACACAGAAAGAATCGTACAATCTAAGAATCATGAATTAAGCCTTACAAAGATCGGGGATTGTAGTAAAGCAAAAGATCTACATTGAAGTCCAAAAACGAAGATGGAAATTAAAGGCTAAAGGAATTTAAAGCTCCTATGTCTGATCTCCAGTCAACCAGATCCTCCCATTAATCATGCACCACCAATTATCATAGAAGAAACCCTCCATCTATTCATCCATACATTCATCCACGAAAATAAAACAAAACTCCGTTTTTTTTTAAATCCTCTCTCTGTGCCATATGCGCCGTGCGCCGGTGTGAGGTACGGGAAGAAAAGAACATATTTCCGTGCAGATATGAAAGTTCATCGATGTGATTGCACGAAGAGTATTCCACGGGTCCCCGTCCACATCGTATTCATCGTCCTAGTCGTTCTAATTGTCCGTAGCTTTATTAAAAGGAAGACCAAACGAGCCCATGCCGGGTTTTATCAGCTAGGCAGGCACCTTGTTCAACACCTTCCAAATTGGGACCCAGAGGAAGATCGTCATAGTTCGAGTCCCATACCAAGATATCTTGTTCAAAGCCTTCCAATCGTGTATTGTGCATATCTCTTGTATTCCTCCTGGAATGCTATTTCTCGTTGCATATGAGTAGTTGAGGTGGTAAAAATGCCATTGACAGCTTTGATACCATTATTGTCATCCATGAAAGGTAGGATGGTCGAGGCGTCTTCGCTTGACGTGGGTGAACACATGGGAGATTGATCTTCATATTCAGTTGCCTATTTGTCCTCTGCAGTAGTAAATTTTGTAGAAGTCTTAAGGAGAGAAATGTATTTACCCGGCGGTCGAAGTCTATTGCGCGAGGAGCGATCAAAGGAGAAACTTCACTGCTTATTGAAAGAGGTAGAAGCAGACAAGGTTGACCAGAAGTCTAGGAACGATTCGCTTGGATAGCAGACTTCCACTGCTTGCTCTGTGCACCAGGATGTGTAGGGAATCCGGAAGTTGATGGTTCTTTTGCTGTGCGTAGCTGGCTACTGATGTCTAACCGTCGGTCAGGAAGTCGAGCTCTCGGTGGTGTTCGGCGATACCCAGTAGACCTTCCGTTTCTTCTTTCTCAACCAGATCCATCACCGTTATTATCAGCAAGGTCGAAGACTCCATGCTCTTTGCAGAAATAACCGTCGTCTCTTCGAACAAAACAGTCCCGTCCTTCTCAGCAGAGGAATGCCATCATGAGTAACAGTTCGATTGCAATCTTTCATGTTGTGGGATCATCTAAGTCGAATGGAGCTTAATTAAGTGCTTGCTGAACCACAGCTTCGAAGGCAGGAAGAGCCGCGGAGTCCGAGCAATGGAGTTAATCTCTGTCGACAACAACGAGAATGATTCCCGAAAATTCCGGCGAGATCTAGATTCAAGTAATGACAGTGCTTTCAAGCGTAACAGGTTGCATCGTAGTGTGGATGTTTGACGAGACCAAATCCAAGGGTGACCAACTCGAGCAGCCTGAAAAGAACCCCCCACGGCTATCCCTTAACATACTGGAGAACTGGCACACAACCACCAATCTCCCTCATATACCTTCCTACAAAATCGGCCCAGTCCCAGGGTCCCCCAACAAAATCCTCCAAATATACCATCGTTACAAACGCCTGCTACGCATTACACCATTTCCTCTGCTATCTACCAAATAAATATAATCCAATAGAGCCCTGCTTCGCATTACCAGAATCCTCGGAGAACCACGCCAAACCTGGCGCCTGTTACTCCACCAAGCGAGTGATACGTACCGTTCGTACAGTCCTAGTAGGTACACGTATATGCATCTTGATAGTATAATAAGACGAAAAGAAAGACGGTTCTCCTCACCAGTGCCCATAAGGCCACTAAGCCAAGGAAGGATCATCATCAAGATGCGTCGAATAAAAAACATCCCAAGCATCCTCGTGATTCCAACCCCACTTGCTCTTAAAGTTTGGCTTTTTGAAGGGAGCCACCCCATTGGCCGCACGCCAATCTCGGATCGCGCAGTACTCTTCATGAGAGATGCGAACCGGTTTCTTGGTGCCTGCTGGCACGTTGTTGAAGGTTCGTAGCTGCTTGTAGGCAGCGCCGCGGACCATTTTTACCTCGTCTTCGGTGACTGAGGGTCTGAGGGTCAAGAATTCCTTGCGAAATTCGTACTTGGGTGTGCCGCCCGGGCACCGCGGGACATCTGGAGCAGATCTACGAGCGACGGGACGAACGGGAGCCATATTAACAACGAGACTATAAGATGAATTGAGGTTAGCGAGGTTCATTGACAGGAAGGAAAATTGAGGTTGAGAGGAGTATTGCGAGACGGAACAAGAAATGAAGCCACGTTGTTCAAGTGAAGTTCATAGTCTTAGTTGCATCACAGGTTAAATGACGCAATAAGCTTCCAGTCCTTGACTTTCGCTTGGATATGCTAACTCTGAGATGGGAAATGGGGGAAGAGATTGTTTTTGGAGCTCTTTGATATGCAGTTAAAACTGGTACATTGAGTGATACTGCCATAAGTAAAGCAGATCAAAACTTTAAGTTGTTGATCTTCTTTTGAAATACTAGTGGCGGGATGGAAATTAAAGGAAGGGGGTGCTTTTTGGGCCATTTGACGCGAAGTTTCAACTGGCACATTGAGTGATATTGCCATTGGCAAAAAAGGTCAAAATGTCCCAGTTGTTGGCCGTTTCTCGGAGTCTTGGGGGTAGAACGGGGAAGTGAAGGAAGAGAGTGCGTTTGAAGCTCAACGTTGTGCAGTTTAAACTGGCACAATGATATGTAATACAACCCGCAAGACAGGTCAAGGACTTCCAGTATCCTTGCTACGCCAGGACAATATAGATATTGGGTTGGGTAGAGCAAGGCTAGGAGCTTGAGATGCTATTGCTGAAGTAGTATAATACACGCAACATGATGGGGAAAGTAGGATGGAAAGCCCGTAGTATCCAAGCCATGCCAATACACTGTGAAATATAATAGTATATGGAACCAAGAAGAGTGTTTGAAGACTTACCAGCGACAGAGAGGTATTTAATTGATTTGAAAGGGCAGAAACTTGTGATAAAAGACAGTGGGGGGGGACAGGCTGGTAATTTGGTTTTTTATCTAGCTACACGCTTTAGTCAGCTAAAATTCCATCATACTGGAGCTTCAAAGGATGGTTTCTTACGTTTGTGCGTGTTGTTGTTGGGGAAGGAATCTTGAAAGCAGTGAGAAACTATTATAATCACAAACTGGCAGAGCAATTTTCCTTGACTGGCTAACAGGCACTATCTATTGGCTGTAGAGAAGAGATTTGATATTTGAAGGGCCACGGGCTACCCCGAGCTTTCCTCAACTTGGTCTGATCTCGGGACAGCAAGGTCGCGAGTCACTTTAGGAAGGCTACAGCTTTCTTTATTATCACTATGGATTTGTGAATATCATAGTTATCATGATTGTGATGGAGTTACCATTGAGCAAGGAGAAATAGAGACAGATTTGATGATTTGAACATTTTGCTTCATAGATTCACAAAGAAGTTCTATTAAAAACATTCCCCCCTCACCAATCGGAAAATATCAGAGCATAATCCAACAATAAAAATGAGTGAATATAAAGTTCCCCACTATCTTGTTTGCGGACTTTTCAAGTGACTTTCTACCATCTTCAAACACCTACTTATTCACGGCTTAATAATACAGTATATACGGTATCGAATTGTCGTTGATGAACAGACATTTTATCCATGCACTTGTATTCATATAAATTCTGCGGGGAAAGTATATATGACTGAATCAAATTTGAACCATAATACCATCATAATGGATCAAATTCATTCTAGAAACCTTTGAAATGAAAAGATAGAACTACGCATCCACCAACCAAAAGCCTCTGTACAACCCAAAGTGAATAAATTCCAAAAAGCTGTGAGACAATAGCACAACAGCAAACCTCAAATCAGAATAAAGCAGCATCATCTACATTGCAAAGTCATGTGACCATGGTTAAGGATGATTCTGGTAACACATGAAAAGAGGTTTTATTGAGCTTAGTTGGGGCTAAATACAAGATAGTGAATTGTTTGGGTGCGTTGAAGCTATATTTGACGTTTTTCAAGTATCTGTAGGTACTATTCTCTATTGGACTCTTCACATCCACCTAGAAACCCTTTCCACCTTTCCACCTTTCCAGCTCATGCTCCTGGGTCTGCCACGACACTTAACACACTAATGTATCTCTTGCAGCTGCCGTGTCACAGAAATCTAGAATCTTCTAAATGACAACTATGACGACATTATGATAGCAATGACTACCATGAAACAGCTTGAAAGATGTATCACAATACTCCTCCAAGTCCAACTTTTCACCTATATTGTAATCCTCTGTCCTTAATCCCCTCTGTCGCCTTGTCTTCAAACTTTGTAGATGTTCAAGAGCACACATATATTTTCTCAATTACCAATTTTAACTCAAAGATTAAACAGAAATAACAAAACGCAATAACTCACGGAAGTTAATCTTACTAAGGAAGCACAATTAGCATTACAACTTCGGGCTCGGCTTAAGCATCCGTACCAGGCGGTCATTTCCAAGCCTCTCTTGAGCATTATGATACCCATCGTAGTCTGGACGGCTAGCAATTCGGGTTCATAAATCGTGTGGTATTCGCGGATTAGCCGCCGAGGTGGCCAGTACCTGCTTTAGGCCTCAGTTCAACATAAGCTGCACATTTTATGTACCCATATTACAAGCTATATCCTCGGAGCCGGATGCTGATATCTATCATATTGGAACATACGATTTTTGGTTGTGTTATCTCCAGCTCCTCTTCCGCCTTTCTGCAGTGCTACGACTCAGAAACAACTATCTCCACCACACAAATAGCTGTCTCGAACCAAACAATCGTAGCTGATGACAGACTGCAAATGTTCTGTCGAATTTCCGGGTCGACTTGGCGAAAGTTGTCGATCTCTTCTGCGGAAAAAGCTTCGAGGTATTAAAAATAGCCAATCGCACCTCCGCATGCTGGAATGTATGAAATGGGGAACGGTGATCACACAAGGCGTAAAACGTGGTTCTACCGCTCCGGTCCAACATTGTTGCTTGTTCGAATGCAGCGACTCATTTTCAGATTTGAGAGCAGACTTGAAAAATCTTGGGTATAATGATTGAGCCGTCCTTAAGTATTCTGCGCGCGCCTTCGTCGTAGATGGATGCGCTCTCAATTGAAATAGCCTTTTATCCCACAAATATGACAGGAGTGAGTATACCAAAGTTGGACCTCACTTGTGCTGTTTTGATCGATTGAACTCGGCCTCGGCATCTCTCCTATTGCAGACTACACAGGTCGTCACACAATAAGCATGGTATAGGAGCTAGGCCCGGCTCGGCACCTGCATTGGTATCGGCACAAAAAGCCTCCGGAATTTATCAATCGGTGTTGGCACGCAGCCACTAGGATTTATTAGCCATCAGCATCGGGCACGAAACTTCTGTCATTATCCCCCCCAATTGGATTGACCTGTCACTGAATTATTATGACGCGTCTAGATCTAGTTTTTCAATTCCTGCTCTCAAAGTTATTGATATATAGCTGTGGCTGCTACACCTTCCCTTCAATAGATAGAATGTTGATGTTCTTACCGTTCGACTGTGAAAGGATTCACCTGCTAACGAACATACAGGCCAACCCGACTGAGCAGTTAAGCTTAAGTTCACCATCTCTTCAATTACAAGGCCTAGTAGACTATATCTGCTTCGATCAGGGGTTGTCGAAATTTGAAATACCCCCAACAATCACATTCTGCCAGTAATATCGCTTAATTAGGCTTAGACCGTTCAATTGGGCGTGAGTGTTCAGTTGGCTTCCTACAACATTGAGGCATCCAGTTCTACTCGTATTGGAAATGCTCATATCTGCTGATTGTGAGATGGATGTTGCCCAGTCTGCTGTTTTTGGCATCGGATATTCGAAAGACAGAGAAATGATGAGGATGGAGGTCCTTTACTAGACCATCTGGGGAATTTCGGCTTTATGGAAGTAAGATGCTGGTACCTCGCCGGAGCAAAACCTCAAGCGGAGCAAAAGCTCATTAAAGCAAATCCTCACGCGGAGCAAAACCTCATCAGAGAAACAGCTCACCGAAGTAACAGCCCACCGGGGCGAAGAGACCTTGTTGTGCCAAGTTTGACCAAGCTACTTGGCCAAAGTGAGAGTAATGCGGAGAAACCTACAATCGTGAAACAAACCTATGAGGAAGTGGCGATTAGGATTTGCGTTACTGCGTTGTTTAGAATGGAGCAGGAGAAGTTTGTTGAGGTGTTTGAATTGACTTTCGCCGATTGTGGATCTATTGAATTAATTGAATCTTGAAAGATAATTAGATGGGCTTTTAGCCAATTTAATGTAATCTATTGATGTGAAATGAATGATTTTAAGAAGTTCTGGGAAACCTAAAAACTTATCTAATGTTGAATTTGTGTTTGGAGCGTAATCAAAAGTTGTAAATCATTTCCTGTTATATCCGTCTGTTGATCAAAAGCTACAAACTATTAGTCTAGCGGGTGTATGTAGCTATATATAGCGATCGATCATATGATTTTTAATATCTCCGTTAGAAAAATCTAATCGGTTATATTCTAAATTAACAAAAGTTGCATACTTTTTATCTTATTTTAAAATTTAAAATTGATTATAAATTCTTTATATTTATATATATATAATTTAAATCTATATAAATTAAAATCTTATTAATTTTAAATAAACTTTAAAATCATTTTGAAATATTTTGAATAAAAATTCAAAGATATTAAAATTGAAAATGAAAAGAGATATAAAAATTAATTTTGTATTTTAATTAATTAGAGATTGTTACGGTTGCTAGAAGGATAATATTTATTAAATTCTAATATATAATCGATGGTTTATTATTGTTCCAATATTGCTTTTTATTGGATTTAAAAGGAAAAGGTTTTTTTTAAATAGAAAAAAGATAATGAAAAGTTTTATTGTTGTTTTAGAACTAATTGACTCTTTGCCATTGGTGACTCTGACTGTTACGAACCTCAATTACGAAACGAAGGCTAGCCGAAAACGGACCGAATTATACGTTAGTTTGAAGAGTTTTCATCTATATAGATAAAGAATTCTTTAATTGTATTGAAGGAGATAATAAAAAGTTTTGATTTTAAAATCAAATCTATTATTATTCAAATATTAATCGATTCTTTGTTAAGATTTTTATAATTCTTTTTATTTATTTTTGAAAGCAATTCATTAATTAATTTGGGAATAATCTTATTTTTTTTGATTTATAAGAGTCTTTGAATTTTATCGAAAGATCTTCAAAAGGAAATTATCGAATTAAGTTTAGAAAACGAACTTTTGAGATCCTTCGAAATTTATCTTCAAAATATATATGAATTTGATCTCGAAATAAGCTTTCGAAAACCTTTCGAAATATTATCGTAAATCTTCGAAATTTATCTTCGAAATTTATCTTCAAAATATATACGAATTTAGCTTCGAAATGAACCTTCGAAAATCCTTCGGAATATTATCGAAAATCTACCAAAAATACTACAAAAAACCTTCGAATCAAGAAAATCAAGAAAACAAAAAAAAGGAATTGAAAAGATTTATTCGAAAGATATGAATATGATATACGAATTGAACTCTATTTTATTTTACGAAATTCGAAAGCGAATCCTTGAATTATATAAATTATTCAAATAAAGGGACAAAAAGATAAAAAGTATATAGAGAACTTTTAAGATCTTATCGAAAGATTGAAGAATTTTGAATATAAAAGTTGTTGGAAAGGTTGAAGATATTGAAATTGAAGATATTAAAGTTGAAGATATTGAAATTGAAGATATTGAAGTTGAAGATATTGAAATTGAGATTATTGTGAAATTTTTAGTATTATTTTTGAAAAATATAATGAACAAATTTATATACGATAATAATTACATTTTTGTTTTCAAATAGGATTCTAATAGAATGCTTAAAGTTTCTTTTTTTTGATAGAATACTAGGCCTTTTCCAAAAGAAAGAGTGAAACTAATCCTTATATGATTTTAAAGGATTATTGATGAAAATTGATTATAAATAATCGGATCTATATCAGAAAGTTAATATATTAATTGAAAACGAAATAGTATTTATATTAAAGATATCATTTTGATGTAAATTTGAATTGATATATTAATGAATATATAATTTGTTTTTAGCAATTAATCATTTTTCATTTTTCTATTTTCAGGAATTCAGATTCTAAAGAAATAAAGTTTATATTCTTTTAAGATAATAAATTTTATATTTTAGATTTCAAAAGAAAAAGTAAATTGAAAACCCTCCCTTTTATTATTTACCAAATCTATAAAATCATTAAAATCGATAAGGATATCGATCTAAAAAGGAAAACATTAATATTTTTTATTTATTGAATCAAAAATATATTCAACAAAAGTATATCGAATTCGAATTGAAAATATATTTATCGAAAGTATATCTATCGAAAATTTATCGAATCTAAATCGAAAATATATTTATCGAAAATTTACTAAATTCAAATCGAAAGTATATTTATTAAAAATTTATCGAATCCGAATCGAAAATATATTTATTGAAAATTTACTAAATCTAAATTGAAAATATATTTATCGAAAACCTATCGAATCCAAATCGAAAATTTATCGAAAGTATATTTAACGAAAGTGTATTTATTGAAAGTATATTTATCAAAATCATATCAAAATTGAAATAAAAGTGAATTGAAATTGAATATATATATAAAGGTTTTTAAATAATATAAAAGAGTTTTCAAAGAAATAAAGATATTGAATTTTATAAAATGAAGATGTAAGTATTATAATTTCATTATTATAGGAATTAATAAGGTTTGGAAAGATTGAAAGGGTTTCGATGGACCTACGATGGTTTTACGAAAAGATATATAATACAATATCAATAGATTTATAATGGTTTTATAAAAAGGTATATAATATAATATCGAATGATATTAATTTTGATTGAATATTTCAATTTAAATGGTTTCATTTCAATATCAAAAGCTTTCAAGGACGAAAGTTTCGAAAAGAAGGGCTTTATTATGAACTTTAATTACGAAACGAAGGTTAATCGAAAACAAATCGAATTGTATATTAGTTTGAAGAGTTTTTATTTATATAGATAAAGAATTCTTCAATTATATTAAAGAAAATAATGAAAAGTCTTGATTCTAAAACCAAATCTATTGTTATTCGAATATTAATCGATTCTTTGTTATGATTCTTATATTGATAGAGATTTAAAAAAAAATTTAAAAAAAATAAATCAAAATATAAATTTGAATTATCTCTATTAATTAATTCCGAATTATATATCAAATTATTCATAAATATAATCGTTGAAAAGTTATTATATTAATATATTTCAATAATAATTAATTATATATTAAAAGAAATTGAAATTATCGTATCACATGATCGTAGATCATGTTATATAGTATAGTTTAAACGAAGTATATAAAAGAAATCTCTATTATAGAATTAGATTTCTTATATTTGAAATAATATAACTCGCGACAAAAGTCGACTTGTTTTTTAAAAAGTCATAATAATAATAATAATAATAATAATAATAATAATAATAATAATAATAATAATAATAATAATAATAATAATAATAATAATAATAATAATAATAATAATAATAATAATAATAATAATAATAATAATAATAATAATAATAATAATAATAATAATAATAATAATAATAATAATAATAATAATAATAATAATAATAATAATAATAATAATAATAATAATAATAATAATAATAATAATAATAATAATAATAATAATAATAATAATAATAAAATATAAATTAAATTAAATATATTTAAGATATTAATTAGTAATCAATTTAAAAGTTGAAGTTATTTGTATTATTTATATTTAAAAAAAAATTGAAAATTTTATTATTTTTGAATAATATTCATATAAATAATATTTTGAATAATAGTTTATGAATTTATTATTCGAATAGTATTATCTTGAATATTTTTTCGAATTTTAAGTAATTGAAATGGAATGTTAGGACTACTATACTATAATAGTTTTATATTTGATATCAGAATAAGTTTAAATAAATTTTATATAAAAAGAAACACTCGTACCACCGAAACGCTCGTATCACCAAATCACGTGCGATTTTTTACCAATCAGATCGCTAGAATCGCGACTTACTTTTTATCGCCTAATACCGAACCTCTTTTTCCCAGTCCTTATAGCTAGATAATCCCCTTATGTATAATAAGAATATTAAACAGAATAAGTCTATAATTATATATAATTTAAAATATAATTAATTAAACTCTTTAAAAGAGTCTCGTTTAAATATTCAATTAAAATATCGAAAGACTCCAAAGTGAATTGATATAAAAATTAAATTAATAAATTATTTTTCATTAAATTCGTTTATTATTTATATAATTTAATATTAATAATATTATAATAGATTATAGAAATACTCTTAATGTATTAAAAAACTCTATAAAAACTCTTTAATTTAAAATTATATCGATTCGGCGATATTTGTTATCTTTTTAATATTTTCTTATATAGTTATAAAAAGAAAGATTTTTTTATAGAATTAAAAAAATATTAATAAATTATAGTATTATTTTACAATTAATTGATTCATTATTATAATAATATTATAAATAAAATTATAATTTAATTTTATTATATTCATTTAATATTCGTTTAATATTCGTTTAATATAAAAGTATTAAATATTTTATTTTATTATATTTGATTATCAATTATTTAATTAATAATAATAATATCGTATATAAATTTAATCTATTTAAACTTGAGTTTTTTATATCTATTCGAATTCAAAGATATTATTAATTATATTACAAAATTATTTATTAATTCTTATTTATATTATATGATTTTTATTTTTTATTTATTTCTTCTTATATATTTATTTTGATTTATTCTATTATAAAAGAATCTAGTTATACGAAATTGTATTATAAGAGATAACTCTTTATATAGAATAAATTTTTCAACTTATATAGAATTTTTAATCTATAAGAGATTATAATATTAACTTTATCGAATTCTATATAAAAATTAATAATAAAAGACTCGAGTATTAGTCTATCATCTAATAATTTCATTTATTATATAATAATTTTTATAAAATTTTGAAAATTAAAATTAAAATAAAGCTAAAATTTTAAGATTGATCATACAAATTCTGTGAATGCCTTAATACCTTATATATACGGGATTCCTCTTTATACGGGATTCGATTGATCGAATTTTCGATCTCTTATAACCAGGTCCTTCTGTGAGATATAGAGTCTAGAATAAATTCTCGGCATACGTCACTGTAAACCTCGCTTTGCTCTACCGTAAAAACTCAACAATAAGAATACACACTGAACCCTTTTAAAAGAGAGATCGACAGTGGGCAAAATTGATGAGTAAATCTGAGATTCCAAGTATTTTATAGGTCAATTGATATCGGAATTTCAGATATTCCGATATGAGATTGAGCATTGGAATTGAACATTCCGAACCCTAACCCACTGTCGATCCTTTTTCAAAAGGGTTTAGTGTGTATTCTTGTAGGTGAGTTTTTACGGTACTCGTGCTGCCCAGAAAGTATGAAACTCAGGAGCTAAGAAAACCTGATTATTCCTTTTGTAGTTTACCGTCTTGTGCATGACTTTCGTAATTTCCGCTATATATGACTGGCGGCACTTTTAACAGACCATATGTGTAATCGTGCTTGAGCAGTCACTTTACGTGGTTTAGTGGTATCAAACATTCTTGGCGCCGAGGTCTCGAAATGCTTATTATTCTGCTAAAGATCACCGGGATCAAGTTGGATTTCAGCCTTACAGGGGATGGGGTTTGTGATTGGGGGGCTTGAACTTTCGATATCCGCGGAGAAAGCTGGTAAGCTGTAAGATAATAAAATGGTTTCTTATTAGCGTTCAGATTTGCATACTTTCTGCTGGCAGCAGTGCACTCGCCACCTGGAGTTGGATAGTGTACCGAGATTTCGATGGTGATATAGCTACACCACCAAACCTTCATTTCAATATCATAGGGATTATTGAGAATATGTTCAATATTTTGAAAATTTCATGTGAGCAATTATTGGAATCGAGCAATCAGTTGATTCAAATTTTTAATTGAAAATAATATTTCGTTGATTTGACGTTGATTTCCAATGAAAAGTAACTTCTTTATTAGTATGCAGTGGAGCCCATCAATTTTTTTACATGGAAGAAAGAGCATATGTCGAGCCTAAGAACCATTCATTTGGTTCTTACTACAAGTATACTGATGCCTTATGATTTTGTACTCTACCTTAGTCTTGTTGTTATCGTACGACCTCATAATAAGCATGCCCTCGCTTGCCACCTCCTATGAATTCATAGCTCTATTAGGAGAATATTTGAAGGAAAAAAATAGTGTTATAAAATAAGTTTGAGATAACACTAGTGTATCATTTCAGGAGCGTTCTGTAAATCTCTATGTTCTTTTTTCCTTATAAATTGCTAAACACCACACACATTTCATATTGAACGCTAAATTCGGTAGCATCACTGGCACCCATACCATGGGCAAGTCGGTGCGGCAAGATCTGTAAAGTTGCATAAAAGCATAGTGGCTTCTATCCTGTATAAGTAGGTCTCAATGCTTGTGATCACCAATTTTGGAATAGCAAGGGCCTGGGTACTTGCCTGTCAGACGAGAAAGACTCGTCGGGTTACAGCTCCATATCACCCCAGGCGCCCGCCACCGTAGAATGGTGCCTGAAAATTGCTCTAACACATCGACCGAGGCGCTGGTCTCGCAATTAACTCAACTTTAAATTACGCGTTTTCTATATAGTTAAATGTGTATTTCTCTTCATGATAGAAGAGGCTCTTCGGTAGATAAGTGCCAGAAACGTTGAGTTTCGCCAAGGAGGTCCAACCATTCAAGTTTCTGTGTCTTACCGGGCAGATGAAATAAGCATGCAGGGCCAAAACAGGGTCTTCGCACCGTTCAAGCCACTGGTAGAATCAGATTTCAAAGCCTCCGTCTCCATCCTTCCTTGAAGATTGGGATATGGTTTCAATAACCAAGATTGTGTGCATGTATCATTCCCAAATATCAAGAATCAATGGGCTGCTAAGCCTATTGGAATCTCAGGTCCATCATAGCCTGCACATCGTTCCTTGGGGCTCGGCTTACACTGCATATGAGACCTATGGGAACCATACAGACTGTATACCCCACTGTCACCGGGCAGACCTTATATATGAAACTCAATATCTATGACAAAGTGAACCCCTAGAATAACTTATGAATCCAGCTAGGCACAGTGATCTAGAAGCCTCTTCAGCGTTTTCAGCGACTTTCCATTGTCAAATTTTTATAAGATCCACTTGCTTTAATAATTCTGATTGGATCTGAAGACACAAAGACCACTATATGCGAGTTTTTACAAGGAGACACCCTGGATAGCGCGAAGATTGGCTATCGTAACAATACAAAAGAAAGGATCACACTACCGCTAAAGAACCTCGCTCGACATAATTCTGTAAAGCGTGGGAGAACGGAGTGTGAATCAATATTATGGTGGCTGATATTGAAGCATTTGAAATTACACCAATACGTTTAAATTGTAGTATTGCAGTACGTATATATTTCAATATAAATCATTGAATTCGATAGGTTTCAATGGAATGTGGTTGATAATAGTCAAAATTTAGAAGGAATATATCGAATTCCAGAATTTCCGTATATTACTAATGATATATGACATTCGATATGAAACTTAATAATACCAGCAATATAAAGTTCAATATTACACACTCCAGTACATATCGAAAATGCAATACGCCTCACTACAGTGGGGGTATAGGAATTACGCCGTATATATACCACTCCCATCACTGCGTGTGGCTCACCGCCTTACTACTGGCCACGCCGCACAGCGGTGCTACTCCGCCCAAGAAAAGTTACCGAAACATTGGGTAGAGCTCATACTAATGGCTCGGATAATCGCGTCGTGCATGAGTAACTTTGATCGCATATGAGGAAATTAAAGGGGGGGTTAGCTCGAAACTGTGTGACCAGGGGTTGTATAAAATACGAAAGCAGCTTGAGAAGCTCAGAATTTAGTAGTATAATATAATGGCTTCGGTATTATGGAAGATATAGCCTGTTCGTTTCCAATCAGATGTGTGGAGCTGGTTACTTCGACGGCCATACTCAACTCCTACTTATTTCAGCCTCAGATGTCCCATTGACTGATACATAATGTTTACTTGATAACTTTAACCTGATCATTAAATTGCGTGAGGTCGTGCGACCTCTTAACCCATCAAGCTATATATAAGCCTAGAAATCTAGAGCACTCCTCAATGACAACATCGGCCCAAAATGCAGCAGTAGCGCCGTCCAAATTTTCTTGTTTTTTTGGGCCAGATGCCGCAATTTTGCTCGCAGATCATGCAGTACTAGTTGCTAGACTGTGAAATGTATAATCGTCGGGTTAGACTTCTGGCCAGCTCACGCAGTCCACATTAGGTACATGCAAATTACGGAAGAGAAGTATTTTTGAGATGGCATTTGGTATTATGATATTAAAACACTTTTAAAGCTCAAATTATGATCCAAAGAACACTCGTTTACCTGCATCCTCAATACAGAAATGAATAAAGCTCCTATTGTAAACATTGACCCAAAGACCTTCCAAAAACCGAACAAGACCCGATGTTGCAATGATGATCGTAACAGTTCCACCCTAGCATTCCTTGCGTCCATGCGTTGAATGACACCCCATCGTAACAAAAAGAACTCGTCAGATCGTAACTTCATATGCACTATATATGCCAACTTGCAGCCCCCGTCCCGTACTCTAGGCTATACTAAAGATCCCTAACTGGATCATAGGGCTTAGCCTGTCCGTTCTCTCGAGCGATCGACGATGTGTACGTCACGTAAGACGGCGATGATGCATATGTTTGGCTCGATGAGTAAGTGGCGTATTCACCAGTAGACGAACTAGGTTCTAAAGGAAACGTTAGTACGCCGGAAAAGAGTGGAGAACGAGAGAGGATAACATACCGGTGGGAGAATAGTCATACCCCTGGCCATTGCCTGCCGGCAGTTAGAAAGGAGCACCCAAAACCTGGTTTAGCTTATTTGACTAATGCCAAAACTTCATGTGTAAAGGGTCTTTTATGCAAGAGTTGCGGCGTGCATACGTTTCACACAGACATCACCTCTTTCTTTCTGCTTGTGTGAATGGTCGCGGGAGAGAATAAATCATACATACCTGCATTTATGGATACACCTGAATAGTACGAAGAGTGACTGTAGTGTTCCTCGACTTCGTGCGCTTGTCTACGCTGTGTATGGTATGAATGGTGCGAAGTTCGGTGATTATGGTGATGGTGGTGCGAGGAAGTGGCGGAATTGTAAGGGACGGCATCCCGACTATCCGCCTTGATGTTTCGGTTCCTCCCATCTCTATAGCGGAATTTGTGGTATAAGAACCATCTTGCGATCCAATTTGGGCAGTCGGAAGTCGGCCTGGCCAAGCTCCAGTAGTATGCCGTCTGATCGGTACCATTTTGTACTATCAGTCTCATCGCTTCATCTTTCGATCTCTCTACAATATCGCTCCAATCGTACGGAGGTTTCCCTTTGCAGTTATTCTTGAGGTGGGATTTCTCCGAAATAAGCCACCTATAGACCGTATCTGTCTCTTTCTGAATGTCGGCCAAGATAAGTAAGCACTTTATTGAATAAGGTTCTCAATGTGGTAAAGGCATGGTGGGTTAACGGGGGTTTGGTCGAAATGGATGGATACTTACCGCCATCAGGGTATAAGTCTCCGCATTAATGTTTAGATGCTTGACGAGATCATCTTTCGTCTGACTCATTGCCAAAGGGCCTAGGTCGGGTGTAGACATGATGAGGCTTGTCGAATATCCGCTTTTTGAAAGACTAGAGGTGCAGTCTGGATGGAGAGAAACGCAATGCTCATAGCGAAGCTTACGAGGCCATGATAGAACTATAGGTAGCCGCGTTGCCCGCAGGGCTTTGCGTATAACAAGGGTGGTGAGTTAGAGATCTACAAGATTCTAAAGAAGATTGGCCGGTGCCAACTTCGAGTCTGGGAAGCCCGCACCTCCCAATGCATATCATCGGCGTCTAGTTTCTCATTGAACCGCTTGTTCACATTCAACATAAGGACAAAAAGATGCATATGGCTGGGGTCACAAATAATGGTTGGGAACAAGTTACAAGTGATGGCATGTTTTCACCAATGATTTTCAAGCTTCCATGGTAAAAGTGAGCAAACCCTAGTCAAGTAATGTACGAGCTTGAGGATTAGGATTGGCCGGAAACGCGTGCCGCTCCATCTGCAAGTTCGGGACAATACTGGAGTCGGAGAGGCTTCCGACGCCGAATTCAAGTCAGAATATCCCCAATAATCCTCAATTATACAAAAGTCCTTGCATTTCCGTGGGAATAATGTTATAAAACTTTAAACATCGCTATGGGCGGCAGTTGTGCAGCAGAGCAAGTGACGGTACCACGCCCTAGAGGTTAGTCCTTCCGGTGGGGAGAGACAAGAAACTCAACACCCTGGAAATTTTTACAAATATAATTTCCTGCAGCTAGTCGTCTAGTCGTAGTCGAGTAATACCACCTTCAATAATAACAGCAGGTGTTACCACTTTTGGTCATGCCTTGGTAAGACGATAAGCTGGGAGCGGCTTTTCTTCGACTAGGATGGACAAGGTAATACATCTGATCTCCGATCTGATAAGGAGCTGCCGGGAGGAAACGTCCGGCAAGGAAACGACAGAAAGAAACGGGATGCCGGTCCTGTCCCGAGTCTTACATGCCTAATGAGTAGGCTCTGCCACTGGCCCGACGGGATGCTTCATACGGAGTGTAATTGGGAACTTAGGGCGTTACAGACCACTTTGGATACACAGAAAACCTCTTTTCTAACCTAAGCTGGACATGTCCAATCATTCAGTGAATCAGCGTCGCCACACATGTCGAACTCATTAGTTCAAGGGGGATAATCGTGCTAGTGTTGTCTAATTCGAAAGATATCGAAAGTAATGGAATATAATTAATGACCTAAGAAATAAATTAATAATCAAAACTTTTAACATTTTTGGGGGGATTTTTAAAGATGATATCAGTACAGATATATATACAAAGATTTAATCGCTATAACTAATTAGCAATCAAGGTAGCTTTCTATATACTGAAGGTACCAGTGAAAAGGGCGATGGTACACCGCTATCATTCTGCCATATTTGATTAATAATATCCATGTAGATCTTGGAGCAATACGGCCTATATATCGTCAGAGATGTTACCTCGAACCCACCCTTTTGGTATGCACCAACAAACAGTAACCCTTCTGGGTTTTGCATGTTACGCAACCCAGTTGAGAAGCATTTGCCTCAGTAGTACGAAAATGTTGGGGGAAAACGATCGTGGCGACGGTGGGATGAGCTGAATCGAGCTTGACTCGCTGTTGGAAACATAAAGGGATGCAGAACTGTCGTAAGGCGGGGATTATGTACTCCTTCCTCACTTAGGCGATGCTAGAATAGAGATCGAAATATTCATAATATGACGTATATGGTACTCAACAAAAAGAAGCTAGAACTCATCATCATTTAGATATAACTGACTAGATGACTATATAGCTAATTTTTGATGCATGTCTGTGTTGTGATCAGAGGTTGTACTTACTTACTTGTATTGACTGGTATTCCATAATACATTAATCAAAGTCAAAATTCTAGAATTCTAGGATTCGGGATTCTAGACCTTTAGATTTTCGCAATACGCAATACATGATCTTCTGCATCTGTATACTCGAGTTATCAAATATCAGATATGACTTATTTTGGCATGATAATTTTTTCCGCATTATTACTCATAATAGTACCTACCGAAGGACATAGGTGATCCAGTGTGTGTTCAACCCAACTAAAACATCGAATCATCATTTGACTATATGAAATTCATTAAGTTCAATCCAGTTATAAGTCAGATATGTCCAAATATTTCCAGGAAGAAGTGGAGGAAATAGAAAAACATCGCAATACATAATATACCGTATTGATTTAGTAAATTCGACCAAGCTAAGCAGGGATGCTTAATTTAAGGTGCATATGGGTTAGGGTTCGGAGTAAGCTCGGAACTGTTTTGATTCGCTCGTCGATGGATTAATCATCTGATGCCTGAGATCTCGGTAGAAAATTCGGAAAGAGTTCTCAGAATTTCCCCAGTAAAAAACGATCTAATTGGTGTTTACCATTTGATTTGGTAAATTCGACCAAGCTAAGCAGGGATGCTTAATCTTAGCACAATATACACACGATACAAAGAAATATCTTCTAGTGATCTAAATGTCACTAAGGCATTTTGAAAAGTACTTGGTGGTCCCTTTCATCGTTCCACTCAAGCAGCTCGCATTACCAACTACCTTACCTACCCCCCCCATCTCGTGCTGCCCGCCATGCTCACTTACTCATCACTACAAAATACATAGGTAAAAGCACATTATAGCAACCAGGGAATTCTTCTAGTCGGGACGATTGACTGTGTATCATAGTCAGAAGAGATGGTTTCTACCAGCACCATTGTGCATTTGCCAAATGGCTACCATGTCACAGTTAATCCTGTTTTTGGCGGCTTCTTTTTCAAGGCGAACGAGTTGAATACACACACGAGCATTTTCCCTGCTGGCTGGACTGTTATCATCCAGACCGAAGATTATTCGGATGAACACCCTTCTAACAGTGGTTCCGTAGCTACAGAGCTCCCAAGCGCGTCAACTGAACTACATCGACACATGCATCCATTCAGACTCCCAACTTTACGCAATGACAGTCTCTTTATTTCTTCCATCTCGAACCCCTCGAGCAACGATTTCAAAGCTCCTATCAGCCCCACCCGGGAGATCGCAATGATGCTCTGGGCAACATTATACTGGTATTTTCATCAACCAGAACCATCACCATATATTACCACGGCCGCTTCGAAAAATACACCCGATGCTGGAAAGCCAAAGGCAGATTGGCGCATACATATTAGAAGGGAGGGCGTGCTACGGGGTCGGAACCTGATACAGAAGCTTGATAGAATGGGTTTGATTACATCGGAACATTCAACAGTTGGTTTGGCGATAGATGAGAATACACCTGAGGGTTGGTCAGACATGTTCACTTCAAGAAGAGCATTTTGGCAATTGTCGGCAAGGTTGTTCCTCTTCACCTTCAGTCCAAATACATCTCTAGCTTCCCCGCAGGGCAGCCGGCCGTGTTCCCCCGTTCCTGGTACGACTAGCAATCAGTCTACCGGTAATAAGAGGGATTCTACCGAGTCGTTTTCAGGACTATGGTCACCAGTGTCCATTGGCCCTTTCTCATCAGGAAGTCATCTACCGACATATTACCCACCACCTCCATTACAATATACAAATACGTCAGGTATGCGTCACCCCCTGCGTCCCAAGCCACCCCGCCAAGGAGAAACATTCTATACACGTTACATCCCTAGTCTGGGGCAATATCTGTCTTTCAGAGTTGCGTCCTTGTCCCCCAAGCCTGTAATATATAATGGCCCAACGTCAAGCTTGGCGCCTTTTCGACACCATGCCACAAACTCATCACTCTCCTCTATTGGAGCGTGTTTGTCCGCAAATTCGCAAACTGCACATTCTAGTACTGCTACACAACAAGCAAAAGATACGGCTGAGATGACAGACCTCCAGCTTTTGAATCGTTGGATGAATGTTCCTCGCGTCGATAAATTTTGGGGCTGCTCTGGTCCAATTGCTACACAGGAAAAATTTCTCAAAGACAATCTGGCTTCTAATCATTCGTTTCCCGTGATTGGCCTTTGGGATGGAAAGCCCTTTGGATACTTTGAACTATATTGGGCGAAAGAAGACATCCTTGGGAAGCATGTAGGCGATAATATCGGAGAATTCGATCGTGGTGTCCATGTTTTGGTTGGCGAGGACGAATATCGAGGGAAGCATAGGGTTCAATGCTGGATCACTGCTTTGGCACACTGGGCTCTGGTACAGGATTACAGGACTGATTCTTTTGTGCTTGAGCCTAGAGTGGATAATGAGAGGTATTTAACGCATCTGTCACAATCCTTTCCTCTAACTTATCCACAGGTTTATCTCACATTTGCAAGAAGCTGGTTTCGTAAAGGAGCGCGAAATTACCTTCCCACACAAGCAAGCTGCGTTCATGAAGCTGCGAAGAGAATGCTTCGAAGCCCCTACCTTGTGATTCTCTTAAACTTTGATTCTTCTTCGATGCTTCGAGAAGAATAAAATGTTTTCGGCCACAAACAAAGGTCTACAGTGTTGATATGATAAAATGATTGCTTCACGGCATATATGTACCTTCCATCAAATCCATGAAGTCTGCGACCAGTAAGTCACTGTTCGTGATACATTGCACCACAACACTCAAGTGATCAATGGTGCCGCACAAATCAGACATTATCTATTCTCACTTCTTCGCTCAATAATTTGGGGAGAGGTTTATGTCGCCTTGCGTCGCCTTGCGTCGCCGAGGTTCGATAGGGGCTTTCCAAAGGAACAAATCAACTTGATTCAAAATCCGCTATCTACAAAACTAAATATCTGTCAGACGCGATATGTGGGGTTGTCAACGCGATAAGACGCCTTGGTTCTGTCACAAGCCAGCTATGCCAAGCCATGATACGATATCGCGGGGAATCATGTCTGCTGTGTATGCACCAAACAGCCACAGTCTCATCAATTTCAATCATTGGAAATATAAGTAATCTAAATTTGTCATGTTTCCTCTGATATTCGTAACACTCTCCGTTTTTACAGGGAGAACTGGGCTCGAGCCCCTTCAAACTCGAAAACCGTTTTGCCATTGACCAGTTTTACTGCATGGGAATTTGAGACGAGGCAAGATCGAGATTTGGAAAAGCCATGCACGTCTGACATCAACTTTTGCGTCCGTTTTATGCTGTATATTAATCAGATTCATAGTCGAATTTGTTCGTAAAAGTTTACTATACTAGTTATGACGGTCATGCAAGGATGCGTAGTAATAGGTTATAGAAAGCGAGTGGTTGTTCTGAATGGCCTCAGGAGGACGCGAGATCCATAGCAATAAAACCGACTCCCACTTTCCCAACAATTTACGTCTGCCTCAATTGTGCGTAGGTTAATTAATTTCTGGATGCGGAAATCATAGGATGGTATAATATACCAGAGCTGTTTCTACTTTACCGATTACTAGTTATAGCAGACTTACATTTGCTTCTTCGGCGCCTGCACGTTATTTTCTTAATGCAGATGTTTCTAATCGCACCTCACCACTTGCTTCCAAATCTGCATTTGGATATAAATAATATTGCGGTTATGTCGGAGGCAAGAAAAAAGGCCGGTGTAACGAGGAGTAGGGCATACTTCCGCAGATTCCAGACATTTATCTCATTTTTCCGAACGTCCCAGGGAAAGCGATATCACAAGGACGGTGCCTCATGCGATGCCACTTGAGTTTACGACACCGAATCAAGGTCTAGAAACGACATTTGTACAACGTTTCATCTTGCTTTCAGATGGAAATAAGACGATCGGGGCGTTCCATAATAATATCGCAACCTAAGCCGGAGTCGGTCTGGCGGTCAGATCTTGATCGCATGAATTGAGCTATCACTTGGTGATATCATAATTTTGAAATGCATTTACACATTTCCTGGGGCACAACGTCGTGTCGTCTACAGGCTGATAAGACGATTTCGAACCTGTTTTTAGATGGGAGAAGAGTTTGTCTTTTGTTTTCGGTTTCGGAATACAATATTCTATGAATGGAAAGCCTCCGAAAGCTTGCAAGCTGTGTATTGGAGAGCGGCCTTGGAGGAAGAAGTTCTGTTCTGTGTTGGGTGGAGAGTGTTAGGAGATAGGGGTTAAAGTTGGGAGGAACGTTTTCGACTTATCTTGCGAATTGTGACCAGGTAGACAAGAATGATGATGATGATGGGAGTTTTCTAGGAGTGTTTTAAATATGGGGTTAGATATATGGCTAATGGATTTTCTATGATTTGTGATTGGTTTGAGTTGAGAAGTCGGTGGTGTCGGCCTCCGCTTTCACCGACATTGGAAAGTTTCTACGCTAGACTAACCAAAATCATGCGAATACCTTTCCCTCTAACCACAATTGATGATTGCATTTCAAAATTCTGGAAATGAGGGAAAATATTCATGCTATCAGTTTCAATTTTTCTATGTACGGTCATCGAAGTTAGCTAGGAACATCAATATTGTTGTAATGATCTACGGTCAGTAGCTTCCTGGTTAATGCACAAAATACACTTGGCACTCCGCCCTAGGAGCGGACAAACCCCACCTCGCAAGTCGGAGTATGATGGGATGACTACCCGGTACCGGTATAGATTATGGGCTGCTACTAATAGTTGTAGAGCGGGGTTATTTGTTCAAGTCAAAAGGTTGGCTTCCCCCAAATGTTTTCAGGAGACTCTTCATACTTATGACCTGCTATCTGTAGCTTTACTAGCCTTTACACAGGATTTAGTTGTTGATATAGTAGTACAGTTCTTTGACTCGAGCTACTTTCTCTAAGGATACCCCGCATTCTGACTCTTGTTATTGGCATCTTCACGAAAAGACATCTATCGGTACCGACATACAACCTTGGGCTTGGCCTCGGCCGCAGAGATAGATACACTGTCACAGAAATTCTCGTGTCTTTAGAGGGATACCAAATCAGTATACAAAACCATGCACATCGAACACGCACAGTTAGGGCCTGTCTTTGTCGCCGAATGGGATTATCAAATCGAAAGCTGTAGTTTGGGAAGCCTTTCACATCCACCACCATCTCCGGCATTATCATTTGAGCAACTTTCCAAAGATTCTGATCACGGGACCAGAAATAACAAATTGGGCATTGCGCCAACCACCTTCACTTGTTTTGGAAAGCTTCCTACGGAACTCAGAATACTGATTTGGGGCATGGCATGTGAGCAGCAGCGAAATATCAGCATTGAACTCCACCCATCTTATAAACCAGGTGATCTTCCCCCTTACCAAAGAAGAGACGGATACATCTGCGCATCAAATACGCCTCATCCCAATGTCTTCTATGCGAGCAAAGAATCGCGAAAGGAGGCTTTGAAATATTATAGTCTCTTCTTTGGAGAGAAGCTCACCAACCCCAGGTTCAGTATCGGGACCCAGCCGAGGATATGGTGCAATTTCAAGGCCGATACTTTATGCCTAAAGTCGTTCAGTTGGAATGACCGAGTTTATGAGGACTTCTTCATGAAGATACCCGCGAAGGATATGATGAGTTCTCTCGCATTCAACATACAGCCCCTTATCAATTGCAATTCCAGTCGATCTGTTCCCGAGGAGGTCGATTGGTACAACATTTTCCGCATCGTTGATGCTTATGGGGTTCGTGGCCTCGAACTGCGGGAGATTATCTTATACTATGATGTGGAAGAGGACTCGACACATCAGCCTGTGGTGTCGGAATTCGTGGAGCTGGACTGGAATGCAATGGATTCAAGTTCTCAAAAGATGAAAGACTTGCAGAGTGTGCAGAGAGACCTGTTGAGAGAATTTCCTAGTTGGTCAGCTCATGGGGAGCTGTTGGCGGATAGCCCGACAACGTTTTGGCGGGAAATCCAGTCGAAGTTCAAATTGATGGATCTTAAGGTCAATTCTTGATAGGTAATTCCGTTGAACACATTTGAAGGATGGTTGCCACGTAAGAATATGGAGTATTTCTTTAGAATCTTTTTAATTGATTATAAGAATCATAGTAGGTCTAATATAGAGTAGATAGTTATTTCACATTAAATAATATTATGAATATTATATATATATTTTTAATTCACTTTACTATATATTAACTTTTATAATTTCGATTTGATTAAAAATTATCTCACTTCCATATCTTGATAATAATATAGTGATGATTTTTAATACGATATTATTATAATATTTTATATCGATTATTATAAATAATATTATTGATTTATTCGATATTATAACACATATCAAATTTTCGTAAATTCTCTCATATACAGAGGCCTTAACCAATAATATCATCACGCTGATTGAACTTTTGCATACTGATTCTTAGATAATTAAAGTGTTGTAAATTCTATATTTAAATCTAAAAATCATCAAAATCAACGAAACTATCATTTTTCTGATATTGGAATGCTATCTAGAGTATATTTAGAATCTATTAGAAACTTCAAAACTGTTACGAGGGTAGCCGTCTAGATCACGTGGAAGTGCTCTAGGCTCTCGAGGTGGGTTTATAACTAGGCGTCAAGCAGGGATTTAAGTAATGACAATAATGATATGCTATTCGTAACTAATAGTAGAGTATATTAAATGATTGATTTTGAGTACGAAGTTTTATATAAAGGAAATCCATTTTGATTATATAGACCTTCATGCTTTTATGATCATTGGTGATCCTTCATGATCATTAGTGATCACCTTATACCATGATCCTTTGTGATCCTTAATGATCACTACTGATCACTACTGATCACGTGCCCTGGTCATGTGATGGTGGTTGTGTAGCCCGTCGTAACAAAAACCTTCGAATGTTTCAAATTGTGAATAGTCTCAAAATTTTGAATTTCTTGAATTTTGAGAGAGAAAAGTTAAATATATATTTAAATTGTTTAAAGCAGTATTAGAATCTTCAAAAACAATAACTTTTATTAAAAATGGAGTTTGCAATACTTACCCTTCCAACGATGATATTACAATATTCATGTCTCAGATTGTCCCAAAAGAAGACCATAGGATCTGCGGTGCATGAGATACGTCATCAATAACAGGGGTCAAGTGTTCTCTCAACTTTGAATGTTTCCAAGGTCCATGGAAGCCTGTACAGGTAGCAAACCAACGACGAAATGGGTACTTTGGAAACGGAACTTCTAATATCTCATTATTACCTTAAGCTCGCTTTCTCAGTATCGTGATAGAAGTTAGGTTAGAGGCCTCACAATCATGCGACGAGCAACGCACCTTTTACCGCGGAGTATACCCCAAATAACATACCCGCCGACCTCATTTGTAGGTACCTTTCGAAATAGAACTGCACCGCAATTTTCCATAAAACAGACCCCTCCCTCATGTCTTCGCACATTCACTTCGACGAATCTTTGCGGAAAGGAGAGTTACACAGATAAGACCAAGGAACTAAATCAAAAGGGATTAGACAAGGAAGACGATTGGTTCAACAATCAGATCGATAATGCGATTGGCGAGCAAAAGGAAATACAAGCAAGAACGCCATGGCATAGGGAAGGTTCTAATGAACCTCCTGTGAGAAGAAATAGAAGTGCTGGGGCTATGACAAAAGGTTTTGTGATTTGATTCTCCCTATACTTTTGCTAGCACTGTCTCTAATAGAAATCCCGCAGGCAAACTCCTTACTACCCCATCGCGGCTCCTAAAGCTTATTCTACCTCTCACCACGCTAGACAAGAACTCCGATCGTAAAGATATAGAGCCATTAGCTCTTCTCGTTCATCCTCAACAGCCTCTCTCCTACCTCGAACGCCTTATCCAGTCCGAACTACCGATGATAACTGCAAAAGATGGACATACGGGAAAAGTACCCGCAGTGCATTTTCGCGCCCAAGACTCCACACAAGATGAGATTAAAGCCGATTATAGAAAAGATGACATAGATGAAGACGTAGAAGAAGGTACAGACGAACAAATGGTTGATGGAAAAATCATGAAGCTTAGAAAGATTAGCAGTTCCAAAGATAAAAGCATTTCCAGGAAAGAGAAAGAACAAATACGAAGTGATTTACGAGGAGGACCTGGCGAGGGAGGAGTGGAAAGTTATTCAGGAAGTGGACGTGAACAATCTTCTGAAGGGGAAGTAAAATTCGTGCGCTGGTCTTCATCGACTGAGATAGGAGATTTCATTCGCGATGCTGCGCGGGGAAAGGAATTTGCAGTGGAGATTGAAGGTTCATCTCGTGAGATTAGAGTTGGGGTGCCGTCGTTCAATGATCGGACCCATTACCTGAGGGTTCGTCTACGGAAAACAAGCAGGAAATTGGCGGATTATGCAAAAGTCAAGAAAGAGTGCGATGACCTTGCACATCGAGGGGCGCGACACCTTGCTATGGGCGGTTTGGGCGTGCTGGTTTCTTGGTGGATGGGAACCTTCTTTCTTACCTTCCTGACTCCTATTGGATGGGATACTATGGAGCCTGTCACTTATTTTGCAGGGTTATCAACTATTATTCTTGGTTACTTATGGTTTCTCTACCATAATCGCGAAGTATCTTACAGGGCGGCACTCAATTTGACGGTTTCGAGAAGACAGAGAACGTTATATCAGGCAAAAGGATTTGATTTACAGAAGTGGGAAGCAGTGATTGAGGAGGCAAATGCGTTGAGGAAGGAGATCAAGAATATCGCTGATGAATATGATGTGGATTGGGATGAGAAGGCTGATGAGGGAAGTGAGGAGGTGCACGATGCGTTGAAGGCTGAGAGAAAAAAGACTAAGAGGAAAGAGAAGGAGGATGAAGAGGAAGAGGCGGAGGAGGATGAACGAGATGAAAAAGATAAGGAGAAGGGAAAGGATGATTAAATGTGTATATATTGATAAATGGATGAAGATGGGGGGTTTTGGGGTATGCATATCCGGTGGTGCATAGCATGTTAAAAGGATTTGATTTTATACCACAGCATAGCGTTAGGAAATAGATAGAAATCTTTCATATTACTACAACATTCTCCCTACTCCCATCATGCCAGCCAGCCCTTCTATCTTCAAACACGACCTCATAATCCGCCCACTCCAAGCAAACCAAAACTCTCTCTCCTCTCTCAAAATGTCATAAAAGCTCCGCAAACCCAGGCATCACCACAAGTCCGCTCCGCCTCAATCAAAAATCCATACCCATCTACCTACAAAGATAGATAGATACAAACCGCGTCACCAAAAATATAGATCGTTCTAGCATGCAAATATGACCGACTAGCCAGTTGATGAATGGTATCAAGCGGTTGATTTAATCATGCGATTTAAGTGTAAGGAGAAAAGAAAAAAAGAAAAAGAAAGGGAAAAAATTGTGTGATATGGGTGAAGAGCTTTGGGGTGGTCTGTGCGTGGGTGTTAGGGTGAGCTAGGGAGGGTTTAGTGTGGGTGACTAAGCGGGGGACATATCATGAAAGAAAATTTTTGAGGGAAAGAAAAGTTTTCTAGATAGTTGCAACAACAATGTCTTCGAAGATTGAAGATGAAGATTGGAGATGAATAAATTGATGGTACGACATGCGATTATGAAGATGTTGTATGATATTACAACACATCCATCTCTCATCATATACCCAATCACTCATTCTCTCCTTTACCAAATTTCGATCCAGGTTTGTATCCCCCCTTCCTTTTCCTTCCGATACTTTTCTTAAAAACACTTGAAAGCAATCACTCCAAACCTTTACTCGCAAAACTAAACCAAAAAAACAAACCACATATTGCCTACCTCCTGCGCCTCTTAATGGACTTGAGCGTCACTTATTTAAATATCGTTCGTGGGATATAGAACCAACGGCCTAGACAGCCAGTCCAATCCACCCTGCTGGCGTCGATTAGTGCGCTAGGAGGACTAATCGTGACAAACATTTTTTGGTGTTTTGCTGCTTGCTTGCTTTGTTTTTTGTCGGGGAGAAGGGAATTGGAGATGGGAAAGAGGGGTGACGTGGTAGATAAAGAGAAATATAATTATTTCATCTTGTACAATTTGGATTCATCTTTGATGATCTGTGTGCCGTGATTTTTTCTTGGTGATGGTGTAGATATTTTGAGTATCTTGCTTGAGTTCATGAATTCTCCATGGTCGGATCCTTGGATGTTCAGAGTGAGCCCTTTCATCCACTTGATACTGTACTCGAGAGCTCTGTTCCAATGTTTTACTCAAAAATAAGAAACACAGATCAACAGAGCACAATCAACTTCAAGACCTGAATTGTAATATGTGTTTAATTTCAAGGAATTTGTAATTCCTGCTGCCGATAGTGTATATCACCGCGGTAAGACTGGTCCCTAACGCCATTGTATGCTTTTTGTACGACCATTATTCCTCTCTATCCATATCCTCATCCATATCTCCACCGGTGCCAAATAAGTCATTCATATCACCAGCGCCTTCCTCATCGCCTTCGAGGTTCTCTTCCTCCGTAGCTATAATGCCTTCCATACTCTCTCCGATCGGCAGCTCTTCTTCTTCTTCGTCGTCCTCCACCCACTCATCCTTCAGTCCCCATGGCACACCCGTAAGGACAAATCTCTCAGCCGGTAATCTGACACCCCACTCATTCTGTAGAACCCTTGGTAATGCAATCTTATTCCTCGTCTGTGCAGTTTCTAATAAAAACTCCTTGCTCAATCCACCACCATTGCCTGAGCCAAACTGATACTGCAATCGGCTTTGAATAGCCAGTTGAACCGCATTCGCGCTAACTTGTCCATCTGCATCTCTGAATCCACCACCGGGCGGCGCATCTCTCGCGCGCGTTTGTTGTGAGACATAGGCGTCGGAGGAAAGATGTAAAGCATCGGAAAGAATAGAAGAGGAGTGACGGTATGCGAAATCGAGAAGTTGGAGAGGAACGCGTTCTTGGTATGCGGATACGCCGAGAGAGGAAAGAAGCATATGGATAAGACGAGCATCGCGGGGTCGTTTGGATAGGCCATTGTCTTGGAGGGATGTGAGAGGAACGCTGGGATTTGCGATGGGAGGGGAGGCAGCCGCAGAGACTGGTGCTGTTGGTTGTGAGTTGGGCGCGGAAGCGGGTTGAGTTGGGGGGGAGGATGGAGGATGTCCATTTTGACCATTTGTATGGGATACTGAGTCGCCGTTTACGTCGGCCATGTTGAAGATAGAATAGTTTCCCTTCGCTCTATTCTATGTGTTGTGTGGATGAACTCTTCTTAAGTTGATCGCAAATTTGAATTTATTAAAATGTAGATTGCGGATGAGTGAATCTCTGTCGTTAAATTTGGTTTGTATACCGTATGCGACTCAAGAAATCATCTTAGTCTGAGCATCGTAGCTTGAAAAGTAACTACCGATAAATCCAGGATATTATATAATCATGTATCTACACGACCTAGAGCTCAAATATCTGTGACACCAGTGGATAACATTCAATCGTAATACAGAATACAGGTACAATCAATTGCAGCTGCATTTCCGATAAAGCACAGACCATACCTTAAATTTAATCATTCACCAAGTTGACCAGATTCATGCCCCTCCATTACATAACCAATTATGTCTATATAGGTCGAACTTTTTTGGTTGACTCACTTCACTCCAGTCATCACTGGAACCTTTATTGGATTTTTTTTTTAAAAAAAATTAGGATACCGGTATTCGAAATGGATACTACAACATCACTTCCTTTTCTTCCTTGTGTTGACCTCGGTAATGGTCCTGCAGAATCGAAAGTAGGACTTACAAGAAATCAACTATCATACCTGGGATGCGTTTATTTCAAGGCGAACAACGACGATGTCGATATCCTCCTCGGATTTTTGCAGAGGCATGTTGGCATTGATACTTATGTCGATGTATCTGCCATTAAATCAACAGATGATATCGTAACAATTTTAGATGCTGGAGCCCGCACAGTGTTTGTGAAGCCATCTCAACTTACACACTTGGAGAAGCATACCGATCGTGTTCTTCCAACCATACCACAACCGCAGACAGATGTCGAATTTCCCAATGGAGGATTACTTACTTTTGTCGATGAGGCCTACACTCGATCCCTATTGGAAGAATTCAAGACGAAAAACACATCTCCGATATTCCTTCTACCAACTCCTGAAAGCGATTTCGAGTTACTCGTTAAAGTTGCGAGAGAATTCTCTGCGATCCCGATCATCCCTGCAACACACCTTAGCATCGAAGGGGTTGGAGAGGGTCAAGTCTCTCTTCCAAAATTGGTTGCGGATTCATGGACTTCGGATAGGGCAGACAAATTGATTCCTACTGTGGTCACAGATGAAAGAGGATTGGCTTTGGGGCTTGTATACAGCAGTGAAGAGAGCTTGAAGGAGTCATTGAAAACTGGCACTGGGGTATATCAAAGCAGAAAGCGTGGGTTGTGGTACAAAGGGGCAACATCTGGAGATACACAAGAACTCGTTAGAGTATCTTTGGACTGCGATCAAGACTGTTTGAAATTTGTTGTCAAGCAACAAGGACGAGGTTTCTGCCACCTACCACAATCCACCTGTTTTGGTGAATACAAGGGAATTTCCAAGCTTGAGAAGACCCTTATCTCGAGGAAGACTTCGGCACCTGAGGGATCCTATACAGCACGTCTCTTTTCGGATGAAAAATTGTTGCGGGCTAAGATTATGGAAGAAGCAGAAGAACTTTGTGATGCTAAGGAAAAGAAAGATATTGCTTTCGAGGCAGCAGATCTCATTTATTTTGCTTTAACCAAGGCCGTTTCTGCCGGAGTTACCCTTGCAGACATCGAACGTAATCTTGATGCTAAGAGTGTGAAGGTCAAGCGAAGACAAGGGGATGCTAAGGGACAATGGGCCGCAAAGGAAGGAATCACCAATGGATCTACCGCCAAGTCCGAAAGCATCAAGGAGGTCGTCAAGGAAGCTGCTTCCATGCCAAAATCCACAGAAGACAAGGCTAGCCTCAAAAATGGACGCATCACTATGAGACGATACAATGCTGCAACAACATCAGAGGCCGATCTCAAGGATGTCTTGCAAAGACCTTCTCAAAAATCTACTGATATGATTATGGGCATTGTAAATCCCATCATCAAGGGTGTACGAGAGGGTGGTGATAAAGCATTGCTTGGATACACCCACAAGTTTGAAAAGGCAACATCACTTACCTCTCCTGTCCTCAAAGCTCCTTTTCCACAAGCACTTATGGACCTTCCAGCAGAGACTATTGAAGCGATCGACATTTCTTTCGAAAATATTCGCAAATTCCACGCGGCACAAAAAGAGGACCCATTGCAAGTTGAGACTATGCCAGGCATAATGTGCAGCAGATTTTCAAGACCCATTGAGCGTGTTGGACTGTACATTCCAGGAGGTACTGCTGTGCTTCCAAGTACAGCTCTTATGCTGGGTGTCCCAGCTATGGTTGCGGGCTGTAAAAAGATCGTACTCGCATCGCCTCCTCGAGCTGATGGTAGAATTACTCCCGAGATCGTTTATGTTGCCCATAAAGTCGGTGCTGAGAGTATCGTTTTGGCTGGTGGTGCTCAAGCTGTCGCTGCCATGGCATACGGCACTGAAAGCGTCACCAAAGTCGATAAAATCCTTGGTCCAGGTAATCAATTTGTTACGGCGGCAAAGATGTACGTCAGCAATGATACCAATGCTGGTGTAAGTATTGATATGCCAGCTGGGCCATCTGAGGTACTCGTCATTGCTGACAAGGATGCGAACCCGGCATTTGTTGCATCGGACTTGCTATCGCAGGCAGAGCATGGCGTTGACAGTCAGGTAATTCTGATTGCCATCGATCTTTCCGAGAAAGAATTACAGGCCATCGAAGACGAACTCCATGAACAAGCTATGGCTCTGCCAAGAGTTGACATCGTTCGTGGTGCTATTGAGCACTCGATAACTCTCGTTGTTAAAGACATTGAGGAGGCAATGAAACTCAGCAATGAGTATGCCCCAGAGCATCTTATATTGCAACTCAAGGATGCTGCAAGTGTTGTAGAATTGGTCGAAAATGCGGGTAGTGTTTTCATTGGTGAATGGACGCCAGAGAGTGTTGGCGATTATTCTGCTGGTGTCAACCATTCCTTACGTAAGTTTTTCACTCACATTGTTCTCTAACATAATTGTGCTGATCATTCAAATAGCTACGTATGGATTTGCCAAGCAATACTCTGGTGTAAACCTTGGATCGTATCTAAAGCACATCACCAGTTCACAACTAACAGCTCAGGGTCTGAGAAATGTTGGTGGAGCTGTGATGCAATTAGCGAAGGTTGAGGAATTGGAAGCTCATAGAAGAGCCGTTGGAATAAGACTGAAGTATATGGATGAAAAGAATCTATAATGCTATGTATTTATTAGGTGATTGAATTCAAAAGTTTTCGTCCTGCATTCTCGCTTCGCTAGCCAATTCACTGCCGTACATAACTTGCAACTACAATCTACTGCCTTAAATATTCCTCCACCGACCACAAGATTTGTCCCAAATACACAAACAACACAAATTTCATCAGTATTCACCTTCATTCTGGTAACTATCTGAACCATACCAGAACAAAACATCAACATCGACATCAGAATGGTAAAGAAGCGCGACATCGCGATTGTAACACAGCACACCTCGGACCCCATCATTAATTCAACCACAACGTCTAAAGAAGTTACAGCAAACGCCACTACAGTTACTTCCTCGACCATGAATGAGGAGGAGGTGGATTTAAATGGTGTTAGTCCGCCGCGTTGCACGGGTAGCGGACGGGAGGCTAAGCTGGATTATGGTCGAATGTCGATGATTTCTAACTTGATGAGTCATTTTTTCTCTGGGGGTGGAGGAGGAGGTAGGGGAGGAGAGGTGGAGGTGGGTTTTGGTGGTGGTCGTCCATGTCGCACGAACCCTCAGATAGACAGTCGTCGAATACTAGCATCTTATGAGGATAGGGAGGAAGAGATTAAGGAAGAGATAGAGGACTTCTATGGCGCTAGTCCACTACGACGCGCGAGTGGTCAGGGGAAGTTTGATCCGAATGGCTATGAAGCTTCGACAGCTTCGAGCACATCCAATGGAGTGACTCTGCAAATCACCCCGGCTGATTCATCGGCTGATGATATGGAAGGAGATCTCATAGATCTATATGAAGACAGTCCTCCGCACCACATCGCTGATAATTCCATCTCTAACATGGGCATTAATCAGACACCAAAGATCTCATTCCTCAAACAGAACACTCCCGCACAATCGAGAGCTTTGCCTCCTCCTAATCAATCCCATCAAACTCCGCCTCCGTCTATGATATATACGCCCAAACCTACCGTCCCCAAGCACGAAATCTTCTTCCATAATCTTCCACCAAAGGATGCTTCCGTCATTCAAGTCCGCGTCTGGATCGCAAGTTGGTTTTCCGGTCGTGATATCTCATTTGAAGTCCCGTGGGAAGGCGTCCATATCGGTATTCAACAATACATCGACTGTATTTCCTGGAGTGGAGATGACTTGCATAATTCTTGGCCTAGTAGTCTGGAGAATGATTTGAGAGGATGGATGCTAGGTGGCTATGCAAGACCAATTGTGAGGGATATTGAGAAGGCTATTAATATGGAGAGGGATAAGAAGTGGGAGGCTTTTGGGACAAGACTCGCGGATTTTCTTTGGGGTGCTGTATTTATGGCGGTAGTGGGATTTGTTTTGTTGAATGTTATGCCATGTCCGTGTGGGAGGTATCAATGGTTTTCGACGGTTATGATGGGTTGAGTAACTTGTGCTTTGGTGATTTCTAGCAAGTTGTTACCGGAAGGCAAGCAGGTGGCTGTGAAGGGCCCGGCATATTCATAAAACCAGCGAATGAGAGTGTGCAATAAATAAACACTTTTTACCACGAGAACATAGCATTCTTTCTTATTTGTGAACTATGTCAATACACCAGCAGTGTATTTAAGAATCCGGACAAGTATTCCAGATCCTAGCTTTTATTGATCGAGAAGCTAGAAATCTAAGAATGGTTGATTATTCAATCTTTCATATCAATTCAAAAACCAAAATCTTTTCATTGTCGAATTGCAGTTCCGGGCTATTAGATACCACTGGTGCGAGACGTCTGCTTATTGATCGTTCCTTCCTGCTTCGATAGCTGTGGTGAAAGAGGCTAGTAGTGCCTTCCACACTGGTGAATCATTAGTCTGCGATCCCTCCTCTTCTATCAAGCTCCAACATACGACATCAAATCGGATTACCTTCATAAATACTCGATTCCGCAAAATTTGGATAAACTTTATTCTAGTGGACTGATCGTTAACATCTATTCATCATGGGGTCTAATGGTATTCTCAGGGAATTCAAGATGAGACTCGCAAATGACCAGATACTATTTCCAAAACGGCAGACGATTGCATATTTAAAACTTATTCAACATGCCTCTAAGAACGATTACAACCCCCTAAAGGCAGATGCTGCACATGAAGAAATACGAAGGTGGTTTTTGTATTACTGTCCGCAGTGCCCTATTAATGAGATACCATCTTATTGGGAACTGTACTCCATAGTCGATGAGATTAGAAAGATAAGACCAGGGGTCAAAGACGAAGTGTTTGATTCTCATGTTACTCCTCAAAAGGTGTGGTTACATATAGACACAGTAAGAAAAAGCGGGTTTGAACGTGATGGAAGATACTAACTATGCAAAGGCGACTTCCAAACCACCTGCTCTCAAGCATAATCCTACACATTTAGATACATTTTTCCTTCAATTACAAAGTGGGAACATTCCCATACCTAATACCATTGATGTACGTTAGAGCATTCCGCGTTGATAAACCTGATGAGCTCAGCCTGATTTGAAATTAGCAGTTTTGGTACAATGCCAGTATTGCGTCAGAAAGAGACAAACAGAGACTCCTTGGATGGTTCTGGAAGTATTGCCCTCAATGCGAACCGGAAAATGAACCACCATTGCAGCTTCTAATTTTTCAGATTCACAAAGCAAAAGTAAGTTTGGTCACCTTAACCGCAGACGTGCCACTGATGAATAATACAGTCACTCTTAGGAGCAAAAGCTAAGCCGGAAATCGAACTGGAAGATTCTATACCTATTTTTAATCGCTTTTCAATGTTCATCCAACAGGGCAGAATTCCACTTTCTAGTCTTCCGTCTTGGTATTACCCCAGACCCAGAGAGATCAAAGATCTCACATGGCAACAAGCAGAAGAACTCTTACTATGGTGTCAAAAGTATACACCAAATTTATCCCTCGCTGCAACGCCGGTATATCCAAAAGACCTAAGTGAAGCCATTGGATTTGGTATAGAGCATGTGATAATTGCCCTTGAACGCATTAGGAAGCGTTTGACGACAGCCCTCTATGAAAATGCCAAGATACCCATCATTTCCGATGACAAATATTATCCAGACATGTCAGAGGAAGGACTCGAGTATATCCGACACAACACCATGAACACTAAAGCTAGTCCGATCCGTAAAGAGTGGCACGCTCAATGGTCGGAAAGGATACCTTTTACTGACCTGAACAATATCCATACCGAAAAAGAGCTCTACTGCACGGGAGACAAAGACCCTGAAGCGCCTTCTTATATTAAATATGCGGCGCGTAAGTTGTACTCCAAGAAGAAAAAATCCAAATCTATGGTTACAACAAAAGATACATGCCATTCGGAAGTGTGCATCTGGGCAGATGTTGAAGAATCCTGGAAACGAATTCAAAGTGAGCAGACTAGCTACAATGATGAGATTGAATATTCCAAGTTTTGTTTCGATGATACTGAATTGGGAAAAATAAAAACGGAATGGATTGAAATAGGGTGGTATGGAATGGTTGATTGCCCAAGTTTTGATATTAGTATTCAAAAAGATGAAGTTCTTGATTTTGCAAGAGGGATAATAGTGATTGATGAGTTTTCCTGGTAATTGATGTGATCAGTTGGGATTTTAGTATTTCTTATTATTGCAATAGCCATCTCATATATAGGAATTTTCCCAAAATTCATCACTGGAGACTGATCGTGCATTGCTGTTGCATCTATTGACTCCTAGCAGGACGAGGCAGGCGATGTGCGAGATATACTTCTACAGAAATTAAAACTGTGATAGAATCAATGGAAGCCTGGACTCGATCCTATTTGTGTAGAACTATTGTTATGCGTATAGATGAATAATTCGTTCTGGGCGAAGAAAATTCGCCATGATTAGATTGTGTCTGCATTATCGTCAGATTGTTCAACCAGATTTTACACTCTCAAGAACCTTCTCGGCATCTATTCCGTTTGAGATATCTAAATCATGCTATGAATTTAGCTAGTGAATCATTAGACGATGTCTTATCTATCGGATTGCCGCAGTACTATTAACATGCACAATATTAGCTGGGTTCTTTTCAACATTGCATACCTAGGTACCTTACATCCTCAGCTAAAGCATCCATGAATATGGTATTATTGATACCTTTGCCTTCATATCCATATTCCTAATATGCAGGGAAAATATATATGACGGGCCTATTTCTATTTTTATTAATGCCGCTTGTAAGATTAGAATAGTTGCGCATGGTGTAGTACTGGTGGTTGAGGTATAGATAAATAGTTGCAGCCCTAAAGGACCTTAAAATACTTTCTATATAGACTTCCGAATCCGTTTTGGAAGGATCCTAAATTTATATAGAAAGAATATTATATATATATATATATATTTGTTAAACAAAAATCAAAAAACTAAATTCTCAATATTTGAAGAACAATATATATGGAAAAATTATATATTCCGAATTATAATTACAATTTATATAATCGATAATTAATCATTTATTTATTATTAATTTTATTCATTTTTTAAATACTTTTTTTACTCAAATCATTTATTTTATCATTATATTACGAAAATTATATTTATAATCTCAAGTCGTAGTGCTTGCCCCCCCGAGTTTAGCAGCCGCCCCATCAGGCAATGTGCGTACACGAGCCAGCCGCCGCTTTCAACATCTATAAGAATCTCGTGTTCCCCTCTTTTCAATCATCATCCGCTTCAATTCCTTTCCAACACTCATTCGCTCGGTCATTCAGTCTCGGCAGACTTCGTCGACTCCTTGTCATACAGACTCATTTCAATTGCCCTCTCCATCGGCCTTGCTGCAGCTGAAAACCTTGATGGTATTATCTATTCGAAGGTCGAATCCTCGATGGACTATTCTGGGCTCGATACTTTTGATTATTGTGATGATATTCATTGCCTTGAATTGTGCTGTATTGGTCGATATATGAATATGAAGTCAGGTCAGTTTCCTACCCTTACCATCCTGTCATTATAATAATCATTTCAGTAGCTCCACAGTTTTAAAGCTTTTCACGATTTGGTCAATTGAAAAAATGCTTTACGATGATGAGGTTGGTTGGTATACAACTGTGTTGTGAATGGATTTTGTGTCGAGGGAAGGATCTTGGTAAGTTCCTTGTATTATAAGATATTGATATATATTAGATACTTTAACTTAGGTTGATTTGTGATGAGAAGGATCGATTTCTACTAATATGATTATGATGGATTGCAGATAAAACGATTGTTGAATATTTCAAAAACCAAATATAAGATATCAATAGTTTGAGAGGATTAGTTTATAAATAGAAAGGGTTACATAGGCGATTACAAATAAACAGATCAGGTAATTTCAGAAAGAGTTGTATCCAGGATTATAGCGATATTGGAAAAATGGATCTCGTATCCCGAATTCGCGAGAATATATTGCTTCTGGTCAGACAATACGTGTTGTCGTCGGAGCGGGTACACGATTGTCTGCAGTTGTACAGTTTCATTTCTACAAAAGGAAGGTTCTCCAGCCCAAGCCTGCATGTATGAGTGCTGATAGAGAAACCTGGAATGTGTCATTTACGGGTTCCCCGAAAATCGAGGAATATTGCGGAGATCAATCAATTTTGTGATAAAAAATGGAATGATATAATAATTGTGGATAAATATATTCTGAGATAAAAGTATAGGATTGGTAATCTCAATTTTGTAATTACAAAGATTATTTTGTGGATGTATCGAAGTTAAAATATTCTTAATAATAAAAGTATTAAAAGAAAAGAAACAATAATATAATAATGATTTAATAATAAATCACAAAATATATAATTAGGTTTAGTAATAATAATATGAAAAATATATTTAAATCCTTCGATATTTTCTTTATTTAGTTATAATCTAATTGTATTAATATAATAAAGTATTTTATAATTAATCATTTTTGTATATTCAAGATAGTCATTTTTAATTCTATTTTATATAATTATATACCAATTGCTCTATACTTCAAAAACAAAATAATTTATAAACTTATATAAAAACAATCTAATACTTTCAATAAAATTGTTATTAATGATAATGAAAATTACAAATCAAAAGTTTAAAATAGATATTAATTTTGAAAGATTTGGTTTTCAATAATTATAATTGATTTATAAAAATCTAAATAGATATCGATTTTATCTATAATAATAATAACGATTTAGAATTTTCTATAATATATTATATTGCAAAAAACATTATACTAAAGAATTTAATTCTAGAAAATATAATTCGAAAAAATAAAATAATTTTAAATAAAAAAACAATAGCTTTCTATTATTAAAAAAATCTTTTCATATCAAGAAATACTAATAAAAAAACTTTAGAATAATTAAAGTATTTAAAATATATATAATAGCTTTTGATTTATTGTTTTTAATAATAAAAACTCTTTAAATAATTAATATCTTTTTAATAATATAAAATTCATAAATCATTATAAATCTTCAAATATTATATTCGAATTTATATAATATTATTGATACTACGATTATATAATATTATTCGTACTACGATCGAAATCATCGATACAGGGGTATTCAAATAAAGAAACCCAATTAGTCGAATACTAGAGGTATTCAAATAAAGAATCTTTATAATATTAATCAAGATAATTGAAATAATGAATCTTTATTCAAATCAACGAATGAGAATGAGATATTGATATATGAAAGAATTCGGAAAAGGTATATAGGAAGATTATACTCTTAATATTGAAGAAAAAGAATCTGTATTAAATATTATTCAGTATTATTAACTGTATATAATACAATATCATTATAAGACTTTATTATTACTATTATAATCTTATACTTGCTTATTTCATTATAATCTCCTATAATATCGAAAATAAAGAATTTGAGAAAAACAATAATATCTATTTATTGTAGGACAACTTGAATTATTTATTTATTCAAAACTAATCTCATTTTTATTATTTCTTTCTTCGATTTTAATAACTTCAATTTTGAAACCTTTATATTCCTAAAACTATTTTTATCTTGGAATATCTTTTTCGGATATATTGGTTTTGTTGTATTTAATAATTATTCGAATTTTAAATATTCGTTGCCTTTTTTTTTCCTAAAGCAATATATATATCGATACCTTATATTGATAATTTTAATAAAATCGAAACGATACAAAAAGAAGTAAAAGAATTCGAAGAATATTAGGATACCGAAAAAGATTTCAGTTTAGAAGTTATAATTGAAATTATATAAAATACCTGTTTAGAAGAAGAAAAGTATTTAAAACTAAATGTTTAGATTCTATTTTTATTTTAAATGTTATATAGGATATAAGATTTCTTGATTTAATTAAATTTATAGGAAAAGAAATATTCATTTTTCCCTATAACTTTTTGAAAAATGATTATATTTATTAATCAAAAGTATTCATTGATTTTGGAATAAATGGATTTGCTTTTATTAATACTATACTCCTTATTTGTTTATTTCTTATATTTAAATTAAGAATTATATTATTTAAAACTTCAATTGAAATTAAAGAGTATAATAATATATAAGATTATATTATTATCTATTTCATATTCTTTAATTTAATGATCAATAATTGTAAACAATCTTTTGTCTCTTTTTTTATTATTGAATTAGAGAGTTATAATGTTATTTTAGATAGATTTTGGTTATCAGAAATTCGAGTGAAATTCGATTGCTTTAATCAATATTTCGAATGGTTTAAAGAGAGATTTTATATTATCTTCTATTCGAATAATCTCTTTGTTATTTAATTATTTTTTCACAAATAGAAAATCGATTGATTAGTTTAATAAAATGCTAATCGATAAAATGATCAGTTTAAAGAATATTGTGAGAATCACAGCAAAGAATCGGTTAATATTCGAATAACAATAGGTTTGGATTTAGAATCAAGACTTTTCATTACTTTCTTTCTAATGGTATTGAAGAATTCCCCTCTATATAAGTGAAAACTCTTCAAACTAGCGTACAATTCGGCCCGCTTTCGGCTAGCCCTAGTTTCGTAGTTGAGGTTCGTAACAGAGCCTTCCCTTCCGAAGCTTTCGTCCTCGAAAGCTACTAATGTTGAAGTGAAACCATTTAACTTGAAATATCCAATCGAAACTAATATCATTCGATGTTGTATTGTATGCCTTTTCGTGAAACCATTGTAGATCCATCGATATTGTGGTGTATGCCCTTTCGTAGAACCATCGATATTGTGGTGTATGCCTTTTCGTAAAACCATTGTATTGTGTTGTATGCTTTTTCGTAGAATCATCGTAGATCCATCGAAATCCTTTCAATTCTTCTAATTCCTCTATTCCTAACTCTATAATAATCGGCTAAGCTGAAACTTCAATGGAGAATTTCATATAACGATTAAATCTATAATAATTCTTTTAATAATGAAATTATAATGCTTATATCTTCATTTTATAAAGTTCAGTATTTTCATTTCTTTGAAAACTTCTTTAATATCATTTAAAAATCCTTATATATATATTCATTTTCGATTCACTTTCAATTCGATTTTGGTACGATTTCGATACAATTTCGATACAACTTCGATAGGCATGTTTTCGATTCGGTATGCTTTCGATTCGGATTCGGTATGTTTTCGATTTGGTATGCTTTCGATTTGGTATGCTTTCGATTTGGTATGCTTTCGATTTGGTATGCTTTCGATTTGGTATGCTTTCGATTTGGTATGCTTTCGATTTGGTATGCTTTCGATTCGGATTCGGTATACTTTCGATTCGGTATGCTTTTTAATATGATGAGTAGGGGATATTGATGCCTTCTTTTTTTGGATCGATATCCTTATCGATTTTAATGATCCTGTAGATTCGGTAAATAATAAAAAAAGGGGGTTTTAACTTGCTTTTTCTTTTAAAATTTAAAACACAAAATATATTATATCTATCAATACATCGATTCAAATTTGTATCAAAAAATGATGATTCCAATATAAATACTATTTTGTTTTCAACCAATATATTAGCTTTCCAATATAGATCCGATTATTTATAACCAGTTTTCACCAATGATCCTCTAGAATCATACAAGGGCTAGCTTCACCCCTCCTTTTGGAAGAGGCCTAGCATTCCGTCAAAGGGAAAAGGCTTCAAACATTTCACCAGAATCCTATTTTTGAAAACAGAAATACAGCTAATATTATATATAAATTCGTTTATTATACTCTTTAAAAGTAATACCATTATATTCCTTAACGATAGTATCAAAAACTTTATCATTATCATTTATAAATCCGCTTATTGTATTCCTCAAAAATAGTACCAAAAGCTTTATTATCATCATTTCAATTTTAATATCTTCAACTTCAATATCTTCAATTTTAATATCTTCAATTTTTCTAACAACTTTTATATTCAAATTCTTCACTTTTTCGATGGGATTTCGAAGATTTTTTATATACTTTCGTTTTTTTATCTTTTTGTTTAAATGATTTGTATAATTTAAAAATTCGCTTTCGAATTTCGTAAAATAAAATAGAGTTCGGTTCGTATATCATATTTATATCTTTCGAATATATCTTTTCAATTTCTTCTTCTTGTTTTTCTTGATTTTCTTGATTCGAAGGTTTTTTGTAGTATTTTGGTAGATTTTTCGATAATATTCCGAAGAGTTTTCGAAGGTTTGTTTTAAGATTAAATTCGTATATGTTTTAAAAGTAAATTTCGAAGGGTTTTCGAAGATTCGTTTTGAGATCAAATTCGTATATATTTTGAGGGTAAATTTCGAAAGGTTTTCGAAGGTTTTCGATAATATTCCGAAGGGTTTTCGAAAGCTTGTTTCGAGGCTAAATTCGTATATGTTTTGAAGGTAAATTTCGAAAGATTCAAATGAATCAAAAAAATGAGGTTATTCCTAAAATTAATCGACGAGTTACTTTCAAAAATGAATAAAAAGAATTATAAGAATTACAGTAAAGAATCAATTAATATTCGAATAACAATAAATTTGGATTTAGAATCAAAACTTTTCATTACTTTCTTTTTAATAGTATTGAAGAATTCCTCTCTATATAAATAAAAACTCTTCAAACTAGCGTACAATTCGGCCCGCTTTCGGCTAGCCCTAGTTTCGTAGTTGAGGTTCGTAACAAATATTGGAATCAAAAAGATTTATAATTAAATAGATCAATTGCAATTAATAATATATAATAAGAATTTTCAAATATAAATACAATATAGATTCTTATTGAAAAAGAAAAAGTCTTGATTTCTTTCAAATTCAATTTATCTTTTTTTTAATTAATTATATTATTATTATAAATCTATAAATGCCTCCCCTATATATCACCCGAAATCTTCGATCTATATATATTTAAACCCAATAAATTCTAATTAGAATATAAAAGAAATGAATAAACTGAATTCTTTATTATTATTTTGAAAGAATTCGATAATATAATAGATTCTCAATAAAACGAATGATATATAGAAAAGAAAGTATTGATTACTTTAACTAAATTTAAGAATATAAAAGTTTGAAAGAAATTCGATTAAGTATTAATTGAAATCGATTCAGAACCCAAAATATTATTTGAATATCGATAATATTATTGAATCTTTTTCAAATATAAATCAAATATTTTGTCTTTTAATTGATTTTATAATTATAAAATTATATTGAAAAATAAAGGAGAATAAGTTTTATATTATAATCCATTTTATAAGATATCCTTAGAACAACTGGAAATCGTTAAAGAATATATTATGGATAATTTTAGTAAAGGTTTTATTGAATTTAATCAAACCCTTTATATTGTATTTATCCTATTCGTTAAGAAATCCAATAGTAATTTGAGATTCTGTATAAACTTCAGATTATTGAATTCCTTGATACATAAAGATCAATATCCTTTCCTTTTGATCAACAAAATGCTTTCTCGGCTTTTCAATATTAAGATCTTTATCAAATTCGATATTCGTTAAGTTTTCTATTGTATAAGAATGGATCCTGTTTTGGAAGAGTATATTATTTTTCGAATTTGATATAGATTATACAAATATAAGATTGTATTATTCGGATTAATGAATAATTCTATAATCTATTAATGTTATATAAATGATATTCTATTCGATTATTTAAATGTTTTTTGTATAGTATATTTCGATGATATTCTAATCTATTCTGAAAACAAAGAAGAATATCAAATTTATATTAAATTAATTCTCAAATGATTAGAAATTATTAATTTATAAATGGATCTCAAGAAATGCGAATTCAATATTATATACATCAAATATTTAGGCTTTATTATTTTTATTAAAGGAGTAAAGGTAAACTCTGAAAAGATTGAGGTAATTAAAAATTGGACTTTTCCGATAATAATGAAAGGGATCCAATCATTTTTCGGTTTTTGTAATTTTTATCGATGGTTTATTAAAAACTATAGTATAATAACGAAATCTTTTAATGAATTCATTAAAGTAAATATTAAATTTGTATTCGACAAAGTATGCTAAAATATATTCAATATCTTGAAGAAAAAGCTTATCTCTGTTCTGTTTTTATAATATTATAATCACCGACTTTTTTATATATTCGAAATAGATATATTCGATAAAATAGTTGCTAATATATTATTATAATAGTATAACGAAGATTGATTTCCTATAATTTATTTCTCCAAAATTATAATTGTTGCTAAACTAAACTACAAAGTTTATAATAAGGAAATACTATTAATCATTCGATTTCTTAATTATTGAAAAACAGAATTCATCAATTTATTATATAAAATCAAGGTTTATATTAATTATAAGACCCTCAAATATTTTGTAATTGTTAGAATTCTCGGTATCCAACAAATTCGTTAGACAAAAGTTCTAATTAATTATAACTTCATTATTATATATTACCTTAAAAAAGATAACCCTTTCATTAATACCTTAATTTATCAGATCGATAAATTGAACTTTCAGAATTATATCAAAAAGAAGAATCGTCTTCAATAACTTATTAAAAATAACTAAATTGATACTGAAATCATAAAAAAAGCTTTACAAAAGTATTATTTAGATGAAACAGCAATTATTAGTATCGATTTGAATGAAATCACTCCTTGATTTGATTTAATTAATTATATTATCGAAACAAATAAAATTATAAATAATTTATTAATATTTAAAATATAAGCTATTCAAGGTTATAAATATATATTATTTCAAAATGATCTTTTGCTTTATAATAACCGCTTAATAATACCTGATATCGATAATCTTCGAATTTATCTGATTTATGAAACCTATAATTCCGTTTCCATTGTTCATTTTGATATAAACAAAACCTATCTTTTATTATTTCAATAATATTTGTGAGAATCACAGCAAAGAATCGATTAATTTCGAATAACAATAGGTTTAGAATCAAGACTTTTCATTACTTTTTCTAAATGGTATTGAAGAATTCCCCTCTATATAGGTGAAAACTCTTCAAACTAGCGTACAATTCGGCCCGCTTTCGGCTAGCCTTAGTTTCGTAGTTGAGGTTCGTAACAATATTATTGATCCAGAATATACAATATCGTAACCAAATATATATACAATTGTTATACTTACAAATATAATTCTGTTCTACACAATTATACCCCTAATTTATTATATTCATTTTCGATTCCTAATCGAATATAATAATATATTATTATAAATTATTACAACTTTAATAAAGATAAATATAAATATAATAATATTTTAATTATTATTGATCAATTGATAAAGCAAATTATCTCTATATCTTATTACAAATCAATCGATATTCGAATTTAAATACAATTATATCTCTATTATATATATTAATATTATAATCCCTCTGATATTATAATATCGAATTACAGCCCTCAATTTATATCACAATTCTAAAAGGAATTCAGTTAAATCCTAAAAACCAATCTCAAATTATTTATTACTTATCATTTCCAAATCAATAATCAAATTGAGATTTATAATTAATATCTTCAATAACAATTAAAATTGTTTATTAATTATTATCAAAACGATTAATTAGAATTCCTATTTATAATAAATTATATACAATTTATTCTTCTATATAACTCTTTAAAAAAGCTTATACTCTACAAAACCCTATACAGGTATATATCGAAATATATATAGAAATAAAAGGAAAACATTAATAAATCAATAAACAATATAAATATATATAATATCTATATATATATAAAATACAATAAATTAATTTTCGTATAAACGAAAGAAGGTTTATTATATATTCAAACTAAAATATCGAAATTTATAAATACTTATCAATATAAAATCGATTTTGATATCGAAGATTATATATAATTTAATATAAAAAGTTATCTTATTCAAAGATCATCCAAAAAACTGGACTTTTCAATTCAAGGAAGATTCAAAATCATTGATCGATTTAGTGTGACGCACAAGAGCCGTAGTAGAGCTGAATAAACAGGGTCAATTATGTTCTTTAGAATCTACAATTGAAGAATTATGGCTTGTAAGGAGCAACTAGATATATATATACAAATACCTATTCGTAAGCTGTGAAGTTATGCACATGTATTATTAAGGTCACCATTTTACTATACTAAATTATATAAATCGTAATATATATATATGGACAATCAATTCATCAATAAACATAAAAGATAAAAGGTATCATATGATTAGCCTTCTATGATTTACGATTTGTGATATTACCCCCCCCTTCGGAAAAGCTTGCCCTCGAACGTTTCACTCCTTTATTCCATTGCTATTTCATCGGAAATCAGGTTTTGTGAAGGTTCATGAGCTTTAAATCAATTAGATTGATCATTTTGGTTGATTTGGTCAATTTAATGGAAATTGACCAAATTGACCAAATTAATCGACCAAATTGACCAAAATGACGAATGAATTGACCAAATCGACCAAATCGTTCATCAATTGGTTAAATTAATATTGATTCGTATTCTCCTTGATTTGGGGAACCTCTGAAAGGAAAAAGTTTCAATAGAAAAGGGAAGGAGGTTGAATTATGGTATAGTGATGATGGGTGGTTAATATGGTCAATTCCGAAATCGACCAAGTTAATCGACCAAATTGACCAAATTAATCAAATCACCAAATTGAACAAAATCGATAGGGGTGATATTACATTTCGTTTTTACCATATTCAAGCTTCCTTTTGCATGATTTTTTCGAAATGATTATAGGTATATATTGCCTTCGTATTATTTTGGTGGTGGCAGTTCGTCTGTTGTATAGAGTTCGGGCCATATACGTATACGATCAAATTCCTTCGAATTTGTATAGGTTTTTGATCCTTTCACGATCGTATATACATGTACTATTATAAAATTATAATATCTAGTTTGCTGTATTGAAGAATACTTTTTTTTCCTTTGGTTTTATAAGTGAATCGTTATCTATATGATTATAATTATCCTTTCTGCTCTTATAAAACTTTATTCAATCAATTAATCGATTGGAAGGACCAGGCAATGTTGGATTGGCCAGGTGAAAATCGCGTAGGAGGTGTAATAATGTTTTAAGATCGGAAGTAGGATACCAGGTAAGATCGGTATCGTTATTAAGTTACAAGATTTTATATAATAGGGTTTTTCGTGCTTTTTTTATTGTTAGGACTTTTTCCATTTTCTATTCTGAATTATCAATTATATTAATAGACAGAGATGGTTCGAATATCTAATTAGAAAGAGGATCGTTATATACTTTATATAATCAATCTGAAGGGAAAATAGGATGAATTTTCATCGTAATTGGGAGTTCGAATTTAAAAAAGCTTTTAGATCGATTAATGATCTTGAATCTTCCTTGAATTAGGAAGTCCAGTTTTTTAAATAATCTTTGAATAGGATAACTTTTCATATTGAGTTATATATAATCTTTGATATCGAAATCGATCTTACGTTGGTGAGTATTTATGGATTTCGATATCTTGGTTTGGATATGCAATAGATCTTCTTTCGCTTGTACAAAAATTAATCTATTGCGTTCTATATATATATAGGCATTATATATATTTATATTGTCTGTTAGTTTATTAACATCTTCTTTCCATTTCTATGTATGTTTCGATATATACCTGTATAGGATTTTGTAGGATGTAAGCCCTTCTAAGGAGTCGTATGGAAGAGTAAGTTGTGCGTAATCTATTATAAATAAGAATTCTGATCAATCGTTTTGATAATAATTAACAAACAATCTTAACCGCTACTGAAAGTATTGATTATAGATCTCAATTTGATCATCGATTTGAAGATAATAAGTAATGAATAGTTTGAGATCGGTTTTTAAGATTTGGCTGAATTCCTTTCAGAATTGTGATATGAATTGAAGGTTGCGATTTGATATTATAGTATTAAAGGGATTATAATATTGATATACATAGTAGAAATATAATTGTACTTGAGTTCGAGTATCGATTGATTTATAACAAAGTATAAAGATAGTTTGCTTTATTAATCGATCAATAATGATTAAAATGTTGTTATATCCATATTTATTTTTATTAAAGTTGTAATAATCTATAATAATATATTGCTATATTCGATTAGGAATCGGAAGTGGATACAATAAATCGGGGGTACGATTGTATGAAACGGAACTGCATTTGTAGGTATAACAATTGTATATATATCTAGCTACGGTATTATGTATTCTAGATTAATAGTATTGTTGAGATAATAAAAAGTAGGTTTTGTTTATACCAGAATAAACAGTGGAAATGGAATTATAGGCTTCACGAATCAGGTAAGTTCGAAGGTTGTCGATGTTAGGCATCACCAGGTAGTCATTATAGAGCAAAAAATCATTTTGGAGTAATATATACTTGTGACCTTGAATAACTTGTATTCTAAATACTAGCAAATTATCTATAGTTTTATTTGTTTCGATAATATAGTTAACTAAATCGAATCAAGGAGCGATTTCATTCAAATCGATGCTAATAATTGCTGTTTCGTCTGAATAGTATTTTCGTAAGGCTTTTCTTATAATTTCGATATCAACTTGATTATCTTTAATAAATTACTGAAGGCGATTCTTTTTCTTGATATAGTTCTGGAAATCCAACTCATTGGTCCAATGGATTAAAGCGTTAACGAAAGGATTATCTTTTCCAAAGCGATATATAATGATGAAGTTATAATCAACTAGAACTTCTGCCTAGCGAGTTTATCAAACGTTGAGAGTCTTAATAATTATAAAATATTCGAAGGCTTTATAATCGATATAAACCTTGATTTTATATGGTGAATCAGCGAGTTCCGTTTTCCAATAGTTGAGAGATCGAATAATTGATAGTATTTCCTTATTATAAACTTTGTAGTTCAGTTCAGCGGCAATTATGGTCTTGGAGAAATAAATTACAGGAAATCAATTTTCATTATATTGTTGTGATAATACACTAACAATTATTTTATCGGATATGTTTGTTTCGAGTATATAAGGGAGTCGGTGATTATAGTGTTGTAGGAGCAAAGTAGAGATAAGCTTTTTCTTTAAGATATTGAATGTGTTTTGGTATACTTCGTCGAATACGAATTTAATGTTTGCTTTAATGAATTTGTTGAGAGGTTTCGTTATTATATTGTAGTCCTTAATGAACCGTCGATAAAAATTGTAAAAATTGAAGAATGATTGGATTTCTTTCATTATTATCGAAAAGGTCCAATTCTTAATTATCTCAATCTTTTCAGGGTTCATTTTTACTTTTTTAATAGAGATAATAAAGCCCAAGTACTTGGTATATATAACATTGAATTCACATTTCTTGAGATCCGTTTGTAGATTAATGGTTTCTAATCATTCGAGAATTAGTTTAATATAAATTTGGTATTCTTCTTCGTTTTCGGAATAGATTAGAATATTGTTGAGGTATATTATATAGAAAACATTTAGGTAATCGAATAGAACATTATTTATATAACACTAATAGATTGCAGAACTATTTGTTAATCCGAATAATACGACTTTGTATTTGTATAATCCATATCGGATTCGGAAGATAGTATACTCTTCCGAAGCAGGATCCATTTTTATATGATAGAAAGTTTAACGAATATCAAATTTGGTAAAAATCTTAACACCGAAAAGCCAAGAAAGCGTTTCGTCGATTAAAGGGAAGGGATATCGATCCTTACGTGTCAAGGAATTCAATAATCTGAAGTTTATACAGAATCTCAAACTATTATTGGGTTTCTTGACGAATAGGATGGGTACAGTATAAGGAACTTGATTGGATTTAATGAAACCTTTGCTGAGGTTATTTGTAATATATTCTTTGACGATTTCTAGTTGTTCTAGGGATATCTTGTAAAACGGGTTGTATTGCAAGACTTGTTCTCCTTTACCTTTCAATATGATTTTATGATTATAAGATCGGTTAGAAGGCAAAATATTTGATTCATACTTGGAAAAGACTCGATGATATTATCGATATTCAAATAGTATTTCAGATTCTGAATCGATTTCGGTCAATATTCGATCAAATTTCTTTCGAACTTTTGTATTCTTGAATTCGATCAGGGCAACCAGCATTCTCTCTTCCGTATATCATTCGTTCTATCGGAAGTCTATCATATCATCGAGTTCTTTCAGAGTAATAGTAAAGAATTCAGTTTATTTATCTCTTTTATATTCTAATTGGAATTTATCGGGTTTGAATGCATATAGATCGAGAACTTCGGGCGATATACAGGGGAAGCATTCGTAGATCTATAATAATGATATAATTGGTTAGGAAAGAGATAGATTAAACTTGAAAGGAATCGGGATTTCTTCTTTTTCAATAAAAATCTGTATTGTATTCATACTTGAAGGTTCTTATTGTATATTACCAATTGCGATTGATCTGTTCAATTATGAATCTTTTCGATTCTAATATTCTTTGAGTTGATTATTTTATCGATCAATATTTTGTTGGATTAATCAATCGATCTTCTGTTTGCGAAAGGATGATTAGGTAATAAGGAGATTATTCGAATAGGAAATGGTATGGGGTCTTTCTTTAGATCATTCAAAATGTCTATTAAAGCAATCAAACTTTGCTCGAATCTCTGATAACCAAAGTCTATCTAAAATAATATTATAACTCTCTAATTCAGTAATAAGGAAAAGGACAAAAGATTGTTCACAATCATCGACCATTAAATTAAAGAATGTAAAATGAATAATAATATGGTTTTGTATACTATTATACTCTTTAATTTCAATTGAAACTTTAAGTAATATAATTCTGGATTTAAATATAGAAAATAAATAAGTAAGGAGTATGGTATTAATAAAAGCGAATCCATTTGCTCCAGAATTAATAAATGCTTTTGATCGATAAGTGTAATCATTTTTCGAAAGGTTGTAGGGGAGGGTAAATATTTCTCTTTTTATAAGTTTGATTAGATCAAGAAATCTTATATCCTGTATAGCGTTTAGAATGGAAACAGAATCTAAACGTTTGATTTTAAATGCTTTTCTTCTTCTAAATAGGCATTCTGTATAACTTCAATTATAATTTCTAAACTGAAATCTTCTTCGGCATCTTGATATTCTTCGAATTCTTTTGTTTCTTCTTGTACTGTTTCAATTTCATTGAGGTTATCGATATAAGGTGTCGATGTATATACTGTTTTAGAAAAGGGAGAGGATGACAAACGTTTGAAGTTCGAATAGTTATTGGATGTAGTGGGGCCGATGTATCCGGAAGGGGTATTCCAGGATGGAAATGGTTTCGGGAATATAGAGGTTCCAAAATTGGAATAGTTAGAACTCCGAAAGGGTTGCAAGGGGTTTGTAATAGTTGTTGGTTTGCAAATAGTTATAGGGGTTTCTCGATTAATGCAGTATCGGTTTCGTTTTTATAATAAAATTTCGTTTTGATTTACTTTAGTAAATATATTTGCAAATTCTTTTATAATCTTATAATCCTTAATGAGTATTGCTACCATTCGCGAAAGAAAATCAGAAATCTTTTATTCGAAATCCCTGAATAGGATTTTATTGTTGGTAATCTCTGTTTAGATAGCAAATAATCTGAACTTCTTATATTATTTTAGGAAGTTGTTATGTTGAATTGTATTAGGTATGATCTATATTTCGTATTGAGAACGAGCATTATCGACTTTGGCCGGGTTCCAATAGATCACTGCAAGTTGTTCAATCAATTCGAGTACCATGAATCAAGGCATTCGTATATAAAGAGTATGACAATGTATTTATACTTTTGATTCGATTTGATCGATTATATATACGCGGTGTTGTATTTCACTTTTAAATGATATAATATACAATTCGAGTTGTTCTATAACCAATAATTATTATAAACTAATTTTAGGTTCAATATCATTGCTAAATTTAGTAGTAAGATTTGTAGGTTTTGGTATATATACATCTTACTGCGAATTGTGATTAATACAGAAATGCGATCTTGATCGATTAAATCGGCTTTTTGAATAAAAGAATCCTTGATTATTAAATGGATCGTCATTTCCTGAAAGGGAAAGAGAATCCTCGGAGGGTTCCGGGTGATCAGATCGTTTGATCGAAGTTTTCTTTCTCTGATTTCGGGATCTTCGAGTTTGTTTGGATAAAGGTCCTTGAATTTCGATTAAAAGAATAAAAGGAGTTCCAGGTATTGCTATTAATTTAAATACCTATATAAATATCACTTAGGGTTCAAAAAAAGATTGTACTATTGTAGAACTCATCGTCATTATAACTTTCAATTATCGATTCTCCTTTTTCAAACTTATAATCATTGTATAGAGATCTTATAATTATAATAATAATTCGGAAGAAGCAATTGAATTGCTGGAAGCATTGGCTTTATATATTGGAATCTTCTCTTTATCAGTTTTCTTTCTTTCAATGGTAATATTATCCAATCCTATATTCATATTTTCTTCGAAGGGTTGTTGAAATAATTAAGGAGAAAAAAAGAATTCCTCAGAATATACTTTCAAAAATTCAGAATATATAAAAAAAGAAGTTCGTTGCATTATAAAAGTAATAATACACTTCTAAAAATGTTTATATCTTCGTCGATTAGATCGAAATAAATCTTCTTTTTCTGAATATAATATTTGTAAAAGTTCATCTAAAAAGGTATTATTAAAATAAAGTATTATTTGGAAAGCCATCAGATAACCGGACACTTGTAAATAAATTGTAGATAATATAACATACAAAAGCTATAGTAGAACTGAATAAACAAGGTCAATTATATTCTTTAGAATCTACAATTGAAGAATTATAACTCATAAAGAACGATTAGATATATATATACAAATATCCATTCGTAAACTACAGGGTTGTGTGTATGTATTATTAGAGTCACCATTTTACTATACTAAATCGTATGAATTGTAATATATATACACGAACAATCAGTTTATCAATGGACGTGGGAGATAAGAGGTATCACATGGTTAGCCTCCTGTGGTTCACGATTCGTGACATTTAGAAGCTCTTTCAAACTCGAACTTTTGATTACAATGAAAATTCATTCTGTTTTCCTTCCAAATCGATTATACAAAGTATATAACGATTCTCTTTCTGATCAGATATTCGAATTATCTCTGCCTATTAATATAACTAATAATTCGGAATAGAAAATGAAGAAAATTCTAATAATAAAGAAAACATAAAAAACTCTACTATATAAAATTTTATAACTTAATAACAATACTGATCTTATCTGATATTCTATTTCCGATCTTAAAACATTATTATACCTCCTATACGATTTTCATCTAATCAATTCAATATTACCTAATCCTCCCAATCAACTAATTAATTAAATAAAACTTTATAAAAACGAAAAAAATAATTATAATCATATAAATAATAATTCATCTATAAAACTAAAAGAAAGAAAAGTATTCTTCAATTCAACAGACTAAATATTATGATTTTATAATAATATATATATATACAATCATAAAAGAATCAAAAACTTATATAAATTCAAAGGAATTTGATTGTATATATTGTCACGGAAAGTCTTGTGATCCCCTGTCTCTTATGAAGGATCAAAGCGTATACTTTCCAATCGGAATGAAAGATCTATTAACCCTTACCAATCTATCAATTGATAAAGTGATCTTGATATCCTAATAAACAAAGATCTAATCTAATTAAGGTATATATCGGCTAGATAATCATTTATTTGTTCTATATATACAATTTTTGATTTATATAATCAAAAACAAATCATTTAATTCTTTTACTTTACTAATTATATGTACTATTTATTCCTCAATCCTTGAAAATGCTTTGTAATTATATTATCCCATGATAATTATAAGCTTGGTAGCCCTTAAATCTATACAATTTCTTATTCAATGATTATTAAGTATTTAAGGGATCATTTTTAAAATATTATTCTTATTTCATTTATAATTCAATATTTATATTAATTCAGTTATCTTTATTCAATATAATAAAAGATCAAAACGATCTTCTTTTTATAATCTATATTCAATGATTAAAGTAGTATCTATATTTGAAAAATAAATATCAAATTCAAGGAATTTAGGATTCAATTAATTCAAAGAACGATCTATTTGTTTCTATATCAGTAATATCCATTCCAAATTTTGATTTGATAAATGAATTTATTTATATTTAAATTGATTAACTTTTAATCAAATTATCTATTTTATCTTCCATTATCGATTTTTAAGTTAAATATAATCAAAAGAAACAAATTCAATATCAAAAGGAATTCTCGAAATATTTTATAATGATTCAATCCAAAGAAAATATTAATAGAAATACAAAAATAAAAGATTCTGATAGTAATATATCGGAATTCATTCCTAATAAATCTATTACTCTATTCCTAATTATTTTTTAAGAAATCTTTTTCGAATTTATCTTTCTTCAATTGGAGTATCAATATCGATAACAAAAATATATATAGAATCATAAAGTTTTCTATAATATTTATAAATAGATCGAATCATCAATTGATTAAATATATCTTATAAAACTATTTATTCTTAATTAAAGTATTATAACTCTTTTATTCAAAACAATTATTAATATATTCAAAAAGAAATTTGTATTTATAATTATTACTATTAAATTTGTAATATTATAAAAATATTGATTTGTTTTAGTATAAACTTTATTTAACAGAATTGATCTTATCAAATAATATAAGGATTGAATTATAGTTTATATCAAAGCTTTTATATATAAGATTATTAAGATATAGAATGAAATTATTATTAATACTTTTCTACAAATTGTTAATATCAAAATACTTCTAATCTAAATAAATATTATAATTATATAAATCGAAATGAATAATCAATTTAGATTATCTAATCTTTTATTTAAACAATTCGAAAACATTTTTGAAAGATTAATCTTTCAGGATTCTATTTCCTTAAAAATTAAAAGAGGAGTATATTCTATATTTATTTTTTCTTAAAATAATAAAAAATCTAAAAAGAATAAAAAAAGTATCAATTCTAAAAATAATTAAAAGATCAAAAAGATCTAGGAATATTCTTACAAAACCGAATTTGAATAAAACAATAGGATCGACTATAATTATATTATTTATAATTATAAAATCATAAAGTTAATATTCATTGAAAAGATCAATCCATTATTCAAAAGGATATTCAATAAAAATGAATTATAAATAATTAAGGATCAAATAAGATTATATTTATAAAAACAATTTCATTTTAATTGAATCAAAAAGAAATAAATGAAAAGTTCTATTAATCCTCCAAAACTTTCAATCAATATTATTATCTTGAATATTCGATATAATCAATTAGGAGTATACTTTATAATAATAAAAATATATCATCTATCTAATAACACTTTATTCGATAATTATAATACTATATATATTATAAATAATATATCTCTATTGAATAATTATTGATATCAATTATTCAATCCTAATAATCTTATAAAAACAGACATTTTCAATTTCCAAATCCTAGAATATAGGATTTATATTATTAAAGGGATTATCAAAAAAGAAGATTACTTTAATAATAATCTGGTATTGAATGATATAATATTCATCCTTAATTTTCATATTAATATTATCTCGGAAGCTTGATTGAAAAAAGTCAGTCTATAATTTTCAAAATATAATTATACTTTTCGTAAAAGAGATCATATAAATAATATAATAATTGTTTAATATATTTATACTGAAAATCTTATATTCTTAGAATACAAATCATTTTCTATTTATTCGAATACTCTTTTATTTATTCCTATAAACAACTCTTTTATAATATATTCAATAATAAACAAAAAAATAAACAAAACATTTTATTATTCTTATAATTCATTTCTCCCAAAAGAAAATATAAATGAAATATAATATAAATACTTCAAGTATTTAAGAAAGGAAACTTTTGAATATTTAATATTTATAATACAAAATATCAAAATAAAAGGTATCATTTGTTTCAATTACATCGATTATGTTTACATTTATATAAAGCAAATTATTTCTTATATTCCAAATAATCACCAATCACTTCAATCTTTCTATAAAATCCAATAGAATCTTTTTGATTTCAACAAAGGGTATAATAATACATTATAACTTTTATTGATCAAAGAAATATATTATAATAAAATCTTTTTATATCTAATCTATTGCAAAATATACGATAAAGTATTTACAATTATTCAAAGCTTTGTAATCTAGATTCATTATAAATACGGCCTAACGATTATAATAATCAAATAAAATAATAATACATCTATTATTGAAATTATAGAAATAATATTATTTAAGAAATGAATCAAATAAGAAAATATCGAATTCGAATTATCCTCATTTTATATATATAAACCTAATAAAAAATCAAAATATATAAAACAAGAAATAATTATAAAATAAATAAAAATATAAATTATAATAGATTTATCAAACAAATTATAGATAGAAATAATACAAATTACTATTTATTTATATAATATAAATCCTTTAAAAACCAAATCCTTCAAATTATTCAATAAAGTACTCGATATATAATTTTATAATTACTTTCGCAAAAATAATCCTTTATTCATAAAGAAAATATCTAATGATCTTTATTCTAATTGAAATAGAATTTACAAATATAAATATTAAATTTATCCTTTGAATAAAAATAAAGAAATTGAAATTAATAGGAAATAATACAAAACCAATCCTCGAATATATATTAGGTATTTAATAGGCTATATTCTAGATATATTGATCTATTATATATGAATATTCAAATTCGATAGAATTATTGTTATTTGAAATATAACGTTCAATAAGGAATTCATTTATTATATGAATTCTATTAATCGAATAATCGATATTTATATTATAAAAGAGTTTAAACAGTTTATTAGAATTCTTAATCTACAAAATCATATCAAAATGAATAAAACAATTATTCAAAACAAAAACAATTATAAAGACTTTATTTATTTATCTATTTTCATAAATCGAAAAACCCTTAATTCATTTATCAAGCTATTTCAGATCTATTATCTACAAACAAACTGATTTCAAGGGTAAATACAGATCTAAAGGGTAATAATAAGAATAAAGAAATCGATTTAGGATTATCCAATCTATCTAATCCTTTAGATAATAAAGATATATAAGTATCAATCAATCTTTTTATTAAAGAAACTAAAAAAGCTGATTTTTTTATTGAAAAGTAATTATATCTTGTAAGTAAAGATATTAATATTATTCAAAAAAATACCCATAACAATAATACAGATCCCGATTTTATCGAATATATTGATATAAAGAATATAAAATATAAATCTATTAATCGTATTATCAAAATTCTTTGTAATATATACGAAAATGATTTAAAGATTACTTTAATCGATCAACCTTAATGTTCCAAAAGGAAGTATATATACTGGAATAATCAATCAGAGTATTCTATAAAGGAAATCCAATCATTACAAAAACTATCGCGTTCTATATATTCATTTGATCGATTTATAAAGGATTTATAGATTTATAATCTCGAATAAATATTTAAGAGAATTTATATTATAAGGATTAAAATATTTAGGGTTCAAATCAATCCGTTTGAGTTTCAATTATACAATTATTATTCAAAATCATCTTTTTTCCAGGAGTTACCTGATTTTTGTATTCCAAAGCAATTAATATATATACAAAGGCAATTATATATATAACAATATCATTAAGGAAACAATCCCAATATTGGATTTTATATAAGAATTGTTATATCTCAAAGAATAAGCTCAATAGGATTACCCTATTTAAACAATTTTCATTTTATATTTTGATTTGATTAATAAAGAATGAATAATATAAAGAAATATTTTCAATTTATGATAATTCATAATATAATCATTATTGGAATTGAAGTAAAACTATTATTATCTTTTATTTTTTCTATAATCAATAGATTATAAATAATACTATTTCCTTGAATTCATATATTTACAATTTCAAAATTATCTTGTTTTTATCATTAATTAAAAGATTATCAAATAGGATATTGATTCAAATAAAACTGCGATTTTAAGATTAATAATTTTAAAGCTAGAAAAACCTAATGTGAAATCAATTCTGAATCGGAATCTATAAAACCGATCCCTTTTTAATAAATATTTATGTATAAATATAATGATCAAGATTTAATCATTTATTACCATTTATATTTAGTAATATAAAAAGATCTTCAGGTTAAGAATACTATTGAGATTATTTATACTATTATATTAACAAATTAATTATTCTGAATCGTAATAATAATTATTATTAAATATAATCTCGAAATAAAACAATACAATATAATCAATACCTTTGTTAATATTCTACACAATCCTTCCAATACCTTAATTATATATTATCTACCTAATGAATACAAAATCCCAAATAAAAATATTATAATCGATCGAGTTTTGTATAATCTATAAGATTCCCTAATTATATGATTTAAGGATTTCATTTAGATATTCGAAAAACTAGGATTAATATAATATAAAAAGGAATTATATTTATATATTAACCTAAAGTATATTGTTATAATTCTTTTCTTTGTAAATAATATTCAAGTTATTTATTATAAAAAAAACAAATCAGCTGTTATAAAGATTATTAAAAAAATCAAAGTTATATATAAACTACAAAACCTAAAAAATATTAAATGGTTTTATATAAACTACAAAACCTAAAAAATATTAAATGGTTTCTAAATATATATATATTTTATAATCAATTCAAGAAAAAGTTATAATTAATTTATAATATATATATTAAGAAGATTACTAAGAAATTCAAAGCAACAAATAGGATAATAAATATATCGCTTTTGATAATAATATTTCGGAAAAATCAGAATCAAATTTCTATATATATTATAAAAATATATCAAAAGAAAATGAACTCAATATTATATACTATAATCATTATAAAAACGGATATATCATTTGCTATTTCGCAATTGAATCATTATTTGATTAATCTATTAAATAATTATATAAAAGTTATTAATCATTGTTTATAATATCTATAGAATACAAAATATCTCGCGATCCAATATAACAATGATCAAATACTACAACTTTTTATTTTTTCAGATATTTCTTTTACAGATGATCCAGATATTCATCGATCATCTCAAAGATACATTATATCCCTTTTCGATAGTTTAATTATATAAAAAGTGTTCAAATAAGATACTATGATTATCTCGATTATCGAAACAAAGCTTTTTGGAGTCGAGTATATATCAAAAGAAATTATAGCAACTCTACATTTTTTAAAAAAGATCGATCTAATAATAAAAAAGTCTATAACAATCTTTTACAATAATCAATAAACGATCAAATTAATAATTAATAAAAACAAACGAATCATTATAAAACTATATTATATTGATATCCAAAATATATAATTACATTAAGAATATTCAAAAAAGAACTTTTATATAATCTATTTATCGATCATCGATATGATTACTAACGGACTCATTAAAAATCTTACAAAACAAAAGTTCGAACACTTCCGATCCCTTCTGAACCTACAAAATATAAACAATAGAATCATAAAGTTTGAATAACAACGATCTAGAATTTAAATAATGATATTCTGGATCATAAAGCTTAAGTAACAATAATCTGGAATTCATAATTCTTTCTTTTAATATAAATAGAATAAATCCTATTTGATATCCTAAATCATTATATTTTTTTATAATACACTTCAATTCGTATATTTTATATCCATTAGGAAACAAAGAACAATCAAGATCGATCATTTCTCTATTCTTCATTTTCCTATCCTCAAAAAAAAATAAACTTCTTTTTAAACTCAATAATTTAAAATTCAAATAAAAAAACTTTTGGATTATCTATAACAATCAAAAAACAAAAAATAACTAAAACAATTAGAATTATTAATATCATCAATATTACAAAAACCAAAGAACTATTCTTTTTTTCCTTTTTCTTTAGATATACTATCTATTCTTTTCTTTTTTTCTTTTCCATTACTTTTTCTTTCTTATCTTCATTATCACTTTTTGAAATCACAATATATTTCTTCTATTCAACTTTTCGAGGATTCTAATAAGTAATACAACGAAAAGAAAGAGAACAATAATATAAAGGCAAAAAAACAACTTCTCTTTTCTCTTCGATCTTCAATATCACTTTTATTGTAATTCTGTATTCCTATTTGAATTATACAATCAACAATCAATATATTAGGAAAATGAAGGAGTAAATGAAGAACTTATTTTCGAATTTTGCTGATGAACAACGATATAATAATCTACTAAAGGATGGAGGAAAGCCAGTAAAGGAATATACAGATGAATATTACAATTCCAATACCGATGATTATTCGGCTTAAAAAAATCAACAAAATATTCACTATAGAAATTATATCTTTTAATAATTAACAACTTTATATATCAAATATATAAATAATCGTTCCTTTCTTTACAATTCCCCTTATCTTTTATTTTGATTAGAGAATTAACAATTTTTAATAATCTTTTTTCTTTTTCTTCTTTATTTAATTTATTATCCGAAAAATCCAATACTAAAAGATCGAATAGATCATCATTATCAAATAAAAAAACCCTTCTTCTTTTCTCTCCTTTATCGAATAATCTTTACCTCGATAATTACAAATACAGAATTAATAAAACTTTTCAATTATATAATAGAATTCAAAAATAAAACCTACCTTCAAATTACTACCTGAATCTATAATAAACAATTGATTACAATAAATAATAATTCTTTCAATAAAAAAGAATGATTTCTAAAATAAATGATTATACATTATTCTAAAAGCAGATTTAGTTAAATTATACTTTTAAAGATCGATATCTTAATTCATTATCTATACTGAACTTATTAATTCTTTTTACTCGATTTATTAATCCTTCAAAAGAGTATTGGAATCTTCTCTTATATTCAATTCTCTCAAAACTTTCTTTTTAACTATTATTTACTTAATACAATTGAGATTCGTTTATTTAATCTTTTTAAACCCTGAAATCTTAAATATAATAATAATCAATAAAAACTTAATTAAAACAAAAACAAAAATACAAAAAAGAAATCTATATATCTTTAAAAATTCATTTATTTTACTTTGTTATTACAATCAATATATTATAACTTAACAATTATATACATTCTCAATTGCTACATCACAGAATCGATTATTCATCTGTATTCTCTTAACAGAAAACTTTCTTTTTATTATTCAAAATCTTGATTTCGAAGAATATTACAAATAGCAAATCGAAGATCAAAAGAAATTTATGATTTATATATAATCAAATTCTTCTTTATTCTAAAAATACCAGGATTATTTTAGGTTTATATATTATACTACTCCTTTATTGACATCTATCTATAATCACCTCATATATTCATTCATGAATCATATGAATTACCATTTTCTATACCTTTCCATTTATTTCAGATCATTTTTCGATCTGGGAAATATATCACAGAAAACTTTGTAATCCCTTATCTCTTATAAAAGATCAAAGCGTATACTTTCCAATCAGAATGAAGGATCTACTAATCCTTATCAATCTACTAATTAATAAAATAATCCTGATATTCTAATAAACAAAGATCTAACCTAATTAAAATATATATCGACTAAATAACCACTTATTTGTTCTATATATACAGCTTTTGATTCATATAATCAAGAACAAATTATTCAATTCTTTTACTCTACCAATCACGTATACCACCTATTCCCCGATCTCTGAAAGTGCTCTGTAATCATACTATCCCGTGATATATATATATGGCCCGAGTTTTATATAACAGACAAATTGCCATCACCAAGATAATACAAAAGCAATATATTTCAAAAAACTTATATTTATAATCATTTCAAAAATCATACAAAAGGAAGCTTGAACATAATAAGAACGAAATATAATATCACCCCTATCGATTTCGTTTAATTTGATTGATTTGGTTAATTTGATCGATTAACTTAATCGATTTCGAAATTGATTATATTAACCACTTATTATTATTATACTATAATTCAACCTCTTTCCCTTTTCTATTAAAACTTTTTCCTTTTAAAAATTCTTTAAATCAAAGAGAATACGAATTAATATTAATTTAACTAATTGATAAACAATTTGATCGATTTGATTAATTCATTCATCATTTTGGTCAATTTAATCGATTATTTTGATCAATTTAATCAATTTCCAATAAATTGATCAAATCAACCAAAATAATCAATCTAATTGATTTAAAACTTATAAATCTTCACAAAACTTAATTTCCAATGAAATAACAATGAAATAAAGGAATAAAATACTCAAAGACAAACTTTTCCAAAAGAGAGAATAATATTACGAATCATAAACCATAGAAAATTAACTATATAATATTTTTTATCTCCTATATCAATTTATAAACTAATCATTCATATATATACATTACAAATCATACGATTTAATATAGTAAAATAATAACCCTAATAATATATACATACAACCCTACAACCTACAAATGGATATTTATATATATATATCTAATCGCTCTTTACGAGCCATAATTCTTCAATTATAAATTCTAAGGAACATAATTGACCCTGTTTATTCAGCTCTACTACAGCTCTTGTACGTCACAACAATTATTTAATAATGAATTTGGAATTCACTTTTTGATTCAATTATTCTGTATTTATTATATATTTACCAGACAATATAGAATATATATCTAAAGAAAATTTGAAAGCAATTTCGAGTTTTTCATTATACTCATTTTCTTACAAAAAATTATTTCATTTATTCATTTTATATGAATTATTAATTATATACAAAATTAATCAATTCGATTTGATTAATTTCATTATTTTAATTGTTTCGTTTATTTCGATCAAACCTATTCCAATCAAATCCAATCACCTTAATCAAATTTGATCAATTTTGATCAATTTTGATCAATTTTGGTTAATTTGGTCGATCCGATCAATTAATGTCACGAATCGTGAACCACAGGAGGCTAATCACGTGATATCTCTTATCTCCTTTATCAATTGGTGAGCTGATCGTCTATATATATACATTATGATTCATATAATTTGGTATAATAAAATAGTCACCTTAATAATATATATATACAATCCTATAATTCACAAATAAATATTTGTATATATATATATATCTAATTGCTTTTTATAAACTATAATTCTTCAATTATAGATTCTAAAGAATATAATTAATTTTATTTATTCAATTCTATTATAGTTTTTGTATATTATATTATTTACAATTCATTATAAATATCCGACTATTTGATGGTTTTTCAAATAATACTTTATTTTAATAATATCTTTTTAAATAAACTTTTATGAATATTTTATTTAAAGAAAAAAGATTTATTCTAATTTAATTAATAAAAATATAAATCTTTTTAGAAATATATTATTACTTTTATAATACAACAAATTCTATCTTCTATATATTTCAAACTTTCGAAAATTTATTCTAAAGAACTCTTTCCTTCTTTTCAATTATTTCAACAATCCTTCAAAAAGAATACAAATATAGATTTTGATAATATTATTATTGAAAAAAAAAAACTAATAAAAAGAAAATATTAATATATAAAATCAATATTTTTAATAATTCAATTACTTTTTTTGATTTATTATTACAATTACAAGATTTTTATACAATAATTGTCACGAATCGTGAACCGCAGGAGGCTAACCATGTGATACCTCTTTCTCCTATATCAATTAATGAGCTGATCGTCCGTGCATATACATTACAAATCATACGATTTAGTATAACGTGGTTTATCACCGGGTCGCCATTTTTTATATTATTCAATTACCTCAATTTCAATACGCGATATTTCAACGAATTATTATAGAAACATTATTAAAAGAAATCCGAATCATTTTAGTTATTGAAATTATTTGTAAATCTAAAAATCTATCAATTATTAAAGCTGCAAAACTTTATATAGTATTTCGATTTATATTATACGATAGAATTAATGATCGAAGTAATTAAATAAAGATTCGAATGAATAATTATAAGATTATAGAATTAGAAAAAGAAATGATTGTTCAATATATATTTGATATAGATTTAAAAGGATTTCTATTTAAATTGAAGAATGTGGAAGATATAGTGAATTATATTTTTGAATCGAGGGATATGAAATGTATTGGGAAATTCTGGGTATATCGATTTATAAAATATTGAATCGAATTAAAGATATATTTTAATTGTGTTTATGATTTTCAAAAAATTCTTTATAAAGATTCTAAGTTCATTGAAAAGTGATTTCGATTGGTTGTGAATATACAAATGAAATACAGCATTTTGAATAGTGATTTCTATAATTTCGATAAAATAGACTTTATAATAGGGATTATATATATAATAATGATTGTTATTAATATTAAGAGATGTAGTAGAAGTAAATCAGTATAGTTAGGTAATCGAGAATGGGTTACAATAATAATATATGGAAATAAAGAGAATGAAATTATTCCTCTATTTTTAGTAATTCAAGGATAAATTCATTTTTTCAATTGATATATTGAAACGAATCTTTTTGTGGAATAGGTTATTAAACTTATATTTAATGAATGAATAAACAATAAGATAGATTTAGAATAATTGAAACACTTTGATAAGTATACTAAGAATCGAAGAAAGGGCAAATATCGAATATTGATATTAGATGGATATGAAAGCTATAAATCAATAGTTTTTCAAGTATATTGTAAAAAGAATGATATTATATATTTATATTTATCATTATATTTAAATCATTTAATTTAGTTATTTGATATTGACTATTTTGGTAATCTGAAATGTTCATATGATAATCAAATTAATGGATTTATCAAGATATATATCAAGTATATTTCAAAGATTGAATTCTTTATAACTTTTAAAGCTGTATACAAAAAATCAATCACTTTTTAGAATATAAAAATAAGGTTTTAAGGAATAGATTTAATTTATTTAATCTTGAAGTTGTATTCTTGAAATTAGATATTCGAATTCGTATATTTACCCCCCCCTTTTTCGATTTAGATCAATAGATTTCTTAAATCCCTTATAATTCAATAGAAGTTCTTTTTCAATCAATATTAATTAAATCTTGAATAACTTATTATCAATTAAGCTTCTTTATATTTATATTCGAAATTGTATTAATTTTAGTTAAAGGTATAAAGAGATTAGTTTATGAGAATATATTTTTAAATATAGAGAATTGTATATTTCGGATAATAAATGAGGTATTAAACAAATATCGATATACGAAAAAAACTCAATTATATTAAAGAGGAGTATTTATTGAATAAAAGATTTTTGATATATTATTTTAGCAAAAAATTGATATTCAGATTCAATATAATAAATGTCAAAAAGGGGGGAATTCTAATAGGGAAGTATTTTTTAATCGATATTATAATAAATACAGAAAGATAGGATATAATATAAGAATTTGTTAAAATAATATAATAGATCCTAAATTGTTAGATTTTTAATAATTTTAATTAATTGATTCAATTATTGTTGAATAATATAGATTTAAAATGATTGAATAATATAAAAAGTGATGACCCAGTGATATTGGCGACCCGGTGATAAACCACGTTAGTAAAATAGTGATCCTAATAATGTATATGTACAGCCTTATAGCTTACAAATAGGTATTTGTATATATATATCTAGTTGCTCCTTACGAGTTATAATTCTTCAATTATAAATTCTAAGGAACATAATTGACCCTGTTTATTCAGCTCTACTACGGCTCTTCTGCGTCACATTATCCTATTCAAGAAACCCCCCCTTCCCTCCCCGACACAATACGAATTTATCAGTTATCAATAATATATCAATTGATTGGACTAATATAAATAGTTATATATATTGCAAAATACAATAAAACTAAATAATAAATAAATAAATACATTCTCCATCTCCATCTCCAAACCCGGAAAGTCAAAATTTCAAAAAACGCCTCCCGATGCTAATTAGCGACTATCTATCTACACGGGCCATGAAAATAACATTGTATTGTATCGTGTCATCAACCATACCCAAAAAGACCTTTTTTTAAGACCATGGGTTACTAGTAACAAGTCATTAAGTCCGTTTTGAACCCTATTGTAGCCCAAAGATATCGTATTTTGAACGACGCGCGGAAAAGAAACAAATGCCCATCGAACGCCATTCAACCCTAGATAGAATAGTAGGTGGAACACTACTACTATTATTCATTAAATAATCTCGCTTTCTACGAATAAAATTGGCTCTTTTGGAAACTATCCACTCCAATATCACCAGCCTTTCCAGCCACGGCAGGAGGCGCCGCCAGTGATTTTGCTTGGTTGACATTACTGATACTTGAACTAGTCAAGGTACTAGTTCGACTTCCACTTTGACTTGCACTCTTAATTTCTGCTATAGGTTGACCAGGTCGCCTTGCTACTTCCAGATATACAGCAGGGAGGTAACCCATCCGACCATCGCGAGCACGACAGCGCCACCATTCTGATGGATTGCCCATCGGATCGCTTTTACTAATTACTGCTACTAGATCTCCTTTCTTGACTTCGAGATCTACACCTTGAACTGCGGCGCCGGATTCAGGAGTAAAGTCGTATAAGACGCGACAGAAATCCAGCTTCGAAGGATCGAGTTGTGCGGGTACGGGTTGGCCGTCAGGACCCATTAGTTGGCCTGATGCAAGTAGTCGTTTTTGTTCCTCTTCTTGGGAGGCAGCAAGGGCTCTAATCATCTTACCCATGAGGTATGGAAGACCGAAGGCTGCTGCTATGAAGAACAAGAAAGGCTTTTTGGATGGACGGGGTGCCGAGCTACCGTCTGGAAGTACTTTGCGGCCTTCGAAAGAGGCAAATGCGGAAGGTGTTAAAGAAGTGGCATCTGCGGGCATGGGTCGGCCTGTGATCTTGGCGAAAAGAGTGCGCAACCAGCGCATCATGGTAAATATTCCTAGTATGGATCCAAGAGTATTGCGCAAGTTTCCGAATTGCTCAGCCACGGATACCATCGCTATAATTGTTAGCAGAGAACTTTCTGAAGAATCCATCCTCGGGAAATGGGCTTACCGAAAAAACTAGAGTGTGTAGCCATATATGTGCTTTCAAGCATTTGAGCAAATCCTCCAAATGCACCAACTATACTTTCGATTATCTGAAAGGTAGCTTGTGTGCTTTGGGTAAAGCCCTGCGTCAAGCTCATGGGATCATTTGAACCCATCCCTCCCATATTTCCATACATCCCGCCCATGCCTCCACCATACATAGATCCATAACCTCCCATGCCACCGTAACCATATCCTCCCATACCTCCCATTCCTCCCATTCTTGAGTACGGTGATGAATAGGATCCCATAGCTCCCATACCATATGGCGAAGCCCCTACAGCTCCTAGTCTATTTGCGCCGTATGGCGAGTATGCGGACGCGTTTTGATTGACGGTATTAGTGAGAGAGGATGGACGTTCGGGTATGGCTGGTGCGCCCGATGTAGTACTGGCTGTAGATGATAAGACCGATGGTCCAGCAGAACCCGATGTAGCAGCAGTGGTTGAAGTCATAGCTACGCGAAGACAATCGAAGGTTAGCAAGTCAGATAATATAATAAATGGACAATATGACGGGCATACTAACCAGGACTTGGAAGAGCGGTACTAACTGCAGCGCCACCTCTTTCCCATGGCTTTGGCGGTGAAGCCATAACAAATGTATTCGATTTAAACACAACCCTGTAGACCAAGCTGATGTGCCTACAAAGACCTTAAAGGTCTTATAGCTGTATGATGGATAAAATTTGGGTCGCAAAGTTGTCGATTTGGATGGTGAGATAAAATGATTTCTAATGAGATCCAAGCTCGTGATGGCTGATGGTGATGGGCCGACGAACAAAACAAGGCTAAGCTTGTGACAGTGTAATTTTGCGGGGGGTATTTAGATTGGCTAGAACAATTCCGTAGGTTAGGTTGAAAGCGGAATTGGAATGAAGAAATTGAATACCTCAAAGAGTCAAAAGTGATTTACAAAATTGATATACAGATTGATTGATTGTACAAAATTCCATGTGGAGGTTGGGAATGAAATGAATGAAATTCATGAAAGACGCCCGACGCTCATGCCCGAAATTCGCTTCTGAACTGGATTGGACAACCTCGGCATTTATTTTGCCACGGGGCGGTCAAATGAAGCTTAGGTTCCCTTCTATAATTATCACATTCACATGATCACATCATCTAAATGCTATGAATAAATACTATATAGGTAGGTTCCCTTATATCATCATATCTAAACGCTGTTGATAAATACCAAGTACTAAGTAGCTACTTAGATAGTTATTTCAAAGCACGAATCATATTGCAATCAAGTTACAAGAAACATAGTTGAAATTGCTAAAGTGGTTAAAATTCAAGAACATAATCCATTGTATCCACATCTAGAAATCCCCACCCCTCCCCCCCCCGATTAAGCAAGACCCTTAAAACTTCACTTCAACTCGGCAAAAACTGGGCTCTTGGCCATGAACTCCTTCCATGTGGTCAATTTGTCCGACAAAATCTAAAGGAATTGTATTAGTATGAAAATCCAGATAAATCCCATCGGAAGAACTTACCGAGTGACTCTCATCCAAAGAATCACCTCCGTAGTAGCCGAATTCATTCAACAATCTCATGTTCTGTAGGAGCTCCTCTTGAATGTCGGCACTCATACCCATACTGCCCAGAATACCCTTGTAGACCTCATGAGGAAGTTCAACATGCTCGGCGCCTTCACCAGCGATAGGGAACTGTTCCTTGAATTCGTTCAAAATCTCGGTCAAGGTGTAATAGTTAGTGGCACCATAGATTCGCTTTCCAAGAACCTTCTCTCTATTGAGAAGGATGCCTTTGACAAATTTGCCAGTGTCCTCAACTGTGATGTATGAGTGAAGGATTCTCACAAAATTGTAGTGCAAAGTTACTCACCAGTAGCAGTAAGTGGAAGAGGAGATGCAGGTGGAATTGGCATAGCAAGCTTCCACTTGGTGTCACCTGGCATTTGTAGTAACGATTGACCAGGAAGATTGGACATGTAAAATCCAGGCATAAAGAAAGTCGCAGGGACTCCGATTTTTCTAATATAAACCTCGACGTCGGCCTTGGCGTCAAAATGTGCGACCTTGGAGAGGACTCCCTTGGAGACTATGAAGAATTAATGAGCTTGAAGACCTCGCAAAAGGTTGGAATACTGAAAAGCCATCTGGGAATATTGAAGGAAGGTATTAAGAATGGATAGAAGGACTTACGCTCCGTAACGTTCAACAATGAACTCCAGATTAAATGCTGAACACCAGCTTCCTGTAAGCCGATCAAATTAGACTCCGACTCTCTCAGTTCAATGCGTACGTTCGATCTCATACCTTTGCGGCATCTGCAATTGCAATTCCTTGTTTCTTCTCTCCCTCAGGATTTTGACTTTCCCAAAAGTTGGTAACAGCAAAAACAGCATATGCACCCTTCAATGCAGCTTTGAGAGAGCTGGCATCGTTCAAGTCTGCCTATAGATATTTATTAATTCCGAATCATACAATATCAAGGATTACTATGAAACTCACAGCAACAGTCTCAGCACCGAGAGCCTCAAGGGCTTTTGCGGAAGGCTTAGTGACGTCTCTAGTGACGCCTCGAACTGCCCAGCTCTCCTTCAATTTTGAGTCAGACAGAATGGTCTGGGCAACTGAGCCACCTTGAGCTCCTGTAGCACCGAAGACGACGATCAATTTCTTGTCAGACATGTTTGATTGTTGGTTTTGTTTTTGATCCCGTTGATTGAGGAAATTAGATTGTTAGTTTTAATGAGGTTGTTAATTTGAATAAGATTCGAAAGCTGTTGAGTGAAAGATGATTGAAATTGGAGATGGAGTGAGGTCTTCTGTTCCTACCTTCCTGGAGATACTTATAAGAAAATTCGTCCCTACCTCAAAGATGCACTGCTACTACTCTAGCTCGCTCTTCGGCTCTCTAGATTCCATTGAGGGAAGGCAATGACGCCACCACGAAATTCACCTACAACTGATAGGTGGCTTGCAAACAAAGAATTGAAGCTCTTAGCTACCTCGTGCGGCCAAAAAGTATAACACACATTCCTTACTATATCTAGTTTAGAATTGAGGAGCTAAACCTTAAAGGGAAGATGGCATTATGGTTCTCGTAGTATGCTTTACCAATACTTTGGTAGTACCGGTAAGCTTTACCAATCAATCCTTCCAATTGAAGTATTTCGCTGTTTCGCGCTTTCGCGTTCTCTCACTCACATAATCATCTCACTATGAATTAGGTAGGTAAGTAAACTGTAAGAAAGGTTACTCTGTAGAAATTTCCCCCCACTACAATTACTTTGATTATCAAGCTTTCATGTCTCACCTGACCAAGGCCCACAAATCAGCAACTTACCTATTCTTCTTGTTGAACATATTAACTTTCTGCTCTCTTCAACCATATCGACTTTCTACTTCTTGTCATCTCATCTATGATCAAGAATCTTATCTATACTGCCATACTGCGATACTGCCATACTGCCATACTGCCAGATAAGTTAGTTTTCCTCAGAATCTAATGCAAGAATATCAGCACTATCACCAATTCGTGGCAAGCGCTTAAAACCCACCAATAAACTCATCATTTTATGAAACTCACAAGCCATTGAATAATTCAGAACCAAACTGTCGGATTTCATCCCCATCATCTTGAATATTTCTTTGGCTAGCAGTATGTTTCAAAGTGTGAACTTTAGTCGAGTATAATTTTAGATATGACTGGACTCAGGACCAAAAATTGTCATAATCTATTGGCTATACACGCTCCAAAGTCAAACACGACCCTGTATTTTCGCGGGTCGACGTCTATGTGAACATGCGTTTATGTGATCGTGGTACAAGTTTCCTTTAGTATTTTTTGGGGTTTGAGTAGACATGCATATATGAGAATTGTTTGTGCTGGTCACACAATTCTTTCACGTTACATTCATTCATTTACTTTCCTTCTTTCGACGGTATCATCGTCAGTGGAAAATTTATAGAACTACTTCTACAATTCAGCTGCCACAAGTAAAGTACGAAAAGCTCAGAACAACTTAAGGCAATATGCCAACGGGAAATACTCCTCCGGTATCTCTACGCACGTTACCAAAGGCACCTTGGGTTCAGCAGCCGCGGAGATCTGATACCCCCACAAGCGTCTATTCAAATACACATTCCCCTATGACCGAAGCTCCAAATTCTCCAACAACAACAACTTCTTCCAGTCCCCGAGTAGGTGTACCCTCTAGGAGCAGTAGCCCGACAATATCACCCATATCATTAAATAACTCGTCACACACCGAATTCCGTAGCTCTCGATATCAAATAACACCGCCGCAAAGCCCTGGTAGTTCAGCACATTCGAGACCTCCTAGGTCCCGAAATCAGACTTCACAGTGTAAAAGTACTAATTTCCTTATTTCAAAATGGGGCATCGGATGGAAAACACCGACGATAATGATATCTTGTTATTTACTGGGTATGTTTCTCGATAAACTCATATAATTCATCTTCTTACATTTTCATTTGAAGCTCTCGCAACCGCTCTTCTTCATTTATTCTTATTCATCTACATCTCGGGTAAAGCAGCCGAGGGAAAAGACCGAGTTGCTCCTCAGACGTATATTTTTACAGCTTCTAATATCCTAGCCAATGTTTTCTCATTCTTTCTTAAGACGGCGTTAGGCACATCTTTTGTCCAGTATCTTTGGCGTCTTCTTCGTGTTCAAACCATGAAAGTTTCCACCATCGACAGTCTTTTCGGATTAAGGTCTAACATTTTCCATATGTTTACGGGTGCTGCTATTCGAGCTTCCCCTGTTTTGTGCGTGTTGTCTATAATTATGGCTAGTATGACGATTACGGTCAGCTTTCCTCCTGGTGCTATCAATATTGTTTCAGTACAGAGGACATCGTATAATTCGGTAGTTGTTCCAACATTCAATGCATCTTTTGTAAGTCTATACTGAGTCTCGAATATTCCCATTATACGTCACCTGCTAACCACATTTTGATAGATGGGGAATGGTTCTGGTGTAGCCGCGAACCAGTATTCTCTGGCTACATTATTACCGATATTTGAAAGTGCAAACGGATCTGTATCTGGATTTAGATCAAGGTACAATATCCATAAATACCGCTTTGGAAATCACCATTACTAAAAGTGATTCCTAGCGGTTCACTATCAGGAAAATACTCAAACCTACTTCCTCGACTCGCATTCCAAACAATGATAACAGGACAAGCATTCGAACAACCCTCACCTTGCGGCGAAAACTGTTCCTTCGTATTAGAATTCGAAGGACCAACCCTTGAATGCAATTCCTCCAGCAAAAACATCACCACTAGCCAAATAGGCAACGCCGCGACAGATTTTCCATTCTTCACCATCTACTCCGGAAACTGGACTTCTGATTTTTCACCTGCGACTTCTGCGCCGCCAAACGTACTTTCCAACGGAACGTACACGAATGCCTATTGGCAAAGCAGCACATTAACCCTCCTCGACGCAGAAATAACCGTAATCAATTCCACCCTCCACAATACAACCACAACCACAACCACCACGCTAAACACATCCACGACACAAAACAATCTCTACTGCATCCCCGGCCGCGCTCTCTACACCATAAACAACACGTACATCTCCAACATGCTCACACGCAACATAAGCAGCACCTTCATCTCACCACTCAGCAACCTCCAACTCTCCACGCCCAACAATTCCATCGCCGTTCCGGGCTTCGCTAACATATCGGGGATGGCTACCGATCACGGATTTGGAAATGTCCCTGCTAATTGGAGCGTGGAGGCTCGAGCCTATTATCGTGATTTAAATATGATGATGATTGTCAATACCATGTTTTACTACCTCGCGGGTGGATACACGGCTATGCCGGCTATTTGGCTAGAAACGGACGAGGAGAGAGTACAGGATATTATTACTAATAAGGGATGGGGCGAAAGTCCTCCCATATTTGGGAATGCTGATGCTGGGACTTCTGGAGGTATGTTATCATCCCATGATTAATTCCCCATTTCCTACCCCTATCCCTACTCCTACCCCTACTCCTAGTCGCAAACACCAACTAACCCTCCCCCCCCCCCAACAGCCCAAAACAACACTATAATCTTCCACACCCCCCTCAACAGCGCCTTCACACACTACAGCAACCCCAGCCCCAACCCGTCCTTCCACCTAACCCAAAGCACCCTCAACGCGCTCCTCCAAAACATAACCCTCAGCAGCATCCCCCTCCTCACCCACCCCACCACCACCATCCACCCCACCGCCCACCACCGACAGCTCATCTACACCTTCTCCCCCCTGCACCTCCTACTCCCCTACATCCTATCTCTCCTCCTCACCCTCCCCCTCCTCCTCCTAGGCCTATGGGCATTACTCCAAAACGGCGTTGCGGCCAACGATTGCACTTTCACCATGGGATTATGTACCACCTCCTTCTCCTCCTCCCCCTTCCCCTCTTTTTCTTCTCCCCCATCCCACACAATGTCGACCCCCACCCAACTCCTCACCCTATCCCGCGCCGCCTGTCTAGGAAACCCGCAATCACTTTCGAAACCGCTCCGGGATCTACGTATTCGCTATGGAGAGTTGAGGTCGAGTTTGGGGGGTAACGACCATAATAATAATAATGATAATGGGACGCATATCAGGAGAGCGGGCTTTGGACTTGAGAGTGAGGTTGTGCCGTTGGTGAAGGGGGAGAAGTATGGTGTTATTTTGTGAAGTGTGAGAGGTTGTTAGTATAGGTTAGGAATTAATGTGTTATGATATGATGTACTATAGTAAGTAAAAGTATTCGGATATCTTTCACTCGAAAGGTCGAGATATCGAAAGGTCGAAATGTAATATTCAATTAATAAATCAAAATTTGAAAATTAAGAATAAGCAAGAAAATAACACGCTGGAGAGAGATGAGAGAGATGAGAAGATGACATCACGACGCCACGAATCAGGTTGAAGGGTCAGTCTAATGTCATGTTTGTCACAGGAGAACTTTTAATCGCCCGGAAATATATATATATAGCATGACACTAAGGGCAGTACTATCCTACTGATGCTAGAGTTCATCATTTTTGCACGTCAACATACACAAGAATAAAAGGGTTCAATGCACAAAGTTTTCGCCTGCCTTTTAACACCTGTCTAAGGACTTTTTCTGATCAACCTCTGCGGAATTTTCCCCGTAACCAATGGAAAATTCAAAATCAAGGTTAAGATCATTAGGAAATGGCAAATTCGGAGAGATTACTTCCCGTACTCGTGCCGCAAATGCTCTGAATGTCATCTGTTGTTAGACTTGTGGGGAATTCGTAGCTCGTGGGCAGCTTCTGAAGATGTATAGTTGAACTGGCAGAGCTGAAGACAACTGCAAGTTTCATTGTGCTAGAAGTAGGCCGTACGAAGTAGTCTGAATCACCTCCAGGCTTGTTCGTATGAATTGTGGACTTCAAGAATGTTGAACCGGCGTTGAGTGCTTCAGCAATGTCGAATTCACCGCATCCAGATTCCCAACATGAACAACTTGGATTTCCATATTGAATTGTGCGAGGGATCTGAGCGTTGAGGATCCAAACTGAGGGCATGTCGGCATTGAATCCAGTGGTTCCATCTATTGGCATGCTAAATTCTAGGAGAAACACTTTGTTTGCCCCGTTAAAACCATCTACAGATGTGTTAGTAATGACAAATCATCAGATTTAGCATGATAGCTCACGGTAAGCAACGGATCCAGGTCGCACGTAGCCGCAATCATTGTTGCATTCTTCATCAAGCATGACAATAATCTCGGAATCCGATGGCAAGGTGGTATCAGCGAGGATCTGAGGTGACGATGCACCGCCTGTACCATTGCCATCTACGAAAGAAAGTGAAGCGCCATAAGCTTCATTGAACACGCCCGAACCTTGGCCACCGCTAGTGAAGAAAGACTCAATTAGTATTTGCTCCTGGGTATGTATATGAGGAGTGATGGAAAACTTTATACCAAGTTACCCGCGGACTTGTTTAAAGAAACACATGCATCTTGGAGGACAATGAGTACTTACTAATTTCCAAGAAATACAAGATTATCAAGAGTCTGCTCAGCAGAATGATAATAACCTATTCTGCTGTAAGATCCCGATCCTACAGCTGTGGCGGAAGCGGCCGCGCCCGCGGATACTTGAGACTCAGGAACGGATGCGCTTGTGGATGCTTGAGGTTTAGAAAAGGATGTAGTGGCGGATGATATGGTTGAAGAAGTAGCTGGTTATGGATGTCAGCAACCTAAAATTTTCAGTTGAGGAATTCGTTTCGTACAAGTCTCCTGAGCCTTTGCACCTGCAGCTGCACTTTGGGACACAGCTTGAGATACGGTAGTAGATGCTTGGGATACCATCGTCGAAGTACTTGATCCAAACCAATTGTTGATCCACGTTTGTATTTCACCATCGATAGTGGCGGTAACCGGTACTGCGCCACCATCATAAGCATTAAGACCTGGAGTGGGCCAATTATTATCCCAGGAGACAAGTTGTCCATCAACGGTAGCATAGATTTTGTCTCGTTTCTTATTGCCTGCCTTGGCATGTTTCTCAAGATGCTGACGATGGCGGCGGCGTCTAGCGGTCGAGCCTTCACGTTTTTCCTTGCTAGTGGTAGTAGTACCCGGGGTGTATACTGCGAACTGCTTCAACTGAAGAGGTCCTGAATATATTGTTAGTTCGCAAACAGGAGCTGGATTGTGAATCATTGCAAATACCCCTAAAATGAAAAGACACTTCTTCATCTAATGGAGAGATCGGACCAGAAAAAGATTTGGGCGTGGAAGAACAAATTCCATTAGACGCCATATCGGTAACTTGATTATATGTTCCTGGTGAGCCGACATTGCTATACAGAATAGCATCCACCGGATTGCAATACCAATTTCCAAGAACCTCGGAACAGCCACTGACAGAGGATACTACTGATGATAAAATGAAGGCCGTAGCCAAAAGGTTATTGAGCATGATTGATTGTGTGAAGTCGAGTATGGGGGTATTTTGTTTTTGTTTTCATTCGAATGAGGAAAAGAAGGAATAGTAAGTAATTCTCGTGAGTCGTAAGATAAATATGAATTGTTACCAGAGAAGTGATGGTTTATTCTTTGGTCGTACGATTCGTATTATGGGGAGGGCTGAGGGCTGAACGGTTTGCGATGGTGTAAAGTAAAGGCTTATTGAGGAGATTGTGTATTCTAGGTAGAGAGGGTATGACTGTATTTTGATTCTTGTGATTGGATTGTAATTCGTGAATAGTGAAATAGAATGAATGAATGAATGAATGAATACTGAGAATGAATGAATACTGAGAATGATTGAATAATATAATGTCGTCGCAAACAAATATAGTTATAGTTAAGGATAAAGGTGTAGAAAGGTACCAAAAAGAGCGACTATAGTTAAGATATAGGTGAACCAGAACGGTGTAAAAGCAAACAGCGAAATGAAGGTTCAAGTGAAGGTTCAAGTGAGAAATCCGAGTGAAGTCTGAATGAATAGTCGTGAATTGAGGTACCTTAGGTTAGTTGGAGAGACGAGTTGATGAATAGATGGGGAAGGGAAATGAAGTATGAAGAAATGCGAAAAAAGGATGGTGAAGTAAGAAGTAAGTGAGTGAGTGGATGGACAAAATAAATTTACTTAGGTAGGTAGGTAGGTAGGTAGGTATGGTTACTCCTGCAATACAGAAGGAAGGAATATTGAAGTACAGGACAGGAAGGATCAAACCTTTTAAATGAGAGAAGCAAGAAGACAGCAGACAGAGTAGAGTACTTTAGGTAGAGCTGGACAGCAACTGCAACTGCAACATCTAGAAATAAGATATCCAATTTTAATCATCATCAGCAGGCCAAAAAGAGGTTCTAAAGAAAAAGGTGGGAGGTCAAATTAGCCGCCTACTTTGTTTGGTAGTGAAGGTAGTAAAAGTTAAACCACTCGTACCTGCATGATGAGAAAAAAAAAAGAAACCGAAGTGAGCACAACCAATCATATATCATTCAATCAAAAGATCATCTATCACATAAAACAAATTGTCCATATCAGCTTTTGTAGTACTGTTTGTACTCACTTTCTGAATTATCAATCAAGAATATTTCAGATATAACAATTACTACTTGTCAACTGCGTATCTTCACCTAACCTCATTTATTTCAATCAATAAAGTAATTACTCTACTATAAGCATCTTGAATTTTTACTTGGGAAATGATTTGTTGGGTTGTATCAGTCAAAAGTCAAACAACTACCTAACATCCACATTCCTCCTTCAAAGAAACAAAAAGAAAAATAATCACTCAAAACATAATCTTACAACATTTCATCATTCACTATACACCGATATGTCATATCAAATCAAGAACGTTTAACATAAGATACGAAGAATTTGGAATTGAATTGAATCGCTGATAAGTTCAAAAAAATGCATACATTATATATAGATTGGTAAATGCAAGGTATTGTCCAATGGTATCCGGCCTCCTTACTCCATCCTGTGAAGATAAATCTAATACTCTGTTCCATCGTAGTAACTACTACTCTGCTCCAAGTCGCTCCACCAATCCAAGTCTTGTCAAAGTCACTTGTGCTTCACAAACGGGCTGTTCCCAAAATTGGTTCGAACAAGATTCACCTTTCCAAATTGCACTATGTATCAAGGTTTGAGAGATTTTCCTTGAAGATCAACGTCTAGTCCTCCTCCACTTTACATAGTTCCGCCCATGATAACGGTCAAAGTGGCAGTGCTTTGTGAAATGTAGCAGCTGCCGTCGCTGTTACCGATTGGCTCAGTGGGAGTCAACCAGTAGTTTTGGGTTGGATCACTAGTGCAATGAGGAGCCTCCTCGCTGCTGATGCTCATGTTGTAGTTGTTTCCAGCTGAGTTCATGATGGCAGACATATCGTATCCAGAACCAGTCTTTACAAATTGGGCCTCGCCCCATGTGGTATCATAGGCACCTGAGAAAGTAGTTTTATTGCAGGCCTGAGCCCAAGCGATTTGCGAGTCCTCATCGAAGGCAACGGTTTGAGAACCACCAGCTGGGATGACGATGGTAAGCGTGGTGTTCTTTGGTGCAAGCGCAGATCCGGAAAGTGGTTGCATGTCAGGACCAACTTTGTTCCAAAGGTTAACGGTTATGGTCTCAGACTGAGTGTTAACAAACTTGGCGGTGTAGGAGTAGCTTGCAGAGGGGTCGGCCTTGATCACATTGGCTCCATATGGATTACCGTAGTTTCCGCGGTAGAAATCGGTGGTTCCTCCAGCAGCGGCTACAACCCCACCGAAAGATTTGCGACCGTTGGAAGCTCCAATTAAATGATCGAAAAAATCTTCGATGGAACCTTCAATGTCGTCGAGGAGAGATGATGGGGTGGGGGAAGAAACGGAGGTGCTTGTCATAGATGAAGAGCTTGTCATAGATGAAGAGCTTGTCATAGATGAGGAGCTTGTCTTAGATGAGGAGCTGGCGGAGATGGTACTGGCAGCTGATGCGGAAGTAGTGTGTGCGGCGACCTTGTTTTCTGCGAGATCGGCGACAGCGTCGACAGTAGAGCCAGAGCTGGCGGAGGCCGCAGCATTAGGAGCAGTCTTGACGGGCAGACCTGCTTCATAAGCGGATGACCAGTTGACGCCCATTTCGGCCCAGTCCAATGCCTCCCAATTAACATCGGCGCTATTGTCATCCTCATTAGCAATCGCTCTTCGTATCCATTAATATGCTATTCTTACGCCTTCTTCTCATGTCGGTGTCGGTGGACATGAGTAGGTCCAGCTACAGCTTCGCCAATGGACATGGCAGCCAAAACAATTGCGGTGGTTGAGTAATGCATTTTCGGAAATAATGACAACTTTCAAATGTTCGCTGACGAGTATAGTGCTTTATTTAGAGAAATTGATCGTAAGAGGCCGTTGATAAAGAGCGTGCGAGCGAAGTGTTGCTCAGTTGATTGAATGACAAAGGAGTGTGTCGAACCGAATGAACGAAAGAACAGCGAATTTCTTGAAAACGGTGAAGAGGAGAAGAAGGGGAGAGGAGAGGGAGAGTTATTATTTAATAATCAAAGGTCATCTTAAATTGGGACGATCATTTTCCGGGGGTGCCTGTGTACAGTTGGGGGGGCTCCTTTGGCAACCAGGCTACGACCTTAATCTTACGATCTTAGCCATTAAAAGAAGCCCTGGAACATTCAGATTTCATTTCAAGCCATGAGGGTGCAGGGGGGTTGATTGAGATGAACCCAAGCGACGCGGATGGATGATGGTGGTCCACTGAAAACGCGTTCCTGGGAGACAACTCCGAAGAAAAGGAGAAAACGATGAATAATTGGTCGGATAATTAAGATTTCCACTATTTTTCGAGTACGCTATCCCAGGGGTAAAATGCCACTGCATCCACACTCACGGATCAACAATCAAAGTGTCAAGCACGGTAGGACCGTAGGACCGTAGGACTCCTACGGTGGGAGGTCTGTTCCAATTCAATCATTCATAACTTCACTGATACCTTGCTGTACGGTGATTCACATCACTTCCCAAAGGCTTTCGTTCTATATACCTGATTGGAGCCACGCAAATTAAAGAAACAGAGACCTTCTCTTTCGAGCAAGTTTTGATCGAGTCGTTTTTTTTCCCGTTGTTCTCCACTCGGCGCGCAGTCAATCGACGTACGTACTACGTATGCAGCCAGCAAAAACTTTTTGTAGATATGAAAACAAGGCACAAATAAGGATGTTTGGAGATAGTAAATACCCTTGTAGTTAAATTGTGCTCATTCCCCAAATGGATAGTGTATAAATCGGATCTGAACACATAAAGCTCCCGCTTATTCCGAGCGGGCATAAATGTTTTCATGATCCCTTATTAAGTTGTAATAAATCCTGGATATCCTTATAAGGAATATTAAATCCTCGTAAAGAGTTTTGGCTGTATCGGTATTGGTATCGGTAACGGTAACGCTTCAACGGGGTCGTATAATAATGAATGGATGGATGGATGGATGGATGTATAGATAAAAGGATTCCCATCTATCTACGGAGTAATTGAAGAACAATAATCTTTGACTCCGTAAATACCAAATTCAATCATTATCCTATCTATCTATATCTAGATATTTCCCACTAATAAATCACAGAGGAAATGATACTGTGTAGTTTGCGTGTCAACAATCCAGACTCCTTAACTTTTCAAGGTTCACCCACCCTCACTCACCTCCAAACAAGCATTCAACAAACAAAACAAATCACGAACTTGTACATCATTATATCATTATGTGCTTTGCTTAATGCATGTGCATATCATGTGGTAATGAATTATTCTTTTGTCCTATGGGGATGAAGATATTGTGATTTTGTGATCCATTAGGTATGCTATCTTGATGCAGAAGAGATTTTTTATCTAGTTCCTTTTTTGTGCTCCAGAATTAATGATTAATGATGTTATTGCCAGAATGATCTCTTGTTGAAAAATTGGGAAATTGATATTTGGATATGTGTTTGTGTGAGTGTGTGTGACGTTAGGTTGTTGATAAATGTTGGAATGTAGGTTACAGATATCATCCACATGAGATTTTTCAGTGCAGAGATTTCTCTTTTGAATCGATAGTACATAACTAGTACATAACTAGTACATACATAATACACATAAAAGCTGTAGTATCATGATTCTTCTAAAAGTAATTCGATATACAAAATCCTGAATACTTATTACTCTGTACATAGGTATACATACTACATTTATTCCAAGTAGGTCATACACTTTCCATCCCTAGCATTATCGTCCGAGGGCATGTTTCTCCCCCTTTTCCAACCCAACGACTGTCCACCCACCAGCCTCCGCACATACCAAGATACCTAGATGAATTAACAAGTTACAACACAAGCCTTTTTTTCATTCATTCATTCATTCATTCATTCATTTCATTTCATTTCATTTCCTTCCACTCCAAACCATCACTCAAAATTAGAAATTGTTCCAAATTTGACTGTCTCGAACTTCTAGATGTGGCGATTTCTCCCCGCAGTATATTCCATTCGTATTGAATGGATTGATTATTGCGAGACAGAATTGCGATGATTTTTGATTTTTGGGTGGTTCTAGAATGGATGGATGGATGGATAATGAATGGATGAATGGACCCCTGAGATTCGTCGTATATGTACTCCGTACGGAGTATAGTAGGTAGTTAATATATCGCTACCGTATCTTTTGATCTTTTTCGGCTTCGCGACTCGATTTTTATGCTTCGTATATAGGTAGGTATGAAATCACCAATCGGGATTGAAACATCGATTGTTTGAAAGGGATTTAATCTTCATATGAGTAGTCCCGTTCCCGCCCAAAAATCTCGTTCTTCTTGATTCATCATTCAGGGCTTGCGATGAGAGACCTTTAGCTAGGAATTTTGGGCCAGATGGTTGGTTGGCCGTTTGTTTTACTGTTTTGCAACTAAGAATGATAGATAGGATAGGTCCAACAGTTCGACCGTGCTGAAGCTCCTCAGGTAGCAAGTCGAAACGAATTGAAGATTACACATTGCGCAGCAACATTAAATACTTTTCCATGAGAAATCTTTTCTTTTCTACTTTATTTCTTAATTGTTCTAGAATTTTACAAAGTAAATCTAAGATGTGTATTTGACCAAGAATACCTACCCGTAGTCATTCACGAATCACTACGGAGGTTGAAAGGGTAAGTAATGTAAGACATTTTTTACCCATATATTGCTGTCTTTTGATGCTGCTTTAAACAATTTGAATAGATATTGAATTGTTCCCTTTCAAATTTTGCATTTTGATGATTTTCAAGGTTTCCAATAGAATTTCAACAAATTTGAAGCTTTTGATGATTTAAAAACTTTTAATAAATTCAGAATAAATTTCAAATATAATTCCAATAAAAAAAATAAGAATTTTGATGATTTTGAATGATTTTGCTAGTAAATCTTGAAATTTACAATACTTTAATTGATTGATTTTCATTATATAAATTTTCAATTAGTATAACGATATAATTGGTTAATGCCCTTGTTTGTAGGGCAAGCACAGCCATTTTTTGGCGTGTTTTACAATACTTTCCCCATCAACCTCTGTAGAAGAATTTACTAAAAAGAACCATTGTCTGTACTCTGTAAATTTATGTAACCAGAAATATACCGAGACATGCTAGAAGATCGAAAAAGTTCTAGATTAACATGTGGCATTTTGATGGATGTCTAATTGGCACGATTACTCTTAGTTTGGTTTCTAGGCTTGACTGATAGGTGTTGGTATCTTGCGGTGGACACTTGCTTCAGCGGCATTTTTAGGTGCTGAAGCGCCGGAATATTGCGTACGTATGTCCTCTAGCGGATAGATAGGCTTTTGGAATTTTCTAGTATAAAGTCCTTGCTGTCTTATCTAAATAACTCACCAACCACCTAGTACTTAACTAATACCATAGACCAAATAAACACAAATATAAGGCTATACGCAATTATCACAACTAAACTTTATACTCTCATACTACCTATATTACGTGTTGTTACGGAAGATAAGTTAGGTTGTAAATAGACCAGTGGGAAAGTTCCCGGCGCTTCTACCACGTATTGTATTGTAGCTCGGTAGGCGGTGTATATGTAGGGGTTGTTTGGTGAGTTGATTCTGTGATTTTTTAGGTTGGCGGGCTGAGTTGAGATTTGAGATATGAGATTTAAGTTTGGGGATAGGGATGGGATGGGATTGTTTTTTTTATGAATGAGTAGAGTGTTGGTTGGTGTATGGTTTTTTGCTACATTTGGGTGGATTAGGAGTCCTGTTTCCTTGTGCGAATTATTCGCTTGGTTTTATATCGTTCTCATAATGCGAGGGCATGTTTTTCTTTATGAAAATAGGTAAGGTAGTATCGGGTCCCCGTTTCTTCTGTGTTTCCGTTTATTATGTAATGGGATGAATGTACGGAGTATGGAGTATGGGTCGGTAGATCAAACGATGGGATGGAGTAAGAATCTGTGATGGGATGATCCGGCATGGTTAACGTTGCAGGATTGAGGCAAGGTAGGGTGAGATGGGATGGGATGAAATAGGAAAGTACCATTCCTTATATGCTTTATCTGATGATGATGATAATCATAATCGTCTGTATATCATCCAAATACCAAACGCTATATCCGAGAAGCTAGCACACAAATTTATAGAACCATCCCATCATTTCGGCCATCAATACTAACACATTACATTCAATCCGATTCTTTTCAAAGTGTAATACATATTATCGATATCTGATTTAATCTTGCATTGTATATTTCTAAGATGTCTGCAATGTACATATCCGTTCATGCCATATCACATCCTTTCTCCCTTCTTTTCTCACACGGAGAAGTAAATGTATCGTAGTTTACGCCCTTCCTAATCCACATCCATCCGTATCCATAACATTGAACCTATCCATCTCAAATCCCGTTCCAGATTCCCAACATCAGAGCCGCTCATGTGAAAGTGCGTGAATAGCATTAGGTGTAATAGAGCCTAGTAGTAGTAGGGAGCTTACAATATCTACGCTACTCTACCCTCTAGGTTTCAATTTCGTCCATCCACTCGTTCCAGATTTCTTGTCTTGATCCTTATCCTTAGCTACTGATACTGTAGCATCCCTCTTTCCTTCTCCCCTATCCTTCTTAGTACCATGCGTTAGTCCGAAAGAAAGTCTCTCCGCAATCCCCGTATTAATACCAGGCACTTCACCAACCATTTCAACCGCATCCATCACAGTTCTCATACTCATAAAACTCTGCATACCGGCCATATAATCTCGCTCTTTTTTCACATCAGGAGTCCCTGCCTCCGACCCTTCTTTCCTAGCCCCCACCACAACCCCATCACTGCTCATCTCATCCTCGATCGCCCATGCATCCTGGCTCAAAACTTCCCATTCTGCATTGGCCACTTCGCTCATGAGTTTACTCTTCAATTTGTCAGCCAGTTGATTCGGACGCGGAAGTTTGAAACCACGTATGAATTCTGCCCCTTCTGCGCTTCCGAGGAATGAATATGCGGAACCATGACTAGCCCAACCCAAAAGCGAGCGCTCAATTTTGTGATTCTTCTTGTCTTCGCCTTCGATGTAGCCATCGGAGTCTAAATTTTTTGGCGAAGAAGGGTTGAGAGATGCCGAGCGTGGTGTGGGTTGTAGGTGTGGTTTATCGCCTATGAGGAGTTTCCATAGGTTTTTCCCTATGTTGCAGATGTCTTCGAAAGTTGTCGTACCATTTTCTCCTACAGAAACCCCTTGACTTTTGCATAGCCAAGCTACATTGTAGGCGAGGAGGACTGCACCTTCGAGGAAATAAGTATGGGCTGCCGAGTCCTCGTTTGCTAATATGGGAAGAGGCTTGTTGATCCACAAAGGTCTGGGTCTAGGTTGATTGGAATTTTCGGCATGGCGTGAAGTGGAAGGACTGTTGCTTGATGAGCTAGACGTCCCCCCAGGAAATGGTACATTGGTATGCAGATATGATGAAGGTAAAGAGAATATCGTGGGTAAAGGATAATCTCGATGAGGAAGAGTTACTTCTGCAGGTAAGCGGATAGCGAGATAATGAGTAGCTAGCATGAGGACATGAGTGATGTGAGATAAGGAGGTAGAGATTTGGGCAGGGCTGGCCGCTGTAAATCATTGTTAGCATTGTGTTTGTATGCAGAAATCGAATACGTACTGTTCATCAACCTCAAGTCTACTATGCCGACGCCACCTATTTTATATTCTTCCCCTCCATTACTTCTTTTGACTCTTTGAAGCCCATACAACTTGGCAGCTTCGTAGCAAAGATAAGCCCTGGAGCCCGCAATAAGGTTATATGCTTGGTTCCATCTGTACTTCGTTCTGCGAGTAGAACCCTCAATATCTTGAATTTGCTTTGTCCTACGAGCTTCGATTCCACTTGAAGCTGAAATAACGTCTGCACTTCTCTGATCATTTGCGGCCTTCTTCTTGCTGCGCTCCTCCTTCGCGCGTTCGAGCTTTGTCTTTAACTCATCTGCATGAGCAATAATCTGGTTCGTGCGGTCTATGATCTTCTCTCGTTCAGCGAGTAATGCATCGTAGTTTGACTGGGTGACAACAACAGGTGGTTTATCTTCATGATTTCCCCGTTTCGAGGGCGGCGGCGGGAAGCGCCCGCTGATTTCTCGATCAAGGGCATCCTTTTCTAGGAGAACGCCAGCGGTTTGAACTCGAGTTTCGTATAGCTGGTTGCGCGCATCTGTGGGACAAAGGAATGGAAGTTTATGCCCGCCTGTTCGAAAACATATATCGCACTGCATCTCGTGCAGATACTGAGAAAAGTTCGTTGTGTAAATGTTGCAGGAAATGATGTATGTGAATCCTAAGATTATCAAAGAGTGTAGGTTTGGATAATTCTAGGGAGGCATATAATACATAATGTGGAATCCAAGAGGGCTTCGTTAGTAAGAGGCTTCTATGATTTAATGATGTTCCAAAGATGTAGGGCTTGAAATATATATTGGAACAATTAGGAATGTATTGTGCGTCAGGCTGAATGACCTCAGTACAATGATTCATTGCCTCGCCTTATCTCAACTCGCCTGCTTATCATCACATGATTAGGCGCCATTTTCGTGATAATTGCAACGAGGCTGTAAAACTTTATAAATTGAGTTCACTATTACGGTAGCTACGACAGTAGCAACTAAACCGGCTCCATTGGTCCTACCGCTTATGATTAAAGTCTTCCTTTGGAGCGATTTTAGCTTATTTTAGCGATTATCCTTATTCAACTTTTCCAATGTCTCAAATAAATCCCTCCCCTCCAAAAACCCCGCGTCGTCCAATTATGGCTATCGTAAACGAAAAGCTCGCAGAGAAATCGGCCGCCAGAGGTATTCCAAGTACACCAGCTCTAACTCCTTCTTCTTCCAAACTACCTCAAAAGATTCGTGGTGTTAGTCCAGGCCTGCTGTCTACTAGTATTCAAGTACCTGCCACGCAATCTCCAATCTCGTCACCCCTCAAGAGGTCACTCGTACTACAACATAACGATCACGCCGACGATGTCAGTCAAGATATAGATATGGCACCACAAGCAGAGCCAGAAGCAGGAGATGATACGGTTATTAGTCTAGACAAATCAGATCCCAAGAGAGACCTCGCTCCAATGAACTGGAGTGGCTTTGAACAACGCTATGCGGAGGCTATCAAGGAATTGAACGACAATGAGGATCAGTTGATTGAGAACTTCCACCATCTTTCCGAGGTTAGTCTCCTGATATGATGTACATTGCCAGCTCTAATTCTTTAAAGGCCTTCACAATCTGGGCTGATTCTTCGGCAGAGCGAGATAATGGGAGGGCATTGAAACGGTAAGTTGTATTTGTTTATATTTTATATCGAGCTATCGACTAACATTTGCTTAGTTTAAAGACAAGAGAAAGATACGTGCAGATACAAGAGAGGTCATTGGAAGACAAAAAGTTGCATTGTGAGTCGCTCTTCTAGCATTTCCCTTTTTTATGCTAATTTTGGCTCTCAGATACGAAAGTTGTTGAGGCATTCAAGCAGGCTCTTCAATTATTTGGAGAATGACTACTCTTTTTGCTCTTCATATCTACATGTTGTAGTCACATGGTTAATTTCCAGGAAGCCATATTTTTGCTTCATTTGACTGGGATATAAGGTGCAACAAGGAGCTGGTTGTGGTCGATATTTTTAAGATACCCTATTTCTGTTTGCTCATATATTGCAATACTACACCCCCTAATCGCAATTGCACTGATATTCTCAATTCAGCAACATATACTTCTCTTTTCTGCATATCTGAATGCGCCAATTGACCCGTATTCAAGACCAAGCCATTGGAGTAGTAGCTGAGGTGACAGAATTGATGTAGGATAACAAGTACACAGTCTAGATTCACAGAATTTCGATCTGTGATTTTGTGGGAGGGCTTACTATGTCTAAAGCCATCTGGCAATATCACCAATACGTGAGGGATAATCTGAGGCATAGATAATTGTGATATAGACTCTTCTCAGACTCATTGGATGTACTTCACTAGAAAATATAATGGGCGTGAGTTAACAGGTGGGTATTGTTAGCAGCATCATTTTGATTATATCATCTAGTTTCAGGAACTTCAAACATCAATCCTGTAGGATTGATGACTTTCATGTTGAAGATTCAAATTATCCTAATCCTCATACTTTTGATGGCGAGTTTGTCAGTCAATTCTAACGCAAGTGCAATATGCTATTTCCCATCCGAAATCATCGGGGGACACTGAACCTCCTCGCTTCGCCTGCTCCCAAAGACTTCAGGGGAATGCCATTCATTTCTGATTTGGGATTCTAGCCACCAGCCCAAACAATATTTTTCGACGAGGGAGTAAAAATGACCTCCGGCACCAGTATTGAAATGTTCGAAACTACAATATATTCCGAAAAGATTTAGATGTTCAATTCCAATCAACACACTCAAATGATGTTAATGTTCATCCTAAGCTGATGTCTGTCTCACTTTCATAGTGGGTCGAGAGCTTCCACGCCAGATTCTACGCTAGCGTTTCGGTCACCGTACTCTGCCATAAATTTTGAAAACTTTCTTCTTATTTGCTGATTGAATATTTTCATCCTTCAAGCAACATGACAACACAAACACCTGCGCGTCGCCATGTCTGCGCCGGAGGTAACTCAGGTAAGTTCATCCATTCACCTACATCTTTTTTGATAATGCTAATTAATTGTAGAATGACCTCATGGCTTTCCATGCTGCTCACTTTGGCAATACCTCAACTGAACATTTCGCGCAACAATTCTTGGGTCCTGTAGAGGATACATATGAAGAAGAGGTCGAAGATGATGGTCTTGGGTACTATCCCGATGGAGTCAAAAGAATCTTGACCGATGAACAAATTGCGATCTTTCGACATTCCGAGATTCAAGCCATCCTTCGAGAGCGCAGACGTGCCGCAGAACCCAATGAGACTACCGATGAGCAAACTACGTCTGGAATTCCCGGTACCGATCGCGTAGGGGCGGGTGAAGCTGGGGGAGAAGGTGGAGAGGTTGCTGAAAATTTTTCACATCCTGAGCCAATTGGGCCCGTGCGACCAAAGAAGAAGTCAAAGAAGGAACTGAAGAAAATACGAAAAGCGCAAGAAGCCAAGGAGAAGGGCTGGTTCAAGCAGAACATCAAGCCTGACTTACGAAAGAGGACTTGGGACAAAGTAGAAAAGTCTATTGGGTCTCTAGCGTACGATGATGACGAGGGTGGTGGTAATAGCCATGCCTCAAGCTCAGCACCGCAGAGAAGAAAGATTTCTTATGATGATCCTTGAGCTACCAATAGCTTGGTCTAATTTAAACTTCGATGATAGGTTGGATTAACCATTCAAAAGGTCAGTGCTTCCTTTTCTCACCACGTTCGCGTCACCGACCAAATGATGAAAACCTTCGTATCGTCATCCTTAGTCGGAACTGGCAAGTATACTCTGGCTCTTTCGGCTAGCTTTGGCTTGCCTTAGCTCGTCGATATATTGCCCCTGTATACATTGCTGGTCTTGATGAGACATAATCTTCTCTCTGAAATATGTTGAAGCTTTTGCCTCCATATCGTTATGCATGGTCTTCGAGAGCCCATACTGATTGTAGTAGTCATCAAATCTGGTTATGAACCTGTGTCAGCATAAAATGGCTCATACTCGACTTCAAATTCGATCACTACACTCTTCCTTCAGGTATGATCAAACACTTTACTTTTTCTTCGCTTTTATGATGACAAAGGGCCATGAGGCCTGAATAATCCCAGCTCGTCGAGTGCCTCACAATAAACGCAGAGTGCATACTGAGAGATGAAACCCGTTCTGAAAAGCATTCGCTATATCTTATATTTGAAATTACTTCCACAGACTGTGTACTGACAGTTATTAATAGCTTAACATCCACATCCACATCCACACCAAATCTCGATGATTTCAGCCCCGCCATCCCACCAAGAGACGAGACTGCACAATATCTCAAGATTTTCATTGCCAGTACCTTCCAGACCATAATCTTTGTGGACATGAATCATCTTTTCCTATTCTCATTTTAAAACTAATGAGGAAATTAAAAGTTCTTTCAAAGCTGCTATCACATATTTTAGCGCTGGTGAAGAAGAGGAACGTGGGATTGGACGTGGAAGGCGTATGATGGCGGCTTCTGAGCGCAAACTATCTGATTAGAAGAACCTATTAGGTACATATGCGAAGGAGTGGGAGTTTGTAAAGAAAGCCAGAATATTTGCAATTAATTTTGAACAAGGGAACGGGAGTTGGACACAAGACAAGGCTGGTTTGTAGCCTCACATATTTGGCATCAACCGATAAATCTAAGCTCCCGCTTCTTTCAGTACAACATATTCTGACCAACAATATTCATCCCTCCATCACCAAAAATTGAAAATGAGTGACCCTCCAACTTATGACCAAGACCTACTGAATCGGCTTAATGCTTTGAAGAAAACCAATATTCAGCTCGATGCATCTACGTAAGCTGGAAATCAATATAGCCTTGTTGTCACATGCTGAGTCCTTAGCCATACACCACTAAATGTTCTTGCAAAGGAGTCAACGCCTGAAATAGACCTTTCCGAAAGACTTCGGAGTCTACGAAACGGCACTCCATCAAGATCCAGTACTCCTAAAGCTTCCGTGCCCGTTAGCACCCCGTCGCCTCCACGGCAGTCCAGTTTCTACAATGAAACCACAACACTTGATGCCGCCCCCCTGTTTTCAAACGATGCCCACGATGATAAATCCTTGGATGAACTTCTAGCGGAATTGGGGTCCGGATCTGAGTGGCTAGACCCCGATGATCCAAATGATATTCAAAAGCTCCTTGATGAAGCCAAGAAAGCTTTGCCCAGTCGTGATGACGTCGCTGCAGAAGAAAAAGCATCAAAAGAGGCTTCGGGGGGGGATACTCGGGAAGGTAATATCTTAACAACGGGTCTTGATATGTCGGTATTTGCCTTAGATGACGAGGAACATGAGGATCCTAGTAGTCGACAAATCGAGGGTTTGGAGGGTGAATCACGTGAAGTGCAAGATATTGTTGCGAGATTGTTAGATGAGGTTCATCTAGAGAGGGGAGCTAGGGATGAAGCTCAAGATGAGCAGGATTGGGGAGCGGAGGCTAATGACACGGATGTGGATAAGGATGGGACACTTTCGTCTTTCCCAAAATATAAACAAAATGATGATGAAGAACCAACCTTCACACTTCCTTCTGCACCATGCACACTCCTAGAACTGAGTAGGAAATCTATTGATTCTGAAGAGGATATTACGGCGAGATTAGCTGCACTCAAGAAACTTTCCGGCTCTACTAGTGATCCACTGGGTTTACCTTCCGCGCCAACTACTAAACCTATTGATAAACTGACGAAGCAATCGAAAGGAGGGTTGGAGTCGAAAGGAAGCTTAAAGAAATACACAGATGAGGAAATGGATACGTGGTGTATTATTTGTCAGGATGATGCTACGGTGCAGTGTGTGGGTTGTGAGGGGGATTTGTATTGTGCGAGGTGTTGGAAGGAGGGGCATATGGGGGTTGATGCCGGGTTGGAGTTTAAGAGGCATCAGTGGAGGAAATGGGAGAGGGCTGCTTAGATGGGGTGGGCTTGCTGGGGGGGGGGAGAGTGGGAGATGGTGTTTTGGAATTTGTGTTTGTATTCTTGTGGTGTTTTGATAGATGGATGGTTTGAAGCATGATGTGCTATCGTTGCTGATTTCGGAAATATTCGTAGTGATGTGCCACCCCAGCTTATTAAAATATACCACACGATATGTGATCCTATCTATCTTAACTAATAAATCCGGTGCATATCTCGTTTCAACCGCAAAGATTCACATGCGAGGCCTATGAGCTCGAGAATAGATAATACTAGGTAGGCTATCAGGCTTTAGGTTAGGTCTCTAGAGTAGATGTGCTATCAAAATTTATAGATCACGAATATGGCAATGGAGATGATAATTGATTATAGAGGTAGCGAATAGATGATGGATACATGGATGGATGAGCGAGAACTTTTTGTAGATTGGAATAGATTATTTCGAACGAGCATGGGAGGATTATGGACCGATTAGGGGCTGTGTTAGGTTGGTTGTGCCTAAATTTATACATGATAAATAAACCAGGGGCGTTTCGGAATTTACATATGAAGGGGTAGTATCGTGATATTTCGCTGTTTACATTCTGCTGTTCATAATGACTACAATGATTATAAACACCATTTTCCCTGCCATATCCCCCCGACGATACTCACAGGCGGTATTGATTGCCACACTGTGAGAGTCTCGATAGAGACAAGTCTTCCCGCTGATGACCGTGTGCATATATGCCAATGCAAAACGAAAAAAGAAAATCCTTAAACCAAGCCCGAGTATACTGTACAAAAAGGAGTTTCTCAAATCAACGCCATACTTGTTTCCAATACCATCCAGATCCAATCACATCCGACCGACCAACAAAAGAAAATGTCAATTTCATGGAGAAAGGCTTAAGATAGATGGTGATGGGCGATTAATCATCATCGTGATCATCATCACCACGGATCCCTCGGCCAGCGGCACCACTGCTAGGAGTCTGCCTCTTGGCTTTGCCACGGATATCCTGCCATGTCGCACCGAATCTTCTGCCTGTACTTGCAAGAAGGCCTTCTTCCTCATCAGCTTCAGCATCTTCATCCAGCTCGCTGAGATCCAACTTGGGAGTTCGGAATAGCGCAGTGACGAAGACAATCAAGAAGATTGCGAGGAAAACAAACTGAGCCCAAAATGCGAGAGCACCGAAGAATGGGAAGTTGACGGTAACTCTGTTGAGGAAAGTAGAGACAATTGTAGGAGTGCAGACTTTTTCAGCACCTTCGCCTGAAGATAGCTCACTGCAAGTCTTGATCAATTCTGGGTGATTGCTGCAGTCTGGTTGGTCGCCAGGAAATCTAGTAGGGTTGGTGCAGAAGGTTTGAGCACCATAGATAGCATATTGTGGTGCTATGATCATAGCAATCGAGTAATTTATTGCAAGAATGATCAAGGTTAACATGACGGTTGCCATGAGAAGAGCTTGAGGAGAGGTGTGACCTTTTCGTATCTCAAAAAGCCTTACCCACAAGAATCGAAGACCGATCGCAGCAATACCTGTCACGGAACTGCTAAAGAGGAACAGGACTAAGAGTGCCATCAAGACATAGTCAATTGGGAAGACTATAGAAGATTTGACGAAAATCCAATTAATGGGCTGGAAGATATTGATACTAGATTGTAATTAGCCAAAGAAAAAAAAAGAGAATGACGGGCAATGCATGTCTTACCTTCCTAAGATATAACCACAATGTTGTTTGCAGAATGAGTTCTTCGCTTTATCAATTCCGGTAATAAGCATGGAAACCCATATAATAACAGAGAGAACCAGGAGCAGTATTCCTCCCACGAGTTTGAGAGGCCTGAAGACCGCGCAAGTCTTGGTCCATGCTCTCACGATGAAGCTTTTTCCTTCGCCACGAGCTTCCGCGGCCAGACGTTCGCGTCGAACCAAAGTACGTTCTTCACGATGTAATGCTTCCAGTTCTCGCTGGTCTTTAGCCGACAATCCTCCATTCCTCCCGACATTTCGTCCTTCGAGTTGACGTTGACGTTCCCTGTTCTGCTCCAAAGCTGATGCTGTTGTTTCTGAAAGCTGCGGTGCACTAATTGAAGGTGCAGATTTGATGAAAGAGATGGGCAATAGTGCCAATCCAACAGAAGTGTAAAGGATGTACAAAAGCGTGCCCAAGGAAATCAATAGCCCCAACGCGAAAGTCAAGGCGCGCTCCCCATGGTTTTCAGCCAGCAAACGTTTAAAATAGTCCAGATCCATATCGGATCCACCCCCTCTTGCAACAGGCACAAAGAATCCAACCAGGAATAAAATTACGACAAGGACGACAAAAATCAATGTGTATTTTGCAGCACCTAGGAGTCTCTGGCCAAATGTCTGTGTGCCTTCCTCCGTATCGACTTCATCGTATTCCTCGTAGAAGAAGTAGGTAAATGGGATGACAAGAAGGCATAATACAGCATCCAAGCTGTACAATGTATAGTAAACGATTTTGAGAGTCAGGACAATGTTGTGAACCGTCTCGGGTGTGGCCCAGTCTTTCTTTGCGCCAAGCTTCGAGGATGTCGTAGAGCTAACGAGGGCAATATCGACAGGAAGGAGTAAGACTGTTGCCAATAGAGAGGTCAAGGTGATGATGGTAATTGTAGAAACCAGAGCGGATCGATCGCGTGGTGTCTGATATGTATAGGCAAAAATAGCTGCTATAAGAGCAACAATGCCTACAGCAACGGCATAGGCAACCCATATGAACGCAGTCTGTATGAGCGCCATGTTGCAGGCGAGGAGTTGATACTGAAATTATAGGAAGATATTAGTGGTGCTTATATTGTTGATGTTGGATCTGTATGAAGTTGGAGGGTCAGAGGGTTACGCTTGCGGAAACTTAGCAAACAAAAGGAAGAGATGCAACAATAAGAAGAGAATCTTATTATCTCACGAATGAATGAATGGGTGAATTGAATATAAGTAATAATATTCTTCTCGTGGCAAACAATATATTTATTCAATATCAGGTATTCAAAGTATCAAGATATCGAAGTTTTAATTGTGTTTTATTACCTACTTCACCTCCTTGTTCCATTCAATATTCAATATACAGGATTCTAGACGTCTGACGTAAATGGGCGTCGGGGTTAAAATTCAGGACCTCCAAAGCTGCTGCATGAGCTTCAAGGTAGAGAGTGAGGGTGATAGGCCAGCGGTAGCCAAGCACTGACAACGCTAAAATTTGTGTAAATCCCGGGTTCGCGACGCATCGACAATTTGACTGGACTGGCAATCTGAATATATTAACAGGTCAAAACAAATCAGAATTATATTACGAATTGATGGTCTTAATGCTTTACTTTTGACCATAATGCAATGCTATACGGAGCTGACACCTCCTACAGCTGTCACACATTCTTTGAGTCTCCCATTCTTGTCGGCAGATGCCAGAAACCTCGTCGTCGCAAAAGCTTCGTTGCTACAGATATTTACAACTAAGACCGTATCCGTGGATCTCGACGAACTTTCCGGAAAGGATTCATTGACAGTGAAAGATGCCACAAGTGTTGACCCGAGGGCTCATGATGAAGATGGAGTTGAAGCTTCCTTTCTCGCCCCAGATTCAATTTTACAACGATCTGAATTAGCTCGGACGACGAAACTCGTACTTATAGCTGAATATAATCTATCCGGGACCGTTACATCTCTTGTGCGAGTAAAGACTATATCCTCAAAGACTGGCGGTGAAGCACTGTTAGTGGGATTTAAGGATGCAAAGCTCAGTCTGGTAGAATGGGATCCAGAACGACCTGGCATATCAACAATATCAGTCCATTTTTACGAACAAGACGAACTACAAGGAAGTCCATGGGCACCGAGTCTTTCAGATTGCGTCAATTACCTTACAGTCGATCCAGGAAGTAGGTGTGCTGCTTTGAAGTTTGGGGCTAGGAACCTTGCGATTCTTCCTTTCAAACAAGACGAAGATGTTAATATGGATGATTGGGATGAGGAGTTGGATGGCCCTCGCCCAGCGAAAATCTCACAAAAGACTGCGGTGGAAAATGGAAATCTCGATACCCCATATGGATCCTCTTTTGTTCTACGATTGTCTTCACTCGATCCCAACCTCATCTTTCCGATCCATCTTGAATTTTTATTCGAATATCGAGAGCCAACTTTTGGAATTCTCTCCTCTACCATGGCTCCATCGTCTGCTTTACTGCAAGAGCGCAAAGACCACTTGACATATATGGTATTCACCCTGGACATACATCAGAAAGCGTCAACCACGATTCTTTCCGTTGGAGGTTTACCTTATGATCTCTTCATGATCGTTCCACTGGCCCCACCTGTAGGCGGAGCTCTTCTAGTTGGTGCCAATGAGCTGATACATATTGATCAAGCTGGTAAAGCCAATGGTGTCGCGGTGAACATGTTCGCCAAGCAATGTACCAACTTCAGCCTATTGGACCAGTCCGATCTTGCGCTTCGGTTAGAAGGTTGCAAAATCGATCAACTATCTATTGAAAATGGCGAAATGCTCATCATACTGCATAGTGGTGATATTGCTATTTTGAGCTTTCGCATGGATGGAAGATCGGTCTCTGGTTTGAGTATTCGACGAGTGAGTGCAGAATTAGGAGGCGCCATATTGACGGGAGCTGCATCATGTGTAAGTTCCCTTGGAGCAGGAGCATTATTCGTTGGTAGTGAGGTATCGGACTCTGTCGTTTTAGGCTGGAGTCGAAAGTCAGGCCAACCTTCGCGTCGAAAGTCGAGGCTTGACGGTTCAGCAATAGCGGATGTTGACGAAGCTATGCTTGATGAAGAAGATTTAGAAGACGATGACGATGATCTATACGGTGACGGGCCCACAGTTTCCCCCACGGCTGCCAATGTTACAGCTTCGAACAGTAAAGCTGGAGACTACACATTTCGTATACATGATTCCATGATCAATATCGCTCCCATCACTAACATCACGTTCGGAGAAGTAGCATTGAGTTCGGATAAGGAAGAAGAGCTCAAACTTACCGGAATCCAGAGTGAACTTCAGCTCGTAGCCGCTGTCGGTCGTGAAAAGGGAGGTTCTCTGGCCGTCATTAATCGTAATATCCAGCCAAATGTTATAGGCCGATTTGAATTACCGGAAGCTCGTGGTATATGGACCATGAGCGCAAAGAAACCGGCGCCGAAAGGATTGCAGGTCAATAAGAATAAGACAGTCATCAGTGGTGATTATGGCGTTGATGCTCAATATGACAGACTAATGATAGTTTCCAAGGCATCTGAAGCTGAAGATTCTATTGACGAATCAGCTGTATATGCATTAACGAATGCTGGATTTGAGGTTTTGTCAGGAACAGAATTTGAACCAGCTGCTGGATCCACAATCGAAGCTGGTACGCTTGGTAATGGAATGCGTGTCATTCAAATCCTAAAGTCTGAAGTAAGAAGTTATGACGGTGGTAAGTACACCCCTTTTCTTGAAATTATGCCTCTCTCATGGTGTGTGGTCGGATGGGCAACTAGGTTGGGACAAGTCTGGGGAACTTTTGTATTTTCCGCTCATGTATGTTCGCTGCCCGGGGCGCTATCTGGAAATCTATCATATCCTTTAGCATCAATGAAAGCGAATTATCAACATCACAACTGTGCCTCCATGCAATCTGCTCCCTGCGACATGTCTCTTCCTGCCATTTCATGATAGAAACGTAGCTGACTGTGTATCTGTGGTGTAGATCTTGGTCTCGCACAAATATTGCCGATGCTCGATGATGAAACTGGAGCAGAACCGAAGATCATCAGTGCAAGTTTTGCAGATCCGTTCCTTCTACTAATAAGAGATGATGCGAGCATTTTCGTTGCACAATGTGACGATGACAATGACCTTGAAGAGATAGAAAGGCTTGATGATGCTCTGCTTTCCACGAAATGGCTCACTGGCTGTTTGTATGACGACTATAGCGGGGCTTTCTCTGATAGCAAGTCCAACAAGGCAGGAGAAAATGTGAAGATGTTCTTGCTCAGTGTCGGTGGAGGATTGCACGTGAGTACCTTCTGAATATTTCCATTGGCCGATTTCTAATACTTCCAGATTTACGCACTGCCTGACCTTTCAAAGTCAGTCTATGTGGCGGAGGGAATATGTTTTGTGCCACCTGTTCTTTCAGCAGATTATGCAGCGAGAAAATCTGCAGCTCGGGAAACGTTGACGGAACTATTAGTAGCAGACCTAGGAGATTCAGTATCTCAGTCTCCCTATCTCATTGTAAGACTCTTTGTTATGTTCTATTTAATTTCATGCTGACCCTCTTAGCTGCGACCCTCAAACGATGATCTTACCATTTACGAACCCTTCCGCATCAAATCTGCATCTTCCAATCTTCTCTCATCTACGCTTCAGTTTTTGAAAATACATAACATACATCTAGCACAGGCTCCAGATGTCTCTGCTGAAGAGCAGGCGGATGAAACTCAACAGACCAATGATAAACCAATGCGTGCTATCTCAAATCTAGGTGGATACAGTGTTGTCTTTATGCCAGGTGGTTCTCCAAGTTTCATCGTCAAAAGCTCTAAGACATTACCAAAAGTTCTCAGTCTGCAAGGAACAGGAGTTCGCAGTCTAAGCAGTTTCCATACCGAAGGTTGTGACAGAGGATTTATCTATGCCGACACAGAAGGAATCGTTCGAGTAGCACAACTTCCTCCAAAAACCACGTTTGCCGACATCGGAATGGCTTTGCGAAGGATTGAAATAGGCGAAGATGTTCATGCCGTAGCATATCATTCACCGCTGCAGACCTATGTCATAGGTACCAGCACTTTCACCGACTTCGAATTACCCAAAGATGATGACCACCGAAGAAGCTGGCAAGAGGAGGATATTGCCTTCAAGCCATCGATTGAGAAGAGTTCTCTCAAGTTGATTAGTCTAATCAACTGGTCCGTCATTGATACCATCGAGCTTGAGCCCTGCGAAGTTATCACGTGTATCAAAACTATGAACCTTGTGGTATCAGAAGTCACCAACGAGCGCAAACCCCTGGTCGTTGTAGGAACAGCTATAACCAAGGGAGAAGACCTCGCCACGACCGGCCGCCTCTATGTTTACGATGTCGTCATCGTTGTCCCCGAGCCCGATAGGCCCGAGACGAATAAAAAGCTAAAATTGATTTCTGCCGAAACCATCACTCGTGGCGCCGGTGGTCCCGTAACTGGTCTTTCCGAGATTGGTACCCAGGGTTTCATGCTTGTTGCACAGGGCCAAAAGTGTATGGTGAGAGGCCTCAAGGAAGATGGCACAAACTTACCAGTCGCATTTATGGATACTAATTGCTTTGTCACGTCTATCAAGGAACTTCCTGGTACAGGCCTCTGCGTGATAGCAGATGCGCTGAAAGGTGTCTGGTTTGCGGGGTATACAGAAGAACCCTATAAAATGCTACTTTTTGGGAAGAGTGCTACGAAGATGGAAGTACTGTGCGCGGATTTGTTGCCAGATGGAAAGGATCTGTTCATTGTGGCTGCAGATGCTGATGGAAACTTGCATATTATGCAATATGATCCTGAACGTATGTTAAATCTTTCTCTACTCCATTTTCTGCTTTCCCTCGGCGAATCTGGTTACTATCCTAGAGGCCTTTGACTAATAAATACATAGATCCCAAATCCCTCCAAGGCCACCTCCTCCTCCATCGCACCACGTTTTCCCTCGGCGCCCACCACCCCACAACCATGACACTTCTTCCCGCCACCTCATCCCTATCCCCATTAACCACAGCCGCCTCCTCATCTCTCAGTCCCTCTCCCCAAGAAGATTCCCCCTCGCCTTCCCAATCCCTCCTCCTCACTTCGCGCACCGGCACCCTTGCTCTTCTTTCTCCCCTAACCGAATCCCAATACCGCCGTTTCGGCACCCTAGTCTCACACCTTACAAATACACTCTATCATCCTTGCGGTCTTAATCCAAGAGCATATCGCATAGACAAAGATGCAAATGAGGGGATAGTAGGAGGAAGAACGATTATTGATGGAGGTGTGTTAGGGAGATGGATGGAACTTGGGAGTCAAAGAAGAGGAGAGGTAGCTGGACGGGTGGGAGTTGATGTTTTGGAATTGAGGGATGAGCTGAGTGAATTGCGTAGGGGTCTGGAGTTTTGTTAGGGACTTTGTTTGAAGAGTGCGATGTGGAAGTTCGTGGTTAGAGATGAAGAGACACGAACGGTTAGAAAATAAAAGGATTTGGAGCATGGAATAATCAAGCCCTCAAAAAGCATGATGATATGAAAAATGAAGACTAGCAAATAAACCGGTAATCAATATCATCTTATCTCTCTCATCCCAACCCCAATCCATATCATAATACCGGCGACCAAACAATATCCGTATCTACTCCCCCACAGAACAGAAATGTAACTCCACTTCGCTTCAAAATCCAAAAATTTAAATCCCTCTCAACTTCACACACTTCAGACTCTAGAATGTAGATTAACTTTACCAAAACCATCCCGATTACACCGGCACAAGCAGAGATGCATACTCTTACATCAAAGAATATGTCTGGTGATATTTTTGTGCAAAATCAAATCTATTTTCGCGAGCAAAGAAGATCTCACTTCGTTTCGCCCTGCTCTTGCGAAATATATACGGCGAGTAGATAGATACTAGGATTTGAAATAGCATTGAACTTGATTAGTTATTGTTTAAAGATATGTTATTCTGTATGTGTATCTTTCAAATTTGTTTCGTACTTGATATATGTATATATATATAGGCAATAAATCATTTTCGTCTCGACTGAAGGTTGACGGAGCAAAGTGTGAAATAACTGATGTTTAGATGATATGATCGGGCGAGTTGTGTATAACACATTTGTGTAATACGAAATCTGGAATCTAATGCTGTAGATAGGGTCATGAGATATGAGGTAGATTGCAGGCAGAGGAATCGAGAGAAGAAAAGGGGGGTTTGGCTCATGTGGAGAATGGACGGTTATGGAGTTGGTGTGGTGTCAACGATTTTGAGAGGGAAGGAGATAATAGAGTTTTTCGCAGGTAGTAATGTATTAATTGGAGTGATCTAAACCCTAGCAAGTGACGAAATTGTATATTGTGTGTGGTAATATAATTCTGTGGTTATTCGCGATGATAAATAATGCGAATTCGGATCCCATCGTCAAAGCCCTCTTTTGGTGCCTCTTAACACCTCAATATTTTTTCTTGGACTACTATTTTCTCCCCTAAGTTAATCTATTACTACTTTTATTCCATATACCTTAATCAAAGTCCTCAGGATACAAATTCTGAAATATCTATCCGCCTAATCGCGCCAAAAAGAGTTCGTCGAATAATAAATCGTGCTTTGAAACGATATTTCGAAGGTCATGGAAAAGGCAACAGCGCCACTTTAGAATGACTTTATCATCAACGAACAACTCCATGGACTTGTAGTGGATTCTTCAGGCTATTGAACAGTTATTGAATGATTATCGAACAATCTGGAAGCAAAAAGTATATGTACCCCGGAGTGTCGCTCAGGAATAAATCTTCCTCTTGCAATCTCATCCATCTAATACAATCAATATCAACAACGAAACCACAAGCTACCTTCAAAATACATAAAACTACTACTAGTGATCCATTAAAACAACAAAAAATTTCTACAAACTCTTCTCGGTACTTTCTAACTACCAGAAAAAACCGCCATCATGAGTTCCCCAAAAGCACAAGATTCCAAACCCGCGGGCCACAAGCCCATTTATCAACAGCGAAACCTCAAGACTTACCACGCAGCGAATAATGCTTGGAATCGACGTACGTATCAAGGTCGAGATTCTTATAGTGATAAGGAGAAAGCCCTGGCTCAAGAAATCAAAGCCGCCAGAAAAAACAAGGCACCGGCCGAAACATTGTCTGACTTAAGTATGTGATAACTTGGAATGGCGACCCGTGTACGATAGTGTGATATTCAGCAGGTAGGAGTTGGAAAATGCAACCATGCAAAAAAAACCCCCCAAAAAACACTTGAAAAAGAAACAAAACACAGAAAAAAAAGCCCAGATTGGATGACTCGGCTCACTGGCGTTGTGCGTATTGTTTATTTATGAAATTTGCGACAAATCGACAGCAATAGCACAGATCAGATTGATTTAGATACAGAATGATAGAATCAATGTATTGAATTTTTGTCAAACTTTCTTGAGGTATCTTTGCGTAGTGAAAATATTCTGGTGATATGAACGCCATGAATCTACTCCAAGTTTCAGGAACGTCGTTTATACGATTCATTCCTAACCAAGTGCGCCGTGAGTCTCCTATGCCCATATTTTATATACTCCTTCTCGCATTATTAACATTACTTGCGTGAGCCAACAAAAATTTGCAGCATGTGAGAGTGAACTTGCACGCTCTGCTCCATGCATCATCTTGTGCTATGCCTAATTTTATACTGACATCCCCAATCTTCTCCCCTTCGATCTTATATGGCAGTTTAAGTCCTCGTCCGGTTTCCGAAGTCCTGGCGGATTCCTGCTCAACAAAGGCACCTAGTTGGCGCATACATTCAAGGAATGCCTCCATAGCTATATCGAACTTGCGATGCATGAAAGTGAGTCCGAGAGGCATGTCACCAGATGAATGAAGTTCGAGAATGGATTTCTTGGGTGGTCGGGTGTTATTACCGCGTTGGGAGCTAGAACGACTTGCAGACGGCGAGGGATAATCATAACGTATTATTCGAGAGGTTGAGCCCATGGGCTGAAGCTCGTATCCTTCGAATTTGAAGTTGAGACGGTCAGCGACGGTAGCTAGAAGAAGCAGTGCGTGGCCCCATGCAGCATTGATTTCCGGCCAGTCCACAGGCACACTCGAGAGACGTCCAAGTCGTAGGCCATTAATTGTACCAAACTTTCCGTCATGGCTTATGCAAAATGTATCGTTATACACATTCGTTCTCTGCAATTTCTCCAATAGCTGTGAATCATGATCATATTGAAGATTGATGCTACCCCTTATGTTTTGGAACTCCGAGAGCATCATCGCAAATTCATTTCGATCACTCCAGAACTTCCCTTCTTCAATATCAAGAGCTCTGGCCTCTTCTTCCAGCTGAGCATTTTCCTCATTAACCCTGGCAGTTTCCGCTTCAATCTTCTTCAACTCCTCTATTGCCGCGACCTCATCTGCTCGTACCTTTGCCAGAAGATCATTTGCTTCCTTCACCTCCTCCTCTGTTGGTAATTCGGCATTGACCTGTTTCAAAAATCCGACATATGCATCCCTTTCCCGAGTCACAGCTTCTAATCGTTTTTGCAGCCCATCGACAAGCATCTCTGTACATTCAACACAGATAGGATGATCTATATCGGATCGCGCCGTAAGGATCTCAAAAAGCCTCGATACCCGTTCCATATCTTGCGACATTGCTTTACCTTCACCATCCGGTGCTTCTCCGCCGGGTGCGTCATCTTGTTGTGGTCTATTTGCATCTGTATCTTCGGGTGGTTTGGCAACTGACGGAGGTACGACTTGGGATTCCGTCAGCATGACAAAGGACATGGCTGTATTGTTCATGCCGCTCCTCATCGTGTCTGCTAAATTAGAATCATGTCGACGGGGTGCAGATATTGTCCGCTTGAAGGTTGGCGGACCGGCATGCTTCGAGACACGATCATAAAGTTGTTTTCGTTCTTGAGGATATGCTGGCCGTGAAGGGGGTATGTTTTTGGGATGGTTTTGTGAGGTCGCACCTAGAATTTAGCAATGATGATAAGCTCGAGTTTATCTTCAGAAGTTTGTCCTAGAGAAAATTCACGAACCGACTAATAAATCAAAAGCCGCGGGATTTAGGTCTTCCAGAGAGCTATCAAGTTTCAATGATGTACGACACTTTTGACAATACATCTTGTGGATATTTGACCAAATATTCGCATGAAATCATCTAGAAATCAAATAAGTATCGACCAAGGTATCTCTGGCATTTTGTTTCGACAACGATATAGGGAGAAGATCGAAATAAAAGTTTGTAGATTCACTTGGTTGGACTTGGTCATGAAATATGATGTGATGCGTCGATAACAGTTACCGGTACTAGGTATGCTTACATAAATTTAAGCTTATTTATGCAACCCCGCAGCTCTACTTCGTACACTAGCTTTATGCAAGTAATTTACACGAACCCAACGCGTATTCTCGAGACTGTAGGAAATCCACTCGCGACTTTTATTTACTGGCTACTTTCCAATCTTAATTTACTTACCTATATACTGAGACACAAATACACACCCTTATAATCCTTACAACATTTATCAATCTTGGACATGATCGTGAATTGTCACCATGGGATCTCCAACAAAAAGGCAAAAGATATCCACTGAGCCTAATGATGCCGACCTCGAAGTTAATGACGATTACCCTGACAACTATAGTGAAACAGAAGAAGATGATTTTATTGTCGATGATGATAACGATGATATTGTCTACAAACCTGGATATGACCCCGATCAGGAGCTTCAGCAGAGAAGAGCCCGACTCGACTACAAATTAAAATCTACATTTGAATCCATCTTCGAAAAATACGGGAAAGATTTTGATGGAGTTGGTGATGAAATCGACCTGCTCACAGGAGAAATATTGGTTGATAATGGTCATTTGAAAGAGATGCAAGATGAGCGGGATGCTGGAGACAATAAAGCAGGAGGTAATCTTCTGAGAGCCTTGACTGTAGAACCAGAGAGTGTTACGGAAACGTCGGATGATGAATATATCATAGAGGAAGGAGAGGGTAGGAATGAGGGAGATGATGCGCGGGACAAATCAGACGACCAAATTAATGCGGAGGAGATGAGTTGTGGAGACATGGAGGAGGACGATATGATTTTACGCGGCTACGATGAACCGACCCAGGATCCTTTCCTTGATGTGGTATCAACGATAGAGACGGAGTCCGCTTCAAACGATCCTCTGGGCGACTTACAACACCAACGAAACTCACAGCCTGAAGGACGTAGCGTTTCTTTTCCATCATACAATGAAATTTTACGTTCATTTGGACCTGACGTTGCCCCTCAAATTGTAAACATTATTTCACGAAAACAAATCCATGATGACACTCATATTGAACCAGCCTGGAGAGTGCCTGAATTACCTGCAGTCGAACCAAGAAAGCGTCCAGCTTTGAGAACTTTCATTCCAGAGCCAGAAAGTGAGCGCAGCCCATCTCCCGATGTGTCGGAGTCGATCTGGGCTTTACCAAGAGGACGAGGTCCAAGAGGTCCACACAAACCAAAGGCGTCTTTCAGACCAAGAAACATCGGCGACACGGCATTACTGTCGGATGGACTAAACACTCCAAGTTCCGCTGCCTCAAAGTCACCACGAGTGCGTAATTCCTTTACGGAAGAAGAGGATGAAATCCTCATTGCAAAGGTGGCTGAAGCACGCGATCAGGGTCTCGGCTTCGGAACGGAATCTACCTGGGAAGAGCTGGCGAGTTTGAATGGCCGACATACAAAAGCATCATGGAAGGGCCGGTATCGCCAAAGGTACTTACATTTGTGGTCTCCGGAAGGCACCACTGGATCTGGTTCTCGTGGGCTCCGTGGGCCATACCGTCCTAAAAATCGAGATGAGTCAGAGTCGAGTATCAGACCTGCATCACGCAGTCCGTACCCTGTATCTTTCTTCCAACGACCATCTAGAACTCGAAAACCTGCACAGCAAGGATCGAATGTCGTTAGTTGGTCGGATGCCGTCGCCGCAATCAAAGCCTTGGACCCTAGACTTCATAAGGATTTGGCTAAAGACGCCAGTATATTCGATTTGACCGATGTCAGACCAGTGGATGTCGATGAAGAAGCTTTGAATCTGAGAAGTTCTGATTTGGAATTCTCGGAAGAAAGTGATGATGAGCCGGAGCTCCCTACACATATTGGCTCCGGAGCTCAGAGGATTTCACCTGTAACTGTTAATCCCGCCTACGAATTTTCGGACGAAGAAACTGGCTCGAATTTCAAGGCGCTGCGACAGTCAATTGGCTCAACACCCAAGCCCAATGAAAAGAAGGGTTCTTGGCTTGTGACTCCTCAATCCAAGGAAGGAGCGAGAAAACCAAGTACTAGTAAATCAAAAGACGGAACCAACGGGGAATCGAGATCTCGTCAAAGCATAGTTCGGAAGAGGCTTATGTCAGAGGAGGTTGACGAATTAAGCCTTGGCCTTGGAGAAGATGTTCTGTTTGTCTGTTCACTACCAAGGAAAGACAAGCAAAAGGAGCCTCGGACTTTTATCAAACGAGAGGAGGAAGACTTAGCAGTCTCAGAAACAAATGCTATCACTCCTGTCCCGCCGAAGGAAAGGATTCCCACCCTCGGTGATTTCGACGAGTTTGACGAGCTCAGCGCGGAATGGCCACCGTCTCTACCTACCGTTCACGCAAAGAAGTCCATAGTCGAAATAAAATCCGAAACCGATCCGGCAGTTGGGGTTGGTCTATCCGATAACACGAAAGAGACTAATGTTGATTTATTTGATATCGACCAGCTTCCGGAAACTTCTCCAAGAAGTGCTCTTGATGCACGGAAGCAATCTAGGATGAACAAGAGATTCAGTAGCAGTGCTGTTATTCCTTCAACGTCGCAAATTGAGTCGTCACCCACTGTTGCAGTAGATAGAAGGATCCAGTCGAGAATTCAACAGAGAACAGATTCTGTTGATAATGGTTCTGTACTACCTACTTCATCAGATATGGTGTCTTCTCCTACCCCACGACCCAAGCGAAAATTTTTTGATCTGGACGAGAAAGAAAATACATCCTTTACACCATCACATAAAGCCGACCAGGAGACCGAGACACCTGTGTCCGATGCTGAAGATCTACCTCTACAGAATATGATCAATGGCAACAGAACACCCACTTTGTCACCAAACAAGAAGACAGGGGGCATTACCACGCCAACTCACAGCGAATCAAGGAAATCAAGAACTCCTCTGCTTGACTATACCACACCTACCCGGAGAGATCTCATGAGAAAAAGGGGACTGAGAGATACATCACGCAGTCCTGGAATGGTGAAAACACCAGGAGGAACGTTTAGAAAATGCGGACGAGGTGGATTTGCGTGTAAACGGGCATTTTGCTTTAGATGTGGATTGAGCTCTAAACGTATGGGCATTGAGTGATGGATGATATGATAAAATAGATCAGCATATTGCGGATGAAGTACTGGTAATATCAATACTTGCATACAATATCAATTCAAACACATAGTATATTTTCAAGCAGGTGATACAAAAATACCTATCTATATCTCTATCTCTGTATGTATACGCAGCTAGCTCTTGATATCTGACTCTAATACCGGTACTCTAACACTAAATACAAAACCTTAAACCGACTATCTACCCACTATAGCATACTGTTTTCCACCCATGGATCCCCCGGATTATAGTGGTGTTGGTATACAGAGGTGGCCCAACAAGGTAGATAGCCTTAACGGTTACCTGCTAGCTGTGTGGGATTACTTTGATGTTTGAATACTGGATACCAAGTACCTTGGTATTTGAGCATTGGAATAATGATCGTTATACTTGTATCAATTTTTACTGCTGGGTTCATGTTATTATTTTGTAGTGAGGGGGGATGGACAGATGACTCTTCCCCGGCGGGCCCGATACCGGGTTTACTGGTTATGGGTAGGGTTTGTTAATTTTAACGAATACGCACGCCTTGGGGAAGACATGTGCAGAGTATATTATAGTAGTGTAGGGAGTAGTATATTTTGGTACCTGGATGGTTATGAGAGTAAGTGGGGTTGGGCTTGAGTTTCTAGAAGCATGGGGGAATATGGAGTACACTTTCTCGAATAATTTCATGAATATTTATTACTCGTTGTTGGGGCATAATATGGCAGATGCGACTCTAATGGGGGGAAATATATAGTTTCACTCGTAAGACTTACAATAATGATTAATCAACCCTCTTCAAAGTTCACATCTACAACTAGAATATTTCATCGTGCTGCCAGAAAGTATGTCACATTCCACCTACCATCTTGAGTTGAGGTACATGTTTAAGAGTGGAGTGTGAAAGACATACTTTCTGGCCGCACGTACGAGACAGACTTTCATCCAAACACGAATTTCGAGAACCAATCCTTTGATCACGACTCACGACATAGTATTATGGATACCAATATATCAGATCGTATTATTGAAAAACTAGATAAGTCTGTAACGGTATCCCCATGCAAGAAAAAGCAAGGAAATTGCGAAAAAGAAAATTTTTATCGTGTTGGCTGGACATTTTGATCGTTATGAGCAGTTGTAAGAGAGGTATGTGTCAGAGGTGACCGTGTACGTTAAGTATTTGCGATGTTGAAATAAGGTCGAGAAAATTTGTTTATTGCATGGTTTTGGGGGGTGGAGACGAGAAATTTTGGGCCGAGCCAAACGAAACTAGTTTGAAGACGAGCCTTTCCTCCAAAGGTATTTCATGCTCACATCTCCGAATAAAGGATATGAATGCCTTTGGAGGAAAGGCTGGTGTTTATTGAGAATTTGTATCCTGGGATAGTGGATGCATACTGCATAGGTAGTCCATGGGAGGAAGGGGGGGAAACGAAGAATCTGCTCGTCCGTATGGTTCACGATGGTGTGGTGGTGTGATGGTGTGATGATGATCGATGATGTTGGGCTTCTAGGCTTTAGGTTTTCTTATTGTTGTGGCTCGGAGTTGAATGTGATATTAGATATTGATATTGATATTGATATTGATATTCCAGGTTGCATTTAATCATGGTAATAAGATAGAAGATAGCTGATAGCTGAGAGACAACAATAAGAAAGTCAGATCTGATAGACAGTAACACTTCAGCCTTACGAGAGACGGACCGTCCGAGTCTTTGGGTATGGTATTACTAGGTAATTAGTAATCCTTTTTGATATGATTGAGGTCATACAGCTTACAGATGAAGGCTTGAGAAATCGGTGTAGGGAGTTTGAAGTGAAGGGCGTATTTGATTCGTGCACGGAGCTTATTGAACCAATAATATTGCATACATACTAAATTAGTGTCATTTTCCCGCAGTTCACTTACGCTAGAAAGCACGGACGGACGATCCACACTCATACTTTGGAGATGTCAATAGGAATAAAATATCCAATATCCAATATGCATCAAAGGCGCAAATCTGACAAGCTTGACTCATATTCAAGGTTTGTCATGGTCATGGTCATGGATGATATTTTCTGAAAATACTACCTACTTTGTGAATGATAACGGTACTGAAACATTTTATATATAAAGGTAAAGCCATTCATTGTCCATCATGTTTCCAGAATTTGAAAAGAGTCAAGAGTAAAGAAGAGACGAAAACAGCGTCATCAATTCCTCATTCTATTTCAATTCGGCATCTCACAACCGATTTCACTACAATTGTCGATTGCTTCCGTATCAAAGTAACACCCAAGAGGCTTCAGGGCGCATATTTCCCCGCATTTATCATATACCCAATTGTACTTATCTAAAGATCATTCCTCCTTTATCGCATACCCTCTTCTATTTTGTCCAGCTTCTTTCTTCAATACCTTCGGACAAAATGTCTGCTTCAAGTGCATCTTCTTCTGGCACAATCGCTAGTTATGCCAAGAAAATCAATCCAACGAAACGACCAGATGTTGAAATTCATCTAGATGATCATCATGATGGAAAGACCTATACAACATTTGATGCTTTATCAGGCAAGGCCTCAATCACAGCTCCTCATGATGCAGAATTCGATGAAATTCAAATCACACTCGAAGGCGTCACTCGAACATATGTCGAAAACATATCTCAGTCCAGAGCAACATCCAGAACAACAGCCGTTCACAGATTTCTGAAACTCATCATGCCAATTCGAGAAGCTGCATATCCTCAACCAAAAATTGCTGAAGCTGGGAAAACATATATCTTTCCATTCAACTTTGTCATCCCAGAACAACTCCTTCCAACCTCTTGCTCACATACTTGTGATGCCGATCATGTCCATATGGCACATCTGCAATTACCACCTAGCATGGGCGATTGCGAAGTATCGATACTAGATGATTTGTCCCCAGAGATGAGCAAAGTTCAATACTCAATCAACGCCAAGGTGATCAAACACACCGAGTTTTCAAGGAAGCCGATTTCTCTTGTCGAGGGCTCGAAGAAACTTCAAATAATACCAATGGTTGCGGAAGCACCCCCTATGAGTATTTCAGCGAATGACCAGAATGATTACCTGCTGTTGAAGACAAAGTCTCTTAGGAAAGGCATGTTTTCTGGGAAATTAGGAAAGATAACTGTATCGGCTGATCAAACTGGAGCCATCGTCCTTCCGTCTCCTGGAAACTCTTCGGCGGCTACAACAATGGCAACTGTCAAGCTACAATTCGAACCACACGATTCTAACTCGCAACCCCCTCGTCTTGGTGGTCTAGTTACAAAAATCAAAGCATTGAGTTTCTACGCCACCAAACCGGCAAAATTCCTCCCCTCCAGATCGAACATGGCCATAAACCTTGAACCTGCCCGACAAGTTTATCAGACCTCGGTTCCTCTCTCATCGAGGTGTGTTGAGCAAGTCTCGTGGGTGAAGCACTTGCCACCACCAGATTTGTCCCGACGAGCTTCTACCGTATCATCAAGTTCGTCTGATTACTCAGATAACTCACAAATGTCGCTAAAGGCAAAAGAAAAGATCTATTACACCGCAGAAATTCTGGTCCCAGTTTCACTACCTTCATCGAAGACTTGGGTGCCTTCATTCCACTCATGTATCGCTTCCCGATCCTATTCCCTTGATCTTGCCTTGACCATCCATACTCCGGGGGCAGGCGTTCCACCGTCTTCGGTCAAACTTTCTCTTCCAATACAGATCGCATCTCAAGGCAACCGAAATGCACCAGTCGTTCTTACCGCGGCAGAAGCGGCTGCCGAGCTAGCTAATGTAAATGAATATCTGAGGCCGAGGGTTATTGAAATGCCGAGAGAGGACTTGGTTGAGAACAGTGTTTTGCGATCTAGCTTTACCGTTCCGCGGCCAGAGTTACCTCCGAGCTATGAGCACACTGAGGAAGCAAGCAGACGAGTTGATCCATCGAGGTGCTAATTCAAAATGGTTTGGTTTTGTATGTTTTTTCTACTTGAATAAAAAGGGTTCAGGGGGTAGTGCGTAAATTCTTCGTACAGTACACACAAATCTGCGTCGGGAGTTTGGGGATATCAATATGTATTGTTGGGGAATTTGGGGATTTGAAAATTTGAAAATTTGCTGGGAGTCACATATACGAGTACAAACTATACCCCATACTTAGGTACTTACTTATAGATAATTAATAATAATCCGCTGCTCCACAAATATCGTCTCCATTCATTGATTCATCGTAGGTTTTTTAACGTTCCAATGTTCTGTAGAATCAAAATCTGAAAATTCTAAACGCCTTCTATGATTCAGAGACCCACTGGTCTTCTGACGCCGTGTATAGCCCCGCGCAACCCCACTACAATCATCATTCCATGGATGTTTAATACAACGCGTCTAAATTTGACAGGCTCACAGACTCTGAAGCTCTCTACAAGGCTGCCACTTGTGGGCTGCCTGTATCACAATTATGCCATGCCATTTGGATACCAGCCATTCCAAATACATACGAAATGTGCAAACCAACAAAAAACATACAAGTCATGCATCATCTAAGTATATTAATCCTCAAGACCGAGTTGAAGACCTTCACGTCGTCCTTCATGCCCTGAATCAACATTGCGAATATCATCTTCAGTCGATCCTTGTACTACCAAACTACCCCAGACTCAACAATCACATCCCACCTCACCGCTTGTCCCATCCATCCACAAGTCGACCCATATCACGGCAAAATCAGCCTACAATACCGATACCTGTTGATTTGCCAGCTCACGCCTAACCATTAGAAATATGACTTGGTGATGAAATTTTGCGCAGCAACATTACATTCATGAAAAAGGTCTTCCTTCGTCGTACAAACCATTGATTTACGAATAATAATTGGGATTTCTTACCTACCGAACCTACATATGCTTGCTCTGCCTCTATCGATGCGGACAAGACAGTCAGAGAAAACGAATGCGATGCCAAAGCAAAAGCAAAAGATACAAAAACAATATTTTCTAGATCTTATTGATTGATTATTTTCAGCAAATCCAGCTCGTACGATATCGAAATTATCTATTTGAATATGACGCAAGAGCAACCACCGCAACCATCGCAACCTCAAGAGGAGACTCCCAACGTGGATCCGAAAGAGTTCTATGGGTATTTGTTTGATGCGGATAAGAGTCCGACATCAGTGCTAAATGCGCTATTGAGGGGAATCGCAAATTATATTGTAAGGATGTTCACTCCTGCAATGCTCACTTTGAATTTTATGCTTATAATCATCGCAGATAGAAAATGTGGGAAGTAAAGAAGATCAATTCTTGACGCCAGAGAAGTTGGCACTTTTTTATAAAGCTGTTGGTGGAAATTATGATTGTAAGTTTTTGTGTTTGGTTTTTCGTGATTGCTTGCTAATAGCTTCCGTTGCCTTACATAGCTCTTTTTGTGGAGACTAAACATCCCTCGATATCTTGGATTTATGCCTCGATAGGCTGTCAACATACTTTGAACCCTACGAAGGATGATTTTGCGCCCCCCTCAATACCATGTCTCACGGTCCGAGGATTTGTGCGATGGCAATCGATAGAAATACTTTTGGGACCTGAGGAACATGTGTCATTCATCCAAACCGCAGTACGAGAGTTTGAAATCAAAAATCCAACTACAGGAGAGAGATTTCCAATAGATTTACCGAAAGAAGCTTTCCCATCGGTACCGGACGCGGAGATAGAAAAATGGCATAGAAGCTGTGCAGAGAAATTACGTCGACGAGCAACACCAGATGAATCACCAGATGAACAAGAGGATGTTCCCACACCAGACCTCCCGCCTAGACCTAAAGTACAAGCAACATACGTTCACGTTCGACCTTCCCCCAGAGTTCCAGATCCTACACCAACCAATGGTGCTCACTCCCGCAGCGGTTATTTCGAAACTTCTACTCGTGAACCCCCCACTCGTGAATCCTCTTCTCGTGAACCTTCTGCCCGTGAACCTTCCACCCGTGACTCTACTACCCGTGAATCTACTACCCATCGGGCCAGTCGACCTATACCTTATACACACGTCTCCGCATCTCGTCCTCAACGACCACCTCTCAATCGATCACCGACTCATCGAGTTCGCCAGTTTCTCGCTCCAGAGGAACCATACTCAACCCGCATACCCCGCGGACGTCATCGCAGTTTCCCCAATTTAAGCTCACCCTCTTCAGAAGATGCACCCACTTTCCACGCCCACACAGCATCCGCCTCGGATCCTCACCGTCCACGTCATAGTGTCCCAGTCCCAGATCCTCCGCGTCCAGCCCATCGGAGACATAGTCATCCTCGACAATCCCGGCATGCACCAATCGTCTCAGACACCTCCGATTCTTCCAGCGTTACTAGCGTAACATCGGATTCTGAAGATGATCCGTCCCCTAAAACTCGTACTAATCCATTGAATTCATCTACAAGCGCGCGGGCAATACCGAGACGCCCGCAAAGTACTTATATACCACGAAGTTCTGGGCCGGATAGTCCTCGGGTTTTTGCATTCTCGTCCACAGCACCAGGTAGTACAATGCCATCCCCTATTTCAGATGCAAGGGAAAGGGAGAAGGAAAGGGATAGACAAAGAGATATTGAGAATAAATTTCGACGGGGTCAGTATCCCACTAATATTGATTTGAATGGAAAATTGAGCGCGCCGTTTTTGACGGGGAGGAGGAAAAGGGAGGCGGGGAGGGCATCGGGTGATGTGGAGGTGGATAGGGATAGGGACAGGGACAGGGAGAGGGATAGGGAGAGAGAAAAGGGGAGAAGTGATAGTAGAGGGGTTAAGTGGAGGGATTTGGGGAATATTGCTGAGATGTGGAGAAATGGGGGAATGAGGGGTGACGGGGTTAGTCATCATGTCAGTGGAGGTAGTGGTGGAGAAAGTGGAAGGGAGAGTGGAGAGGGAAGAGGAAGTAGGAGGCATAGTAGTCGAGAAGATAGGGGGGATAGGGAAAGAGAAAGAGATCGTGATAGAGAACGGGAAAGGGAAAGAGAAAGGGATAGGGACAGAGATCGAGATGAGAGGGATCGAGAAAGAGATTACAAAAGGAGGGAAAGACCTAGGTTACAAACGAGACATAGTAGTCATGAGGAAATTCCAACCAGGAGAATGAGGACGGAAAGAGGGGATAGAGAAAGAGATGATGATTATGAAGGGAGGAGTTTTAGGGAGAGAGATAGAGAGAGGAGGGAAAGGGGTATAAGTCCTGTAAGAGGGGTTGATGGGAGGAAATATCCTGATTGGAGATGAGATGTTGGAAGTAGGGGAATATGACTGTGTTTCTGTCTGCGGGAGTTTGCATGGATTGGATTGCATTTGGGGTGGTTATGGATATGGATATGGATATCAGCGAGTGAACGATATTTGAATGAAATGAGTATTATGATTATGAAGTATCTTTATGAGTTTATATTATCTTTAGCTCTTTAGCTCTTTAGCCTGTTTAGCCTGTTTAGCGAGAGATACCTCTTATTTTCATTCGTATTTTTATTCCTATTCGAGCTCTCGAGTTCTTACTTGAGTTTTCACTCGAGCTTTTTATATAATATTATTATTATAATCTCAATCGTAATGCTTCCCCCAGGGCTGCAGGAGGGCACAATGCTGTATTTTTTACCAGGGGTAAAGCTCTTGCAGTGTCTCCCCCGAGGAAAGCGAAGCTAAGCCTGAAATGTTGAAGGGCAAGGCTTCTAGATCGCCTAGCTTTTCTAGGGTCAGAAAGCCTACTGCCAGACTCTCTCCATGTGCTGTATGCTTTGATAAGCATGAAGAAAAGGAGAAAAGAAGAAGGTGAAGAAGGTTTCTCAACTTTAGTTTGGGGGATTATTATATAGATATTGTGTGACTTCTAGGCAGCTCTAACAGCGCATACAACCACGAGTAGAGGGTTGGATATCAATGAACGACGATTTCTGGCGTTTTGCACTCTGGGAATTGAAGGATTTTGTATAAATACTTTTATGTTTCTGTTTTGATAGGAGCTATTGGAGGGAGGACTTTTCAAGTGCACTGTTAGATGGAGTATTTTGGGTCCTTATGGGTGTCCAAGTAAGAGTGAGAACCTTGTTAGATAAAATAAACCTTGGCTAGAACCCAGGTTGGATTGATAACGTTACAATTTACAATAGCTTTATACTGTTGTATCCCCAATCTTTGTTGTCGACCTCTATGATGCTACACCTTTGTAAGGTGTAGCTAGTGTTTGTTTAGCACCGCTGCACAGAATATACGGTTTTTTGTGCACGGCTGGGATTGCCTAGTACAGGAGCTAGCCTCACGTGCACGGATTGTCATTTCTGGATGACGCGGAGGAATTGATCTGAATCGGAAGCCTTGTCTTCCCCGAAGAGGATCATTTAATCGATCATTAGCATATCTGTAGATACCTCTAAATATTCCTCAATCTCAAGTCCTGGCGATCATAGAACTCTCAAACCTCAAATCACGAAGCCGATGTGGTAATCAAAAATTCTGCCGGGCGGTGACACTAGCGAGGCTGGTGGACTTGGTCTATCGGACAACCTCCACCCAAGTCAAGAACAAACGCAACTGACGAACACATTAAGATTGATATCGTGATACTACACGCCACAAGAATGTTTCTCGAAGCACTGCTGATCGAACTTACAAACATGAGAGAGTAGGGTGGAGGAGCGAGATTGGGTGGTGGTCGCAATTCAGAAATGGTCAATTATCTCCGGTACACACGTCAAGCCTTCGTCCAGAAAACAGGAAACGTCTCTTCCTTAGATTGGAACAAGGCCGCTATCGATTCCAGGTTTGCGGGTTTCCGCTTTCTTTTCATTAGCCATCCTTGACTTTAGTGCGCATGTGGATAGACTAGCTATAGGTACCCTGTGCTCATTCTGTTTATCAATCCAGAGATTGTGTTCTCGACATTGAGGGCATGTGCGTAATTTGCGCAGTTGATAGACATATAAGCTACCAGGCTAGAAGAAAACTAGAACTGGAGGTACTGCTACGCTACGAGAAATATTCAAAAGCAACGCTTCAATCTCTAAATTTCGCTGTAAAAGTTGAAAGGGGCTACACGTGTGGTCGATTACTAGTGACATATGGTGTCTACACAGACGCTAAGATAGTATGTGTAGTTTTCAGCGAAGTAGAAGGCAAGCACAGAACTTGTGATGTCCCGATGAACTACCAAGTCGCATAAACCTTTTGTCTTCCCCTTTTTGACATTATTTCTTGATAAGCATCAACGTAAGACTCTTCGAGTAGATCATGTATATGGGGATATAATGGAAATATTTGCTATTATGGTAGGGCTTTGCCCCCTAATTCAGTCAGCGCCACATGAAACCGAAACCATCCCCAGAGACGATACCTACAAAACCCTTTCGTGGTGACCAGATATATCCTACCACTGACAAGAAAGATAAAAGATACCAATAAGTATACAAAGTCTCCAAATTAGGTAGCTGAGGACCATAACACAGAAGTCATCTGACATGAACAAATAAAAATCCTAAGACTTCAGGCCCTATATTTCGCCTACACCGTTTGAGAAGAGCTAGTCATCTTGGCGTTTCTATGAAGCAGTAAGCCCGAACATAACTGCAAGTTATGGAAACAGTGGAAGATGAGATGTGCTTCACCAAGTTTTAAGCTGTGTCTTTGCCCGTTTCATCCAACTCCTTCGCAGATTCGTCAGGCTTCTTTATTCGAATCCACCTAGTGCATGCAATAAGCACGAAAGAAATAACCGGTGCCGCAGCAGGAATGTACTACAAAAACATTAGAATTTTGTCAAATTCTTCATTCTAAAGGATTGTAAGATCTTACCAAGACTTGTGTTGCAGAGTCACTGTATGCGCGAATAACTGCTTGGAGGTCTGCCTTGCTTACTACTGTCCAAAAGCTGTTCGCACCTACGGAAATGACGGCATTCACAACGTCCGGAGAGACAACTTCAGAAAGATTGGTCTGAAGACATTCTTGAAAGACTGCTTGACCAATGGCAAGGAATACCGCACAGCTAGTTGAGATGCCGAATAGCAATGTGGTGGCTCCAATTGGGACAAGTTCGGCGGGCAGGGAAGCTTGCAAGCCCAAATGGGCCTTCAAATGGGCCTTGAAATGGATTAGCAACTAAAATGTTGACCAAGAGAGGGGTTGAAAAAAAGAATGTGCATACCAAATTGCTAGCAAGTGAGTAGCCAATCCCACCTAATATCTGATACCCAATCCAGTGCCAAGAAGATATGCCAGGATGGAGGGTTGTCAATAGTCCAGCACCAAGTGGCACCATTGCCTCTCCGAACAGAAGAAATGGATTCCATATACCGAGCTTCATCACGATGGAAGCTCCAATCAAGGAAGCAAGCACATCAGAGATTACTGTAGGTAAATATCTAACACCACTCTCAGTTGGCTGCACACCTTGGACAGCTTGAAACCAGATGGGCAACCAATATACAATAGTTTGGAAAGGACCATTGACAAATAGAGAGCTGTAGAAGATCAATATAACATTTCGATGCGTAAATAGTTTGGGTGGAATCAAGGCAGTGTCTTGTAAACGTAATTCCCAAGGGATAACAACAGCCATCGTGGCGGCAGATCCAACCAATAGACCAATGGCTACAGAAGAGTTCCACGCATAGGTTCTCCCACCAAATTGAAGTGCAATGAGAAGCATTGTGACGGAAGCAGCAAATAATGTGAAGCCCACAAATTCTAAGCTTTGCATCTTTTTCACCAGGAGCGCATCCCCAGTCCCCTAAGATAATGTTCGATACATATTATACGGATATCGTCATCCTAGATGTTCAAAATTACTGTATATAATCTAAAAACCCCACATTCGTTTTTTATTCTCCTGTATATTGATTTTTAAAGTAAAATTGTTAGCTTAGATGTATAATATAGCTATATATTATAATATATATTTATTTTCTAACTTCCCTGATCTTTTTCTAATTCGTCTTTTTCAAAATTAGCCCCCTTTTTACCCTCCCCATCTTTTCTAATTCGTTTCTTCTATTTTTTTTAAAAAAATTAACCCCCTTTTCATCTTCATCATTTATTACACCTATCGTACAGTATAAAATACTTAAAAAAAATAACGAAATTCGAAAAAAATGAAATTCTTTAAAGGTAAAATTCAAATATAAATTGGAATATCTTCGAATTTAAAAAATTCTAAAAAATGATAATATATATTTCAAATTTGAAAGGCTTTAATGTTTAACGTAATTGCTTTTGTATAGTACAATGATAATGTGAATCATTTAAATCTTGAAAAAATTGAAGTGAAATGATGATTTATTGATTATTAATGAAATAAATAGTTTTAAATTAGATAATATAAATCAACTAAATAAAGATAGTTTCATTTTCAGATTGCTTTAGACATTTATAATATTAATTTGTACAACTTTTGCTATATTATCTAATTTACCATCCAATAAGGATGAGTCTTTCTTACATAATTACCCATATACCTTGAAATATAAATTAGACATCCTTATTCTACAACAAAAAAATATATAATATCCTTTTTATAAACATCTAGGATGTTTATTTCAGAACCTTAGGGAAAGGAGATGTCGACATGGTTGTGCTTTCAGCGCGTTTCATACCCGAGCTCAACAAACTGCCTCAAGATATGATCAACTCTAGATTGTCTCATATGACAGCTCTTACGGGACGTTTGAACGGCATGGATGTGATCTTGAGAACAAATCATCACGTCAAAATCCTGCTCAACAGAATCACACTGGCTCTTTCCGAACTACTCGCGCCTGCGGGAATTCGAATTGGGGAGTCAGTTCAGAAAATGTTCCCCTAAACAGATCACTGGATAGTTGTGGAGCCACTGGACAAGATAGTTCATTGTGTCAGTAGGGCCATAACACTATCAACCTTTGGTCCTCCAATCTGTGATGACGAAGATCTATTCGTCTTTGTTACGAGCATACAAGTAACAGTAAGTGCAGACCTTGTCTCAGACACCCCTACAATCAAAATTCTAATTGACGAGAATAACAGTATTTACAATAATGTTCTTCATGAGATTCGTACCCTCATTCTTGCAGCCCGTCCTAGTTTGACTTCTCCCTAGTAAATGGCGCCTTTGAGAGGCTGGAAGAAACTCGAAGGTTTCGTTGTTCCAGAAGTGCTGCGTCGAAGCGAGAAATTTGATCATCCAAAGGCGCGCAATGATTTGATTTCTTGGATGCTAGCAGATATAAAGATGCTAGAAGAAGCCAACCCAAGTATACTAACTCGATTAATGGGATCAGTCGTCGCTTACGGTACCTACAGTTCGGCAGTGTTTATCGTTGGTGTGATTATAAATATAATAGACCATCAAATTCCCGCGACGAAATTCACGAAGAAATGAAGCTCAAGGATAAAGAGATTAACGGTGATTGGGATGTTGCGGTCTACAACAGTTTAGACAAACTGGATTTGGTTATGAAAGAGACTATGAGACTCGTCTTTGGAAATTTGATTGTGTATAATCGAGTCATGTAAAATGACTATATACTCTCCGATGGTCTTATACTCAAAACAGGCCAATTCATTACAGTAGTTGGTCATTCTAGAACCACGGATGCTATGCTTTTCCCTTATCTAAAGGAGTACAACGCACTGCGAGTTTACAATGGCGATTTTCAAGACTATCGGGCTAATCTATTCAGGGCTGTTGATAATGAAGATTTCCGTTGGGGTAATGGAAGATAGGCTTGCCCAGGAAGAACGATTACAAGCTTGATGTCCAAGGTCATATTAGTCAAGCTATTTACAGAATATGATTTTGCATTTCAAGAGAGTGCAAAACCAGAGAAACAAAATTGCATGAGTTTGTGTTCTTCAGTCTGGAAACGGAGACATTGATGCGTCGGAGGAATGATTAAGGCATACATCATATATGTCGGATGTATGCCCAGTACTATACAATCATTCTTAACGCTGGGCAAATATCATCTACCTAGAACTCGAAACTACACCAATTGGCGATATGGTACAACTGTCGTACACTGAGAGAACGGTCATTATGTCCGGAATCACTAGATGTTTGTAAGACTGGCTGAACAGGCAGTTCGAAATATCAAGAACTGTTCTCTTCTTAAAATTCACGAACTCCATAATTGTGCACGACAAATACCCATCAGATAAATGTGAAGTGTGTTTGTTCCTAACATTAATAGTTTCCCTAGTTCACTTAGGCATTTGTGGGTTGCGGTAGGCCTCCATCCACTGCATTTCCAGCTAGTCTTCATAGGCCTTAGTGATATGCTCAGAATTCAGTGATTTATCTGTAAAGAATCTGAAGAAACCCTCCAATTGAGAGTTACATGTTATGAAACTTTCGCGAAAATTTTGAAATGTTGTGAAACAAATTGCTGAAGCTTGCTGACCGGATGTGAGTAGTAAGTGTTGATGGTATGCCGCAGCCTACGAATTTGAGTGCCATAGAGTACGTAGAGATTCAATGTATCTTTCAAGGAAGGGATCTAACAACCGTGTCTGGTTCAAGAAGTTGATATTGGACCAATTCCATGGAGATGGATAGCCATACTCCGTATTAGCCACGTTTTTTTTTTTACTTTCACTATCATAAGTACGATAGGTGCTCAGCATTTCACATCGAAACAGGCCTCTTAAGACATGTATTTATTCATTGAAATAGAAGCTATTCAAGAAATTGAATGATTGAATGGATAATAGAGTTATGTAGCGCATCTCTGCTATGGTCATCAAAACGACTGTATCCTAAGCCCTTGCAATATCAAAATTCTTCTGCGGATCCGTACGCTCAAGCTTTGGCCGCATTCTCCTCATCTGCCTTGATCTTAGCTTGGTACTCATCCATATTGCTAACACCCTTTGGCATTCCATTCGGCATCAAGCCCATTTCGTCCATCAACCTGGCTCTAATCTCCATACATTTTTTCCAAGCGCTTTTAGATGTGACACGGCTATGCCAAGCATCCAAGTTGGGAAATTCTCGGATTGGATTGTCCTCTGGCGCACATGGGGGGTATCCAACTAAGGTGTCAATGCGATCATTCCACGGAGCGAACACAATATCAGCGAATGTATATTTGTCGCCAACGAGCCATTCTTTACCGGCAAGAGCGCCACCGAGAACTCCGAGAATGCGTCGGAGTTCGGCATTGTAGCGCTCGATGGCGGAAGGCACCTTTTCGGAATGGAGGACATTGAACCTGTGATTTTTGTACGGTCAGTTAACGGTGACATTATTGCGGCCTAGACAGGAAAGTTGTAGCTCACCAACCGCACTGTCCAAAGTATGGGCCTTGCCCACTCATTTGAAACATGAGCCACTGTGTAAGGATAGCTCTTTCTTGAAAGGTGTCATAGGTCAATTTCTTCTCCTTGCCGTACTGCTCGATTAGGTAGAGCACGATGGCACCAGACTCCCAGAGGGTAAGATTGGTGTTTGGATCCTTGATGGCTACGATATATATTAGATTGCGAGTGAAAAATCAACAGGGTCTCTTAGAGCCATACCTGGCGCTCTGCCGTTGGGATTGAGGTCAATGAATGGTGGCTTTTTGATATCTTCAAAGCGAACAGACTTGATTTCATAGGTAATATTGAGTTCCTCCAGAACCATAACCACCTGCGGCGAAGAAATTAGCCATGCACACCAGACTTGGTGTGTTTGTTCTTGCCTTCCAGGAGTTTGGACCTGGCGCTAAGAAAGAGTGAGCATTTTTGATCGGGTGAGATTATTGCGTACAACTTACCGGCCATCTATATTTCGATAGGCTTGGTCATGACTGTGGTCGTAGGTTATAAAATCACGGCAAAAGAAGATTGCAATGTAGTATTCGAAACAAACTGTCAGAAGCGAAGTACTGATGAAAAAGGAATGAGGGAGGCAGGAGAACCAGGAAACGATTCAAACGAAGTAGGATTCCCAACCAACTTGTTGGAAAAGTTGCAGGAAATTTCCCTGCCGGGAACTTGTTCCGAGGCAGAATTCCAAATAAACTGTTTGATAATATGCAGGAAAAAGTGGTTGTAGATCACGGTGCAGAATTCTTAACAGTGCTGGGAGAAAAGATGAAAGATTGCGGATTTGAAGAGCAGCATTATAGCGACAAGACAGTTGGTTGCAGTCTTGCGGCGCAGCCTACTCGGTCTTATATTATATTCACCACCCGGTGAATTCACCAGAAGCCCCCTCCTCAGCGCAGAAGCAAGACTCTGTGCCGACCAGCGGGGGGCTTCTCGGCATTGCGGCATCGCCTGCATGTGGTGATACAATATCTATCTGATTCTAAGGCGTATTGATAATATGAAATAATTCGAATAGAGAGATTATTATATGAAGCGATATTAGAAGAAAAGATATCTCTATAATCACCTAGTTAAACTTAGTATAAAAATAATATATTTATTTATCTAGATATAAAATGTCACGAATCGTGAATCACAGGAGGCTAACCACGTGATATTTCTTATCTCCTATATCAATTAATGAGCTGATCGTCCGTATATATATATTACAATTCATATGATTTAGTATAGTAGAATAGTGATCTTAATAATGTATATATATAGTTCCGCAGTTTACGAATAAGTATTTGTATATATATATTTAGTTATTCTTTACAAGCTATAATTCTTCAATTATAGATTTTAAGGAATATAATTGACCCTATTTATTTAACTTTATTATAGCTTTTGTATATTATATTATCTACAATTCATTTATAAATATCCGGTCATCTGATAGCCTTCCAAATAATATTTCATTTTAATAATATCTTCTTAAATAAACTTTTACAAATGTTATATTCAAAAGAAAAAGATCTATTCCGATTTAATCAACGAAGATATAAATATCTTTAAAAATATACTATTATTTTTATAATATAACAAACTCTTCCTTCTATATACTCCGAATTTTTGAAAATATATTCTAAGGAACCCTCTCTTTCTCTTTAATTATTTCAACAATTCTTCGAAGAAAATATAAATATAGGATTGGATAATGTTATTATTGAAAGAAAGAAAATTGGTAAAAAAAAGATTCCAATATATAAAACTAATATTTTCAACAATTCAATTACTTTTTCCAAACTATTATTATAATTACAAGATCTTTATATAATAATTATAAATTTGAAAAAGGAGAATCGATAATTGAAAGTTATAATGATAATAAGTTTTGTAATAATGTAATCTCTTTTTGAATCTCAAGTAATACTTATATGGGTATCTAGATCAATAATAGTACTTAAAATTCTCTTTATTCTTTTAATCGAAATCTAAGAACCTTTATTCAAACAAACCCGAAAATCCTGAAATCAGAAAAAGAAAATTTTAATCAAACGATCTGATCACTCAAAGTTCTTTAATGATTCTTTTTTCCTTTTAAGAAATAACAATCCATTTAATAATCAAGGGTTCTTTTACTCAAAAAATCAATCTAATCAATCAAGATTGTATTCCCGCATTAATTATAATTCGCAACAAAATATATATATACTAAAACCTATAAATCTTATTATTAAATTTAACAATAGTATTAAATCTAAAACTAATTTATAGCAATTATTGATTATAGAATAATTCGAGCTATATACTATATCATTTAAAAATAAGATACAATACTGTATATACATAATCGACCAAACTGAATCGAAAGTATAAGTATATTATCATACTCTTTATATACAAATACCCCGATTTACAATATTCGAATTGATCGAACAATTTGTAGCGATTTATCGGAATCCGATCGAAATCGATAATGTTCACTTTTAATACGAAATGTGGATTATATCTAATACGATTTGATATAGCAATTTCTTAGAATAGTATAGAAAATTTAGATTACTTGTTATCCAAACAGAGATTACCAATGATAAGATCCTATTCAAAGATCTCGAACAGAAGATTTCCGATTTTCTTTCACGAACGATAATAATATTTATTAAAGATTACAAGATTATAAAAAAACTCATGAATATATTCATTAGAATAAATTAAAATAAAGTTTTATTACAAGAATGAAATCAATATTGTATTAATTAAAAAACCTTTATAACTATTTGTAAATCAATGATTATTACGAATTCTTTGCAATCTTTTCGGAACTCTAACAGTTTCAATTTTGGAATCTCTATGTGACGAACCCAACGAGCGTTTAGAGATCAACCTTAGAATTAAAAGCTACAGAGCTAAAGAGAGTGTGCTACAAAGCTATATATATGATCGGCTCGGGACTTAGTACTGTATTAGCCCGATCGGACGCGATCATGTATATCTCGTAATATTACTCCTTTCTTTTGAAAAGTTCACTTCGAATTCATTTTAAATGAATAATTTAAGTACAAAATGATCATTAATCTTCTTTTGATAAAAATTCCTGATATATAAATTGTATTACAATCAATGAATATACATTTACTGTACTATATGCCTCCTCCAAATGATCTTCAAAATATTGATTATTAATCATCTCTTCTAAATCCTTATCATCATCGTTTTTAAACTCAGTAGTTAATATAATAACCGGAATAGGCTTTTATCGATCTCGGATTCTTTGATACAGGTTTAGTGGATAGGCTTGTATTCAATAAAAGTTACTTCTATATTGTATATATTTATTTTGTTTGTATAAAAGAGTTCTTTTAGAAAGGGAAAATTCGGGTATTTGTATATAGAGTAGAATCAAAATACGATTGGGTTTGTCCGGTTGGGTATCAAAAGGGCTAAGGGTATTAATAATATTAAGATTGTTAATATCCATTGGATCGTAATTCCGAAAGTGGGATGGATTTTGTAATATATATAGGGCTCTAAATTCATTAGAATGGGATGATACAGGGAATCCATTTGTTATACGAGTAATTAGTTGTTATATAATCTGAACAAAATCGGGATAGAAACAGGGAAGAGAAAACTATTAAGAAAGACGATTTCTAAGAGTAACATTGAATTCATTACGAAAGGTTGAGATTTTATTTGAATCGAGCTAATTTTGATCTTTGGCTTTATAAAGGATTCTTTTGAATTTTATAATATAGATATATAAAGAATTGATTCCTTATTTAAAAATGAATAGCTTATCTTCAGCTTTTTGAACTTTATTTGGATTGTTGTAAATGTATATGAATTGATTTAGGATCGTTGTATAATCTAAAGGAATATTTTGATCAAAAGAAGAAAACTGAAGTAGTACTATAATTTGTACATAAGATTCGAGATTGAAGTAAACATAATAAAATTGAATTATAAAATTGCTGATTGTAGTGCTGTCTATTTGTAGTTTCGCTTGAATCGAAGGAAATCAGGTATTAAACTTTTGAGAATTACCACTGAATTTTTCAGGATCAGAGAAAAAGGGTTTTGGATAAGAAGGAATATGAATAACAGGAATACATTTGAGAATCAGGGAGTATAGGAATAAGATTTCATTCTGTTAACGAATCACTTCGCTATAAAGTTTTGCAATCGCGAGGTTTATCGAATTGTAATTTATAGTTTAGAAATTAAGGGTAAGAAAAAAGATAACATTTTCGAATAATATCAAGAAGATCTATGTACAAATAAATGAACATGAATGTGTGTTTAGATAGGAGCAAGCGGAGTGTGTATAAGTATGAGTAGATGTTATTTCATTTCTTATCTGAAAGAGCTTTTAATAATGTAATGAATTTAACGAGTGTTTAAAGATCAACCTTAGAATTAAAAGCTACAGAGCTAAAAAAAGTGTGCTACGAAGCTATATATATGATCGGCTCGGGACTTAGTACCGTACTAGCCCGATCGGACGCGATCACGTGTATCTCGTGACACTCTATATTCCTGAAATCGTTTCCATTCTGGAATACCTTTCTTGGATATACCGGTTCTGTTACATTTAATAACTATTCGAACTTCAAATATTTATTGCCTTTTTCTTCTTTTGGAGTAATATATATATCGATACTTTGTATTAATAATCTCAATGAAATCGAAATGGTATAAAAAGAAATAAAAGAATTCGAAGAATATCGAAATGCTAAAAAAGATTTCAACCCAGAAACTATAATTGAAGCTATATAGAATACCTGCTTAGAAAAAGAAAAGTATTTAAAATTAAATATTTAGATTCTATTTCCATTCTAAACATTATATAGGATATAAGATTTCTTAATCTAATCAAATTTATAAAAAGAGAAACATTTATTCTTCTTTATAATCTTTCGAAAAATAATTATATTTATCGATTAAGAATATTTATTAATTTTGAAGTAAATAGATTTGTTTTTATTAATATTATATTCTTTATTTGTTTATTTTTTATATTTAAATCAAGAATTATATTATTTGAAGTTTCAATTGAAATTAAAGGGTATAATAATATACAAGGCTATATTATTATCTATTTTATATTCCTTAATTTAATAATCGATAATTGTAAATAATCTTTTATTCTTTTTTTTATTATTGAATTAAGGAGTTATAATATTATTTTAAGTAGACTTTGATTATTAGAAACTCAAACGAAACTCGATTGTTTTAATCGATATCTCGAATAGCTTAAAGAAAGATTTTGTATTATCTTTTATTCGAATAATCTCTTCGTTATTTAATCATCCTTTTGCAAATGGAAGATCGATTGATTAATTTAATAAGATATTGATTAACGAAATGATCAATTCGAAGAATATTGGAATCGAAGAGATTCATAATTGAACAGATCAATCGTAGTTGATGATATACAATAAGAACTTTCAAATATGAATGTAATATAGATTTTTATTGAAAAGGAAAAAGTCCCGATTCTTTTTAAATTCAATTCATTTCTTTTCCAATTAATTATATCATTATTACAGATCTACAAATGCTTTTTTTGTATATCGTCCGAAATCCTCGATCTATATATATTCAAATCCGATAAATTCCAATTAGAATATAAAAAAGATAAATAAACTGAATTTTTTATTATTATTCTAAAAGAATTTGATAATATAATAAACTCCTAATAGAACAAACGATATACAGAAAAGAAAATACTAATTGCTTTGATCGAATTCAAGAATACAAAAGTTCAAAAGAAACTCGATCAAACATTAATCGAAATCGATTCAAAACCTGAAATACCATCTAAATATCGATAATATCATCAAGCCTTTTCCAAATATAAATCAAACATCTTGTCTTTTAATCAATCTTATAATCATAAAATCATATTGAAAAGCAAAAGAAAATAAATCTTATACTATAATCCGCTTTACAAAATATCCCTGGAACAATTGAAAGTTATTAAAGAATATATTATAGATAATTTCAGCAAAAGTTTTATTGAATCTAATTAAACTCTTTATACTATATCTATTTTATTTATTAAAAAACCCAATAATAATTTGAGATTTTATATAGACTTCAGATTATTGAATTCCTTAATATATAAAGATCAATATCCCCTTTCTTTAATTGATGAAATACTTTTTCAGCTTTCCGGTATTAAAATCTTTACCAAATTTGATATTCATTAAGTTTTCTATTATATAAAAATGGATTCTATTTCGGAAAAGTATATTACCTTTCGAACCCGATATAGATTATATAAATACAAGATCGTACCATTTAGATTAACAAATAATCCCACAACCTATCAATGTTATATAAATAATATTCTATTCGATTATTTAGATATCTTTTATATAATATACCTCGATAATATTTTAATTTATTCCAAGAACAAAAAAAAACATCAAATTTATATTGTTGGAACACATGACTGACGAAACACGTGACACCATCACGTGTTTCCCCCATATCGTAAATAGGATGGCAGCGTCTATATAGATTAATAGAACTCTATTATACAAAAGGGTTAAATAGAATAATAAAATCATTTTTACTTTATACATGTTTTGTGTATATACCCCTTTACGAAATCTGTCCAACACTGATCAGTGATTGATAAAACTCAATTACAGAATGACAAAATCAAATCCAATAAGAAAAGATATCTTTTGAAAAGACAAATAAGATTGTATTAAATTAAATTTATATACGATTTGTATGGAAGAATTAGAATACTATATTCTTTATATTATTTTCTTCGAAATATATACTAAAAAGGGATCTTTGATTACAATTGATTTCTTCAGGATAGTTTGATTTTATATCGACTTTATCTACATTTATTATATTCTTATACACACTATATAACAAATCTATTTGATATAATATGATATCGAATTATAATATCCAATATAGTTTTTCCAATCCCCAAATCACTTCCATATAAAATGGACACTGAATTTTAAAGGAAATAATTAAATCCAAACTCAAAACTTACTGAATCCCAAATAAATATTGATATAACTATATAACTCATCAATTCGTAATTCAAAAAGTACAAAAGACAAAAACTATAAAAAGAATTTCAAAAATAATACAAAGGCTGGACAAATACTATTTTCAAAATCGTATATTGCGAAGTTCTCAAATTCGTATGAATTCAATTCATTCTGTACAACTTTTAGATCTGATAAACAAAAGGAAATAATAGCTATATAAAAGTATTTATTGAATTTATTTCGAAAGATAAATTAAACAAATATACAAAAGAAATTCAAAAAGAAATAGATTGATTGAAAGAAAAATATATGGATATATACGAAATCATTATACCAAAGAAATCGATCAAAATTCAAGTTTCATTTATACTAAAGTTTTCTAAGTAAATATGATAAGATAAATAATAGTAACGAAATCAAAGCCAATTCCCTTTTAATCCTATAATGCTAGATTATACAATAAAGCAGAATATATCTTATATAATATATAAACGAAACCTTCTTCTAGATTTTATAAAAGTATATAATAATAATGAATTTAAATATAGCGATAGGGAATATGATTTTCTGAATAAAAAACTACAGATATTCTATGAACTTTATAATAAAATCGGAATTCATCCAAATGAATATGAAACAGCATTTTCGATAATGTTTCAAGGCTCTACATTATCATTCTATTTCGATAAAATTAGTAATAGAAAATTGAAATTCGAAGAAATGATTATATTTACGAAAATATATTTTGAAATAAAAGAAAGATACCAGAAATATCTCACCGAATAATATAATATAATATTTCTATAAATCATACGAAAGCATTTTAACAAATCACTTTCGGAATAATTGAAAAAGCTTTTCGATACACTTTATATACTATAATATGGATTGATAGATTTATATTAATCAGAATTAATATTAAAAAATCAGATTATAAATGCTTATTATAATATCCCTAAATATAATCTCGTTTTGTTACATTCTATTATGATATACAAAAACCTTTATATTGATCTTCAAAATACTATTGATCAAATTGAAAGAATACAATTAACGAATATCTATATTATAGATTCGATAATTAATAATCTACCAGGTATAGAAATATACTGGATGGATCGTATATATGGTGATCGAGGTTTATATAGAAATCAAGGATAATATAGAACTCAATTAAAAAACAGATTTATTTTCTCTCGCTTATATTCATCAACAAATTCATCAAAAAGATTTCAATACTTTCAAATATTATTATATATATTAATTCAGAAATACTTTATATACAAACAATCAGGATACTAATCGACAAATCATATGAAAAAGAAACAGAAGACGAAATTCAATCAATATATAATAGAATAAGAAATAAATGAAGAAATATTCGAATAATATCTTTTGAAATATAAAGATATATTCGAATTGTAATACAAAAAGGATAAAATATCAAAAGAAAACAATACTTTCGAATATTTCCAAATTGAATCTTCAAATAATCAAATAATTCAATTCGAGATATATTTCATTGAAATAAGTTCTATTAATGGAATATATATTGCAGAATTATTAGAGAGACAATTATTGATACATATATACCTACAAAATGATCAATTTAATCAATTATACGAAAAATACAAAAAGAACGATAATCCAAATAAAGTTTTTCAATTTCAAGATCGATATTCAGTAAATATATTTCAAGGTATTATTTCAGATACAGATATATTAAGAGTATCAATAGTAAGGGAATTTCAAATGCAGGTATTAGAAAAAGAGAAAGATATCTTATATACAAAAGGTATTGAGTACAATATCAAATTCGGAAAAGGAACTGTATAATCGTAAGGAGATATCATTGTCCAAATATTAATTGGAATGATCATGTTTTTTATTGTATTAATAAATATTCTATTTTTTATATGTATATAGGATATAGATTGTCTATATATTATATTCGATAATATATCAAATATATTAAAATAAGGTGATAAGATTATTTCTATTGTACAAAAATGGGGATATTTTTTTATACTTTTCGATCAAATAGAAGAAATAGTGATATATTATTATTTAATAGAAATTGAATTTCGATAAATATATTGAAGATTCGGGTATCCCTTTGTACAAAAATTCATTAATATATTCAATTATACAGAGTATATAGATATTGATTCTCAGACGATCGAGAAATTCAACAAAATGTGCAAATATTATCAGTTTTATACGAAATCCTCAGGATATTTCAAATTCACAATAAAAGATGATATCGAATTTAATTATTCAATCATTCTGGATATATTCTATATTGAAGGAAAATCTGTTCTTTATATCATCAATGAAACTATTGTATATAATATTGCTGTATTTGTATGAAATATAAATACAAAGACAATTTGGAATACAATTCGGAAATACTGGATTAATATATATTTTGATCTACCAGATCATATATCTCATGATGCAGATACGAATTTTATATCGACCGAATTTCAACAAAAGATGAAAGCTTTTCAAATCGATATTTGTAAAGTTCTTGTAGAAGTTTATAATGTAATTGATAAAGTCGAGAGATTTCATATTGTTGGACAGACTTCGTAAGGGGGTATATACACAAAACGCGTATAGGGTAAAGATGGTTCTATTATTCTGTCTAACCCCTTTGTATAACGGAGTTCTATTAATCTATATAGACGCTGCTATCCCATTTACAATGTAGGGGAAATATATAATAGTATCATATATTTCGTCAATCATATATTCTAATATAGACTTAACTTTCTTTTTCGTACGAAATACCATATATACGAATCAGACTGATTATTAGAACATGAATAGCTACCTAATCGTTTAATTTGATTCTTATATTTATTTTCTATTCAAATGAGTATAATGAATTCTTTCTCTAAATCAATCAAATATTTAATATTTATGTTCTTTAATTTTATTGAAACAAAAGCTTTTCATTCTATATATATTTCTCGATCAACTCGATCGATATTTCTGATTTCGGGATTATATTGACGGCTATAAAACTATTGAAGATCGTATTTACCGAACTCCCGAAAATATATGTTTCATATCGACTATAGAGTAATTGATTGTATTAAGATCTTACCCTGTATTTACTATAAAACTTATATTGTTTGTAATATATTGATTCTTTATATAATAAGACTCTTCAATTATATAATACTGCGAATGCTTTAGTCCAATCGAATCAAAATTCTATTCTTCTGATCGATGGTAGAAAGTTTGTTTTCTATTATCATAATACTCTTCAATTCGCTATTCTGGTTATATCGGGATATTCTGTTTTATTTGTATGAAATTGTATTATATCTGTTCAAGTACAATTAATGTATACTTTATATATCAATAATCTTTTAATATAAAATCGGGGTATTTTGATTAAAGAATCTTATAAAGAATATCATCATCGAAGACTAATTCCTTTCCCTGAATATCGTTATATAAAGGAGCATTTCAGGAACAGTTATGAGAATTATAAGTAATACAATTATAAAATTCGCTATATACATTTAGATCATTTGTATATTAATTTTATCGGCCAATCTAATCCATCTTTTCTTTTTCACACTTCTTCCGATCGGAATCCCATTCCTCCTCCTTCAACAAAGAAGCCTTTTTTGCTTGATTTTGATTCTGTAGAAAAGCTTTTCGTTGTTAATTGATTTATATAATATTTAAGTGTTTTTATTTTTTGATTTAGAAAATAAAATCAAAATAAAAAGTTTTTTTTTTTTTTTTTTAATAATTTTTGAAAATAAAATATAAAATATAAATATAATTAATATTGTATCCTTATATCAATTTTGGTTTATACAAAGATTTAATCGATTTTTATATGAATTTCTTGTTTTATTTATCCTTTTATATATATTTCGAGAGTATTTATATCAATAAACTTTTCTAAATTATTATTAGGATTAGTTTTTGTTATTGTATCAGCAATATTATCAAATCTATTGATCTATTTTATTTCTATCAATTCTTTTTGTTTGTATGATTGCCAAAATACCATGATATCGATTATCAATCTTTTCTCTTTTGTTGTATCTAATTTAACAAAGTATTCATATAGCAAATATAAATCAGTATATACAACAATTAAGATATCAGGGATATCAAATTGTAAAATAACAATTTGTAAAATAGATTATATTATAAAATCAATATTTATTTCTATTATCATTCTATATATCTTGGATACTAATATATTGTATATAATTTTTTTGTTTTTCGTATTATTATAATAAATGATATTGTCTTTTATTTCGAAGGTGTTTTTGTCTAATATATTTTTATTTGTAAACAAAATAACGAATCCTATTTGATTGTTCAAATCCTTATTATTAATAAAGGATTCATTAACAAAAACGAATAGTTTTATATAATCTTTTTTAAGGGAAATAAAGCGAAAACCTTGATTAAGGTTTTTCATCTATCAATCTAATCTTTTATTAAACAATTTAATATTTTCGTCTAATGGATCTTGATGTTGTATAGTGGTTGATAAATCGTATAATGTTTCTGGCTGACAAATTATAACAATATATACCCCTCTAGTTTTTTGTTCTTGATATTATTCTGAATTATTAATCTTTCCGATTTTCTTTCTTTGGTCTTTTTATATAAATATAAAATCGTTTTCTGTATATTGTATTATATATCTATTGAATATTAATAGAGTATCATTTATAAGGTATTCTCCTGATTTAGCTTTGATATTTGTATCAATCAATTCTTTATTTTCTAGTTTTAGGAATTATTTATTTACAAAAATAAGAGTATTATCTGTTTACATTTCTACAATTCCGAATTGTATATTCTTTGAATCCAAGATTAGCAAGCAAGGGTTATATAATAACATAATCATATTCAGTCTCTCTTGATAATGTTTCCAATAGATTGCTCATCAATATATTCCTGTTTCTGTAATACCGTACAATAGCTTTTTGATTATCATAATTATACTCTTTTCATATTTACCTTGAAATTCTTTTGGTAAATTTACTAGTATAATATGATTCAAAGGTGTTTTTGATTGTATATATGCCTATATAACATTTTGTATCATGAGCTTGATATTCATTGGCTTTAATGTTGGAGCTAGAACTATAATGATTTTTTGACTTAATCTTTGGATTATAGATGCTTATATCAATATTATTTCTTTTCCAGAATCATTATATATTTGAATAATTAGGCGTAACTTTTTGTATAAGGAATTTGTCGTATATCCTTTGATTTTATTTATAAAACATGAATTGAATAATTTCCTGGTATATATAAGGGGATTATATTTAACGAATTCGAAAACATCTTTTGCAATTAAACTATCAATTTTTTATATTTGCGAAACTTCAAATAATTATCCTTCAATTATAATGATCCCTTTTGTACGAAGATCAATTACAAGATCCAGTGTTTTTTGCTTCTTTTTCATAATGAATGCTTCTGATAGATTTTGATTATTTCGAATTGCAGCAATTAATTAATCGTATTCATTATTTATTTCTTGTACCTTTTATAGAAATAATATTCTAGGGATTTCGATTTACATCAATATATGAAACATAGGATTAGCTATTCTTTCTTTCTTGATACTAGATCGTATATATCTCCTTTCAGATTTGCTTATCTCTTGACCTTGATCTGAAGGAATAAAAGGGGTTACTGGGGATGATGGGTTCTCCAGAAGTAACGGATTTTCTGTGTTTGAGAGAATCATTGAGAATGAATTTTCCATTGGGAATGATTCTTCATATATATCCTTATAAAATGGTTTGACGATTATTATACAAAATTCTGTAGGATTATAAAGAAGATCGATTGTACAGTTTTGATTTATAATTGTAATCAATCTATAAGGTCCTGTTTATCCTTTCTTTTCTTTTTATATTTGTATTAATAAATTCAGAGATAGTTTTAATATCTCGTATATATCTGGGCCATTTCTAGTATCAAATGAATCTTGTATTGTATACTTTGCTTAAATTTCTTGAATCTCTTTTATTGTTTGTCGATATACCTATACTCGTTTTATAATCGATTGGGAAAATGGATCATACAAAATCATTCGGAGATATACTCTATATACGAAAAGAATTGGGATAAAGCTATTTGGTCTTATAATATCATTCATTATTTTGATTACCATCTATAAAATAGCTTTTTTTTCGAGATTCTTGTCTTTTAATTCTTCCTTGAATATTTTGTACAATCGTTGTATAAATGTATGAAATCTCTCGACTTTATTAATTGCATTATAAGCTTCTACAAGGATTTCGCGAATATCGATCTAAAGAGCTTTTGTCTTTTGTTGAAATTCGGTTAATATAAAATTTGTACTTGTATTGTGAAATATATGATCTGATAGGCCAAGATATATATCGATCTAGTATTTCTGAATTATATTCCAAATTATCTTTGTACTTATATCTTGTACAAATGTAGCAATATTGTATATAATAGTTTCATTGATAATATAAAGAATAGGTTTTCCTTCAATATAGAATATATCCAGAATGATTGAATAATTGAATTCGATATTATCTTTTATTATGAATTTGAAATATTCTAAAGATTTCATATAAAATTGATAATGTTTATACACTTTATTGAGTTTCTCGATCATCTGAAAGTCAATATCTGTATACTCTGTACGATTAAATATATTGATGAGTTTTTATATAAAGGGATGTCTGAATCTTCAATATATTTATTGAAATTCAGTTTCTGTTAAATGATAGTATATCATTATCTTTTCTATTTAATCGAAAAGTATAAAAGAGTATCCTCATTTTTATACAATAGGAATAATCTTATTACCTTGTTTTAATATATTTGATATATTATCGAGTATGATATATAGGCGATCTATATCCTGTATATACATAAGAAATAGAGTATTTATTGATATAATGAAAAATATAATAATTTCAATTAGTATTTGAATAATGATATCTTTTTATAATTGTACAATTCCTTTTCTGAATTTGATATTATGCTCAGTATCTTTTGTATATAAGATTCCTTTCTCTTTTTCTAATACCTGCACCTGAAATTTCTTTGCTATTAATACTCTTGATATATTTATATCTAAAATAATACCTTGAAATATATTTACTGAATATCAATCTTGAAATTAAAAAACTTTATTTGGATTATCGCTTTTTTCGTATTTTTTATATGATTAATTGAATTAATCATTTTGTAAATATATATACATTAATGATTATCTCTCTAATAATTCTGTAATATATGCTCCATTAACAGAATCTATTTTAATGAAATATATCTCGAATTGAATCATTTAATTGTTTAAAGATTTAGTTTAAAAATATTCGAAAGTATCGTTTTCTTTTGATATTTTGTTCTTTTTATATTGCAATTCAGATATATCTTTATATTTCAAAAAATATTATTCAAATATTTCTTTATCCATTTTTTGTTTTATTATATATTAATTAAATTTCATCTTCCATTCTTTTTTTATATAATTTATTAACCAATATCCTGATTATTTATATACAAAGCATTTCTGAATTGATATATATAATGGTGTTTGAGAATATTGAGGTCTTTTTGATGAATTTACTAATGAATATGAACAAAAGAAGATGAATCTGTTTTTTGATCGAACTTTATATTATCCTCAATTTCTATATAAACCTCGATTATTATATGTACGATTCGTTCAATATATTTCCATGCCTGGTAGATTATTAATCATCGAATCTACAATATAAATATTCATTGATTATATTCTTTCAACTTAACCAATAGCATTTCGAAGATTAGTATAAAGGCTTTTATATATTATAATAGGATGTAACAAAACGAAATTATATTTAGGGATATCGCGATAAGTATTTATAATCTGATCTCTTAATATCAATTCTGATTGATATGAATCTATTAATCTATATTGTAGTGTATAAAATATATCGAAGAGCTTTTCTAATTGTTCCGAAAATGATTTGTCAAGATACTTTTGTATAATCTATAGAAATATCGTATTATATTATTCGGTGAGATATTTCTGGTGTTTTTCTTTTATTTCAAAATGTATTTTCGTGAATATAATCATTTCTTCGAATTTCAATTTTCTATTACTAATTTTATCGAAATAGAATAATAATACAAAGTTTTGAAATATTATCGAAAACGTTGTTTTGTATTTATTTGAATGAATTCCGATTTTGCTGTAAAATTCGTAGAATATTTGCAATTTTTTATTCAGAAAATCATACTCCCCACCGCTATATTTGAATTCATTATTATTATACACTTTTATAAGATTTGGGAAAAGGTTTCGTTCATATGCTGTGTAAGGTATGTTCTGCCTTATTATACGATCTAATATTATAGGATCAGGAAGGAATTGGCTTTGATTTTGTTGTTGTTATTCATCTTATCGTATTTGTTCAGAAAGTTCTAGTATAAATGAAACTTGAATTTTGATCGATTTCTTCGATACAATGATTTCGTATATATCCGTATATTTTTCTTTCAATCGATTTATTTCTTTTTGAATTTCTTTTGTATATTTATTTGATTTATCTTTCGAGATAAGTTCAGCAAATACTTTTGTATAATTATTGCTTTTTTTTGTTTATCGGATCTGAAAGCTGTGTAGAATGAATTGAATTCGTATGAATTTGAGAATTTCGCAATATACGATTTTGAATGTAGTATCCATCCAACCTTTATATCACTCTTGAAATTCTTTTTATAATCTTTACCCTTTATATCTTCTGAATTATGAATTGACGAGTTATATAGTTATATTGGTATTTATTTGGGATTCAATGAGTTTTGAATTTGGATTTAATTGTTTCCCCCAAAATTCAATATCCATTTTGTACGGAAATGATTCGGGGATTGGAAAAACTATATTGAATATTATAATTCGATATCGTATTGTATCGAATAAATTTATTATATAGTATGTACAAAAATATAATGGATGTAGATAAAGTCGATATAAAATCAAATTATCCTGAAGAAATCAATTATAATCAGAGATCTCTTTTTAGTATATATTTCGAAGAAAATAATATGGGGAATGTAGTATTCTAGTTCTTTTATATAGGTCGTATGTAAACTTAATCTAGTATGATCTTGTTTATTTTTTCAAAAGATATCTCTTCTTATTGGGTTTGACCTTGCTATTCTATAATTGAGTTTTATTAATCATTAATTAGTATTGGACAGATTTTGTAAAGGGGTATATATACAAAACGTGTATAGGGTAAAGATGATTCTATTATTCTGTTTAACCCCTTTATATAACAGGATTCTATTAATCTATATAGACGCTGCCATCCCACTTACGATGTGGGGGAAACATGTGATGGTGTCATGTGTTTCGTCAGTCATGTGTTCCAATACATATATCTATATAATGATTGTATGAAATATTCAAAGAAGAATTAAAAGACGAAAACCTCGAAAAAAAAGCTATTTTATAGATGACAATTAAAGCAATAAATGATATTATAAAATTAAATAATTTCATTCTAATTTTTCTTATATATGAAGTATATCCCTGAATGATTTTGTATAATCTATTTTTCTAATCGATTATAAAATGAATATAGATATATCGATAGATAATAAAAGAGATTCAAGAAATTCAAGTAAAGTGTATGATACAAGATTTATTTAATACTAAAAATGGCCTAGATATATATAAAATACTAAAACTATTTTTGAATTCATTAATATAAATATAAAAAGAAAAGAAAGGATAAATGGAATCTTATAAATTGATTACAATTATAAATCAAAATTGTATAATCAATCTCTTTTATAATCCTACAGAATTTCGTATAACAATCGTCAAACCATTTTATAAGGATATATATAAAGAACCATTCCCAATAGAAAATTCATTTCCAATAATCCTTTCAAATATAGAAAATCCATTATTTCTAGAGAACCCATTACTTTTAGTAACTCCTCCTATTCCTTCAAATCAAGATTAAGAGATAAACAAATCTGAAAAAAGATATATATAATCTAATACTAAAAAAGAAAGAATAATCAATCCTATGCTTTATATATTGATATAAATCGAAATCTCCAGAATATCATTTTTACAGAAGATATAAGAAATAAATGATGAATATAATCAATTAATTATTACAATTCGAAATAATCAAGATTTATCAAAAGTATTCATTACAAAGAAAGAGCAAGAAGTATTGGATCTTGTAATTGATCTTTGTATGAAAGGGATTATTATAATTGAAGGATAATTATTTGAAGCTTTACAAATATAAAAGATCGATAGTTTAATTACAAAAGATATTTTTGAATTCGTTAAATATAATCCCTTTGTATATATCGAGAGATTGTTCAATTTATATTTTGTAAATAAAATCAAAGGATATATAATAAATTCTCTGTATGAAAAGTTATATCTAATTATTCAAATATATAATGATTCTGGAAAAGAAATAATATTGATATAAGCATCTACAATCCAAAGGTCAAATCAAAGAATCATTATGGTTTTAACTTTAATATTAGAGTCAATGGATATCAAGTTCATAATATAAGATGTTATACAAATATATATATAATCAAAAATATTTCTGAATTATATCATACTAATAAATTTACTAAAAGAACTTCAAGGTAAATATGAAAAGAATATAATTATGATAATCAAAAAGCTATTGTATAGTATCACAGAAGCAAGAATACATTGATGAGTAACTTATTAAAAACATTATCAAAAGAGATTGAATATGATTATATCATTATATGATCTTTATTTACTAATCTCGGATTCAAAGAATATATAATTCGGAATTGTAGGAATGCAAACAAACGATATCTTTATTCTTGTAAATAAACAATTTCTAAAGTTAAAAAACAAAGAATTGATTGATGCAAATATCAAAGCTAAATCAGGAGAATACCTTATAAATGATACCCCATTAATATTCAATAGATATATAATATAATATATAAAAAACAATCTTATATTCATATAAAAAAACTAAAAAAAGAAAATCAGAAAGGTTAATAATTCAGAATAATATTGGGAATAAAGAACTAGAGGGGTATATATTGTTACAATTTGTCAATCAGAAGTATTGTACAATTTATTAACCATTATACAATATCAAGATCCATTAGACAAAAATATCAAATTGCTTAATAAAAGATTAGATTAGCAAATAAAAAACCTTAATCAAAATTTTCGTTTTATTCCCTTTGAAAAAGATTATATGAAGCTATTTGTTTTTGTTAATAGATCCTTTGCTAATAATAAGGATTTGAGTAATCAAATAGGATTCGTTATTTTGTTTGCAAATGAAAATATATTAAATGAAAATATCTTTGAAATAAAAGGTAATATTATTTATTATAGTAATACGAAAAGTAAGAGAGTTATATACAATATATTAATATCCGAGATATATAGAATGATAATAAAAGTAGATATTGGTTTTGTAATACGATCTATTTTATAAATTGTTACCTTATAATTCAATATCTTTGATATCCCAGTTATTATATATATTGATTCATATTCGTTATATAAATACTTTATTAAATTAAGTACAATAAAAGAGAAAAGATTGATGATCGATATCATAATACTTTGGCAATCATATGAACAAAGAGAATTAACAGAAATGAGATAGATCAATAGATTCGATAATATTGTTGATACAATGATAAAAACTAATTCTAATAATAATTTAGAAAAGTTTATTGATATAAATACTCTCGAAGTATATATAAAGGAATAGATAAAATAAGAAATTCGTACAAAAATCGATTAAACCTTTATATAAACCAAAATTGATATAGGGATATAATATTAATTATATTTATATTTCATATTTTATTTTCAAAAAAAATTACAAAGAAAAAAAAATAAACTTTTCATTCTGATTTTATTTTCTAAATCAAAAGACAAAAACATTTAGATATTATACAAATCAATTAATAACAAAAGATTCCTTTGTAGAACTAGAATTAAATAAGAGAGGTTTCTTTGTTGAAGGAGGAAGAATGGGATTCCAATCGGGAGAAGTACGAAAAGGAGGAAATGGATTAGATTGGCTGGTAGGATTAGTATACAGATGATTTGAGTATATATAATGAATCTTATAATTATGCTATTTATAATTCCCATAACTATTCTTGAAATGCCCCTTTATATAATGATATTCAGAAAAAGAAATTAATCTTCGATAATAACATTCTTTACAAGATTCTTCAATTAAAATACCCCGATTCTATATTAAGAGATTATTGATATATAAAGTATATATCAATTGTATTTAAACAAATATAATACGATTTCGTATAAATGAAACAGGATATCCTGGTATAACCAGAACAATGAGTTGAAGAGTGTTATAATAATAGAGAGCAAGTTTTCTATTATCGATTGGGAAAATAGGATTTTGATTCGGTTGGATCAAAGTATTTGTAGTATTGTATAATTGAAGAGCTTTATTATACAAAGAATCAGTATATTATGAATAATATAAGCTTTATAATAAATGCAGGGTAAGATCTTAATGCAATCAATTGCTCTATAATCGATATGAAATATATATTTTCGGGAGTTTGGTAAATGCGATCTTCAATAGTTTTATAGCTGTCAATACGATCCCGAAATCAGAAATATCGGCCGAGCCGATCGAAAAATATATATGGGATGAAAAGCTTCTGTTTCGATGAAATTGAAAGACGCAAATATTGGATGTTTGATTGATTTGAGGAAAGAATTCATTATACTTGTTTGAATAGAAAATGGGTATAAGGATTGAATTAAACGATTAGGTAATTATTTATATTCCAATAATCAATCTGATTCATATATATAGCATTTCGTACGAAAAAGAAAGTTAAATTTGTATTGGAACATATGATTGATGAAACATATGATATTATCATGTGTTTCCCTTATATTGTAAGTGGAATAACAGTGTCTATATAAATTAGTAGAACCCCGTTATATAAAGGGGTTAGATAGAATAATAGAACCATTTTTACCCCATACACGTTTTGTATATACACCCCCTTACAAAGTCTGTCTAATATATATTAAACTAATTCTCAAACAATTAAAAATTATTAATTTACAAATAGATCTCAAGAAATACAAATTCAATATTATATATATTAAATACTTGGATTTTATTATCTCTACTAAAGAAATAAAAATAAACCCTGAAAAGATTGAAATAATTAAGAATTGGATTTTTTCGATAATAATAAAAGGGATTCAATCATTCCTCGATTTTTGTAATTTTTATTAACAATTTATTAAGAATTATAATATAATAACAAAACCTTTTAACAAACTTATTAAAACAAATATTAAGTTTATATTCAACAAAGTATATCAAAATATATTCAATATCTTAAAGAAAAAATTTATCTCTGTTTCGCTCTTATAATATTATAATCACCAATTCCCTTATATACTCGAAACAAACATATCTGATAAAATAATTGTTAATATATTATCACAACAATATAACAAAGATTGGTTTTCTATAGTTTATTTCTTCAAAATTATAATTGCCATTAAACTGAACTACAAAATTCATAATAAAGAAATACTATTAATTATTCGATCTTTCAATTATTGAAAAACAGAATTCGTCGGTTCATCATATAAAATCAAGGTTTATACCGACCATAAAGCCTTCGAATATTTTATAACTACCAAAACTTTCAATATTCGACAAATTCGCTGAACAGAAATTCTAACCGATTATAACTTCATCATTATATATCGTTCTGGAAAAGATAACCTTTTCGCCGATGTTTTAATCTGTCGGATCGACAAATTGGATTTTTAGAATTATATTAAGAAGAAGAATCGCTTTCAATAGTTTATTAAAGATAATCAAATTGATATCGAAATTATAAAAAAAGCTTTACAAAAATATCACTCAAACGAAACAACGATTACTAACATCGATTTGAATGAAATCGTTCTTTGATTCGATCTAATTAATTGTATTATCGAAACAAATAAAACTATAAATAGTTTGCTAGTACTCAGAATGCAAATTACCTAAGGTTATAAATATATATCACTCCAAAATGATCTCTTGTTTTATAATGATCACCTGGTAATACCCAATATTGATAATTTTCGAACTTATCTGATTTGTAAGGCCCATAATTCCATTTCCATTGCTTATTTTGGTACAAATAAAACCTACCTCTTATTATCTCAACAATATTATTGATCTAGAATATATAATATTGTAACCAGATATATATACAATTATCATATTTACAAATATAGTTCTATTCTATATAATCATACCCCCAATTTATTATATCCATTTCCGATTTCTAATCAAATATAATAATATATTATTATAAATTATTACAGTTTTAATAAAAATAAATATAAATATAACAACGTTTTAATCATTATTGATCGATTAATAAAACAAATTATCTCTATACCTTATCACAAATCAATCGATATTCGAATTCAAGTATAACTATATCTCTACCATATATATCAATACTATAATCCCCCTGATATTATAATATCAAATCACAGCCCCCAATTTATATTACAATTCTGAAAAGAATTCAATCAAATCCTAAAAACCGATCTCAAATTATCTACTATTTATTATCCCCAAATCGATAATCAAATTGAAATCTATAATCAATACCTTTAGCAATGATTAAAATTATTTATTAATTATTATCAAAACGATTAATCAGAATTCCTATCTATAATGGATTATATATAATTTACTTTTCCATACAATTCCTTAGGAAGACTTATACCCTATAAAACCATATACAGGTATATATCGAAATATATATAAAAATGAAAGGAAAACATTAATAAACCAACAAACAATATAAATATATATAATATCTATATATATACAGAATATAATAGATTAACTTTTATATAAACGAAAAAAGATCTATTATATATCCAAATCAAGATATCGAAATCCACAAATATTCATTAATATAAAATCGATTTCGATATCGAAGATTATATATAATTCAATATAAAGAATTACCCTATCCAAAAACCATCCAAGAAATTAAACTTCCCAATTCAAGGAAGATTCAAGATTATTAATCGATTTGGAAGCTCTTTCAAATTCGAACTCTCGATTACAATGAAAATTCATCCTATTTTCCCTTTAAATCGATTACATAAAATATATAACAATCCTTTTTTTGATTAGATATTCGAATCATCTCTGTTTATTAATATAATTGATGATTCAGAATAGAAAATGAAAAAGATCCTAATAATAAAAAAAGTACAAAAAATCCTATTATACAGAATCTCATAACTTAATAACAATACCGATCTTACCTAGTATCCTACTTCCGATTTTAAAACATCATTATATCTCCTATACGATTTTCATTTAATTAATCCAACATTATTTGATCCTCTTAATCGATTAATTGATTGAATAAAGCTTTATAAAAACAAAAAGAATAATTATAATTATATAAATGACAATTCATTTATAAAACCAAAGAAAAGAAAAGTATTCTTTAATTCAGTAGATTAGATATTATGATTTTATAATAATGTATATATATATAATTATAAAAGGATCAAAAACCTATACAAATTCGAAGGAATTTGATTGTATATATATATAACCCGAACTCCATATAACAAATGAACTACCACCATCAAGATAATACAAAAGCAATATATTTCAAAAAACTTATATCTATAATTATTTCAAAAATCATACAAAGGGAAGCTTGAATATAATAAAAACAAAATATAATATCATCTTTATCGATTTCGTTCAATTTGATTGATTTGATCAATTTGATTGATTAACTTGATCGATTTCGAAATTGATTATATTAACTATTCATTATCATTATACTATAATTCAATTTTCTTCCCTTTTCTATTGAAACTTTTTTCTTTCAAAAGTTCCCCAAATCAAAAAGAATACAAATCAATATTAATTTAACCAATTGATAAACGATTTGATCGATTTGATCAATTCATTTGTCATTTTGATCAATTTGGTCGATTAATTTGGTTAATTTGATCAAATTCCAGTAAATTAATTAAATCAACCAAAATGATCAATCTAATTGATTTAAAGCTTATAAACTTTTATAAAATCTGGTTTCCAATAAAATAACAATAGAACAAAGGAATAAAATACTCAAGGGCGAGCTTTTCTGAAGGGGGGATAATATTACGAATCGTGAATTATAGGAGATTAATTATATAATATCTTTTATCTCTTATATCAATTAATGAACTGATCGTCTATACACATACATTACGATTCATATGATTTAATATAATAGAATGGTAACCCTAATAACGTATACGCATAGCCCTGCAATTCACGAATAGGTATTTGTGTATATATATCTAGTCGCTCCTTACGAACCATAATTCTTCAATTGTAGATTCTAAGGAATATAATTAACCCTGTTTATTCAGCTCTACTACGGCTCTTGTGCGTCACATAAAAAAGTTTTTAAAAGTAATCAAAGTATTAAAGATTACAAACATAATACAAAAGGTTTTAAATATAAGAAAGTAATAGTTTATGAATTATAAAAGAATAAATAAATTCAAGATTATAATATTAAAAGTGATTATTATAATAATATATAATAATTATATTGATAATAATAAATTATAATATAGAATTAAAAAACCTTTTCATTTAGAATTTATAATTCTTATTTATACTTTTTTTTAATTCTTTAATATATTATTATAATATATATTTTTATAAAACTTTTTATATTCGTTTAATAAAAATTCTTTATACGAATTAATTCGTTTTCGTACTATAGATTATTTTCGATCTCATTAATCGTAAGCGACTAGTTATTATATATTAAAAGTTTTATAAATAAATTTGTAATTTGAAATATATATTTATCTATAACTAGATGATACTTGAAGATATTGAAAGGATTGAAAAGATTGAAAAGACGGGCTTGAGATTGGGTGTGGGGGTGAGAATATGAGAAAATGAAAATATACTTTGTGGATTGGGGGATAAGTAAGCGATGTGGATGGAAAATTGAGATAGAATAGAAAGTATGTACTGGGTATGCATGGAATTTGATAGTGATAATGATAATGATACTTCCATTTGACCCTTTGATCGGGTGATGAATGTAGGAGATGTACCTAGGTAAGTAGGTATATTGTGCTTTTATTAGAGTCGAGCGTATTACTACATCGAGTTCTTGATGCTTCTGCCTGCTTTTGTAGAATCTGTCTATACCCCTGTTTGTCTTGTTCTATTTGTACATGTATATAATAAAGCAAAGTTAATATCAGCCTTATTATTTTCCCTTATATATATATATTGTTTTAGAAGGATTACCCTTCCCTCCTCACAACGACAAAATCATGAATCAAAAAGAGAACTACGAATTCTATCGTATCAATTCAATTGATGTTAGCACTGAGAGCTCTGTATGTATCACATGCCAGATATCCATGATCTTCATTTACTCAAATGCAATTATGTGAACTCTCATCGAAGAAAACGGCTCACAATCTGGAGGGGATTTGTGGGTGGTATTTCGACTAAACTCCAAGCTTGAAAACGACCCTGAAAGCAAAAATTTCACCTATGCACTCCTTTAACCCCAAACCATCCATAAGAAATCGAAAATGAGAAGAAAAAAAACTTTCGTGGAGTGTTGCTCGATCAAGAGAACTGGAGAATAATCAGACTGTGAACCACACACACTTGGATAATACATACCTTCCAGCGATGACCACAAACTTGACATTCGCAAAAAGTCGTCATAGGTTCATCTGCACTGCGGGTCTGTGCTTGGGAATAGCTGACTTTCTTTTGATGACACTTTCCACATGTTAAAGCATCACTAATACTCTTCTCCGCCATTGGTACTTGAGCCTTCTTCATATTCTCCATCTCCAACAAATCATCTTTCTTCTTCATATCCTCTGACTTAAGTTCCTCATGCGTCATGACCACAAAACGAGCTGGTTCAATATCTCCTGACATAACTCTCTTACGCAACTGTGTATTGGATACTTGCTTAAGATTTTGGAAGAGCGAACGAAGCTTCTCTTTATAATCCTTCGTCTCGCCTCCAAAATGATCGAATGCAGCTTGCTCAACAGCCATCGCCTTGATAATGACATGAGTGGGTGGTTCTTCGCATTTGAAAGCAAGACCATTATACATCAAGCCAATACAAGCATCACGAGTTGGAAGACCCGTACGCTTAGTATCGACTTTATCAGTTTCCCATCTTCGCTTTGAGGAATCACCCTTGAAAGCTTTGGTGACTGGAGCGCTGGGCGCGGGTGCGGGAGAGGAAGTACCGTTGCTGCGAACTGCGGGAGAAGATCCGGATGCCATCATTTTTGCCTTGCGCTTTTCTTTTTCGGCTTCGACGGTTTTTTTCCACTTAGTGACAATTTCAGTGGCGAGCTTAGCAATGTCTTTGTTCGCGTTTCCTCGTTGTTTGGCAACTACCATTCCCGCCTTGGTTGCCTAGAGAATAAGATCTGTTAGTTGGTGTATTGAGAATTTCATGGAGACACAAAGAGCCCGAAGAGCTTGTTTAGGAATGTAGCCGGTTGTAGACATACCCTAAGAAGTTCTTCCGTGGCATTTACATCTCTCTTCAGAGTCTCCATAATGGTAATAACGTTCGCTGCTGGCTCTTTGTCATTGATCGCCTTTTGAAGGGCTGAAACTCGCGAAGTAAGTTCTCTTTGATCCATTTTGAAAGAAAGGAGATAGAGGGGTTTAAGTGTATGCGATTGTTGTTTTGTTGTAGACCGATAGAAGATGTTCGCCGATAGAGAAGAGTCGGGTTCGAATATGCGCAGGCTCTATGTACGTGAAAGGATTGAATTGGATATTTAAAAGGTAACCAGATTAAGTACAAAAGAAAGTGTGTAAATGAAGGTTTTGATAATTGTCTTCTGGAAGTTTGATGATTAAATATCACAAGGCTGACGTTGCTACCAAAATGTTTATGCACGGACCAATTGCTACTACACAAACTTCCCAAGGAAGCAGAGAAGTTTCCATTGCCACTTCATAAAAAGCTGCTCAACATTCTGCATCATATTGATACAGCCATATTTATTGTTTCCTTATAAAATATGATACCACGAAGTCAACACTGGATTTGAAGCAGTGAATTAAACATTTGCTTCAACCGGAATACTATGGGAAAGGATATATGGTTTGACTTTAACCTCAAAGTCCACGACGATGAAGTCTACCTCATAGTTACCTCCATTTTATATCAAGGATATTGCGGAAAGTTCCACAACTCTACATGTGCACAATAAGTTGTCTATGGAGTTTAAGAATTTACGTGATATCCATGGCAATTTGAACTCTACTGTCTATGCAAAGTTGCATGGTAACCGTCATAGTTTGACTCATTATTCGACTTACTGAAATCTGCGCTTGCTCAAAAATAAGTATAGATGCATCATATTTTCCAGCGCTGTTTGACCATTTACTACACGACCGCTCAAGTCTCTATACCATACCAATTCTCTCAAGATCACAACCATCCTATCCAACACTCTTCATAACCTCACTCTCATCTCCCACACAATCTCCGCATAATGCAATCACTCGCCGGAAAAGTCGCCCTTGTGACAGGTGGAAGCAAAGGGATTGGTCGAGTAACCTGTTTTCGCCCCGCAAGTCATGGAGCAAAAGTAGTCATAAACTATAGCAACGACTTTTCCGCAGCGAATGAGGTTGCATCACTTATCGGAGAGGAAAAAACTACCGCCATCAAAGCTGATACCGGAAATGTTGAAGAGATCTCGAAATTAGTTGATGCTACAATTGCGAAATATGGAAAGATTGATATCTTAGTCGCATGCACCGCGACTATGAAATTGAATGAATTGGATAATGTCACTGTGACGGAGTTTGACCAGATATTCAATTTGAATGTTAAGAGCCCTTTATTTCTTGCTCAGGTAGTTGTGAATTCGATAGTAGCGGAATACCTTGCTAATAGTCTTAGAAATCCGTTCCTCATACGGCACGCGGCTCTCGTATTATTTTGTTTTCCACAACCCAAATGCCATGCTAGTAGAGTAACACCAAATTACCTTACATATATCATGTCGAAGGGTGCCATCGAGCAAATGACACGATGTCTTTCGAAAGATCTGGCACAAAAAGGTATCATGGTCAATGCTGTAGCACCAGGACCAACATCGACCGAACTTTTCCTTAACGGGAAGAGCGACCAACTCTCGAAGACGATTGCGAGCTTTAACCCGCAGAATAGGATTGGACAACCAGAGGAGGTAGCAGAGGTCGTGGCGTTTTTGAGTAGTGGTGCTAGTTCGTGGGTAACAGGTCAGATACTTAGAGTCAATGGTGGGATGGCATAATTTCAGGATACGATTGTAATCATACTTTTTCCCCATTCAATTAGCGAGCTTTACATTCTCTTCGGTATGAGTTGTGAAAACGAGGTTCTATGATCAAGGGGCGTAATCATTTTAAATTTCTAATCCAACCTTTTACAAAGAGTCAAAAGCTAGCTGTCTTCCGTAGCAATAGCATTGCATAATTGAATAATCATTATCAGCCGTCTTTATATCTAAATAACACGTCCAAACCCATATGCCTCGCTAAGCAGCTCCAGCCTCCATCGTTTCATTTTCCCTTAAATCCTCCGTTTTACAGATATAAGGATCATGCTCTGGTTCTTCCTCCGATGCTTCTGCTCCTGCCTATGCCTGTGTTAGTTATCCTATTCTGTTGGCTCTGTTTCCTTTCACTTTATCCTCTCTCATTACTGGAAGAACTCGCAAAATCTCAACTCCAAGATTCGTATGGTTCATATTGATATTTCAATTTCCTATTAATCCTTTTCTTTTAATCTCTCCTTTTCCCCTTCCTCTCTATCTCAAATTTGCCTACCCCACCCCCAGCCAAAATCAAAAATCAAAATCAAATCCACAACTCCCAGAAATCCCCCCTACCCCCAAAAAGAAGAGGAAAAAAAACTCACGGGAATAGGCACCATAGCCCTCTTAACCCAAATATGTTTCGCCATCTTCCAATCTAAGCCCTCAATACAACCCCCCTTCACACTAACCACATTTTTTTCCGGCGTGCTGTGGATTAATCGCGTACCGCACGCTTTGCAGAAATAACAGTTTACGGTGTGCCCGGAGGCTGTGGGACGACTTTTAGAGGGGGGGGGGGGGGTGATTAGTTTTTTGTGGGGAGGAGGAGGGATCTGAGGGGGGGAAGGGAAAGGGAAAAGATAGAGAAAAACAAACGTATAAACGGCCAAAAATTCCGGACGCGGCAATGGAAATCGAGGGAAAATAGCAGAGGCACCAAATGCCGAGGAGGATTGTCGTTTACATTCCTATTGTGTCTTTAAGATTAGTTTGATGTCCATCTCTATGCGTTCCAATCATCCATCCCCTCCTCATCAACCTCATGCAAACCACCAAACCACCAAACCACCAAATAGTAAATCACCAAATCCACCCATCCCAAGCCAAAACACAAACCACCAAAACACCCCCCCCCCCCCCACCTAAAAAAAAACACAAAATCATACATACATTACAATGACATATATAAACAGCCAAAGGTTTCGACAGGGGTGTTTTAAAAACTACCTTTTGCATTCGCAGGAGACGTTCATATTTGTTTGATTTTCTTGGTTTCTTGCGTGCTTTTTTTTTGGCTTACTTGATCGTTTTTGTCGTTGGATACTTGATGTTTGTGGTGATGATATGTATATATATATGCCCAGGTTCCTATTGTGATATGTACTAGGTAGGTATGCGCTTGATGATTGGATTGATTGATGACTGGATTTGGATTTGGGTTGGATTGGTGATGGGAAAGGTGGGGTTGATTGGGGAATATCACCTAGTAGGTACAATTGATAGTTGAACGAGGAAGAGAATGCGAAAAAATTGCCCTGGTCTTATCTAATCTCAATAGAACGAAAGATCGAAAATACTTAGTAAGAGAGGAGTAAAGAGTAAAGAGATATTCGATGGATTTACTTATTGTAAGATCTTAGGATAAAATCTGGGAAATGTTGCTGGTAAAGATGCATGCATGGATAAATGACTCCCTGTTTCGATGATTTGACTCATCCATCACATGATGAGATGTTTGTAAGATGCGGCTTCATATCGCGCTTTTTGTTGCTTTAATGACTTATGAATTATTAAATAAATATCGCCAGCTACTAGGTTTATATATAAATATTGAAGACATTGAGCTGGTAAACTGGATGCGAGCTCTGTTTCGACGCAAATGACAATCCGAATAAAAAAAGAGTAGTTCTAAATGAAAGTTAATTAACGCTATGTAAAAAATTTCGCCATATAAACCTTGATGTTCAAGGTAAGCCATCTGTGACATTATGTATTTTCGTACAGTAGGTCGATTTGAACTTATTGAGCCAAACCATCAGTACTCTGTCGATCTCCTCCATGCGACTGACGACCCTCCTCCGCATCATGTTGGCCTTTACCTACATCCGAATGTTTTGCCGGATCAAACACATAGATAGGAAATTCCAAGAAAATTGTTCTTTTCAGTATAGTAGGGAGCTTCTCGTAGAGTTGAGGCGGGAAAGGAATTAGAATGCTCGTTCGTTTTAGGTATCGGGAGTATTCCTCCCAATGATTGTCCTTCTCGTATCTTTTCTTGGCTCCAGGTCGCTCTTGAAGTGTCAAGCCAGATACGAACATGAGGAGGGTAGTGAGAAATATTGGGCCAAGAATTGAAGCATAAAGAGCTTTGCGAGCTCCACCATGAACAAATCCTTCGGCAGCGGGCGAGACCGCAATCATATAAATAGCTACATAGAATTAGTGAAAGATATCTAAAAGCTGAGGGGAAGCCTACAAAACTGAATCATAATCTCTCCAAAATAGTTTGGGTGTCGACTCCACGAGAAGAACCCTTTGTCACAAATTTTCGATTTGTCACTGTTGTGAGCTCTGAAGAGATATTTCTGGATATCACTCACGCTCTCCATAACAATACCAATGGCGTAGAGAATGACTCCAGCAATATCACTAGCAGTCCCAAATGAGGGCTGTGGAAATCTCGTGACCTTTGGGGAATTCAAAAGCGTGACTGGGAAAGAGGCGATCCAAACCCAGAACATTTGGAACACCCAAAATCCAAGAAACTTGAAGAAGTTGCCACGCTTATCATCAAATCTATCATCTTTTCCAGTTTTCAGAATTCGGAATAATAGAAAAGCTGAAAGACGTGCTCCCCATATCATGATGAAGACGGAGGCCACGATTTGGCGTGCATTGTGATGACCACTTAATGCAAGCGTTATGATAGCTAATACGACAAAGTTCGTTCCACCAGCAAAATCTGAAATGAATGTTAGTGGATAGAAGACTTCTCGAGATATATATATCTTACCTGTAAGTTTATCGAATTTGAGAGAAAAGGCAATGGAGAAGAAGAACAATTGATATGCAACTGTAATCAACAGCGTTATTGCAAGGTAGTAGTCATCTAAAACATGGACGACAGTCATGTTTACATAATCCTTCCGTGCTTATTGGATGTGATGGTAGTTATCGTGCCGTACAATGGTTTGATGTTGTCGAGACGGATTGAAAATGAAGGAGGAATGAATATATTGAAATCAATTCCTTGAGAATTGGAAGTAAAATATGGGATGACAAGGCACTACCTCTGGCCGTGTTTGAGGAACTTGATGTCAGCCTAGCTGCTAGATCTTGCAGTTCCTGTATTTGAGCCTATTAGCAGGTACTTGTTAGTGTTATATTATAGCCATGACTTCAAAAGTATAAGATGAGAGATGTGGCTGGAAAATGTTTTGTTTGAAGGGGAAAATATGAGGTTAGATTTAGATTCAGAGGCGTAGTTAAAGATCATTGATGCATTTCGTTGAAACATGGCTGAAATCGAAATCAACGGGCCAATTGATGTCGCCCGATCATGATCGAGGCTGGCATCATTGAAGTCGGAAGTTTGTGTACCCGATACTCGATACCCGATCTACACGTGTTACTGATTAGCACCTCCCGTTAGCTTCACTGTAGGTGTTTTCATTTTATGCAAGGCTGAAAGATTAATCTAACTGCTAACTGCTGCACCTCGCACATGAAGGTTTTCGAAAGTTGTTTCTTTTAAACCTTTTATATATATTCAATGTTTGTTATGTCCTAGAGCAATTGCTATATATGGGAATTGTGATGGGGAATATCACAATCCCAATATATACCAATATCTGGATCCTACATCACTCGTTTGTCTGACAAGTTGCCGTCAACATACCCGAATATAAAACCCTTCAAACCGAAGATCTGATAGGATAAAAGTTATGAAGGTTAGGATAGGGAATATTCGAGTTCTTGAGGGGTCAAACAATCCAACGTTAAAAGAATTGCATCGCGAGTTCTATACACTTTTAATCCCCAGTCCACAACCCTGACACATGCACACTCAAGGAAAATCGCTGGAACATCTACAAAGCTTGTTTGGTATCGAAGATTCATAATTTTCATTGGACAACATATGCCGATATGTAGTTTGTATAATTGTTTTGAAATCCTCCGCCGCCAAGTTAGCCTGAAACCCCATACGTCTGTGATTATCCTTTTCCCCATACCTCAAAAACTCCCTGACGTTTGAGATTCTCCCATCTCTTACATCCTTTAGCACAATCCTATCAAAGCTTTCTCAAGCCACCACTTGCGGAGTATGCTTTTGCACTAGTCATTCGTATTCTCACTGGATTTTCCTACTTTTATGTTATGCATGGAGTTTTTTTTTTCACTCGACTGTGCCGCCGAGACCCTTGGAGTCTTTGGGTTTTCACTCAACCAGATCAATCACTTTTTGATGTTTTACTCCATTGTGCTGTGAGTGTGAGTAAAGTTACCCAAGTCAGGCAAATTTGGATCATAAACCCTGGCGGGTCACAAGTTTGATGGCGCCATGATCTCTCATACATCCGTCCATAATATTCTCCCGCGTGTCGAGGATCTACACTTAGGACCACGCACCGTGGTCCTCTAATTGTCAATCATAGCGCCAAGGCTCCTTGATGCACGGTTTTAGGGTCGTATGCATATCTTCCACTTCGCTCATTGAATGTCTTATCATCTGAGCACTCTCTTTCAAAGTTTCTCCTCATCTAATCAATTGTAATTCTGTAGGTGCAGGTCACGCTCACTCAATATCTTCTCGTATTCTTTGCTTCATACCACAGCTGGGCTGTTGGCGACGTTCATTAAAAGAATTACTACAAAACTCTCAAGATCAAAATCTAAAGTGTATTATCTTAACGGCAAGATTTGAGAAGAGAGATGAAGGGCTTTATGAGAGCATCGTTGTTGGTGGTAGTTGGGGCGGCAGGTCTTGCAAAGGTATGATTTGAGGGACGATTGATGATGTGGATGGTGGCTGATGATAGTTTAGGGATATCCAAATGAGACAAGAGGCTTAAGTGATATCATCGCCGCTCTTGAAGGTGGAGCGAATGGCGAAAAAGGAGGAGCGGCGGCGGCGGCGGTGACAAAGGAGATCACAAAGACGATGACTGTCACGAAAGAGATTCAGGGAGCGGCGGCGCCAACAGGAGCTGCTATACAAGCTGCAGGGACTGGGTATGATAATCTATTTCATTCCTGTTGATACTGGCTGAGGACTAACAATTTCAGTGGCCAATTCTCTTTCCTCACTTCGACCGTATTCGCTTCAGGCGCTCCGCCTACCGTTACAGTCACTCCTCTAGCTCAGATGATTACTCAAACCGTCACTGAGATAGAACAAGTTATGGTTACCATGATGGCCACAGAAATGTCGGTGGTAACATCAATGGTCACTATGACTATGACGGAAACAACTACCATGATGGTATCAGGTATGATGAATTTACATTGAAATGACTTGCATTAACTAACTCAAGATCGAAGTTACTATGGGAGGAGCTGCAATTGTAGCATCAACTAGCACGTCCTTAACCGAAGCCACTATTCAAGGAGCCCCCGAACCAACCGTCACCACATCGACTGCATTACAACCTGGTATATCAGCGGCTCCTGAACTTGGAGCTGCACAAGTTGAGCAACCAAATCCCGTGGATATCAACACATTCTCCTTAGCCAGCACTTTAGTCCTTGGTAATCTAGCTGTGGCAACAGCTGTCTAAGATTGGGCTTGATGTTCAAACATGATAATAAACCGGGTTTAGAAGAAGTAATATCAGGTTGTGTAGGGCTAGATTCCCCAGAGATACTAGATTCGTTGTAAATATACGTTCAGAAAGGATGCCGAGGAAAAAAAAAAAAAAAGAACATAAATATCAACTATTTGCTTTCGCTTTTATTGTATTATGAGTATCTATGACTGTGAAAGTCGTTTCTTTTGTGGGAGTCATCTCTTTCGATGAGCTCGAATTGGATTCAGCTGCTTTTAGTGCTTCCATCCTCTGCTTCTTTGCCTGCCTCTTGCTTATTTGAGGTGTCTCATTCTCCTTCGCCTCCTTGTTATCATCGGCTTTTCTCTTTCCCTTTCCCTTTTCTCCATTATTTGCTTTATTCTTCTGTGCCTCGTTGATTTCAGCGTCCTTCATGGCACTCCTTTCTCCACCATACACCACATCCACCACTCCTCTGAAAGAGCTTCTCTTTAAGCCCTCATTTATGACCACTGATCTCGGATTATCCCCCAATCCTTCCATGCCTCTTTCTCTGCCCAATCCCCATACCGCCATCAAATTGACAACATCTGCTGGACCTCGCACACCTAATGCAGTCTTGGCTTCACTGCTTATCACAATTCCTCTGCCTCTAGTAGCTCTAAATATTCCCAAACAATTACTTATGAAATTTTTCCGCGCATTCGCGTCTTCCATCGTAGCTTGCGCGTAGCATATTTCGAATCTGATACCGCGATGTACAGCGGCCATGAGAGGTTTTGGTTTGAAATGAAATGGAAATCGTTGTGTGAGGTCGAGGGATATCAGAGAGTGTTCGGCTAGATTGAGACATGCTGCGAGAAAAGCCTTTTCGGTGGTAGGGCGAATCGCGAGGATATCGTAGGCGGATGAAATGGTTGAGAGACGGTGATTAAGGGAAGGATCGGAAAGAACGATGGTGCAGCGGCGAAGAATGACCGTTTTGGGTGGAACTGTGAAGGGGAACGTCGTAGGTATTGGGTTTGTTATATTGGAAGGAAGCAATCCGCTGTGGATATGATTGAGGGCTATGGTTCCGTAGCCTAATTCTGAAAGGAATGAAATTGTCCTTTGGAGATCAAGAGGGTCTTTACTTGATGACCAAGGTATATTAAGATCGTAGAGCATGTTCGCGTTATGTCTGCTGTCTAATACTCTTTTGCGTTCGTAATTCCCTCACAGATTCCTTCACAATGGCGACAAAGTGTGTTGAATATTCTTGAAAGATGAAGCTTAATCCAAAAATTATTATTCATCATTCAGCCTTGGACAACTTTTAAAAAGGCTATCTTTTGCCTTTTATTTAAGGCCACCGGACAAAAATATAACTCCTGCGCTAGCGCGGGGTGTCTTAGCCATTCCATCAAGAATTCGTAGCACATCAACATCAGATCATTATTTTCTACAACATCGTACAAGGTCATTTTGCGACTCTCGACCAGAAACCTCCGGTCGAATAATTACGTTCTTATCTATCGGCGACTCACTTCGGATCTCGATATTTACAAAAAGGCGGTCTCTACACGATTTGCGCTGCGCCTTCCCATAGCAGGCCGGCCGCAAAATGGCTCGCGTCTATGCGGATGTCAATCAGCAGATGCCACGGGCATATTGGGATTATGATAGCGTGAATATTACTTGGGGCGTGTTGGAGAACTATGAAGTTGTGCGCAAGATTGGTAAGTCGGCAGTACCTCCTTTCCCAAGACTTGTTATGTTTTTACCCGCCCGTGGCTATCGTGTGTGCTGGTTACTGACACTCGGATGTGTGCTCGTGTAGGACGAGGAAAGTATTCGGAAGTCTTTGAGGGAATCAATGTAGCCAACTATCAGAAATGTGTAATCAAGGTGTTGAAGCCGGTCAAGAAGAAGAAGATCAAGAGAGAGATCAAAATCCTACAGAACTTGTCAGGAGGTCCGAATATTGTCGCCCTCCTTGATGTTGTTAGGGATAGTCAAGTAAATCCAACATTTCCTATTACCCCGGCCGATGCTCCTCCCCTAGGTGGGAAGACGGGAAAATCGGCGCTCACTGGTCTTGAAGAACTCCTTGAAGAAGAAACAGACGACTCATATATGATGCAGAGCAAAACACCTTCGTTGATTTTCGAATATGTCAACAACACCGACTTCCGAAGCCTTTACCCCAAGTTTATTGATTATGATGTTCGATTTTATATTTATGAGCTTTTGAAGGTATAGCATTCAAATAGTCAGGAAGTTCCAAAGTTACTAATGTTGATAGGCATTGGACTTTTGTCACAGCAAAGGCATCATGCATAGAGATGTAAAGCCTCACAACGTGATGATTGATCATGAGAACAGAAAGGTAGGATTGCCGCTAGCCCTAAGAATGCTTGACTAATATTTAGGATATAGTTGAGACTTATCGATTGGGGTCTTGCAGAATTTTACCACCAAGGCACAGAGTATAACGTTCGAGTTGCATCAAGATATTTCAAGGGACCCGAATTGCTCGTTGACTTCCAGGAATATGACTACTCCTTGGACATGTGGTCTTTAGGTGCCATGTTCGCTTCTATGATCTTCCGCAAAGAACCATTCTTCCACGGAAACAGCAACTCAGATCAGTTGGTCAAAATTGCTAAAGTTCTCGGTACCGAAGACTTATTCGACTACCTCGACAAGTACGAGATTGAGCTCGACGCGCAATACGATGACATCTTAGGCAGATTCCCAAAGAAGAACTGGCACAGCTTCGTCAATGCCGAGAACCAACGATTCGTTACTAATGAAGCTATCGACTTCTTGGATAAACTTCTCCGTTACGATCACCAAGTATGACTACTATTTATCATCGGTTTTTAACATATACTAACATGTGGTTTAGGAACGTTTGACTGCGAAGGAAGCCATGGCCCATCCATTCTTTGCACCTATTCGCGCCGATGAGCAAGCTGCACGTGGCGCTGCAGCTCCTACTACATGATCGCCCTCCACTCCATACGACTTTAAAAAACTTACCCGGCATCCATATGGGCTTACTTTAACTTCTATGATTCATATGAGCTTGTCCAATTCTGAATAGCGTTATGCCGTTGGCTTGATAATGTTCTCCTCCCAAAGCCACCTCACATACTTCGTCTTTATACATAGAGTATGAGAATCACGGGGATGGTCGTTTCGATGGGGTGGGATCTGGAGGATGGCGGCGGGGACTAGGCGTTTATGACTTTTTTACACGACCAAACTCGCATACCCTCTGCTCTTACTCTCCGTCGAGCATTGAAAGTTTTAATGCAACTCTGTAGATAGACTAAATCAACTCAAGATTTTGTGTTTATCGCATTACTATTCCATTCGTTGTTTTTCAAAATATAATATATTGTTTTTGTACTGTCTACTGTCTCGATTTGCTCTCAAGGTATTGGATTACGCCTGCAAGGGGCACATGACATGGTTTGTGGGCCGGGAACGGAATGATTGGTTTGCTCCGGTCCCGACCAACAGCCTTTAAAAAGCAAATCCCAACGGCGACGGACTGTGAATACGCTTTCTTCTCCGCTTGTATTGAAGTGATATATGAAAGCGAAATTAGAAATACGTGATGTCGTCGACAACCAATCATATTGGTAAAAATCACCTGAACTCCAGGGCATGCAGGACTTGTGCATTGGCAAAAGCCAAATGTGTACCACGAACGGAAGGATTAAATGCGAAATGCGAAAGGTGTGTATAACTAATCCATTGGCTACCATAGTTTTGAGTCAATTTGCTAATATTAGTAGATGCCATCGTCTAAAGAAAGATTGTGCGACGCAAACTCCTTCCGTAAAGGTTCGTAGACCTTACAAGACTACGTATGGATTATTCTCCCCACGAGACCATTTATCATACTTGTGTCTAACGTAATAACCATAGTCGAGTTGCAAAATTAGAAGAGAAAATTGATGGTATCGTCTCACTTCTTCAACAACAAAAGGGCGGCAATTCCCAAGTTACAACGCCGGGACATTCTCCGCTTATCACCAATGAGAGTATCCTCCCAAGATCACCACCACTCACGGAACCGGAACCACCAAATACAATTTCTTATGGAAATGTTCCTCATCTTCCGCCCAGACCTCTCGAGCCAAATAAACGACAATCCGTCTATGAAAAGAGTACTAATGCCTGTCTCCTCGCACATGTCAACTCTAATCTCGAGCCCGACGATATGGAAATCGAAAGATTAGTGAAACTGTACCAGACGGAGATGACGGCCAAATTTCCATTCGTGGTCATTGAGACAGGAGCATTGACGAGGAAGGAATGGGTGCGGGGAAAACCGGTGCTGGGGAAGGCAGTTTTGATGGCGGCTAGTTATTATAATTTGCCAAGACAGACGGTTTATGAGACGGCGTTGGTGAGGGATTTGACGGATAGGATTATGGTGAAGAGAGAGAAGACTTTGGAGTTGTTGCAGACGATTTTGGTGTTTTGTGGGTGGTGGGTTGGTTCTTTTTCTTTCACATTTCTTCTTTCTTATCGGGATTGATGAACAACGAATGCATTTTCGATTGTTGATTCTTCAAAAATTGTTGTGCTATGAAGTAGTCAGAGGTCTAGAGTGTATCAAGGGTGGTTAGTTTCTTTGGTATTTGGGAATTCGCAGGGGTATAATTGTACTGGAGCCACTTTACTGATTAAATCGGTGGTTAGGTATCATTATCATTGTCTAGGACATCCCCACCTGAACAACCTTCTTGGCTTAGCAATAGGACTCGCTGGCGATTTGGGACTGAACAAACCACCATCGTCGGATAGATTCAAATATCCATTTGGTCACAGTAGAGCCACGGCTGGAGATTTTTCGAGGAGAAGTATAGAGCAAAGAAGAGCCTTAGCTGGATTGTTCTATCTGACTTCCTTGTAAGCTTTATCATATACTTCACTGCAGCACATACTTGCTAATCTAGATCTAGGGTTGCGACCGGCTTTCAACGCATAGATGCTATGAAGTACTCAATACATCTTGATGAATGTATTCGTGTTATAGAGAAGAAACCGGAACATTCTACTGATCTGTTACTGGTTGAGTTGGTCAAGATAACACATCTAGGAGAGAGCATTGGTCAAACGGTTTTGCTTGTTCAAAATGAGAGTGAAATTCAGGTTCCCACGGCGTTGAAATTGGGTTCGTTTCAGACGGAACTTGATACGTTGAAGAAAGCAATTCCTGATGCATGGAAAGATGATGGTATGTTTTTCAATCTTTATTTTTTTGGCTGTTTATATTTTTTCTTCAGGCGTTGTAGTAGTAAAGAACTAATAACTGTAAGTAGTAATTCTCCAACTCCACCACCACATTTCCGCAATCCGTCTCTACGAAGTCGCATTAACGAACGACTGGGCCCCCACAAATACAACACAATCACCTCAATCCACCTCAATAACCCAATCAATCCACCCACCACCTCTCCACCCTTCTCAGATCCAATCCCTCTACACCTGTCTCCACCACACCCGCTCCTTCCTCTCCCTAATCCTCTCCCTCCCCCCCTCCACCTACCTAAGCCAACCCATCACCCCTTGGTCCCTCCTCGCCTACGTCCTCATGATCCTCGCACGTCTTTCCTTCTATCAAAACCCGCTTCTCCCATCCTGGACCCTCGATTTCGTCAGCGAAATCTGCGATCTTTCATTCATTTTAAAAGAACTCGCGGACCGGAACGAGAGTGCAAAATTCGTGGATATTAATATCATAACCCGAGAAGATGGAGAATGGGGGCAAAATGCGGAGGTAGATGGAGGAGGGAGAAGAGTGGGAGAGGGCTGGACCGATTGTTTTGATAAGTTTGCGAGGAAGATTAGATTGGTGAAGAGTTGGTATGATCAGAAGGTTGCGGGGTATCGGGGTGGTGCTGCACCGGTGTCGACGACATTGGGGGACGGGTTTAAAGTTGATAGGAATGTGATGGAGGGTGGAAGTGGAGGTGTTAATGAGGATGCTATTCAGGAGGGAACACTGACACAAATTGATGCTGGATTGGAAGAAATGGTAAGCTCACAGGTGAACTCGGATGTCTTGCCAGTTTTGGGTGAAATAGATATGAATTCTTGGAATGCATTTCATGAACAGAATTTCTGGATGGATTTAGGTGGCGAATGGGATATTGATGGATTGGAGGCCATGGGTGGGATATTTTAGTTGCTTTCGATGTATGTATATATAGTTTCATTTTCCTTCATTCACTTAATACGATTGCGAGATATAATACGGGATTTGCAACTAAGATAGAACCTCGTGGAGCCTTTTTGAAAAATCTTCTAGCTCGTGGTTATTTACCTAGATGCATTTCATTTTGTCCAAATCTCATACTCTTCGCATGTATACTAATTCGATTGTTAATTCCAACAGTTCTTCTGTTCCTCATGTTCTTTTCTACGATCGTTCAATTGTTTAAGCTGAATCATCATAATAAAAATAAAAAGAAGATCCATCTAAAACTCGGTACCCCTAATTTAAGAAACTAACCATAACCATGAAGAAAATCAACTTCACAAACTAAATATATCAGCCTCGAACCTTCCAGCTCCTAGTATCTCATTTGTAATTTTGTTCTAGATAGATATTATATCTATTATTCTATTCTATAGGGTCAAGATCATGAATAACTTCGGGGGACTTAATTAGAGCGGGTATTTAAAGATTAGTCTTGAAATTTTTGAATTTACTTGTTTATTCTCAGCACCCATTATTTATCGTCCGTCAAAAATATATATATTTCAGATCATTGGTTTTAGATTATATTTAATGTATATGATTTATATGATTTATATGATTTATATGATTTATATGATTTATATGATTTATATGATTTATATGATTTATATGATTTATATGATTTATATGATTTATATGATTTATATGATTTATTCTGTAATTAGTTAATCCTTCTGTCTATCTATCTATCCTATAAAATCAAAATCAAAATCAACTTTGGCCAACTTCTCGAATCTATATACATATATATCCAACACGTAATCCACCCCCCCTCCCCCCCAAACCGGCACAACCATGACCTCCACCTCCAAATACACTCCCCGTATCAGAAACTCACACGCCGCAAAATAGACTAAACTCGGGATATATTTTTGAAAAGGTAAAGGAGAGGGTTAAAATGGGTAAAGGTAGAGGTGATGCATATGAAGGTTTTTACAGATCAGGTAGAAGGAAAGGATGAGTGAGGATGTGGATGGATGCATGCTTATATAATGTTGAGGTTTCTTTCTCTTTCTCCCCTCCCCCCTTCCTCATCCGCATACCCGCTTCTCTCTCTCCCCCCCCTCCTTTTTTTGACTAAGCACATGAAGAAATAACACTCCCTAGAATATGCACCCGAAATATATTAGCGAATGAACCAGAGCTGGAGATGGAGTTGGAGTTTGCATTAGCTTAGCTATCGAATAATATAAATTTTACACTTACAAACCAGGAAATCTCCCTCCACCCCCCCCCCCCCCCCCCCCCCCCAAAAAAGCCAGAAAACCCCCATAGAAGAACACAAAAAACATACAGATGAAAAGCTTATTATAGCAAAATCTATTGAATAAAAGGGGAGGGAATAAACGAATCTATCAAGTCAGATCTGAGGAGTTTGAATTAATGATATGAGACGTCGACTGAACCCTCCGCCGCTTTCCTCCCCCCTAGAACAATAAAAAAAGTTTTATTTTAGCTATTTTAAAATATATTATAGATAGATCTACAAGTTCGATATCATTTAGTTTAAAGGGAATAAAGTTATGATTTTGAAAATTATGATTTAATTATACTCATCTAGTGAGTAAGTAACTAAGTGACTATCTAATTATTCGTGTTTTCCCATCTTGATCGTGATGAGGGTGATTATGAAATTTATGTAACTTGGTTAATTTTATTGACTTTATCTTAACCTCACTTCATTCTCTTCACTTACCTTCATTCATATATCGCTTCATTCTCTTTCCTCCTTCCACTTAACCCTCCACTCCATCCCCATCCCCCTTATACCAACACCCATCTATCTACTCCCCCCAAATTCTTTCTTTATAACCACATACATCATCCCACTACATTCTTCATCACTATCTCCCCTTTAACTATTCATCCTCTCACCTCACCACATTTCCATCACCTCACCCCTTTTATCCATCTCCTCATCCACACCTACCCTACACCTACCCTCACATTCAACCCCCCCCCCCCCCCAAACCCACAAAAATACCAATCTTCAGCGCGTCCCCTATCATCACCAAAGATAACCTCTCTATTCTCACTATTCACTATTATATCCAAGCATGCGATGATTTGTATATTAACTAGCGATATGAAATCTGCTGGGGAAGGAGGAGAAGAAGCAGGAGATAAAAATAACATCTACATCTACATATATAACGCGAAAATCCCACATCTTTCCATAATTATATCAAATCACTTCATTATCATTAAAAGATACCTACCTATTCACACTGACTCACTTTCGCCAATTTTGTACCAAGCAAGCAAGCAAACTATGCATACATATATACATGCAAAATTCTCCCTATGTACATCTCCACAAATCCCAAAGATGCCATGCATGCCATCATATAATCACACATCCCATCCCATCCCATTCTCTCAAACCCCCAGAAAAATCAAGCAAGAAACCCAATATATACCTCCACCTCCACCTCCCACCCACAAATAACCACGCATTAATTCCCCTCCATAACCTGCGCGATGGGAATCTTCTCAATCTTACTATTCTGCTCCTGATCCCTTGAAACCTGATAGAAATCATCACAGAAATCAGAACACTGCATGACCTTTAAAAACTCCTCATCGTGAGTAATGATGATGAGTTGAAAGTTCGCTTGCTGTTGACGGGATTTAATGATACCGTGAAGAGATTCCGCGAGTGCCCGAATGTTATCTTGGTCGAGATTCGTCGTGGGTTCATCTAATGCTATGAGCTGTGATATGATATTAGTTATATATCAAGCATGAGAAAAAGAATAAGACTTACACCGCAGTTAATACCAAAGCACTCAGCTAGCGCTAGACGAATAATGATACAAGCTAGAACCTTTTGACCAGCACTGCAACGACCACGCATATCCATCTCGACATCTTGCTTCACCATCACAACTCGATACTTATAGTTTGTCTTCTTGTTGCCAGCTGCCGTCTCGCCCTCATCTTTTTCCGATCGAATCATGATCGTATCAACATCCGTACCCTGGTAGGTGGTCTGCCAAAGCTCCCCAGCAATTCGATTGATTTCCTCCATTTTCACACTGTGAAATTTCACAATTGCTTTGTCCATAGCTGTAATCATCTTGCCTAAATCATCGATAGCAGCCTTTGTGGTCTTAACTTTAATCATAGCTGTGCGGTACTCCGTCCGAGCGTTCTTGTAATTAAGATCCCAGTCAAGTAAGTATTGTGCCAGATTTTGATCCTTCTCTGCAAGAACAGCTGTTTTTTGTTGGTAAAGGCGGCGATGGTCGTAGAATTTCGCTTCTATTTTTTCCGCCTCCTTTGTCAAAGTTTCAAAGTTTCCTTCCACATTCTGTGCTTCTAATTCAACAGTTTGTTTCTTATATACCTCAAGTTTAGCCAATTCTTGACGATATAGGATGTTGTCACTGATATTTGTCTTCAGCCGATCTGAATCACTCTTTTTAGCTCGAAGTGCATTTAACTCGGTAGTAATCTTGGTCAATTCTTCGTCAATACGCTTCTGGTCCTCTTGAATTGATTTGATTGCCCGCTCGCAAGCAGAAAGTTTTTCAGGACCGTTACTATCAATGTATCCATTGATATTTTTCTCATGCTGCATGAATTGACGGACAGTGTCTGCTAACTTTTCCTTTTGAGATCGGACTTCTCTTTCTTTTGCATGACCTTGTTGTTGAATATCTTCGTATTTAGCCTTCGCAGTGTCAATTTTCGGCTTTAGTGTCTCCAGCTCGGTATCAGCACGATTGATTGCTTCCCGTTGCTGTGAATTGCTGTCGAGAAGCTCATCAATCTCCTTTCGCAAAGCTTCTTTCTTTGCCAATCCATGAATAACGTCCCGGAGTCTTTGCGATTTACGAGACAGATCACGCTCCATATCGTTTATCTTGTCTTTGGCTGCATCTTTCTCAGACAAAATCTTGGTCAATTGTTCTCTAACCTCACGCATATTTTCACTACAAGTTGTCTGACGTTCTTGGATTTCGTCAGCAGTCATGATGCTTCCGGCAATACTTTGCTGCGAGGATAAGCTGTCGATTTTTGCCTCATGGTCCGTGATATCGCTGTTGTACCTAATGATGGAGGAGATGATATTGGTAAGAGACTCAACATCTCTTTGTCTAGCATTCTTGCGTTCGACGATACTATCATGGTGCTCGACTTCTTCAAGCAATCTTTGTTTTTCTTCATCTGCCTTCTTGAGGTCTTGCTCCAATTTGGGAATTTCGTCTTTGAGGGATTGGTATATGTCATACTGTGATTGAGCTGCTTTTGCGATTTTGATTTGTTCGTTGTAGATCTCTAACTGTCCCTGCAAAGTTTCCCGAGCATCCTTGTTGAGGAGTTTCTGAATCTTCTTCATTGCGGCTGAGCGATGCCCTTCTTCTACAAATGGCCTCTCGCAAAGTTTGCACATGTCTTTCGTCTGAATAGTATTTAGGCATTGGGTGAAATAATCGATCTTGTGTTTAAAGCCATCGATATTATCTCGGACCTCATCACGCTCCTCCTCCAACTGATTCAGTTCCCTGGGATATTCTTCGATGCTAACTAATGGTCTGCCATCTTCATCCCTGACAGAATTGAGTACGGCATTCTCGCAAGCTTTTAATTGATCCTTCTTAGCTTTGAGGTCGTCGCGGAGTGCGTTGAATCGAAATCCTGCTTCAGAGTAGGATTTTTTCGCAGCTTCTTGCTCGTTGGTTGCATCTGCAACTTCATCTTTCTCTCGATCTAGTGCACGTTGAAAATCCTTTCCAAGGGTATCGACTTGCCAGTCTGAACCAAGAATTGAATCAAGCTTTGCGCCGTGGGTCGCCTTCATGGTGTCTAGTTTTCCCTTGGTCTTTTTCAGTTCTCCCATGACATAATCAAGCTGGGCGCGGTCATTAGAACGTTTGTTGATTTCAAAAGCCTCTTTTCTAAGGGATTTTTCCTCGTCTTCAAGTTCCCGCAAACGTCCATTACTAGCGCTGATGCGATTTTCCCAGCCTGCACTTTCAAATTGAGCCCTGATCTTCTCCAGAAGATCCTTGGTCTCGTTATAGGATGATTCAAGCCCGGTTTTATCACCTTCATCGAACTGGATAAAGCCAAGTTCTGTTTGTTTAGGACCCATTTTCCTATCGTTGTTAGAAATAGTTTGCTTAGCGGTGACCTTTTCTTGGACACGTATCGCATGCTGATTCTGAAGCTCTGTTAATGTAGTCTGGATGTTTTTCAGTTCGTCATTAGTGGTCGCCTTAACTCGCTCCAGATCACGCTCCTTGTCACGAGAGAGCTTCTTGATTCTCTCAATAAATTCATTTACTCGAGACTCATTGATGTCGTCATCGTAACCTCGAATGGAATGCTTAGATGCAGCACTCCTGACAAGCTGAACCCTAGATTCAAGCTCTTCTTCGTAGGCTTGTTTCAGGGCTTGTTGCCGACCTAACTCTGCTTGCTTTTTGCCAAGTTCGCTTGTATTTGCTGACATCTTCTGTTGCTGATCTCGATATTGTTTCTGCAATTGCTCATCTTGTTGTTCCATTTCTAGTATTCGATCCGCGTATTGATCTAAGGTTGATCTAAGCCATTCATCCGATTCAGAAAGTGGCTTAATTCTCTTCTGAAGCGATTCTAGATTTTCCTCACTGAATTGAACTCTTTCTTTATTGGTCCTGAGCTTTTGAACCAATTCCCAAAATTCGGCCGCCTGTCTCTGTTTTGCGTCAACGACCTCTCGAACTGCTTCCATGTTGGCTTTGTCTTTGAGAGCCTCTTCTGACAACTGATCGATTTGAGCTGCAAGCTCTTCGCAACGACTCTTGGTTTTTTCTCCTTTATCCTTGTTATCCTTGGCGATCGCCTCTTCCGCGATCATGCCTTTAATCTGCTGAGCATAATCCTTTTTCAAAGATTTAAGGCTATCGACAGCTTTGGTGTATTTTGTAGCTTCGAAAATGTCGTCGAACTTCTTCTTGAGATGTGAAGGCTCGCTCATCGGCCATAGTGAATCATCTTGGTGACAGAAAATAACATTGTCCAAAACGGCTTCAGAAACGCCCAGAGCTGATTGCATGATTTTGTCAATTTCTCCAACTTTGTGAGACACAGCAGTTCTCTCTCCGCCGTTGTTGACCATCAATCCCGCATCTAGAGTCTTCATCTTTCTCGCTGTCTTCGTGACCGTGAGCTGCATACTTCTTGTGATGACCATTCTCGATCCTGTCGTACTTTGGAATGAAAGCTTGACTTGTGCCAGTACCTCCTTCTCGCCGCAGAGCTAATTTATGTAAGTCCCGTGTATGAAAACGTACTGAGAAGTCGATGAGTAACATACTTTCGGATCATGAATGAAAGCCCCTCCAACCTTGCTATTCGGTGGTTGTGCGCCAGTGGTTGCATATTTCAAGCATTCGATGATTGTCTGTTTGTAACTTAGCGAAGTTCTGGCGTAAATCTGCAAGCCAATACGTACAGTCTTTCCCGAACCATTAAGCCCAACGATGAGTGTTAGAGGAGTGTTGAAAGAGATATTCTCCCAACCCTTGTGATCAAAGGATCGCACCCTAAAAAAAAAGGAAACTAGTAAGCTCAACTATTCCTGATACATGGTCGACATTGATAACACTAACCCGCATATTCTCATCTTTTCTATTTTCGACATCTTGTTGACTTTAGAAGGCTATCAGAGCCTGTTGAATGCTGACGTTGAACGAAGAAAGCTGATGATCGCGACAAGATTCTATGGCCTGGATATCCACGTCAGCATTAGAACCGATGTAAGAGGTACGAAGTCGATGATAATGAGATAATGCTACCTTCTCGTTTGCGACCTTTTGTTTTGGAGTGAATATGAGTATTATGTGGGTAGGGTTGTATTTGAATTGTTGGGTGTTCGAATTGACATAGATAACACTTGAGAAACAAATAGATATGACGCTCCGCTGGGCCACTGCCGTGGAGGCTTTTTCGCTTCGCTCTAGATGAAGAAATTATTTTGAAAGTTGATAAGATGGTGGGTGGATGGGCGGATTCTAGATTGTACATAAAAATTTGTAGGAGTAGCTATAGGTAGGTGGCCAACGCGACACATGGAGATCGAGTTGAAAGAAAACGCGTTTGAGCGCGGAATCACGTGCTATTCTAGGCAACTCCTGCTATATGGTTTGGTTCTTGTGCTCCGTTGATAGATGGTCAATGCATACCTATTCCCCACCACCACAAGGTTTGTTTGATGAAGGGGCTGGTCCAAGTTCCTATGACGATGTATGTTCGATGGATGTATGCATCATGTCATCAATTGAAGGTAAAATTAAGGGAATTATTGAATTGAGAGAAAAGTTAAGTAAAAGAGAAGGTAGAGAAGAATAACAAAACTTTAATCTCAATAAATATAAAAATCATTCCTAGATATAAACTATATAAATCCCTTTACAACTTTTCTTTGTATAAATATCCAATCAACAAATGAATACAATGATTTAATAACTTGAAAAGATATTCAAAATACAATGACTATTAAATCAATTCAAACTTCTCTTTCTTCATTTTATTTTATTTTACTTTATACTCCCTAGGTAGCTAGATATCTATCATCTAGGTTAAATATTTAGTGTTACCTGAGGTTTTTCACTAATAATAACTCCCGTAATCGTATCCCTTAAAGTACCTAACCCTTCAGTCCATAAACTTCTTTCCACTTTAACAATCTTGGGAATTCTTCAATACCAAACCAAAACACACAACCATAAGCCTTTAATAAACTATATATTTACCTACCTACCTAATGACCTAATATACCTCACTACTCCGTATAATCCACCTTTCTTTAAAACATCACATTTTCACAAATTCCCATGATTTTCCCATTTCCCGTCTTATCGCATTATTTCGTCATCAATTCTTCAGATAGGTAATAATTGATTGATATCAATTAAATTCAATTCCGTTTAATTCGATTTACCATTTTTTTTCCAAATTTCAAATTTTTCTTCCCCTTCTTAAACTTTAACCCAAACTTCCGAACGAAAAAGAAAGAAAAAACCAAAAGGCTCTCAGAGCTAATGCCTCAGCACCACATTCACATTCGGCGATACAAATACATCACAATTCTTCAAGTTTAAATACCCATACAAAATACTCTTCTTTATTAAATTCGATATGTCAGAGAGTGATCCATCGATACATATGAATAATTTGGATTTGGACCCTACTGTCGTCATGTATCATCATCATGCAGACAACCTCGGGTCCATGGATAGGGTCTTGTCAGCCTCGCAGGTACGAAAACGCGGTTCAGATCGAGATCTTTTTAGATCTTCTGGGCCTCTCAAACCCCAATTTTCATTATGCTATATTCTAATCCCGAGTCTAGGCCGATCAAAGTTTACCTGATAATTTAATGAGCGAAATGTTACAGGATAATTTGTTTAATAGTTTTGATGGTTTACCTGATATGAACATGACTATTGATATGAATGCTCTTGGCGACAATGGCAACATTCCAAAATCTTTCACTCCACTCAACAATTTGATGTCGCAGACCAGAAATGACCAAACGGATGATGGTGGAAAAGCTCTAACAAATATTGGGGATAACCAGATTGGAGAAATTGGTGCTGGACCGTTGCCCGCAGGCTTTGGCGCTCAACCTTCACTTCCCAGTAGCAGCTCAGTCAACGATTTTACGAAACGAAGAAATTGGCCACAAAAAGTTATTGAAGAGATTAAGGATTTTATGCACGTCTTAACTCCAAATGGAAAGCTGGTTTATGCTTCTCCTAGCTGTCAAGCTCTCACTGGATATACGCCAGAGGAACTCGCAGGTAAATTCATTCAGGATTTGATACATCCAGATGATAGTGCAATGTATCTTAGGGAATTCAATGAATCCATCGCTTCAGGCAATGCACTACGATTCTACTATCGGTTTCACAAGAAGGACAAGACGTTTATAATTTTCGAGTCTCATGGACATGCTCACTATGCATCGACCGCCCCTCCATCGACCACACAACAGTCACAAGCAGAAACAGCGGATTATTGCAGAGGATTTTTTATGATGGCACGGGAATATCCAACAAAAAACGCCATTCTATTGGATTCATTTTTGGAACATAAAACAGAGTTTGAGCGAATGTCGAAGAAAATCAGGGATCTCAAGAGAGAAGAGGAAGAAGAGTACGAAGATAGTGAAAGAAATTATCATAAGCAACCATCAGACTCATCTGAGACGATAACCACAGCCATGAGCACATCTATGCCTGTCGATCCAAGCCATCCTGATTTTATAGCAATGCCTCCTCCAGCGAGACCGGATATGTCATATAGCACTTTGACAAAAGCGAATCTCGAGGATGCAAGTTCTGGTAGCAAACCTGATTCCATGAAAGATAAAATGATGCGATATGAGGGCGTGGATAGCATAGAAATGCTCACTGGGTTACAATATCGAGAAGGTGAAAGAAGTCAAGGGATTAGCACTGGTGACCATAGTCCAGCTTTGATTAGAGGTGATGCTGGAATTGCCATACCAATTGATAAGGATGGTCGTTCAGGAGACAAAAAGAAGAAGATGAAGCTAGTCGATGAATATGTTTGTACAGATTGTGGTATGTCCCATATTTATTGACTGATTTTGAAAATTTTAAAAGGGAAAGCTAACATCTGATAAAGGTACTCTGGATTCACCAGAATGGCGTAAAGGTCCTCAAGGTCCCAAGACGCTTTGTAACGCCTGCGGTCTTCGCTGGGCCAAGAAGGAAAAGAAACAAAAACCAGAGCCTTTAAATCATCCTACAGGACCTTGAGAATAACGTTCCAACTCTCTTACGAAAAATGACTTCATTGATTTTACAGGGCGCTTGGGCGTGAGGGAAATTTAAACAAATCCAACATGAAGCTTGGGCTGGGATGGTGTTTAAGCGGGTTCGTTACTTCAATACCCCATTCGAAGGTCGGCGTTTCTCATTTCTCTTTGGCTTGGGATATTCAACTGGATGCTTGGCGTATCCGAGATTCAAGAATGGATGAAATGAGATATAAAGTGAGATTTTATATCTGGTTAATACTTGAGGCTTATGGATGTTACGAGTCATCCTTTTACGAGAAATAAAAGCCTATTACGTGATGATTGCAGTTTATCTTTTTATGGGTGTTTACATGGATTTATTTTGATATATATGTCCGAGTGCTTACTGTTGGGGAGTGGTAAGTGATTTTTAGCGAATGTAGGTAACTTGTCTGGATATTCATATTCCCTCTCCCTGTTCCCCCTACTCAACCACCCCCTCCTATTCAACCACCCCCTCCTATTCGATAATCCCCTCCTATTCAACCACCCCTTCTATTCACCTCCCTTCCCTTCTCTAAGAGAGAGGACTTGAATTTTTTCAACTCTCTTTTTAATCTCTTTAATCTTTCTATAATTCATAATTAACCAATTTAAATATCAAATATTCGAATTTCATACTCTTGAGCGCCCCGGGGATGAGATGGATGGATAAATGGATGGATTGATGAATGAATATATTATAGATATATAAGATTGATTTAGCAATAGATTGAGTTGGCTTGGGTTGGGTTGGAGTAGAATTTTGAAGGGAGGAAGTAATAGATAAATGAATGAATGAGTGGAATAGTTTTATTAGAGATGAGGTGAGAGTGTAAGTAAGTAAGCAAGTAAGAAAAAAAGCACTCTTCAAATAAATTTCATGATCAAATTTTAATACTATAATAGATTAGAGAGTACCTAGTATATAGTATATAATTCATATATAATTAACACTATATCCATATGTATACATACATACACACTACTATATTTATAACAATCCCATCCAATTCAATCCATTTCACTACTATTTCAATTTACTGAATTATCCACAATGTAATGAAAATAGAAATTTTCTTTTGATAAATACACAAAAAAACAACTGTACTATAACAAACTAATCAATCCAAAATAAATACACAACCAAACCCTACTCTACTCCTCCCCTCCATGCGCCACCGTCTCCGCATAGCTTGAAGTCCTCTCATACGCATCCCCCGCCGCATCTTTTACCGTAGTAGAAGCCTTTTCATACACACCTCCAGCCGTATCTCGTGCCTTAGTAGAAGCTTTCCCATACACGCCTCTGGCTGCATCCCTTGCCTTAGAAGAAAGCGAATCATAAGTATCTCCAGCCTTCGATCTTTGACTAGCATATACATCAAATCCCTCCTTAGCACCCTCCTTTGCCCTCGAAGAAAATGTATCGAAGCTCTCCCTGACACCATCCGTTGCCTTTGAATACATATCCTTAACACCACCTAGAGGATCCTCTCTCGTCCTCGCATACCAATCTGCACCTGGGGATCCAGAATATTCATAAGCGCTATAAGCTGTCTCTTTTCCCTTTTCCATCCACTGTTTTAGAAACTCTGTAATGCTATTTAGAACTCCTCCTATCCAAGCTATCGATCCGGCCCATCCAAGTACGTAGAAGAGAACTAGGAATACTCCTAAAGATAACAATCCCAAAACGGCTAGAAGATCCCTCACCCTTTTGTATCTGCCATGAATCATCTTCTTTTTTTCTGCTACAAATTCAAAAAGCGATTCGACGGGTTTGTCTATTTCTTTATAATAGAATATCGCTCCGGCACCCGTAACATTATAGACACTTTGTCCATCCATGTCACCCCCTGGTTTTGAATTTCCCGCCCAATATCTCCGAGTAACAGGCCACACTGCAATCTTAACACTCGCCCGATGCGTATATCCCGGTGGTTTATGTTCAACCAATTTATTTTGAGCATCGTGGAACCTTTTAAGAGCCAACATGCCTGCTTTTGATTGCTGGCGGGCCTGGCCGGCATTTTCGTAGCCGATTTTATAGCTTTCGGCCTGTGCACGTTCAAGTTCTATCAATTCATGGTCTCTGGTCCAATTATCTTGAATGAGAGTTTTAGAGAGAGTCCAAGATGCTTGAAGGATGGATGTGTGTTCGTCGGGACTATAGAGGCTGCCTGGAATGAGAGATGTGATGTGCATTATGGTTGGGGAGATACGGGTGCAGAGGGAGAGGTAGGCGGCGTTTGAGATAATATTGTGGAGGGATTGATATAGAGCTGTAGGTTGGGGAATGACGGTGTTTGGGTGAGCTGGAAGAAGGGTGAGGTAGTCAAAAAGAGGGCCCAAGAGGAGGAGTACTTGTGCTGTGAGGGTCGTGCAATCCTTGTGAAAGTTTGGGGTTACAGATGCTCCGCCTAGGAGAGTGCGAATGGATTTGCAGCGGAGTTCCTGACGACTGTAGCCTGCAGGTAAAAAATTTTTTAGTATAAATTCATGGTAGAAGTCCATCTTCTGGGAGTTTGGAGTCCATACCTTCACTATCCAGAAGTGCACGATCTAAATTATGCAGAAGATCTTCCCCCTCTTTAGTATTTCCCCATAGATTCGGTGCAAAAACCTTCACCTCCAAGACCTTTACTATAATACCCACAATAAGAAATTTCCTCGTCTCCGTATTTGTTAACATCTCATCCCATCCTCCAACTGCAGGATCCGGTTCAGCAATAAGCTCCACGTATCTGTAAAACTCATCTGGCATGTCAATAGCCCAAGGCTCATTAAAACTTCCCTCTAAATCCTGAAACCCGAAATAATCTTTAGCAAACGCAATGATTCGATCAAATAAGACGGCATATGCATCCTGAAACCATTCACTACTGCGATCTCTTTCCGGATGTGGAGGGAACTCAAATTGGAGTGGCATAAAGTTCTTGAGGTCAGCGATGATGTTAGGTGATTGAGCCATCCAATACCATTTTGTTCTTCTAGCCGGCCCTTGGTTATTCGCAATTGGCCCGTCGGCTATTGCCAAGTCTGATACCGGAGGAAGGTCATCGCTTTTGACAAGTTGTTCAGATATTGCAGTTGCAGGGACGACATCTGTCACAGAACTGCTAGCTAGACCACTAAGAAGACTAATCCCTCTCAATTTATCTCCAGCACCTCGCACCGCTGCTAATGCATCTCGTGCTTTATTTCTTCGATCTTGGGTTAGTTTTGGGTTTAGAATCTGGCTTCGAACTAATTGCTGAGAGTGTCTGATGGTTCTTCCTGTTGTTTGAAATAAAACGCTTTTGTCGGTTTGACCGGGAATCCTATCATCGTCATCCACATCGGTTTGAAAGTTGGTGCGATTTCGTAGCAACGACATATTGGTTGAAGATGATTAACGATTACAGTATGCGTAATGTGTACTTCGAAGTCTTCACGATATTGCAATGTTGCGAGAATCTTAGAGATGGGTAGGTAACAAAAGAAAAAAAAAAGTTGAGGACAATCACGAAGCATTCGTCAAAGAAACGAGGAACGCCGGTCATACAAAGAAAAGAAAAGCTGGAAGCATTACCTCCTTCTTTTCCGAAACGAGTCAACAAGTATCACTGAAAGAACTGTATGGAGCTAAACAATTGTAGACTGCCTTTGAGTTTAAAGTCTTTGTGACCTCGGAAGAGTTTGACTCCCTGATATCCTGCTACCAATCCATAGTCAAAAGAGTTACAGTTGATGGCAAATCTGAAGGAAAAAGTGCTTCTCCTCTGAAAAGGCTATGTCAACTATAACCTTTTGAGTGCATTGGAAACAGGTTATTACCTTACTGATGAGTTGTACACTCAATTTCCACATCCGTTCCCAATGGCAATTGGTGTACCGCAACGCATGTTCTTACCGGCTTAGGATCCTTTTGGAAGAATTCTGCATAGACTTGGTTCATGGCTGCAAAATTTTGCATGTCGGTTAAGAAGACATTGACCTTGACCACATTGTCAATGCTACTGCCGGCTGCCTCGAGAACCGCCTGAAGATTGAGAAGTGATTGTCTCTAGATTTCTATTCAATCATGCTGTCAATTGAAATCTATAGAAGAACCGAGACATACGGTTCGATCAGCAATTCCTCCTTCGACGAGTTTCATGGTAGTGACATCCATCCCAATGCTACCAGAGCAGTAAACCATTCCTTGACATTTGATGGCCTGGGAGAAGAAGGGTAATGGCGGTGGTGCCTTGTCGGTCGAAACGGATTCTTTTTGAGGCATTGTGTATGATTTTATGGTTGAGTTTTTGACAACTTGATCAAATAGATGTAATTCGATGAAGACGATGAGGTGTTGATATCGATGGATGTTACTATATTATGAAACTGTTGTTGGGGTCAGGAAGGTGGGGGATGTGCGCTGACACAAAAGATGACAGGGATAAAATTGATTCGCTTCCATTTGCGGGCGAGGCCTTCAACATAATCGACTACACCTCAAGAGTCTCATTCCTAGAGACAAGATCAATATTTGGTAAAACTTGATTCTTTTCCGAGCGATAATGCGCTGGGACCCTCTATTTCAAATCTAACCAAGGGTATCAGAAGCGTAACGTCATGATATGCATAGGGCACAGGATTTTGAACGTTAATCCGAGTTTATACTGCTCAACCATATATTATTTTTAACAGGAATATAAGAAGGATATCTGTGAAAATGTATTTCTTTTTACTGGTAGACAGAATTGTCGATCGTAAACGATCGTGACTTTCTCACGTATCATGAGCAAGGGCTCCCGGTGACCCCGCATATGGTCTAATCATCGGCATTCCGAGATCTTAGATGTTGGTTTTAAGTTGAGGGTTAGATTAGTAGTTTCATTCATGGTTCGTGTGTAGTTACTTTGATATTTTCAATTGCTTTCGATTACATGAATCTTGTCTTTATATTGCTTTGCACATCGTCGACCTTGGAGCTTCAAGAGGCACCGGGTATTTTAACATTGATTTCAACCTACTTGAAGGTACAGAAAACTTGTGGAGTTGCAGTTAGTTTTTCTTCAAAACTATTGATTCATGCGTCGAAATTTCAAATCCTAACAATATCAACATATCAAGATCCTCAAGATCCCAAGTGAAGTCAGAAAACCAAACATGTCCCCATCACTTCCAAATTCCTACTCAACGCTCCCATTCCAACATATCCGCGTCTCTCACGTACCCGAGTCCTCACCCACGCCCACTCCAATCATTCTAGTCACACTATACCGACCGGGAAAACACAATGCATTCACCGATACTATGACCGAAGACCTCGAAACAGCCTTTGATCTCTTCTCACTCGATCCTCGAGTAAAATGTATTGTTATTACTGGTCATGGAAAAATGTTTTGTGCTGGAGCTGATTTGGAAGCTGGGTTGTCTTATGGGAATGATACGGCGTTGACACATCGAGATGGTGGTGGAAGGGTATGTGTGTTTTGTTCTTTTGCATTACGGGATGCATTGAAGTTCTCTTATACTTCTGTGTAAGATTTTGTTAACCGCTCTCCTGGTCTAGGTAGCACTAGCTATCCATAGATGTACAAAACCTACAATTGCGGCCATCAATGGGTGAGTGAACAATCCCACTCGATTCCTCCGAAGGCCATAAACCCAATTGATAGCTTCCGAACATAAATAACACCATTAGTAGCTCAGCTGTAGGTGCAGGCATAACTTGTAAGCATTAAATTTTCACAATATGCATCTACTTCTACACCATTGCCATTCTCTAATCCGCCTCAGTGACCCTCCCAACCTCCATCCGCATCGTCTCCTCAACCGCAAAAATCGGATTTGTCTTTGCTCGCCGCGGTATAATAATGGAAGCCTGTTTCTCCTATTTCCTCCCCCGTCTCATCGATCTCTCCCGCGCCATCCACCTCATCACAACCGGCTCAATCTACCCCTCAACATCTCCCCTCTTTCCAATCTGTTCTCCGACATCCTACCTCCGGAACAAGTTCTCCCCTGCGCATTAGAACTCGCAGATGATATTGCCAAGAATACGAGTGCGGTGTCAACTGCCGTTATGAAAGATTTGATGTGGAGAGGTCCTGGGACGGCGGAGGAAACGCATCTTTTGGATAGTAAGATTTTGTTGGAGTTATTTGCGGCGGATGATAAGAAGGGGGGATTAGAAGTATGTTGTTGATTCAATTTGTGACAGAGATTCGGGATTAACCTAATATGTGATAGGTTTTATAGAGAAGAGAGACCCGGAATTCAAGGATAATATGCGAGAGAATTCACCGAGTGTTTGGCCTTGGTGGAAACCTATTGATACTAAACCGCCGTCTACGACTGAGGAATTGACGCAGAGATTGAAAGAAAGGGAGGTGGGACTGGGAAAGGCTAAACTTTGAGAGTAGATTGTGGTAGCTTTTGTATAGATGATATGGCTATATATATGGTCCAAAACTATTTAAACATAGGCGCCAACTCTTGAAAGAACCAGCGAGTACGGAAAATTCTAATTGCCAGTATACAGCATTTTAACCACTTGAAGATAGCGTGAAATTAGGAGCTGTGGATGGTGAGAACCGGGTAGAAATGTACAATCAAATTAACCAACGGGACTTGTATATAGACAGCCAAAACCCTTCACATAGCAACAATATCTACGTAAGCAAAAACAATGACAGTACAGCTATATACAGCAGAAAGGTGCAAGGATTCAGACAAGTGAGGTAGATGATCACTAACGCGTTAGTGGCATCGTATCTGCCGTTGGCAATAATATCGTCTCTTTATCTAGTTGCTCCTTAATGATCAGTGATGACGGAAGATCCGGATATTGATGGTTGAAGAAATTTGGGTACTGCCCAGTCTCTTTTGGTACATAATCCAGAAGTGTTGATATACGTGTATAACCAGGTGGAGATCAAACTTGATGTTGAACCGCTGTAATGGTTAAGTAGCATGATTGGGAGATCTCAGTATAAAAAACAAGTTAGGTAAGCATGATCTCTCTACTAGTGGGCCAACTCATTGGAATCAAACCAAATGCATTAAGAGGCATACCTAGGTAATTAATTCCTCCCACCACTAGCATCATGTTGAAAAAGCAGTTAAATAAAATCGGGACTTTTCGTGATACAAAAAGGTTGTAAAGTTATACAACAAGGACTGAGTATGATAGGAACATGCTTAAACATATGATTGACAATAACACTTTGTTTAACGCCAGCGCAGGCTGGGCAAGTCAATAACTAAACGATGATGACCAACATATGACAACGAGGCAGTTTATGTGACGAACATTTACGAACATCAATGAACGTTGATGCTCCTGTACAACGCAAGTGGTTGCATGCAAATTCGACCTAGAAACTGCACAAAACTTAAGATTCCGATATACACGTGTTGTAGTTTCTTATATATCATGTTCCATCGGTGTGCAGGCACCCCTGTCCATTAGAACCGGAGTTATGTGTCACTAAAATAGCCATGCGATTTTGACTCAAGGGTATCAACTTGGGTCTATAGCCATATCTAGTACAACATCAAGAACAGATAGGGACCATTCATGTCACGCCTCTGGATAACGAATCCTAGGCTGGAAGTAATGGTTCATTTCTCCCCTGGTTAAGAAATGGAAGATGCTCGGGTAAACCAGTTAAGATATGGCCACGGATCGCACACATGTAAATACCTACAATCCTGTAGACAGCTTTTTTGTGGTAAACGAGACGTAAAAATAACGTACTACAAGTCAAGCCAGTTTTTAAATATTGGCAGGAGGAATATGAGTTTGGGGAGATTGTGGAATATATTTAGAATGTATCGCCATTGCATGCACTGCTTGTTAAATGAGTACCAACGTACAAAGGTAAGGAGGTTGTATATATCAGCATTGGCAATGACAAGAAGCACTAGCAACAAAAAGATCATCCAGTGTTCTCAACCAAATATTATCCCCAATTCCATGCCATCATATCCGCGACCGCATCGAATATCAGGATGTGGGTGGTAGTGCATTAGATAGGATAGTCTAAAAAGGCGCCATCATTGAGGCTTTTCTCTATGGCGCGAGACGAAAAATCCATGCCCGTAAAGTTTTGCTTTTTGTATGGTGATTTTTGGGAGAAAGTTGGGAAAGTGCGGGGGTATGAAAGGGGGAGAACGGGTGACATGATCGCGCGTGAACTGACTCCCTCCTGGTTTCTTAATCACATTTTTGTTATTCCAAATTGGCAGGCTGGTAGAGAAGAGTCATCAAGTCTTCAAAATCGATTGAAGGAAGGCTGTACTTGGTGCAACAGCAAGCAGCCCGGTTTCCACTTGGAACTTAAACATACTGCAGCAGTTATTGCCAACTTCACTTTGACTTATGAACACTTTTTCTGGTTGAAAATTTTGATATCATTCAACACATAGCGGCTTGTGTGCTACTTTCACTAATACTATATCCTCGGTCATTATTGACATGTTATGATCAGACATGACCGGTATGGAGTAAGATATAGGGGCTTACAAACACCCCTAAACCATGAGCGCCTACCCATTCTACCCGTTCTAGAACCAAAGATCGACTTCCCTAACCTTCTTCTCCATATCAGTGATATTATCGGGAGCCTAGTGGCTCGCGATCTCTCCTCATGTCGGACAGCAGGATTGTCATTATACGTCGACGCAGTGAAATTGAAATTTTCGTTTCGTTTTGGGCGCGTCATTCGTATAAACTCCTGGGCGAATTCATGCATAGCATGAATTGCCTCATCCAATTTCTGTTGTTGACGGTATTCAGAATTGACGCTCATCTGCAAGTAAGAAGTGCGATTACCCAACATTTTTACACACTAATTATTCATCCATCATCATCGCATCGTATCTTCTCTTTTCATCCTCTTGTCTTTTCTGTTCATCCTTCTTGGCGATTTCAGTATTATCTGCCATAGTCTGCTTCATTTCTTCCGCATCCTGTGCACCCAGCACTTCTTTAACAACATCTATAATTGCCCACTGTTCATTCTCATCCGGAAACCTCAACTCTAACTCTTCAATAATGATATTAAGGTTTTCCATTGATGTTGGTCGGTGATTAATTATCATGAGGATTTCGGCTTTGGTTAAGTCGTAGGGACGAAGCTGTTCAAGAAGATTCCTGATTGTATCTTCTTTATATGGACAGGGCTTTTGTGCGAGAGGTGACGGTGCTTCTTCGAGGTATTGAATTAACTAAAGAGGTCAGTATTGATTTTGAGGATTGTAGTGAAGTAGAGTATCACCTCTTTCATGACATTGTCAAGATTACCTGGTCTTCTTCCTCCAGTACGGTGTTTTGTTTGAGTGTCCTTCAAATGAGTATAGACCTCAAAATTGGTAAGGATTGCGGACTGTGCCTCTAAGATCTTCATGACTGTTTTATGTTCCTGGCGTACTGATGTGTTGTAGTTGACACCTGGTAGGGTTACTTCCAAGACGTAATGAGCATCGATTGTGGTTCACACAATCTTCAGCCTTGAGGAGAAATAATTTGCCAATCTCATGCAAAACATTTTAAGCGAGCTCAGCCTCGCCTGCGGGGTGGAAGCTTAGCTTTATTGGGCTAAGCACGTCAGAAGATCTGACCGAATGAATCTTTTTTTCCTTTCCTTCCTGTTGCTTGTGAGAGGTTTTTTTTTTTCTCAATTCATATAAATTTGAATTCCCAACCGGGAAAGTCTTCGAATTAATCCCATAAAAAAAACCATCTTGGAATACGAAGAATTTTTCTAGCATTTGCTTATAAAGGTTCGCCGAACTACCTCATATCATTACATCACTTAAAAATCTGGTGCGATCCAATTCTTTCTTCTCTATTTTAAAGCCCTTAGACCGCCCCAGATTTGGCGCGGCTGCGAAAAGGAAACCCCTCAAAAAAAGAGATAATCCCGCATTTTACTCAAACCCTTCAACACAAACCATCATTTACCATCACCCACCATATTACAATTACTTCAAATTTCTTGCCATATATCAGAAGAGATGGTTCGTAATCTTGTTGTTCTTGGGGGAAACTCCCACCCTCAAATTACAGAAATGATCTGCAATACGCTCGGTGTTCCACCCTGCAACAGAATTCTTAAGAAATTTTCCGTTGGTGAGAGTCGTCTCGAGATTCAAGACTCAGTACGAGGCAAAGATGTTTACATCATTCAATCGGGTGGAGGAAAGGCCAATGATCACTTCGTGGATCTTTGCATTATGATCTCCGCATGCAAAACTGGATCTGCCAAGCGTGTCACTGCCGTCCTTCCTTTGTTTCCTTATTCACGACAACCTGATCTGCCATACAACAAAATTGGTGCACCGCTTGCCAAAGGACCTGCCGACGTTAAGGGTAACTTTACTTTCGAAAGTCGACCAGCAACTCCTGGTCCATCTACCCCTCAAACACCGGGTCTCACCAATGGTACCAACGGTATGGACAAATTACAAAAGAAGCTTGGCAAAGCATCTCTCGAGCAGATTAATACCCAAACGTCAAACGGAATAACACCTAGACGCCAAGATACTTCGGATTCCATTGCATCTCTTACGAATGGACGCTTAAGTGAAGGATCAGCAACTTCCGTTACAGCTCCACCTTTCACTACCCATGACTACGAAAACCCTGGATTTGTCAATGGCCAATCCAAGACTCTTTTCCAAGGCAAACCAGGATACAAACAATGGGTTGCGCAAGCTGGCACACTCGTCGCAGATCTTTTGACTTGCTCTGGTGCAGATCAGGTAATCACTATGGATCTTCACGATCCTCAATATCAAGGATTCTTTGATATTCCGGTGGACAACTTGTATGGCAAGCCACTCTTAAAAAGATACATTCAGCAAAACATTCCGAACTTTCAGGATGCCATTGTCGTAAGTCCTGATGCTGGTGGAGCGAAGAGGGCAACTGCAATTGCCGATGGGCTCAACATGGAGTTCGCATTGATTCACAAGGTAAAAATTCCCCCAACTATACTCCCTGCGCACACTCATATCCATTAGGAACGTCGACCTACCCGAATTACCGATCGCCAAAATGCTACAATGATGCTTGTAGGCAATGTACGTGATAAAGTTGCTATACTTATCGATGATTTGGCCGATACCTCGAACACAATCACAAGAGCTGCCAAGTTGCTCAAGAAAGAGGGTGCCACTTACGTTTACGCTTTGATAACCCATGGAGTTTTCAGTGGTGATGCTATTGAGCGCATCAATGCATCTGCGCTGGACAAAATTATCGTGACCAACAGTGTTCCGCAAGATGAACATCGACGCCTCTGCCCAAAATTAGAGGTCTTGGAAGTTGGCCCGGTTTTCGCCGAGGCAATTCGTCGTGTGCACCATGGAGAAAGCATATCTGTGTTGTTTAACTATGATTAGACTGGAGCTTGGCTATTTTCCATCAGAGGCACTGCATTTAGGAGTTCAGGTATATCTAAGGGGAGTACATTGGTAGAGTACTCACTTGTACTCGCTTGGCGCATTGCGAACCATGGCTCATATACAATTGCTATACCCGTAAACCGCACTGCGGACTATTCAAAACTTTCCATTTTTGTTGATATGGTATGGAAGAAAATTAGATATATACACATACTCGATCTTTGGTAGATTTCCATTGAACGTCTTGACGAACCAAGTGCTGGGTTAGGCGTCTAGAGTTGCATATAAAATAAAAGCATAGAAGAACATAGAAATGAATAAAAGGGAACGTATCTTGGACAAAAAATTCGTTGGTTTGTAATAACCTGGTGTATGTCTTCCATGTGTATGTAAATCAGTGCGAATTTGACATCCAAAGTCATCTAAGTCATACTTTATCCATCTAGTAGGTACAGCACTCCCTAATGCTAACATGTTGTGCAACCGTGCCATGAGATGATAAATATTTTTGATACAGTTAGTTCAAGGCGTATGATTGATAATTCTTGCCTTGGGTATTTGAATTAGAGATTAAGAAGCTATTTAGAATCATAGCTGGATGATTGTTAATTTGGGTAATTGGGCGGATTCGAATCTTCTGTAAGTATCTAGGAAACTGACGAGAAAATATCTGGTGGGTACGGGTACTCCGGTCACTTGGGGAAAGAAATAGAGAAAGAATGGGAGCGAGCACATCAATGGTTGGGAGGAGATATTGGTGAGTTCGATAGGAGTATTGGTTAGATCGCCAGGTAAACTTTCGCATGATATATTAATTATCATGGATATTTTTCGGTTTCTGTTTTGGGTGATCCTTTGTTATGCTTTGAATCGAAATGTTTCTGACCCTGAAAGCATGCACTGTACTTTAGAGAAACTCATATCATCTGATATCCACGATTCGCGCTATATATATTCACCATGTATTTGAATATGCTATTGAGTTTTCATGGCGGTGTTTTGTAGTAAAGCAGTGGGGATGTTAGATTTTACAAATCGCTCAATTGTTAGTTAGTTCTATTGGAATAGGTCCCGGTGAGTTTTATCTTCAAATATTACGTTCGATGAGCTTTTCTCTCTTTTTCGACTGCTCCTTCATGAAGCATATATTTCCCCTCAATCTGACCGTTCGTTTTATTGCAGTGTTAATTAGCGATAATTAATATTCCGCAGCATAAGGTCCACCAAACTACCGTACATCTTTGTAAACCATAGGCCGATATCAGGCATTATGAATATAAGAAATTCCCCAAATCTCCTTCCTATGTATGCGTAACGACGTTGATATGGTCCCAGGACCCACAGGAGATGCTGTTTTTACAGTGCTTCAAGTAAAGAAGTGCGAGGTACAGTGTGCCTCAGAATTCAATTTTAAAATATCATTCATGACATCTTTTATTTTCTATATTTAGTATTGAGTACGAGCTACTCGCACTCGATACTAGACATCAGACGTGATCTTTTCTCTTCAACGGCAAACACATACAATAAGATCCTCCACCAAGTCTTGAGTTTGAAAACCATCTGCGTACGATAGATTTTTACAATCAGCTTAGGCATGGTCGCAAAACCAACAGGTACTTGAGTATCATCATAGCCCTCAAAATGTACTGAATCCAGTCACTTTCACACCACATGGCCAGACTCTGCCCCATCCCCAGACTTTCATCTCTTCCCCGCCTTCCGGTCGAGCTACAGCGCCAAATCTGGAAGCATGCGGTAAATAATATCGAACCACGCAATATCACAATGCGATACTAAGCTTGCGAAATCAAAGGATACACAGCCATATAGTAAAAGTGATCAAGTGTACTCTCAAGCTTATGTCACCGTCCACATGGAAAAAAGACGAAAGAAGCTAACGCGGACTGTTTTGCTGTTCCTCCTCTTCTTCACCCCAACCACTTAACACGCAGTATTACACGTAAGTTTTACAGACGAAGTTTTATTAAGGTTTTTGATAGGAAAATCTATATGCGGAGGGAAGATAGATTATTGTGGTACCTATCTAGGCCACGTTAGGTTTCAGCGAGCTGTTAACAGAGCGAATGCATTTGAGGAAACAAAATAGGATTATTTAGGTTATGATAAGGCGAAATGGTGTATTTGCATTAGTTTCGTAAGGAGTCAGTCGAGTTTATTAACGAGTGTACGAGATTTTTGAAGACTGGGAGTAGTCAGTCATATTAAAGTTGGGAGTGCGCGTGTATTATGGGAAAAGAGACAATAATTCGAGGAGCGTTATGGCAGTTGTTACTTCGCGGCTATATCCTATTTAAGAAGAATATGGGTTTTACTTGCAGAATACTGGGTATTAACATATCTTAGAAATTGCATTATTGTGTCTGGTTTTTCATGTGCATTGGTAGTCGTGCTGAAGTAATTGTGTGAATGTTCAACCTACACGGCAGTGAATAGTCTAGAATGCATGTCTTACATTCAGAGCCTATAGCAAAGTGCACTTTCACATGAAAACAGTACCTATGTTTATTATGACATTAAGATGTTTATTCACAAACTAACAGGTTTTCACGCTTCACATATAAGATTACATTATAGAAACAATCAAATGCCACCTACTATCTCTTGCCCCAAACACATAAATTACATTAGAAAATAATTAACCAAGAAGAAAATGCTGAACCCACAATTCCATCTCTTTCCACTCCTTCCAGTTGAGCTCCAAATTCAAATTCTGACCCACGCCGTGGAAGACCTGGCACCCCGCGATATTGAAACCTGGCCTGTAGTCAAAACAACCGTTGTCAGCTTCTCAAATCATTCAGCAACAAGCAATCTCCATCCGAGGCTACTCATGCTACCTCTTCTGCATACCAACCACTTAGCTCGCAGTATCACACTTAAGAAATACACGATGGGCTTTCAAATGTATCTCCGAAAGAAGATATATGTTTCTCCAAAAGATAGAATTATTGTGCACGGTCTTACTGCGAATGATGGACATGGATTAAATCCGATGTTTGGACTGAATATGTTCATTAAAGCTGTTCGGAAACCTCACGAGGTAGACTACGTGAGAATGGCTGGCATTCGGGAGTTTCAAGAGGTGAAGCAGAGGCTGGAATTGAGGGTTTATCATGTGGAAGAGGGAAGTTCCGTGAGAAATATGGTGCTTCTTGGACCGTAAAGCCGGGCCGGTTAGTGTAATCAAGCTGGTTGGTGGATCGCAACGCTTGCCCTTTGCATTGCTATTTCGCTTATCAGCAATGTGAATAGAGCATTATCTGTTAGCAAACTTTGAAATATTCCAGTGTCTAATTGATGTGGGCATCCACCTTCCAACGATTGCAGTGAATGACCGCTTGAAGTTCTTTGCTTTCTAAGCTTTGTGTCGTTGAGATGATAACTCTCAGACTATGAAAATGTAATCAGACGACAGTCATTAACTTCCAGCTTTGATTTTGTTGCATATCTGAGAATGTATAGCTGCTAGCCTGTTTGCGATCTTAGCTTTTAAGTGGTCTAGCAGACGATGACTATCGCTAAAATTATCACTATACCTAGACTAGTGTTGAGCACCCGGAGCGCTACACGTACGGGTGACCTGGTATATATCCCCAGATTATTCCCGGCATGATTTCTGATGGGCCGGAATACTTGCCAAGCGATACGGTATAAGTAAGGGTACGGGTATCCGGCGGATAAACACCAGTATGTTGGCCGGATCATCACCCGTTCGAATTTCTACGGACAGAGCACTGCCCCGGCAGAATCTGAAATGGCCGGACAGGTACAACGCTGCACTAGAAATATCACTTGCGAATCGCTTAGAAGCAATACATCTTATTTCAGATGTGCAACAAAACGTCTGGTAACTAGAGAATTGTGGTCTGAAGTTTAGGTGAGGCTCGAAAGAATTATCATAATTGGCCAGGAGAATCGTTGATATTCACTGGCACTGGTTCCAACGGCCCAACTTATGATATATCTGTCAAGCCCCTACAAGATGAGAGTGTCCCGTTGCGCAAGCACGGTTCAAGTACAGAATTATGGAGGGAGATAAAATCAACCACAAAGTTCCATCCAAAGAGTCAATTGTGCCAATCTTTCGACTTAAAACTACAGCGAGAATAGTTGTCATTCCCGAAGAAAATCATTGCTCCTGGTATTTCTACAAAAAGATCTGGCTGGCAGTAGATATTGACAAAAAGTATATCGATATTGCAGCTACTTCAGATACTACTGGAGGCGGAATCCGGAACATTCCAAACTAACATGAAGCCTAGAAGCCAGAAATGAATATCAAGATCTCAAGCTAGGCAGACAAAATATCGGAATTTCAGCAAGTTTAGAGCTGAAAGATACTTGACAGTTCCCGCCAAGGCGATAGGCGTCTATCTTTAGAGAGACGGTATTTATTTGAAGACCAGATCTGCCGGCAGTTTATGAACAGAATATTACTTGATGATTCATATAAAGCACAGCAACCCCAAAGGTAGAGGTCGTAAGTCTGAGTGTCTCTCCATCTTAGATGCCTAATAATAATAATACCAAAGACGGGGAAACTCTTCGCTGCTCACTTGAGACACAAGGTTACAATGACCGGCCACCTCTGCACGGAACTTATGAATGGAGCGATTGCACATGAAGCGGAGAAAATGGATATGAGGACCAAAATATTTGAACATGTCTCCACAACGCACCCACAATTATTTCTGAATACCATCAAAACTTCTGTGTACCTGCAGGATCATCAAGTTGGGGCCACCTTGAAACGCGAGGCTGAGACGCACAGACCATATTTACACACGGCGGTTATCTAGCCTTCCCTCATGAAACAAACCACTCCTCCTCCTCACATCAGATTCGTCTCATATTCTCTCCTCAAAAGAATGATGCCACCTATATGAATGAATTTCCCGTTCTTTCATTCCTCCCATTCACCTCATTCCATCCAAAGCCAAGAATCACATCCTAACTATTTCTCCCACTAAAACTTTCCAACCTCACTCATCCAAAATGAACCATCGACCTCGCCATGGAGAAGAGCTCCCATGGGCCAAACCCCTCAGCATAGATCTCCTACACAAAGTCCTCAAAGTTACATTTCTCCACCCCTTCGTCGCATGGATGATTCCTCTCTGTATGCGCGCACAAGCTATGCCCTGGCATCATCAAGCCATTCAATATGCCATTGGCTATGCCTCTTTGCTCACCATGATATATTTTCTCTCGATACTCAATCGCCAAATCGCATACTCCAAGGCTAGAGAAGTAGACTTGTCAGAAGAGGTTATAGTGATTACCGGTGGCGCAAGCGGATTGGGATTATTGGTCGCGGAAGTATATGGCATGCGAGGCGCCACAGTTGCAGTATTAGATGTGCGAGATTTAGAGAGTGGAGAAGCGAGGGGCGTGAGTTATTATAAGTGTGATGTAGGGAATCGGGAGGAAGTTGCAAGAGTGGCTGTGGAAATCGAACGAGATGTTTGTTTTCCCCTCTATTTTCATCTATCACTAGAGGACTAACAAATAATAAATAGCTCGGTACCCCTACAATCCTCATCAACAACGCGGCAATCGTAAATGGGAAAACACTCCTGGATTTGTCCCTCGATGAAATCGAACATAATTTCAAAGTAAACCTTCTAGGAAGTTTCTACACTCTCAAGGCCTTCCTCCCAGGCATCGTCCGCACCGGTCACGGTACAATCGTAACCATGTCCAGCGTCCTAGGACACCTTGGCGCCGCCCAACTCAGCGACTACAGCGCCTCCAAAGCCGGCTTAACCGCACTTCACCATTCTCTGACAGCAGAACTCAAAGCACACCCTAATATCAAAACAATACTTGTAGAGCCGGGCCAATTAAGCACGCCATTATTTTTCGGGACCGTGACGCCGAGTAGTTTTTTCGCACCGGTATTGGAGCCGGTTGATGTGGCGAGGGAGATTATCGCGACGATTGATAAGGGGAGTAGTGCGGTATTGGCGATGCCGCTGTATGCGAGGTGGGTTGGCTTGATGGCGGTCTTACCTGTGGGAGTGCGGGCGATTGCCAGGAGGGTTAGTGGAATTGATGGGGCGATGAAGACGTTTGAGGGGAGGGGGAAGAGGGGTGAGGAGAAAGAAAGTTTGATTTAAGTGCAGTGGGTTTGGTGCTGGCATCGAATCTATCTGGATGGATGAGGTAGAGTGGTGTAATATAGATGAGATAGGATGATTTATAATGACATGTAGAAATCACCATTACTCTATTCCATTACCGGAGTTTTATGGGCCACATATGTTTGAAAGAACGCAAGATTATATAAAAATACACACCGCATATCTAAATCACCATTTGCATACACATTATGAAATGATGAATATCTTCTTCTCTCACCAAGCGCATCATTGAAAGGAATCTCAAATCTCAAATCGAAGGTTGTTGTGTGTAAGAATCAATACCTAGGGACCTAATGGGAGGTAATAGGTATATTACCAAACCCCATTCATCCATTCACTATCCGTAACTCTATAATACCTACCTACCTAGCTATAGTACTAACCCCCAAAAGCCCTCCGTTGAACACCCCGATTCCCAATCCCAATCCCAATCACTTATGCCCAATCAGAAATTCAGAAATTCACAACACGCAAAATCATAATCTCACATCAGTGTGTACTGGTCTGTACTATATATATGTATTTCTAGACGTAATATTTTGTCAAAAATGGATACAGTATAACTCGAAGCAGTACATCCGAACTGGACTGGACGATCTCAGGTCTGTCTAATAATGAATATTTAAGTACCTATCTAAGTAGGTACGGTACGTACAGTAACTCCAAATCCAAATCCAAATCCAAATCCAAGTTTTATCTTATTTCATCCATCCATTCATCCATCTATTCATCAAGTGCTAAAGAAGCAAACCAATATATAGTTAGATAATAGATGAATACACCCCAGGTAATTAAAGTAAGTCAATGGAAATTAAAACTAACTCATTATTATATCTAAAGCTGGGACATTCCTCTATTCCTCTATTCTCATCCCCAATGCGCGGAACTTTGCTTTTATTGGAAATTTGAGTGGAGATACATCTTACATTTTAATTTGATATATTTGATATTACTCATCTTGGAGTATTGAACTTCATATTCGTGTTGAGATATGAGTTCAGATTGAGGGTCTAGTTGGCAAGGATTGGGGATTGAATGGCGTTAGATTAGATTAGATGAGATGAGATGATATACGCAGTTGAGAGAATGATTTCTTTACTCTGATTTGAGATTCGTTGATTATTGTTCTTCGACCTGTGCGATATGTATTGTATACAGATATATGGATAGACGAATAGGAGGGAGGAAATGGGAGAACGAGGAATGAGATGAAGAGGGCGTAATTGACTAATACTGTTGTTTCAATTTGAAAGTCGAGTATATGTGGTGTTGGAGCAGTGGGCTTGGACTCAAGACTAGAAGGGTATAGTAGCTTGGAGAATTATAAAATTTAGTTTATTCTGGTAACTGGTGCTAGACTCAATGCATTATGATGTACTGATGTACAATCCTTATATCTATCGCCAGAAGTCTTGAATGGATAGTTCGAAGCCTGAGTCGAAGCAGAGGTAGGTAGCCCAGTAGGATCCAATCGAGTTTTTAAAAACGCCTGGATTATATAATTATAAGCCTTTCTTTCCTTTGTAACATAATATAATAACGCAATCCTGACACCGTGATTCGCTTCCCAAATTTTAGGCACGTCATGAAAAAGGTGTTGCTTTGAAATTTCAACATAGGAATGATGAGATGAGAAATACAGGAAAGTTTTAATTGGAAGATGCTAAGAATATCATGGGATGGCCGAAGTGAGAGCAAACAATAGCTATGACAGTGATCGAATCCCAACGATACTGCGCCGGTACATAGGATTGAGGAATCGGGAGTCTCTAGGCCATCCCATATACCAAACACATACGAGGCCCGCCATTCAGCCATGAAACAAGGGTATCCCGAATGTGATCAAACACTTGTTCAAGTGGTATGAAATTTTGCACTTGTCACCGATACAGTTTAACCATTAGTTCTCAATTTGATAAAGTAATATCACAGCCTAATATCGACAGATAGATGCCCAAGTCCCCAACGTTCCCCTCATAATCTCGCAAAGATTGCAAAAATTTGTATTTCCACGATAAAATTACGATTAGATGCCTCCAAAACTGCCGGGAGCACCGTTGTGAACCAGCATCATCCTTCGTACAATCAACAGCACGGGCCGAACTTTCGGTCTTTGAATGATGAACCCCAGCTGTCAGATGATTGACCCGCAATAGACTAGAAACGGGGGAAACACGTAAAGAATATGCAGGAACAAATAAAGAAGAAAGTTTTTACCACTAGTTGGACAATTCATCCTATGATATATTATTATACAGAGCTTAAAAACGTTGAGATGAGGAGCATCCTTCATTTTCATGCGAGGATTGTTGAATTGTTCCTGAGACTATCCGGAAGCATTGAGTCCGAACCGGTTGCTACCGATGTCGTCTGATGAGATGTTTGAAATTCTCGCATATAATCAGACCCGCAGCGTAGATGTGTCGGCGAGGTTGGCCTGAAGAAGAGCCTAGGGAAACTGCACGATTGAGGAACTAAGACGTAAAATCCTACGAGTGTAGGCATATTACGAAGAGTGCTGGTTCCTGAATTTACTCTTCAAGGTAGAACCCATATCACTCATAATACTCGATACGGTATATATTAATCACCGCCGTCATGTTAATGTATTCTAACAAGCTCGTCCCATCATACTCAATCATGACGGCGGGAACGAGAAGGGAACATCCCGTTGAATATATCTATATGTTAGAAATTTATGACCATTCCAGTCCGCAACGCCGAACAGTTTGATTTCCGGGTTGAAAGAGGGTTAATGCTGGAGGCAAGTAAATGGCCACGAGGCAAAGAGAAGGATTGCGACATGAGGCGGATCCAAGTACCGTATCGCTTCTAGCTGTAATGACGGTAGCATTTTACCGGATACCTCGGCGATCCAGTAGGGACGAGCTGATGATGCGCACATATTTTTGCTTGTGAGAATCGTATCCATGGACTTTCGCAAAGAAAGCGAATTGTTCGATTCAATGAACCTTTTGCTGCAAGAAAATTGTACGTTCCTCAATTCTTTTGTTTCGAAGGTCCTGGTGCAGGAGCTTTCTCTGAATACCCACAGGTACCGTGCCTGCGCACAGACGACCTCCCTAAGAGCTGGAATCTCCCCACCCGATGGATATGGTGAAGTAGCCAAGAAAGAAAACCCAGAAAGGTATAAATGGAAAATTTGCTTTTCTTCTCGATTAATGGATCATCCGTGTACTGTGCAATACAAGCGACTGGGTAGGATGTACAGAGGCGTGCAAAATGCATTGTGTTCAAATGTTGATATCGCAACCCAACAATGAAGTCCATGGTATCAGCCCTTTCTGAACGCATCCTATGTAAGTAATGGTGAGAAGGATTAGCTGAGAAATAGTACAGTGAGGTATGACGGATTCATTTGTCCTTTTCTAACCTCTAACACCCATTCCATAACATCAGATGAACTCTACAGGCGAGACGGGTTGTCACCAACTTGCTCTCTGCCAATCTTTACGGGAACTTGTGCCTCTTGTCCTCAGGGAAGATTAATCATACAAGCAACAACCTACGTTGCTGGATACAGCACATGACCTACTTCTTTACGTGCCGACTCCCAAATTGCAGATGGATATAGGATACTAACCGAACCAATTGTATACTGTGAGCCTGCTAAGCCATTTGCTTCTCGGTGAATATATGGTATCTCATTTTAGCGATCCTGTCATCTGGTGATCGGGGAAATCCCAGCGACTTTGAGTTCCTAGGCACGAAGCGGTTTTAAGTCTCAAAAAAGTTATTAACCTCTCTCTTGAACAAGGTTGGTGTATCGCCAATGCTGATTTCTTCAAAAATAGAAGTTGCAGAGCCATACCCAGAACGGACAGGGTAAGTAGAGTTCGGCTTCGAGGTTGGACTTCAACCTGAGAAGGAGGATAAGCAAGTAGTAATGTCAATGTTAACCCTCAGGACAACTGTCCGTGTCGTATGGAAACTGCGATAAGTACCGATAGATGATGTAGCAAAAGAGTGCATTATGAAAATGCCTTGATTGATGGTCATGTTAAAGGGAAAAGCGGCATGTGTGTGTCTGATTCCCAAACTGTAATCATTGTAATGGAAATAAAATATTTGGGCCTTTAGCTATCGGTTCCGCTTAAGAAGCACTCCGTAGAAACCATCGGCGATAAAGTTCTGGATGTAGATCTGGATATCCCGTCCTCGCAATCATACCGTTTTTTTGCATGGTGTCTCCTCTCCATAATCATTGATGCCGATGTGGAAACTGTACTCGGTATACTCCGTAAAGTGAGTCTTGTCATGTTCAGTCAGCAAGCTTCCTGGGCTTGAGCCCATCAATGAAAATTATCCATCTCAAGTTGTGGATCGTCTTTGACTCTTCATGTCTCGGGAGTCGAAGCTCGGGGGAAGCTAATTCCAACACTTTTCCGGATGGCTCATTTAGAAAATTAGGCCTTATCTATTGGTAAAATTCAAAATTATTCTGATTGGACGTTCGCTCAAATGGTGTAATCTGAGTGGTCGGCCACATTTCATCATTTCATCACTCCACTATATCAAAAACTCGTTTCCATTGCGCTGGGGCTCGTTTCTCGTTGCAATTGTTGTTGCCCAGTGGATGATATGAACTGACAATTCTAAGTTTACATAGAGGGTCAGTGTCAAAGAAGTTATGTTATCTTTTGTCCTGAACTTTAAATCATTCCACCATAGTAATAATTCTACCAGTATTTATTAGATTCCAGAATCATGTTTGAACTTATTCCAATATGGAATTTCCCGTATGATCATTGATCAATCACCATTTACTCCGCAGACATCTCAAAGTTAGGGGTAGTCTGTTTGTACCCTTTGATCACAACGCGAAAATAACTACAAAAAAAGACGTTGCAGAATCCAGATATAATAATAGTTGTATAATAGGTCATCTGATGATAAATGTATATGAATTGATGACTGAGAGCCAGATAGGATTTAACCAATTTGTACAGAAAGCTTGTACGACACTGTGATAATAGGTTCTTAGATGTCCTGGATGATTATTCTCATCGGCGACAACACCCCACCAGATCCTTGGATTGGGGTAAATGATGACCCGCTGAAACATCGTTGTTGGAAGCCACTTTTTTTTGGCTTTGGATGTTTGCACTTTTGTCTCTAATTAATTTCCTATTTATTTATTGAATGAGATAGATGGCTTATTCCAAGATTTATATTTATTCTACTGCTTACCATCCCGATACCAAGGTCGGATGGTCTTTCTTCTGTTGGTTGGTTGGTAAATGTTGGTAAATGTTGGTAAATGTTGGTGATCAAGTAGTTCATGTAACAGGAGTTACGTACTGGTACATCAGCTCAAATGGATTCCCACAGAAAATATGCATCATCATAGTTACATTGCCTGCTCCCATTAGAAGTTGGAATCTGGAAAGCTGTAAGGATTTTTACGATGAAGAGACACAACTTACTAGTATGTATAACCAGTTATCTCTTCTCATTAAAACAATCGGCCAGACTCGAAAGCCGCAAAGCTGCATGGACAAATCCGATAGGTAGGTGCTGATGTGCTGATGTAGTGCTTACTACCTACCTACTATTTCAGGTGTTAGCCAGGTACCACGTGAAAAGATAAGGTCAAATATAAGTTGTCGTTTTGTTTATCTGTTTGTCTAGGAGGTAGTACTCGAGTACGTACCAAGGTATCTAGGTATTTACTTTTTTTTGAAAGCTTTTCCGACTTCTCTCCAAGATTCCCATCCCATCATAATAACTCACAATTAAAAAGACTCTCATTTCAAGTCTTTCAAGCTTCTCCTTGATTACTACCGAGTCCAAGTCAAATCATAAAACGACGCTCGTACCAATTCTTATTGATGAAGCAAAAACCTCCGTAAACGTATTTTCAATTTGTTTATTCTTAAAATCTTATTTCCAAGGATGTCGTGGTTAAGGAGATAAAATCATTCGTTGACACTTTTATGCATTAGCCCCCCCCCGGAATCCTAATCCGTGATAGTGGTGTGAAAAAGCTGGGACTTTTCATTCATTAAACCCATGTAATAAATAAATAATCATACAGCTGCAACAACAAGCCCTCTATGCCCCTGCAAAGCAAAATGCACATCCAAAAAGTAGCCTACTTCTCTTTTTGTGCATTTTCCTTAATTGCCCCTTCGAGATGATAAGTCTGAACTCTAAGTGGTTATGGGTCTTCCCTACCCTGCACTAAATGCACATTCAAGTCTACTTCTTTCGCATAGGTACTTGGTTGGTCCTGCACTTCAAAGCACCGCCACCAAAACACACACACTCTCTCTCTCTCTCTCATTATTCCCATTCGCACTTTCCACCTTACCATTTCTTTCGTTCCCTTCCTTTGAATGCCTGCTTGGCCAAAAGCAATAATATCGGCGAATACCTAAACCTGCTGAATCGAATCTTCACCCCCCCCAACCGTCACGTCATTGGATGGTCTTTTGTTGATCGAGAGCCTGTCGCAGACCTCCTTCAACCTTCTCAATTTCATTACCCCAACCTCTCAATCCCAATATAATTGACTTACAATGTTCACTTGATCCACCCTCCATGCATCGAAAATTAGGAAAACGACGAAGAAGCTGAGTGCTATGAAGGAGGCAAAAATCCGGGCAAACGATAAATTAATAATGGAGGTCGAGGCTCAGATCCAAGCCTCCCGTCCACCTGAAAGTTTGCGTCAACGTCAACGAGATCGATTGTCCCCTAGAGGCCGTTTTGCGACACTTAATACTATATCTACATCTGTCACAGAGGTCGAAAGACGACAAAATAATAACGAGCCATCATTGTCAGCTCTAAATTTGAGGGTTACTGGAAAGAGAAGCCCGAACCAACAAAAAAAGCTGATGCAGGAGAGTTCGCGCAATGATAATATTTACCGGCGGGTTAAGAGAGAGGTAGAAGGTGAGAAAGGCAGTATTACTCCAGATGGGGGCTCTGCTGGCCGGGAAGGTAGACAATTCACCGTTGCTAAGGTTGGAAATGGCGGAAAGATATACCTACGGTAAGACAAGGTGATGCTTGTTGACGATATAGTACTCGCTACCACCACAAAGAATTTTAATATTTGGCAGTAAACAGTACTGACAGACGAACAGCCCGTCAATACGTCCAGCAAACCAACGATATCCTCAGCCATCTTTCGTCTTTCCAACAACACCACCGGATACTGCTGGACCTGATGCTGCCGCGTTTCGCAGAGAGGAGGAGGATTTGAGTCACCGCGATAGTCTTTGGTCCCCGTCAAAGTCGGCATCGAGCCTAGCCCAGCGAATACAACTCGCAGCCCCACCAAAAACACGACGCGTGAGAGCACACTCATACTCGACTGTAGACGATCAACACACCCCAGTCACCGACAAAGACGCTGGTGCTTTCAAGGTTGTCATCGAAAGGCCCGGGACTGGCACGGCCACCCAAAAGCCTGAATTTTTTCAAGGTACTCCTGCTCTAGACGTCACTATCCCTTCGTACAAATTGGGAAAACCACGATTCAGCATGCATGGCACGCCTTTCCTTCGAGGTTCTTCTTATACGACCACCAATGATGATGTACGCTCAAGTGTCTTGTCAAGCAGAGAAACATCACAAATGGATCCCGCTTCACAGCGCCATACGCGAGCCCTTTCTCGACATCATTCTGATGCATCTCCACAGCCTAGTGTTGTCAGTGGCCCGCCAAGCCCAAACTACCAATCATGCTCAATGCCATCGCCAAGAATTGTTAAGCCATCGAGTGCCATTGGGCCCGAAATGTTCGATGCTCTCACCTTCAAGCCAGCTTGCGACCACCCATCTATTGTCCGCTATGGCGAAAGTGGAGGTATTAGAGCGGCGACTCCAGCTCGTCTTGTTGCAGAAATTACGTCTCCCACTTTCGTCGATTATGACCTTCTTTCAGATTTCTTTCTTACGTTTCGATCATTTCTGGAGACAACAGATCTGTTGCTCATGCTCATCGCGAGACTGCAGTGGGCAGTCGCAAGGAATGATGAAATTGGTACGGTGGTCAGGGTTAGAACTTTCGTCGCGATTCGCCATTGGGTACTAAATTACTTCTTGGATGATTATGTCATTGACTACGAGTTAAGGGTGTTGTTTTGTGAACGATTTAATGCATTTGCAGAAACACTCCTGCAAGGTGAGATGCACTCTAAGGTGCCCCTGAAGATAGTAGAGGAGCTGAAGAAGTGTTGGCGGAGAGTATGTGCATTATACTGGGATGGGCCCGACTTCGACCCAGATCTTGGAGTTGAGGTTCCAATAGCTGCTGGAGGAGTAGCTGGTTCCCGAGATCCCAATCTAGACCCAGCTTTCTGGGAAACCCACCTAGCAGGTCCTCCACGTCTCGATGGGATTATAGAGCCCGACTTCATCGAACATGACACTTCAATGGTTGAAGGACGAAACTTTTTCGCCGATGTTTCTCGCGCGGGTTACGTTGACTCTGTTGCCTATAATCCCACCCCTCCGAACACCAGGGAGTATGACGACGACCCAGAACCACCCCCATCCCCCACGAGCATAGTGAGTGAAGACTTTGTATCATGCTCATTCCCTAGTCGAACAAGAGGTGGCGGGACTATTAACCCCCTGGGGGCGCATCCAGTTCCTGCCAGCTCTATATACGATCCGGCTCCCCCTGTGGCAACCACACCTAAAGCACTGGCCGGTAAACGAGTGCGCCCTTCGCATTCACACAAGCGCAGTGCAAGCTTCTCCGACTCGTTGAGAGATTGCCGAGCACAACCAGATTCCGTACCACCTGTTCAAAAGGTTATCTATAAGAGTACGGAGTTACTTCTTGCTTTGCCTTATGCTGGAAGTTTAGTGAGAGGTAACCTCTTCCCTCCCGGACAAGCTTTTGTTGATGTTGTCGCCCCAAGCACTCCAGCAGAATTTGGTCGAGAAACTACTTTGTTTCCCAGACCGCCTCCCTGTCACAAAGGCCCTTCGGCAATGTCGGGACCAGGGATGAAAAAACTTTTAGGTAGCGTACGTCGTGCATTGAGCAATCGAGCAGGTCATAGCCCCACTGGTTCCCCAACGCAAGGCAGCTTTCCCAATATGCCTCCTCTCGGCATTCGAGGGGCAACTATAAACCGACTTCCTGGTACCGCCATAGTCCCACAAGCTCAAAAGCACGACTCAATTCGTGCACCAATGAGGATTGACCTGCTTGGTGCTGAAATTGCCGAAGACTTCAAAAAGGCAGTTCGAGAGGAAGAGGAGGCTGACGAGGCCCGTAATTCTCGTATAATTAAGCAGCAGTCACCGCCAAGGAGCAGCCATCGCGAATCAGCAATCCACTACTCGACTATGTGCCCCGATGTTACTTTGGAAAATTCGGGGTCCATAACTCACAGGTCACCCAAGAGCGAAGTTACAAACGGAAGCAAGAGTATTGTAATTGTTGACGATACCATGGCGTTGCCCTTGCCTATGATGACCGGCGCATTGGCCGTGAGTCCATCTTTCGGCTCAATCGCCGACACTTTTTTGCATCTATCCCATGGACCTACACCACCAACCACGCCGCCAGGAGTTCCTTTCCCTGGAACCCCAAGGAGATCATCTCATCTACTAGGACATACCGTGAATCGCAGTTTATCATTAGAAGGTCTTCCTTCGCTCGTTGGTGACTCGCAGCCATCAGGAGAATATGAGCACCCCTTAGGTCCGCGACCAATCCCCACACATTCAATGAGGCTTCACAGTCAAACCTACCGAGTCAGAAAATCTGCATCACTACGCCGTCATGCGTCCTTTCATAGTGGTTTCACTCGGCACCACAGGAGCGAGAGAAGCTTCGATGCCACCACATTCACTGAAGAACAATCAGTCGCGGAAAGCTTTTCTCGGAATGCGTCTATTCCGCTTCCACTTCGAGTACTCCGAAGAAGACCAGGTGGAGATTTGAGAGCCGTGGGCAATGTTGGGGATCTCAGTAACGCTAACCCTCGACCAATGTCGACTGGCTCCCTGACGACTTACTCCGATTCTGTACGAAGCTCATATCTTCTTGGTAGTGGAGATGATAGCCGATACGTCGATGTAGTCAACAGTGATTACGATGAAACTCAAGCACATGTAGAGACATTCTCATTGGGGGCACTAGCTGAGGTTGCACCCAAAGCCCGCGTCTCACTATTCGATACCCATTCATCTCAACCTGTCATGCGCCCGTCTTTTGAGAAAGAAGCTCAGATGCTTGCTCAGATTCCAGATGACATTGATGATGATGGTGGGGTTGAGTCAGCTCTTCTGAAACTCGAAGGGAAGTTCGAACAGAGGCGGTCTGAAACCTCAGGTGGTGAATTTTCTGGCAGATTCGAGAACGAAGGAAATACCAATAGCTTTGGCGGCGGCCCATACGATGTCAGCACCCTTACCTTGGATTTTGGCCAGGAAGAAAATCGCAGGCACCGACATCGGAATGTCGTGGACTCGAGAATTTTCAACAATCCAAATCCGATTACATATCAGCCGCAGCAGGCTTCGATCAGCACAGAACATAGACCTACTGCGTATCAACCAACGGGAATGCCAAGGACTTCCTCACTATCCGGGTCAAATGGTCTCACAGATTCATTTTTTGAAGGCTCTTTCCTTGACGGCGCATTTAACGAGGATGCGAGTTATCACCGGCATACACACAATTGGTCAGAACGCTCAATTCTTGAAGGACCAGATGAAGGGCACCGGCTGACTACGGACAACACACCGCATTCCTCTCATCATGGATCCTTTGATTTCATAACTGAAACGGAAAGCTTGCGAAGAATGCGCCCCGGCGCAAAAGAACCTGCTCGTGAGAGTGGCAATCATTCGTTTCTCAACATTGACAGCGATCTTTCTTCCGAAATGTCTGTCATTTCGCAGTCCGACTATATCGAAGAGATGTCAAACATGGCTGCTCCAGCTTCGCATCCTTTGAAACAGGGAGCAGTGATCAAGGAAATACCCCACCCATCTAAGTCCCCACATCATCCTCCATCGCCTCCAATAACCTTTGTACAGGCATTGAATATGCCTCCAAACACTGCGAATATCCCTCAGATCCATGATTACCAACTTGAGCAGGGGCATCCGCTACCATCAACTCCAGACATCACACCCACTACTGCCCTCGGTTCAAGTGGATTTGGCAGAGATGCCTTGCGGCCCAGTGGTACAAGTGAAGCTTCTCGTAAAACATCTGTCCACTTGCCCTTCATTCTCGCATTTGATTCGCGAGTCCTTGCCCAACAGTTCACTCTCATTGAGAAGGATGCCTTGAATGAGATTGATTGGAAGGATCTCATCGAAATGCGCTGGAGAGATGCTGCTACGGATACTCGCTCCTGGGTTGAATTCCTGCGCTCCTCAGAACCTCGAGGGGTAGAAGTTGTCATCGCTCGGTTCAACATAATGGTCAAGTGGGCTGTGTCCGAAATAGTCTTGACCGGCGATCTGGAAGAACGAGTTCGATGCATCATCAAATTCATTCACATTGCCGTGAATTGTCGGAAATATCGAAACTTTGCTACGATGACACAACTCACGGTGGCTCTGACCTCTAAGGATATCTCCCGCCTTACCTCGACGTGGGCCCATGTTCCGGCATCCGACATACAAACACTTCACGAATTGGAAGAACTTGTGACACCTACAAGTAATTTCCATAACTTGAGAGCAGAGATGGAAGGTTGCGGTGCAGATCGAGGCTGCATTCCATTTGTTGGAATCTATACTCATGACCTCATCGTCAACTCGGAGCGCCCAAGTCAATTTGCAAGCACACCAACAACGGAACCTTTGGTAAACTTTGAGAGGTGTCGATTTGAAGCAACCATCACAAAGAATCTTCTTAGATTACTTGAGGCTAGTCAATTGTATAGATTCCTTCCCATAGAAGGCATCACCGAAAGGTGTCTGTGGATGGCAGCATTACGAGATGAAGACATTGCGAAATATGGAAAATCAATTCAGAATTGATTATCCACCTCTATCAACGACTCCATCGCACCTTTTTTAATTTCTACGAAGACAAGCGCGCTATTCGGCCATCCATGCGAGCACATTTTGGTCCCTCGCCTGACCTAATCTACGAAACTTTCGATTAAGTTTCGATTCATCAATAGATGGATAAAACAACAAATTCTTTGTAATAACAATTTCAAATTTTGGGGACTTTTGTTTAAAATTTTGTAATGTGTTTCACCACAGTATTCGAACTTCATACCTCTCATTTCGAGACAGCTGCGAAGGATTCTTTTCATGTATTTTCTTCACGTTTTCTTGGTCCCTAGTTTTTACAAGCACAGCATAGCCTGCGCGTCACCACGATGGCTCAACATAATATTTCCTTATTGATATTGCAGTCTGGCTTCGGACTCATTTTCCACGACCATGACTATCACGATTCATTTCCTGTTGGTTCGCTGTAAATTTTTTTTGTTTTGCTTACGTCCACCGAGTGCTAAGCTTTCAAGTGGCTTTGTGGTGTTGAACGGATGGGTGGTCGGAAATGGGGATTTTGCTCCAAAGAATTTCATGGGCGCTACTACAAATGGATGTGGGTAGCATGTAAACGAGGAGGGGTCGATTTTTTTTTTTGCGTAACTTGAAGAGGGAAAGCACATAATCTCTCGTACCGAATCAACTTTACCTCTGGTGGAATGGATAGGATGGATGGATGTAAAGGATAGGCGGATCTTATACCCCTTTGTGTGTTGCTTGTTCGCTTGTGAGATAGTTAAGTGTTGGTGGTGGTAGAGTAGCTGGAGTGGCTAGATGAGATATCAATGAATGAAAGAAGAATTTCAATCTACTTATGCAATCGCCATGTGAACCTATTTTATTATCATCTAATCGTTGAGTAATATCCAACATGTACCTGGGATTATTAGACGATACACTTTTCAACTCCGAAATCATCCACAAATCATCCAAAAAGATCACATCATATACAAATTCTCAACATGCTATACCATCCGCTCACGCTCAACCCCTCCCCTGCTCTAGCCTTTACATAATTACACAACCCCCATCACTCAACCCGCCATTACCACTCGAACTTGCTTTCCCTCCTCCCGCAGCTAAGACAGCGGTTCGACTGATGTCCTCCCATACTTCTGCTACTAGCTCGCCGGTCATGGATGAACATCTGAGGGATGAAGGTTAGTTTTGAGGATATATTGATGTTTTGGAGGTGGATTAGAGTAGATTGATGAGATTTAGGCTACTCTTGTTTCGCTTTGGGTTTGGGGGGCGGGGGGAAAGAAAGAGTAGATAAAAAGGACAAAAGTAAGTGAATATATGTAAAAACTCACTCCATATATCGATCACATCTCAATTCCTGCGCAATGCGGTGACCCTCTTGCGGATATATTATCCCATTTGGATATTTTTCAGATCGGAGATCTCGCTTGAGGGCAAGGAGGAGAATGGGGAGTTCGTATTGGAAGGCGGCTTGGAGTTCTTTGGCCCACTGTTTTTGTATTTAGTTTAATTTTGATTATTATGGATGTCAATGTGATTTTTTTTGGCTGTTTCATATATGTATTATGTATTCTTCACCTGACTTTGCTTTCATGTAATCATCACAGGAGGAAACGATAGCCATCATAACACAAATAAATATACATACAAATCTCTGCACGTTAATCAAGCTCAATCGATTCGGAACAGCATAACAGAGTACAACAACATTGGGTCTCAATGTCTTCCAATCGATAGGCGAAGAGGTATCGTAGAAATTGATGCGGTAGGGAATGTTGGAGAAGCGGACCCCGAAGGTGAAAGGTTGATGAGAGTCGAGGAGGAGCTGGGCTTGTGTTGAGCTGGCGGAGGAGGAGAGGTTTGATGGGGGTTGGCTGGGGGCGGATGAGCTGGGGTTTGGGGCGACATGGGGGGATTGGATGAAGGGAATGGATGGAGAGAACTCACGATAAGAAGGTTGATTTACCTACATCGGGATCACCAAGTAGTAGAACTGTTGTTTCTATGGGAGGGGGTTCTAGAGGGGGTTCATCCATGGTTCAATAAATAAATTGATAGCTTCATATTTAGCAATGAATTTGAGCTTGGGATGGTCTGGCTAAGAGTGGATAGGAGGTTCGTGGAGGGGTATTTTGCGATAAGCGATAAGGAATTTACCCCTGTGAGATAAATGCTTCTAGGAAAAATATCACTCCTATTGGCTCAATGATTTGTGCGTCAATAAAAAAAATTGGACGACATTATTATTGAAGGAATTCTCATGATTATTTCATGAATGTTCGTTAGGAAAGTCTGGAGAAGAGAAGTGCTTCCGATACCACAAAGGTATTCACGATCTTTTCACACCAAATACAACTGGATTCCTGAAGCAGAGAGAAGTGCAGAGGAGAGGAGAAGGAAAAAGATGGGAGGAGTGACGGATTATAGCGATTGGTCGCATGAGGATTTGATCAAGAGGGTTACTCAGTTGGAGAAGGAACTTGTCAATAATACCAAAAGGTATTCATTCACAAACTCTGATCCTCAAAATTCCATACTGAACAAAACACAGCGCAACTCCCATTCCCAAAAGAAACATCCAGAAACCTCGCCGCGAACGAGAATTCGATCCCTCTAAATATAACACTCGACTCATCGCTCTCAAACTCGCATATTTAGGAAAGCGTTACAATGGATTCGAACATCATGGACACCCCACACCTTTAACTACTATTGAAGAAGAGTTGTGGCAAGCGTTGAATAAGGCTCGTCTTATATTTCCTCGAGGAGTCAATCCCATGGCGCCTGGCGAGGTCAATTGGGAAGGATGCGAATATTCGAAATGTGGGAGGACGGATAAGGGTGTTAGTGCTTTCGGACAGGTTATTGGAATCAGAGTTAGGAGTAATCGACCACTTCCTAGACCGAAAGCAAAGCCCGCATCGGAAGAATCTGCAGAGGGGGAAGCAGGAGCAGAGGATGATGTGTACAACACGTATCCGAGGGAAAATGGCATCGAAGTTACATCTGCGCCGCTCTCTCCATCAGCAGGTATTCCAGGACCACAGGGATCGGACAGTGGAACATTCAATTTGTCGGATCCGGAGATTCAGGAAAGTCTTGATTTTAATCATATTACTGATGAGATACCTTATCCACAAGTTCTTAACCGTCTTCTTCCACCCGATATCCGTATACTGGCATGGTGTCCGTCACCACCCGTTGATTTCTCCGCTCGCTTTTCCTGTCGCGAACGTCGCTATCGATATTTCTTTACCCAACCTGCATTTTCTCCCATTCCTTCTCAGTTGGAGCATGGCGCATCAGCTAGTAAAATGAAAGATGGGTGGTTAGATATTGATGCTATGAGGGAAGCGGCGAAGTTATATGAAGGTTTGCATGATTTTAGGAATTTCTGTAAGGTGGATCCGGGGAAACAGATTACGAATTTTGAGAGGAGGATCTTTTATGCGAATATTGAGGAGGTGGAGGATTACACGAGTTCGCTGGCTTATGTAAACGAAGATTCGTTTCTTGATGAATCGATTCGTTCCAAAACTGATGGTGAGAGTAAGGCTCCCAAAGTCTATACTTTCGACCTTCATGGATCGGCATTTCTTTGGCATCAAGTGCGTCATATGGTTTCAATTCTGTTTCTGGTAGGACAAGGTCTAGAGAAACCTTCGGTAGTATCGGAATTGTTGGATGTGGAGAAGAATCCAGGAAGGCCTGCTTATGAAATGGCTACCGATACTCCCCTTGTCCTCTGGGACTGCATCTTCCCTCACGAAGACGACGCGTCTAGAACCGATGCCCTAGATTGGCATTACATAGGCGATAGTCCCGGCTTCTCGGAGGGCAAATACGGACAAGCGGGCTTGATGGATGATCTATGGAAAGTGTGGAGAGAGCGCAAAATCGACTCGATTCTGGCGGGCGAGCTAATGGGGATAGTTAGTCGTCAAGGTGTTGAAGCGAGCGAGTTGAGCGGCGGCAAGGGAGGAAAAGGCAGGAGTCAGAAGGTTTTTGATGGGAGTGATAGTCCGCGGTTGACGGGGAGGTATACGAAGGTTATGGATAAGACGAGGATGGAGACGGTGGAGGTGGTTAATGAGAGGTATGTGGTTAGGAAGGGCTTGGTGGCTAAGGATCAGAAGAAGGGGTTTAGGAGGGTGGTGGTTAACGTTGAGGGGGACTCGGTTGCTGAGGGTGAGGTGAAGGGGATGGGGAAGGGGGAGGGGGAGGGAAAGAAAGATGGGGAGTAAAGGGGAATTAGATTTTTCAACCAAAGTTATAAAGATTTTGATCTAGACATACAATTTTTAAAACAGTCAAATCCTCCATTCAGATCGTTGTCGGAAGAAACTAAATGTACTGAGTACTAAATGATATCGATTAAACAGTTCTCATCACTTACACTCTCCCACTCACTCACTCACTCACTCACTCACTCACTCACTCACTCACTCACTCACTCACTCACTCACTCACTTCAATTCCATATCACCCATATCACCCATCTCTCCCAGATAGCAAGTATATATGAATTTGCATATCTCGATCAAAACGAACTAGATCAAATCAGATCAGATCAAATCATATTATCGCACTCTATTCTAACTTCTTGTCCCGCAGTTTTTAGATATGCAAACAAGAGAGGAAAAAATGGGGTAGTGATTGAATGGGGGTTGAAGCATTGTAATATATATGTTTTTGCATGTAGTATGTACGTCATGGACATGGTTAAAAAGATACGGATATGAAACAAACGTTTTAATTGGGATCTCGGTGTCCATATAATTCTTTCACCTCATCTCATCATCTATCATAAAATAACTCTATCTATCATGTCCCCATCCAATGCCAGATCACCTTCTACGCCCTCCCAACTCATCTAATCCCTCCCGCTAGCAATCAACTGTTCCATAATATCCGCAAACCTAGCTGGCACACCACCCTTCTCCTGTTTCGCTTCCCCAACTGCCAAAAGCACCTTTTTGATACCCACACCAATACTATCACTCTCCGTATATTGTTTCAATTGATTCAACGACTCTTGCAAATCGCCCTCATTATCAAACGCCTGGACTTCTCGCAATATAGTCGCTAACTCGCTGAAAGTATTGACGTTAGGGACTGCGAGTTCACGATTGAAAATGGGTTGAAGATCGAGTTGCTTGAGGACACTACGTTGAGACGTAGTACCTATGATTAAGAGACGACGTTGCTAAAAAGGTGTTAGTACATGGTATAAGTGAAGAATGTAAAGTACTTACATTTGGTGGTTGTTTAGTGAGAAGAACCATAAGGGCTTGTAGAACCGCGTTTGAAAATCTAGGACCGATAGGAACCCATTCTATAATACGCTCAATGTTGTCTATAACAACAATATTTTGAGGGGATTTGTATGCATCCATAAAGACTTTGTTGAGATATTGAATTTTTTGAGCATCACCGAAACCAACCATGTTCTCGGCGGAAACAAGCTTGATGAATGGAAATTCCGAACTTTTGGCAATGGCTGCTGCAAGGGCGGTTTTACCAGAACCAGGAGGTCCATGAAGGAGAACTGAGAAAAGAGACGTTGTTTGTGACTGTCTTACCAGATCTATGAACAGGCGGCCATCTTTGAGAATGGTTTCAATGTGCCTGCTAAAAGGTAAGATACCTGCTGCCATGGCACCTTCAAGTTCTTCCTCGGACACACCAAATGCGGGTTTAACTTCATCGAGGGCATGCATGAAATCGCCGCGGTTAACCTTCATGTTTTCGATGTCGTCGCTCACTCCTGCAACGGTGCCGACTTTGACATGTCTATTGAAAGCAAATGATGAAGCTGATTTGACGAGACCACCAATTTCAGCTCCCGAGAAATTTTTGGTTAGATGAGCGAGTTCAGCAACGTCCACATCTGAATCCATAACATCATTCTTTAACATCTTGGAAGTATGAATCTTAAGAATTTGTGCTCTGCCGGCTTCATCTGGCAAAGAAATTTCCATGTGAACTTCCAGACGTCCTGGTCTAAGAAGAGCGTCATCAATCATATCCATACGATTGGTCATTCCAATAAGAAGAATATTGTTGAGCTGGTCAACACCATCGAGTTTAGACAACAGTTGATTGACGACACTGTCTCCAACGCCAGTTCCACCACCTGCTCCACTACCTCTCTGCTTGCATACAGCATCCAATTCATCGAAAATGATGATATGAAGGCCACTCTCGTCTCCCTTTTCCTTGTACTCCTTTTCGGCATCGGCGAAGAGCTTCCGGATGTTTTCTTCGGATTGACCAACGTATTTATTGAGTACTTCGGGACCGTTTATAACCTTGGGCTCTCTTGAGTTCAACATCTTTCCGATTTGGCGGGCAATAAGCGTCTTCCCAGTACCCGGAGGACCGAATAGAAGAATACCCTTCACGTGCTGAATGCCCAATTTCTCAATTAAGCCAGGGGGGAAGATACGAGAAGCGAAAGCTCTTCGGAAAATAGCACTGAACTCTGTATCTAGACCACCAATACCCATATTTTCGAATTTAAAGTCCGGCGCAATGATAGAATTAGCGGCTGGCCGCTTACTCGATCCCTTTAACTTAATGGGCGATTTTGAATCTTTGTAGAATGTGATAGGTGTCGTCCTCACTAAAATACCCCGAGCCTGTGGAACACTGACAGTTGGAGAGGGTGCAGCGTTCTTTTCCATACTCAAGTCAGATAACTGGACTGTTTTTACGAGAAATGACAAAGGGACGTTTTTGTGATCCATCAACAGCCTTTGACCAGGAGCAAAGACTTGGTTCTCGAACCACTTGATGAACACGCTGGCCAGTTCATCTTGGTCATAAGGTACATCTGTGAACTTCTTCGCCGAGGCAAATCCAACCTCAACGTCGAGGGCACCAAGGTATGCTTGAGGCCCTTGATAGAAAGGATCGTATGTTTCTGCGGTTATTCGATCCAACATTCCAACATTGCACCATGTTCTTTGTGGATCCGACAAACTTATGCATCCTGGAGGGAAGCCATCCAAGGGTCTTGCAGTAACCACATTCATGCCATTCAATATAAGATATATATCGGATCCGTCCGGGTTAGGTGGAAAGTCCATTGGAGATACTGCGGACCTTGTAACATTGTCAGCACAAGCACTGCATCAGATATGAACCAAAAATACTCACAAATTGCCAAAAATGTATTGATTTGCCTTTGTCTTATCATCGATTTTGGCGATATTTAGTTGTGCTCTCCTGGGAGATATTGGACCTCTGCCACCCACAGCTTGTCTCATTGGCATAGCTTGTCTTGGTGAGGTCATAGGGGACTTCTCTGGACGTCCACCATAACCATTTCTTGGATCATCGTAGCCACCCATAGCAGTGTCTTCCCGGGGAGGAAGTGCTGGAGCTCTATCATAACCTGCTGGCTGTTGTTCCCCTCTTGATGCTCTTGGCCCTTGGCCAAAGAGGTTATTACGGAGATTCATCGTTTTCGTTGGAAAATTCGTGTGTTAAAAAGGTGAGAACTCGAGAATATGAAAGTCTTTGTAAAATTGAAAGAAGAAAGAAGTTGCGGAGATGAAACTCGTTTTAAATTCTTATGTACACGAGGCAAAATAGTGTTGGTAGCAGTAGCCTGCTGCGGAGTGATTGATTGATCTTCAGGGGATTTCGCGAGGCACCAGCCTTACGATATAGAGATCAAACTGTCCTTTGAAACAATGACTCAAAGTTCAAAATGAACAGATATGATTTCGTAAGTAAATAAAGATCAGTAAATTGTGTCTATTCTCATGAGTTTTCAAGTAAAATATACAAATATGAAGTTCCCAAAGTGGACTGTGCCTTTTATGTTGCGACTGCTGTCTCTTGCAGGTTTGACATCAGCAAGTGGCGACCGAGCGCAACTAATGATTGGATTGGCCTTGTCATCTCCAACCCCGGAATCCTTATCGCAACCTCTCAGCCTTGACCTAGATTTCTTTGTACAAAGCGGGGATCAACAACTTCGTTTACCAATTATGCCTCTGTGAGTTTCGCTATATTGAATGATTGTTCAAAATCGGATTACTGATTGTCACTAGTCACTTGTTGGGTAAAAAGTCCTGGAATGTCTATAATAAAGATAACATCGAGAAAGTCAGGCGCGATGAAGCTGTTGCGAAAGCCAAAGAGGAGGCGGAGGAGCAACAGATGCAAGAGTTAGATGCAGAGCGTCGAATGCAAATCTTACGAGGGGAGATACCTACACCCTTACCAATAGAGGATAAATTAGGAGAAAACGATGGCCCGCGAGAGAGACGTTCTCATGGTTCTCACGAGGAACGCAAGAGGAGGCCTAGGAAGAGAAACGGGGAAAACGACACTGATTTCGAGATGCGCGTTGCAGCTCAAGGTACACAGTCTTCGAAAGATGAACGTCAACTTGTTTTACGAAAATCTACAGATGTGCCACTAGTCGATCATGCTGGAAATATTGATTTATTCCCGCAAGAACGTTCACACAAGCCTCGAGTCGAGAAGAATGCAGAGGCAGAGAAGGAAAAGGAGAAGAAGAAGAAAGAATACGAGGATCAATATACAATGCGATTCTCGAACGCGGCGGGTTTTAAACAAGGTCTCGACAATCCGTGGTATTCGAAGGCAAGGACAGAGATGAAAGCCATCGATGAAGATAATCCAGGTAAGGATGCATGGGGAAATGAGGATCCCAGACGAAAAGAAAGAGACGCGGCGAGGATTGTTTCAAACGATCCGTTGGCTGCCATGAGACAGGGTGCTGCTCAAGTGCGACAGGTAAAAAAGGAAAGGGAACAGTGGATGAAGGAGAAAGAGAGAGAGGTAAGGGAACTGGAGGCAGAGGAGCGAAGGAATAAAAGGAAACGGAGGCAAGATGATGACGGTAAGGATGATGATTTGGAAGGATTTAGTTTGGACAGGACTGATTCGGACCATGAACGAGAGCGAGAACGTAGGCATCGACACCGTCGGAGGTCAGAAAGAGATGAGAGCGATCGACATCGACATAGACACAAACATCACCATCGCCATCATCACAATAGAGATTAACAAATCTACTGTCTAGCATTACAATTTGCAGCCCAATTATACCTTAATACTCAATCCTAACCTCAAACATATCCTTTTTGACCAGTTCCCGCAAATCGGCCACTTCCATCTCCTCTAACACCTGCTTGACCTCCTTGTACGTCCCTTCTGACAATCCCTCCTTCCTGCTACTGTAGATATCCAGCCCCTGCGGTGTAAACAAACTCGGCGCAAACCAAGTAACAACCCACCTCTCCTTTTCACCCATCCCCAACCCCTCCGTAATCTCCCTCTCTCCCCATCCCAATACCTCCCAATGACTACTCGCAATCTTCAACCAGCCCTTCCCTCTCCAATTCCAAGCTCCATCTCCATCTAGCGTATCAATACCTTGTATACTTTTCGGTTGCGGCAACCAGGTTTTAGATGTAGGCGTGGAGGTTACTTCGTCGTCGAGAAGCGGTGCTGCATGAGGAGAGGTGGGCGGTATGATTTTATAGGTTATGCGTACATTTTTCGCCTTTTTCCACATGGGAAGTGTGGAATGCGTGACGGACCAGGTGTGCTGGAGCCATTCGAGAGGTGGAGTGGTAAAAGTAGGTGAAGGGTGGTTGTATTTGAGGGGAGAGCGGATGATTATTTTGGATGTGTCGACCATAACTACGATGGGTTTTGATGTAGAATTCCTGTGATATTTGAAGTACTATAGATCTATGATTCCAGTGCTTCGAGATATGAAGTAGCCTTGCCATTGGTGAAGCGCGATGTTGCTAGGACGTGACAATCAGTTGAAACAAAGCGGCAGGAGTGTTATATTTTGACACAACCTCGCTCATCTTACCTTTCCAATCTCTAAATTTTACCTTTTGACTGGATTTGGTCATACATCCTTAACAAACAAACACCAGATTTTATATATTCCATCGTTGGTGTAGAGTGAATTTCTTCTTTGAAGGAAAGTGAATAGGAAAAAGAACTTGAGAACCTCGGGGGGTTTATTGAATGAATTGGAGCTCATGTGGGTCCCAATCAGACCTCAAACTGCAAGGCTCCGCCTCTAACCTCGCCATTGTAAACAAAAAACCACCAAAACGCCCCTCGCCATCACTCCTCAATTTCTCTTTCAAAATCCCCGGGACAATTTTTTTCGAGATCGCACAACCCCCCTCTTTCCAAATCTACAATAAAATTTATACTTTTCCCAAAAGCCCCATATTTGGTTTTGCCCTCAGACGTGCAACAAAACTTTTGAGAAGTTGAGGGTTGCGAGGCTACCGATCCAAGATCTTTCTGAACCACACCTTGAGTTTCCGACAACAACAACCACTGCGAATTAAATTAAATCATGGATGATATCGAAGTCGAAGATGATTCCGCCGCAATGGCAGCTATGATGGGTTTCTCTGGTTTCGGAGATCAAAATGCGCTTTCTAAGAAACGCAAGTTCAATGCTGCGACTGACGCATTTGTCGAAGGCGCAGAGTTGGAGAAGATTGATCGGGGAGGAAAGAAGGGACAGGGAAGTGGTGGGAATCAGATTCCATTGGGCAAGATGAGGGTTATGGGGGTAAAGACTGTGGAGAAGAGAAATGAGGAGGAGATTGATTTGGGCGATGAGGAGGATGGGGATGGAACTGGGGAAGACGAGGGGCCGAGATATCTGGATACGAGTGCGCCGCCTCCGATATTTGATGGCATTGAAGGAGGCGAATATGCATTGGGTCAGGATGGGGTATCAGAGGATCCAGCAATAGTGGAGGAAAGACGGAAAGCACAAGAACAAATTGATGCGATTCTAGCTGCTGCGCCCGAGCCTGCCAGTACAAATACTTCACAACCAGCGTCGGGACTTCCACATGGTCTTCCGGGAAGGCTAGTGCATAACAACATGGGATTTAAAGGAAGTGCTGGGGGTGGTAGGGGAGGAAGAAGCGGTGGAAGTGAGGCAGGGAGCATGGCAAGTTCAAGACCGAGTGGACGGGGAACATTTAATAAGACATGGTATGAAGGATATTATGATCGGAGTTTCAACGAGAATCCATGGGCGAAATTGGAGCAGAAGATGGGGCTGGAAGCAAAGGGCAGCTGGGCCTAAATATAGGCAGGACATGGGAATATATTTATTGCGGAGAGGATAAACAGACCGTGCTTATGACGATGATCTCTGGTATGTCGAAGAGGGTAGATGTGGCGAATTTCGCTGTTGCATGAGAACAACTATTAGATAACCGAAGGAGAACCGGTCATCTATGGAAACTAACATACTAGGTATGTGGTGAGAGGGTATTAGAATTTGGCCATTTTACTAAATGTACAACACAAATTGTATTTGCAGTTCGAGTCTGGACACCAGGAAAGTTATCCACAAGAGTTTTTCGGAAATATAATATCAATGATATATTAAGAGCTAGGCATCATTGAGAGGGTATATCTTGACAGTAATCTAGAATACAAAAAGCTTGCAGCTAATCAGCAAAACCCTCAAATTCGTCATCAGCATCATCCTCAATCTTTCTCTTCTTCACCTGCTCGATCAAAGCCTGTAACTCTCTCTCCTTTTCTTGCTCTACTTTCTTTTCTTCATCTGTCATCTTGTCGAGTCTTTCGATTTCTCTCTTTCTCTTCTTCTTTTCCCTCTTGAGCTCTTTCAAATCTTGTTTCTCATGCTTCTGACTCCAAGCCTCCCTTTGCTTCTTCCTCGCTATTTGCTCTTCCGTTGGTACATATGGACCGGCATTCTTCGCTTCCTCCATCGCCACTCTTCTTGCCTTTTCTCTGACCTTGTCTTTGTATGCATACTCAGACATATCTAATTTAATGCCCAAGGTCTTATCACCTTCCCAATTTTTCAGTTCAGGCATTTTAGGTAGTCTAACAAGTGCCCAAGCATTGCCTAGGTCAGTCCAGTCAAGGCCAGCAACTCGGAATATACTACTTGCTTGATGTTTTGAGTATGCCTGAACCCAACTGACGAAGGCACGTTGTCCTTTATCATAAAGAGCACGATCTGCAAGCACTTCTTTACGCATCTTTGAGATAAGAATTTTAGCAGCATCGTCAGTCGTGCTAATTTCAGGCCGTTTGAGGGGCGTGATTGGGGTTTTACGAATTTCGAGAAACGGGATATAATCTTCCTCTCGTCCTGGCTGTAGAAAAATGACACTCAATCCCTTTCGCCCGGCTCGGCCCGCTCTTCCGCACCTATGAAGAAACACTTTTGGGTCTGACGGTGGATCTATTTGCACAACCAAGTCGACCTGTGGTATGTCAAGACCTCTTGCGGCTACATCTGTGGTGAGAAGTATCGTTGGACTGACTGCTGCGACATATTTTGAGAAATTCCTTTGCCTTACGTTAGGTGGGTGCTTGCCATGTAATGAAACTAAAGCAAATTGCTTAGGCAGGACTGCTTCAAGTATAGGTTGGAAGTAATCGACCGCGGCACAAGTCGAAAGATAGATTATAGATTTCTGGGGGGTTGGTTCAAGCTGTGATAGTAAAGATAGCAGAGCAGGAAACTTGTGCGTTGGTGGAGTCAATAGGTAAGACATTTGAAGACTCGCAGGGGTCATTTTATCACCTCCTCCAGCCCCTTTGACCTTCACAGCGATTTTCACTGGATTTCTCAGACCAACCCTTACTATTTCCCCTACTGCTTCACTGACACTAGCACTGAAAAGACCTGTTCGCCTTTGCTTCGGCAGACGACTGAGAATCTTCTGCAAATCATCCTTGAAACCTAGATCCAATAACCTATCTGCTTCGTCTAGTACCAAAACCTCGAACGAAGATTGTGGGCAATGAACATGTGGAGAAGAAAGTAGTTCTAGTAATCTGCCAGGTGTGGAAATGAGGAGATTCGGGCTATTCTTCAGAAATCTGCTGAGGTCTTGCGCCGGAGTAGTTGTACCTCCGAGTAAAAGTTGTGGGACTACTCTTAACGTCGACGAAGGTTTCCGTTTCTCGCCCTCCTCCAATGGTTTCAGCGCTTCGGCAGACGGTTCGTGAAATGCGAGTAAAGAGGTGAGGACCGAATGGATTTGAGTCGCGAGCTCCCGAGTTGGAGATACAATTATAGCACCGACATGGTGTTTCTTGATGGGCTCCTCCAATCGCAACAACTTTTCCACAACAGGTATTAAAAAAGACAAAGTTTTCCCACTACCTGTGACAGCCTTAGACTTGTCAGTACGAAGTTTACAAGATGATATAGTAAACCTACCTCTACAACAACATCTTTATTTCCCATAAACAAGGGAATGGTAGATGCTTGTACTGGGGTCATTTTTTCAAAACCCATTGATGAGATGGCATCCAGTATCCATTCGGCCAATGAAGGTGTGAGTGCATCCCAAGCTCTTGGATCTTTCTTTTTCTCGCCATCGATCGCCATGGCTCTATTATCTTGATATGAAGCTGGTTTTTCTATCACCATAAGTTTGCGATGGGAGTTGAAACTGGAATTTGGAATTTGGAATTTTCTTATCTTATCGACATTGAGCTTTTTTTTTTCCGGGTCCGACAAAATTTAGCGAGTTGGACCCTGGTCGAGGATGCACCTTTTCCCTCCATTCAAAGTTTTCTTTCTGTTCTTACGTCAGAAGGGTTGAAGTTTAAAAATGATATAATGCTACCTTATCCTTTGTTAAAATAGGTAAACTTCGATATTGATAGAAAATAAACGCTAGTGAAAACAATTCTATAGTTGTAAATATTCAATTTCATATGAAATAGATTCGTTTTATCTATGTTTCATTCTCTTACTTTTACATCTACCAAATTCACATGTGAAGAAGTAGTGGTCGCGTGCTTAGTCACACTCCCTTCAGCTTTCTTTGCTGTTCTTCTGTGCCGCGTCCGGGAAACCTTATCAGTCCGTGTCTCATTTAATTCCAATCTCCCGTTAACACTTAAAAAGAACCAACTTATAAATTCATGTGCCACGTCTTCACGCGGCGCAAAAAGTCATCATATCTTTCTTCAACAATGCAGCTCAGTCTGCACCTCTCGTGCCTTCTCATACAATAGATTCATTTGACATATCTTCTTCCGCCAACGCAAAACGCTCTTCACGGAAAGACCAACATCTATTCTCTACAATCTCGCTGCTGCGAACATTTGCTTTTGGTCGACGGACACCCGCTGGCGTGATTCGAATACCCTGTTTGCCAAATTTCACAATGCCGAGATCATTTTCAGACATTCCGGCTACGCCGCGAGTCATATCTCCTTCCCCAACTCCATCCGAAATCTCGCAAAATGGAGAGTATTTTGGGCCTATGACCAGATCTGCGAGGAAAAGGGTGTCAGCGCAGACGCTCCCGATAGATGAAGGAATAGATGAGGATGGGACCGATGCCGAGGATTCGGCTATTGAACTGGACAGATCCAGATCAAGGAGCAGAAGTCCTTTAAGACCACGAAAAGTAGCAAATTCCACAGTCAAGACTACGAAAAAGATTTCCAAGCCTGCAGAAGGTGTCAAGTCAGAAGAAACAAATGGTACAAATGGAAAGGCCTCGAATGGGCATCTTTCCCCCACGAGCGCAAGGTCAGGCTGGAGCTGGAGAGACTTTAGCAGAAGTCCTAGTCCTTTGGGACTTATACCCATCCACAGGCAATGGAGGTCGTTTGTACACCGTCATGAAATACCAAGGAAGTTGTTGCACGTTTCTATAGGATTCTTCACAATCTGGCTTTATATATCTGGTGTTCAAACAGATGCTATTACACCTTATCTAATAGGAGCCCTGATCCCCATTGCAACCGTGGATTATGTTCGGCATAATTATCCGGCTTTCAATAGTTTATACGTACGATTGCTCGGAGCTTTCATGCGGGAAACTGAGTATGCTGGATGGAATGGTGTCATCTGGTATTTACTTGGCGCGTGGATCGTACTTAGATTCTTTCCGAAAGATGTCGGTGTGATGGGAATACTCCTTTTGAGTTGGTGTGATACGGCGGCGAGTACCGTTGGGCGAGCCTACGGAAGATACACTCCAAGGATAAGACATGGTAAATCACTTGCTGGGTCTCTTGCTGCATTCGCCGTTGGTGTGGCCACCGCAGCTGTATTTTGGGGATGGTTAGCACCAAGAACCGGCCCCTTCCCCGATGATCTGGACTGGCCTTTTATGTTCACGGGAGACTTGATTCTTCCTGCGGGAATCCGGGATCTCATTGGTTTGAGTGAGGCTCAAAGCATTGTTTCTGGGGGTTTAGCTTTGGGTATAATGAGTGTATGGACCGGTTTCACAGCGGCGGCTAGTGAGGTGGTAGACATATTTGGGTGGGATGACAACTTGACGATCCCGGTACTGAGTGGATTTGGGATGTGGGGATTTTTGAAGATATTTGAGTAGGAGGATAAAGGACAATATAATCATAGGGCACAGGAGGCGTTCCGGGTAGCTCAACATAGCGAGAGTTTTAGAGATGGGATGGGGCGATAAAGCAGGCAAATTCTCATGTGCATATATAGATTCACTTCACACCGAGTTTATGTTCATGTAGGAAGGGGACACAAAATAGATGTATTAGTAGGACGATCCGAAAATTCTAAACACCAAGCACAAGCATGCAGTGAGAGCTGGGTGGCCAATTTGACGATAATCCCGGAATTGAAGCATGTGAGGACAATCTACGCATACAAAGTCATGAATTGATGGATATTATTGGTTGAAAGGATAAAAGAACACAACCCTGTCAATTCAACCGCTCGTAGAACGTACGAAGCTGCCGCACCGTTTGATGTAACTCAATGTTCATATGCACATGGGGACATGATATATCTGCGGGCTTAGAACCCAGCTCCGGAACAAGAAAACGCAATAATATATTTGGGTAACACATAAACCTACTTTTGATACTTTCAATTGAATGGTCCTCGGATTGATTGCGAATAGGTGTGTAACTCTTCAGCATATAGTAGTAGAATTGATTTCTTATTAGTAGGAATAAAGTTGTTTTGGGCCTTTGCCTTCATGACATGCAGAAGTGTTGTTCAAAATGCTGAATGGCTGGATGCTGGGATGGGAAAGAAATTGGGACCGAAGGCAATCCTGTGATCATTTGTCCCGCGTGTATTGGTGGTTTCTCGAGGGAAAAAGGTAGGTGAAGGATATTACAGTGATTGGTTTTGTGAAATTTTGATCCCTTTCGAAATTTTCAATGTTGGTATCATTTCATTTCTATTCGCCTGCTTCTCACTCCCGTCCCAATTCGACAAGGGGGGAGGAAGTAGGTAGGTGTTGAGAGGACAACGCATACAGATGAGAACAAACGAATTTCAAGTCATACTCTCTGGAAGTAGGAGATTTTCGAAAAAAGCCCATTGTCCAATTGTGCAATTGTGCAATTCTCTCATTAGAATTTCCGGATTTACTAATTGAAAATGATGTTGGTTATGAGACTATGAAATGAGTACCTACCCAGTACCTACCTACTCCGTACCTACCTACTCCGTACCTACCTACTCCGTACCTACCTACTCCGTACCTACCTACTCCGTACCTACCTACTCCGTAGTATGCTCGGTATGTTGCTTTATAATTGTATCATGTTAGGATTATCTCTCCGGCCCTAAAGCCTAATATTCCTGCAATGAAGCCCAATTGATAATTCTTTGACCATTTAACGTTCAGAAATGTTTCCGCCATGATTATCTTACTTTTGCCTTACCGGTACCTTAAACTTAAAACCTTACATGACGAACCTGACTAAACTCTAGAAAAAAATCCCACAGGCACATGCGGCATATTTCATCCAACGCTGCTTTTATATCGTGATCCACATCCATTTTACCTACTAGGTAAGTAGTAATCCCATTGATTTTAGCGTGACCGCGCTTGCTCGTTTGTTCGTTCGTTTTCATACATGACTAAACACTTTTACAGCATAGTTCGTTTCTTGAAAATTATACACAAGTAAAGGAATGAATGAATTTGTCCTCCACAACCACAACCACCACCAACCCTTTCCTTCCTTCCTCTTTCCCACCCTTTCCCACCAATCCAAATTCCTCGGCATATGCAATGGCAACACGGCCTATCTCTGGTCAATAATATCTTCTACTCTGGGACCAATCCAAGTCGACTGCGTAAGCCAGAACTTTCCAGGGTCACCCCATCGAGATCTACTACTGCATGCTTGGAAGGGTTCGGGTTAAACGTGAGAGGACAGAATGGGTGGATTGAAGTAGGTTGGTGGTAATGGACTAGTAAGGAAAGGGGCAAGAGGGCAAAAAGATCAGCCTATCTCTTCCTTCTTGACGCGGGGTCATTGATACGTAAGGAAGTTCGGGCTCAAGACAATTTCCCTCTTCCCCTCCTCAATGCTAGTCCTCTCTAGGTGATTTGGGCCAGCCGGCCGTGTATAAAAGGAAGCGTAAGATCCTCCTCGAGAGATTTCCTTTCTTCTTCCTCTTCATCCGTTTGCAAATTTCAATCTCAACTCTACACCGCTTCACACAAACAACTTTACCTTGTCTAACAAACAAGACGTCTCATATCAATTGACTCATAACACTATTGTCTATGCTTGACCATTGTATCATCTCATCATCAGGATACTACCTTGTATCTTTTACATTGCTTGCATTGCATACGTAGCAATTCATACTGAACAATTTACTTGTCCGCAAGTCTTTGTTGTCATTTACAAATTTTAACTTTACTTTAATTCCACACTATTACATCATGGCCTATCAACCAAGCTACTACCAAACCACCTCGCTCCCCATTCCAGTTCCTACAAAATCTCAACAAGTTTCCTACTACACTCCGCAAAATACAACCTATGGTGTTTCACCACCAGAAGCCCCTGAATCTGTAACTACAGGTTCCGGCATGACGCCCGCATATGGAAATTCCACTTACTCCGCTACATCCAGTAGTTACGCGGGAAGTGCGAGTGGTGAATATGATAGCACTGCTTCAGCCAATGGTGTCGATTTGCAAGAATATATGCAAGATCGATTTTCTGGCGCATTCGACCCTCTTCCTTTAGATCGCACTCTAGCAGTTCAAGCACAAACGTGAGTCAATCAATCTCCGAAATTCTAGCCTTCAATTTGCATTTTCTGACAATCTCATCAGATCTGGGTTGTTGAATGCAAAACATAGAGAAATCATGGATTTGCAAGCATTAGCGCAACAACGTCTTGCGAGAACTAGAGCGAGATTGCAAGAAGGTTATCAAGATGCCAAGGAGGTGAAGGCGAATTTAGAATGGACCCAACATCGAATGGGGTGAGTGTCAATTTTCAGCTATCTGGTCCACAAACCTCAATTCTAATATCATTCCAGAGCGATCAAAACCAAAGTTTCCAAAAGACACCCCAAAGAATACGCACAAGCCCGCGAGCGTTATCCATCTCCAGAGTACTAAAAGCACATTCTATCAATTTGCTTATTTTCTACTTCTATCAGTTGCTTACGAAAAAGTTTCCCCTTTTCTTTTCCTTGATACCTTTTTATCTGCGCTGCTTTTATGAAGCGGATCTTTAAATCATTGTCTAACAAAGTTACGACGATTATGATTGGGTGGAGCGCTTGTTATTTCCAGTGCGGGGATGCAGCAGTGCCGGTTGAACAGGCTGCTTAGTACTTGCAGCTGGTGAGAGACGCCAGGGCTGCAGTAGTTCCCGTTCATGCATGGTTCTGCGGGCCCCTGGGAAACCGGGTTCTGCAGCTGTGGAGCTGCGTGTGGTGTGGTAGTAATGGGATGAAATGGTGTGAGACTGAGACTTTATGATTGGGAAGGAGGGCTTCTCTGTAGAGTGATTGGACTGTATTTCTCATGGGCATGGTGTGGGTGTTAGGGGTGGGGTGGATTTTTGTAAAGGCAAAATCAAATGGCGTGGATCTACTAATTGCTTTTTGCCGGCTACTGGAGTTGGGACATGGCTGGAGGCGAAATATGTAGTTGGTGCTTCAAATATAGGCAAATGATTCATTGTGAGTGGTAGATGTTTGTAAATTGTGACCTAATATAGATGATAGCTTAGGAGGGGCAGAGTTGGGCCTTTCCCTGGAAGCTTGCCCCTCTGAGACATATCATGCACCTCTCTCCCACCTGATACTATCTACTCCACTTCCCCGTCTGCATGCCCATCTTTGGACTAGAGGATGAGTATTAACCCTAGTAATGTGTCTATTGAGCCCATGACATAAGCGTATCTTCTACCCGTCCCTCCCTTGCACTAGGATTCGATATTCGAGCCCTACCTTGTTCATGCTTCTATCCCCAGTACTTCCTTCGTGATATAAGGCTAATAGAAATTACCCTTCCCTATAATACATATTCAACCCTCAAACGCAACACTGGAGGGCTCTCGGTGTTTGTGCGGATGCCCATGTATCCATCCCATGCACCATTACCTCGGGCACAGAACCTATCCGCATTACAATAATCCCAAACCACATTCCCCAGTGCCAGCTCAAAAAACCCCTACATCACGGTTTCCCCTCTTCCCTCTCCCCATCCCTCTCCCTCTCCTCCCCACCAACCCCACCACTCACACCCGCACTCCCCCCTCCACCCCTCTCATCCCTCCCAAACAAGCCCCTCCTCCCCCCCCTCCAAACCCTCTCCAACACACTCCTCCCAGGCAACAATCTCTCAAAAACAACCACCAACTCCGGTTCTCCCTCCACAACAACCACTAACACATACCTCACCTCGAAATTCCGAAACACCTCATTAATATAAATATCCTGAATTTTCTGACTGGGTATAAATCGTGTTTTGGTAGTCGTCAAGTAGGTTTTGGGGGATGAAGAGATTTGGAGACCGAGATGCCGGAGGATGAGCAGTGATTCGGTGGTGTGTGTGCGGAGGGTTAGGAGGGTGAGGGTTAGGAGGGAGAGGGGAAGGAGGAGGAGGGGGGGGAGCTGCAGAGTGAGGGTTGCGAGGGGGTGCAGGATTGAGGGGGGGATGGTGAGGGTTGAGAGGAGAGTGGGTGCAGGGAGGATGGTTAGGTAGTAGGTGTAGAGGAGGAGGAGGATGCCGAGTGCGAGGGTTATGCGGATGATGTGTGTTAGGATTAGGAGGATGCGGAGGGGAAGTGTTAGGGGTGGATGGGTGCTGACGGTGTATTCGATGGTTGTTGGAGAGGGGCGGCGGATATGGAGGGTGGGAGGACAGGTGAGCATGATTGATGCATTGATTGACTCGTTATCAAAAGAGTGCGAGGTTTTGTAGAGTAGAGAAATGCGATTGATTGATGACACTTGAGTATTGTGATGGAAACTGATATGGGAAGACGAGGCTTATCGATAAGGATATATTTTTTTGGTCCAGACGAGGCTGAGGATTGAAGAGTGGGCTTGCGAAATCGAAGATGATATTTTGATATGGTTTCAATATCGATTATTGGGAGAGATTATCATGCATCAAAACTCTTTTCCCTCCCAAATTTTCTATAAGAAACGATTGCATACGTGGCAGATCTGCAAGCCAATCCAGTTCCCGCGAACCTCTCAAATCCACCAGCATCAAGGTGCACTTTAATACCAACCATGATTCCCCAGCATTATAGTCAGAACCATAGAGTAGCCGATCAAACCCAAACTCATCTCCATCCCTTTAAAATACCTCAATTCCCCTTCCATATCCCCATCACTCTCCAGTATCAATCTCCAAATCAATCTGCACCCCATTCCCCACGCCATAATCCTCCAGCGTCAACTTATCCTTGAAAGGTCTCTCCCCCTGCCTCTTCAACATAATCTCATGCGGTTGCCTCCCAATCCTCGCCGCCACCTGCGCTTTAAAAAGTCGAATCGGATCACTCGCCAAACATGGAATCGCCGCCTTAGTTCCCAACCGATCATTAACATGCACAATAATCATCGGTTCATTCGACGGTGCCGCTGATGCAGAAACCGCTGTAGAGATTGGTGCCGCGGGGGGTCTAACTGGGGGGGTCGCGGAATCGGATGTTTGGGTTTTGGGTTTGGAGGAAGAGGAAGAGGCGGAGGAGGCTTTGAATTTCGAAAATGCTGATGCGCCGAATTTGCTGGCTATGTCGAGTGTATCCTCCTCCTCGGGTGTTTCGACATCTTTCACATCTTTCTTTTGTACTTTGGCAGTAGAAGAAGTCCCAAACTTCCCAGCTATATCTAAATCATCATCATCTGCAGCAGCTCTTGGGGGCGAAGGTCTTCGTTCCCGTTCCCGTTCTCGTTCGCGTTCGCGCCGTCGTTCTGGAACCGGTGATCTCTTTCTATCTCTTCCGGGTGATCGCGATCTTTTGCGGTAAGTTTTATCAGTGTCGCGTTTGGGTGATCTAGAGCGGGCTCGTTTTTTAAGTTTGAGACCTGCCATGGTGATTGTTATAGTATAAAGATGAACCTCTTGCAGCTTGGATGGCAATACTTCTGGGACTCGCTCGGCTAAGTCTCGGGCTCCTATTTTAATCTCCCATCACAAAACAACTTTTGGACGTAGATGCCTCATAATACTTTTCAATTTGGATGTGACAATCAAAGTGGTCAAATTTGTTTCGTCTTTCGCGTGCCTATTCCTATATTATCAACTTGTAGTATCAGAAAGATCCATTCAGGTCAGTCACTAGATTCTGGTGCAATGCGAACTAATTGTAGCGGTTAATTTGAACTAAGCTTTTTATTGAATATGCTGAGTATTTTGTCAATGCAAAATATGTGTTATGCAAAAGCATCTAACCCTAAAGACAATACCCTGACTCTACCATCCCTACGCCAATTTATAAACAAGCAACCCTATACGCCCAGACTCATGATATCCGAAGCATTATGATACAGAACTGAAAGAAGAATCACATCCAATCAATCAATCCTTGTTCTTCTTCTTCTTCTTTTTCTCGGACTTTTCGCCGTCATTTTCTGACTTTCGTTTCTTTCCATTGACTTCGGGTGTGTCATTTACGGCACTCTTCTTCGCTTCCTTTGCTGCCTTCTTAACTGCTTTTGCGGCCTTCTTCGCAGCTTTTTCAGCTTTCTTTACAGCTTTCTCGACCTTTTTGGCTTCCTTATCTCCCTTCTTAGATTTCTTTTCAGAAGCATCACTCTCGTCCGAAGAATCGGAACCAGACTCCTCAGCAACTTCTTCGATGAGTCTAAAATAGTTAGCATTGAACGCAACTGTAAACGGAAAGCATTATAACTTACTGCTTGTTCTTCTTCTCTCTAACTGGGATAGCAGCAGCTGGCTCATCTCCAGCAAGACCATCCGCATCTGCGTTGTATTTTCGGGCTTCCTTGACTTCCCATTTACCAGGAGCTGAAGTTACCTTTCCATTTGGTCCGACAGCAACACCACGAGGTAGGAGGGGCTTTCCTTCAATGCCTCGAAGATGACGTTCAATCTTAGCACGTGAAGTGACACCCAGTGCGGATCTCTCCTCATCATCAACATCATCACCCTTGCCTTCACCTTGTGCACTCCAGTCTGACAAAGCATCGACGCGGAGTCCAATAGCTGCCTTGGCGGCCAACATACGCGCGATCTTTCCCTTGTTCTTGCCGGTAGCTTGACCAACCAGTGAAGCGTGGTAGATAAGACCGTATTTTGGAGTGTCATGTTTCGTCTTAAGAGCTCTGAATAGAGCCTTTTCAGCACCAATAATTTGGATGGTACTGGCAGGGCTCTTTGCGAGGTTCATGAGAGATCCAGCATGGGCGATCAATCGAGCTCCAACCAACTCACCAACCAACTCAGTCAAGTTGGGGGCAATTGCTTGCATGCGGGCAGACAAGTAGCTTGACAATTGTTGACGATACTCTGTAAAGCCGACGACTTGCTCGGCCAAAAGCTTGATGTTGTCCAAATCTTCTTCGGTGATTTCAGTACCCATACTAACTTCAGCAGCGGCTTTAATGGCAGCTTCAATTTCTTCTGGGAGAATATCCGCGAGATCGGTACTTGAAGTGTTGACGCGCATACCGACCTTCAAAATAACTCTAGCGTAGGCCAGGTTGTCGTTCACAATCTTTCCCATTTCTGGGAAATGCCATCCGTACCATTCCTTTACTCTCATAGCGTATGTGTTCAGCTCCTTGTCCAAATCATCCAACAACGAAATAGCTTGCACAATCATGGTATCAACCTTATCGGGTGAGAACTTCAGCTTGTGGCGCGACAAAGAATGCGACAAACCCAGTGACATGGTGGAGATGTGTTCGGGGAGGAGACCTGGGATCAAGGAGGGGAGGTGATCGCGGATTCCACGGAAAATGTCATTTGTTTTCGAGTCGGAGATTGGTGTGAGAGTCAAACCAGGAAGTTTGTTGATAGCTTGTCCCAATTTAGGGTCGGCAACGGCCAGAGATGCCTTCTTCTCGTCCTTCAAAGTATCGAGAAGTTTTGCAAGCATAGGTGAAACTTTTCCCTCGACCAACGAAGCAACCTCCTCCAAAGCTGTCGCGGCACTATCGAACTTTTGGAATTGCTTAAGCTTCAATCTAATCCGTGCAATTGAACATGTTAGAAATCTGTATCTCAATTGCAAATGCGCCATCTGGGAGCAATTGCACTCACAATCCATTGATCCCCTCCGCGGTTTCAATTTCTGAAGCGACACCATCCTTCTTCAAAAGCTTTTTATCGGCCTTAAATAAGACCAATCCAGCCGCCGTCTCCGTAAGAATAAATAAAGGCGCCATTGTGAAGAAATAATTCAAGTCTCTTCGTAGTGATGCTGTTCAATGGGCGTCCAAAATTCTGAAGCTTAGGGTTTTTCGCAAGGAATAATTTTTTGTTCAAGCAAAAAAATAGTGGCAGACGCTAATGAGATTTCAAGCCACAGGTATACCTTCAATCGGTTTAGTGGTTGGGTCAGGTGACTAATAACCAACCTCATTGAAACCCACTCACGATCCATGCAAGTAGCTCTTGCGAAGGCAACTCAACTGGTCCAGACAAACCTCAAGCAACGACAACAGATCTTGTTCGCAGATAACAAAACAAAAATGGAGGGTCTATTTTTCAATGTTCAGAATGGGTAAGGTCCCAATTCATGTTGATAACCATTAATATCTAATACTTTCGCAGCTATATTGAGGGTATCGTTAGAGGCTATCGCAATGGACTCTTGACTGGCCAGAATTATAATAATTTGATTCAATGCGAGACCATCGATGGTAAATAATACTTTCCTACTTTTCAAACACATCAAGTAATGAGGGACTAGATCTCAAGCTTCAACTTGGACCTGCGTACGGCGATTTCTTAGCATCACTTCCACCTAATCCTTCAACATCTACCCTGGCTGCAAAGACGACCGACAAACTCATCTCCGAATTTCGATACCTACGAGCAAATGCCGTTGGATCACTAGCAAAGTTTATGGACTATTTGACATATGGATACATGATCGACAATGTAGCCCTTTTGATTACTGGCACTCTCCATGAAAGAGATACTCGGGAGTTACTTGAACGATGCCATCCTCTTGGTTGGTTCGAGACTATGCCCGTTTTATGTGTGGCTACAAACATAGAGGAGTTATACAACAGCGTCTTGATTGAAACGCCATTAGCGCCTTATTTCAAGGGAAGTTTAAGTCACCAAGATTTGGACGAGCTCAACATTGAAATTGTCCGGAATACGTTGTATAAGAACTACCTAGAGGATTTTTACAACTTTGTCAATACTGACCCAGATATGGCCGGCACTCCAACCGCCGAAGTTATGTCTGAGATACTTGAGTTCGAAGCCGATAGAAGAGCTATCAATATTACGCTCAACTCCTTCGGTACAGAGCTATCAAAGAAAGACCGCCAAAAGCTTTATCCCAATTTTGGGCGTCTATCTCCAGCAGGAACAATCTTACTATCAAGAGCAGAAGATATCGAGGGTGTTAGACTTGCTGTTGAAGGAGTTAGCGACTACAAGGGTTATTTTGATGCCACTGGATTGGGACAAAGTAGCACTGGAGCGGGCAACATGAGCGGGGGAGCGGGTGGTAATGAGAAAAGCTTAGAAGATTTGTTTTACCAAAAGGAGATGGAAATCTCCAAGGGTGCATTCACGAGACAATTCACATATGCCATTGTTTATGCATGGGTCAAGTTGCGAGAACAGGTATGTTTCATTATTCATATCAAGCCAATGGATGATCTCTAACCTTTCTCACAGGAAATACGCAACATTACCTGGATCGCTGAGTGCATAGCACAAAATCAAAAAGAACGAATTGGCAATTATATCAGTGTATTTTAGTGTGGGGATAAACATGTTATTAATAGTCTTTTCTTTGAACTTGACATTAGGGTGTCAAGGTTCTGTACTGGTCTAGTTGGCGAGCTGGCGTAGGGAGATTACGGATATTGATTTTCAAATTGCATGATACACTTTTATACCTTCTAGGATACATACTTAAATCATGGTGATATACATCTTGATATTATTTACAGACTTATCTCCCCTTTCCATGTACCCTCTGTTAAGCCCAAGGTTGTAATCAGATTCTCCCATCTATCACTACCACGCTCCTTTTTCCTTAGATACTTGAGCAACTTCTGCCTCCTATGAACTAATAAACGCAAGTTTCTTTTGTTAACCTTATCCTTGTTTCCGCGCTTCGATTCCAATTGATTCGCAAGGACCCTAATCTTTGTAGTCAAAATCGCAATTTGGACCTCAGAACTCCCTGTATCTGGCCCAGCTCTTGGTGTCTTCTCTGGTCTATCCGCGCCTGCAATAGCATCCTGTGTGGGTGCCCTAGGCTTCAGAACCCCATCCGTCCGGTGACGTCCGAAAGTATCTATACACCTTACAATGTTCGCCCTGGTCTTATCCTTCGAGTTTGCGTTTTCTAAGCTTACAATACGAGCCAACGCTGCGACCGCTTTCGCATGATCTTCCTCGTGCTTCTTCTTTGCCTGCTCCTCTTCGTGAACGTCTGCTAAATTTCGATTCTCGGCTAACGGAGGCTCTGTAAGGTGGTATGAATGTTGGATGGCGCCTTGGAGCTCTGTCGGGGTTAAAAAGTGGTTCAAGAGAACGTTATCGGTAATTTTGAATTTGGCCCCTCCCGAGCCCTGTGCCGTGATTGCGTCGAGTTTGATTGTAGATCTTCCGACGGAATCGAGAGATTCTAGAAATGGTGTGGACACTCCCCGTACTGGATCTCCCAATGAGGCTGCCCGTTCCTTCTGAAGTACTGTCTGTCTTTCCAGATTCGACTGTTTTCTCTGTCTAGATTGTGCTAATGCATAAGGATCTTTATGCGCTCTTCGCTGGGCGAATGTGGCGGCATTGGCTGCGGATGTGGTGGAGAAAGAGCATGTTGATGAACTTGCAGCAGGGCGAAAACAAACTGTTATAACAATTAGATAAAATGATTCATGCTATCGCCAGTGTTTGTGTCTTACGAGAAGGTGCGCTTAACCGCGAAATAATGGATATTCGAGGAGGCATTGTGATTTTGTTTAATTGAATCAACTCATCATTCCATCAGCTTACTAGTCCTCTGCTCCCCTCAAAGTCCCATCCAGATAAATTTCTGAGCTAACATCTAATGTGGACTAGTGGGAAAATTGTTCTGAAGCCTGATATTTATGGCTTAAATGACAAGGGCCAATAGGCAATCTTGATTAGGGTTTCGTTAACTTTTTATTTCGCACTATCGCAAAATTGATTCTTCGTCCCTCGCAAATCGACAACTTACGACAACCATCTTCCTAAAGGTTTGACCAACTTGACAATAATAAATCAAATCTCAAAGATGGCACCTTCCCAACTCCCCGCGATTTTCAATCCTACCTCCCAGGATATTGAGCAGCTTTTGGCGGCTCAATGCCATTTGGGATCCAAGAACTTGCAAGTTCACATGGAGCCATACCTCTGGAAGACTCGCCCAGATGGAATCAATGTTATCAACATTGGCAAGACCTGGTACGTTTGAACAGAAGAAGATTGAGAGGGCCAGTCAGGGAAACTTAGGTCTAACAAATTTATTTTACAGGGAGAAGATCGTCCTTGCTGCCCGCATCATCGCAGCCATCGACAACCCAGCTGATATCTGTGTTATCTCCGCTCGTCCTTACGGTCAACGTGCTGTCTTGAAGTTCGCCGCCCACACTGGTGCTGTTGCCATCGCTGGTCGTTTCACCCCTGGTAACTTCACCAATTACATCACCCGATCCTTCAAGGAACCCCGCCTCATCATTGTTACCGACCCACGTACCGATGCTCAAGCTATCAAGGAGGCTTCCTACGTCAACATCCCAGTTATCGCCCTTTGCGACACCGATTCCCCAACCGATTTCGTCGATGTAGCTATCCCAACCAACAACAAGGGTCGTCACTCCATTGGTTTGGTCTGGTGGATGTTGGCTCGTGAGGTTCTCCGTCTCCGTGGTTCCATCGCTTCCCGCGAGGCTGAGTGGGACACCATGGTTGATTTGTACTTCTACCGTGACCCAGAAGCTGAGGAGAACAAGGATGCCATTGAGGAGGCTAAGGCTCCAGGTGCTGATGAGGTATGTTATATATGTCGAATTGATCCAGAAAGATCTTACTAACTCAATTTCACAGGTCGGTGCCGCTGCCGTTGACCAAGGATTCGCCGGTGCCGGTGATTGGGAAGTCTCTGGTGCTACTGCCGGTGCATTCACTGCTGCTAGCAACACTGCTGCCGCTGGTGGAGCTTCATGGGATGCTGCTGAGCCATCTGACTGGGCTGCTACACCAGCTGCCGCTGGACAAGAGTGGGCTGCTTCCGGAGCTACTGAGCAATGGTAAATGTCAATACCCAACAAAAAAAATAATTAAGATGTTTCCGCAATGATCTGTATCTCTTGGGGGTAAAAATTGAAAGCACTAATGAGGGAAAGATACTCGATAACTGTTAATGTGCTATGGTTTGAGAGGGAAAGCCCTGTGCGTTCAAAAGGAGTGGACTTGATCGTTATTCCGCTCTCAATGAAATAAGTCTCTGGTTGTGGAACAACAATCTTAGATATTATTGCAAAGGATTGATATTTCTGATGTGATATGGTTGACATGACGCTCCGTCGTAATAAATGGGGTATGTCATGAAATCTAATCACAAAAAGCATTGCAAAAATACGTTGATCTCAAATTATGATCCTGTGTATTTGTGCCTAATCCAAGTGCCTCGCAAAGATCGATATTACTCTGTTGAAATGTTGAAGTTTCCAGTTTCTCTCTCATACACATTTATTGATATGCATCACAGTGAAATGCTCTATGAAGTTGAAAATCCAGATCCATATGCGATGCAACGAAAATGGCCGAGTTTTTTAGTATGAAGTTAAAGTGAAGTTGAGCCCTTGAATTGGATGTTAAAGGAATTGCTGGTTTGAATTTGTGTCACTGCTGTACGATGATGGTACGACGATGCAATAAAATATAATATAATGTGATACGAATGTTCATTTAACATTATATATACCTACCGTATGTACTTGAGTATGTTATGTAATTACTCCGCGGTAGTAGGATAGTGAGTGGTACCGGGCAAGGAAACAAGAATCACTCTTTCTTTATTTCTTTCTTCTCTTTCTGTCTGGATCCATATACAATCCCGAACTGTTTTAATATGTATCTTCCAACCATTTAGTAGTTAGTCTTAGTCTCAATCTTGTTCAACTCTTCTCAGCTTTTCTATGCTAGTATATTGTTTGATTTTGCGGATGATAATGTCTTATATATCGATGAGTGTCCAACTAAGGAAGCGAAAGGTAGAGTTTGAGAAGTTTGGGGTAATTGGGCGTTCCGAGTCCTGTTTTGGGCGGGAGTTAGTCATATAGTGAGATGAGAGCTTGAATCCATCCCCCGATTCCTCAAAGAACCCGAAGCACATGAGACAAAAAAACAGAAAAGGAAACAAAATACTGACCCGTAACAGGATCCCATCCCTTCACAGCTGTAAACCCAGCAGTTCCACATCCCTGGTTTCCTCCACTCGTAATATCATTCAACACATCGTGATGCGCGTACAAAACGGGGTTAACGAATCCGACAGGTCCTTTTCCGGCATTTATTCGTGCAGCGTTTATCAAGGTGAAGATAGCGCCGACGACAGGGGAAGAGGCCGATGTGCCGTAGACGAGAGAAAATTCTCCATCGACAGCGACTACGTAGTTTACGCCGTTGGCGGAGATGTCGGGGTAACCACGAGTGGTTTGTGAGTTGTTGTACTGGGCTGAGGTGTATGGAGGGGGATGGTCGGCAACTAGCGGGGATGTTAGCTTTGGATCTGGGGAAAGGACGTGTCGATAGGTATGTAGATAGGCTTGAGATGCGATATGTGATGCTAGAGGGACGGATTTACTTACAGTAGGTTGCCACGGCGTGGCTTTGGTATTTGGGAATGGAAAAGATGTTAGAGAATCCTCCGCCAGAATAGACTGGAGAATTGTGGTTAGCATGTATATATAGGTGATGATAACTGTTAGAGGATTTGATAATAATTATACTTACTGACAGACTCGGCAGCCTCTTCTGGTTGAGTGACAGTGGCGTTTGGTTTGACTTGGGTGGCTCCGACGGATGTGACGTATGGACATGTACCAGGAAATGAAGGGTTGAAGGCTGTCCCAATATGTGAGTATCGAGTCTACAAATAATATATGAAGGGGAATGACATACCGTTATTAGTTCCACATGCTCCCCCGTTACCCGCAACACCATAATCACCAGAAGAGTACAAGACTGTGATACCCTGAAGACCTAGCTTAAGATATTCATTGCATTGACGTACCTCGTAGGCTGGTGAAAGATCAGTTTCATCGAAACCATAGGAGGTGGAAATAACTTTGGTGGCAGCGAATCCACCACAGTTCTGGGGTCCTTTGTAATAATCACTGCTATTGCCATATGGATCAGGAAAGACTGCATCGTAATCTGGATCGTCACCACCGCCTGATTTACAATAGGCACCGTCGATAGCGTCAAGAAAGTTGTTAAACGATGCTCCCTCTCCAATATCTCCTGTTTGATATAATGTCACCTTTTGAGGATATGCAAGTGCCATTCCGTATTCGAGATCCAAGTCCTACGCTGCATTAGACAAGCAGTAGATAGATGGAGTGGAGAATGAACTTACAGATTCTCCGTTGTAGTCAAAGGACTCGACGACTGTCTGTAATACGCCACCGTCGATAGAGTCAAAAATTGGTCGAGATCCGACAAGTGCAGGTGAGAAGTTGCCAAAGAATAGATCCAAATCTGTAGTCCAAGTCAGCATTTGCAAGGCTGCAAGGCTACGTGTAAAGTGACACTTACCTCCAGGGAGATATGCTTGCGGCGTATATTCGACAATACCATAGGAATCTATCACTGGTTAAATTTGATACCAACAGCAGCGAGTCATACTTACTTCCTTTTGCAGCAGGAGCGTTTGTTGGAAGCTCGTATAAAGCCCGGAGACAATCGGGTGTGATATGTGTATTGCAAGTCGCCAATGGTGAAGTTTGTAGTCCACCATGCGATGTAACGGAAATAATTTTGCCTTGTTTGGGCAGAGATGGGTCGTTTGGTGAACCCAGTCTGTGTTTAGCAAGCGCATCCTTTTGACTAGTGTTCAAGTCTCGCTTCTGCTCTCGAGGTACAACCTTTGCATCAAAGTGAAGAGTTGGGGTAATGAAATCAATGTGTTTGCGCAAGTTTTCAGGAACACTGTAGTCGTCACAAGCAACAGCAGTTTGGCCTGTTTCGGCATGTGTATAGGCCTACAAGTCCGAGAATAAGTAATTGCGTACAGTGTAAGGCATGGGAGGAAAGTGAAGACCAAAGCTGTGTATCAAGATAGAGAAAACGTAGATCAAACATCCACCTGGAACTGGACATGGTGGAGTTTTAGATGAAAGAAGTGATTAGGCTTACGTAGTATTTAGTGTTGAGAAGAGACTCGGCTTCTGCAACAGTAACATTGGCATGAATCCAACTGAGACTTTGCGATTGCTTTACACGCTCGCTCTTGATGCCATATTCTTCAAGCCATTGAATAATCGCTCTAACCGAGTCGGCACTTGGAGCAAAGGTTTCAGCAACCTTCTTCGCACTCCAATGCTTGCCATAGTTTGGTGAAGAGGGATTGGAAACATCCATCAAGTATGCTTCCGCGTTATGCAAGTTTTTTTGAGTGATGGCGAATCGCATTGGCAGGTGTGAATCCGGGTGTAATGGATTCTCCCTACGCCAATTACGAGGTTCTTGGTCTCTTCGCTCATGAACGACATGTCTTTTTTGAGAAGCTGGAGCAGCAATCACTCCAGCCAAGAGACCGTATGCAACGATGAGAGAGAAATGCATGTTGTGAGCAAAAAGAGAATTCACTTGAGTCCTCAACCACTTGGGGAGAGTTCAAGCTCTTATGGAACAATGAAAATAGCTATGGGAGCTTCCTTATCACCTGCCATGTCTGGTAAGTAACTTTCAACATTGGTACTAAGAACTTAGCAAGTTGGTGCATTGCAAGGCTGCATGCAAGGCTACATATGTAGTCAGGGGTGGTTAACAGGGTTTTTGACAGCATTCTTGCCCATATTTGACTAGTTTGATAAGTAACTTGCAGCATTGATCAGATGCAATATCTTTATCTCGATGCACCTGCATGAGAGGAGACGATAAAAGGAAGGAGTCGATGCGCTGTTGCATTACCTGCCCGATGAAGAATGGTTCGTGGTAGGTATAGAAAGTGTTGTAATAAGTCGTATCAATAACACCATCAATAATTCCTGCAACGTTCCAATCAATCTTCTTACAGCTTGCTATCTGAGACTTCGGGGATGAAAAAAGTTGGAGTGTATCGTGTTCATTTAAATCATCCGAAATCCTAGATATAATGGAAAGGCTGTCGCTTTCACAACATGTAAAGGTTTAATGAAAATGATAGAAGTCAATATTTATGAGTGTTGATAAGACGAGCACAACATATGCCGAGACAAGGCATGAAAAGTGGATGTTGTGTGTGTGATGGATGTGTGGTGAGGTGGTGAGATGATGTGGGTGGGGATTGTGGGTGGGATGAGAACTGATGATTTTTAATGGATTCTCGGTGAAGATATAAATGAAATAAGCCGAAAAGCTTGGACAAACGGCTACGGAGTATAGTAGGTTATTTGAGACCGGCAATTGATATTCCGTCAATATACTAAAAATAGTAGATTTCAAAAGAAAAGGCCTGCAGACTGTGGATATCTTATATGATTGGTTATCCATTTCTTCATAAAAAAGCCCCCCTCACCCTTTGATTACCTAATCCAGTTGAATCTACAAATTTTGAAGGGCCATTTATTAAACGAGTGAATTTGAATCTTATCTACCTAGGTAGTATTTTTTACTATACAACCTTCCAAAATTAGTTAATGCTCAAGATCAAGTCTATTATGATTGGTTTACTTAGTCACATCATCTAATAGCCTTGCAGAAAAGGTCAAAGCTCGATCTGTCCTATTGTGTTTGATTGGTTTGCCAAGGGAAATGATCTACAAATTAATCCTGATTCGCTCAAATCTTGAGTCTAGCCCTCTCAACATAGCCTTACTCATGGATAGTCCAGGAATTGCCAAATTCAATCTTCATGCAACTATTTTCTAGGAACTAAAGTTTCAGACGATGTTTGATTCTTTAAAAAGTTTGAACATTCGAATATAACAGGCGATTCTATATCTAATAGACAGGATTGTTGAGTCGTCTCCATCCTCACTTGCACCCGCCAAATCGGAAGTCCAAGCACAGCGCAAGAAGTAGCGGAAGAAGCAACGCAAAGTACCCCGCAACTGCAACTCCTTAACTTGATCACAGCGAAAAATCGAGCAACATGTCTATCATCGGGAGTTTTCTCGAGACTCCTGGGCATGAGAGCCCTCTAGTATCTTTCTATCGAAACAAGACACCGGACACTGCAGGGCGATTTATTTCGCAAATCTTGAAATGGAACCATGGAATGTTGGAGGACACACACGATTACATTCAATGGCTGTTCCCTCTACCAGAAGAGTCTATGGTCAGCAATGCACCTCTGGTTGATGCAGATGTGTTCGCTGCGTTTCATTCTTCTTCTGACTTACAATCCCTACTTAAGAATTCTTTGGTCAAAATGTTGGACTTCTATGGATTCGAGTTCGCTGATGATTTGGATGAGAATAACTTACCTATTGTACGTTTTATGTCAATTTAACAAGTATACCAGGTTAGTATTGTCTAACTTTTTCTATTAGATAGTCGGATCTCCCGATTTCACTGACAAATGCGGCAATTGGCTCGTCGTGAGAGACCATAACCACCTAAGAATCAGCCGAATCCTTCGCTCTCTCCGCGTTCTGGGTCTGGAATCTGAAGCTGCTGCATTCTATAAGGCACTATCAGACATCATCTACCATGAACATAGACAAATTGTTAGCTCTCAAACAGCGGAATTCTGGCGACGCGCTGCCCAAAGACCTCTACATTGGGCACCGCATCTATCCGAAAACGAATGCCGGGCAGATAAAAAATGGAGATTGGGCACAGCCTTCCTTAAAGATTATGAAAGATTCAAGATGGCTAGGGATTTGCAGCAGCAGCACGACACAAAGAAGGCTCTGGAGGAAAAGATAGAAGCAGAATTCCAGGCCACGAAAGCACATATTGCTGCAGTTAACGCCGATCGAAAGAGAAAACTAGATAGCGCTAATATTAGTCCACAAAAACCAAGTAGAGTTTCTCGGGGGAGCGAAAGTCGCATATCCGAGCCTCAGTTTGACAAGAAGGAAGCTGTGATTGCCGAAACACGCGAACTCATGCCTGACTTACAGGACGTGGTAAAATCCAAAGCAACTCCAGAATCTACAGACGAATCCTCAGATACAACCAACCTTGACGAGCCTATGCCTAGACTTGACAAATCTGAGCTCTTCAATCAGAAGGCTGCAGAAAATGGTGGACAATCCACTACCCACCAAATTCAACAATTCCAACTTATGTCTCCTCGCCAACCTTAGTCGACATAAATTCATCTTTTCATTCCATTTTGCACGAGATAGGTGTGATCTTCTAGGTCCAGGGAACACTGATAGTTATTGGGCTGTTTATGGGTTGTTTATGAGTGGTTTATGGGTAGTTTAGGGCGGTCTAATTGGACTCCGGTGGCTTTGAAATTTAGACTATATGGAGTTGGTATATTCAATAGGCATGTAAAGGCATCTAGGGAATATAGGGTGGAGTTCTAGGATTTGCTTTCTGGACAGCACTATACAATACCCAATCTCTCTTTATGTACTAGGTGCTTTCAATGGGAAACGAGTAAAGATTATGAAAAGCATAGGTGCTGGAGGTAATAATTAGAGATAACCAGAGATAAATGGCAAATGAATAGATAGACAGACAAACGATAATATGATCCCTTATCCTGCAATGATTAATATCAACGCGCATGTAAGTAATTCCCAAAAACAGAGAGGATTTTCATCTCGTCTCATGGTATGTGTGTATGTATGTAGTTGCTATATATATAATAATAACCAAAATCAAAATTACAATATAATATTTTTATAATAATAGATAGATATTTTCAAGAGTACTAATAAATAGATAAGATATATCGTATACCTCTCTCAAAATCTCTAATATTATACAAGATCTCAAGCTGGGGATATTATTATAATTATCTATTGTTATTACTGTACTGCAATGAAAATGTGAATGGAGATATGAATAAAAATAAAATAAATTGTAATTTGGAATAAATAAATACATACAAGTTCGTCTGATCAATCCTATATACTAAATTATCTTATGATTAGGATCGATACTGAATCATGAATGTTATAAAGGACGGGAGTTATATTGTTAGGTAGGTATATTCATCGTTTATTTTCATGTTTCTCTCTCTCTCTATATATATATATTGCTATAACTCATGATCTAATACTAAGTAAATAATGAAGTATACCATTTACAATATCTATATATCCCGACATCGAATCTTCCTCTAAACTCACACCAGCAGCTCGAATCTAGGGTCCTTCCCTCATCACAACACCAAGACTCACTCTGCAAACCCGCTTATTCCTAGGAGTCAACAAATAACGATCAAGGTTCATAAGGAGATTTTGCCCTCGAACCCGTCATCACTACACTTCCCTTCTCAGTAACCAGAACGGCGTCTTCGATTCTGACGCCGAAACCGGCGGCTTTACCTAATTTGGCGGCTTGCGCTGAAGTTACGTAGATACCCTATTATTGTATTGTCAGGATCATTTTCATTTCTTGTGTTGTTAGGAATAGAGAGAGAGAGGAACGAATAGGTAGACTTACAGGTTCATTAGTAACCACTTCGCCCATCTTCAATTTCTCCCCATTAACCCCATTCAAATAAGGATGTTCATGCATTTCCAAGCCCAGTCCATGACCCAATCTGTGTGTGAAGAACTCTCCGTATCCCTTTTCTCTAATCACATTCCTGGCCGCCTCATCCACAACCGAACATGTTTCGTTGATATTCATCCGTTCTATTGCTGCTGACTGTGCATCATGTACCAAATGCCAAACATCCATCAACTCCTTGCTAACTTTCGATTTCGCCGGGAGAATCGTACGAGTCACATCGCTACCATACGAATGGAGAGAAGTGCCAATATCAACCAGGACAAACTCTCCATCCTGAAGAATCCGTCCTTTACCACCACCATGAGGATTTGCAGCCTGTTCCCCAAAAAGTACAATAGACCAAAATCCCGCCCCAACACCCGCTTGAGTAAAAAGTCCCGAAGCAGCTCTCACGATAGTTTCTTGACCCATACCCACCGCAATACACGTTTGTAAACTCCTGACCAACTGCACCGTAAACTCATTTACCCCCCTCAAAATATCCAACTCCGTCTCACTCTTCACTGCCCTCAAAGACTGAATATCCAAACTCGTAGGCAGCACTTCAACACCATTTGCCTGAAGTCCCGCCGCAATCATAAATCTTGCATGTTCATCCAACATAATCTTCTTATATCCCGTTTTCTTAACCAACACATCATAAGCCGACTCTTCTTCTCTCCATTCAATAACACTCTTATCCTCAAAAACCATATCCAATGCCGTGATCCTCCCTATCTCAAATTTCGGCACCAGTAACGACGCATGCCCTCTCTTATCCAAAATAACCAAAAAAGGCCTTTCAGAAAGTTCAAACGCACTAGAGATATTGGTAAAATATGCCGTCGAAGCAGAAGGCTCGGCAATGAATGCATCCACGCCTGCTTTCTCCAACGCGACAGCAAGAATAGATTGACGTTCTAGAAATTCTTCTCTCGCGATAGGTTTTACATCAAGAAGAGAGGTATGTTGTTTTAGAGAAGCCCAAGCGCATTTTTGAAGAGAGGTAGATGTAAGCTGAAGATCTCGATGAAAGGTTTGAGGCAGGAAAAAGTTCACAACCATCACAATCCACATTGCGACTGCGAGAAGCAAGACGAATGTCATGTGATCTATACAACATCGTCGTTTGTTTCTTGGTTTCGACTGGAGCGATTTTGGGTGCGGCAGGAGGGGTTCCCGGATGTCTTTTTCCAACGTCATGTTGTGTGAAGTCTTATCGGTATGTGTTGGGGATGTCGTGCTTGAGAAGGATTGTTTGTAGCCTGTATTTCAGGAGTCGGTTGGGGTCGGGTCCAGGGTAAAATGGGGAGGAGATACCATCAATGTAACGTGTGGTCTCAATTTCAATTAGTGGTTAGCAAAATAAAGACGGGTTTCGATGTTAGATGTTTATTTCCCCTGTTGTGTTTGATAGAACCTGGAAGTTTACCTAGTGTACCTGGATACCAAGATAACCTCAGAAGATGAAGGAGGGTCCGTGCATGATCTCATCGGTGTGCAATCAACCTACCAATTCAGAATACATACTGGATATCATTCACTCAATGCAGCAAGTACTCGAATTCTATGAACATCTCTATATTTGTATGTAAACATAGAAAAGAGTGGTATAGACAATGGTTTCGTCTTTCTAATACGAAAAATGGCAATATAATCAATCAATCTCCCTATCCAAAGTCTAGTCATCAAAAAAAAAATTTAACACTAATCTATACCATCCTCCCGTTTTCTTCTTTTGATATTATCAACCCTCATGCGCGAAACCATGTATACCAAGATTGTGACTACCTGAAAGTCTTCACATTCCAAGCAACGCATTGACTCCAGGCTCGCTGGAAACATAAATAACATCATGGCTATCTGTGAAGCCGTTGAATCTTGTTGCCGAGCATTTGGTGTATGCACCCATATTCTCAAAGTAGAGCCAGTCTCCAACGTCAAGATTGTGATCAAAACGAATGCTTGCCGAGATACGATCGATGCCGTCGCAAGTTGGGCCCCAAATAGAGTATTCAGTGCCTTCCAGGGTTGCGTAACTTGCGTGAGTGTCGAAATAAGAGCGTTTCCCGGTACGAAGGACTTGAGCAATCGGGTTTTGATGGTCAAACATGATGCTAGAGAAATTGCCATAGAGACCATCATTCAAGTAAAGCATATAGCTCTTTTCAAATGACACAGGATCTTCAACAGTTCGACGTGCAATGACATTGCAAGCAAGTGTAAATGCGTTTGCAACGTAGTAACGTCCAGGCTCTCCAATAATTTTAATATTTTTGGGCATGTATTCTTCAAGGGCATCACTGAGAGCTGCCGCCATCTTTTCAAATGTCTCAGTGCAGAACCCTCCACCGACGTCAAGAGTGTGCATATAGTAGCCATAAGTGCGAGCTTGCTCAAAGACGGTGTGAGCATCTTGAACCGCCTTTCTGAATGCAAGTGGGTCAGATGCACCGGAACCAACGTGGAAGCTGACGCCGACAACATTGAGGTCAAGTTCTCTGGCTAGAGCAAGAAGATCGCTTGTTGCATCCATGGCTGCTCCAAATTTCAAGCTCAATCGGCACAAGCTCGAGGAGTCATCGGTAGAGATTCGAAGGAATAACTCAGCTCCCGGGAATAGTTTTTTGATCTTGTGCAACTCATCGCTGTTGTCGAATGTCATCTGCTTGACTCCTTGCTTCTCGGCATAACGGACGTAGGAATTCGTCTTGCATGGTTGAGCATAAATGATACGAGCAGGGTCGATGCCCATCTTGAGGATTTGCTCTATCTCGCCCTTGGAAGCACAATCGAATCCTGTGCCAAGTTCTGCTAAGAGACGAATGACTTGTGGGTCTGGGTTACATTTGACCGCTGTTCTGAAGTTAGCAAATCTCCATCCGATGTGTGTGCAGAGGTGAAAGACTGACCATAGAAGGGCTTAACTCTAGGCAAGTTTCTCTTCCATCTCATGTGCTGTCTGTAAACCTCGCCTAGATCAGCTACGAAGAACGCATCTTCGTCACCTGCTTCGCAGACGTCATTATCAATATTTTCCACCTTTTGCTTCAAAGCATTTCCAATTATATTTTTGGGGGTATTCACGCCATTGAGATCAATATAAGCATCTTTAGGATAGTATGATTCTATACTATCAAGACTGTTATTGTTTTCGTGGGTAACAATGGCGGAAGGTGACATATCCTCGTGTGTAACTAAGGATTGTTTAATATATTTGTGAGTTTTTGACTAGTAAATGTCAGTATGGTCAAGGAAATGTCAAAATGTAGCCAAGAAATGTCAATGGGTGCAACCGTACTTGTACTTCAAAGAACCAAGGGGATGTTATGGTGGTCTATAACGATCAGATCCTGTGCTGATCTGGCGAGGTCGGCTCGACTCTTCCTCTGCGAGAGGAAGGCCCTTTAAACTCGTCCTATGCGGCAGCTGAGGAGTTTCGGACGAAGACGGGGTGTTGTTAAACAACTCGTAAAACAAACGCTCAAGCTGATTAAACTGCAGCAAAAGGAGGTGGTGTGGTGTTGATGATGTGCCGGTTAGGACGTTCGGAGTAATCTTGGTCAGAAACTAATGTTGCGGCCGTTGGAGCCGTACTGGATATTTCGCCTTTGATTAGACCAAAGGCAGTCGAGAGGGAATTTAGTTCTTCGATATTAGAAGATCTGCGACTGAGGTATTAGCTACTGTGTCATGAAATCCCGCACCTCCACGTTTCTACAATATACGAAGGACCTTCAGGGAAAGGCTCTGATCCTCGAGTCATCGGATGATTACAAGACAGATACGAAGAATGCATTGCTCTCCAAGAGAACAGATTTTTCATCGGCGGGGTAAAGAGCTCACTCACCAGAGAGAATTTGTCAATATAGTCCAAACACAGACTATATTGTATGATGGGTTTATTTGAAAACGATGGCAGTATATGTGAAGGATCGAGCACAGTAGGTGGCAACTATATTCCACACCCAAAGTTATGTGTGAGTAGTTTGTGGAGGTTTGTAACCAGATGGGTTGGTGTTCGAGGGTTTCGCGGTGAGCTTGACTTGACCTTTGGCTGTTAAAATTTGTATTACGCTAAAGTTCTAGCCGACCCACTCCCTGTAAATACCTCATTCTCCAATTCCCCCAATTTTTCCAACCGCAAACCCCAACTTATTATTTTAAAGCTGGAAAGATGGAAAGATGGAAAGATAAAAGGATGGAGGGAGATGCCCAAAGCAAAATGAAGTTCAGACGGTTCAAGAAACGTATGCAGAATTTAATTTATATTTAATCTATATTCTTACCACTCTCTAGGGAGGTAGGTAGCTAGGCAGGTAGCTATTTGTCTGATTTAGGATAAATGTGAAGTTCTACAACCTTAATATAATAAGTCATTGATTTCTTCGACTTCCAACCAATTGATACGACACCATTATCTTCAGACATTTTTGAAATTTGACGTACATATATCAATTACCAATGAACCACAAAAGTTTCATGCCCCTCTTTTCCGTGGGTGACTGGCAAAAACCACGATGGGATAATGACCAGACAACTAGTAAGGAGATAAGAAAAAGGGGGAGTTGAAGTCGGTCAGCAATGTTTGGAATTAGGCTGCTCAACATGCATATTAGAAAAAAAGCATTTGAAAAGTACCTAAATCTTTCACATATAGGTTATCAAAAGTCGCAGTACCATATGAACGGTTATAAACTTCCGAGATGCACCAGATCAGTGTTAGGTATCGGTACATCATACACTGCTTATTCTAAGTTGTTACACTGCTGTTATCAAAGATTTACCTGCTTGTTAAGCTTTAGTGTGGTTGTTGTATGCCTTTACCTCTACCGCTCACTTAACCACTCTTTGACCTCTTCGTGGACCACCAACCAACATCCAAATATCCCTCATATAATACCACATAGACCCAGGATCTATCTATCACGTAGCTCAGGATTTCCCCTCTTTGCTTTCTATAGTATGTGCTCACATCTTTAGTCCGCCATCCCATGTCTCCGGGACCACAGCTCTGAAATAAGATGGAACCATGAAGCTTTAACTCGCGACATGAAAGTCTGGTTGGACACTAAATGTTGATATTGCGCTAGTCTTCTCGGAGGAAGACGTGACTTGTGATCTGACAGCCATTAAGATGGGACTGCAGACGTGATAATCTGTTCGTAGCGCTAGGGGATAATTGAAAATTACAGAAAAGAATAAATATGCCTACCAAGGGAAGAAGATTTTGACTTGATGTGTTGATATATTCGAGGAGTCATGACGTCGAAAGGTGATATGTCATTGCTCATTATATGCTAACCGATGCCTGTCTAGACACCGCTGATTTTTATCTTTACCTATCATACATGCCATTTAATCATTAATATTGTACAGCCCAAACGCCCAAAATATGCAGCTGAGAGGAATAACAGTATGTTACAGAACTGCATGTTCTATGATCCAAAAGCGGAGTTCTTCACATCTTCCTCGTTTATAACCTCAGGTTGTTCTTGCGCGAGCCCAAGATTCTTCGTTTCCCAAGTTCCATCGACCCAAGGCTTTTGCTCTCCGAGGAAAACCATATTGCCCTGGCCGTTTTCTAATGCATCAACGAGGTATTTTTGGGCAACACTTTGAACTTGCTCTTTGGTCACGTCCAACAAACGCTCGCGTCGCTCTTGAACCATCTCTTCTGAAACACCGGATACAAATCTTGTCATGCCCTCTTGACTGACCGACTGAGGCGCATCGACAATTTGAAATACAGACAATTTGGCTTCTTCGAGGTCGCGTTCCGTCCATTCTTTTTGAACTGCCCATTTACCAGCGTTGCGCATGATTGACATCGTATTTTGAGGATTTGGATCGCGATAAGAGTAGAATCCAAAAATCCCGTCGAGCCCCAGCGAGTAAGCTCCTCCACCATAAGCTCCACCCTTTTCTCGAATCTCATGGTGCAGATGCTTATGAGTCAAAAGCTGGGAAAGGATCTGAAGAGGGGCTCCAGCGGGAGACGTGTAAGAGACAGTTGGGAGAGCAAGGCCCCCATAGTATACTTGATATGGCAAGGGGAAAAACGTTTTGGTGTTTCTTGTGAAATCTAGGAGAGGAACGTGTCGAGACGGCAATTCAGATCTTGGAATTGAGGATAAGAATTGTTGAAGCGCGGCTTCATTGTCCGTGACACTTTCACTACCACACGTGAGGGCAGTCCGGAATGTGGAAGACCCAGAGAATGCGAGTCGCTGAATTGTCTTGAGCTTGTCGATGACATCCGCCAATCCTTCGGCCTCTGGTCTTGAAGCAAGTGAAGTAGTAAGCTTGACCTGGAATAATCCTCCCACTTGTTCCTTCAATCGCCCATATTGTGTCACGCCGGCTTCAGCATAACCTCTGGCATATACGTGCCCTGATGAAGCGATATTGTTAACTGCCCCATCTGCCGAACCCTGCAAAAGTTGGCGAATGCGAAGTTCGGCATCAGGGCTATCAAAATTGGTTTCAAGAACTAGCTTTCGCAATAATCCAAACATGTCAGGCACGTTGCGATCCAGAGCAGTCCCGGAAAAGCTCAAGCCCTCAGATGCTGACTTGAAATCTGTGGGAGACGAGGAAGCATGGTAACCAACACCGATTCCTCCAGTCTTGAGCTTCATCAGGTCTTCCAATTGTTCCATAGTCATGTCTTTTGTTCCAAGGCGCATTATGGAATCTGAGAACAATGGAATATACGCCCGCAACTCCTCGGGTAGATTTTCAAAAGTGTTGATGGCTCGGAAGTATGTAAGTCCGTTGGTTGGTGCTTCTCGCCATTGTACGTTCACGTTGTCGACCTTAGAATCTCTTAATTCTATTTTCTCGTCTTGTCTTGGGATATCCTTGACATGAACAGTAGGAAGACAACTGAGATCTTGAGTGTTGGATTTTCCTTGTTCTTCCAAAAGCTCCAATTCCCTCTTCTCCAACTGGGCCCGAGCTTCGGCTTCACCTCCAGCCTTCTCTGTAACTTCTGCAATCTTCTTTGCGAGACGAGCGGCTTCTTCAGCTACAAGCTCATCTCCATAAGTTGTCGAAGGAGTCATTGTGAAGGTAAGTGTATTGTCATTTAGTAAGTACTTTTCCAACAAACCCTCCAAATAGCCACCCTTCTCGAATTTCTTTTGAAAGGCGGCAACGGTGTCGTTCCAAGCTAAGGCTTCAAAAGGATCAACACCATCAAACCATTTAGGTTTAATTCTATGCATCAACGACATGCCAAACTTGGCGGTTTTATGCTTCAAGCTCAACTCCAATTGATGTAAGTAACCATCAATTTTGGATCTCTCAAACCCATTCTTATGTGCTTCTTGGAAAGTTTTGTGGATCGCTTCCTTGACTTTCGGTACATCAGCTTCTTTAACGCCCGTTAGTCCAGCGGAGAATATTCCGACTTTTCCAGAAGGATCATAACCACTATTCGGGCTCCATTCAGTTCCCAAACCAGCTTCGATCAAATGTCTATAGAGTGGAGATCCATATCCATCCATAAGCAGAGCAAACATTATCGAAAGTGAGAAAGTCTCTAATACATCCGAAGTATCACCTACCAGCCATGAAGTTGAGGTCTTAAATTGCATATCTGCATCCACCAATGGATCATAGGGCCCTGGAACCGTAATACTCTGCGGACCAGATGATAAATCGATAGGTCTCCGGATTTCCATATCTCCCTGGATACGCTCAAAAGCATTAAATTGAGCATTGACCTCTGCAAGATGATCCGCGAGAGGCATATCACCGTAAGTAAAAACTTTAGCATTACTTGGATGGTAATGTTCGACGTGAAAGTTTTTCAATTGCTCATATGTCAAGTCGGTCATCTTTTGTGGATCTCCTCCAGAATTGTTGATGGCAGGAAAAATATGATCTTGAAACCTGATGTAGTAGAGATATCCAGCGTCCGACATCTGCCCCTTCATCTCATTGTATACAACACCTTTGAACACCAATTTGCTGTCTTCAGGTTTCGCAGACTCCCCCTCTATTGCCACTCGTGGGTTCTCGGGCCCTATTCTCCATCCCTCTTGTGTGAAGTCGCTTTGCTTTAATAATGGATGTAATGTTGCATCGAGGTAAACAGACATAAGATTTTTAAAATCTTGTTCATTGGTGGTAGCGAAAGGATAAAATGTGTGAGAAGACGCGGTGAATGCATTCATGAAATTTGACAATGTTCGGGGTAGCATTTTAAAAAAGGGATCACGAATGGGGTACCTACAAACTATTCAGCACATTCCAGGGTGAGATGGATGAAGGAAGGCAATTTACTTTTTGCTTCCACACAATGTTGTATGTTCCAATATATGAGGAACTCCAGTATCATCTGGAGGGTTTGTTTTGAATCCAATAGAGAAGACATTATTCTTATCTTCTCTGGCAACATGTAAATAATCTGCGCCAGTTTTATCATGCTTCAAATGAAGTGCTGTCAACTCAAGTTCTTGAACATGCTTTGATCTTAAAAGTGTAAATCCATGAAGCTTTTCTCCCGGTTTTGGATATTGGGCGAGTTCCGTAACTCCCTTCTTTGCAGCTTGTCGTAACATATTTTTAAATCAATATGTCATCAAAGACACAAAAAATGAAAGGTAAGGAAGGAGGAGGGAAGGAAGAGAATGATAGTGAATTAATCTTGTCAGGCGCAAAGAAAGGTGGTTGTTGTTGATTTGATTTGATTGTTCGCTTCAGTGAAATTTCATGTTTTGAAAGCCCGATTGTCCGGCCACTAGCTTGTTATACAATCAACTTCGTAATATCTTATTTTGAGAAGAACGTCAAGGTGTAGAGAGGCAAAATCAATACATAAAACCACCTAAAATTAGATTGCGACAAAAGCAATCGTCGCTGATAAACTTCAAATAGATATTTACACTGTCCATTAACTATGTCAACTACGGCCAATCCCACTTACGCACCTGGCCCTGCGAATTCAAGAACCACCTCGATGAATGCAAACCATACCCATGCCGAATATCCCAATGGACATCATCACCATAATGATGCTGGAGTTAAGAAGGGAAAACAGAAGAAGGCGACTGATCCGAGTGAAGCTTCGAAGCTGATCGCGGCCAAAATCTCGCAACTGGAACTAGATGCAGCTGGAGAGAAGGATCAAGAGGCAGAGATTGGTTCGTTTTGCCCATTCTAGATACTCCCTCCCAATCACCGATTTGTATCTTGCACCAGATATTTTGCTGCGGCGCGCATTACCTACTCGAAATGTGTCGCGGCGACGGAGAGGGGTAAGCGCTTCGCTTCAGAACTCAATTCTTGAGCGTGATTAATTTTAGAAAGGAGGGGTGTTGTCCTTTTTGGCTCTATGATAGATCAAAAAGTACTTGATATCATTTGTCCATTTTGGAAAGACCACAAGATTGATTTGCTCCATCTGGAGTCCCCCGCGGGTGCAAATGGAGGGGCAATGTAAAATGAAGTTTTACTGGAAAAAATTGCTAACAGATTATGCTATCAAGAACGCGAAGTAAAAAAAGCGAATCGAGAACTGAATAACCTCACATCCAAAATGGACGATCTTCAGAAAATCGAGACCCTTTCAAGGAGGGTCACGGAACACCTCGCGGACATGAAACGACTGGAGCGGGATAACCAGAAGAACAAGAAGCGTGGTGATGTGTTGCAGAAGGAGAAAGATGTTGCGAGAACCGATCTTAGCAAATCCAATACCCTCCGAGAGAAGTTGGAGAAACTCTGTAGAGAATTACAGAAAGAAAACAATAGACTCAAGGTGCGCATTTTATTGGGTGCATGCGATTTTACAGATGCTAAGCGGGGTTAGGGTGAAAACAAGACTCTACAAGATAATGAAAAGAAGGCCAAGGAGGAGTGGGATCAAAAATGGGACGAAATGCTATGGCAATTTCAGGACTATCAAGATAAAAAGGACCATCCCCAAACTGTGGTTGTCAACCCTGAAATTGACGAGCTGTAAGTTCCCTCATGCCGCCCGGCAGTCCCGTTATTAACTATTTCCCTTGCAGTTTCAAAGCGAGGTTTAAGTCTTTAATTGACCAGTATGAACTACGGGAGCTTCATTTTCATTCTCTTCTACGTACAAAAGAGCTCGAAGTTCAGTACAACCTTGCCAGGTTTGAGCGTGAACGAAGAGCCGCCGAACAGGAGGTCAATCGGGCAAAACAGCTGAATCAGCAGGTCCTTACCTTTTCCAAAACCGAAACTGAGTTGCGAAACCAGCTGAATATCTATGTTGAAAAGTTCAAGCAGGTATGACCTACTTTTCTATATATGATATCGGTCGCGTGGTGTTATTAGATGCCTAGAGCTAATTGCCCGTCAGGTGGAAGACACGCTCAACAACAGCAATGATCTATTTCTAACGTTTCGCAAGGAGATGGAAGAAATGTCGAAAAAGACAAAGCGTCTCGAGAAGGAGAATATGGCTTTGACTCGAAAGCATGAAGTTACCAACAAGAACATACTCACAATGGCCGAGGAACGCAACAAGAGTACCCATGAAATCGAGGCGCTAAAGAAGAAAAATGATAAGCTAAGGGATATCATTGATCAGATGCAGAGACAAGGACGAGGTCTTGCCCAAGGTATGGCGGGAACCGTGGAAGGAGAGTATGCCGAAGGTGATTTAGAAGGAACAGAGAGCGAGTACGAGTATGAAGAGGGCGAGGACGAAGGAAGTGAAGGAGAATACGACGAGGATACGGAGGAGGATATTCACCCGGAGCCTCCAAGACCCTTTGGACCTGTACCACCTCCACCCCCGGCCATGAATGGCATGACTGGTGCGAATGGCGTACACTGAGGACAGTGGCAAGGCCTATCAATCGCACAATTTTGTATTACGATCTCAATATCCATTCTCGATGCAGTTGGCTTTGTACGTGCATATAGACTTGCAAGGTATTTCTTTTGCGAGGAATCATCGATGCAGGCAATCTCACTTTGCACACATGTATATGTATTAGCAGAAAAACCACTAAATAGTCAACCTCGCTTGTAATATTTAGCGCACAGGAACAATCAATTGTGAGTGGCTTAGCTGTAAGTTACGAAAAGCGAACCCCTTTGTTCTCACTCAAGCACATAATTAAGATGCATCCTTGTTCAGCTTCTTGTCGCGTAGAAAAGATTGTTCCTTTCAGAGCTCTCCAACGTGATCGCTCACATACTGTACACACGCTGTTACTCTGTACTAAAAAAGGTTACAGGTCAAAGGATACATCGGTACTTGGAGTCCTAGGCTTCATAAATTCCCACATGTATACAGTGTCGATTTTGCATGTTATAATAGAGGTAAGTAGTATGTATGTCTTGCTTATCATGTCCATGATGTCCTGGCTTGTAAAAAGAACCCCGACCCGTTGATACATATATCAGTCCATGGAAATAAACTACTTGTCAACGCTCCTCACAATGGAGCTGGATGGCCTTTGCTAAAAATAAGCCATTGTTCAAGGTGATCAAGAAAAGTTGTTCTTTGTTAGTTCAAAATCCTCATTTCATTGCTTGCTCCAATGCCTGTTCCAATGGTTTAACCACCAGTACTGGCCACACAATTGTTCTGCTTAATACGTGAATATTTGCACATTACTCTCAGACAGTTCGCAGCATTGTTCATGTTCATAATGCAAGACAAATACAGGAAATCAGACAGTGACATTGTTTTCCTTTTGAGCTACCTGCTGTTCAGATGTCGGGACAGGGTCGGAATAGTAGCTCCTAAACCGCTATTTAAGGGCTCATCTCTTACCTTATCACCCACTTCATCAACTCATCGAGCATCATCTAAAGACAATTTAAACAAGATTTGCAAGCAAAACTTTCAATCAACACAACCAGAATCGTCAGTCAGATCACACTCGTAACCACTCACCAAACAAAATGCCGGCCGCCCCAAGCATGCGCAGGCTTCAAGCGATGTCGGACGATTCTATCGTCGCCACATCCGCATCGTCCACACCCGCGACACTCGCCCCAGGACAGATACCGGGCCACCGCTGGATCTCGTTCGGCGGCGAAACACTCGCACTCTCCATCGACCTCACGGAAATGAGGTACCCCACTCCGACCGAGATCCACAAGTTCCACAACATCGTGAAACTCTACTCAGTGTACACCAAGACCTGCATGGTCTCGGTGACACTTCCCGAGTACGGCTACGATGTCCCAAAGTCCAACCACAGCAACATCTTCTTCAACCTCGTCTCGGTTTTCAACCGATTCGCCCGCATCGCTCGTCTCGAAGTTATATTTCGCATGCCGCATGATAACTTCACGCAGCTCACAAACGCAAGTCAGTTCTACCGACTTGATTTCAAGGAGTGGAAGCTCTTCTGTAAGGTCGGGAATGAGGCTCTCGAGCAAATCCACGTCACTTCGAGGACCGATCGCAGGTTGAACGGGTGGTACAAGATCAACATCGCCGGCATCCCTTGAGAAACCACGGTGTCTAAGTCCCCAGGTGTGAGAGGTAGGTGAGAGTGAAAACCAAATTGCATGACAGAATAGAACAGAGCCCAAATTGATCGACCTTGTGTCGCTAGCAGGAGTTATAGTCATTTCGCGTTGCAATTTCAAATCCCCAAATTGAACAATTTTCTTTGAAAATATATAGTAAGCTTCTCCTTGATAAATGTAAGTGACTTGGTGACCATGAATTAATATACAATCTCAACGGCATCTAAGCAGGTAATCGCTTAGAAGAGAATCGCAGGTAGTTCTATAAAATACTGATAATCACTAATTCTGAACTAATCACCTGCCCCAATCAGACTGAAGCGGTACCGTTTACACCTTAAATCTAATGGATCGATTACATATTAGATATTTATCAGACATATACAGTGTAGGATACAAATTAACCAGTTCAAAATCAGCGCCATATAACAGTCACATAGTCCGTCTACCCACCATACGCATAACAAACACATTACGCCAGATCTAGAGTAGACTCCTCGGCATTCAAGGGCAATCAAGGGCAATCAAGGGCAATCAAGGGCAATCAAGGGCAATCAAGGGCAATCAAGGGCAATCAAGGGCAATCAAGGGCAATCAAGGGCAATCAAGGGCAATCAAGGGCAATCAAGGGCAATCTACTAGGTAATCATCTCATCTTGCTTGCATCATGCAAGTAAGATGGCTAGTGCATCTACAACGGGCGCCTTGGCAAAAATCTCCACCAAAGGCTTGGTAGATGTGGCACCCCTGTAAAAGCCACAGTGCCAGTGTGCCACAGAGAAAGTTATAAAACTCCCGAACGATAAGGGGTAATTGTTCTTATTGCTTTAACTGTCCCATTTTCAAGCTTTCTCCCCCTGTCGTCTAATCTCATTAACCATATTCAACTCTAGTTTTCTCCCTTCCAGTCCAAAAATTGATAACAAAAACTATCCACTTTGCTCATTCTTCCAATCACATACACTTTTTGGCTTCGCCAACTAGGTCGAATTAGTTTCATTAGAATCCGAGTTATATGAGATGAAGACAGCACGATCCCTCCCACTTCTCAGTGCTAATGAGATTGGAAATGCTCGTCTTGATTCCCGGGGTATTCATCTATTGACAAGCTATATATTAGCAAATGATGGATAGCTAAGGCTATTACCAGGTGTGTGTTTCTTCGCTGAAAGATTCTGATTAGATATAAAGAAGCTTGTCTCATTATCAAGTTACAATTCCTAAGGCTAGGTATGTAACTGTCAATCTATAATAGTAACTGCCATATCAAGCCTAATGCAAATTATACAATACCCCTTCCCCTCTAAAAAATTAACAATTCAATCATAATCAACAAACACGAACTTATTCCCAGACTTTCTTAATCTATAAAATTTCCGTAAAACCTTCGAGACTACCCCTAATTTCCGAGTGTAAACTCAATATATTCTAGTTGTATCCATCGATCTTATCACAATAACTATGACAGGAGATTTATTCAGAAGGAAACTCTGATTGAAAGTATCTTTTCTTTAGCTGCCTTTTTGGAAATTGCAGCGCGCATGTGAAGAAATTCGTAAGGATATCTTGTTTTAATATGATAGCTAGGATGCTATGCCGCCGTGTGCTATCATTTTAAGATATGCTCGCATCATTGGAAATAAGTATCTAACGCAGCTTTTCCTCTCCTCTGGTTTTGCGCTCTTCTCTATCTTCATCTCCTGCAGCACTCTTCAAAGTGAGCAGCTTCATCTTCACCCATCTCTTCAAATAACCTCCAAAATGTATTTCCCAACACTTTCCACCACCCTTACCACCCTCTCTCTCCTCTCTCTCACCACCGCCCGTTTGCTCCCCCGTGCCCCAGATTCTGGGACCTCCGTGCGCATCGCTGTCTCCTCGAGACCAAAAAGCATTCCTGTCGTTACGGACCATGTCTTGGAACTCGGTAAGATGTCAGCTGAAGGCTCCGAAGCTAGATGCGCAGCCAAATTCTTGAAACATTTGCATCTTCCCAAGGGCAGTAGCACTGCTCTTGTCAGTTTGGCCCAGGGACAGTCATTCGGTACCAAAATCAAGTTTGGAAAGCAGTCTTTTAAGGTTGTGTTAGTATTTCCCCGAAATGTTCTCACTCGCCAAAACGTACCGTGTAATAAACTAACTCTTCTCCCATCTAGTGTCGATACTGGATCTAGTGATACCTGGGTAATCGAGACAGGATTTACTTGTATTGACAATACCGGAAAAAATGCCACACAGGCCTCTTGTAGATTTGGTTCGACCTTCACGAGGGATTCTGAATTTAAAGCTATCCCGGGTTTAGAATTTAATATTGCATATCAGGATGGAGAGAATCTCACGGGTATTGTGGGATCTCAGCCGGTGACCTTTGCTGGCATTGATGTGACCACCACCGTCGGTTTGGTTGATTCTGCTGGATGGAACGGTGATGGAACGAGCAGTGGCTTGCTTGGTTTGGCTTATCCTGCTATGTAAGGTTTTCCCTTTACTAGTCAGTGATTGAGATATGACAAGATACGCATGCTAACTCTCCATCAGCACATCCGCCTACAAAGGTGACAGCCAAGTAGCCTACGACCCGATCTTCACTACTATGTATAAAGAGGGTCTCGTAGACTCCCTCTTTAGTCTCGCCATCGAGCGTGGCGGCTCTGGCCCTGCAGGTTACCTCGCTCTCGGTGGTGTCCCACCCGTTGATTTCGTCCAAGATTTCGCCAGCACTCCCATACTTATCACATCCATCGATGGACTCCCGAAGGGATACGATTTCTACACCATTGATATTGGGGGTGCCTATGTGAACGGAAAGGCCATTTCCGTTCCTGGTAAACAATATTACGTTGTGGATTCAGGAACCACAGCCAACTACTTCCCTACCGCCGTAGCTGATGCTATTAACAAGGCATTCAAGCCAGCTGCCGTATACAGAGAAGATGTCGGTGGTTATGTCGTCTCTTGCACTGCTGCCCCGCCTGTTTTCGGTGTTAAGATTGGTGGTTCAATGTTCTATACTAATCCTCTCGATATGATTCTTCATATAGGTAGAAACTCTGATGGAACAGATATTTGCATGAGTAGTGTTTTTGATGGTGGAAATGATTTTGCGGAGAGTCTGTATGTTCTGGGCGATGCTTTCCTGAAGAATGTTGTTGCAGTTTTTGATGTTGGGGCTGGTGTTATGCAATTCGCTGCAAGGGAAAATTATACTAGCCATGCTACCTCCTAGGCGACTCAAAAGAGAGCGGCAGTGAGTGAAAAGGGGTGTTGGGGGACCGCTGGAACAAATACCATATAAACTCACTTACGCCAGAACACACTAAGGGCTATTTCGGCAACCACAATCTGTCGAATAATCCCCCCTTTTCTGTAAAATACATTCAACAATAAAAGAACAGATTTTACACAATATTTCATAATTCAACAAATTATTTTATAGAACTTGGAAATACACTAAACTAGCTACTTTTCAGTTTATCAAATAATGAAATTTGTATAAGAAAAATAAAATATAAATTAAAAACAACAGATATCAAAAAAATACCCTTAATTTTTTTCATCAAAATCTATTCTTTTTATAAACTATTATAAACTTTAAAATCTAAAATATACCCTAAAATTATAAAAAAATATATATATATAAAATTCAAAAATAAAATTCAGAAAGTATATAAGTCTAAATTGGAATTATTCCTATTTTCGTTTAATTAACTATTCAAATAATAATAATAAACTGAATTTTCATACCCTACCACCTAATGACCCGTACACCATTCACATACTACACTTCCTCTTCAAAATCATAGATTTTGACAAATTTTATAATAAATCATACCATCGAAAGATACACAAAGCAGATTAGAATCTATCGATATTTTGAAGAATCCTTTAAAAAACGGATTCCACTGTATAAAAAGGGAATAGAATATTCGATGGAAAACAATAGATTTTGGTTGTCGAAACAGCCCTAACCCTATTACAATCCTTAGCTTTTCCGGGGCCGAAGCAAAAGTGGATTAAAAAAATATCCATTTCAATCGATTCTTCTAATAAAATTGGAATAAACTTATTTGAAATAGGCTTAGTTTGTTATGATGTGCGAGTTTATACGGTAGGTCCCGAGGATTTGCGATTATACTGTACGTATTTGAAACTTGAAATGGACATGGTGATTTCATGCAGCTATCTTGACATCGCATGTGAATAGAGCAATGTTTAGATCGTGCTTAGACATTCAGCAGAGATGCGCATCCTTAGCGATGCGCCCTAGAAATATAGGGAGCTGATCCATCAACATTGTGCCTCAGATGTTAAAGGAAGAGGAATGCGCTTGGAGTCGATGCATTGTAATCTTCAAAATTGGGATTTCAGGGTAAATCTACAAGAAGCTATTATTTAAAATACAATACGATCTTTATAGAGTTCCAAATAAAAATAAACATGTATGGAAATAAATTTCCAATTTCAATTTGCACCGACCCGAAGCGCAAGAACTCCTTGGTTCTCGGGACTGAAAAACGCACCCAAGTACGGTACTAGACAATCTAATCACGGATATGGCACCCAACCAATCTCGTTGATAGGAATCTGAACCCATTGTTTGTGTTCTTCATCTAAAAATCTATAGATGTTGGCCATCAGATGATTGCTCCATCCTTCTATCCACCACAGATTCTCCAACTTTTTGAAGCACACAGATGAATATGCAAGAATTGCTAATGCTTCTTGGGTGCCCTCTTTTAGACGAGCCAAGTACTCATCAGATAGACGGAATAGCCAGATGAAAATGTCACCCGCCTCATGTTTTTCGGCTGGACACTTGTACATAAACTTGTATGAAAGTTCCAGCTCACGAATCGCATCACTATATATCCGTACTTCGTCCTCATTGTGTACTGTAGTCTCAATTGCACTTCTTAGGTGATTTAAATGTTCAGTATCGTCTTCCGCGTACATTTCACGTAAGAGGACTCTCTCATCTCGGGCTTTGAATAATAAAGCTAAAGGCCCGGACATAAGTGTGTCTCTGAATTGATCGATGATTGCAGTCACCCCTTTAAATAATACGAGCCACGAGGTGATCCCATTCTCGCCAACGATTACAAATTCGTCAACGCTGCGAGGTCGACCTAAAGTATGCATTCCTGTGACTATTGAGAAGATGTGAAGAGCTGCACAGGTCTCAACGGTAATATGTGAAAGAAACGCAGTGCCTTGGCGGAGGGCCGCTTGATGTTGTTGCATTGAATAATCATACAGTTGTCGACTCCGGCCAGGCGTGTTGCGAGCCATATGGAGAGCCGACAGAGCGAGAAGCGCACGCATGACAAATTCTTGGCGAAACGCAATCTGGATAGCCGTAGTTTGCCACAGATCTTTTACTTCCGGAGTGGAGTTGATTGAGATGCTTGTCGTTGTACAAAAGTAGTTGAAAACCTCCAAATCCATAAGATTCAGATACGGGTCATGGCCTTCGACAGTCTGGCTCAAAACATCGTTTGAAACGGAAGCTGAAGCTGAAGATCCAGGAGAGGCGATTGGTGTATTCTTCGCTGTGGCTGCGGCATTTGCCAGTGAGTAATCACATGGTATCGAATGCTTGATACAGTTCAGACAGTCAGGCTTTCCTTCACCACACTAATAGATGAGTTAGCCACTTTTGAGTTGAGGTCAATGGCACACTCTAGTGAGGACAGCGAGGCAAGTGAAGCTAAAGATACACACTATCAGATGGAATGTTCTGTAGTGCTTGAAATTAACTACAGATTTGGGGCTTACCTATGTGTGTGTTCTTGCTTAGGTAGAGGCATGTAAAACGGATCAGTTAATGGTTGCTTCGACTAACCTTAATCTTTCTCCTCTTACAGTTATTGCACCCTGTCCTCGTCTTTCGGTGAGAGCGACGAGAAGAACTGAACATTTTATCGGGTCTTGTGACATCATTATCCATCTTCATGCAGGTTGAGGTTATGATGAGTCCACTCTAGAGTCTGGAAACCGCAAACAGAGCAAACTTTTAAAAGCTGGATATTAACGGGAAACTCGGCGTTGGTGCGATGCGGATCTCCGAGTATCAATCTTCTCTTTTCTATCCATAAATCCTCAAGCAACTTGTGTATACCACAAAATATCTTGGCTTAATATCTGGTATTAATACGATACGTAGCTGTTGGCAATGAGTAACTTGCGGTCAGGCGATTTCGGTAGAGGGGTAAGGTTAAGCCCGAAACAAAGGAATAAAGTAATGTGCTAACGCTTGATTTTCCCGAAGAGATAGCGGCAGTTGGAAGAAATGGGTCTCTTTCAGGTTTGCTTGAGTACTATTAGACAGCTGGATACTAGAAGTACTGAAATGGCCTTGTAATCTCACAATTGTGAATGAAGTTTGGCTAAAATATAATTTTTCCTGCTATTAATTGAGCCAGTGAACATCGTGATCGAGTAAAGACTTACTAGTACAGCCAGCAACCCGTGGACAAGTCTTAAAGACCGAGCGGGGCTGACCCCCTAAATTTGGAAATATAGTTGTGGCTCAGTGAGGCTGATGCAGGTATTCAATTCAACTCATTTATTATAACTTAGCCCGAGCTAGGTGCAATGATCTATCTATAGGGCTGACAATAAGAATGACCATGAATTGATGCTATTTCGAGATTTTTTGAGGAGAGTTACGTAATACATCTCGGAACGGATAACCGCGAAAGTGCTGTCTAAAAACAGTTCCAACATGATGAAGGAATTGCTTGGCTAGCTTTGAACTGACGTCAAGCGGAAGCAGAAATAACTTGTTGATATGATATGTGGGCACTCTTCTAGACAGATAAGCCATCTTCAATTCCTTAATCCATTCTATAAATCTTAATTTACAATTCACTGCTCCGTACGTACTTATTTGCAGCTCCACCTTAGCTAGCTCAAACTTGGAATTAGCCCTTTCAACCTCGAATTGACTCGGTTGGTGCCCCTCCATCCCCACGATCCTTTTGGTTCATGTTTGCTAACGATTGATTGATTGATTTACTGCAGACTTATCCAGCATGGCATCTCCACCCTCGACCATTGATAGTCTGAAAAACACAGCTTCTTCTGCATACGAGACTGTAGCCAATAGCGTATCTGCGACCTCAAAAAATGGCGAGTATGATCCTGACCAGGACAAGAATAATGTTGGTAAAGATGCACATGGCAATAAGTTTAGAAAGGGCGATTTCAAGGACCAATTGAATCGAGCTGCTTATGGAGGACCACCAGAGAAGGAAGAAAGCTTTACAGAAAAAGGTAGGCAAATAATTCAATACGGCTGATCTGGCTGAACTATGGAATCTCAGGCGCAGATTGCTGATGATGAAAGCGTTGTCGTGGATACCAGGTATAAGCACACTACAGAAGTCAACTCTGGAACAGAGACCGGAGGATAAGACTGTGAAGGACGATGGAGCACCCCCGATTCGACCCCAAGACGATGTGCCAATTGAACAATTTTTGAGAAAGCAATACCATAGCAGAAGCGGGGATGGGATACCAAATCCAGGGGAAATTAATTGATTGTTCTGTATGCTTGATGGTGACAACGAAGCTTTACGAACGTGTACGACATAACGGGAAACATGGATTGGGAATGGCGTTCGGAAGAGTGTTGGCTGGAACTTGTCATATCATATGAAATGGCATCAATGAGCGGTGTATACACAGCTGAGTAGTTTAGTAGACTGCATTCCGTATTCACCTTATGCTACACTACGTGGAGATCTGCATGTTTTGCCTGTCAAGTGATTTGTCTCGTTACCGCAACCATGGTCAACTTATTCCGAAAGCAACACAACGATATTGAATCCGTAAGTGTACCCAATTAGTGTATTTATTTGGTAAATTCGACCAAACTAAACTGTGTTTCTCAATATAAAATACCTCCAAGTCGGTGAGGGTTCGAAGGAAGTCCGCTGTTCTGATTCACTTGTCAATGGATTGATGGCCTCGGGATATAATATTCGAAAGTTCAACAGAAACTTCTAAGAATGCGCCTCAGCATCGCCCCGATCAAAAACGACCTAATTGATGCTAAAATTACGCATCGCTCCCTGGCTGGGGCGAATTTGGCAAATGAATACAGTACTAATGAATCGAGTCTCCTTATAAGTTTGTACGAGGATTAAAGGGGAAAGTATTGTAAATCACGCTAAAGAATAGCTATATTTCATTCATAAATAGAGACTTTGATTGATAATAATATTATACTAATTGAAAATTTATATAATAAAATCTAGTTGAGGAAAGTATTATAGTATCAAAGTTTTATTAAAAGATTATTTGAAATCTTTAAAATCTTTAATTTTTTGTTTGAAAATTTATTTAAAAAGTTTTTTGGGGGGAATTTTTGGAATTTTTGAATGCTTCGGAATTGAAATTATCGAAATTTCTTCAAAATCTTCAAAATCCAAAATTTTGGGAGATAATAGCTTAATAGCTTAATATTTATTCAAAAAATTTGAAGTAGCATCAAAAGACAGAAAAGACAGCAATTTATGAATCAAGAATATCTTATATCGCTTACTCCTTTAACTTCTGTAATTTTCGGCTACTTCCCAGCCATGGGGCTTGGCAGTAGCCACGCAAAACTTCTCGTATTCACTGTCGAACAAGAAAATAGACTTGAATCATGATCATTGCGAGATTCAACAAGTCTTGCCCTTAAAAGCTCAGTCTCTTCCTTCCTTCTTCAAGCCTTCAACTCGACAGCACTTTCGTTAGGACTTTCTTCTTTAATCACTTCATTGTGTTAACTTACATAACCTTTACCGGCCGTCTCCACCAGAGATCGCATCATCATGCAGCAGACGAATCCACATAAAGTAAGTATGCACAGACTAAATCTTGCTCTGCATCTCTTAACCTTGTTTGCTGTTACCCATCGCGTGAAGTTCTATTGTCGAAAACTACATGTCGTTAACACGGTTTCTAGCATGGCCTCCGGTCGATCGTGACCCAGCTCACACTTGGCTTGTTCATATTCCCGTTTGCTTCTTCCCACCCATTTGGTGGAGTGGCGACTCGTGCTTCAAGCATTCAAGACTGCTTGACTCAGCACTCGGTGCCATATCAAGATAGCTCTTCATCGTCATGGGCTACGACAATTTCTCCTTATAATCTTCGTTTACAATACACCCCGGCTGTTGTTACTTTACCCACCACCTCACAACACGTCAGTGATGCGATTATCTGTGCGGCCGCAGCCGGACTCAAGGTTCAAGCTAAGTCAGGTGGACATTCATATGCTAGCTATTCAACTGGTGGTAAGGATGGAAGCGTCATCGTCAGTCTTCAAAACTTCAATTCCATCAGTGTTGATACCAGTAAGTTCAATCGATATCTTGGCTGCGATACTGAGCGAAGTCTAATCAATATACTATAGAAACCAACATTGCTACTGTTGGAGGAGGTGTACGATTAGGAAACCTCGCTCTTGGACTCTACAGTCAGGGTAAGCGAGCTGTTCCGCACGGGACATGTCCAGGGGTTGGAATAGGGGGCCATTTCACACATGGAGGCTACGGATACGCATCTAGACTCTGGGGTTTAGCTCTTGATACTATCGTTGGTCTCGATGTAGTTCTTGCCAATGGAACTCAAATCCACACAACGGCCGCAGCTTATCCCGATATCTTCTACGCAATGAGAGGAGCTGGTGACTCTTTTGGCATCGCTACAACCTTCTACCTACAAACTTTTGCGGCTCCATCTTCCGTTCTCACCTTCGCAGCTAGTATCCCCGCAACACTAGATAGTGTCAGCACTGCTGTTTCATCCTTCACCAAACTTCAGGAATTTACTCTCGACTCTACCCGGATCAATAAAAATATCACACTTGGTATCTACACCGACAGCTATGGATCTTTCAGTCTAAGTGGCTGGTGCATGAGTTGCGATCTGAAACATTTCAAAAGCGTCACTTTCCCTGCGATTCTATCCGCTTTTCCCGCTCCTGCCTCAAGCAGTGTTAAATCCCTAGGATGGACGGATGCTTTAGTCAATGTGAACAACGGAGGACAGCTTCACACACCATTAACTGGATATGATGCTCACGATACATTTTACGCCAAATCTGTGGTGACGAAGAATGCAGAGCCATTGATTACTACCCAATTAACTAGTTATTTTACTTACATTCTGAATCAAGGAAGAAGTGCGCCCTCTCCTTGGTATAGTATTATTGATTTATATGGAGGTGCGGGCAGTCAGATCAATGTGCCTTCTTCTGATTCATCGGCCTACTCTGATCGTGACGCTCATTGGGTTTTCCAAGTAAGATTGAGTTTCATGATGATATAACTATTTTCACTTTAACTAACATCCAACAGAACTACGGATTTACATCTGACTCGCTGCCACCATATGACAACGCTATAACGCCCTTCATCGACTCTCTAAACAACGCTCTTTCAGCTGGTGCATCCGCCGACTTTGGGGCCTACCTCAACTACGTGGACCCAGAACTAAGTGCAACCGATGCTGCAATGCTTGGATATGGACAAAGTGCTTACAACAAATTATTGACCATCAAAAAGGCCGTTGATCCCAACGAAGTGTTTTGGAATCCACAAAGTATTGGTGCTGCCGATGATACTGATGGTACTGGGAATGGTAGTAGTGGAACAACGACCTCAACTACGTCTACGTCTACGTCTACATCCACGACGTCAAAACCTAGTGCAACATCATCGTTGAAGGTTTCAATAGATGGGTCGTGTGGTAACGGGTACACGTGCAAAGGAAGTTCATTTGGAAATTGCTGTTCGCCATATGGCTGGTGTGGTAGTACGACTACGTACTGTGGATCAGGTTGTCAAAGTGGTTTTGGAATTTGCTCGTGAGAAGAACAATATTTTTGGAGTTGATTGGGATAGACGGATAACCATGTGACTACACTAGCGAACGCGCTAGTGCCTCGGCATGGTCGTAGAGTACATAGTTTTGTAGTATTAATTAGCTAGCTTTTTTTCAATCAATCATAACAGTGTGAACCACAGTACTATATTGACTTCACCCCCTCCATGGTGATACCAGCAAGTTAGAAGGTTGAAAAACTACATGAAGAAAAAGTTCTAGATAGATAGATGCCGCTAGGTATGCATAGAAGGTATGAATGGCGTCTAGGAAGGTCATGATCGATGTAATGTTTGGATGATGAACTATAGTTTTTTGGAAGATATCCCTTATAAAAGCATAGAAACGATCTAGAAATGGATAATGTCTTAAACTCTTCATGACTTCACATGATATATTTTAATAGTCTGATGTTCTGAAGCAAAGTTTAAATGGATGATGGTCGGGCAATTTCTCTCCGGAGCTTGGGAGGGACCTCGCTAATGGGACTAGCTTACATATTTATGAGTTGTCGGATATGTTTCCGAGCACCCCCGCAGAAGAAAAACAAAAATGGTAGGTAATTCGAGATCCTGCTGCACCTTCAAAAACAAATGTGGGTGAATTATGGAGGGGTACCAATATCCACCAGCATCGAATCCATTGATAAGATCTCTTAGGATGCGAGCTCGGAGGTGGAGCTTCGTAATGAAGACTATAGCCTGAAGTCATCTCACCTCCATCCAAAGTTTCTTAAAACTGCCTCGAAAGGTTGAGTTTTCTTTCCTTCATTGTTGACCATTGCCTTTCTCTATTATCGACAATCACCATGTCTTCTTCTAATACACCAAACGTAGCCTTCATCGGACTCGGAGCGATGGGAATGGGTATGGCCACAAACCTACTGAAAACCTTTTCCGTTACTGGCTTCGATGTTTACGAGCCCACTCTCGAGAGATTCAGATCCGCGGGCGGACATACAGCTACGACACCTCGATCTGCAGTCTCCAATGCGAAGTATATCGTCATTATGGTAGCAACAGCGGCACAGACGCTCTCGGTTCTTTTCGACGACGTCACTGGAGCTATTCACGCATTGCAACCAAATGCTACGATCATACTGAGCTCCACTGCTTTCCCCGAACACGTACCAGAAGTTAGACAATTACTCGACAATAAATATGATAGGCAAGATGTGGAATTGGTAGATGCACCTGTGTCTGGAGGGACAGGTCGAGCAGCTCTGGGCACACTTGTAGTTCTCGCTTCTGGGCCCGAGAAATCCATCGAAGCGGCAAAACCAGTGTTGAATGCAATGGCAGATCCGTTGTATATAATACCTGGTGGACTGGGAGCGGGTACAAAAGTTAAGATGGTGCATCAAGCTCTTGCAGGAATACACATGATCATGGCGTCCGAAGCAATGGGATTTGCTGCATTCTTGGGTCTCAATACTAAGCAGGCTTTCGATTATCTTACGAAATCATCAGGAGGAAGCTGGATGTTGGGAAATCGGGTACCGCATATGTTGGAGAATAATTTGCATCCGCATTCGGCTTTGAATATAATTGTTAAGGATATAGGTATAGTGACAGCTGATGGACGTAGAGTCAAGTGTCCACTCTTCCTTTGCTCCGCAGCTGAGCAAGTATTGGTGTCAGGAGTACGTTCTGGATTTGGTCTAGAAGATGATTCTGGATTAGTTAGAGCTTATATTCCCACCCAGCCAAGTCTTATCTTCGAAATGACCACAGCCGCTGCTATAAGTGCGGACGATCCGAGATTGAAGCTAGTTGAGGATATATTAGCAGGCGTGCATTTAGTTGCAGCGACAGAAGCGATGGCTTTTGGTCAGGCTATTGGTCTGGACTCTGAGATGCTATATGATATCGTAAAGGGGGCGGCTGGAGCGAGTGCTATGTTCGTGGATCGAGTGCCAGCCTTGCTAAGTGGAAAATGTGCCTCAAAATCCTCTATTAATGATATTATTGCTCGTCTGGTAAGTTCATGTCACAAGATTCTTTCACAGTAATGCCTTGCGGATATGTGGTGCTCACGATTGAATAGAATATAGCAATCGAGGAAGCGAGCCGAGTCAGATTTCCGTTGCATCTCACAGCAACAGCGTTGCAAATTTTACAGTTGGCAAGTGCTCGAGGTTTCGGTGATGAACCTGATGTGGCCGTCGCGAAAGTATGGGATAGTAAAGTCAAATTTCCCTCGCCTGTCTTCGCATAAAGAAACAGCCTCATCAATGAGCCATATTTTGAGCTTCCAGATTTACTAGTTGAAATACGCTTTGCTTAAAATGAATACAACAATAGTTTAGTTTAGGTACCTGTAGATATAGTAAATATGATTTTGTGGAAGATCCCTGCCGAAATTTCCCCCGCGCTGTACTTATACATCATGAGGAAGAGACTAGTAGATCTAGATCGTGCTGTGATCTACTCGATCAGCTACGGCATGATTTGCCTGACCAGAAAGTAACAAAATTTCGAAACTCTATGCACATACCACAAGCTGTGTAAACTACAAGAGAAATGAACTAGTTCCTTGGTGTTCGGATTCTGAACTTTCTGACACCACAGGTAGTGTCGATTGGATATATTTCCGATGGTTAGTATGTAGCTTCAGATTTTCAATAACTTGGAAGCTTCGCCCTCAAGAGGAAATTACAACATCAAGATGCAAAATAATAGTTTCAATCATCTTATCATTTCAGATCTCTTTTATTCGTTTTCATATGTCACCACTACAACTCAGTGATACGACTTAATATAGTTTACTTAGCTTTCCCGGGCACATCCTTCAGGGCCAAGCGTCTGGGGAAATCATATAGCAACGTTTTCAAAATAGATTGAAATTAAGTGAACATTCAATCTGTTTTTTGTAAGAATCCCTAATTAATAAAAGTGGAATATTGAAAGGTATTTCATTCTATTGATTATATCAAGGGGTTTTCCCGCAAAATTTAAACCAAGATAGGAATGTGGTGACAATACCCCAAGCAGGTGCAGTTGGTCGCTCGATTCATTATGCTAGAGGAAAATGTCTCTGGGTGGAAGCTCGGCGAGAAACTTCATGATCTATCAGCGTGGTACCACACAGTCGTATCAACAGTGGGCTGATGCTGTTGGCGATCAATCTTTTACCTTCAATAGCCTCTTTCCTTACTTTCAAAAAAGTCTTCATTTTACGCCTCCAGGATCGAGTCGTGCCTCCAATGCATCTGCAGAGTACAGCGCTGTAAGCATATTCAGTCCTTTCAACTTTGACATTTCTTTGCATGATTACTGATTCCAATTTTTCCAGTCTGCATTTTCATCTTCAGGAGGACCTCTAGAGGTTTCATATGCGAACTATGCGCAACCTTTCTCAGGCTACATGGACGGTGCTTTCGGCGAACTCGGAATGAACGATATTCAAGATTTCAACACCGGTTCTATATGGGCAAACAATACTGCAGTTCCACCATCGACCCCTCCAGCCAAAGACTAGAGTTTTCTCAAACAGCATATTATGACGCTACAGTGCAGAAACGCACAAACCCTAAAGTCTACTCAGTTACCACGGCGCAAAAGGTTCTTTTCGATAGCAACAAGAAAGCCACAGGTGTCAGAGTTCAAACGCTCGGTATTCCATACACAATTAATGCTCGAAAAGAAGTCATCATGTTAGCTGGCGCATTTCAGAGTCCTCAGCTCCTCATGCTCTCGGGCATTGGGCCAAAGGCGACTCTCGATAAGTGGAATATCCCGGCTATTTCCATCCTCGAAGGTGTGGGCCAAAGTATGTGGGATCATATCTTCTTTGGACCTACTTATCGAGTTAAAGTTCAAACATTGACCAGGCTTGCAAACGATCTCATCTACACCGCGGCACAATATACGGGCGCATTTCTTTTTGAAAAGACCGGCCCACTAACTAATCCAATTTGCGATTATCTGGGCTGGGAAAAAAATACCAAGTTCACTGCGAGAGGGTTTCTCCGCAGATGCACTCGATGACCTCGCGCAATTCCCCGCCGATTGGCCCGAAGCCGAATATCTCTCCGGAGCTGGCTACGTGGGAGGTTTCGCCAGTCTATCGACCACCCAGCCAGGGGATGGGTGCCAATACGCCACCATTCTCACCGCGCTCGTAGCTCTCTCCAGAGGAACGGTCACATTATCCTCCACCCCGCCAACGACCTCCCCATAATCAACCCCTCCTGGCTCACCTCCCCCACCGACTAATCCGTCGCCATCGCAGCCTACAAACGCGTACGCGCAGCTTTCACCTCAAAATACATGGCGCCCGTGCTCATCGGCGCTGAGTATTTTCCTGGCCCCCACGTGTCCACTGATGCGCAAATTCTGAAAACGATTCAGGAAACGCTGCATACGGTGTGGCACGCGGCTTGTACGTGTAAGATGGGGAAAGAGGGGGATGCGATGGCGGTGGTGGATAGTAAGGCGAGGATTTTTGGGTCGAGGGGTTGGGGGTCGTGGATGCGAGTGCGTTTGCTGTTTTGCCGCCGGGTCATCCTCAAAGTACGGTTTATGCGCTTGCGGAGAAGATTGCGGCGGAGATTAGTGGTGCGGATTAGGATGGGAAATTAGGGTGTGGGTTGTGTGGGAGTAATGTGTGGTAATGTAATGGGTAGCTAAAGTGATGGCGTATGGTTATATTGGATCATTTTGATAAAATCCCATTTTTCATATCTACCTCTCTTATCTGTTTCTACTAGATTATTCTCAACCTTTACATCTTATTACTTCAAAAGTAATATTTCAAAGCTTTGTATGTTATGTATTTTTAAATTAATTACCTATTCTACAATAACATCACCACGCCCTGAAAACTGCGACGGATACACTAACTCGTCTTTGAAACACATAGATTATTTATTAAGCCTCAAAAAAAGACGTTGTGATATTATATGCTAGCTAGCCCTGGCCCTATTTATAATCCTATCCTCCCTTTTCCCCTATATCTCTCAATCCGAGCGTACAACAATCTGCATCTATCCACCCACCCATCTATCCATTCCAAATCTCTAGCCAAAAAAAAAGATACCCATCCCAAAAACAAAACTACTCTCCAACCCTCAACCCTCACAACCTTAAGGCGAAGATCCACCCAATCCTCAACAGTGAAATCCTCTTCGGATTTCTATCATCAAAAGAAAAGCATCGCTTGAGGCCAATTAATTCATTAGAACCACTCGTCGTTGGCCTATATAAATATAGCATAGTATATCATACATGCATCAATATTGTACTTGAGTAATATATGACAATTACCTATAGCTCTTGTGGCTATTGGGAAATGATGTATGTGTTGATATCTAGGTTTGAGAAAGAGTGACTATGGAACTTAGGTATTGTTTGAATGGATGAATGACTGGGCGTATGCGTCATTGTGGTATTAATGTATTATCATGTGGCGGATAGGTAGGTGGGGAACTCTTTGCTTGCGTGCGAAATAATGTACGGTATTCATTTGAAATGTATGTATTCTATTCATCATACAAATCTTGTATGTCTAAATATCATCGTCGAACGAAAACTTCTATTCTCAAGTCGGGTAGCTCATTAAACTTGTTCTATCTATTCTTCTCTCACATCTAAAAATCCCTTTCAAATCTCTATTCTTCATCTTCCTGTACAGCTTGGTCTAATGGTTCTCCTGGCTTTGTGAATCTGCTCACTTGTTAGTATTCATGCCCGGTAATGCCCCTTTCAAACTTCGGATCAGGAACTTACTTTTTAACCACTCTCTCGATACCATCCAAGCCCATTCTCAAAGTCTCCATAGTTGGGCCATAAGAAAATCGCACAAAATGGTGACAAGGACTATCGAACAAATCTCTTCTCATACTTGGGTTCAAGTCGAAAAAGATACCAGGTACAACGATGACACGTTCCTCAAGACAGGCTTGGAAAAAGTTGAGACCATCAGAGATAGCGGCTGGGAGTCCTTCGAGATCTGTAATTTCGCACATTAGAACCTCAACTTGTAAATGATATTCGCATTTGGAGACTCACCCAACCACAAGTAGAAAGTGCTGTCAGGCACTTCCTTGATTTTGAAACCCATCTCACGAAGACGGGAGATAACATAGTCACGCTTCTCACGGAAATGACTTTGCAAAGCCTTCATTTCCTCCCTAACCTTGTTAGGCTCAAGCATAGGAATAGCAGCTTCCTGGAAGGGAACATTGGCGCCACCATCAAGGTAGGAGCCACATGAGCCAATGGCCTTGATAAATTCCTACTTCACCATTAGCAAGGCCCATGTTGTTGAGAGAGAAAGAGATGCAAACCTTTGGTCCAACAATCCAAGCAATTCTCCACCCGGGTAATCTGAAGCGCTTGGTGAGACCATCAATGATCAAAACATCATCCTCATCCACGTCCACAATATTTTCTGCAGCACTGATGGTGGTACCATCGCAGTCACTGGTATAGTTGTATCCTCCGTAGAATTCATCCATGATGAGAGTGGCTCTGTCTCTGCAGATATCTTGGATTTCAGCAAGCTCAGGGTTCTTGACAACCTTTCCGGTAGGATTTCTAGGATTCGAAGTCAAGATAACAGAGGTACCACGAGCAATTTCTTCCTCAATCTTATTGGGGTGGATGTGGTAACCATCATCTCCTGATAGAGGGGATGGAATTGCCGCAAACTAATAGGAGTAAGCTTCCAAGAATTCTTTTTCGATTGGTTAAGGTAACATGGCTGACTTACGTTCTTGAATAATGACAACATCTCGTTGTATGCAGTATAATCAGGAATGAAGAAGCCCAAGTATGCATTATTCAATACTGCAGCAATTCTGATCAACCCAGCGCGACCACCTGGAACAATGCACACATTTTCCCAAGTATACTGACTTTCCTTGCCCTGTCTATGGTGAACATTATACAGGTTTGCAACAGCAGCTCTCAAACTCTTGATACCGGCTGTAGGACCGTACTCTCTGCCTGCCATTGTGATGTCGATGCTCTCGGGGCGCTTGAAACTACCAGCGATTTCGTCGTCAACTTCAGGAGCTCCTTGTCCAAGATTTGCCCATTTCTCGGGCTCTTCAGCAAATCCGTGCTCGTAGGCTCTTTCGGTACACCAGACTACACCAGTAGAGGCACGGGTTGGATCGAGTCCAGCGTGAGATTTGTGACCTTCGTGGGCATTTCGGAACTGCTTGTGGATCTTGGAGTCCATTTCTGCGTCCATGGTTAGTTTTGCTCTAGGAAGAAAGGCTAAACGGTGCGGCCTCCTCAATGTACAGATAGAAATCTGCAGGTAATAATATATAGATATCCTTTAAATTTCTGCCCCTCAATCCCCAACATTTTATGAATGCTGTCCGAGATTGTGCCGTTCAAGAAAAGCTACTGCCACAGGAGAAGAGTGCAATATGTGAAAGGCGCTTTGTAGCTCTTCCGGGCTGTAGATAGGTTCCAAAAGATAGGGTGAGAGGTGAAGAAAATAACTTACCATTGGCAGAAGGATCATGTGTAGAGAATCTTCTGTTCATCTTGGACGACAATCTTGGAGCCCCAGTGGTCCTATTTATGGAAAACTGTCTGTTGTGAAACGACATGTTGTCTTTTGGTATTTCGTTTCTTTGATATTATGTTGTTTTGCTTGCTTCAGTCAAAGATTCAAGCTCTTCTGTACCTTTATAAGTAGCGAAGCGGCTTCGTTTGTGCAAGGCTGAGGTGAAGTGAATGTTGAATGTTTAACCACAATAGAATGACGCAGTTCTCTTCTGATTGAAAGGAAAACAAGCTTTTAAGAATAAGAGCAGAGAAAGGAGACAGAATGGGGGCCCAAGCTAGAGAGGAAATGGAGTAGATATAAAAAGGAATCAGAAGCAACAATTGGGTTGGGATTGGGTTCGCAAGTCTTCCGTTATATGCAACTCTGACCCAAAAAAGGGAAAAGAAGTGGCCGCGGGGCGACAGACAGGGGATACAAGGGAAAAGCTTGTTTTCTTCTGCCTTACCGATTAACCCGAAAAGAATAAGGAAACCGGTGTAACAAGTACACCGATATTCTTGAGAAATGAGAAATGGCTCATTCTCATGCCGCCTGATCATATAAACTTCAATTGACATATTGAAGCTCTAGTAAGTGCCGCAACAATTGCAATGTCTCACTTGTGATGTACGGATTTCATGTAAAAGCAGCGTCCATGCTTCATCCAGGTACGCTCCACAGTAAAGGCCCCGAAGCCCCCGAAGCCCCCACGACAACCACGACAGGTCACAGCAGTGGGCCGATGAACACGCTACCAACATATTCTGCATCATGGATCCGGGATTTTTGGGCCAGACTATTCCTGTAAAGCGTAGTGAATCGTCTGGTTCAAATCACCATCACAAGGACGATTATCACTATTGGAGTAACGGGCAAACTGCTTGTTCTTCAAAGTCCTTTCAAATTTGAAGCCATCAATAACTTATATTGAAATAGGTATAGTAAAGTACATCTTGATTCTACAGGTGGATCTACGATAACGGCAAAGAAACTAATAAACACAAAGGAAGTGCTAACTCTTAAGAAATATCCGCCGCTGAGGCATCATCCTCCAGCATTTGTTTGAAGGAGAATGGCTCAAACGGTATTCCATCTCCCATGAAATGCTTGCTCATAGCTTCTACCCAATGCAAACGAAGACTGTGCAACATTGCACTAGTACCTTCCATGACAACCAATACAGCAATTGTGAGGAAAAACCATGCGAAGAATGTAACCACAACCATGAAGACACCTGCAACACCGGTCATATGAAGACCAATGGAAAGCGTCATGTCCCATAAAACAACGGAGAGTTGTTGATGCGCGAGGGACAAGGCCCATAGACGAAGGTATGAGGCGGTGTGAGATACACAATTCAAACAAAATTCTAGGGGATATTAGCACGGATTTTGTACAACAGGACAGCAAGAAAACATACCGATAGTATGAATAACCTGATGAATCATGACTTCAGAGAACTCGAATTCTTCGTGCTCTTCATCTCCAATATCTTGTGTAATCATAGCGACGCCTTCACCATCGCTGTTCATACTGATTCTACCATCTAAAGTATGATCATCATCATCATCGCCATCAAGTGCGCTGACTCGGGACGTTTCACCAATACCTCTGTAGCCTCTTCCTCTCGCTTTGTTGTGTTCCCATCGAAGATAGAATGGCTTGAGTAGAAGTAAGATTGGTACTTGGATGACGGCAATGATAAGCAGGCAAATTTGAACAAATCCTTGGCCGGGGTAAAGTTGCTCATCGATAGTTCCAGGCGACAAGAACATGTAGATCAGCATATTCAATAGACCTGGAGGCGATTCACCGATACCCTGCCAATCGATTGACCATTTGTAGACAATGGCAAATACAAGGTAACCAAAAATAGCCTGGAAGAAAATCATGCCTGGAACGAACACACCCCAGATATCAATAGGAGTCTTGAAGTGACGGGCATTGATATAAGATAGACACAAGGAGTAGGTCATGTGGCACCAACCCATCAAGATACTCAACTTCATCTTGTAACTGTTGGTAAATAAAAGGTCATTTTCGGCGTCATGCCACATCCAATCGAGGCCAAAAGGATATCGGTATCCACTTGGCTCCTTGAGATGAGCCTCAATAGAGTCGGGGTAATGCTCTGACCAAGCCCAAGCACTTGGGAAGAACGAAAATGACTTGGAGAATACATCGTTGTAGATGAGACCAGTATACATAGAGAAGATACCCATCATCAGCATGATGTATCGACCATAGAAAGCCATGGAGAAAAGTTCATCGCGAACTTTCTTCAACGACTTCTCCCAATAGATCATAGCCGCAGCTGCGCAAACCATGATGACACCATGTCCAAAGTCACCAAACATGACGGCGAAAAGGAATGGGAAAGTAACGATTGTTGGCAGACCAGGATTGACTTCTTGATACTTCGCTGTACCATATGCGTTAATAATCGTTTGAAAACCTTCCGTAAATTTGTTCGTCTTCTGGTAGGTCGGAGGAGTTTTGTTCGTTCTGATCTCGTTGATAATCGACGGCACGGAAAGGCCTGCTCTGTTGTTGACATCGTGAAGAGTCGATTTTATCAAAGGCAGAGAGTTCGAAGGGCACCAAGCCTCAGCAATCAATGTCTTCCTCGCATGATCATATGAGAACAAGTTCAGTGTTTGATAGACAGCCTTCTCTTTCTTGATGATGACCATCCATGCAGCTAAGCTCCGTGCGATTTGGGTGAGCTCGGCGTCAAGTGTTTGTTTTGTGTTGCGGAGAACGCTACCAAGATCGCTCAAACGGGGATTGACTTCATGAATTTGGTCTCTACGAAGATCACTGTTCTCGTCTACGCTGTAAAGATCCGCACCGAGAGATTCAGAGATCTTCCGGATCTTAGCAATAAGCTCCTTTCCATGTGCAAAAATGACAAAAACATTTTTGTTGATCGCCTCGTTATTTGTAGGATCAATAATAGGCTCCGCAATCTCCGACTGGTTCATGTAAAGGTTACCTCTGAGGGTTCTCCACAAGATACGTTCAAACGCTGCAATGCGATCCCGAGGGATAACTCCGGATACGAAGCCGATATTCATACCAGAGAATGACCGCTCGGCGTCCCCATTATGGTGTGATTGTTCGACATCTTGGAGTAGAGGAGCATCGTCGTTATCAGTGGAAGCTCTGATCTCATCCACATTTCCGTGAGCTCGATCGAAGAAAGACCCAGCCTCTCTAAGAACCCATCTCCATTCCGTAAGCTCTACCTCTCTTTTCTTTAAAGTTTCATAGCTGTCATTTAAGGATGCAATTCGTTGCTCAAGGCTCTGGCTGCGATCGGAAAGCTCGTCGATTTCGGTGGCGGAAGGAGCCGCGACGGTTTCGACGTCGAGGTCTAGCTTTCTAAGGGGGATTCCTGCTTTATCCATCTGGCTATGAAAATATCCTGTGTATCAATCAGTGTCGGTGCAATGCGAGGTCTAGGTCGGCACATACGGAGCTGTCTTTCGACATTATCGAGTCGTCTTATTTCTTGGGTAAAAGTCCGTTGAAAGGCAGTAACATCGGAGTTGAGCTACGAAAGCCATTAGTAATTCATCATGATTTGACATGGTTCAAACATACATCTCGGAATTGAATTTGTCCAAGCTCTCCCAATGCGTTTACAATTTCGCGTCCAATTTCGTTGGCAATGTAGAGTTGGACCATACTCATGTCCGCTGAGCGGAACATGGTGTCCTGCGACGGTGCCATAATGAGAAGCTTGGGAGTAATCCCGAAAATCTCTTTTGGCTCTGTTAAGCTTCCCAAGCAAGTTGAGGTGGGTTTGTAGGATTGGTTTTGAGGTTGTAGATGTTGGAAGCGGGAAGGACATCATTGACGATTGAGCTTCCCTACCTTCCTAGTGTCTCGAGCTAATGTATCACGTGATAATGCTGCTAGACCGCCAGCTCAAGTGTGCAACATCTTCAGCCCAAAATAACTTCTACATTCTGTGCCTTGTAATATTACAATTGTATTTAAATTGATAATTGACTAAGAGTGCATGTGCGGAGGACGGTGAATGTTGAGAGTATTTGGACAATGAGGGTATTTCTCGTCCCAAGCTAATAAGGTAATTCTAACTACTGGCCTTCTTACTCCCACATTTACCATTTTTGATTCAATCGTCATTCTGAATGGAAACCCAGCGAACGGATTCTGTATACTCTACATATCTTATCTTCTCTTCAATTTCTCAAGAACCTCGTTTCCCAAAAGGTTCGAATGGAAAGAACGCCGCAACTAAAGCCATGCACCCTACACTGCAGCACATACATAAATTGGCACAGGTTGTACTGAGAAAAGCAGCCAGACTGAAGCGGCGCTCTCCATGTTGACATCTCTTAACTTTCCATCCTTTCATATAGGCATATAGACCTCGGCTTGATCCTGAAATGATTAAAAAAGAATTGATAAAACAGCAATATTCATCGCAAGGTACAAAGTTTTAGATATGGTTCTGCATGCAAGGTAGGTAAGAATGAGCATACTCAATACCTTCAATACCTTCTAGAAGATAGTAATGAGCTTGAGTTTTATCATAAATACTCTTGGTATTGCACCTTTAGGTACCAATGATATGCCGGTATGAGATTGAAGTACTAGGTAACTTATCTAGTATATTTGATGTATGCAGTGTAGTACGAAGTATAAATTAATGTATTGCTATTGCTATTGCTATTAGCTATGCTACATATTGCTAGTAACTCGCTAATCTCAGTACCTGCCTCGAGCCTGAAAAAGGCTAATCGAACTTGTCTTTCAGGGCCCACTTTTAATTTCCCTTTCATCGCAATTTCATCAACATCATTCAACATCATTCAGCATTGTTCAACTCACCTCCAAAATACATAATACATTTCAACAAACTACTTTTAAAAATCAGTATTATTGATCCGACGCATATCATAATCGTTCTTCCATCTTTCAAGAGGAGAGCATTCATTATACCATACATGATAGCTCTACACATCTAGTTGCATAGCATAAGTGGATAAGCCCCTCATCTGTAAAGAAGACCCTGGCAGGGAGCTTAATGCTCAAACAGACAATGTCGCCGACATGAAGCTGGGTACTTGGAAGCTGGGTACTTTCGCTTATGGTTCGACTTTCATTATCCTCTATATTATCATCGGAGGTCTACTCTTCATTACCCCCCTCGATGCTGTTGTCCAAGCCAAAAAGAATCACCAATTATACAATATCTTTGTCATCGTGTCATGCTATGGGGTTACTCTTTTTTTCGGGGCTACCCTCTTCCTAACCAGACTTTGGATAAATAACCAAATTATAAAAGCAATCCCGAAAACATGGATACCTGTCGAAAAGGGCGATGTCAACAAGGCCGTTCGGAAGATGATTGTGGCGAGCCTGGCGCGAAGTGCGATCATAGCATGGGATTCACGACCGCGAATCGAGCAGCATGCGACTATAATATCAACGCAAGGCACACCAGACGAAACGACAATAGCTGCGGAGAATAGCCGCTCTGAGCGAGAAGTGGACGAGAAAAGGTCGCATGAGGCTACAATTGTTATACCACCAAAAGAGCCCGTTTGGGGTCAAATTTCCCACAATGGATGGTCTTCTCCAACGTCCGCGGATCTGCCAAGTCTACAGTACATCACTGTGATTCTCGAATTACCTCACTTGATCGAAGCGAAAGCCGTGTCTTTAGCACCCCCCGACCCACAGTCGACGTCTCAACCGCCTATGCCTGATCTCCGAGCAGTCGATATTCTTCAACGACCAGCGGCTATGGGTTTGCGCGACTATATCAGTCACCTCTCTAGATTTGAGGTCATCAGTGATCCTTTCATCGCTACATCTTTCCTTTCAGCCTACGAATACGCTCGATTTTCCTCCAATGCCATCAGCGAAGTCGAATTTCGTGACCTCATGAAACAATTTGCGGAGCTTCTTCGCAGCATGGAACCACTCAGTCCCGCGATAATGATGAGTCTCACTATTGACGACCAAGAGAGCGATATTGATTGTGACGGGTCATCTCGTTCTAGTCTTATTTCTCCACAACGCCCTTCCCTTGCATCTTCCTTGAGAAGTGTCAGTATCCACAGTGGCAGTGAAGGAGCCATTCAAACAGCACCTTCTCGGAGACCTGGCACGGATCCTACAAATCTTAATCGGTCTCGTGTCGGCACAGCTCCCGTTCCTCCCCGAAGCGAAAGGCCAGAATTATCCGGGTCAAGAAGTCAGAGCAGGGGCTTGTATACTAGCAGCAGCTCAAGCTCCAGTATGAGATCTACAAGCCAAACAAGCGTGATCAGATTGAGCAGAGTTCAGACAGGGGGCTCATTACCTTATGAGATTAATATACCCAGGGGGTGTTGATACATCGGTCGCCTTTTCCTTATCTTTTTTTGCATCGTTATTAGCGTTGGAGTACGGGCTAGAACAAATCGCCTACAATAGGCATGGGAAACGTCTATATATCTTCCTATAATCTTCAATGATAATGTACAATGAACTTATTCACCACACACAAGCTCTCCCATTTGTCTCCGCCTATTTCAACGCTCTATTCCTCAACTTGATCCTCACAGTAAAAATTCTGTCATTTTTCCATCATATAAGCCGATAGGCACCTCTGGACATCGCACGGATGTCGTGGACACTTTCATTATACTGTTCCAACTTGTGGCCAGGAGGCTCTTGGATGAAATAGCGATGGATGCAAAATGTCGTTGTACAGCAAATACCTTGCAGTTGCCTTGCAGTTGTTGGGTCATTAGAGAACGAGTTCAGTCGAATCTATTTCCATATGCATCTCAGCCGCAGAAGCGCTGCCAAGCGATTACGTCTCCTGTATGTCGATATGGCTTAGGGGTTGGTGGTGTTTAGATAATCTGCATGACTAGTATGCTTGATGGCCTTGCATTGTGCATGCATGATGAAGGCCACGAACAATACTATGATTATGTAAAGGCATACGCGGCATTGCTATTTGGAGAGGACACTAGCTTTCAGGCCGCCAGGGCAATGATGTGAAGCCCGATGAACACACGGGGTTAATCGTACTTTTTGTGCTACGTGAAAATTTGAGAGGGCAGCAGTCGCAGATCAATCGCGACGAAAAGTTGTTTTCCGGAGTGTGGTCAGCCTCTGTGTTAACCATAGCAATATGCATAACTGACGTTATGAATAGCTTAAAGGCCATGCATGATTCGTTGAACATCTTCGACAGAGGTTTCATGTGTGTGGTATTCGTGTTGCTTGGGGGCGATGCAGGGACAAAACGTGGTACAGTCTTGCCCGATGATCTTCTGCAAGCAAAATAAAAAACATGGCAGCCATGTGGGTCGAGTGTGTTACTGTAATACTTTAAATCCGAAACGTGCTAACCAAGGGTCAACCGGTGTCCAATAGGTTGACTAGTCGGCCCTTCTTCTGAATTTGTCAGTGACATTGTAGCTTCTGGGATTGTAAAAAGGAAACACATACATATTTCAACTTTTTACGCCTCTTCTCCGCGTCCGAGTTCTAGTACCATGCCTAATTATTGCGAAGCGTAGCTCCAAATAGCATCATAGCTTGCGAGGTATGCTCTCATGTCGGCTCTGTGGGCAGCCATACTTTCCTCTGCTGACCAATATTTGTACTCAGGGTTAGGATCCGTAGGGTCTGCAGCGTACTCTGACGTTCTTTCAGACGAATAATCGCAATCTTGAGGTAGCGGAGAAGAAGTATCTTCTGCTTGATGATCAGGCGAGCTGGGTTTCGTTCTTGATGTTTTCGCTTTGTCTTTAGAAGAAGACTTAGAACGAGAGCTGTTTTCAGAAAATGCACATGTTAGTGAGTAATTCTCTCGAATCCGGTGTGATTGACTTGAGGAAGTGAACCTTTTGACAGATGGAGGGTTGGTTTTGGTAGACCAAGCATTGGAGTGAGCCATTGTAGTGTAAGGGAGGCTTCTTTATACGTCAAGACACGTAAGTGTAAGTGGATGAGGGCAAGATTTGAAGGGATTCGAATATTTTCGGTGTTGCTCGGGGTTTAAGTGTTGATGGCAAGAAAGAGCCTCGATTAAGTGGGAATCGATCAGCATTTATATCCTCTGGAGCCTCATAGCAGGACATATAACTGTCGCCATGGTTTGCAAGAGCCAACACAACAACCATACTGTTTCTTGTATAGAGTATCTGTAAGCGGAAACAAAGTAGTTTGGATCTTCCAACAACCCATTTCGAAAGCCAAGATAAGCATGGTGTACCGGGTTCAAGGGTTCCTGTGGGGTCGAAGATTTAAAGACCCTCAAGTATGTAAGTAGATTGAATGGGAGTAGAGGAGGTAGTATTTGCCGACATTTTTATCAAAACCGTTGTCAACTCCCCGCCGCACCCGTCAAGCAGGAATTCAGGGGTGCTTAGTATGCCATGTGTTGGAGATTACGTGCAGGAGTAGCGTCCGAGAAACCGATCCTTGCTTGATTGTACAATCAATGTTGTTATACGGTGTTTATGGCTAATTTAGATAAGCCAATCATATTTTTAGACGCTCTGCTATACGAGAAGCACATCTACTGATCCATGTTCTTATTGCATCTTATCCGCCGCATGCAATGCATTTTTCTAGAAGCTTTCGAAGCTTTATGCTGATCAACAGAAATTATTTACTCATAGCGAAGCTCGAAATAAAGTTTTGGGTATGGAACAACGGTGATTTTCAGCTTGGCTCTGATTTTCACAAACCCAGTATTCGACTTCGCAATAATCCACCCCCCTCGGAAAATGCCAAAATTATTAGCATTTTCCGTTCAGTACGAACTTTGTCTTGCGAAAAGAAATCAACTACAGCACCAACCATTCGAACTATCAAGAAGCGCGCCTACAAACGAGCGGAAGCTTACTCTTACATGCCATCTATATTAGCGATCGGGCTATGCTATTTTAAACAAACTGATGATAATAATTCCAGTAGAGTAATTCCCTTTCAATGTTTTATCCTTGACCATGGCTCTGCGGCGGTCAACTACTAACCTTAATATTAAGGTATATGGGCTGCATCTAACTTACTTTATGCTCGTAAGCACACATGGATATCGTATTTAGCGTTTGAGATTCCAATAGTATCTTCCTGTTCTCACCATTAGACTGACTAGTCTAGGTTTCAGTATCGGGTGTATCCTTCCACCTTAATCGCGAAAAGGATACTCTGTTTCATTAGCTACAAATCGAGCAACTTGAGTATTTCAGAGTGGCCGAGTTGGGGTCCAAGTAATTGGAATACTCCTCCTCTGTTAACAATACACACGAACTCATACAGGAGTCCAAGCCTCGTCACCTCGCTCAACCAAGCATGACAGCAAGGTTGTGAGGATGATGAAAAAACAACTACATTGTAGGCTTCATGGTTTTGGAGAGAGCCACAGGTCATCTCGTCGTATTGAAAATTTCCTGCTCAAGGAATTGACTGGTTACACGATGTCAAAATCGTCGTTACATCAATGCAACAGCCAAGAATCGACATAGATTGCAGCCTGGGATAACACAAATTCGAGCCTCAATATTCTACAAACCGCGCTTACCCGAAGATGATCGTAATATGCAAGCCTTCCTCGGAATTGTATTGCCAACCGCGCCCGCACACACATACAATCATCACGTTACCATTCAGGTATGCGGCTTGCTAGATCCGTACCACAACATTGCTTCTACACAACATGGGGCTATTATGCATGCAGCATTTTTTACCATCTTTCTATCACACCAATTCTCAATGAAACCCCCAATGACGACGACTCTGAGTCCGGCCTCCATTACCAAGCCACTCCACCCCCTCGCATATCAACTCTTCTTACAAGCCTTGAATATTTGACTCAGCTTTTCCTCATCAGTCAATTCATCACTATCCCGTTGCCAAGGTGTCTACTCGCAACGGCAAGTCTTGTCTTAAGCTGGCACATCGCGCATCGCAAATGCCATTCAAGGCTCAATGATCGTCATCCATGTCTCAAAATACCATCTGCAGGATACAAATGCAATCCCTTCACATTACCCCGGTTTAATGTTAACCCCGAAAATAATCTGAGCGGAGATGTACTTTTGCCTCGCATGGAAACATACCAATTGTAGTACACGACGGACATATCATGAGGTACATGCAGGTCTCAGCTTTGCCAGGGGCAAACTTTACCGCACCCCTTTCGTGCATACATATGCATACATATGCATACAGTGATGGTTCGCGTGGTTTTGATGCAATAGTCTAAAAATAAGTTGCCATCTCATCTGTCTCTCGTCATCCATCATCTTGACGATTCGACCGTTTGATGCCGTCACACTTCGACCCCACATTTCAAATATTGGGCATCTATGCATGCTTTCATTAGCAAAATATCAACCCGCCGCTCACTCTCGGCCTCAAATTTATAAAAAATTTGGCGCAAAACTAGGTACCTTAAAAAAAAACTCTGACTGACGGGCCGAACCGTAAGAAACGGGCTTACTGGGGCCGTGGTGTAAGCCCTTAGATCTGGCCCACGAGATATTCTGAGATACCCGCCCGGAGGGAATACGAGAAGAGAAAGGGTATTTAATTTGTGTTTTAGACCCCAGCTTGTTTCAGACTGCGATGTGGATATCGTAGGGGAGGCCACTTCTTGTTTGCCACATGGATTTGTTGGATGCAGGCACGGCATTTGAATCCTACTTTTCGAAAGAGAGTTCAGATGAAAGAAAGTTCAGATAGTTCGAGTGGATGTTTTATCGGGGGCTAAGATTGAGATTGAGATCGATATGCAGGTATTGTCAAAACTAAATGCGTAAATCCTCCGCGGAATCAAATGAAAGTTCAGATGATACTTCAATGTCGTCCCGTGTTTCAGAGAGCATATTCGATATAATATCTCGAAATTTGGTTAGTTGAAAGTGATCCTATTGCTATTTTGAAAGGAGAATTGATGTATTTTCATTTGTGCAAACAGGAAGCTGAGGTCAATAATCAGGTTGCGCTTTACTCCTTTTCCTATCGGATTCTATCAGATCTATAGGATCAATTCGAAACAACACAAGGCCTGAGGGAAACACTTTTGGGGGATTTATGGATCATCTGCATGAACCATACGATTTTGCGATAAAAAAAAAACCGCTTTCGTCATTGGGGGTGTCACAAAGAAAGTCTGAAAACCAAATGCATACGATCCCGAGGACATGGAGACGCGGTATAGATGAACAAAATAAATATCTCATTCATGGTCTTTCGAAATACAATTCCAAAATACCTCCGACCCGAACTAAACCTATATACAAAGAATATATATCAGACAACTTATATACACATCTCCCTTTTTCTCTTCCACTTCCATATCTACAATATTTACAACCTCGCCATTCTCCCACGCTGATCTAGTTCGCGAGACATTGCGAATACCAAGGGTTCGACGCCTTACAGGTCGTGCCCGCAGCACAAACGGTGGCTCCCTTCCAGGTCGATCCACCACATTGTCCATACAAAGGAACTGTCGTTCCTGTAGCTGCGGCAGTCGATATGGTTTTGGTGCTCAAGGTTGCCTATTGCATTTTATTAGTGTGGTGCTTGGTGATGCTACTAATGAGATTGAAGGAGCAATGGGTGCCATAACGCTGCTAGTTGCAACGAGGGGCGATGAAGGAATGCCAGCCGAGGAAATAACTGAAGGGGAAGAAATAAGAAGGGAAGAGAGAATTAAAGGACCACTTACTATAGCAGAGGTACTAGCAGAGGTAGTAGCAACAATCTTTGAAGTACCGGGGCGAGTACCTGCCGCGGCTGCAAGAGCAGCAACGACGTTGTGGTAGGCGGGGTGAAGAGTGTAGTCAGCGTACCAGAGACAAGCATCACCTTGTCCGCTGAATGTAGAAGGGATCCAGGAATATTTATCTGTGAAATCCCAGACGGTAACACCGACACAGCCAGAGACGCTGAGGCAGGCATTCACAGTATTAGCGTAATCGACGCCTTGTTGGGCGAGACCGGCGGCGGTAGGTGGCAGGCTGGAGAATCGCACATCGAGTTCGGTATAAGCGACTTCGACGTTGAGGGCAGTGAAGGATCGGAGGGTTGTAGCGAGGGCGGATTCACTGGGTGTTTTGCCGACGATGAAATGACCTTGCAGACCGATACCATCGATTTTGATACCGCGGGCTTTGAGCGATTTGACGAGGTTGATGGCTGCCGTCGCCTTGGCCCCCGAACTCTCGATGTTGTAGTCGTTGTAGTAGAGCTTTACATTTGGGTCGTAGAGAGCTGCAGTCTCAAATGCGATGGGGATGTATTCGGGTCCGATGGTGTTGTAGAACTTAAGAGGATTAGCACCAATACTAATCTAGTACTTTGCTTAAATGTAACAAGAAGTATTGTAAATACTTACGACAAATGAACGGTAGGTACCATCATCGTTAAATGCCTCATTAACGACATCCCAGGCATAGCATTTGCCCTTATAGTAGGTAACTTCATTTTTAATGCTGCAGAAATCATTAGCCTAGAGCTCCACCAAACACTGCGCAAAACCACTAACTGATTCTTCAACACCGCAATCAAAGTAGCATTCGTCCAGGTACCCGAGGTAACCCATGAAGGCAATTGGTTATACCAACACAAGTTATGGCATCTGAGCATCTGATCATTCTTCTCTGCGAAACCCACCACCACATCGCCCTTGGTATAACTGAATGTGTTCTGCGTCGGCTCCGTGTATTGCCATTTTTGCGTGTTTCCAGGTGTGATCTGTCCGAATTGACTGGTGTTGGACAGGATAGCCGTATACCGCGTATCGCTCAGTTCTCCATTGTCCGTGGCGGAACCAAAGTATTTGAGACCCGCAGCTTTGGCTAGCGTGTTAAGCTGTCCATAAGCTGAAGGCAAGATGGCAAGAGTTATAAGCTTCGAAATATGCATTTTGAGTAGAAGTATATATGGACAAGAAATGAATGATAAAGAGTGAAGTTAATTTTCGAGTTGACCTGACTCGGGAATGCTGGTGAGAAGGAAGATCTTGGGAAGTGGTAAGTTTATATATATAGTTTGCCTCCTTGTAACATTCGAAGGGTACATAAATGCTCAGCGAATAACCCCATTCTTCGGAATCAGATCCCTTCAGAGAAACACGACCAAACGAAATTTGCCTGTTTCGGATAAATAACTCAAGACCATGGCATTTTTCCATACTGGGTGAATCCTTAATATATCCGGAGCGCTTATGCGAATAACAGTGGGGAAACGGAGATGAAATAGGTAATGGGCTAAATCAATTAAATAATTATGGATTTGAAATTAAAGTACTTTGAAAATGTTTGGGATCCCTGACTTGGCAAAGATCTCGTCTATCTGATCGGCTGTGGGAAATCAATTGTGACTACATATTACAGGTACTTCAGGCCAAACTCGGATCCCACGGTGGGACGAAATAAGCTTTTCTCCATGTTAAACAACACAACGGCTGCAACCTTTAAATAAAATTCAACAACAACATGGCAAAATGTATTATATTACCCGTACGGTATGGATGAATTCAACGCCTCATTACCCCGCATTTGATCTTTTGAAGAATTTCCCTCATTTATAGATCTCGGGACGTGGAATTCGGCGTCAGATAAAGTCCCTTGGCTGTTGCTCCACTTAGAGTCTGACAATTTCCATAAATCATTTCCGACCTGATTTATCAAGAATCGAAAGTTTATTGCCATCTCCCCTATAAATAATCGAGCGAGTCCCGAGGAATAACCTCGTCGCTCTCAAGCGGACGCACTTTCAGTCGTAAGGGCCTCTCGTGACCTTGAGAGTATAGTAGAACAATTTTCTCGCCCCAAAACGATGACGCGTAACAAGGTCAGATGAGTTCTGTAATTATTAGCAATTGACCCGAGGCTGAATGGCGGCAATTCTACCCTACAATAAAGTATGACAAGGTATTTTCATCGGCCTTGTCCTTACTTAGATCACTGCGGAGGAAAGTCTTCTAGCCTTTACTCATCTTCGCATCGAAGTCCTTAATGACATTTTTCGCACCACTAATGCGTTCGGCAACCGGAACTGGCTCCCGGAAAGCCAATGGAGGTGCCCCGTTGACGGATGTGAATTGGCTCAGGTTATATGAAAGCGTGGATGGATTTCGAGGTTGTTTCTTGATAGAAGGAGGAACTTGTGGGACTTCTTCAACAACTCTATGAAAAAAAAAATTAGATAAAATTCGGTTAAATGATGATCCATCCATTGTGTGAACGGGAAACTAAAGACTTACTTCTCCGAGCCATAGTAGCCTTGCATAGAGGATGACAAGGATTGAGGCATGGTCATCCAAGTGGTGAGAGACCAAACTTAGTCCAGCAAAACTTATGTGAATTGTGAATGGAAGTCAAGAAGGATTATGCCGCGACATAAGTCACACGAGTAAATAGCTAGTTGACAGAGTAAGAAATAAGGATATCTAAATAGAGCTTTTCTCAACTATCTGATCGCAACAATAATTATGTTTTCTCAAAAGCCGTGGGGGTTTCTTGCTGATTTAAAGAAATTTTTGCTAGTCGGTGACATGAACGACTTGACTGATGACGGACATCCTTTTCCTCTCACTAACCCCTTCGAATACTGATAAATAATTGTTAAAGATAGATGACCTTTGATCATTGGCTAATAAGGAAGGTTACGGGTCCTCCCTTTGCATTTCGTCTCCGTTCCATCGTCTCGATACAGCATCTGTGACGAGGCGCCAAGGATTAGGATTGCCGTGGGATGGATTGTGAACACTTCAACGGGTGCTGAGCCAATCGCACTAGTATCTGGGCGTCTTTGCAATTTGATCACTTTCTTTGCATCTAGCGAAAAATTCTCGTACTTCGGCCCGGAACTTCTGGATTTGGATCGGCCGGTCGAGCTCTTGCCGGGAATGTTACAATCTGATTCGCAGATTCTGCGAGTACTTGAGATATATAATCAAGGCTGAGTAATCTGCTGATTTTGATTCGTGCAACGGAGACCTAACACAGCAATCCCACGTGTAAATCCCTCATGGAGAGCGTGACCTATGCATTTAAGTGCGCAATGCGTAATCAGAAAAAGGTCACTTGTACAACATATGTAGGCAACATAATTTTCTGGTTCGTTTGGGATTCGCTCGAAGTTTGGTCCTTGCAGTAACCATACGACAGCGATGTAGGGGAGGGGTGGAATCAAGTTTTTGGGCAAGTCTTGAACGTTACGATAGAGCTGAAACTGTCTGCTTATCTATACAAGCTTCCCTTACGAGCTGTTGACCATAAGTTGGCTAGAATAATCGAATTTGTTTTCAATAGAGGACCAAAAATTGCTGCTTCATCAAGTTTTCAGGGTCTGAAGCAGATGATCTTGGGATTTCCTTCAGGGTCGTATGCATGCACACGTTCGACTCAAAAGTCTAGATGCCGTGTAACCTGCAAGAAACCACCATGCTGCCTCCAACTCCATCCATTACATTCTCAATGTCCAATGATATCTCTTTGACTTAGATTTAAGAAGCAACGCAACGATCTAGCCCTCTGCAGCCAGCCGCCCCTTTGATAGGTATTGATTAATCCCTGGTATGTTGGGTGGCCTTGAATCTTGAGAGATTTGGAAAGTTCTAGACCCAAACCCGATAGTCTGTTCGAAATTCATCATTCAAACCACGGTTTGCAGGTCCTGGGCAATAACAATACATCAAAATCTGCCCGCATTTGCCTGCTACTGGGGCAACTTAGAACGGGATTGGCTTGAGACCTTTCATCATCCGGACTGCAGTCTACGACTAATCGTCCAACTGGCTTCTGCGTACAGCAGACCCATCACACGAATTCAACGATAGACAATCCCTCGTTGTTGGACCGCAGTCTAGACTATGAGACCCTGCATTAGTAGAACATGTCCCACTTTTCCCTCCCCTCCACGGAGGTGTATGCCGAATTTCAAGGATTATGTCGTGTGGGCAAAATGATTCGACTACTGGCAGAACCAAAGCGGTGAGACAAACTTTACGACACACACCTCCGTACAGAGTACTGTATATCCAGTAGGACTTTACAGAGTAGAGTAGGATATCATATATGCCGAGTAAGACCAACGAGCGAGCCAAGAAACAACTCAGAGAAAGACCAACGTACAAAGTCATAACAACCATCATAAGTGACCTCCGAGTCGAAATTGATTCGAGATTCGAAATTCGAGATTCTCGTCTGAAGAAGCACCGGTTGTTTGGCGGTGTACCTACTGTACCTAGTACCTAGTACATAGTAGTACTTCGTACCTTTTATTTCGTTCCTGCAGCCGAAAAGTAACCAAAGACCCTTCGTTGAAAACTACCGTTTGATGTCCACGAAGTATTAGTATACGCGATAAAGCGTGGTCGGTTGGTAGTGTCTGTAGCTAATGCATTCGATTATATCAATAACGTTTTCGCATGGCTTTCCACAAGTTTTCAGTAACAAAATGGAACGTATCAAATCAAGCCATCAATGCACAAGAACCTTGAATTGATCGCGAGGACGTCGACGTTGGAGCTGACACGTGATCATGACTTCACCACTGGTGATATGACGTCACAACCCTTCATCCTGTTTTCATATGGAGAACCAACATACGACTTTTTATTTTCATATATCATCAAAGCTTATCCAAAAGCAATAAAACCAATTGGAAAATATCGCAAAAATGCCTTTCACACTCAATACCTCGGCGTCATTTGCCATGACCTCCTCTACATCATCAGGAGATAACTGGGGTCGAGCATATCAAACCAAGACCACTATCAATAAAGACGGTACCACACGCACAAAACGCACACAACGTCTTGGAGAACCCATTATTGAAGAAACGAGACGATGGGATGGAAAGGGAAGGAGGGTGTTGGAGGATGGAAGTGTTTATGAGAAAAATGGAAAGGGGAAAGGATGGGTGCAGGTTCAGGCGCCTACGGTGAAACCGATTCAGAATGGGAATGGTGGAGGAAGTAGGAGAAAAGGAATGATTTTGGGGATGACGTGTGAGCCGAGTAAGAATGTGGTGGGAAATGGAAATGGATTGGGGAGTAATTTTGGGAAAGGTGGAGTGGGGAAAGGGTCGGAAAATTGGTTGAATGGGATTATGGGGAAGGTGGCGAATGATGCGTTGGAAAGTAGAGGAAGAGGGAGGATTTTGCAGGTAGTAGATAGCGAGGAGGAGAGCGAGGAGGATTATACTGATAGTGAGGAGTATACTAGTGGAGAGTACACGAGTAGTGAGGAAGAGGAAGAAGAGGTGGAGGAGAAACCAAGTGCTAAGAAGAGTACTACGACAACGCAGGCGAAAAGTAAGACTGGGACGCAGAAGCAACAAAAACCCAAGAAAGAAGTGGAGAAAAAGCAAAAAGCTACCAAGACGAAAATAGTGCAGGAGTCTAGTAGTGAAGAGGAGGAGGAGGAGGATGACGACGATGATGATGGATATGAAATTGAAGAGGTAATTTCATCCGATGAAGAGGAGGAGGAGGAAGAAGAAGAGAAACCACAAGCGAAGAAGCCCGTGGAGAAAACCTCTTCAGAGAAGCCAAAGTTGCCGAAAGGAAAGAATGCCCAAAAGAGCGTTGCAATGCCATAAGCTGCAAAGCCGGTTTCGAAATTTTACTGTAATATTTGATTGACCGACCTGGAGTTTTTGGAGGTCATGGTATGAATGTTATATGATATCAATTATGAATAAGCCAGTACCACCTATTTTAAGTGACCAATGATTCGCTTGAAAGTAGGTCTGTTTTTATTCGATGCTATGAGGGTATATTCAGATATGATACAAGACGCATTTCTAAGCCAAATCAAGTCTCGATTGCCAAGGGTGGAAATAGCGCATCCCATGCACATCTCCCCAGCGGAATCTGAGCATCACCATAAGAAGGATCAGCACCTAGTGTGGCGTGCTCATATGTTCGGCGCTCTGGTATAACACCTATCATATCCAGCAATAGAGATGCTTTTTCCGGCATGTACGGCTGAAGGAGGATCCCAACTATGCGGATCGCCTCGGCAGAATGATATACGGCGCTTATGAGTCTTTCTTTAGCCTTTGGTTCTTCGGACTTTGCGAGACTCCAGGGAGCTTCTTCTTGTAAGTATTTGTTAGTCTGTAAGTTTGTAATTAGTATGGTAATCTTTGGGAACATGTGGTGGGTGGTGTAGTTACTTCAAATACGGTATCCATAATAACATGCAGAGCTGCTGCCGGGTTCAGCTCTTGCATTTTGTCGTTGGCTCTTGGGCGAACATTATTAAGTAAATCGATCTGTTGATTGGTGGAAACATCCGGATTATGCAATCCCCCAGAATGTGCAGCTTCCACGCAAGAACGAACATTCCATACTTTCGGTCTGGTCAATCGACTGACAAGGTTACCTAGACCTTTTTGCAACCCCTTCCTGTATCTTTCAACAATATATTCATTACCGTAGCCAGAATCTTCCTTGATTCCACCATCATGAATAAGGTAGTATCGCATCACATCGACCCCAAATCGATCCATTGCAAAAAATGGGTTGACTACATTCCCTATTGACTTGGACATTTTTTGGTTGTCCATTGTCCAGTGAGCATGCGTCAAAATTCGCTTTGGTGGTTGCAGATTCAAGGCGAGGAGAAATGCTGGCCAATATATGCAGTGAAATCGAACAATATCCTTCCCGATAACTTGTACATCTGCTGGCCATCCTCCAGCGGTTTCATTTCCTGGAGCCCACGGATAGCCTGCTTTTGTAATATAGTTGACTAGTGCATCGAGCCATACGTATATAGTCTGACTTTCATCGTCTGGAACTCGAATGCCCCAACTCAGACGATCGGAGGGACGAGATATCGAGAGGTCCTCTAAGCCCTTAGACACTTGCTTGACCACATCCTTCATCCGAGTCAACGGTACAACAAAATCGGGATTCTTTTCGTAAAACTCAAGAAGTTGATCCTTGAAAGCAGATAATCGGAAGTGGTAATTCTTTTCCGATGTCCATTCAACCTCTTTACCAGTCTCTTGAGAAGCAATGAATGTCCTCCCAGTGAAGGGGTCCAGCCTCTTCTCAATCGCGGATTCAGGATAGAACGTCTCATCACTGACGCAGTACCACCCCTCGTGTTTTGACTCGTAAATATATTCCCGTTCCTTCAGCATATACCAGATATATTCTACTGCCTCTTTGTGATCTTGATCAGTCGTACGTACAAAATGATCGTTTGAAAGTCCTGCTCGCTGTGCCAATTTTTTAAACGTCTCGGCGCCAATGTCACAAAATTCCTTGGGCAGTGTACCTGCTTGTGCAGCAGCTCGTTGTATCTTCATGCCATGTTCGTCTGTTCCTGTACATAAGATCGCCGTCTCGCCCTTTAGAACTTGCCATCGTTTGAGGACGTCCGCGAGGACCATAGTATATAGGTGACCAACATGAGGCGCTGATGATGACTCAGTTAGCTTAGAAAATTGTGCTGAGGCGACATCGTTCAAACTTACCGGCATTCACGTAGAAGATTGGTGTGGTGACATAGTATGGCTTCTTCGGTCTTGTATTTGTAGAGTATCTGAATTTTGGTATAGATCTAGCCCTACATGAGCTACAAACCCAGCCGGTCCTCCAAAGTGATCCGGTTCTGGACTGCAAAGAGCCCCGCAGTAAAGGGTTGAGGCCATACATTTAAACAAAATTAGCTGACTGAAGCGCAATTTAGCATATGAGTTGAGAGAAATTATGACGATGCGGAAACGCGGCAATGCGGCCGCATCTCCGCCCCCGCGTTTTATAAAACCATTGAATCCCAAGCTTCAATTCATGTCAATAGATTGAAAGACAAAGATACGCTTAGAAAAAACCGCAAGTTGTTTCATTCTCAAAATCTCCTTAAAACATTGTGATTTATTACTTTTCTCAGATACCCACAACTGCATACTATTGCTGTGAAGTACCATGTCCAACCCTACGAAGGATACTCAAATCGAGTTGGCTACCAAAGGTACTTTTTGCATGCCCCCCTGACAAACTATCCTGCTGATATACTCCAGCGGCCGATATATTTGTAGAAAGCTTCTACGAAACCTTAAATAAGCCCAATCTCCGCTCATCCATCACATCCTTCTACATAAAGCCCTCCACCCTAGCCCCAGCCGAAGCCTCAATAACCATCAACGGAAACATCATACCGACGCCTTCCGCCTTCCAAGAAACGTTCGAGAATAAAATTGGCAAAACTGCGTATGAAGCGCAATCATATGTCGCCCATGTCATTAACCCAAACTACAATATAGGCGTTGAGGAAAGTAAGCTTGGGCCGGATAAGGATGGGAAGAAAATTAGCATTGCCATTATGGTTAGTGGGCAGGTGAAATATTCATCAAAGACGGGAGATGAGGGGGAGGAGAGGGGTTTCATGGAAAATTTTGTCCTGGTGCCGAATTTGGAGGCCAGGAATCCGAAGGCGCCGAAGGGGATTAAAAGGTGGTTGATTCAGAGCCAGGTGTTTAGATTGGTGTTATAAGGTCCAGATTCTGGAGAAAACCCAAATGAGAAAAATGGGCAAATGAGACTGTGGGAATACTATACCCAGTTTATGGAAGTTCAAAGATCTCAACCAGCATAAGCATATGACCGTCGCAGAATGACGTGCTGTCCTACACTTTAAACGTCTCCAGTGCGTGTTTCTCGGCATGGTTCGCATATTGATCTGTTGGTAGATCTTACGGAAGAGACAATTTACAAAGATCTCAACTATAGCTAGATAGGCTTGGGGATCAACTATCATAGCTTTGAAGTATTCACTTCCAAGAGGCAGCCCAGCTGGATTTTAAGCTGGAAATTGAGCTGTCCAGCTGTTGACTGGAGGTCCCCCATCACATTAGTCTGATACACGAAACAGTTAAAATTCAAAAAGATGATTACAGGCCCAACCAACGCTTGCAAATGTTCATGTTTCCCAGTACTCTTTCTCTCTGGACATAGAAAATTTATGGGCATAGAGCTCTTTACTCCAGGGAAATTCTCCTCATTGGGATGTTCAACGCCTCTTTATAATTTCTCATACCAATCACAACTCACATAACTCTCTGCAAGTACCTTTACCAATATTTGAAACTCGCAACACTCATATGTAACTCTCGATTTAAGGATACCATCCTCTTTGTCGTTTTGACTGCCTCGTCAATTTCTAAATTCACCCAATAGCCTTTAACTTTCAACCTCTCTCAGCTTCGTCGGTTGCTAAGGTGAAGTAACTTTGTCTTTTTTTAAAAACGACCTTTTTCTATCTTACACCTACAACTCTTCACTTTCGAGCAAATACTTCATTGACTTGAAGTATCCTCAAGTTATTTCAAACTTTTCTGCTTGTTGCGAACTTGCAATTCTTAACATCTATCTGCTAACGAAATTTTGTCCTTTTGCGATCTATTAACCTGATAAGATTCGAAAAATATCCAGCCCCTCTTCGATATCCCTCGATCTTGTCGACCAACTTCTGAGCTAATCTTTGATTAGACCTCACAAAAAACTCAACATTCTTCCTATCATACATATTTTCAAACACATCATACGCATTAACTAACGATATTTACAAGACTTCCTCGACGTCAACAGCCATGAAGATCCCCTCTGGTTTACTTGGCTTTGATGGAAAAACTGTCAAAGGAGAAATCTGCTTGAAAGGCGGCGGTGACAACAGGAAGCTCCATGAAGAGGGTATGAAGCGGGAAGGTAACCACTTCACCTGCTACGCTCTAACCGCAGAAGGTGATGCCATTACACCATGCTTTAACATTAACTCAGGCGTCGTCGAATTCGTTGACGTGATCGTCGATGGTATCTTGCGAGCTTCGCATAGTAACGATAAAGCCACCCACGCATTCAGCAAGAAGTTTGAGTGGGTGGCGGGTCAAGTTAAGACACGCAACAAATATGTCGGAAAGACTTACCAGTTACAAATAAAAGAGCGGAATGTTGAAAAGAGTGAGTCATCCTTCCTATTTAATGCCCTCCTTACTAAACAGAGAAACAGCACGAAATGTCAAGGGCGGCGCCCGTCATTCAGTTGGCAGCATCGAAATACAAATATTCCGCCAAGATCCCAATGCTCATAAGGCCCACGCAAAGGATTCTAATTCTGATGATACCTCATCATTATCAAGCGAAGGAACCCCAGATCTTGGCCATGCTGATCGTGCACCCACGTTCGAAGATCATACGGAATGGTGGAATCTTAATCCATGTGTTGACGAAGACGCAATCCTTTCTCCACCTTTCGAACTCGGTGGCGTTGGTCATAAGAAGCTGCAGGATCCCCTAAGAGACTGCATTGTGAAGAAATGGCCAGGTGATTTCAAGCTATGGGCCTCGTTCAGATTCTTGCTCTTCTCTACTGCCGATTTTCACAAATTGGGCTTCCTGAATACCCTGGACTATGATGGAACGCCATGGAGTGACATGAGGTCAAACTCGAAGAAGCCGGCTGTGAAGGATGTCTCGCGGGCTACGAAGGCTACTTCCGTCGTTGATGCCGGTACTGATGATGATGATGATGACGCCGGCAAACTTGTGCCGGAGCCAGAGGATGGTATTGATGAGCCTGTAGAGACTATCAAAGGCAAGGACGTTCACAAGAAGATTGTTAAGAGCAGTGCTTCTGGAGGAACCGAGGTATCTGCCTTGTTGGCCAATTTAATGGAGTCGGCTGAAAGACAGAACGTGATCATCAAAGATTCTTATTCATCGGAAATACTTGACGAAAGCCCTGATGATGTCATCGAAACTGTGTCGAAGCCTGTTCATCTTTCAGATGATTCTCAAATTACTGTTCTTAGTGATGAGGAGGCTAGCGAACCTGCCGACGCCGTACTTCTTGCTCCGAACATCAAGGTTGAGAGAGTTGAATGGACCGGCGATGGTGTTGACCAAGAAAATAAGGCTCGTACAAACCGCAAGAAAAAACCAATGTCTATGCCCGGAGTCGAAGGGGCCCCAGCAAGTGAGACCTGGAAAGATCCTGCTCGTTCTGAGTGGTATCGGCGCAATGTGTTAAGCTCAGGTTCAGACAACCTTACTATGATCAATACCGATCCGTTGCATATAAAGCAAGAACTTACCAAGGCTCAGCTTTTATCTTCGGATAACTCAGAGCACCTGAGACAGTCATCTGTGCCGTGTGTAATTGGAGACGCACCCAATAAATACAATGCAGCTCGCTTTAAGTCAGTTGGTGTTGAGGCGAGTGGTACATCTTGGGAGCCAATGACCCCTCCAGCATCATCAAAGAAAGAAGGTGTAAAGCACTTCGACGATTTTGGAGACGAACGACGTATATTATCAGGAAAATTTAATGGAGCAAACCAAATTGAATCGGCGGCTCGTGCTATCATCACCGAAGACAACTATAGTGGCAATAGTAGCCGTGAAGCTAGCCTTGAAGCGAGTCCATCAACCAAATATCGACAGAGGATTGCGGAAAAGAAAGCTGAGAAGGTTAGGCAACGTGGTCTAGGACTCACCTTCGAACCACCAGCCCCGAATTCTGAAAAAACTATCCCGTCTCTAGAAGTTGATATGATGGAAACAAATTTCGATGAGTTCATTCACGATTCTCCCCAGCCTGAAGGTACAGAAATGGTCGATGCTGTTGAAGGCGAACTTGATCCAGAGCTGAGCCCAGCAAGATCGCCATCACCTGAGGCTAATCCTCGATCTACAAACACAAAACAAGGACAAGATTCTGTGGACAAGGCCTTGCCTTCGCAATCTCAAGATTTGACCGCCTCCCAAAAGTGTGAAGATGGTTCTCAAACACCCACAGAAGAGGCCTCCCAGACCGTGCTTGAAGAGGTTGCAAAGATCCAAAAGGATGAAAAGACCAAAAGATATCCATCTAGTGCTATTCCTAAGGAAAAGGCCGAAAAATGTAACGAATCACGTCAACTCGAAGTCCCATCAGATATAGAAATGATTAGTTGCGACAGCAATGATTTGCCTGCCAAAGCCACAAACCCTAACAGCAAACTCAATGATGCACCTGCCGATATTGGAAACCAACAGGATGGTCGACAAGATTCTCCTTCAAAGGCTGATGAATCTACCATAACAGTTGCTACAGTTAAGCCAGCCAAACAGCCAAAGACGAGAGCCCCAGCTGCTACCAAATCATCGTCTGCTCCGAAGACACAGCCCACGCCCGTTTCAAAGACAGCAGCTTCCCAGAAGACAAGTGCCGCTCAAAAGACGCCAGCTGTAAAAGTTGAACGCTCTACGAATGTCCCAGCTCAACCTGAGAAATCTCAAGCCAAGCTAAAGAAGCCAGCTCCAAAGACTTCAAAGGCTGCAAGTGTTCCAAAGACTGCAAAGACTGCAACACCTGCCGTCGCTGAAGAAACCATATCCAACCCCAAGGGCAAAGGCAGGGCTAAGGCCGGAGCAAATGACAAGCGCAAAGCCGATCAAATGACCTCTGCCGGCAGCAGTTCGGGACCAAATAAGACAAATGCATCTCCGGCTTTGAAGCAAACGTCTATCGTTGAACGTGAGACTGCCGCAGCAGAAGCACGTATGCAAGCAGCTGCAGACAAGAAGCGAGCTTTGGAAGAGCAGTTGAAGGCAGCCCGGAATATGAAGGTGCAGATGGAAAAAGTATAATTCTGATACTTCAATTTTGTTTTGGACAAGTGACTAACTTGTTTGACAGGCAAATGAGATCAATAGGCAGGCCCAAGCTTTGGAGGAAGGAAATGCTGCATTGGAGGTAAGTTTTCACTCTCTAATTGAGCCCCACATGCTAATCCATGAATTGCAGGCTGAAATTGCGAAAATCATCTCTGCACAATACGTTGGCGAGTAAAAATAAACTGCCAATTGAGAGCTTATGACGGAAGGCCGGATTGCACCGTCTTCTGCATCAACCATATCTCCCGTATTCAGGAATGACTTGTTATCACATCACCACTCCTTGATACACCACGTTTTCGCACACATTTGCTCTATTGTTTACTCTGCGAACTTCGAAGGAGTTTATTATTGCATGCTCCTTGGTCCATTCCTAATTTTTCACCATATCAGCAATCTTCTCTCTGCAGATGAAGCCATCATTTGATAACTAGGAAAACCATCGTCTTCGACAGTTATGAGGGAAGGGGGGAAACATCCTAGCATGCTTACGCCGTATCGCAAGTTTACTGAACGATGTTTATTGCTACTCTTTACTTTTTTCTTTGACCTTATTTTCATGTGGGCTGCATATGGTACAGCATTCATCATTTTTAGAGCGTGCCTTCTGGCGGAATTGATACCTTTCTTTTCATGGTGTCAGCATTGGGATATCGGGCGACGAGAAATTGAGAATAGAAAGGCTAATCTGCACGGCGAGATTTCATGAGATCTTAGGGGAAACTGAAATAACAAGGCAAAGCTGTTGTTTAGGACAATTCATTAATATCAATGCATGCTAAACACAAGTGACCTAACGCCTTCCCTGCCAGAACTAATCATAAACGTAGGATCAGGATCTGAAGTACTGACTCCGACCTATCCTATTCCCATGCCACAATAGACCCATAACTAACGTGACTTCATGACTTTCTTGGCACTCGTAAGTTTGCCTTTACCCTCTCCAATAACTGCTCCTTGGTGTCTTTGCTTTGTGGATGAAGATCTCTCTATACAGGAAATGGTTAATTTCTACTAGTGACATATTTGAAGCAAATGAAGAGAATAGCTCCAAGGGTACTAACAGCTGCCAACCATCTTCGTAATTCTTCTCTTGACCATGTTGCTGGATCTATTGCGAATTAGTATCAAACCATCAGCTGATAACTGGGTTATGCATACCACCGGTAGGATCTTCTTCCTTTGGAAACATGTCGGTACCCCAAATGGACCATGCTGCGGCTGCAGTCACAATTCCTGTGAAAGCTAATACTGCGTTCTATAGATGTCTTAGTGGGATGCTTTGAGTTGGTGGTGAAGAAACTTACTTTGGAGCTTAGAGCTCTATCTAGAGGAGTAGGCATCCTTGATAAGAGGGTGGCGTTACTTGATAAGGTGTTGAGTACTTTCAAGAGTCTTTTCTTCTCCAACACAACTTTTGAATTCAGTGTATGTAGAATAAATCTAAATTTAAAATCCGACCTTCTGTAAGGGACTTTAAATAGATAATTATTCACAGAGATGTGCTTGCCTAAATATCAGAAACCTGTCCTCCCCTCAGCCACATAGCCGCCCTTAATAGTACGACAGCCAACGCCACATCCATTGGCCCATGCACATCTTATCAATAAAAAACCCTTCCATACAATCATAACCGAGTTAGCTTACTAATACCCACACAATCTCGAATTTCCACATCAACAACCTCAATATCACGAAGTTTCGATTCCTGTCATCAATTCCCGATTATTTCACCAATTTTCGACTAATCAATCCGTCAAAATGCCTCGCGAAATCACCGACATCAAATCCGTGAGTTATATCCTTCATGAACTGGGTTGTGGGAATGGAGAATGAGGAATGAGAAATGGATAATGGAAAGGACTTTGGGTTCGAGTTGGAAATAGAGGCTAATATTGAATTAAACAGTTCTTGGAGATTTGCAGACGCAAGGATGCTTCCTGTATGTTTTTATCTTTCTATTCTAACATGGCGTTACACAAATTATCTTTGATATCGAATACGGAAAAGTTTCATCGGCATTTGAAAATGGGCAATTAAAGAACGGATGAACTTGCGAGATGGGATGGCGCGATCCACGAAACTACAGAAGGACTAACATAGTACACAATAGCTGCCCGCATAAAGAAGAATGTCGGAAAGACCAGCTCCATCAAGATCAAGGTCAGATGCCAAAAGTACTTGTACACCCTTGTCCTTAAAGATTTGGAGAAGGCCGAGAAGTTGAAGCAAAGTCTTCCACCCAGTATGATTTCCCCTCATTTCGAGTCAAGACACTACTAACACAAGCTTTAGACCTCACCATCGCCGATACCCCAAAGAAGAACCAAAAGGGAAAGAGAATCGCATAAATGTTTGAACAGCGGGGTTAGATAATGGATTCAAGCAGTGGATGAGACAATACAAACATTGATTGATTGCACATTCGAAATATATTGAGCATGGTCATGTTATTTTGGCGTTGGCAAGATCGTGATGTGATATCCTGCTTTTGTCCTATGAAAATAGGGGTTAAGTAGATTGAGAAAATGAAATAAGCCTTCGGAATCCAATTTTTGCGTCTGGTTGCGGAGATGTGTGTGTGTATGTGTGTGTTTGATGGGATATAAAATCGTTACTTGCCATGATTAACCATGTCATGGTGAACTTTATCCAAGATTTTGCGTTTCTTCCTTGAAGTCAAGATGGTAATGGCCAAGGGGCTTGTACATCTTTTACCCTTATTTCTCCTACTTTTAATACTATTAAATTGTATACTAGTAGGATGTTCAATATGCAAAATGTTAACATCCGCTCTGCTAAACTCCCACTTCCTTACTCCCCCATTCCCTTGATGACAATAGGATGATCAACAGTTTGGTGGGTATCAGCTGGCTGCTTCAATGCATACAAAAGTATTCGTGGGAGGTACTCGTAGAATACCCAGGGCCTTTGATTGGATAGTAGGGACAAAAAGTCAAAATTGGGCGTCTGATTGTATTCTTCTTTATTCATATCAAAGGAGCATCGCCCTTCTTTGTTATCAAAATATTGATCACAATGAACTCTATGTATAGCATCAACATATTCTTTGAACACCGACTAACCTCAATGCCACCTCTTTCAATAATAAAACGTCTTTGTTTCCTTCAACATATATCCATCGACAATCCCATTGTCTACTTCTTCCTCACGTATTTTCATAAATATTTTTGCTTGCCAATTTTCTCTTTTCTGCACCATTTTAATACTATTATTATTGCATTTATTCTAAGCAGAACCATTTTATATTCAAGACGCCGGTCGTCATTATTTCAAGCAACATTCAAAGAGACGCTCATTCGTAGCTCCTTTACATATACAGTTATCAGGTCAATAACACGCCTTCTATTCTCATATACGACATTGGGCAGGCCCAAAGTTGCTATACATTTATTTCAAAAACAGTAAGTTAATTTTCCTTCCCTCTCCTCACAATGACGATCCACGACTGTCATCTCAACCCCTACGCAGCCCGTCGAATACTCTGGGCCGGCGACCGCGCCCACATTCCCCTCCAGCCCCTCTGCTGCACCTACTCCCAAGCCGCCGACCTAATCACCGATAACATAGCCAACATACTGCAAGGAGCCACCGGTCATCCCCCGCACGATCCCTTCCACAAAATCAAACAAAATTGGAATAGATCCAACCTCTCCGATCTAAAAAACATCATCAAAAGTCCCTGGTTAAAAGGTAAGACTGAACAAGATCTCCTAGACCTCTATTTCTCTTACTTCAACAGCATGATTTTTGGAGGCGCTCTAAATACTCTTAGGTGTACCATGAAACTCGAAGAAGCAAATGCAGACCAAAAGGAACGATTTGTGTTAGGAACCACGGTTGATAAGAGGAGCGAAAAAAATACGACGAGACATAATGTGAGATGTCATATTAGTGTATTTATACGACACCCTGCCCCGAAAAACGAAGCCGAATCAGTGATTCTCCTTAAGAATTATCTAGGGACCTTGTTGCATGAAATGATCCATGCATTTTTTAGTATCTATGTTTGTAAATGTAACGTCGCATGTCGGAGAAAGGCACTCGAATTCGAAGAAAGTGGTGTAACGGGGCATGGACTTCACTGGCAGAGAGCAGCGCGCAGTATCGAGAGATATGTACGACAGGGACTCAGAATGGATATTAGATTAGGGAGGGAAGAAGCGCTGGGACTCGAATTGGTGGTTGCGGATAAGGAGATTTGGTATGTAGATTTGGAACATATGGGAATGGATAGGGAGACGGTGGATAGGGAGATGGATTGGTTCGCGCAGGTTTTTCTTGAGGAGTTGGAGGAGAAGAAAAAGATTGAGAGGGAGAGGGATGAGAGGTTGGAGAAATTGGACGGGGAGAGGTTGAAGAGGGAACGGAAAGAGGAGGAAGAGAGGGAGAAATTAGAAAGGGAAAGACCGGTTAGAGAAGCGAGGAAAACGAAATTATTAAAGGATGCTAGGATTGCTATTCTTCAAGATTTGCGAAAGAAAAGTATACGCGCGAATTGGAAAATATTTAAACGTCTCGCTAAACCAATTCGTAAACACATCCCTAAACCAACCCCTCAACCAGACGATCCGACTCCGGCAGCTGCATCTCCTCCACCTCCACCTCCACCTCCACCTCCACCTCCACCCTGCCCCAACTTCCTCCTACACCGCCGCACACACTTCTCCAACAAAAACACGAAACCCAGTCTCACCACCAAAAAATATCTCAAGAAACCATTAAAGGGATACCCATATATCCATCAAACCACCAATCCCAATACACATATTCCTTCCACCAACGCCAACGCAGCGAAATATAAGACAGCGCTAGAGGTTAGAAAACGTAGGTATGAGGATACGGAGAGCAGAACTTATGATGGGGAGAATGTGGATGTGGGTGGGGTGAATGGGAGGAGGAGGAGGAAGAGGTTGGGGATGAGGAAGAGGACGGCTGATGTGAAGGTTTTGGATTTGGAGAATTTTTGGGACTTGTGGGGGGTGGCGGAGGAGGTTTATGAGTTGAGGTGTTATTAGGGGGTTGGTGGGTGCTAGATGCTAGATGCTAGGTGCTAAGTGGTAGGTGCTAGATGTTTAATTTTTAATTGTTTGATTGGATTTGGTAAGACTTATTGTTGTGTCTGTGATATAATGTGAAGTGAAGTGAAGTGAACCGAAGTGAACCGAAGTAACAATTTAACAGGAAACTCCATACTCAACCTCAAAGTGAGTTTTATGTCCCAATATCCCAATATCTAGTGTTCCTCAAACATGGAATGAATACACACCCACCCCATTCATAAAGGACAAGACTCTACCTACACTCTAATATATACTTACTTAACTCAGAATTAAACTGTGAGCAAAAGAGGAGCACACTTCTCACATCAGAATTCAAGGTGATGTTTGTGATGAAGAGGGATAGAGCTTGGTTGTCTACTCATCTCATCGAGGTAACTAACAAATATAAAAGAAACAACAAAACAACTCAGCAGTCCCATCCCTATATTTCAAACAAGAAATAATAATCTCACAAACATAAAAAAGTGCTCACCAAGTTACATTTACCAACCAACCCTCACAATATTTCAAAGAAGAAGCTCTCAAACAAGAAGCTCTCAAACAAGAAGCCTCAAACAAGAGAACCAAGTAAATATATAAATAATACTGCAAAAATAAAGAATAAAGAGAGTATAAATACAATCCTATAATTAAGTTTTAATTTCCTCATCAACTACTACCTGCCTCCCTAGTCATTTCTATCAATAAATACCTAGCAAGGTAACAACAAAAATTAAACAGAACTCTAAAAAACGAAAACATATTTAATATATACAATACAAGATGCACACTAGGTATTCCCTCCCTATATCAAATTCGAAAAATGATGATATGCCATTTATTCATCATCCCATCATTCTACCCTTCCTTCCATCCTTTCATTTAACCATGCCTCCTCCCATCCTGACCATTAACTTTTAGCATATACAAAAAATATCAATATCATAAATAACTCAACCAAGCCATTCCGCCCGTTAAAAAAAGAGACCCCCAAAAAAGTAATTCATATCCATCCAACGCCTCTAAATGCACCCGATGATGCTAATTGGTAGTCCTTTCGCCGCGCTAAAATCGATATGATGATGATCCGTACAGAAGATGATGAGAAAGGAAAAACCCGAATTGGGGTAAAAGATGGTCGAGAAATAACGTAAACCACTGAATCGCCACCACTTCCCCCACACACAGAAAAACGAGATCCGTTATCGAAATCCCTCGTCATCCCCAACGTATGGAGTAAAATCATGAGCACACTTCATGCCGCGTTCCGTTCCCGGTCCAGGACTCTGTCCGCATCCCGGATGGCGATGATGGCCATGGTGATGTGTTCCCCACGTCCTCTCCCTCTCTCTAACCTCCCTATTCCCATTCTCGCCCCACCCGTCGGTCCTCCACTCCTCGCCCATTCCTTGCCGTAGCGGTACACAAACCTCCGTATCCACCCTGAAAAACTCCAAATTCGCCCTCATACTACATAGCCTCAGCCAATCCCTCTCAATCCATCTCTCAACCCACGCATCAATAACTCCCACGACCCGATGAAACCCGTCCGTGTGGCCACCCATCTGTTTAGCTCCCCAGCCACACTTCACAAATAGATAACAATGAACTAATTCATGCAGTAAAGCACTTAACAGTAATCTCCTATCGTATTTAGGATCTCTTAGAATGGGTTCAGATAAAACAATTAGGGTTTCAAAGCCACCAAAAGAAGCTAGACGGAGAGCAGTGGTGCCGATGAGTTCAGATGAGTAGCGAGGCTGTTCGGGGGAGGACCAGGAGAGACGGACGCGATTGTGGAGGGAATTGTGGAAGAATATTGTATCGACTAGGTAGATGATGCGGTCTATAGCACGATGCGATAGAAGGGCTTTGAGGAGAAGATTTTGGAGTTCGACCTCCAGGTAACGATGATCTGAAGGTGGATCGTATCGGAAGTGATCTTCAATGAGATAGGCAGCTTGGTCGTCGCTCAAAATTGTATGGTCGTGTATAGCAGGAGTAGGTATTGAAATATTGTGATCGGAAACGATCGAATGTCCGGAAAGTGTTCGTTCCATGACCGGAGCGACGTAGATATCAACAGGCGGCGACGGGGAGGGAAAACATGGGATTGGTGTTTTCATTGCGGCGGGTGTTCGTTGATGGTATTGCAAAATTGGTCGTGTAGGAGGTCGAAGTTGTGAAGCACTAGGACTACATCGTTCTCGCTGCAAACGAGGATCTCGGAGTTTGGCTGCAACTTTTTCATAGCGGTGCCCCGAGTGTGACCTTTTACCGTCCGTACTTGCGCTTCTTTTGATAGAAGCAGTAGCCATGAAGAATAAGGGAAAAAAACGGACGGAATACAAAATTTGTGACCTTAGGAGGAAGTGGAAAGTAAGCCGGTGTATATTATTTTTGGACAAAGCTCACACTATTATGAGAAGCTGCATATGCCACACGACGCATGCACAGTGCAGTGAGGCTTACTCGGGTTAATATTGAATTAGCCCTGTCACCGCTGCCAAGATGCAGAACTCTTGAAGTACATAAGGAAAACGAAATGACACTATGGATTCGCTTTTTCGTGATTTTATTATCCCAAAAACAAATCGCATGAGGCTGAGAGAATATCTTTTTTGCAATGATGTGGGAATATGCTTGCCAAAAAGTTTACATACACCTCAATTGATAAGTGGGAAGAAACGTCAGAAGCGGAGAAGGGTTCCAACAACCATAATCCTTTAAATCTCAACGATTCTTTCACTTGCGAATCGTTGATTAATGATAGAACGGATTTTGCGGAAACTCTTTTTCCAAGGTTGTGAATTTTTAGTTGGGGTTTTCTGGGTGTGTGCTGTGCTGTGCTGTGCGTGTGTTGCGTGTGCGGTGACAACGGGCGATCCGAAACCCCCCAAGTAGAGCAGTTAAAGAGTTACACACCGCCTCGCCTCATGTGAGATTCAAAAAAGATACGTTTTGTACAGTTAACGGATTAACATTAACAGGGTCGATGAAACGCACCTAGTACCGTCTTGGCCCGTGTTCATCAATATGTGCACGATGCAGCGGCTGCATAAAAGATTCGTTGTGCAGTATATAGTATATAGTATATAGTATATAGTATATAGTATACAGTAGACTGTATACTCGAGTAATTTCTACTACTCCGTATATCTACTCCATATGGTATACCAGTATACCAAAGTATTAAGAAATGTTAAGACTACTTACTAGGTACTCAGGGGCCCCTACTTAGAACTCAGAAGTTAGCAAGTTTACCGTACTCGTAGTTTGTACTTTGTACAGTACAGTACAGTAATACTAGAAAATCCAAGACTTAATTCAAGCAATTTCCTGAATCCTGAACGCTAATAATAATGTAACTTTAATCTGATCTTGGTTGCCGAATTGTTCGCCTCGTTTGAACTGATAGGCCTAAAATCAATCTTACATTTTTTCTAAACCTTTCTAACCGAACTTTACCAAACCACAAAATGCTAGACAATATTTCATTTTTATCATCACCATCCAGAATTTCGGATCAACTTTTTGTTGATAATCCAAGTTGTACCGCCCTATTAAAAAGGATATGTAAGTACGAGAGAAGCTAGGCTAGTCACAACAGACCAATAAGTCTAATGTATGCGACCTATATGACCGCATATCCGAGTAACAAGGCTACCATTCAAACCCATTTTAAAATGACCCGAAAAATATAAGATACATAACATACATACATGATCTTCGTCCGAGGATGTCTCCACTGGTCCAGAATCCTCGAAAACTCCGTGCAATGGTAATGCCAAGATAAAGATGCTTGACATCCAATTCTATAAAACCTACTGAGGGAGTACCCCAGCGACCCGCCATATCACCTACTTCATAACTATGAACTTCATCTCACCGTTTGGAGTGCAGATTGAGTTCCGTCAAACAAGGACTCCGTGAAATCGTACAGCCTTATTCTCCGATCGGCATACGAGTACTGCCAATCTTTCACCTTTTAGTAATTAGAGCCTTTTGAAAGCTGTGGTCAACATTTCACAAAATGTGGCCCTGGGAACTTGGCCCGTATCACAGGGTGCATCACGGATTCCCTGTTGTGCTGGGAGATACCGCCTGACCATATCAAATGGTCTAAACATCGCGAATAATCTGTATGTACAGTGCCCATTTCGTTGCTGTGCAGCAAGAATATACGGAACATTGACCCTGACTACATCTCAAAATGTCCAGCTGGAGTGTGAACAATATTGAGGACATGTTTGGGAAGTAACCCGCTAAAGATGTCACACAAATCCTAGCCCTAGACCTCTCACGTACCTGACCTCATTCGCCTGCATTTCCAGTGCTCTTCTCATAGTTGCCGCATGGGTACGCTCTTCCTTTTCCTGAAGAGCCTCCTCGGCAGTTTTGGGGGTATTCTCAAAAGTGTCGGCTGTGAAGCCAGGTTTGCTGGAGAAATTTAACAGCCCTATTTTGTCCCCTGTCCACAAAACAAGATCATTCTCGTTGACGGGCCGTTCGTCAAGCCTAGAGTTAGTTGTCTGTATTTTGATCGCGATGTCTCCAGATCCCGAATCCATGTAAGAGTTACCCAATGTGCCAAATATGCCCCTTGGCGCTTCGACAGAACCATGAGCAATATTCCATCTTCGGGACTCGGTGAATCCATCCCTCTCGAACCACTTTAGGTTACCCCCTCCGTCAGAAACAACAATGCGGGTACCATGATTGGCAACAGATAACAATTTTGAGCTGGATGATGTTTGACGATTCTTCATAGTAGAGTCTTGCAGCCGCCCGGCGGAAAACTGGGAAGATATATTGGAAAGATCCGGGTCAGGGCATAGACCATACATTTCCAACGAGCCTTTACTATTGTACTCACCGCAGGCAATCAAGGTTTTCCCTGGTCTAGTCTTAGCTTTCCATACCTGCTCAATGGAAAGTTCACCCCGGCGGGCGAGGTCCTTCTCCATCGATGCAAAGGGATATGGGAGCGCAGCAATTTGAGATAATCGTGCACCAGAATGAATAGTTCCTCTAAGCTTGGGAAAATTTCTACGGTCATAATTTAGAATGCTAGGAAATCGACCGGCAACGTAAATATCTCCATTGCCATTCCATTCATCACCTGAACTAGGTAAATGCACAATACTTAGTGGCCCGGGCTGATATAGGTGAGCGTAATCGGAGCTTGGCTCTGGGTTCAGCAAGCTTTTAAAACTAAAAGGCTTGTCTGCAGAGCCAGATGTGACTTTGAAAGAATCAAGTCGTTCATTTTGGCTGGGCGATCCAATTTTTGTTCTTTGACGAGAATCATGTAGATAGAGAGATAGATTGGTTCCTACAGTGAGGGGTGTCGGATATTTTGCCTCAGAGAGAGCAGTGATAGAAAATGGATATGCTCCATGGTTTACCGTCTGTAGGGTCTCGAGATCAACTTCAACCAGACCTGCAACATTGTCAGTCATTACTATGGATACTAGGTGAAAGTGATATCTATGCACTTCTAGGGACATTAGGGGCGTAAATAAAGATGTAGTGCTTCAGAGCATCATGATATCTGAGAGTAGAAGTATCACATACCACTTTGGACAGCAACATAGGCTTTCTTCAGAGTACTGTCAACACTGATACATTCTGTGACACCTGTACTTATCATTTTTGACCTTGCCTTAAGATCCTGCGAACTTCCACTCTCCGCCAGAATCCCGGACTGGCTTCTTGCAACAATGCTGCCTTTTCTAGGCGCATTCGCTCCGATATCCCAAATACAAATGGAACCATCATCAAGAGGTCTATGATATCGCATTCAGTACAATTCTCAAGTATATGGAGTATAAACAAGAATACTTACGCAACAACCATAGTAGCTCCCGTTTCTCCCTTCGGTGTATATAACGCCATTCCCCGCACCTCCAAATGTTCACGACTAGCACTTTCGCGATGGCGAGGCTGCTGCAACCAACTAGTTGAAATAGGCGCATTTCTCGCTATATACTCATCATACCACTTAACCTTCTCCGTTGGATAACTCGGATCCCAATTCGCCAATATCCTAATTCTCTCATTGGCTTTACTTTTAAGGTCTCGAGCTTCATGGCGAGATTTATGCAGTCTCGAATCGCCGGTTCCATTATTCGTAGCGAGAGCTATGGCTAATTCGCGCATTCCGGAATCGTCTTCGGTTTCGGTAGATATTAATTCTTGACGTCTGCGAAGCTTGTCGAGAAATGAAGAATGGATAAAACATTGTTCTCGCCAGAGAGTATCATCGCGACCAAGCTCTAGATATCGTTTGGAAACGAATTGTAGTTTGACGATATCTGAAGCTTCTAGATCTATGGAAGTAATAATGTTAGTATTTGTCAATTTATGAAAGAAAATTGGAGCATAATCACAGGAAGTAATATTGAGAATGATTTCTGAAGGAAGCTCATCCATTTTGGCCAATTTTTAATTGTCGAATAAGTATTGAAAGAAAGTTGAACATCAAAAGGTTGACATTAGAGATTCGAGATCATAGTCAATTTGATTAATCAACATTGAGCTTCTACCGACCGATTATGCATGGCTCGGCAAAGAGTCTGTGCCTGAAATAGACCCCTCTAGTCCCGTTCCTTCAACCCCACCAAATAAATATATGGAATGGTTTTGGAGAAAGCAACTTCAGGGATATTATCAATGTACAAATATTTGAATCCAAATTTATTGTATACGAAATTCGAATATTAGCAGCCTGAATAATCTGGTAAGTATTCAACGGACTACCTATTAGGTATGAACAACCTAACAACCAAAGTCTTTCTTGGCGCCCAAAGTGTCCGTCAAAAGCTCACCAGGAATGATCCGTCAAGGCAAAAGAATGGATCCGGAGCTCACCGGGGAGCTAGTACACAAGGTGTAAATCGATTTTTTGATCATTTCTTCTGATGCATTAAAACTAAAGATGAAAGAATGCAATATCAGATTCCAGAATGGGTAATTGTGAATAGAAAAGAAAACATTAAGATTAATTAAAAGGTATGTACGAAGAAATCTATCGATGTAAAGCCGTGGTATGAAATGGGATATCATGATCTGCGGTCCTTTCCTACCGGCTACCCAGGCCTCCCGTGGCATCCAATACCCCTATCCTAACCAATTCATATATCATAGCTCGTTTTGATTCCCTCCAAATCGCATTCCCTATCCAACCATTCCATCCATACTCCAAATCCCTGCCCACCTTCCCAAACACCACTCATTACGCATCTTCAGCAGAAGGTATATAAACCCCCTCCTTACACGCCACCACAACCCTTTTGAAAAATCGCCTCCACTCCAACGGATCTCCTTTAACCTTCACAAATCTCACTTCTACCAACTCTCTGTCCTCTGTCTCATAAGTATCCAAAACAATTTCTCCATTCATGCCACATCTTCTACTATCCACCGCCCGTACCTTGACCCACGCCGCGTGCAATTGACTGCTTTGCAGTTGGGCCAACGGTGGTACTGGTATGTTCATCGCATGTAAAGAATCGGATAGAAGAGTTAACAATTGAGGAACGGGGAGATGTGAAAAGAATCGCGTGAGCGAGTAATTGGGGAGAATGTCTTGAAACTGGCGAGCATGTTGCGTTAGACGGAGGGACACTGCGGGATTGGAGGAGAATTGAGACATGGAAGGTTCATCGGCTAGTGTGGCATCTCCAAAATTAGATGTAGCTGGCGATGGAAGTTGGAACTTGCAGGTGATGGCCTCAGTAGGTTGAGATGTAGGTAATACACGAGGTGGTCGTTCCCAATCGAATTGCATATCCATGACAGGAGTCTCTGGCTGTGTGAATGAAAATTTGTGACCGTCAATTTGCATTGCATCTTGGCTGAGCTGTGATGCGCTGGGCTTTTGCTCAAAGTCGATACGGAGATTCGCCAACATCTGGGTGGCAAGATCCAATGGATCGCTCATTTTGCCATCTGTTGTGAGAAGTGGGTTCTTCCGTGTATACCATGGATGCCGTTTGATGTGTTCAAAGCTGAAGCGTTTGGATGCATCCACATTCATCATTCCTCGTAGTAATGAAAGAACTGAAGCCGGCAATCTTCGCCATAATTCATCTGAACTTCGCCCATTGGATTTAATGTATTCATCGAATTCCCAACTTTCGGCGGTAGGTTGATCCCAAGGTGTATTCCCCACCAAGAGCACAAATAATACGACCCCGCACGACCAGATATCCACCATATTTGCAGCATATCCTGCTCCTTTCACCCTCGTTTGAGTACTCTTAGAACAAGAGATTACTTCTGGGGCTATATATGGAGGGCTACCGCACATAGTCGTACTGAGCTTTCTCGCTCCATTGTATTCGAATAGCGTTGCCAGCCCAAAATCCGCAATCTTTAAATCACCACTGCTCGACAATAATATATTCTCGGGCTTGATATCTCGATGTCCAACACCCTTCGCATGCATATAGCTTACTCCACTAACCAATTGTGTGAAATAGAAATGTGCAATGTCTTCTTTGACTCCGACATCCGCTTCGATTTTGTCGAATAAGTCCCCTCCTTCTGCATATTCCATAGCTATCCATTTCCATACAGCATCTTCACCTGTCGCAAACCACTCTATAATATTCGGATGGCGTCCAATATGGGAATGCAAAGACACTTCCATTGCAATTTGCTTTGAGGAAATTCGGCCATGTTTGACAGCATAAGCTTTATGTATGAACTTGACAGCGAATACCGGAGTAGGATCGGCTGGAGGAATGGCTTTCTTAATTCTACAGGATTGATTAGTGTATATATTCTTTTGTGTATAGCAAAGACCGTTGAATAGTCTGATTTTGTACTCACGATGCGTAGGCGCCTCTACCTATTGTTTTAGAAATAATTCTAAAAGGTAGGTCGCGGGGCAGCGGGTCCAATTGTGACATCTGCATTGCCATAACTTTAGTTGCTGGAAACGAAGTAAAGAATGAACGAACGCGGAATTTCTTGAAGACCCCAACAATACAAATGTAGAAAGCCGAAATGCTACGTCGATGCCACCAGAAGGTGAAGTTTCCAAAAATATACAACTCTTTCGATATCCAATAAGCGGAAATTATTAATTCCAAAATTTATTGAAGTTTTTTCTAAAAACCAATCAACTTATTGCCACAGGCTGTTTTGAATCGCGTCTGAGTTTCAATTAAGCACTTTAAGTCGCGAATCGCGTAAAATTGGTGACTAACCAGGTACATACAGCGTTTCTATGGCTACTAGGTACTACCTCTGCCTAGAAGAGAAAAGCGAAATAAACAAATCCACATCAACTTCGACTTTCCTACATAAATTCACTTTTCTATTCACCTCACTCACACCACTTTGTACATTCACCACCTTCACAAATTCCGAATTAAATAAATCTCGAAAAGTACAAAAGCCCGAAGAATCCTTTGTCTAGATATTCTAGAACACCGTTTTCTTCTACACAATTGCTTTCAGAATTTTTATTTACATTCCCATCAGCTAAACCACCTTTGTCCGCTTCTGTCGACCTTCACACTAGGACTAGTAGCTGTCGACTTCTTAGTTACTTGCTCAGTTACTTGATTGGGCTTTTGTGCTTCCTATTCTTCTCCAAATCATCATGAACTACGCCATGGAGGATACTCAGAATTCCGCCCCTGGAGATCTTCCAGCCGCTCAAGCTGCCAAACTTGCTCCTCGCAAAGGTCCTGATGCTCAGAGCACTACAAAACGGTTAGTACAAAATCTACTATATATCTTCATGCCCTTCACAATGACAGCTTGTCAAAATATCCAATACTAATACGATTCTATACTACAGTCTCCAAACCGAGTTGATGCAATTGATGACCTCTGCAGCACCTGGTATCTCCGCATTTCCCTCCGCAGACGGCAATCTTCTTTCCTGGACCGCCACTATTGACGGACCTGATGATACTCCATACGCTTCTAAGAAATTCAAATTATCCTTTGCGTTCCCATCCAACTATCCCTATGCACCACCAACCGTGCTCTTCAAGACACCTATCTATCACCCTAATGTCGATTTCTCTGGCCGAATTTGCTTGGATATCTTAAAGGACAAATGGACAGCTGCTTATAACATTCAGACCGTTTTGTTGAGTTTGCAGAGTCTTTTGGGAGAACCAAACAAGTATGTTGATTCATGTTGGGATGAGTCATCGAGTGTCTAGATTGGGGCTAATATACATCAACAGTGCATCACCATTGAACGGCGAGGCCGCAGAGTTATGGGATAAGAACCCTGAGGAGTTCCAGAAGAAAGTCAATGGTCGTCACCAGGACATTGATGATGAATGAGTTTTCTAGGAGAAAAGGAGTGTGAACATCGTCATTCAGATACCCGGCGTCAGTATGTTTATGAATTGGAGATTGTGCATAATGGACGGCTGTCTATGTCTCGCTCGAGCATTGGGTTATTACTGCATTCTCAGGATATTACAGGAGGGCGTCGTCTCATTGGGGCTTCGGAGGCTGTATCCCTATTTTGGTCCTTCAATAAATACAAAACAGACGCATTGTTAAATATCCTTGAAATCTACTTGATGTACATGACATGATCGAGACTCACTTCATGTAATCCATTGTCAAATGACGATTCTCTGATGAGGGCTGATCTCCCTGTTGTCTTCTTGCCCTTGGGAGCAGAATCACTCTTAAACCATTGGCTCACTGGTTTCTACATCCACAACTCTTTTTGCGTTTCTGGGATCGTTGCTCATTCTCGGCTCGAAATCGCATACGGAGTGAAATCGCTGTGGGTTATGTTATCCGTGTTGCAAGGAACAAAACAGAACAATCAGATAATGATGCATGAGAGGCTGGCAGAGTGATATCAAAATTTGAAGATTCCTATGCTCAACAAAATGGAAGAACTGCAAAGCCTGTAGAATTGGTGTCGAGGAGTGTCTGATGCATCACTTGTTTGCATGCCCCGATGACCCAAAAGTAGTCGCACGGTATTTCCGCTGCACATTTGCATCGCCTGGAGAAGCGTGACTTCCCCAACTCCTTGGAAAAGACCCTAGTTGCCTTTACCAGCCTCATAGCACAGACCAATATCACAAGTGCATGAAAATAATTCCCACAGCTAATGGCTGCATTTAGGTATCGAAAGTTAGACCTTTTCATTTTCCGCTACCTTAGCAAGCAGAAATGCAGCAACTCCAGAAATACCCCCATGCCATTTGATTTTGATCATTTATGCATCCTCGACAACAACAGTGTGGAGACCCTTGGGGTTTTGGACATTGACGGCCTGAACGTAACTGTACAACTTCTCCTTGGCACCCTCCTCATCGTTACGCTTTCTCGAGATTCGTACGCGGAGTCTGAATGGAACACCCTTGATACCAGCTTCCCAGACCTTCTTGTTCAATTGGGGGTCGAGACGAACATCGGAGGTGCCCTATAAATTAAAGAAATACAACATCAGTATTGTTCCCCTTGTTGTATTTTTCTGTCGATCCTTCTAGATAGATATCCATACCATTGACAAAGTTGCGAATGCCTTGATCTCCTTGATGGCCTTTGGGGCACGCTTCTTGAAAGAAACACCATGTAACTAAAACGAAACAATCAGTCCTTCGCCCCTTTTCGAATCCTTTTTTCTTCCCAATTTCGACATACTCTCTTGTGCAAGTGGATGGTGTACTCGCGCGCAACAACATCAGCGATGGCGGATCTTTGGGCCTTGCCGCCGGTCTTCTTGGTGGTCGTCGACATTTCTAATTTATTTGTTAGAATTGAGAGACTTCGATTTTGATCTTCGATTGATTTGGCTGGGAGGTATATCAACGTACTGAAGGATTTGTCGCGATTTGTCGTGATAAGTTGTCTTGTCTAAGCTTCAATAATGCAGTCTTAGAATTTCGAAATTCTCTCAGTGTGGAAGGCGCTAGTTAACCGAAAATTTCGCAGCAACTTATTGATGCCTTGTGGATAATTATATAATAAGGCCACAGTCGCGCTGCCGCAGGAACTACACTGCAGGTTGTCGGCAGATTGGGTGCGACGACGCCGGTAACTTATATGACTTCAGATTTAATTCTGAGTGTTGCATACCTAAGACTGCTCTTCAGATTTTAAGGTTTTATCACGTCCCATTCACTCTCTTTTATTTTACCCCGACTTTAGACGCTCTTTCCGATCTTTCTTTTTCATTACATTAGCCCAACAACAAACTTCACAACAATCTGCGACAACAAATCAAGAACTCCTTGCAGACTCAGGATCAATACTTCGAGCAATCCCTTTGAATTCAACTCCCCTTACCTTTCAAGCAGCTCATTCTAGCCCTGTCGTCATCAACATGGCAGGAGTCAACTCCCCTCAACCCGATCTGAATCGGAATCGGCTTCCTACACTATTCGAGGTGCTTAGTAGAAGGACTTTACCCCCAGTCGATCTGTTCTCATTCTACATTTATATGAGGGATCAGCAGCGCTCTGTTGATTATCTTGATTTTTGGTTCGTCTTCCTTGCATTAAATTGCTCAGTTCAATCACTAACTGAAGGGCAGGCTTGATGTTGCTCAACATATGTCATTATGCCGACACTATGTACGAGAATTGCGAAGATCTGTAATGATTGGTACACCTAAAGGCGAAGATGCGCAATCTAAACGATCCTCCGCTGTTCTAGAAAATCTGGGTGAAATGAATCATCCAACTGCTGGACCGTCCATGTTCAATACAGAAAAGGAGAAAAACCAAGATGCTCAGATGTCGGCTTTCCTTAGAGAACAATCTGATACTGGAGATGTCGTAGCTCCACAGGGACACTCTCCTTCTCATAGTGTAGGCTCCAATTCTGGTCACAATCTCGGAAACATGTCTAGCGAAAGGCCCAGACCCAGCTTCATGAGCAGTCCATTGGAATTGACATCAGATTCAAACTCCCCTGCACACACTGTCGCAAGAGCCGACATTCGAGCCTCTGCCGAAAAGATTCTTTATACCTTTCTGCTTCCAGGTGCTGAGCGTGAGATCATTCTGCCACATGCCATCACTCAAGACATTACCATTTCTATTGAAGAACGGGGACGTGATGACCCGGAAGTATTTGATGCAGCTAAGGATTACGTTTTCCAAGCAATGGAACGTGATGCTTTCCCAGGCTTCCTAAGAATGAAGGCTTTGGGCAATTTAGTTCCTCCTTCAATGATGTTGAGATTGATAGTTGGTCTACTCTCAATGTTTGCTGCATTCTGGGTTGGATTCATTCTAATCTTCCTCAACTATCCCCACCATACTCGTGTTTGGGTATGTATTCACCAATTCATATCTACATTTCTTATCTTGATACTAATATACTTCCAGCTCATCATTCCTTTCACAGTTGGTGTCTATGCACTCTGTTCTCACCAATATGCACTCGATCCTATTCTTGCCTTGGCTGGATATAGTGAATATACATTCATGTCCTTTTCCAAGATCAGGGAACCCTTTGTTAAAAGGCTTCTCAATAAACGTGCACTCATGGTCCTCATGGTTACAGCTATAACAGATGCAGCATTAGTCCTATTATTTGTCTTGGTGCCTGGCAAGAGATTGTAAATAAGAAGATGGGTAGATGAAGGCCAAACAAAAAACTACAGCAGCTGCAAAATTACAAAATTGCGAGAGAGAAAAAAGACGTAAAAAATAAAGCATGGATTTAGGAAGGAAAGGAATGTCAATTTGGAACTTGTGTTTATAGAGCGAGGTGTTCTGGGGACAAATTTTCTCTCTCATATAAAGTGATTTGGGACTTTGTACACAGGGATTGACTGGCAGGAAGATATCACAGGTTGATTTGATGGCGTTGACTTGATTGATTTTATCTCTTTTGGGAGGAAATTTCTTTGTATTTTTTTATCTACTTACTCTCAAAAGACTGGATGTCTTTCTATGAACAGAGCGGAGGACTGAAGGGCCTTTTGATAACCTCTTTTCTCTTCTTTTTCTTTACTTTCTGTTTGTATGGATGGAAGCTAATAGCCGACGACTTTGATATCCTCTTCCTGCATACATTGAATGTATGATTATCTTCATATAAGGAGCTACTCAACCTGACTAAACCTGTGTGGAAATGTATGCGTTGGTTTCTCCCTTTTCGTGCGCCATCTTGTGGTTTTATATTGATCCCTGCCGCCGCCCCCCCCCCCGTCAACCAAAGAGAATTGAGATATATCCCAGCCACTACATATGAAATCTCTCCTACTAATGTAATCATGTACTCTTACGCTTCAGAATACGATCGAGGGCGCGTGAGAGGCCTGTTGAGTCGGTATCTGTTGAGCTAAGAGATTGGTCAGTGAAAAGTCCCACTGGTCACAAGCTCTAAACTGTGACAGCAGAACAACTCACTTCCCAAATCCTAACCCGCCAAAACCCCTCTTCTTCGAACTCCGCGTATCCTTCATCTGCTGACCACCCATCGAATCTATATCATCCATTTCCTCATCACTACCCGGATCCTCCAATGTGGCATTGCGCTTTCCAGACGATCTCGTCATTCTTCCTGTCAAACTATGTAGACTACCCATGATGCCAGTCCTTTCAGCGGAAGGCTCGGCTGGAGGAGGCATTTCGAGGAGGGATGCGACGTGGGCGTTCCATTCTTGTTCGTCGCGGTGACGGCGTTGAGCTTCGGCCTTGATGGACGCAATTTGCGATTCGAGGGACGAAAGCGTGGTGGTGCAACGAGCGGACCAGGCCGAGAGGGTAGAGAGCATGGATGGAATTGTGGAGGGGGGAAGATCGCGGAGGGGAGAGACGGAGGAGACGAGTACAGTTTGATTGTAAGGGTCCAAAGTACAGGTTATGAGACCGGCATATATGGTGCTGATGACGAGATCTTCGAGATCGCGGGGGGTGGAGAGGGAGAGCGCAGATTGGAGTTTGGGGTAGGTCAAGTCGGACGGGTTTTTGGCAAGGGTGAGGAAGGAGAGCTGGCGAAGTTTGAGGGTTTGGGCTGAGGAGAGGGCTGGGAGAGAGGGGTCGCTGGTGTAGTCGGTGTATGTGCCATAGCTGAAGATTTTAAGGAGGGAAAGATAAGCTACTTGCTCTGGAGGAGCAGTGGAGAGGGCTTGGATTTGTGGGGTGAGGAGAAGTTCGGTGAATATGTACGTTCCTGGAGCAGCGGTAGCTCGAGTGATGAGGTCGATGGCAGCGCGGGGTGATGTTGCGGATTTAGTAAGAGCTAGAAAGGGCTTCTTGCAATCAGCATATTGATTCAGACTTGGGGGCATTGTAGTGGAAGATCAATAAATACCTCCAAAGCATTCAAAGCTTTAATTTGCTCCATCTTGCTAGTATTTGTATTATTTGTATGAGCTTTGTTGCCTTGTTGAGGGGCTTTAAATTCAACAAATAGACAAATAGCGGAACCTGAAGTGTAATAGTAGACAAGTAATTCAGCGTCTTGATTGTTATGTTCCAGTAATTGTAGGAAATATTGCCCACTGTTCAGAATTTAAATATTGTTGTTGAGTACCAGAGCAGAGTGGGAAATGATGAAGATGGTGTATGTATGTATTGTTTGCTATCTAATCGAGAATATCCGAGCTCGAGGCGCTAGTTTTAGTGTGGTTAAGACAGTACCCACTTTTTAGTGATAGGTATTTGGGTTAACAAGTTTACAACGACAATGATGACTTAGCTACCTACTGGCAACTAAACCTCCAATTCCGACTTGCGATGCCAAACTCTCAAATGATATGTCTAAAACTTTAGTAATGCACTTCGATTCTCATCGATTCAGGTTTGGATATGTGGAGTATGAGTGAATTGTTCTTGCTATCCTCAAGTAGGGCTGAAGGCTAGGATATTCAAATAACGAACTCAATAAAAGGGGCGAGGGCATCTGGTTGTCGATGAAGTTGCTGAAGGGACTACTATCATTAACATTCTAAGCCGGATAATGATACCCCGTTGATTTGTGTATAGCGAAGGTAGGAATAACTTCGATGGTGTTCTGGTAAGAAGCTGGTGAGGTATACGTAGTTGTAAATCATCATCGTAAGCTTCTTTTCACAAGCCGATCAAGTCTTCTAAGTGACTTTGAAGGTTTATCAATAACATTTTTGTTGGTGAAGGGCTTCAAGTTAAGACATGAAATGAAGTATGAGGAATGAAGGTCGGGAGTTCCTTCCTTTGCTTCAAGTTGCTTGCCATATTGAATTTCAGAATGGAAGGAACGATGATGAACCATTGATATTTGAGATCATCATTTCAACTGAAGAACCTGTAATAGGTATTGTATTCCCTCACATGATGAAACTATAACTACAATTTCAAATTTCTCACTTGTATCTGTTCATATTTCCTTCAACTCCCTACTTACATATCATCTCTTTTCCCATAAATTATTTCTCCTGGTATTAGCCGGAGGTACCAAGTGACCTACCAAAGCAAAAGATGACTGGAACGAATCAGAGTAAATAAGGTCAGATCATAGTGAAGTCTGTTGAAACTGAAAGTCTTTCTTCACTTCTTAGAACTGACAAAACATGATTCGTTCATGCCGGCGGACCGATCGCTTGTGCAGAAATATTTAAAATATCATCATCACAACAACACCACAGCAACAACAACAACATCACAGCAACAACAGCAACAACAGCAACAACAGCAACAACAGCAACAACAGCAACAACAGCAACAACAGCAACAACAGCAACAACAGCAACAACAGCAACAACAACAACAACAAAATTATAACACCAACTCCTTGAGGGACGGAGGGACGATATATTTCCAAAGACCAACTTTATTCAATCCCTTATTGCAAATACTCTCATCTCATATTGAAGCGCCAAACTCGACAAGAAAGCATTCAGCATTTTCCTCTCATCTTCGTCCCAACTGCAGCTCAAAGATATTCTACTTTGTCAACACCACACGCGACTTCGCACACACAATCAATTGTATAACGCGTTGCATTTCTGTTCGATTTCGACGACCATGGGTTTTTTCTTTCATTAGTCTGCCATTTCTCGAACAAGTAAAGAATTGTTTTTTTCTTCTTTACCATCAAAAAGTGTATCAATGTTTGACCGCAAATTGATGTACCATCTCCACACGAATCAATTTAAGAATTAACTACCACATTTCTGTCAATTGCCGATCATTTTCCATATAATGTCTCATCCTGTGGTTGGTTTTACAGACCTGCCAAGTTCCAAAAGGCCATCCAAGAATCCATATCGTCAACAACCAGACTCTTCCTACGACCCCAGATCCAGATCAACCTCTCAAGAAGTTGAGTTCCCTTCTTCATCCAGCAAGCCAACGCCGGTCAGGGCGGTGTTTCATGATCTGCACACTGCCCACTCTTCAATCACATCTGGTAATAAGAGGACTTTAAGTGGACGACGCGCAATCTCACATAATCTCTTCGAGCCTCCCGAAAGATGCGACTCAATCCCACTCCAGAAAATAGAGAGAAAGAGAGGGACGACTGTCGAATCATTTCTTCAAAACATACCACTCCCACCACCACCTGCTGCTCTTTTCGGAGGACGTTATGGGTCTGATATAGAAAATTCCACTCCGGTTCCTCGGTCAAGATCACAACGTCTTCCATCAACAGTCGAGGGCGAACCTGGATCTCTACTTGCCAATATTAAGACCGCGCTTGCAACCATATCGTCACCCATCACGCCAGATACAAAAGATGAGGAGGACAAAGCTTCGCATTGGCCACGAGAAAATACCAACATTCCAACGGGAACTTTTGGGAAGAAAGCCTCGGGATACATGGAACTTCTCAAAGAAAATGACGAAAGAGGCCCATCTACACCAGAAGCACGAAGACCAGGTCGTGGTAGTAATGACGGAGACAAGTCAAGTATTAGATATCAAGGGAATGACTTTTCTATTTACCACTCCAAACTCGGCGAAGCACCGTCGGGCTCCCTGCCACCAAGCAGCGATGAAGGAGATAGTCTAGGCGATCTTACACGTACGAAATCTTGCAATCCGGCACGACATTCTTTGTATACACCATATCAAGGGGAAATACAATCACCAATACGTAAGAGTTCCTCCGACACGACGCCTCAGAGACACAGTTATGATATACAAAGAGCTACTAGCACTGTTGGTAATATCTATAAGCATTATCTTCACTCCAGCGGAAGAGGTTTTGGATCCGATAGCGAAGAAGAGATAAACGAAGAAAGCCCCTTACGAGGAGATATTGCCGCTAAAGGTTCCAACCACCGAAATTACATTAACGAATTTGACCTAGACACGAGGTTGGACTCAGGAGAAATGTTGCCTGCAGCCCTTAATATCCAAAAGCAACGGAAGGTGGTTAGATTGGCCGGAGAGCCTTATGGTCAGCCACCAACCCGTACATTGCCTGAAATCCCTATTCTCGCTGTGCCAACAATTGCTCCAAGTACTTCTCAAGGAATCGGCCAATCATCTTCCTATGGTGATACACACAAATTGCTTGAACTCACTCAAACAGCTAAGATTGGATCTCGAAAGGCTTTGCTACAGAGCACTAATGATCTGCATTCCGATGGAGATGATTCTGAAGCAGACATTGCCGCACAGCTACATGTACCTTCATTCCCATTCGCCACACCCAAGATTCAACTCACGCCAAAAGTCATAATCTCTCCAGCAGATGATCCTTCAGTATATGGGGACGATCCTCACTGGACAGACCCAGTTATCTTGCGACAACCATTGGAGAGAGAAGTCAGCAAAGCCCTCCGCCGTGCCAGTGGTTATAGTGTCTATAGCATGGAGAGTGTATCGACATCATTCACGGGTCAGAATGAGCATCCTCGACCTCAGAGACCTGGACTAAATTTCTCAAGGAAGCTCAATGTGGAAGACACACCTCCATCAGATTCTGGAAGCCTTAGTACTGAGCAAAGAGAGTTTGTAGCACAGGCACAGGCTTTCTATGATCGTGGAGCAATTGCACCAAACTGGGTAACTGCTCAGCATCAAAACGTTGTCCGTATTCCAATTAGTCACAGCGTTAATCTTCCAGATTCTCCTCCGGAATCCCCGTATGATCGACCTCATGAATCATCTGAGAAACATACCACTCCCACTGAGGCGGAAGATTGGGAAACTGTAGCAGACAGCGCTGCGGGACCTTTTGGTCGTTCCAAGCCGAACGAACCAATGATGATGGGAGGTCTTGTTAATAGAGCAGGAAGCAGCATTGCAGATAATTCAGATGATGGCACGGAGAGTACGGAGCCTCTACACATTGATGAATATGGATCTTCAGAACGTATTGCACATCATCCTGGCAATGTTGAATACTATGGAGACTATCGTCAAAGAGATTTAAAGAAGACTCACATACCCGTGTTTTTGCCTGTCTTCAGAGAGCATAAGGTCAATGGCTATCTTGCAGATTCAAATAGAACCCGGCCACCTCAAAATAACTACAACTACAATCCACAACCTCTTGGTAAAGCTCATACCAATCCTTTTAAATCCCCTCCGCCAAAGATGAAGGCATCTCATGGTCTAAATCACAATTTATTCCCACCGTCTCTTCATACAAGTGAGGAAAGTGCCGACTTTACAAATTCAAATCAAGGCCGACAAGTTTCTTCTGGCAATCAAGGACATGTAGATGAACGTTTGAGATTTGACTGGACAGGTGACTTGGGTGAGCCTGGACTAGCATTGGGTGGTTTTAATGATGATATGCCACCATTGAACAAGAAGCGTTCGAGTTCGTGGCAATATGTGCTAGCGCTTGGCGAGAAAATAGCCAGCCCAAAGAAAGATCCGATGGCAACAACATCAAAAAATGCCAGCAAACACAAGGAAATTCAAATTGAACTGAAAGCCGCCGGTAATTCGAAGGCTCAAGATCACAAACCTTTCATCAAAGGTCCACCTGGTGCATTTTATAGAGACCTTCACATGAATTCGAAGCATGAACCAAGGCGTGTGAGTTTGATTCAAGCAAATAGACCTGCTAAAGTTCCTACACAAAATAATAACGCGAAGGATTATCCAACAAATGCCCTTCGCCCTCTTGCATTGTTAGCATCTACCAATAATGCAGCTTCAACCTTTGAGAGCCGTCCGACCGTTGAGCAACCTTCAACACCCATTCGAGGTCATAATCACAGGGGTACTCAAAGTGATAACACCAATGATTTCATTTATCGGTCACCTCTTGCTCCTCCTAAGCGTCCAAGCTGGCAGGATTTGTACAGTCCTCATCAGTTGCAGGAAATTCGAGATGCTGCAAAATCCGATGGTTTTTTCGAATCTCAACCTGTACTTGGTGATGGTCCTCGTGATTCTAGAGGCAATACATGGAAGCATTTATTCGAAAACCCGAAGTTATCTCCTTGGTCTCAAAACCCTGCTCATATCATTCTTGAAGCTCGTCGCAAGAGAAACATCTCAATCTTGGTATTGACCTTATGTAATCTATTCCCTCCAATGTTATTGCTGTATGCAACTGGTCGAATGGATGGAATCATAGTATGGTGGACAGATGGAGATTTTTCATCTTTTGCGCTAAAACAAAAAAGATATGCATGGTTGCTTTTGGCTTGTTGGATGTGCGCTATTGCTATTGGTCTTGTTGCATTTCTGGTTATTTTCTTTACACAATTGCGTTAGTCGGCGATAGGAAAGTATGATGCAGAGATGGTAGGGGAGGAGGCGAGAGGAGGAAAACGAGGGTTTTCAACAGCATGGCTAAATGAGATGAACAATGGCTTGTTGATATACGTGCTTCATGTTTCAAAAAGAAGAGTTTCTGAGGTACGGAATCTTGAGTGGACATTCTACGGATTTGATACGAACGAATGTTCAGATAAATTATGATAATGGAGGTCAAATTATGGACCGTGGAAATAATTCTGGGAAAATGTCAAAAAGTGTATAGTATCAAGAGTTATAAACAACATAAAATGAGTATTAAATATAAATCTTTAATGTTATGGAGTCTTCTGTCAGAGTTGAGCAAATGATTGATATTGATACTGGTATGTGATATTGCTGAAAAGCTAGTCACTAGTTGCTGGTCAAGAGCAGAATCAGAAATCAAAAGTTTGAGGTTTGAAGTTAAAAGGCAGATGAAGATGCAGAACCCAGAGGCTAAATTCACATTTTAGCTGGCGGCTCTAGCTGGATGTAGATTTTCCGTTTTGTGGATTTTTCTACAATATATTTCTCTTTAGTATATTTTATTCTCAATCTTAGAGGTTTGGTCTCGATTTCGTCCCTTCTAATAACTATCTATTCTACTTCCAGACTTTATTTCTTTCCTATTAGCAACTCCAACTACTTTTTTATCCCTTTCACCTTCTCTTGTTTCTAGGTTTCGTTTCCCCTAGGCCTGCAATTTTCCTTTCCTTTCTCTACTTCGAATCCCTACGGCTACCATCGCTTTTTTACTGTTACTCTGTCTTCTTAGCTTCTTCGGTTCTACCTCCCGAAAGAGACCTAGCTACTTCTTTTCCTCTAATTAGATTTAGTTTCTCTCGTACGTTGAAGTTTTTTCTCTCGATTCTTTTGCAATTGTCTCTTCTTTTTCTCAGATTATGACAACGTGATTGATATCCACAGGCCCATTTTCTTGCAGTAAAGAGTTCGGATTCTATAGAATCATGTGGGTTTTGGATTAGGATATTGTGATAAATTAATGCTTTGGTGTTATATATATGCGTCGATTGGTGTCCGCGGCCGTGATTACATGCATATGCCTGGACTGGTGGCCAATCGTACTGCTCTGCTTTTAGAGCGCCGAATCGTCCCTTTTTTATTTTAATACTATGTTATTATGATATAGAATACCATACTGTCATTTTGATCTATATACAGTTATAATTACCCGCCCGCTTTCACACGAGCTATCTAATATGTCTGAAACCATTATAGAAATCGACTGCACAGCCTGTGTAGCCTGTACTCGAACCGCCCTCGATTTCGATCTTGTCTTCGCTTCGCTAACCCTTCAGATGCAAAAAAAAAGAAAAGTCTGATTTTAGGTTGAATACACGAATGATTTCATTGAGTATTTACGAAAGTCTAAGCAAAGGAAAGGGATAAAGGTAGATTTTTGGATTACGCTCGATAAGATGAGATCTCATATAGAGATTGGGTTTCCGCTGCATTGAAGCTTAAAGGCTGCCTCGCGTTTTCGCTTTGGATAACGAGGAGGGAGGAGTAGAGGGGGACAATAAAGCGACTATCAAATATGACATTCGTGTGAATACGTTTTGATTAAGTAACTACTAGGTAAGGTATCGATACAGTATCGATACCCCGGGACGTATGTGAGAAGAACCGGAGTGATGCGATTGTATTTGCTTAATCTTATCTATCAACTTTTACGCAGAGGGTTAATGCAAAATTCTTCCATTTATATGATCAGTACCTGGAAAGATCACCGATTAGATTTCTCAAGCAGGGTTTATTAGAAAACCTAAAGAAAAAAAATCGCTCTTGTGTTTTATATGATTTATTGCATGCATTTATTAACGGCTCTATCACTTGAATTATATCTCATGTTAAGACACTGCATTCTCTAGCGTTTCACTTCTCAAGTTCTTGTATTCTTTGATTCTCTTGATTTGGAAGTCATGAACAATAATTCAAATAAGTACTCTCGAGGTCCTCTTTGATGCTCCTGAAAGCTCGACCCCTGAATCTAAAGGTAGGTATCTCATAACATTAAATTAATCTAATCCCCGGCCCATCCAACCCAACCCAAGTTTTTGAAACTTTTATTCTATCCCCGTTCCCAATTCATCCCAAAATCTCTCGTCCTAAAAGAATCTACCCAAGTAAAGACCAATACAAAGACCCCACCGACGTCGCGCCTGCAAAAATCATCGCCTCAACCATAAAAGCCGGCGCCACATACGACGTAACCCATCTTGCAACCGCGGCTCCCACAAACCCCATCCAGATCACCACTGCCGTCGTACTCCACAGATTATTCCACCCTACAAATCTCGATTTCTTCTGTTCATTCGCATTTCTCATGCTAGTTCCCCAGCCGCCTTCAAGAACCGTGAGGACCGACCAGAACATGATACCTGGTAGGGGTAATTGATAGAATAGTTGAGATAAGACGAGATATTTAATACTAGCCACGTGCGATTTGTTGCGCCAGAAATTGTAACTTGTGCATAATGCTATGCGGAGGAGGAAATCCCAGAATTGAAGTGTATGGACTACATGCCCTGTGAGTACGTAACGAATAGTGAAGACGCCGATAATTAACGGGCCGTAAAAACGCCGCATGGCAGTCACAAAAAGAATTACACCGTGAATAGTGTAAATTTGCGGATACTGGAAACATTCAATATGGGTAGCGCGGGCCCAGCGCATTTGTTGGAGGAGCCAGCGCAGAAGAGTAGTGGGGGTATCGGTGGAGGCGAGCGCGGAGGTGTTAAAGGTTACTTTCCAGTTTCGGAGAAGGAGGTTGGTGGTTAGATGACGATCTTCATTGACCACGGTTTTGACACCGAGGGAGGTTTGTGTGTACCATGATAAGAGAATGGGCTCGAGGGCTATGAAACGGAAAGCCGCGCAAGGCCCGGGTTGACAGTCTACGGCATCTACGGCACCGGTTTGTCCACGTGTGATAGCCAATCTATAAATCCACACTGTTAGAATCCTCGCCTCCAGAAAGATTTAATGAATGAAATACTCACTCGGACCAATAAGCCGCACTTCCCAAAGCAGCGATCGCACTTTCCTTATCATTATGAATACTCAAAGCCGAACAACTCCCTCCAATTAACGGGTCCGCAGACATACATCCCACCGTTTGGTACAGAGTATCCGGATAAACAATGGTATCTGAATCGCTAGTCCAGAGATATTCAATATTATTTGCCTGTCCCAACGCCAACGAAAAGACCATATTGGTGAACATGATATCCTTTTTACATTTGTGGGGCTGGTAGAGACATATTGGGTGCAGGGCTTTAGATTTGGAATCGCGAGAGGGTGACAGAGCATTGTGTTCGCGAAGGGTCGTGACCGCCTTTTCAAGTACAATGCGGAAAGCATATGCGTATGCTTCGGACAGGAGAGCGGGAGGGACGTCTGCGGAATCGAGGGATGCAGGCGCGGATGCTGATGTCCATTTTGAGGATGATGCCTTTTCATCGTAAAGTTCGCGGGTGATGTAGTTTTGGGCGATGCGGACAGCGAGAGGACCATATGGCTCTTCGACGTGAATTTTTGTGAGATCTGGGAATACCTTGAAGGAAACACTTGTTAGTTTTGATTTCCTGTTAGTTTTGATTTATGTTACCCAGGAATTTCTGTGGGAAGGCTAAGGGAGGGGCGGGGCAATACGCACTTGTTGAGCCACAGAAACCATCTCCATATCCCCATCATGATCACCATCAATGCCAATAAGCATGATTTCCAAGCCAGGACTATTACGATAACTTTGCAAACATCTCCTCCACAAATTTGCCTCTTCGCGATACCCTACTACAGAGGCAATACATCTCGCAGCCACATCATCTTTGGTCTGAACTCCCTTCTCGGCATCCTGTAACGAGAGTTTTAGTTCCAATTGTTTAACCCTTGCTATATTTTTTCTGCGGTTTATCTCCGCTAGGGATATTTGCCATATACTTTCAATAGTGATTGGGGCAAATGTGACCAATCTTCTGAAATAGCGGAAGATAATAAAGAAAGTGACCACGCAAAGGATGCCGTTGAAGACCTGCCTATGAATGGAGGGTAACACAGGCGCTACAGGCATGATTTTTCTTCCTAACTTAGAAAATGGGCATGTAGCTCAAACGAATTGCGGAGAAATGAGCAAAAGAATGTACACAGTAATTTCAACAGTAGAAGAAGCGTCAATCAGACCTTTTTTTTTTAACAGCATCCCCTCCATGCAGCTAAGTCTTTATAAGTACTTTGGGCATATTGTCCCTCCCTGCTGGCCTAATCAGCCAAGTCGTGGGACTTTGGAGTTTAGCAATTGAGATGACTGCACAGAAAAGGTTCTACCGTTAGAAACGATAGAGAAATAGGCAATGCTTGTAGGCAGGAAGGCAACAAGCCTTGGTGTGCACCGTGCTGCATCAAGATGGATTTGGCAATTTCCCCCAGTCACCGCTGTCATTCGTTCTTCGAGAACTTTTTTCAACTTCTTCTCTGACCGCAAGGTGAAACATTTGGTAGCCTTGCATGAAGCTCAAATAAAGTAATGGTTAAAGTTTTAAATAAACCCTTAAAAAAACTTTGTTTGTGAAAATACACTTCGTACAATGCTAAAGCGTTATGAAGGCTTGTAAACCCACCCAACAAAAGAACACACTAAGCCTATTTCAATCACCGGGCTTTCCATGGGGCGAAGTAATAGTGGATTGAGCATTTATCTTGTAGGAGTATAAGCTTTTTGGGTTTTCTAGAATAGGGTTCGACACTCTACTACTGATCCCCCCTTTTTGTTTGACTTTTTCGGGAGTCTTGGCTCGTATTACAATTTTTTTTTGGAAGAAGCACCGAATGCATAGATCTACACATGTTACGGTGAAAGAAAAATACTGTTTCTCAGAGGTCCAAGAGGTCTCGCATTGAGAGCCCGTTCGGTGGCCGGCTCACAGAATTATAATTTGAAATATAAAGCATTTTTAGTATTGATTTAAGCTCCACTTTCAAAATCACTATTCGATTATCAAATTACAAAATGTAATTCTATTCAGGTATCTAATTCATAAACAGACAGACAAATCATTTCTATACAAAATCAAATTTGTAAAGATTCAACAAGATTTAGTTCGAAAGATTGTTTAAATTGTAAAGAAATATCTATTTAGATTAAATCTATTTGAATTTTGAAATTAAATAAATTCCATCAAATAAAATTTAGAATTACTTGATAATATCTTGATAATAAATTAATATAATTTTGAAAAATTTGATACCCAAATAAATATAACATTCAACTTTCAAACAATATAATTTTCTTTCAAAAATATTGAAAATTCATAATTTTATTAATAATTGATGCTTTAAACCTGTAAAAACTCTTTATTTATAATGAATAAAAAAATAGCTTCAATTTCTTATAGTTCCTTCAAAAGACCTTCAAAATCACCTTCAAAACCATCTTTAAAAATCTAATCACTGAATATCATCCTCTTTATAAGCCACCAATCAAATTAACTTTTTTAGTATGATTTTGATTAAAATTCGTAATTTGTATACCTGCTCACGAATCTGTTTTCAGACTAGCAAATCACAAAGTTTTATGAGCTGGCCACCGAACGGGCTCTAAGCTTTATCGCGTTGAGTTTTGTGACGGTTTATTATTGCTATTTGAGGCCCGAAGTACATCCGAAGCTACACGAGGACAAGGTCGTCATACCACCAAGTGCGGATGCTATAGTTGAACCTGGATGGTTGTCAGACGGTGTACTTCGGAAACCTATGAAGTCTGTGGAGAAAGCGGTGTATTCGTCAACATCGCCCCACATTCGGCCCAGTGCTATACTCTCAAGGTGGGAGAACATGTCTCTATTGCGCCCAGTTCAGAACTATCAGTCTCGTCATCTGACATTTTGTTGATTGTCAAGACTTGGTGCAAGCACAGTATGGCGTCGAATGCCTATGCAGTTGTTAACAACATTATCGAATCTGCCAGACAGTGTGATATATTCAGATTTCCAAGAGAACCTTTCTCATGAAATCCAGACAGTGGACATTTTGCGCAACGTGAGCGATACTCTGCGCATTCATGACACAACTGCGTACGGCATATACCAAGATCTGCAAGCCAACATTCATGCGTACAGAGAACAAGCTCAGCTTCCGGGCGACGAACCTGAGCGGGCTGAGCTTCCATCTGGAGGTAAGCCAGTTTGGTTCCTCGACAGATATAAGTTTCTTCCTATTTTGGAACACGCCCAGAAGAACTATCCGGGCTTCAAATGGACTGTGTATATTGAAGATGACACTTTCGTCTTCTGGACAAATCTTCTCCAATGGTTAGCGACCCTTTCAGCTGACGACGAACCATCATATTATGGCGCCACGGCAGGAGAAGGTAATGCGACATTTTGCGCAAGGAGGTGCACGAATTGTATTCTCTAGATCCTTAATGAAATCCGTTTTTGGTGGACCTAAATCTACCACTTTACAAGAGTATGCCAATTTCACATCGAACTCTTGTTGCGGTGACATGGTTCTGGGAAAAGTCTTGCGCGATCATAATGTGATCATAGACCGAGGGGAACACTATGATCCAGTGTCGTTCGGAACGGAACCACCCTGGAAAACAGGGTTCGAAGAATTTTCATTGTGTAAACCAATTTTCACATTTCATCACTTACACCAAAGAGACTTGATTCAGTTGGCCATGTTGGAACGTAAACACAATCAAAGTAACCTGGGTTCGGTAAGTTGTCTTGTCGGTATTATCCGAAGTCAGCAATATAAATGCTAATAAAAAATGACAGCGACCAATCATCTTCCGTGATATTTCCGACGCAATAATATCTCCATATCTCAAGGGCCGTCGCGATAATTGGGATAATTTTGATTCTCGCCGTAAACTCACAAAGGACATCACCACAATCACCAATCCACCTTGGGGTCCACCAGCTCCCCTCGTGCAGGATACAAGCGTTTTGAAGCAGGCATGTCTCGCGGCATGCGTCGCATTATCTTCCTGTCGTATTTGGAGACACGAGATTGATAATGAGAAACAGAAGAGCTGTAATATCCACAAATGAGCGATGGCCTACTTCATTATCTTTTGCGTATTCGTACTCCGTCATCAATAAACCTACACCAGCACTTAAATTGCACATTCAAGCTTCATAATAATACATCATCAATCAACCGAATCACATTATTATATCTAAAATATCCTTCGCCCGTGTATATGCACCGAAATCCAAAACGCCGAAACCTTTAGGTATGGAACCCGTAAATCTAAAATCCCAAAGCACCGCATTCCTTCTTTTCAAGAACCTTTCCAATTCTATCTACCATCCACCCACTTTCCATATAAACCCCTTCATTAACCTTTTGTCCCATCGCTGCCAAATGACTAAGGTGACAATTATCATCCTGATACTTCCAGGTCAAACATTGATCCCAGTCTACACAAGCCTTTTTACAATTTTCCTTCGATGCCCATGGTCTCGCGTTCCTTTGCGCCGCGGTCATCTCTTTGAACTCAGGAGTATAGGAGTCTTCCGTCGAAGAAAATGATTTGGCTGCCGCGTAATTATCCCATTCCGAACGCGCAGCAACCAGTCTTGGTGCGAAGAAATATTTGAAAACATCACGATAGCGCACTCGGCCCTTTCCTTTCGTCTCCTGCATGAACTGGTTCTCGAAAACAAATAACTGGGAGATATCAGCTTGATGAACTTTATGGATATTCATGATTGGTGAACACCAGTTCCAGTCACCAAAGCCAATTCTCCACGTCGGGAGGGATTGCAAAGCAGCCCACCCACCTCCGTCTAAAGCCTTGAAACGCTCTACACCCATCTCTTTCATAGCATGTGAAAGGACTTGATCTCCACAGCAATGCTCTTTCGCATAGGACTCGTACTTGTCAGCCAGAGTCTTGTCTGCACCAAACGAGGTCGCCATAGCCTTCCCTGACATGGCGAATCCAGATCCGCCATGGGCAAAATCTTCGCCCATCTTAAAAGCTGGTGATCCGACCAAAAGAGGAGAAGTGTGGTCTAAAGTTGCAAGCCATGCGTAAAGTGTCTCCCAAAAGAAGTAGTTATCGTCCTCCATATACACATACCATTTCTTGCCAGGGTGGTGTATAGCAGCATGTTGAAACATGGGCAAAAATTTGTATTTGTCCAATCTCCACCCACCAGGTAAGTAAGAATCACCCTCCATACTTGCGCTTTCTTGATACAAGTTGTCGCTCACAGCCTCTTTGGCTTTCTTGTAGAGTTCAAAGTCAGGTGATGCTTTGAGAGTTGCGGAGACGTTTGCGAGCGAGTCAATGACCGGATTTCCGTTGATATTGTCCGACATATCAGAGTAATAGACGACATTGGGAGTGAGTTGTTTGTTGCCCAGCGTGGTTGACATGTGCATGGGCATCCTTCTCCAAATGGATGTAGCACCAGTTTTGACCAGAATGATGACATCCTTTGGATCGAGATCTGTGATATTGTAGATTCTGCTTGGTTCTTCCACTACCGGCTTTACGGCGCTGGTTTCGACGCTGATTGGTGAATACGTCGAAGGAGTTATAGTTGGTAGATCTAGATTTATAGAATGGTCCTGTGATATTTGACCGCCATCTGGCGTATACCATGATCTATCCACAAACAGAGCATCGTTTTCACTCAGTCCCATAACAATGAATACTGCTACGAGGAAACTGATCCATAAGTATCCTTTGAAATGTCGAGGTAAAAGGTTCCTAATACGTGACGTTGACATCTTTAAGGACAGTTGAAGGAACTCAAATACGGGAAATAATGAGAAACACGGAAGTTTTCAAGTACCGGTATGCCAACGTTGAAGAGATAGATAGGTACTAATTAGGTAGATAGGTAGATGAATGGGATCATTGCTACGAAAGTACGAAGACAAGATTAATATGAGATAATTTTTGGCTTCCCTTTCTATGCCTATCATACAGACGCAGGCAACCTGAATTGACTCTTTGACCCGCACATGCTGTACCAGGACAAGGTATCATGCGGATTATATATTTTATGGGGCGCTCTAAAACAAGCTATTCCCAATAAATTTGGTAGCCTTGCATACCTACGTACTTGGACCAAATCTTCAAACTCCATAACATTTCCCTCGTCTCATGCCGGCCGCGCGTTCCAAGCTAAAAATTAGTTTGTGGATAGGGATTTTTTTGGATTTTTTTTTTAGAGCGGAACTTGCGACTGTCACGCTTATTTCTTCACGCTTTTTCTAATCTGGTAAGAGTGTGTTCCGATCCTCCAAAACTAACATTGCCCCTAAATCCCTGTTCGACAAGCAAGAATTCTCGGGTCATTGACATACGCTAGAGGGTAAGCATTAGGCATTCACTACCTAAGCGCGCCCCCTGAAATCCAAAAAATAAACCATTAAAACTCCCATTTCTATCCTGTCATCCTACAGGCTACATACAGCCCCTTTAATGGCACCGTCATTATTAAGCTTCTGCCCCAAAAATCTCATATCATCTTCACCTATGGTATTCTGTTGACCTCTGGATGTTTATTATGTTAGTTAGCACGAGGTGGAATATGAAAAGGGGAGGTTATTTTGAAGATTTCCACCTCCGTATATATTTGTAGTGAGACAGCAGAGTTGAGACTTGTGTCCTCGAGGTTCTGTACACTATGAATTTGCTGCCGAAAAATGCCATGCAACAGTGAATATAAAATAATGTATGTTCCGACATATCCCCAGCTGCACATCCCCCAGCACGATAATTGGACCCGGGCACCGAATTCGTATTACAACATTTATCCGACAGCCCTACATCATCAGAATTAACTGCGAGCAAGTGTACTATGTGGAGTTTGTAGATTTCCGATTTGTCGCCTATTATTGACTTGGTAAATATACAAAATCAGGAACTTTGTGGGTAGAATTTCGGTGGTGATATGCAATCTACATCTGGATCTAGGCCCAGTTGAGATCTAAGCTTGATTCTTCAAACGCCTTACAAGGATTCCAACGACAACTGGGCCGATAATAGTGCAAATCACTACAGCCCAAACGATGACAAGAAACACTGCTTCGCCGGATGCGATAGTAGTATTGTCCCGGTTCTTCAACAACAGAGTGCCTGAGCTCCGTGAAAGGGACGCGATTAAGAACCCGATTTCTCCTCTAGCAACCATGGCAAATCCCACGAGCAAAGCTTCTAAATGTGGAGGACGGGCAGTATCTGCTGCCGAAGATTCCGGTTGCCGCGTTGGCATACGGCTTGATGGAGTCTTCTTTGGTTTTTGCCAGGATTTTATGAAGTACCCAAAGTACATAACGAGGCTCACTAGTCCTTTTGCAATGATCATAAGGATTGAATAGACGATGCCTTTCCAGATGATAGAAGCGCTAAACATGTCTGTGATCGGAATTGAGAAACCAATAGACGCCTAGATACACTATGTTAGTTAGATCTTTAGATCAAGTATTGGCTAAAATGCTCAAGCAAGATAGATTTAAGGTTACCCACAAAGAAAAAAGGAACTAATATGAACTCCATAATTGATTTATAATATTCTTCATACATCCTCTGAGCTGTGTTTGACCTTGATTCTTCTTCAACATCATGCATTCCGACATCCCACAGGTAATTGACTACACCACCCGCGATGAATGCAGCGAAAAGAACAGACGCATCAATGAAAGAGGCAATAGTGACGAAAGCAATCAGTACCAACGTTAGAAGAAGGAAACTAAGATGTGGGATACTCCGGAATGGTTTAAGGGAAAATCCCTTGATATCAGATTTGCTACTTGTGGTAATATTGGGAGCCGCCTCGGGTTGAGAATGCTTGACAAGGTAGAGCCAGATTGGTGTGAGGATAGATTTACCGACAGCAAGTGATACAATGAGTAAACCAAAACTCGCAACTATCGGTCTTGCAATAGGCCACCCACCGGCGCCTCCACTACCCAGAGTCGTAACAATGTTTACCATAACAAGGCCCACAACATCATCCATCATGGCAGCACCCACGAGTATCACACCCACTCTAGTATGCTGCATATTCGCAGAGGAAAGGATAGCAAATGTGGTCCCTAAAGACGTCGAACATAGTGAGGCACCCGCAGAAAAGGCGGCCAGAGGGGTGGGATACAATGTCCCAGAACTACTGGGAAAAGGTAAGATAAGTAAAAGGAAAGACAATGCGATTGGCATTAACAAGCCAACAGTGGCTACCGACACAGAAATATAGGCGGATTTTCGAAGCCGCTTGAGGTCTGTACTGAGACCCCCTTCAAAAACGAGACCTATAAGGCCTAGGTAGCCCAATGCTTGAATCGTTTTTTGATCTCCATGTGTCAGCCATGACGTTCCTCCAACTGGTAGACCCCATATTATCCCAATAAGAATTTGCCCTATGATGCCACAATATAGGGCTCGGTCTAGGATGTATCGAGTGATGTTTAACAGAACGATAAATGAGGTCAAGGAAAGAATGACCTCGATCCCTGGCTCCTCGTATGGGAGGTATGCCATCCTCGAATTGTCACAATTCTGATATTCGAGGAAACAAAAAGAATTATTATATTTCCTATTCTGAGGCTGAACAATTGGATATGAGTTTCGTGGGTAAACTCTTTCAACATGCAATTGGAAACAAAAATCAAGGCATTTCTAACAACTCTCCAGCCACATATTTACGTGGGATTCTCAGCCACACAGCCACATGGTCCCCACTAAAACTTTCTAGCAATGGCGCTAAGATTGCGATCTGGAAATTTTTAATCGCGATAAGATATCTCTTCATTGGTTTCAAAGCATCATTCCTCCACCAACCTCTCCCATCAGCCTACACCACTTTCTCGCATTCGCTTTCGCGATCGATTCACGCCAATATGAACGCCCACGCCCTCCTCACCTCTCAAGGTTGGCGCGGTACCGGGCACTCCCTACACCACAGCTCCGACACGATTGGACTCTCGCGGCCATTGCTCGTCTCGAAAAAAGATAATGTATTGGGAGTAGGGAAAAAACAACACAAGACCTCTGATATGTGGTGGATGAATGCTTTTGATGCGTCATTGAAGGGATTGGACACGAGTAAGGAGGGGCAAATTAAGGTGCAGCAGGGAGGTGGATTGGAAATGGTGGTTAAGGGGGGTAGTAAGTGGGTTGGAGGGAAGGGAGGGCTGTATAGTTTCTTTGTGAGGGGCGAGACGGTTGGGGGGACGATCGAGGATAGGGAGAAGGAGGTTGTGGAAATAATTGTCAAGGAGGAGAAGAGAGGGAAGGGAAAGGATAAGGATAAGAAAAGGAAAGGGGAAGAGAGGAAGGAGAGTAAGGATGAGAGGAGGAAAAGAAAGGAGAAGAAGAGGGCGGATAGAGCAAAAAAGCTTGCTGCCGTAGAAGCGGAGAATATCAAGTCACAGAAGGAGGCCAAGGCACAGAGTGTCAAATCGACAGAAACGGAAAAGACAGAAACGAAGGAGGAACGACGAGAACGAAAGGAACGAAAGCAACAAAAGAAATTATTGCGACAATCTAAAAAGGAATCATCAGATGCATCATCAACGTCAGAGATCACAAAGAAGAAGAAGAAATCGCGGAAGGATAAATAGAAGGTCTCGCCCTGTATATTCTACGGATCGGCATAACAAAAGGCGTTTTCGAGCAGGGAGTTTTGTGATCACGACAGTGACCCTGGCGTTCAAGATAATGTATGGTATCTTAATTAGATGTGTGGAATTCTAATCCTCGAACTATGGCTCTTTGGGTATCTTTCCAGGCTTGTTTGATAAAAGCCATGGTCTTCTCTGCCAGAATTCATCTTTAATGACGTCTACATGCTGCACTGTGATTCTTGCCTTTGCTCTCCTCTTCCTATCTTTCTCTTCCTGGGTCTTTGAGAGTTCTTTCTGCTCGATTGTTTTTTCTGAATTTTCATCAATTGTTTCTGTTGGCGCTCCTGGTTCCACTAACTCATACTATGATCATGTCAATTTCCTGGAGAAAGTTAGGATGAGGGAAATGGCTTACATCTCGAAAAACCACGCTCCCCTTTTTGTAAATTTCTGGTTCGTTATTATAATTGATTCCAAACCTCGAGAATAAAATCTCATTCTTGTCCGCAGCCAATGATCCCTAAATCACATGAGAATAAGTATCGAGAACAGACCATCGAGGAATTACAGAACCTACAGCAAGTTCCTTCTCCGCGCCCTTTGCATCCAATCCTCCTCTCTGAATCAGAGTCCAGAAAGTGGTGTTGTAAAGATTGTTTATGTGACCTTATCTCATCAGTACCAACTCAGAGAAAATGACGACAAGGATGGAAGTGAGAAAAGGAAGAGCAAAAGAAAATACATACAATCCACCTGTCTCCAACTCATATAATCCCTCAAATTCTGCACGCTGGGATACTGCACAGCTCTGCCATCAAAACTAGGTAATGGAGCCGTGAGTTGCATTTCCAGTTCTGGAAAATAGGTAGACCAGAAATGAATATAGTATGCTGTGAAAGTCGATACTATTGTTGTGACAAGTTTACTAATATTCCGCATCAATTTTGTTTTTCAAAGACTTCCCTGAATTGAGGGTAAAGAGTCATACCTCGAACGTCTCTCAAAAAGCACACATGATTTATGGAAGACGAAACTATTATTGCCTCATCAGCAAAATAAATTGATAGAAAGCTATTATGTTGAACAAAACGAACCTGTACTCATCACTAATCCCATAAGCAATAATAATATCCGGCAATTCCATCATCACGGCCTTAGCAGCCGCATTCATCAGATCTAACGCTCTCTTATCATTCGGTTTCTCAAATGCATATTTATCCGAGAACCTATATATCTCAGTTTCCGATTCATTTGCGAGCGGCCGAATAGCTTATGGAAGAGGCAGAACATACTTATGAAATCCCCGACCATCAATACGCACTACGATCCATGTATTTGGGATAAGCAGGTCAGGCTGCTCAAAGGCTTTAACATATTCATATCTAGGGAATTCGTGAGCTACATCAAATATAACAAAGTGGCATTAAACAGTCACTCACTTTGAATTCGCCATATTTTATCTTTGAGGTAGAGGTGATGATGTTGTCGACATAGCATGGAGGTTGGAGGGATAGTTGAGATTTGCATGAAAGACAGTCAAGCGAGGTCTCAGAATAAACAGGAGCTGAGAACAGTACAGGCTACGATAAAGCTAGATATTACTTGCAGGAACATTTCGACTTGGCTCACATGATGGCTTTTTAATGAATACCTATTGAAAATGAAACAAATCCAATACCTCCGGCCTATTCTCAATTCCCTCTCCAGAACAACTACTAAGCCCCCACTATCACGTGCCAGCCCCTCCTTCAGCTAAAAACCGATAAGGGTTTTACACTCGGCTATCTTTCTTGGGTTTTTGATAACGCTAAAACTTTACATCACAAAAACCCCATAGCTCGCTTCGCTCGGAATTGGTTTAGTAAATGAATATCCATTCCACCAACACAACAGAATTCTTGGTATTGATCTAGAAATTGCATCCACGTGTCCAACAAATACACAATTCGCAAAAACCCTTCTATGGTGTAATGGTCAGCACACTAGATTTTGATTCTGGAGATATTGGTTCGATTCCTATTAGAAGGTTCTGTCAAGAATCTTCTTCCCTCCCATACTCAGCTTGAAACTGGGATTATAGGGTTGCCTTTTTTTTCAACTTTTTGATTATTTATCATGGGGGCGAGCTATGGGGGTTACGGGGGCCTGCACTCGAATTTATTTGATGTGTTAATACTTTTCGTTCCGAAAATGTCATAGGGGCACATCCCCAAACCCCCGATGACTCGCTAACGCTCGGGATCTAACATGCTGACCATTTCGCTGCACGAAGATTTGCATTAGGTTGAACATATTTTCTGCTCGATTGTGGGTAAAGACTACAAGTTTGTTTGGCTTCTAACTGGTCTAGGCCTTATGAGACAATGACTCATTGGTCATATCTCGTATATTTTCGATTTTGGCTCATATCATATTGTGGACAGGATGGAGGTTCAACCTTGTTGGGTAATCATTTGTACTATATTTTTGTCATGTCATATTCCTAAAGGAAGTTTTTGATATCTACTACTCATGCCTCGCTCTTAGGCAATGTGGCAACCTTTTCCTGGAACAACTTCTCGGCCTTTGCCCAGACTGGAGTATTTCTCCAGTCCTTCAATGTCAACAAACTTGGTAATAAATCCTTGCTGAATGCCTCGCTTGCCTCTCTTGGCAATAAACTTGGTAGGTGATCAATGCTGATGACGCTTAATCTGGGTTCTCCCTTGACCTCGACTGGGACAGTTGGCTCTGAGAATGTCGTCGCAACGGTATAGATTGGAATTGGATTGTTGGGGTTTGTGGTATCAGCACTGACATCGCAGACGACTGACAATTTGCGGTTTGGGGTATCGAGACTTTGCATGTCGACGAAATTTGGAATCTTGGACATGAGGTATATGCAGTTAATGAAGATGTCACTCTCAACAATCTCTGGAAATGGTCCTCCCTTGGCAGTCTCAGCCATATCCCACTTCAAGACATTCTCAGTTGGCACACCGGCTCTCAAACAGAGGTCAACCGCCCCACTTCCACATCTGCCCAATGCCCCGATAACCAAAACCCTTGGTGCCTTGCCTGTCTTCTCTTGTCCAGCTGCAAGTGCTTTCTTTACGTCGGCAATCAACTCATCTTCGTTAGGATAGCTTGATACGCTTGGGAATGGCTCTGACGCTGGATGGGTGAGTTGCCATGCCCAATTTTCGAGTGCCAATGCTGCACCAGCAAATCCAGCATGGTATCCAAAAGCTGCAACTCTTCTACCTCTATCGTCTGTCAAAAATTCGAGATCTAGGAGAGTTCCGCCGCCGCGAGGAAATCGTGATAGAACGGTGTCCCAGCCGCCTTGTTGCTTGTAACAGTGTGCGAATTGTACGTGAACATGCTCAAGAGGAACTTATAGCTATTAGACTTTTTCCATTGGCAGTGATTCAAGCAGAGACTCACAGTCTTCGACGGGCAATTCCTTCAGACCAATAATAATATGATCCTTTGGTGCTTGCCTCCATGTGTTTTCTGGCACGAGAGTAGCTCCAACCTTCTCGAACTCCTCGTCATCAAATATACGTTCTGGGCTGCGCTCGACATTAATTGTGTATCCAGCATCGATGAGAGCTTTGGCTGTAGTGGGGGTAAGAGCTGATCGATGCTCAAGAGCTTTTCCCACTGATGATCGCGTCAGTAGGTTGCGGAACATTGTGCCGGTGATTACTTACACTCAGAACGTAGGTGAAGAGTAGTTCCAGGCATAATGAAAGATTTGAATTTGTGAATTGAATCTTAATTGAAGTTTTCGAATTTATTTACAGTCTCGAGTTTTGTTTGCAGAGGGGGAGTTTTTCTGCCTCATTGAGTCATTCGACTCCCCCTGTAATTTGTCTCACCGCCTCCGGAATCGCACCCATACTCCGTACATCAACTTCACTACCCCACATGCTTCAGTTTAAAGCAAACAACATCGAGACCGAATACTTTCTCGAAATATCTACATAGTTGCGGTAGACCTTGAACTCAGAGACTATAACGGCTATTTTACTGAGAGACACCAAGTATATTTACTGAAGTTCTTGCCGTATAGTGGTTTGGAAAATGAGATTAGTCTTAATGTTCATGATAAGTCTCAGGCATCCAAATACCTTCAATACTATCTATTCAATCGAAGAATGCCGGAGTAGCTCACCTGCATGTTATGCTATTCGCCCAAATCTTATCCTCTGCATCTTTTTCTCAGTAGAGAAGTTCCCTATGTACGGCACGACTATAATTGCATTATGTAGATTGATACAGTTCACTTCGCCTTGTTTTCTTACTTTTTCGAATCTTGAAATTATCAAACTTTTGTGTACATGCTTATACATCACATTCCCACCAATTCAATTTACATGGCCATCATGTCGGTGAAAGATGTACGAACTCATATTATGCTCGACCTTGAGATAGCTGCACATCCCCTCAAGCACAACCCTGCGATCATCCAAATCGGGGCTATCCATTTCGATATTGAAACGGGTGAAAACTTGAAGTATTTCTCCATGCACATAAACTTAGAGTCTTGCATTGAGTCCGGCTTGGTCACTGATTTGGATACACTCCAATGGCTTGAGAAAAACATTCCCAATACGTTGTCTGCCAGCCAAAACAGCAAAGTGGCTCTCGACGTTGCTCTGAAACGGTTTATACCTGGCTCTCCAGCTGTCACAAATCTACCAAAGCCGACATCAATGTCAAGTACCCAACAGCAAAATACGGCCCGACGGACCTTTAAATAATGATCTGGGCATATGGTAGCACACAGGATTGTCGATGGATGGAAAGTGCCCACAAAGCATGCGAATTGAAAAGCTCATGGATGTACTATAATGACTTCTGTGTCCGAACTTACTGCGAAACGGCTTTCTCTATTACCGGAAGAAACATCCGACGTGAGGTAGACAAAACCTTCGTGGGCAAAAAGCACAACGCAATTGATGATTGCAAACATCAAATTATCTACGTGATCAAGTGTCGTGATGCACTTCGAGGAGCGCAATCCTGTGTCATTAGTCCTGTTGCTGCTGGTCCAGCCCCAAGCCCAGATCCCCCCAGGAAGCGACCCAGGACCGTTTTAGATGAAAACCGTTCCAGAATGGGTCTGGACCTAGCGTAACTTGGCCGAACCAGACTGGCCAGCATCAGCACCTCCAACAAAGGAGCGTTCCTAGGAGATATTAGACTGACCTGATTTCAGATTCCAATATCTGCATACGAGTTTTTCGGAAAATGGTACGCCTCATCGAAAATAGTTCATCAATCGTTCGAGAGGACTCCGTGAGATATTCAGGATGCTCTTGTGAATTACATGTTACTACACGTTTGGTTATAGGTTGTTGGGAAAGAATGTGAGCTACTGGCGATGAATCTTAATCATGAATTGGGGAGCGAGGGAATCATGAAATATCATCTGGCGTATCTGGAAATTCTTTAACACAATAAAGATATCCTTCCTGCACGTATTTTCATCTACCACTTACAACATGAAATTTATTATCGTGAGAATTCCAATTCTTCTATCTCCATATTTTTGGCATTCTCAATGCTGTAGAATTACTCGTATCTCCAGCTTTTTTTAATTGCCCAACGGGTATCTTTGGGTCAAGAGGTTTGTAAATAGTCTAAAGTCACATTGGGTGGTTGATCAGAATTGAATGTCGGCATCATTTTATTCCCCTGGTGGACTTTCAGATATCGAAAATCCTTACCCCTTCCCATCATTATTATCTTCCTTAAAAGCGAACTCCGTCTAGTAAACTGCCTTCATGATGTGAAGAACTAATTTCATTCGCGTAGGGAAAACTGGGCAAAGTCTGAGTACAAAGTCGCAGAACTCCAAACTTTTCTCTCGTTGGGGGCAGGAAGTCGAGAAGATGGATTTACTTATATTATGTGGATGTAAGAATTGGATTTATAATGTTCTTGCCCTTAATAAGTCTGTCACCGAGGGTACGTGTGAACTTTGTTACCTCTCAAGTTACTCAGTCCCGAGAGCATTGCTTAAGTCAACAAATGCTCTCTCACAAACTGGTGGATTTTCCTAGGTACTATTGAATGAAACTCATTTTAAATTCCGCCATGTCACAATCATGTTTCATTTAACTTACTCCAGCTATGATGATTACGGGTGGATATCGCCGAGAGGCACAATGGTATTTGTGGTATGGCTAAGCTGTTCGAGTTGGAATGTCATTCATTGAATGTTCCGGTCAAGATTTGCCCCCGCTCCATTCATAAGCCTTTTCAAGCTTCTCCTTTGCCCTTTTGTGATTACTGACTGATAGAATGTAAGTGTATGGGATCGCACAACTGAAGCATTAACCTCTGATGTTGTTGCTTAGATCGAGAAGAGTCTTAATTGTGGACTATACTCTCAAGACAGTTGGTTCGGAGGGCCAGCAAGATGTGTTTTCTGTTAGATCATATCATGTACCGATGCATGAGGAGGCACTGGAGACTATGGTCGGGTGTTTGAAGAAATACTGTTCAATTCATCACCCAATTTGACTTGTGCTGAGGTTCCGGTGCTTGGATTGGAGGATTTCAAGGTGGAAATTGAGATGAAGGCTCATGTGCTGGAAGAGAAAATGGCGTGAATATTCTGTGGTTTGACTCCGCATACACAGTTATAAAGACTATGATTCACGTTCCGAGTTACATATGTTTCAGTACTATACAGGCCCTTCTACTTCTTAACCACTAATTCTACATTTACTCAGTAACTCTGGAAAAATAAAGAAATTCCACAACTCACATTATGGGTACCGCCGGTAAAGCTTTCGAAGCCCTTCAAGCAGGAAAGAAAGCCATCAAGCAAGGCCGTGAATTGCATGGCAAAGTACAGGAAGGTTATGGTAGAGCCCGGGAAGTTCATGGTAAAGCCATGGAAGTCAAGCAACAAGCTGAGAAGTTCGGCATAACCTTACCAAAAGACGCATCAAGCCTTCCCAAAAACCGCGCCGAATTCCAAAAAGAAGCCAAAGGATATGCACGAGGTTGTTTTTGTGGATTTTGGGGCTTATTCAAGGCTCAAGCCAAGAAATATATTACATATGTCCTCTCTCTTCTGGTCTTTGCCTGCATCGCCGTCGGACTCGTTTGTTTCCTCATTGCTGTGCTTTCGCATCATTCACATTTGCAACTTCTCACATTAACGACAAATAAAATCGCGCCTAATACTACGAAAGGAGGCTTGGGTGCAACGGATGGAGAGAGCGTGGATTATAAGATCTATCTATTGCATTACTGTGTTTCCGGACTTACTGCGAAGGCTGAGGAGCAGTTTAAAATGACAAACGGATGTCATCATTCAAAGCAAGGTATATGGGATTTTAACACAAAGTTTCTCTTCTTGGCCAAGACTATTCGCATATGACTAAACTAACGCCTTCTCATGCCTTAGCATTATATGAACATATACTCCCTGCCCTCAACTCTACTTTTACGCCTCCTCTTCCTGCAGGCTCACCCGCAGACATTCAGACCCTCTTCAGAAAATATGGATATATATCTTTCTGCCTCTATATTCTTGATATAATTCTATTACCCATAGTTGCAGTTGTATTTATCTGGTGGTTTGTCAGTACCTTAACGCCTTGGAAACGAACTTTCAGGCTCGTTCTTTGCGTAAGTCTATTTCTTACCACCCTTGCTCATTTACCCCTCTCCAAACTAATGTAACTAACACCCCACTCCAGTTTTTCACAGTCTCACTCCTCGCCCCCGCAGTCCTCCAAACACTACTCGTTTACCGCACCATCCACATCCTCAAGCACGACATCGACCTCAACACCTCCAGCCTCGAAATCACCCTCAAAACCGGTTTCCTCTACATCATCCTCACCCACTTCTTCTGGCTCACAATCATCTTTAACCTTATCCTTTTCCGCCTCATAGACTGGCTTCGAGACAAGAGAAGAACTAGGAAACTTCGTCAAACTCAAGACACTTACCTGGCTCAGAATATTCAGGACTCCTCTAGATCAGTTCATGATGGCCATAATATAGCTGGTGATACTTTATATGATACTCAATCCTTTCAGATGAAGAAAATACCTCCTAGACAGCAAATTATGGGGATTGCACGAAAGCCTGTAGGGGTGAAGGGTGATAATGGTGATTTGGGAGAAGGAATTTTGAGGTACGATTTTGATTATGGTAATGAAAAGCACGGCAGAAGTTACATGGGGAAAGAGGGATTTGATAATGTATAATTAGACACTAGTATTGAGGCTACCGTGACTGGTCCCCAACAGGATAGAATAGAATGAAGATGAGAATATAAAGCCATTTATGAATATTCACTCATGCACCATATTCATTTTATTCTTCAGTCGTTTGATGATTCACAAGTAGTTAGATTCCAATCGCTTTAATATCTGTGTATGTCTTTCGTTCATCTTTCTGTTAGATGGATTCAAAGCTTACAAGTTTGAGAAGAATATATTTTAGAGTGATTGCCATATTGAGAAGCACAATTTCCCTTCAATTAATTCAAGATGATATTGCCCTTATTTTCAGCCATTTTGTCTAGTTAGGAAAATTATCGCATTAGGAATTGCCGTGATAGGAGTGAACTCGAGAGCAAGTTTATAAGTGTTGGCAAACCCTTCCAACATTCCTCTTCATCCACACCTACAAACAGACTCTCTTCATGCCAAAACCTGAACTCATCCATGAAGGTTGAGAGATGTAGGGCAAATGATCTTTGAGCAAAGCTACAAGTGATGGCCTGATTGTATGTGCTTTCCCGGCTTTCGGTATCCTAAAAAGCCTCCATGCATATACTAAAACAAAAATACTCTCCAGTCCAGTACCGCACCTAGCATTCGGTGTCCCAGAGGGGTTTCAATGCACATCCTACCAGCGAAGCATACTTCGGTTCAATACCGTCTGGCCATCAATGGAAAATAATGGTAACGAAAGATACATCGACACAGCTTTGCACAAACACATGCATGCATGCATGCAACTTGCGGTAGACTGCATGACAACACTGCTTTTAAGGTAGTCTGAAAAAACGAGGCGTGAAAGCGAGGCGAAAAACCAAAGAGAAAGAGAAAGGTGAATTATATAAAGATGATCATTAAACTGTAAAATCTTCTGTATCTATCTCGCACACATTCGTTGAGGACCAAAATCATACTCCATCATATTCCTCCAGTCACACCTACTGTCAATTCATCTTTCTTAAAATTCCAGCCATGCTGATCAAAAGGCTCAACACGAATATTATGCTTGATCTCGAGCTGGCCGGATTTCCAAACAAGTACAATCCAGCTATCACTCAAATTGGCGCCATTCATTTCGATATCGAAACCAAAAGAGAACTCGCAAGCTTTTGTGAATTTCCTCAACTCAACTCCAGTCCAGTCTTGACTTGGTCTGGTTCAAGACGACGTAACCATGACTTGGTGTAAGGATAACGATCCTGAAGTTCTCAAAAAGAGTCAGGAGAGTACTGTAACTCTTGACAACGCATTGAAAGCATTCTCGGCCTGGATCAGTTCTTGCCTGGAATCCACGCGACAAGAAGCCGAGGCAAGTTGTGTACGCTTTTCGATGGGAGAGGTGAAGATTTGGGCAAATGGAAGCATGCAGGACAATCGATGGATCGATACCGCTTACACTGTCTGCAACCTTACGAAGCCATGGAAGTACTACAGCAACATGTGCATCATGACGACAAACAACACGGTTCTCGAGTTGACTGGAAGAAACTATCGCTTGGAGGCAGAGAAAGACAGGAAGGGTGCGCATGATGCTGTCGCTGATTGCGTGCATCAGATTGGGTGGTTCATGCAATGTCTCACGGCACTTCGAGACAACTCGAGGAAGCGAAAGATCGATAACCAGAACGAGACATCCAGAAGGAATCAGCGACGCATGCTGACGAGGCAATAGAAGCTGGGCCAGCATTGAGAGATATGTGGTATGGAAAGTCGAAATTGGTTCCAACTGAGAATTGGGTTGAAGGAGGATTGGAGAGTTTTACATCCGGGGCAGCTATTGATGTTTAAATTGACACTCAGAAGTTTGAGGGGAATGTTCTGTTCGAATGGTTGGTAATGAATGATGTTAAGATTTTCCTTGGGAGCAGCTTAAGGAACCAGTCGAAGGTCCTAGCTATTTTGTAGCGAAAGAAAGTTTTCATCGTCCACTTTCAAGCTGGCATACATGATCATGATAAATGACTGCCAAATCCCATCATTGTGAAGTAGCTCATATTTCCACCCCTATAAGCAGTAGATTTGTGACAAAAACACGAAGTCGATAATCATAGCCGTGAGCTAGAGCAGAGATGTTGAGCCAAAATTTCGGTCATCAAGGTCAAGAAAGCAGTAAAGCGGCGGAATAAATGGTCTTGAACCTCATCCCTGTTTGATAATGCCATTCTCTAGCATGATGTGGTATTATGATAGTGAATTATTGAGAGCGGGTAACCTGGAAATCTTGCCCACTCGGGATCGTTTTGGAAACTAGGTTTTGGTGTCGTTTCTCCATAGCCATTTTCAACAAGGAAATTCGCGGCTGTAACTAAGTCTTAAACCAAGAGAAAGAAATATTAGACTGCAGCATTACTGTCATGAACTCTGAAGCAGAGAGTATAGATATTGGTGACTAAGATTTCTTGCGGATCGCCTTGAACCTTTCCGTGGTCAGGGCCGCTTCCACCCCTCAACCTCAATACCTAATTCTTGCATTCTCCCTTGTGTAGCTTCCAATCTGCTTTTTGACATGCGTAGTTGCAATTACTGATGCCTCAACAGCCTGTGCATTTCTTAGAAACCTTCCCACAGGTTTTGCACTTCATCGCGTTGCCCAATGTGCCCTGAGAAGACACTTCGATACTCTCAATCTCAATCGCCTTGACCACATTGAAAGTATCTAGTTCGGTTCCTTCTATAGCCTTTCTGGCTTGCAACATTTCGTTTTTCCGTTCTCTCTTCCACGAAATCAAAATTGTAATGTGTATGCCCAAGCACCCAGAGCCTGACACTAGGGCTGGTCCAACATGTCTGATCAGGGAGATTCGTGACAGATGCAGACCGAACTTGGTTGGAATCTTCAAACTTCTTAGGATTATTGGCGGTCTCAAAGCGTCGTTCGGTCTGAAGTGTGTAAAGATCACAAGTTTGCGGTGCTGTTCATCTCATGCTGTCTGCTCCGCTTGAGCATTCAACCACGCGAGATCTTCCTGATGGTGGGCGTTATGACTATCAATATCCCATTACGATATCTCTGAGAAGTCAAGCAGAAAAGTGACACAGATGGCGTTGCTCGTCTGTGATGTGGGAGAAAAGGATGCAACCTAGTATAGTCACGCTCTCCATGATGTTGGATCTTGTTCGATTAAGGAATAAAAATCAACCCATCGACACTTTCTCCTCGTGAATATCATCCATTGTGCGTTGAAAACACAACCTAGTTACAATAGCTGTCATTACTTTCGTTCCGTATACGTATGGCTTGTGTGTACGAAGAAAAGAATTTCAAATACCCTCAGTTAGTCTTCGAGGAAGGCGACAAGTCCCTGATCTAGGACTTTTCCAATATCGCCTAGCAGAGCCAAATATTTGCATTCTGGTTGGATCTTGAAGTACTGTTATGAGGATTTCAGATTTGGAGTCTCCGGATGGAGGGAGATCTGACTTAATCTGGAACTGACATCTGAGTGATAATAACGGATCGCGAAGTTTGTGTTGCGCCAAAATTGCACCATACTTGTATGAGTCAAGTTGAAGACATGATTATTCCCAGTAAATGAAGAGAAGTGCAATAAATGGCTGTTAAATCAAGGAGTAGACAATCAAGCTCGTTTGACAAAAATCAAAGTAAATGTTGTAGGGCTGCAAGGCCGTCATCTTATTGGCTATCACGTGCTATGTGCTGTTTTGGGCCCGTGCCACAAAACCTTCCTCTCCGACTGCAGGTTGTACAAGACGCAACCTTTCCGATAAATCGTGGCTATGTCAACAACAGAGCATATCAAATGAAGAGCACTGCTTCTTGAATATGATTTATGCAAAAGCGCTTGTTACTTCTTTGCTCTCTCATAGGTTCTATTACCGCGTTTACGCTTATGTTTTAAAATGCTTGCAAACGCCAAATTAAAAGCAAGCGCTTATTTTGACCAGACAAGTGTCTGTCATCCAATGGCGCTGTTATGCTTACAGTATCTGAGGAATTTAGCTTGATGGCGCGCTTCTTTTGTGCGACTTATTATATACCAAGACTTTAATGACTGGTTTTTAATGATTCAACCTGAGATATGGTCACCCCAAAGACCGCCGACCTTACAAGCGGCCATGTCAAGCGGACTGTTTTCCTATTGGCAAACGCAGCGCATGCCACTACACTTGGCCGTCTCATGAATTTATAGAGTCAGAAAGTGATCTACAGAGCATAATTTGGAAATCTAGATCAATGATTCAAAGGTTCTGGACTTTTGGAGCTGAGAGTAAGAATGAGTGAGTATGAATATTTAAGATCTTAATTTCCTTCGTTGTTTGCTTCCATCATCATCTTAACAATCAGTCTCTTCATCTACTACAAATTACATCTTTCCCTCTTTCTTCTTTCCTTTGGCTAGGATCAGACTTCAGGACATTCTCTTCACAAACCACATCATTCTTTTGCTGATAGATCAGCCCAAAACTTTCACTTCATCACAAATTCGAGCCGCCTCCAAAGAAAAGTAATACGCTCTTTTCTCAAATTTTCCAAATACGCAAATTTTATTCCCTGCTATACAACTTTCACCTTGTGAAAAGCCTTCTCAATCATTCTTGTATCACCATTAAACTTCTCTTTAACCTTCGTTCAAAATGTTTGCCCCCAAAAACAGAGAAAGTACCTACGGCACTTTCGCATTCGCCTTCACCATCACCCGGGCTTTACAAGCCGTTTGCCTCATATGCATTCTCGGCATGTCTGCGAATTTTATCGGAGAAATCAACGCGGCCGATACAGCACCGCCGGAAGTTCTCATTGGAACTCTCAGTGTTGTATGTCAACTTCATCCCTATCCACGCACATTCACACCATACTAACGTCGACCAGGTCGTTATTGCCATTATTTATATCGGCGTTTCCTATCTTCTCTACCTTGAAGAGCAAATCTCCTTTCTCATTTCTACTGCATGCGACTCATTGGCTCTTATTGGCCTCATCGTGGTCTCTGTGAAAGTCGGAACGCCCCTTTCCTACCTGGAGTGTCCTGCCCTTCCCAACGTCGGAGTGACATCAACATTCGTTGAATCAGCTGTCGGCAATTTCTCCAAGGCCAATTACTATTATTGGGTCAATGCATCGAAGACGGCATGCTACGAGATGAAAGCCATCTGGGGATTCAGCATGGCACTCTGTGTACTGTTCTTCTTCAGTGGCATTGTCAATATTTGCATTTGGCACAAGTTGAAGAAGTTTGTTCCGCAGAAGGATGTTTTGGACTACCAGGGCTAGACTAATACAAATTAGCAGTAACGGTAGTAGAGGAAGAAGTGGGAAAATGGATACTGTACCGAACGGGAATCATGATGTAGGGAACGAGACGACGGAAGGCACTTATTGGAACAGTTGAGAGAATCCTCACCGGAGTAAGGACGGTCCTTTTGAGATTATCGAGGAGAATGGAAATGATGGAAGAGATCGCGTCAAAATTTCGGGTTTGTGGTGGTACATTCGACAACACAGAACATTCAGCCGAGGAAAACATGGGGACATTGGAGGAAAGGAGGAAAGGCGGGGGTTCGCTGGTAGCGCGAAGGAGGACGTAATATGGTAGACAAAACTGGGCCTCATGGTTGAGAGATTTATTTGTTGGTTTTGGATCATCACGTTAGTGTTTGTTTTCTTGTTTTCGGATGCAGCAATCGTCAACGAACCTTTAATGAATAACGATGCTTTTGGATTTTATACATTGCTCATCCTTATAATTCCCCATGTGTCTACTAGTGAAAATAGCAAACGCACATCTTATCTCAAATTGTTCATTCTCCATGTAAACTATTGCCTGGCCCATCCCCCCCGTCAATTCCATTAGTTTTTCGTACTATCATAGCTTCATGGATCAAAATAAAAAAATTCAATATCCGAACCTTTCTAATACTTCTTTATTTTTCCAATTCTCTGCAGACTGTATTCATCCACAAAATTGTCATTGAAACAAGAAATGATCATCAGCTAAATACGATATATCCATTGGATCACGAAATGATTTGGAATTTCCATGGCCAAGCGAGGCAGGGTAAACTTTGTACTACTACTACCTAATTACCACAGCACATATGTACGTATGCGATGTGATGGCGTACAGTGGCTGTAAAACCTGCGTAATGACATTTGGATCTGATATGCCCGATATGATGATTGGATGGATATAACGTTGTGTAAGCAAACCCCGCGAATCATTGGCGTCGGATATGTCCAACCAACGAGTGATGTTGGTGCGGTGTTGGTGTAGCAAGGAAATTAGATGTTTGATTTCCGTTCCTCCTATACTTAACCAGATTTTTTGAGAATGAGAAAGAAAATGGATTCAGGAGAAATGATATCTAATTCTTAATCTTGAATCTTGGATAGGAATGGGAATCTTGGTAAGAATCATATGGGGATGATACTTATCTGCTATCTGCTGATATGACTGTAAGACTACCTCTATAAAAGTAATCATAACATACTAGGGAGTTGCTATGTACTGTATTTCTCGGCACTAGCATCCGGCTAATGCTAGTCTGGAATCCCAAAAAAATACAAGCCCGCTTGGACCTAAAGTCTTCCAAGCTTGTACAAATCACCGAAATCAGCGGCAAGATTGATTATGAACTTTCAGCTCTGATCAAGATGAACCAATTACATCCCATCCTAATTTTGAATATATCTCTTTTGGTGATACATATTATGTTGATTATTCTTGGTAAGTCAATAGCTGGGTGAATTATCATTTTTCGTTCCACATGTTCGTGCTGCGCCCGTCTTGAAGTTTTGCATCTCTTCTCTATCGAGGAAATCTGTATTTACCTACACGAATTCCTCCAGTTCAATTATCCAAGTACCTAAGCAAACATGGCTAAAACAATATTCACAACCATCACACCACTCCCTCCCAATATAACCCGTAAAACAGTTCTCGAAACCCTACACGATCACCTCGAAATGATCGATCTCAACCCATCCCACGTAGAACGCAATGCCACCAAACCTCCTCCTTCTGCCACCCCCGAAGAATACCATTGTCAATGGTATCGAATCGTCGACAAAGTATCCTATCTACCCGCTAATCTCTATACCGGCACTGTATCCTTCAACGCCTGTTTTCACAATTTGGCTAATGGGCTACAAACACATTGTTATGCGCCCATGGGATTAGATATTAAGGAAAAATGGACGATAGGAGGAAATATGCCTGGAGAACCCGCGGTCCCGAGAGAAATAGGCATTAATGCGCCGGTGGAAGGATTATATATTAGAGAGGATGTTGAAATGAAGTGTAATATTCTGATGACGAGATTTGTTCGGAAAACATTGCAGGAGTGTTTGAAAGCGCTCGTTGCACGATTGGTAGTAAAGGCACAATTGCAAGAGGCGCGTGAGAGGAATAGGAGATTGACAATGGGAAGTGGAAGTGCGTATGAGAGGGAAGGTGACACGATGACCCCGCCGATGAGTCCACCATTGAGAAGCCCCGGTATGGCGAGCGTGAGTAGTGTGGGTAGGAGAGGAAGTTCGTACAGCAATTCGAGCGTTCCGACGAGTCCACCATTAACTCCCTATAACCCTGAGAAATGGGCGGAGGTGGGTATGCAAGGTCATCCCGCTCTGCATCCATACACGCCTTTTCAATTACAGCAACAGCAACAGCAGTTATATCAGATGCATCATGATAGAAAGAGTTACGGTGGACAAGACCAGAGATGGTCTAGCATTAGTGATAAGACCCAAGCTTCATTGCCGGGCCCGAAGTATGCGAATAAGCCCGCCAATTATCCGAACAAGCCTACCAGAATCGCAGAAATGGAAGCACCGCCTGGACCCGTTGAGTTACCATAGTCGAAAAGGAGTAGTAATTGAAGGAAGATTTCATTTGTGTAGGATTATTGTTGGTAATGAATAGGAACGATCGCTTTATATACCCATGGTTAATTGGAAGGTGGCGGTCACTGTGCTGTTAATGGGTAGATTGGATTAGGGAGGGAATTTGATACTTTTTGTCAATGCGGACCGAAGCACACGCGTCGAAGGCATATCCGAGTGTAGTATGTGATTAACATGCAAAGGACTGTCATTTCAGAGATCATAAAGACAGAAGAATTACTTTGGTTGGGATAAAAAGGAAGGGAAGAGTGATGGGGCGAAAACTGGCAGTTCGTCTGGTATGTCAGCGGGAAGAGCTAACACGATGGCATTTTTTAAAACTCATTGATCATGAGTGTATGACATTGGGAAAAAGAGATTGCCAGAATGTTGGATTACGCAGGAGATTTGACGATTTACTTTAGGCCGAATATCTCCGTCAGGGGTGAACATTCCTGTCATGAATTTACTCATATCTTCATAATCGTATGATTCATAATTATGACGTTTGCGATATCCATGTTTCAGGTCGGCTGTGAACAAAATGAACAAATTTTATTGAGGATCTATGTGTACAAACAAACCCCGCATCATACACGCTCATGCCCCAAACCCATCTAAATCCCAATCTATGATGCCATTCTGCTCATATCGTTTCTTATACGTTGGTAATCGAGGAGACCTAGATTTGTCAGTAAATTCGAAGAAAATGGTGAAATAAATTTGCTAGACATACCTTCAATTGATCCAACAGCACTGACTGCAATGTCTTGATCCCACAATTTCCTTTGCGCAAAGCTCATAACATCCTTCTCGCTGATGGCTCCAATAACACGCTCAATTTCCTCTGGTCCCATACGGCGACCAGTGGTGATAATTTGTCTTCCAATATCTTCAGCTACAGCGGTGGTACCATCCAAGGAAAGAAGAATGGATGCCTTGAGTTGGGCCTTAGCGCGCTCAACTTCGGCCTCAGTAACGTTGTATGATAGACGAGACCATTCTCTGAGAGTGAAGTGAACTAAATCATCGATACGGGTGGTCTTGTCGGTGACAAGGTAGATACCCCAGAGTCCAGTATCGCTATAACTTGTTGAGAAACTCATAAAGCTGTTAGCCAAATCGTGCTTGTGGACGAAACCGCTGAGCTTGCTTCCCATATGAGGAGCATTGCCCATGGCTTTATCCCAGTTACCGACAATAGCTTGAGTAACCAAAGCGGTAAAGTAATCATCATCCTTCCAGCTGACTCCCTCAACAGCAATGGCAATGTTGGCAGTTGGGATAGTGTCGTCACGGACTCTGATCTCGGAACCAATGAATTCTGGCTTTTGCTTTTGAGCGTTGGCGACTGCGAGAGCAGCGGCGGTATGAGGTTGGGATGCGAGACGAGCAAAGTGCTTCTCGGCGAGTTCAACGAGTTGCTGGTGGGGAACACCTCCGGCACCAACAAGAACCATACGATCGGCAGTGTAGTTTGTCTTAACATAGTTGACCAAATCCTCTCTTTGAATGGATTGGATGTTTTCAGCGGGGCCCAAAATTGTGCGTCCTAAAGGTTGTCCTTGGAAAGCAGTTGCGTGTAAGTGATCAAAAACGACTTCCTCCAATTGCTTGTCAACCTCCTCAGATTCTCTCAAGATAACATCACGCTCTCTGTTGATCGCCGAAGGTTCGAGTTTGGAGTTTTGGAGAATATCGGAGAGAATGTTGACAGTTGCTGGTACATCAGAGTTGAATGCCTTGGCGTAGTAAACTGTGTTTTCACGCTTCCCATACCATTAGCAAAATTCCTGCGCTACCCAAGTAAATGTAAACATACGGAAGTATAGGCATTTAAGTGGCCACCCATGTTCTCAATTTCCAATTCCAATTGATGCTGTGTTCGGTTGCTGGTACCCTATTCTCATTGTAAGTCCATCTGGAGGGGTCTCCTTCAGACCGAAGCATACCTTAAAAGCAAGATGCTCCAAGAAATGAGCTGTGCCATTTGTCTTATCCGTTTCTGCCCGAGAACCGGCATCGATCCATACACCAACCGTCGAGGTTTGTGCCCATGGCGAGTGTTCTGTAGCGATCTTGTTTCTTATCAGCACTTGCCCCTCCATCAACTAAATCCAAGCCTTACCGTTAGACCGTTTGAAAGAGTTGTGGTCTCTGTCTTCACACCATTTTTGGTCACTGGAGTCGCGAATCCTCTTCTCAGTCCTGATACGACATTGGGAGCAGCACGGTTGCGCAGTCCCTGCGTAAGGTTTAATGCTAACCGCCGAGACGCCATGGGGATATGATGTGAGGGATGTGGTGGGAATAGAACGAATTGAAGATAACCCGATGAGTTCAAATTGCTAGAATTTAGTAAACCTGAAGAGCTTAGTCGTTGATCAGATTTCAGCCAATCAAATTTCTTCCGGCTTTGATGACCGCACACGTGACTTGTTGCCGAGCTACCTAGTTATTCCGAATATCATCGACCGAAGCATTCAAGGACCTGAGTGATATGTCGTCGACTCTTTTACACTCAATAATTGTAATAGGAATTCACAATGGCTTCATTTATTAAACCTTCAATGCTTAGGCAGACTTGCCTCGCCGCGTCGAAGCGTAATTTCTCTACAAAGATCTCTTCCAGTTTCCCCGCAATCAACAAGCCCGCCGGACGCAGTGCTTTTGTCAGAGATGCATTGCCAGGTTCAATGCGTGTAGCGGCATTCCATGCAAGTGGCAGACAATCAATTCTACCCCCATTACCTCGTGAGCCTTCTTCTATCGATATATTATTTCTATTGCTAACCACATCATAGAATCTATTGATGGCACTTGTATGTTGATCCGCCCTCGGGCCAATCCACCTTAAACTAATAGATTATATAGCAAACGACGCAGCACCCGTACCTAAACCATCCCCATCTCACGGCTCATACCATTGGACATTCGAACGTTTAATCGCCGTCGGTCTCATCCCTCTCACAGTCGCCCCTTTCGTTTCCGGATCATTGAATCCAGCTACCGATGCTATCCTTTGCGCTGCGATCCTCATCCACTCACATATCGGTTTTGAGTCTTGCGTTATCGACTACATTCCAAGCAAGAGGTTGCCAAAGACGAAAACGTTGTTTTGGTGGGGTCTGAGGGGAGCAACTGTTTTGGTTGGGGTTGGATTGTATGAGTTTGAAACAAACGATGTGGGACTTACTGAGGGTATTAAGAGGATTTGGCACGCATAAAAGCGCTGGAGGGAGTTAGTGTTATTTGAAAATAAGCAACATGCATGCAGTACAATATCAAGACTGTTAAACACATGTTCCTTTCAGGCCCTGGCATGTGAAATGGACATTTGTCCGGATATCAAATCCATACACTAGGGATACAGGTGGTCATGGGCTTTCTTTATGCTTAACTAGTAGTGTTAAAGCAAAATTGCAAATGGGAATTAGTGATAGCTTTCCTCTCCTCATTTTGCCGAACTGCTCTATAGCAAACGCTAAACTTTGCTTCAAAGACTCTACCGACACTCATATCTCTGGACATACCTTTACATACGCATCTTCTCCCGAGCTGCACATCTCCAGCAAGTACCTGTTCGTCTTGCTTTATTGTTGGGAGCCCACTGTAGAACACATTCATGACTGTCACATAAATGAAACGGTCAACACTTCACACAATGTTCATCTATTTGTCTTCTTGCATATTTTATTAAGTATTATTAAAATTTTTCTTCAATTACTGAGGAAAGAAGTGTGATATCGCAATTTTCGTGCAAAATGAAAATTCTTGGATAGCCATAGTCATCTAGATAATTTACAAGTATTCTTCAACATATACCAACTCTCGTGCAGAATTCCACTGCACTGGCGAATAAAGGGATGAAGGATAAAAGAAGTGACCCTATAATGTAGACTATCCTGTTTCCAGTTTAAAGCAGACGAACTGATTTCTTCCATCAACAAAGTCTTCAGATTTATTAAGCGGCGGTCCCGTTTGAGGGATATGAACACCCTGCACGTTATCACTGAGCTTTTTGAACTTTGTCTTTTGTTGAGGCGATGATGGTTCTTTATGTCTATGGATTTAAGCAAAGGACGCCCTCCTGACATAACCAACACATTCCTAACATCCATGGACTGGTGGGAGACTTGACTTCCCAGATGCGCAGTCAAGCACTGAGAATTTGAAGCTCAATAATACTCACATATACCACAAGTAAAGTTCGAAGTAGTAAGTGAAGTAAGAGACTCAAATATATCCAGCATTACAGATAAAATGACCCAGCTTATTGAATGTAATTGTTCTTTTTATTGAGCATTGAAACTCGGAGCTACTTCATATCTCACCACTACTCTAATTAGTACCACGAGTATGGTCCCACTTAAAGTTAGAAACAAAACGTATGCAGAGTGTATGTACCAGTACGAGAACTCAAAGTTTCTAGACGCCATAGCCCCCATCAGATATCTGCTCACAACAAACGTCTCCGCAACGTAAAGTAACTTTATTACTCACTACCCGATGCAAATTTCCCCCCAACACGCTTTTGTTTCTTCTTAGGTTGTTTGGCGACTGCAGATCGGGACTTTGACGCAAAAGCTTTGAAGATTTGCTCATTTGAAGTGAACTCTGCCTTTGACTTTGCCTTGCTCTTAGAGGAGATAAGTTCTTGGGAGCTTGAATTTGATGCGGAGGAGTCTCCTTGTTTGCGTTTGATCTGACCATTGTCGCTTTCCTTGCCCTCAGACTCCTGGTTTTCGAGCTGAGCTCGAGGCCGAGGGTGAAGTTCCTCAATAACATCTTTGTCCTCTTCTTCCTCTTTCTCTTCTTCATCTACCATTGCAAAATTCGTCATTGCCATATCGTCCCTATCTTCTTCACTTGCAGGAGGAGTGCCTTCCCGATTTTGATCATCGATATTTATAATTTCAGTCTGGGTATGCGAAACTTGCATGCTAACTTTCATTTGAACCTCCGTGCCCTGGGGCAGCTTTGGGAGTGAGAGATCGAAGCCGGTGAGGAGGGTTTTCATCATGCGGTGCAGGAGGGTTTCCTATTTTTGAGGTTAGGATAATTTGGTGATTTGGGTAAAGAGTAGAGCATTCCGAGCTAATTTTAGGATGTAGATGATGCGAGAAACAAGGAATTCGAATGCATAGAAGGAGTGGGGACGAACATGGAAATGAAAAAAAGGATAAAAACATACCAACTCAGCCTTTCCTGGGCGCTCAATAATCTTTTGCTCAATAGCAGCTAATTCCCTGACTTGTTGCTGATGACGAGTAGAGCGTAAATGATTTTGAAGGAGAACAACAAGACCATCTTTGAGGGTGGGCTTTTGTATTCCAACAGCCGAAAGCTGCTGTAAAAGCTGTTTAGTGGTGAGGTTCTTGAGATCCATGATTATGAACTTGTGGCTGAGGGGGCAGGTGAGACTGAGTAATTCCTTTGTTTACTTGTTGAGTGAGGACTGATAGATGGAAGTTGGATAGATTGTGTATTATAGATCAAGAGGTATTTATTGATGAACAAATAGATGGAAGGAAAATCATAAATTTAGTGCTTGTATGAGTTCTTCGCAGTTCAGTAAAGAGTGAATGTACCGTACTAGTCAAAACCCAGGAGACAAATTATAGCTCTAAGAGAAATACAGCTCTTATGTTTCCTGTTATAAATTAAAACCTAGACTTTCATTTGGAATCTTAGAAAATGTATAATGACCTACCTATACTTCGGGTATTGGAAGGCTAGCTAGCTAACCGAGGGAGCTGTGAACTTTTTCCCAATGTAAAATTTTTAGACCAATGAGAACAAGTGGAAACCAATAGTAATGATAAAATGATGTTTGATCAGATGAATGAATATTTCATATTTATAGATATGCAACAAAGGAATTATTCAGACCTGATTGATATGTGATTGGATAAATTTTTGGAAGTAAGTGAAGCAAATGAAGTTCAGAAGAGGCTAATCAAGGCGTGGGTAAGATTAGTGAGTGTTCTCCTTTATTAATTCCAAAAATAAACCTAAATAGATGTGACTGAGATCAAATGGAATGGAAAGAATGCTCATTTCTTGCTATGTGATGTTTATAGAAACTTGCATTGCTCTGTGTCAAATTTAATAGTTCAATATACTTGAATTGACTCGACTAAATCTCAGCGGCGGAGTATCTGAAGAATATAAACAATCCACAGCATTTTATTTTGGAGGGGAGTTGATGGATGCCGTTGAGTAGTAATAATGAACTTCAACAACAAGAATTGATAAAAACCACTTTGATATCCAATGCTGGATAAGAAAGAACAAATTTTTTTCAAAGACTAGATGCAATGTAGTGACTTGACTTGATTTGGCTCGACTGGATTTGAATTAACCTTCAGAATCATGAACACCTCACATTATCTTCAACAAAACAACAGCTACAGTAGTACCCTTGCAACAATCAGAAGACCCTGTAGTTCAATTACTATCTCAAGAGTATTCCATTATCATGTTTATGAAGTGGGCACCAACTTACAGTTCTCAAAAGATCTACAAAACATATTGATCCTAAGCGGGAAAGACCTATTCGAACACAACTAAACATTTATTTACCACCTAAAACTATATACATTTAAAGATAGTTCAATCTACTCCAATAAAAGTTAGGCATAATATAAGGAATGCATTTTTACCAAAGTATCTTTAGATAAGCCATCACCATCCAACTCCATAAACCAAATAATTCTCTCCTCAAACCACCCCTTTCTATGAACATCAATCTAATCCAGAGCCTTCAAACAAACAATAAACACAATACCAAAACAGTGAATCCATATTATTTATTAGCTATCTAGAGTATTTCTCAAGTCTATAATATCATCTTGTTCTTATTTGTAAGTAACAAAGTTGATCACTCGGCCGATGTCCCAAGATAGCAACCTTCCAGTAAATATCTTTCTTTCGAATCTTCCTTAAAACCTCTCTTAACTGCATTATACAAGAACATTAAAAACTAAAAAAAATACTAGAATAAAAGTAATCACTCGGCTAACCTTTACCTATACTTAGTGTTTATTTACTCAAATTTTAGATAGGTTTCCCATCACAAATACAAACAGAGACTCATACATTTTACCTCCCACAATCAAATCCTTGCAACTCTTCCTTTTATAACCTACGATTATAACCTGGCAATCATCTAATCCTCTTTAATCATACTGTTACTAGATACTATTTCAGATTAGCTTGGTATTGGAAGAGATTCTTCCATTTATAAACAAAAACTCATACTCGCTTATAGTCGAACTCGACCACAACTCAGGACCTACAAGTCAAAATAACAATACAGCTCACAATCTACACTTAATTTCGCCGTACAATACAAGTCAACCCCACTCACATCAACCACAAACCCCAACCACAAATCCCAACGCATATTCAAAATGTCATCCTCATCCTCATCCGCAATCCCACCTCCATCCCCATCCCCAAACCAAACCCCCCGAATAACCATCAACTCCATGCTCAACGACAAAACCACCGTCGCACCCACCGTCGTACCCACCGTCCTAACCACCAATAAACCCACCAATACATCCATCACATCCACCACCACGGAAATGCAAAACAACAACACAACAACAAACTACCACCACCTCTCCATCCCCCAACTCCTGCACCTCCTCTCCGAACGCAAAATCAAGCCATCCTTCAAAGACGCCTTGATAGTCCTCCTCCTTTTCGACGATGAGAATCATCATGATCCTCTCAACGAAAACGTTACTACAGCTGGTAGTTCTCATCATGCTGTTGATGTACAGTCTGCTGGTATGGCACAAGGAAGACCTGAGCAAGAAAAACAAGTCAGACAAGCCAGACAGGTTTCTCCAGATCTTGATGTTGAGGTTGGTGGGGAGTCGGATGATTTGATTGATTTTGAGGATATGCAGCATTTGGTATGTCTAATTCCTATTCTAGAATTAAGAGGAATATATGAATGACTGACTGGCTATGTTTCACATGTAGACCAGTGATTATGTAGACCATCATCAAGATTCCGAAGATCCTCGCGCCCCCATCAGTAAAGAACTTCCAGCTCCTCCTCCAAACGACAAATCCGAGTAGTCACAGAGAATTCGGTACTTCGGTACTTTCATCACAGATAGTTATTCAAGTCGAGCCAACATTTTGAGAAAATAACAGTCTAGACAATTTAGGATATTTATTTCGGGATATGGTATCTGCATGCATGGTATGGAGTTTAGGATTTGGACAATGTAAATCCATTTAGGATATCGATTGAAGAGGAAGAACTCTCTTCAAATGGGATATATGTTGGCGCAACTAATTATAAGTTTGTTTTCCTTCCACATGATACAGTAGCGCGAAGCGGGAAAGCTACCAATTGGCGGCGCTACTAGCAATAAATAGAGTTCAGACCATCAACATCGATGAACTAGTGACTTTAAGTGTGGCAAACCATCATGACATACATACATAGCATGAGAACCTCGAGCAAGTGAGCAAAATGAGATAAATAGAACTACTAACAGAACAATGAATTACAATCAAGAATCTTTAATGCTTACTTGCTCTCGTAAGACAGGCCCAGACTCGATGCTAGTATGTAGTCTTACTGGTTATTGGGATTCTTCTTTCCGGGTTTTGATACTTCCTCGATACATTGGTATCTATACAGCTATTATACCTGTACCTTCCTCTAGACGGATAACGAGTTCCAAATTCGAGGGATCAAATTCTGGTCTTTCAAGCAGTGTAAACCCATCGCTACCTGCATCGCTACCTGTATCGCAATTTGATGTCGGCTTTATCAACCTGTTATTCCAAAGCTCAACAACCGAGGGCTCTTCAGATATATCCGCCACTTCTAGTACAACCTCGGACACGAGCTGTTCCTGTTCATCTGGTTCCTCGAGATCCAGTCCCACCAAACCTTCTAGCAATAGCTCAGAACAACCTCTGTATACTCAATCGCACTCTGCACAAATACCAAGTCCCGAGCGATTCCTAGATATACAATCAATTTCCATACGGACCTCTACCCCCAAACCATCCCTCGACATGCTCTCAGATTCGGATAAAGATGTTGATTCTTCATCTCCCTAATCGGTGGATATTGATAGCGACGACGAAGATATAGCAATTTGCGATCTCATCCAAGGAATTCGCAGAATGTGTATCTGAATACCCTCCGAATATATCAAGGAACCAAAGAATAATAAAAGACGCCTAATACCCACGATAACATTCAAGCAGAATCAATCGAATTGCACATCAGATTTGCTCAACACCATTATGTGGCTTGCGGTACGAAAGCGACGGCGAGATCAAAATAATCAAAGCCATCGAAGTCAGCTAGCTGCTGGAGAAACTTCCCATCGACATAGCCCGCCTCCGCCTCCCATATACACACGTCCGAAATATCCAAGCAGCCAAGCAGATCAACACACCCTCCGCATGCATAGTCTCCAAAACGCCCCCCACTTCTCATCCTACAGCTCGATCGCGAATAGACAACATCTTTATATAATCCAGCGCTCCAAAGCGAAGAACCGATATACGCTTCGTATGGACATCGAAATCCCAAGTTCGTCGAGTTGGCGAGTTGGCGGCACATGAATAACACCTTAAGGAGTCAAAGTAGAAGTAGAGGAGCAAGAGAAGAACGTGAGGAACCAAAGTAGGAAGCGAGGGAACAAACAACAACTTGGAGCGTTTTGAGACAAACTCAATAAAAGCGCCAGAAAGCAAGGAAAGAAGAAAAGGGAACTAGCAAGAAAAGAGAATTTGAATCCAGAGTCAAATGCATATATGGCGGTGAAATCTTTGCATGGGTACAGAGGGAATGAGAAAGAATACTTTATCTGTATCAAAATTTTAGGAAAGAGCGAGCCCCTGTTATTTCTTCCCTGCTCACTGCAAGCATGCAATATTACGAATATTACAATTATATCTCATGAAAATTCCCATAATAGTATATATATATAATTCGCTCACGACCCAAAACATGTTCCAAAAATTAAAAAAACTAAAAAAAAAACTCCACGCTATGCCTTGTCTTCCATGCCCCTTGTATCCATACCGATCCATATCGTCCCACCCATAAAAGATATACACAATCCCGAAAATTAGAAAAATCCTATGCTCAACCATCTAAACTCCCAAAATATGCTAATCTACACTCGCCTTAAAAGGTATTTCGCTGAAAACTCTCGTCGCTACGCTGCACTCCAACACAAATGCTCCTATTCATCCACCCGCATCTCTCATTTAGTTTCGTCTATGATTCATCTGCCGTCTCTCGGGTGCCGTGATCGAGTGTACACGGATGTTGAAGTCCCATGCCTCTTATGTCTTTGCCGCAATGAGGTTTTAGACCTTCTTATCGTCGGAATCTTCCATTTCTAAAGCGAGGTTGTGCATTCCCGTAATCACTTCGGCATCAGAATCGCGTTTCTCGGGTTGGCGTTGAGGAGTGAGTTGATCATCTAGTCTGACGCCACCTTCTTCTAGCGGCGACTCCTCTTCATCATCGTCATCTTCGATTGCATTATCGTAGTACTCCTGGCCTTGGTCTTCTAATAGCATACTTCTTGTCAAACCATCATTTCCTTCTATTGACTCCATCAAAAGACTTTCATCTAGACCTTCCTCGTAGTAATTGTCTTCATCTATAGACCCGCGGGAGATGTAACTTTCGCCCATCTGTCCATTATCCTCTCCCTCTTCTTCTTCCTCCTCCTCCTCATCTTCTCTTTCTTCGAGATCTCTCTCGTCGCTCTCAGATGCACTGAAATCATCGATTTCAAGAACAGGTTCTCGCCAATACGTGAAATCAGTGTATTCTTCACCTCCGCTTGTAATGAGGGTGTTTACTGGTGGAAAGTAATGATCGACGACCTCTCGCATATTCACATAGCTGTATCGTAATTTGTTGAGACTAAGCAAATCTAACGACACTTCTGCGTAACTATTGATCGTGAAAATACGATTACTGGGAATGCTGACAGAACGGTATGACAACGCATCGGTCAGTCTGTTGCCGAAACCTGCGTAGAATGGTGTGCGGTTGGGACCGAACAAGTTCTTAATATCTCGTAGACAAGCCATTTTGAAGACTTCCGGCTTTCTGATGTAAACCTCTCTTCTCAAAGCTGCAAGCGTTCTATCAGGACTCAATATAGTCGGACCTTTCGGCAAATGATAATTTTCCTGTACCACGCCGTTGAGGTATGCTCTGGTGGTGTCGGCCTGACCTACCGATCGAGACGTTAAATACATGATATTGTAACCGTTATTAACAATCTCAGTATAGAGTTTGGCTACTCCAATATGAGTCCAATCTCTTCCGATATAGTTTAGAACGTGACCAAGAGCATCTGATTTTGTGATGGTACCGTCAATATCGGAAATTACAATAGGGACATCATATTTCCAAAGATACATGTTGGCTTGACATGTTGCTCGATTGACAGTGAAGCTCACGGGATTTGGTCCGGACTTGAGACCGAGAGCTTTCAATTGATCGCTAGTCAATCGTAAAGTTTTGGCATAATTCCGATTTGGATCACCGGCAGTTCCAGTGGGTGTCTTAGGTGGCGTCTGCATTCCCAATGAATCAGAATCGGCACGTCGGTGCGTTGGCGCCATTGGTGGGTGAAGGATATCACTGTCTGTTTCGCTATTATATCCTGGGTCCGATGAAGCATCACTGGTTAACCCAGAGGCATTCGTAATGCCCGCCATTGCTGCTCTATGACTTGCAGCATCTTTTGCCTCTTCGCTACTGTATATCCAAAGGTTTCCATTTTCATCCGCACCAATTAGAGCACCAATGTCATAATTGCCTTCTAATTCTTCCGACAGAATTTTCCTTGCAATCACTTCTGCTCGAAGCGCGTCATCATCACTACTTTTGTAACCAGTCATATCTAACATCAAATCTCCGGTTTCGGTGACCTGACTTGGTATGTTGGATGCTTGAAGTCGATTCGACAATGCCATTGCCCGTTCTATTGCTTCGCGGGTCGGCAGAGGTGCAGGACTATGCGACCTTTCGGTAAAGACGTCCGATTGACCATCAACAGCTGCAACAGTCGGTGTCATAGATCGTGTCTGTCTATCTCGTTCCGTCAAATCGCTAATATTGGTTCGAGCCGAGGATGGCAACAATTCGTCTGTATGACTACGATGCACCGTTGACCAGTCGCCAGAAAGGGGCCTGCCACTAGCATGCTCTGAAGATATTGATGGTGGCGTCAAAGCACCTATTCCAGTCAGTAAAGAACATTTGAGTAGAATCTTGGCAGCTTACTGAGATTACTTTGCCTCCTAGGATATGAGCCCCCAACAGACTTTGTAAAACTGTCTGATCTTAAACTCTTATGCCCCATATCCAAGGCTAGGAAATCGGGTTCGGACAGGCTCGCTGGGTCTGAGCCTGCTGCTGGTAATGGCGGACTGGAAACTGGCGAAACAAGGGGCGATGTCTGCATAGCTTCCGGAATATTATCACTCGTCTCGAAAACAAAGAATGCCTCTCCTCCTTCTCCCAACTTCATCGCATAATCTTGTTTGACATCATTGACTCTGAATTCGACCTTCTTCTCGTATGGTCGAAGTAGAGAGAACTTTCCGAAGCGGACGTGGAATGGTGAACATGCCAATGATCCATCTTCTTGTTCAACGACTATAACATCGATAGCTCCGCTGAGAGTTGCTGGATTGATGGAGTTCCATGTTTTCGAAACCGATCCGCTGATACTTCGCACGTACTGCATTGCTGATTGATTGTTATAAAGGGAGGTGTCGTTGTTGAGATGTGGTGTAATACGAAGGCGGATGTCACCAACGAAGATTTGTGAATGCGCGCCGATAAGTGAAGTGTTGAGGATTACAGTTGTGAGATTTATACGTCAACTCAGTCATGCGTGAATTCCGTTAGACTTTACGACTGATCAGGTGGGGGGTTTATTTGATGAATGGACGATCGTATATTATGTAAAGGGTGCGAATATTTGAAAATGCTGAATAAAGGGCTTAGAAGTAGGTAGGTAGTACTATTGTTCTAATGTATTTTTCTCATAGGCAAAAGTTCTAAATTGATATAGTAAGACTTTTGATTTTAAAAGGACGATAACGAGTGAATTTAAAAATTGAAAATTAAATCCTAGAACCAATGAAGGATCTTGGGTAGAGTGAAGTTTGAAGTGTGAAGTGTGAAGTGTGAAGTGTGAAGTGTGAAGTGTGAAGTGTGAAGTGTAAAGTGTGAAGTGTGTTTGGTTGAGAAGGGGGAATTGAGAGATGGGAAACTGTTGATGTTGAGAGTACCAGGTAGGTAATTTGATGGGTTGGGATTGGGAATGCAGGCGCATGTGCTAAAATAAGTGGACGGAGCTTTTTCCAGTAGGGTGACAACACGGAGAAAATGAAAAGTACGGAGTAGTAGGCTCAAAAGTAGGCTCAAAAGCAGGTCAAAACAGGCTCAAAAGCAGGTCAAAACCCGCAGCAAAGGATTCGTTTCTTTAATACCCTTGTTTGCTTTACTCCTAACAAGGGTTAGGGAGAGTTCCAAGCTTCCAAAGATTCCAAGTCATGCAGCAAAATAGTAAAACCTCAATGCACCTAAAGCACAAATTTCTATTTCCAAAATGCCCCGTGAACCGAGAACCGAGAACCGAGAACCGAGAGACAAACCTATTATACGGTACCTAGATTTATGTACTGTAATGTAAGTACACAACGTGGGGTTCATGAGTGGGTCATAGGTCATAAGTACCAAAGTATACTTGGAAAGTTACTGTAATAGTAATTGGAAGAGACAGGTGACAAGAGAATTAATTATTCAAGGTTATAACTTACTTATAACGTAATCGTACTTAGGAAAGTGATGGATTTATTCCTGCTTTAAAAGACTAATATTGAAAAACTCTTCTTGTATTTGTGATAAAAAAAAAGTTATCGCTAGCCTTCATGGAGTCGATGAAAGTACTTAGGTAAAGTGCACAACTGCACAGTACCTAGAATGCATATTTTTTATGGATCGAGATCGGTCAAGAAATATTGTGATTATTTCGCATGTGAAAAGGGGGCTTGTTGATGATTGGGTAGAACGCAGGAAGGAAGCATAGGAGGTACCTAGTAGATGAGTCGAGAAGATCATGAAACAAAATGACTTTTTATGAAAAACCCTCAATTGAACACACTCAACTAACATAACAACCTTTGTACCATGCGATTACTCGGTGCTTATTATTCTGAAGGTAGAAAATGACCCCTACCTCACACAATACATCTTCTTGGCATTGTTCCATTGATAGTTAACTATTGACATGGTAGATGAAGTAAGTTGAGTGTTGTTCCATCTGATCATTCACCAAATCCAAACTTCACTTCACTTCACTTCCATACTCTCTGTAGTACTCTCATAGGCCTTCCCTAAGCCATACCATACCCCCAAAAGCTTGTAAGCTTTTTTAACCAACATGTGGCATCGACCACGATCCGTCACTTGAAATACCCCGCATTAATGATTCTCGGCCTATTGCTGATTTCTTTTGAGGCGTGCGGGAAAGGCGGTTTGAGATTCTAGCTTCCAGATTCGTGTCGGTAGTGAAATCTCATTCGATATGATTGGTCATTTTTCCACTTGAAGATCCATTAATAATCCGGGATATAAATGATAGCAGATCATGTAATTGGCTACATGAATCAAATGAGGAAGGGGAATTTTCAAGAAGTCATTATGCATAATTGCCTCAGGTGTATTAAAGAAAGCAAAGAAAGCTGTAATTGTTTGATCATTGCGAAATTATTACCATCTCTTTATTTAAATGCTCACTACAGCTTCTTCCACCACCACTACTTCCTACCACTATCTTTTTACCTTCTTTTATTTTTTCTGCGTGATTAGATCTCAACAACCTCTCCCCTGAGTGTTTTGAGATCGGTACGGATTCGATTCTGTATGAACGCTGTCGACTACTACACCAGCTTGATTGACTGGGTTTTTAGTCATGCCAGGGAACTTCACGAATACATGTTTTTAATTCAGTCGATAGTGACCTGCGCGGCGCTTTTCTGGTTTGTCACACGCCATCTAAAGGAACTACGAAAATAAGGCCCTACTAACCTATTATTCAAGGCTGCTAAGGAGGGCGAGCGAGGTTCTTTGGACCCCTCTGCCACGACTCATTAGCATTCTAGGCGTCGAGGTCCCCGATCCACCAGAAGTATCTCTCGCATGTATCAAATCAGATTCCTTGACTTTACATTGGTCTTCATCTCCACCGAATAAAGGCGTGGTTCGGTATATCCTCCAAGTAAATGGTGTCGATGGTGAGATCTCTACAATGCATAAGATCTGTAGTACTTGCGCTAAGATATTACATAGTTGGCGAATCAACCCAAGGAGAAACGGTTATCATTGAAGGACTCAAGCCGGGTAATTTTTACAATGTGAGGGTTATTGCGGTTGGTTCGCAGAATTTTCAAGCTGGGAGTCGAGTTATACGGTTAAGAACATTGGGTCGAGATGGACATCCACGGCATGGAGCGATGAGGAACGAAGCGGACCTCTCAAATGATGATCAACATGATGCTGCTAGTGGGGAAAGTTTGCCAACGGTTCGAGCCCACGGGGGGCCTACCGATATTACGAATCCTCCTGCAGCCACAGTTCAGGTCGTCGTGCGAGAATCGAGCGTTTCGCACCATAGTCAGAGAAGAAACACCGTGGGTAGAAAACACTCGCCATCAATAGCTACCGCTACCGCTGAGAACTGGTCCGCCTCGATTGCTCAATCTCTGCGCGATGGCCGCGAAACGATACAAGAATTGCAGCGGAAACAAGATGCGGTGCAGAAAGAGGTTGAAGATGTGATTGCACAAGGTCTTAAGGAATCCGAGGAGATAAGAAACCAAATCCTTATTCTGTCAGAAGATAAAGACAAAAAGACAGAAATTGTCAAGGACAAGGAGGAAGCGAGTGAGGCACTGAGGAAAGAGGTGAAAAATCTGGAGGTCAAGAATCGACAAGCACAATCGCGAAAAACGGCACTACAAAAGAGTCTACAAACGAAGCAGGTAGAGAGGAAGAAGATGCATGATGAACAAGCACGCTGGAAGAAGGAGATCAAGTCGATGGAAGCCGAACGGGAGTCCTGGAGTCGCGAGACAGAGGAGATACGCGTGTCTACGGAGGCCCGATGCGAGGAGCTTCGTCGAAACATTCGCAACGTTCAAGATTTGATAACGGAATACACGCGGGAAGTTGCGGAGAAGGGGCTATTGGTCAAAAAATTGGAAGAGGAAAGGGAGGGCCTTGGAATCGGGTTGGATGATGATCAAGCCCGTGAGTGGGAGGCTTCAGAAAGAAGAAACGATGCGCAGTGGGAGGCAAAGAACAGAGCCCAGCATGCTCATGCGCAAGACTGCAGCCAACGGCTGGAGCGATTGGAAAGCGAATTACAAGCTGCACAGGCCAATTTCACCGCTCTTTATGCCCGACTACCAAACAACCAAAACCAGCTCATGAATCACGCCAATTCATCAGGAGTAGACTTTGATCCTAATGCACAACAAGGTAAAGCCAAGGCTCGAAGGCAACGCACCCGCAAGAGTCGCACAAATACGGTATCATCTCTAACTTCCGGCTATCCCATGGTCGATCCACAATTTCCAAGTTCTAGTACATTCAGCACCTTCAACTTAATGAGTACCCCAGCTTATGCCCCTGCTCCATATATGGACTTAGCCATGGGTAATGACACTGCGATGGTCCCACTTTTGGGTCACACAGGGGGCATGAGTGAAGTTGATATTCAAGCACTCACTGCTGGCGCTCCACTGAGTCCAACAGCAACCTCGCTACTACCATCAACACTTTTCAACGATGATGAGCCTCCAAGTCCTGATGAGGAAGTTCCTGAATATACATCAGAGTTGTACCACCCATTTAGTCCACTGCATCGACATAACGATCCACAATCCCCGCGATCTAGTCGTTCTGCTAGTCTAATGTCTAGTCCTCAAGCATCATCACAAAATCTCGCAAAATATGGTGTTACACATCACGATTATGCACTTGATAATGATCGAAACTCATTAGGATCACCTTCGTCGAAGTTTGGAGTAATTGGATCGCCAGCCAGAACTGGTCAATCAACTTCTCATAGGAACTTTGGCAGCATGTTCACCTCCCTCCGAAAATCCGATAAGAATCCTCAAGATGGACTTCCTCTTGGCAGTTTGAAGTCTGGCCAAAGTCATTCATTTCCACGTTCCACTGATGAACCGGAGACTCCTTCCAACAGATCGCGTCGAATAAGCTTCTCATCCGGCTGGGGCGGCGTGTTTCAACGAAGTGCTACAGTGGGTGACACTTCTGAAGGTAACGCACCTGCCCCAGCTCGCCAAAATGGACGGAAGCAACTAGGTTTTAGTATGTTTGGCTTTAAGAATGAGGACACAAATCCTTTGCACTCCGCTCGTGACCCTAGCAGCCCTCGTCCAACTTCCATTGCTTCTTCTGATCTGCCACGCCCATCAACGGACAGTGCGCCATTCGGTTGGGGACCAGGAGCTGACGGTACTGTGAACAAAAATAGCCCACTTGTTACAGATTGGTCAATGTCCGCCCCACCAACGTGGTCCAGGAATCCATCCCGAAGACCTAGCTTCCAACATGGTTCTTCTAATGCACTGACCTCCGGGATGTTGAGTGAATCAGATGAATACTTCTATGAGGAAGACATTCACTCAAGTCCACCACCAAATTTGGGAGCCATTGGTACCAGGCCGCCTTCATCCCACAACTCCGTCTTACCCAAACTCAACCCTAACGCGCCAAAATTTGAACTTCCTCAAACGAGTGATCCTGTCTTTACTCAACCCATCTCGTCTTCTCCATCTGAATCAAGAAAGTCGCGGGACTCTCCATCTATTCATACACAAAACAGCGTAACCGAATCTACCGACAGTTTAGATAGGATTAAGAGTAATGCAACGTCCGACGTGGCGGGAAGCAGTAAAGGAGAATCATCTTTCAGCAAACTCCTTCGCAAGGGAAGCTCGAGTAAATTCAGCTTAGGGGGCAAGGACTCAATCTTTGGTCGAAAGAAAGGAGGTAGTAGTATCGCTGCTTCTGATCATAATGAAAGAGACGAGAGTTTAGATGACTATGGCCAAGACTCTTTGGTGACTGGTGGAGAGAGTGCAACCAGTAGTCCGAGAATTGGTGGTCCAGAAGGAGGCGATGCGAAAGGTCAAAAAGGTGCTCCTAGAGAAAGAAAAAGCTCTACTTGGGGACGCTTTCAAAGGAGTAAAAAGGGAAGAGAAAGTTCGGAGGTAGAGCGAAGTGAGAGGAGTGAGGCGGAGACAACGGGCACGGAGGATGAACATGAGCACGAATGAAGCATTAGTGAAATTCATAAGCGAAATGAGACGAAGGGGTGGCAGAAGGATTGGAGGGCATGTAATGCCATGTGTATGTACTCTCATTATACATATCCTTAGGATGGATGTCATCTACTCGGGATATCCGCAGCGTCTGCATAGCATTGATTTGTTGACAGGAAGTCGATAGCGTAACATACATATTAAAAGCAAGCTTTGATTTATACATTTATGCACAACGTTCTGAAGTTTCGATTGTGAAAGATGTAATTTTTGTATGATTTGTATGATGCTAGTATTTCATTTGCTCCTTAGCAGCAGATTTATTAGATGATGAATTTTGTATGGGAGAATATATGAATAGGAAGATGAGATGATAGAAATGAGGAAATGAAACATGGTTTGAATGATTTCGAATAAATAAAGCTGGCATGAATATAAAAATAATTTAACCCCGGGTCATTGATTTATTATATGTATGTAGGAGGAGGCGAAATATTTTTTTTTTTACAAAAGGTGGGATATACCCGGGGTAAACCCGGTCGAAAAACCACCCCATTGAAGCTCTATAGGGTAGGGTAACTATTTTATAAAATGCTCTGGATGCTATAGTACCTACAGGTATATAGTACATGAGATTATATATTTGGTAATTTGGTTATAAATTGAATATCATTCGAAAATCCTAATTATATAATCAATATATCATATGATCTTTGTATTATATAATCTCTTCCGGACTCACCGCACACTAAACGAAATCATACCAAAATTGACGAATTTTCAGCTTTTCAAACCCCTGTTATTTATATGAAAACTTAAAATAATTTATTAAAAATGTATATTTATGTAAAAAAAAATAATTATTCGAAATTCATTAAATATTAAATAAAATATTTTTATACATTTTTGTTTTGAAATTATATATATTCGAAATTAAAAAAGCCAAAAAATTCCCAAAAACAACCGCTTATTTTATATAGGAAAAATGTTATATATTCGAAATTTTGAAAAATTTGAACTTTAAATTAGTATAACTTTTGAACAAAAATTACAAAAAATAAAATATAAATTTTTTTATAATTCAATTGTATTTAATTATTATATTGCAAAATTTCAAATATTTTTATTTAATATTGAAAATGTTATTCGATATTTAATTTTGTATGAGAAAACATGGTTTTTGCAGGGATTCTGTCACGAATTCGAATGGTATATGGTATGTGGTGAGTAGATTCCAGAACTCTTATCTTTTATTTTGTTTATTGATACTCGAGTATAATGGAATGTATATACAAACCCCTCCCTCCCTATCCCAACACACTCCAAGCAAGTATTAAGTAAGATAATCCCCTCTCTCCATTCTTCAATTTTTCAAATTAGAATTGGAGAATCTAAACTGACATTTCAAAATTATTAAAAGTCGGCTGGTGTCGCATCTAGTACATAACACACATAGATAGGCGTTGAATCAGTATTCAAAGCTCAATTCTAATATCCATTTAATGATATAAATAATATAATAGAAGCGAAAAGAAAGAAAGAAGGAAGGAAGGAACCTCATTTGTTACTTCAGGAAAGTGCATCCATCCGTTCCATCTACTATTCTGTTCTCAAGGGGAAGTCACTATGGATGGGAGTTCACCTATAAGCCCCTGTCTCATATCCCAAATCACTAACTTACTTATCTTAACTTTCCCTCTCTCCCTCTCCATTTCCAACAAAGCAAACAAAAAACATCCCTCTCATCCTGATCCTCATCCTAATCCCGATCCTCAAATTTAACAATCTCCCCCCAAATTCGTAAGATACCATTTGAAAGTACCAAACCAAACAGCGCTCACTATACACATATAATAAACCAGACAGAAAATATTCTTTCCACTATCCATCCGATCGATCGATATATTACTATCAAACATTAGTCAACGTGGAAACAGTAATGGTAGCGTACAAGACTCTGTTTCTAAGATGTCTCGAAATTAATTCTTGAATAGTTCACGTTTAGGCACTGGAAAAGGCTTCCTTCCGTTCATCCCTCTCCCTCTTCCTCTAGATGGCTAGAAGCAGAAGCGGAAGCAGAAGCAGAAGCAGAAGCAGAACCACTGAGTCAGGACATAGATCTCATCAAAATAATTACAACCTACCCAATTCTAGTCCTTAAAATCAAAGGAATTCACTACATGGTCGATCCAACCTTCAAAGTACAACCAGGAACAAAAGTTTTCGAAAACTTCATCAACTGCCTTATTCAAATAGACCCCACACCATCCTCTGAAAACTCACAACATCCAACCCTCGCAATCAATGAAAGCGAAAGAAATGATCAAATTTCACAAGATCTAAACCTAAGACAGCGAATAGCACGAAAAGTGCAAGAATTTGGGATTCGAATAGATCAGCTAATTTCAGCCCGCCCCGTGTCTTCAATTCCAGTTGCTGCCCCGGGAGACAATGCACTTCAAATCTACATCTACAGTGCCTTCAATCAGTTAAGTCAATCACGACGCTGCCATATTCATCAAGTCCCAACCCTAGCGCGACGATTAGCATCAATGGGGAGAGAGAGAGAATTCCAGATGCCAACCCCGCCTGGAACCCCAAATACAGAGAAAGAACGCCCTGTTATTCCATCGGGTCCTTTTCAAACTTCAAATGCATCACAGGAGCTTGGCGCTTTACTGTCAGGGCCTTCCCAGACTTCAGGTTCAATGCAAGGACTCCACGGGGCCTCATCAATCAATGAATACTCCTGTACACCTAGCAAATTTCTTATTTTTAATGCGGATGGAGTGGTTGTATTTACATTCGAAGAAAAGGCTCCAGACGAGCAAATCAATACTTGGGAGTGTCTTAACTGGAAGGAGTTCAATGAAGAGAAACGGGATCGGGCTCTTAGGCTGTACCTCAGTCCATGCATAGAATGCTGGCGTAGCAAGCATTTTAATTCTGTGATTGATGACGTGAAAGGTCTTTCTTTTAGAAGTTTGGATGAGGCCCTCGAACACGACGAAAGTATCACGCATAACTTGACTAATTTAATCACTGATATAAGTCCCGCAGCCCGGAAAGAACAGGACCGCGTTTTTGATTGGTACACGAATATATGGGACGAATTGGAACTTGAAGATGACTATGGATTGTTAACTATCTGCACGGCTGTGGAAGATGAATTTCGTCGGTCTCAAGACTTCAGACGTATCTTGGCTGGCAAAGCCAGAATGCTCAAAGATACCAATGTCCCCCACCAGTTATCAGTGGAAGATATGGTATTCCTTCTTTTCATAATAAGAATGCGGAGAATTCGAGCCATGGCGATGGCGAAAGCCCTAGCGGAGGAAAACATGGCAAAGGAGACTCGGGCGAAGGAAATCGAAGCGAGAAACAAAATTAAAGTAAAAAAAAGCAAGAAGGCAAAGGACCGGGAGAAAAATGCCAGGAAAAAAGCTAACCGGGCGAGAGCAGCCGAGTCAAAACGTATAGATGAAATCATAGCCATTGCGTTAAATCCCAACAATAACATCGAAACCATCCGGTTGAAACGCGATCTTGAAATCGTAACTACCCTGCTGGAGGGCGAACATGAAATCGTAGCTACTTGGTTGATAGTCAAAGAAGGAATCATTGCCGACCTTCTGTACAAAATATACCAACACGTGAAAGCTAATTTACAGTCTAATATTGATGAGGGCTGCCTCGGTCTTGAGGCTGAAAGTCTTCAGAAGGAGGGATCCGCTGCGGATACGAATGTCGATGAGAAACCCGAGGCTTCTCAGGTTGAATACCCTCAAGGGAAAATTTCCCAAGCAGAGGTTGGGAACGTGAATCCTGATTTTGATGAAGGCCACACAGGCCCTGAGGCCCAAAAACCCCAAGAAGTGGAATGGAATATGGACCCTAATCTTGCCGAGGCATTCGAGCGAGTAGTTTTTCAACCATTCTACAATACCCACGAATATATTTTGGGCTTAGTGAAGAAAATAGATGTGGCAGATTAAAGTTGGATGCAAAGAATCAGGGAATCTGGTATTAAGCGGAAATGCTGCAGGGAAATTTTTATGAGCTCGGAGACAGATTTTGAAGACATGGAACATTCAATTGATGCATAGCGAACATGTGTATTAGTAATGTAGTAATGATTGGTAGTATAGGATATACAAGTCATTATCAGCGGCCATCTGCCTTTTTGTGGGGTTCATGATCGATGACTAATCGCCGGAGAAAAATGATAAGCCGTAAGCTTAAGTATCAGATGAGATATAGTTGATGTTCGACATTGAGGCAAATACTTTAGGGAACCAAACATTGATAAAAAGAAAGATGACTCAAGAACGCCGTACCATATAGTTGTCAAAAATGATCCTTGGTATGGACCTGATTTTCGGTAAGTGACAGTTAACAAGATTATGTAGGGTTCGATTGCTTTCTCCAATGTTTGATTCCGAATTTCTAGTGTACAGACACATACGTAGAGATTAGCATGAAAAGAGCTACATTATGCTAGGGTATCGTGTCCGACTTGTAGTGTTGTATATGGCTCATTGGACGGTTCGAAAAGTGGAGTGCGCCGCCCCCATATAAAAGAAGAATGCAGGTAGAATGGCCAATGTATTATGAGTGGAAAAAGCTGCAAGCATCGTGTCATATGCCAGAATACTCAGCACTCGCATCGACAGTAACCCTCATTTACACAACACATAACCATGATAAAGTGTGTCACAATTTTCCTTGGCCAGTGAAACGGTGTCGTTCCAGACGCATTCTTTTGCTATGGCTCGACTGGTTGTATTGATCAGACACAGTGGTGGTTGCTGTAAGACCCAAAATACGAATGGAAAGGCGTATTTTGTGCTAGTGTTTCTACCTAACAAGAAGCGCATATGCATATATTCCCGCTTGTAATTTTAAGCGCTAGGTTTCGCTTAATACACCCAAAATATTATTCCACGATTCCTAGAATAGCAGTAGGATTTTAAGTTTTGATTTTCAACCACAGATTTTAATCACTTGAAAAGGTTCCGTTTCAACAAAAGCAAACGTCCGAGGTATCACAAGCCTTAAAAGAACTGGTTGAAGAATGGTATTGGAGCTTCGCGATTGGTTTCATCGTCTTGTATGAAGTAATGAAATTCCAAGAGTTCTTCTGCCACATCAAACGGGCCTCGTCCCCGGCAGACATTGTAAAGGTTCTTGCAAGACATATATAGAAGATGAAGTACTCTCGTCTCATGAAGTCTTAATTGAATAGACCAATTCCAGAAACATCACATATGCAACAACTTGAAGTATTCGAGGCTCCCACAAACAAACATTCTTGCTGTGTCATCCAATGGTAGGTCCAGTGGAGAATCCATGCAATTTTTCAGCTAGAGTACCTTCTGACGTTGTGCAGGCTCGATAAGCTTAACGGGGGAAACTATTCATTGACTTCAATGAATTCAAACGACGCCCCTCCCATCGACTCGCTGTCCCAAGATGATGTAATCTAGATAGTTTTTGGTGTCATAGCAACGGTACTGGGGGTCCTGAGTTTCGTATTGGCGTGGGTGATGTGGAAATCGCGTAGCACGCGAATTGAGCGGGACTCTTTGAACGAAGGCATGCTTCTACTCTAAGTGATGAAATTGTATAGGGTTGTGCTGAAGCATACAATAGGTCCATCTTCAGACACTTTTGCGCTTCGCCTAGTAGTCGCAAACGCAAATGACATAGCACAGGCTTGGAGAAAGAATCGATTGTGGGCGGGGATGCGGCATGTATTCGGTTCGGGGTAACCAAAAAATCAACATAAGAAATGAAACATCTTGTCAATTCTGAAGGAACAGTGTTTGTGGACAAGCTTGGTTCCCTCGGGAACAATGGAAAGTCATGTAAATGGGATCGTTGCTCGCCCGGACGCAGATGGTATGTGTCGATGACTGAACGCATTAATATAAGCATTGGCTAGACTTGCTAGGCTATAATTTTTTTTCAGATATCCTGCTTTCCCAAATCATCTAATATCTCGTGTACCCCTCAAAAGCAGAGCAACCCCTCAAAGGCCAAACAGATTTCTACTTTCTGTGATACCCTCAGGAAGAGGCACGTTAGTCACCACATTACCAATTTTGGCTTTGATCTCCTTGGTCTTTATTTGAATCTGCTGCACTCCCATCAATTCGTTGGCCGTTAATCGCTCGGTAACTTCAATAAGCTCTTGGTCTGGTGGCAATAGCGTCCAAGCAATGCTAATGTGAAATGTCTCTGACAAATCAACCATATCAATGAAAATTTCCTTTTTTTGCTGTGTCTTGGCTTTGAAGTTTTTGACATCTTTGGAGGGACGAGCAATTTTTGTGCCGTGTTCACTCGCCCTAGAATTTGCGTACAGTGGCGGCTGGCCGAATTCTTCCACGACTTTATTGCTCACATGCAGTAATTTGTTCAACCCATTGCTTCTCGGTATATTGAGGCGGAGAACTAAGAACCATCGAGTCTTTTCATAATTAGGAACCCATGCTAAGCCGGAGAACCCGATCTCAAATCTAAAGAAAGATTAATCACGTGTCGCTCCTAGTTGAATTCGGACATGGACTTACGGACGAATTCCGGAGGATTTTATGGTATGCTCGAATGAGCTCAAGAAAGTGTCTTTGACATCTTTGGAGAATCCAATTGCTCGTGAAAGACTGATATGTAATGGAAGAGGGACCCCAAGATCACTTGTTAAAAATGTTTGAATCTCGAATCTTTTGAGCGAAACAACTTTTGAAATCAAGGATGATAATAGACGGAATTCTATAGTCGAAGGATACCCTCGATTGAATTAGCAAAAAAGCTTGAAAAAAAGGGCAATCTAAGGCATTGATAGGTACTCACACTCAATATAAATATGTGTTGGCCAATTTCCCTCAATATGGGGAACAACTCTTTTTCTCCCTCCATGCAAGCTTGGATCATCCCTTGTACTCTTCCTTACTGTTGACACATAAAGATCATGAAATTTGGAGGGTAATGGAGGTAATTCTGATGAAGAGGAAATGCTTCGTTTTCGCTTCAAATTATTCGAATTTGAAGTTTTGGTGGTGACATTCTTTTCATCCTTTTCATCCTTTTCATCCTTTTCATCCTTTTCATTATGTTGATCTTGATCGCCTACGACATCTTCTTCATCAGACGAGGTATAATCGACTAGCGCCATTACGAATTCGGCTCTGGTCAGCCTTCCTTGGCTGAAGTATGATTTGATTGCGAATGAAGAAGCAGAGAGGTGCACCAGAAGCAAAGAGAAGCAACAATTTAGTCCGAATGAGGATAAGTGCCGGGTTTGTTTTTGACTCCGATTAACAGATTCGTATACTTAAACCTAGTACTCCGTCTGATGATGTACCTAGCTAGATATCTAGGTACTTGAACGGGCCAAACTGAGATCAGAATTGATTGATTGTACACGAACAAATCAAGCTTCATTAATCAATGAAGCTTCGAATCAATTTATGACCCAGATTTAAACTTCGACCCAAGGATTTTCGTATTCGTGGCAGTGCGGCTGTTCAAATGGTTTCGATCCTGGGCTGCTGGGCAAAATAAAGTCTGGAACAAATACACCTAAACCTAATAAATACTTTCTCAAATGATCTACGGAGTATTTTGTTGGAAGCGGAGCCTTCAGTCCCTGACTAATCAATATTTGGAACGTTAACAACAAATTTTAGCCTTATCTCGTGTTATCTAGCTCTTTCTTATCCGGTCAAAATACAACTGTACAACTCGCTGTACTCCGTAGTACAATGGAATTACATCATTGATGCCAAGGATACCCTGAAATGCTGCGTACGACGTATTATATCCTTTTTCTTTTGTTAACGCATCCGGTCTGGGTCTTCTCTCCAATTCTAATAATAAACTAATGACCTACTTTTCTTTCACTCTCATACAACCCATCCTTTCTTCTCTTTCCCTTCTCCTCTCTTGCAATACCTAACCAACCAACCGAAAAGTCTCCTGTTGTGCCTTCACTACTCAAGTACAAACAAAAGACCTGCTGATTGTCATTCTATTTACGGCTCACTCGGAAATCACCAGATTCAATCATCACACCATATTTGGTTGGCAATTATCTTCAAAATGGAGAGCTCAAGTGATAAGAAATGGGTATGTTAAAACTCTTCATTTACATCACTCATATTCTCAATTACAAACAAATAATACAATGACCACTAACAGCTCTTTCTTCACTCAGGCTCAACAGTACCTAATTGATCCTCTTAATGGTCCCGAACCTAGCGAAGAAACAGGTCCTGGAAGTCATTTCAAATCTTCCATCCCACAAACCAAATCCAGCAGTTTTGGCAGAAGCAGTTCAACTAAGAAGACACCCGAATCAACCGTGACATCCTACCCAACACCCCCCGCCTCAGCTAGTCCGACCAAATCCTCCTTCAACTCTAAAAATCCCTATTCATCTCATCGTCAATCAGCTTTTAGCGGCTACTCCAATTCTAATAGCGGAAGCCTACGCAAAAGTCTGGATGAACCTATTGGTAATGGTAATGGCAAAGGACGTCGTAGAGGTAGTTCACTAGGTGAACGTTACCCAGGTGATATGTCACACAGACCCCTCGATCAACTGCGTCAAGAGACCAAAACCGCATACTGTTCTCCTCATCTACGTAAGAAGCACATACCAGGTGCTGATACTATCGACTCTCTTGACCGTACCGCAGTTGGTGGTGCATATCATCATGAGGGACCATATGATGCCACACTAATGGCACGCAATACGAGTTATAAAAGCTCACCAGTGGCAGCGGTTGCAGGAACGAATGCGGAGGCCATTAAAGCTACGCCAAGGGAATATATTCAGGATAGTTTGGATAGACATATACCATTGTCTGGAACGGCTGTTATTCCTCCTGGAATGCCTGGTCCGGACGGCAGGATTATGAATTATGAAGAGGGGGCGGATTTGATGAGGGAACCTGATGCGGCTGGTGGTGCATATAAGAGATGGGATCATGTGGTATGTTTTTTATTCCCTACTTTTCTTCCTACTGTTATATGCATATGTTGCAGTTGGACTCTTGAAGTGCGAGTATCAGACGATAGTCCATTCGCCTACTTCATCTCCACTCCATTACAAACTTCAAACGATAACAACACCTCACCAACTGGCCAAAACTAACACCAAACCCCTCTTAGAAATATCTCCCCGAAGACTACAAAGGCAAAGGCGAACCCTCCTTCACCATTGAAAAAGCCCTCAAAGACCACAAAGCCTCCCAAAAATCCTCCCATCGCCGCATCACCTCAGACGGAAACTCCACCTACGAAATGCAATCCCGACCTCCCACATCCACAAACTCCAATCTCCGCGTCCCTCCACCTAATCGCCAAAGAAGCGCAAGCGGAAGTAATGTTATGAGTGGCGCTAGCGGGGGTCTCAATAATAATAGCACAACCAGCGGTCGAGCAATGGGATCCGTTGATTTCTCTAATGATGATGGTGGAATGGGTAATAGTAGACTTAGAAGTCACAGTGCAGGGAGATCTCATAAAATGGGTGAGGGTCTCAAGAGGAGATTTGGGAGTCTGAGGAGGAGTTTGAAGGGGAGTGATAATTAATTTTCTCCTGGATGGGGATGGGGGGGGGGGGCGGGGGTGTTGTTGGTTGTGATAAAATGGTTGTGGTCGCTGGTTAAGAGGGGGAATGGTAATGATCTTGGTTCTTGAGAAAAGAACATGAATACAAATATGAATATGAACATACTAGTTATAGATGGAAGGATGACGATAGATATATTTTTTAAAAATTACGGGAAAAGAATTATACAATTATGAGTATCTATTCTTAATGAAAGTCGAAAACAATATGTCTAACCAAAGTATCCACCCCATCATCCATTTCAATGAGATGAGTTAATAAACAACATCAACATCATACTTTGCTTATCCATGGCATCCTATATATATATGTAAGATTTCCATACTAATATACACACCAATCCAAACCCCATCCATCGATTCAATTCAATTCAATCAAATATGAATCGCCTTATCTTCCATACTCCTACTTTCCTTCATTCCCTTCCCTTCCCTTTAGTTTCCTCCCATCACAACATCCCACCCCTCCGTTGAGAATAATTTAACCCCTATTCCAAACTCCTTCAAATAAAATGCACCAATGTATACTGTCCGGGTATCCCACGCATCACCCACCAACCTTCCAATCAAAAATTCCCAAACGCCATTATGATGCAAAAATTATCAATGATGCAGGCCATCTAATATTTTACTCTCTTCCGCCATCAAAAACCACCTCCATTTTTTTGGGGGAAGAATTATAGAGTCCTTATGAATGACTACTCCGAATTTGTGTTTAGTATAGCTCGACTTTTGGTAACTAATGCCTCAACTTTAGGTATTAAATCTGGCATGCGAAATGGTTTAGAAACAACATCATCCTAAGTTTAATCATTAGCCGCATTCACACAAATGGCATTTTCTTTGAAAAAGAACACATAAAAGAGCTCTTACCATTCCAGTAGCTAGGGCCGTCTCAATTTGCTCCAATCTTGCATTTGCTGTAACTGCAATGATCGGAACATGACGAACAATCGTCCCATCAGCTTCCAGTGCTCGTATCTTCTTGGTACAAGTAAGACCATCCACTAATAGGTAAATTGTAAGCATTTTATATCAAAATTCCAGGATAGTGAAAAGACATGTGTACATACTTATTGGCATTTCAAGATCCATTAAAACACATGAGATGTTGGTTCTGTCACCAGTGTTCTCTTCGTGCTTCCAGAAAGAAGATGCTTCCAGTTTATGCAAAGCCTCCAAGCCATGGTTACTAACTTCCGTCACAAATCCGGCTCTATGTAATTGTCTTTGCAAAACGCGCTGATTTACAAGATTGTCCTCAACGATAAGAATTGTAATATTTTTGTAATCAACCTTTGGGCTAGGTGATATCCTAGGTATATTTCTTGACGCTTCACCCACGGATCTATCTCGATGTCAGCAAGAAATCATTGCAATGTGCTGAATCAGACAGTCTTTATCGCAGATGGATAAAATAAATAAATTTGTACTAAATATACGTACTGGGTAGGCACAAGCTCTTCAAATGAGCTGTTGGTACTTTCTCCCGTTGCCCGATTCGGTGTGCGTAGGGAGGGCTTTCGATTAACGGCGTTGTTATTTGGAGAAGATAGAGGTGACGTTTCGGGCGAGCGTTCTGCTCGGCGAGCTTTCACATAGAATGCAAAACAACTGCCCACGCCCTTTTCCGAAGACACTCCGATTTGCCCTCCTTGAAGTTCGGTTAATTCTCTCGAAATGAACAATCCTAGACCTGATCCGCCATATTGGACGTGAGTACGTGGAGATGCTTGCGAAAATCGTTGGAACAGAATCGACACTTCTTTTTCGTCAAGTCCTCTGCCTGTATCTCGAACAGCAAATTTCAAATATAGATTTTCGCCTGTGCCCCATTCCGCTTCATCCATTACCAAATCCGCAACACCCGAGCGGGAAGGGAAATACTGAACAGTGGTGTCTTTGTCTGCTGGATGTTCCTTTGTCGCCCCAATACTCACAACAATTGAACGTTGAGGTTGACCAGTGGTGAATTTGATAGCATTCGTTAGCAAGTTAATCAGGACTTGTAGAAGTCGTGATGGATCTAGTTTTACCCAACTGATATTGAGGTCAGAATATGAGTCCTGGATCTGAAATTCAATAGAGATGCCGTGTTTTTCCATATCTCCTTCAAACATTTTGATGGCGCGCCTGGCCACAGATACTGGTTGCGATGAGACAGGTGCTACGACCAAAAGCGCCGAGTCCAATTTGGACAAGGTCAGAATATCATCGACAATGCGTTTCTGATGTTGAGCACAAAGTGCGATAGTTTGGGCCGCATCGATGCTGCTCTCGATATATTCTGATGTCTCTTTGGACGCCTCCGCATTCTGCATGCTTGATCTTAGACATTTTATGACAGGAGAAGTCAGAGCACTGGTGATCTCATCCGAGCATTGTAGGATCGCACTCAAGGGGTTGCGCATTTCATGACTGGTCATATCGATGAAGTTCTCCTGTTGTCGTTTAAGCTCGACGGCCTCTTCCGTCTTCCTTTTCTGGAATTCTTCTGCCCATTTTTGATGCGATATGTCCGTAATACTACCGAAGATGCTCATCAAATTATTATCTCCATCCCTCAGTGAAGTGCAATTCATGAGAGCCCACGTATCGGTCAAAGCATGCTTACTTTGCCATGGTGTTTTGAAACGAAACTCTTTTGTCACGTTGACTTTCTGCGTAACTAACTTGTTCCAGGTAGCCTGGACTCCTTCGCGGTCTTCTTCTTTTATACTATCCATCCATGACTTCGCGCTATTTTCTGTTCGAGGATGCCGCGATATTTCCCACCAAGCATCGTTAGAGAATGTGATTTCTCCATGAGAGTTTGCAATGAACATTCCAACAGGGGCCATTTCAGCCATGCGAGTAAATCTGCTTTCACTTTCCACGGCTTCTTGGGTGCGTAGGTTGACAAGCTCCGACAATTCCTGACGATCTTGCGCTGCGATACGTGCTGCTTTCTGGCCTTTGCGAATTTCTTCCTCGTAGAGAACAACGGACGCCATTGAAGTTGCTAATTGGCGAGTCATGAGCTCAACAAACAGACTATAATCATCATCATAAGGTCTTCTGGGGTTCACTCCCATGACCAAAAAACCTAGTATGGATTCTCTACTGGTGGCATGCAGTGGGATGGTAACAGCAGCTCGGCAAGGATCGCCAAATCCTACACATTCAAGACCTTCGATAAGTTCTCTTGGCAGAGTTCCCTCCTCGGTAGTAAGAAGTACAGGTCGATCAAGCTTCATAGATTCTCTCAAATATGGGGCAAACCCATCTTCACTGAGGTGAAGATCCAATGATGTGGCGGCTGATTGATGACCTAAAGGTACACCGATTGTTCCCTCTAGCACACAACAAGGAGCTTGTGATATGCTTCCAGAGTTCAAGGATCGCTGCGAGCTCATGTCGCTATCGACATCCTCATTGACCGAGTAGAGAAGAGCAAACGGTATGTCAAAGGGATTGTACTCTAAGGCTTTGATGACTTGTGCCCAGAATCCTTTGATGTTTCTAGCGATGGCTGTCTTCTCTCCTACTTCTCGCAGAGTGAGCATTCGACGTTCCGATATCACTCTTCTCGTTTTTTCCCATGCCGGATTGTACAACCCGATTACAGAACCATCTTCTCCGACCAATGGAATAATACTCCAGGCAAAATAGCACTCCTCTAAGTAACCATTTCGCTTGATGAAAAGTCTATCTTCATCCTTCATAGTCGCTTGGCCAGATGATTTAGCTTTCGAAAATACCCCTTCGATATCATCCCAGATTTCCGCCCAAGCTATTTTGTAGCTTTGTCCCATCAAGTTGGGATGCTTTTGTCCGGCTATTAATATATATGCTTCATTATATATGGCTGTATAGTCATCTCCCCAGTACATGGCGGCCGGGTGAGGGCTTCCCATGATGAGATTGCACATGGCTCTCAAGTCAAAACTCCAGTTTTTCATTGGCCCAAGAGGGGTTGCCGACCAATTGATATTACGGGTGAATTGAACATGTCGAGGTAATGCTGCAGACAGTGGAAGTCTTGTCCAATCGAAAGAAGAGTCACCAATGTGTGGTACTTGATTCTTTAGAATAAGTGTGTCCGTTGGACTCGAATCCGGTACAATCGGAGCTAGATCTCCAAAGTAATCGGTTTGCTCAGGAAATAAATCCGTTGAGCTTGACAAGCCTTGACCTACTAGAAAACCTCGATTGTGTGCAGGGCTGTTATTATTTGCGTTTGAGGAGGTGGAATTAGTTGTTGGAAGTTGAGTTCTGATGCCACTCATGACCCGAAGACGTTTTCGCAAAGTCGAACAACTCCATGTAAACCCGCCATACAAAAATGATGGTAAGCATATATCTAACGATTCGCTTTGTTTGCTCACAAAACTCAGCACCCATGCTTTAAACTCCGGAAATGCATTTGTAACAATAGCAGGAGAAGAAAGATCTGCAAATCCTGCTACCATTTCCAATAACGGGTTGATGGCGCGGAGTGATGCATTCGCATATTCTAACCGTAAACGACCGCCAGGTATGTAATTATCTTGATTAGAAACATCTATTATGAAAGTTGGTCTCTCATCTTGTTCTAAAAGCTCAATTATGCCCACTTTATAAATCAATGAGCCTTCTCGAGGATTCGTCTCCAGCTTGGGGCTGGTTGCAAGTCTTTGTATTCCTAGCATCGGTGTGGGCCCAGTAGATTTACCAGGAGGATTCGAGTTGTTCCCCAGTATATTGCCACGGGCTAACCTTTGAGCAATAGAAGCGTCAGTATGACCCCGGCTCCTCAAAATATAACTATGTGAAAGTGATGCCAGAGGAGTTCAAAGAAATCTTGGCTAATAATTCATATATTGTGAAAGTTCTCAACATAAGAAATTTAGTACCAAACTGACTTGAGTATTGTTATACCATTGCTATCCAATTCTGGTTTCGACATAACTGGCGTATCTATATTTGGAGATCTTGGGCAAGAACACGATCTTTTGAGTTTGTGAGTTGTGAATCGGGGAGATCTGGGAGATTGTAAAGTGGTAGGGAAGTTGGTTGCTGCTTCATTATCTGGTTGGGGTATGTGACAATGTTTTAATTTTGCGCGGTGTCGTTTTGACTAGACATATAGAAAGTGTTTAGTTTGATTTATCTGCAAAATAAACAGAAAGGATCTATTCAAAAAGGCTTACCGGTGGTTCTGAGATTGTAAAATCGATGGTTGTCTCCGAAACATTATTGTCTTCCTGTCTAGAATGTTTTGAATTCTGCCACGACAACGACCGAGGGGGCGTAGATGGAGTGGTAGATGAGGCCGATGCTCTTTGAATCTCTATATCCTCTGAATCTTTTTGGTCTCCATATGAAGAAATAGACCAGGGATTGGATTCTCGCAACAATGATAATGGGATATCAACAATACGAGTGATTTGAGGTTGAGAATTGTTTTTTGATGCGAATAGTGGAGTTTCTTGAGATCCTTGAGATTCTCGAGTTTCTAATTCTTCTGACCCATGTGTTGGAATGGACCCCTGTCCCTTTGTCCGATCCAAGCTAGATCCATAGCCATTATTAACCCCACATGACGTCTGTGTTTGTTCTGGTATTATGGGATTTTTAGTGATTGTGATTGTTCCGAGGCTGACTTTGCTATTATTGACTTTCTTCACTCCTGGATGTAGATGATGGTGGTGGTGGTGGTGGTGATGATGATGAAAGTTGTCGTCAATGTTGGAAGCAAAGATAGATTTTGATTCCGAGTTCATTACGAGTACTAGGTAGTATTTCTATTAATATGAATGCGATTTCTGCATCCAATTCGACAAGGATCGCTTTTAATGCATCCCATATACTCCGTATTTCTGCAGAGGGGCGGAAGTGGAGGCGGATAGGCGGGATCAATTCTCTGCTCAGGCTGATTCCGGAGATGGAGTCGAGACCGAAATCAAGTCAACCAATTGGTATTATTACAGCCTTGAAGGAGTATTGGAATCTGACGAATCGATAGACGGTAGGTATCGTACTATTGGCGATAGTTAATCTGGAATAGTCTGGATAGTTTGATCTGCGGCTATAAATATTGATGATAGGGGTCAATAAATAAATAATTCTTTGTATATTTGCTTGCAATCGTCGAAAATGGCTTTGTGATTTGGTTGCTGATTTGATGTTGATGATGTTGATTTATTTGTTCAGAAACAAAAGCAACAGCAGTAGAAATCATAAGCTGAGCAATTTACCAGTAAGTACTTGTGGTCACTGGTTGAAGTTTCTGCTGCTCGGTGGTTGAGCTTGTACATCCAAGAATGAATGGATGGGTTCCACGATAGAAGCATTACTAGGTACTAGGTATGTACTCCTTCTTCATAAAGTACCAATTACATGACTACTTGGTATCAATATGGCAGCATTGGCAAGTCCTAGGTACCTACTACCTATAGAAGAATAGAGATGACAACCCCTTCTCTTCCCCAGTACTTCTTTACTCCGTATTAGATGAATAATTGGTCTAGAACATTTAGATACCTAGTACTTTCGTGAATCCATTCGCCAATAATTCTATTGAAAATAGAAATTCTACTGGACCAAAATTCATTATAATCCTAGAACTAAGATCAATGGATCGGTCTGCAAGATTATCTAGGTACTGTACAGCAGCTAATCCTTCCCTGGTGAGCGAACCAATTATCAATCACGTCTATTGCCTCCTTTTCCCATCATTCCGGCTAACTAAATGACAAGTCTCAGGCAGTGTACGGAGTATACAATTAGTACCTATTTAATGTTACTTATATTACAGTATTCAAATTCCACTCAGATATCTACATATTAATTGAACATCTGGTCCCTCAAAAACAAATCAATGCCATTTTTTCAAGTACAATGCGGAACAACGTCAAAGCCTCTGCGTTCTTGATCATTTGATACCTACCTAAGTATCTCATGATATCCGACAAGTCCCTTGTGCGTCGAGACTTTCCGGCCTGATGTAAACTTATTCAGAAACACAAAATTTCCGAAAGCATACCGGTATAAAAATGGAAAGACAATTGCTAGTATTGAAATGGAAATCTTAACTCTTCTATTACACTCAAATCCACAATAGATATTCTACTAGACCAACATTCTTCGGAATACCCATTCACGCATTCACGCAATTCATTTTCTATTCAGAATATTCTATGTTGTCAATGCACAGCACATATTTCATTCCAGACCTCTGCAAGATTCGGAGCTATCCTCCGATGATTTTACAATATGCTCATCATTTTGCTGTTAAAAAATGAAATTGGTGTCAGGAGTTGATATTTCTCTCGATCGTTCGAAAATATCAATTGACCTGGCACTGGGAATTTGAGGCAATGCGTGCTAGCACGGCCTAGCGGTCGTATTTCTCGCAACTAAATGTTTCCGTTTCTAACTGTGTTTATCTAGACATACTAGTTCCCTTGCACGCACTTCTGCAAAACCCCCTGTGTCCGCCATGCGATTCAGGTACTATTTAAGCTAATATTACAGGTCGAAAATGGCTTGTTTATCAATCATTATTGACGTTCAGATGCCACGATCGATATATTCATCTAGTAGTCAAATACTGCTGATTTAAATAAATGCTCGTGTGGTAGCGGCTTTTCACTATGAAAGACACTGCAGAAGGTTTAACAGTTGACAAACCCGATGATGTACCTACCACAAAGCATCGAAAAAGCCGGCCACCGGCTGGCCTTCGTGAGAAGATATTACGGAAACCACTACCATACTACAGTGGACCGTATTCCGTTGGACAAATGGACATTGAAGTACCAGTGCGAGAACCAAGGACGTTCTCTAATATCAAGAGACAACATAAGCATGTTTTGAACCTCGAGACCGTCCTGTTCAGTATTTTCTATCCTTCAGGGTTTGGATCGGGTGAAGGGGTTTCTCCCGAAGGAGAAAAGAAGTGGAGTCGAGCAACGTGGTTACCAAGGCCTCGTGTTGAGATGGCAAGAGGTTATAGCAAGTTTGCTGGTCTTCCTTCGTGGCCAACTATCGCGTGGTTCGGCATGACAACCGCTTTCACCAAACTTCCCGCATTCCGTAATGCCAAGTTGGCAACACACTGGCCTTCTGAAAATGCACGAGAATCCGAATCGGGATACCAGACAAAGAATAGCGCGGGGGAACCCCCTCCTGGAGAGCCAGAATCACCATGTTTTCCATTGTTGATTTTCAGTCATGGCCTGGGAGGAACTAGAACTACATATAGTTCTGTCTGTGGAGAATTTGCCAGTTATGGATTTGTAGTTGTAGCTGTGGAACATCGAGATGGATCGGGACCACGCACTTTTATCAATTTACCAAAAAATGGCGATAAGTTTGGATCGCAGAATGTGGATCATACTGATGAAGCTCGCAAGAGAGGCTATGAGAGATTCGATTATGTTTTTCCCGAAGGAAATGCCAGAGACACTACGCCTAATAATGAACAAGGGTGAGCGAACCATTTTTATTTAATCGAGGGGTCTAAGAGACATGAAGAATGAAAATCGGAATATCTGAAGTCTGTTCAAAAGTTTCGGGGAACATATCCAAGTGGAAACAGTCAATACCCAATGCAAATGATCTGAAAGGTCGAAATACCCATCCAAAGACCCGAATACTATTCAATATGGAATTCCACTGATTGACCCATTTTTAGCGTCGATGCCGAACTTCGCGCTGCCCAAATACAACTGCGCCTCGCCGAAATCGAAGAAGCATACTACATCATGACCCAAATTCACAATGGAAATGGCTCACAGCTAGCCCAAGCCAATCTCCGCCAAAGCTCTCCGGGCCGTATCGGTGGTTCCTCCCGCGGTCTCAAGGGCATCGACTGGGAAAGTTGGAAGGACCGCTTTCACCTCCAGCAAGTCACGATGCTCGGGCATTCTTTCGGCGCCGCCACCACAGTTGAAGTTCTCCGCACCCAAACTAAGCGATTCCCCTACGTTTCGCAAGGGATTCTCTATGATCCATGGGGAGGCGCAATCCAACAAGCAGATAGTGAATCAGAGTACCAGATTCATAATCCGTTGCTTTGTATTAGTAGCGAGGCTTTTATGTACTGGCCTTCGAACTTTTCCAGCATCATGTCACTTTGCCGCGAAGCGAAATCCCAAGGTACGCTGTGCTGGCTCCTCACCGTCCGCGGCAGCGTTCACATCTCCCAATCTGATTTCTCGCTGCTTTATCCGAATGTTAGCAGTTTCCTTTTGAAAATGACGGTTAATCCACGAAGAGCTATCGATTTAAATATCAATGCCAGTTTGGAATTTTTGAAAATGGTGATGCCGAAGAGAATTAGTGCGATGAATAGGGGTACGGATGAGGGAATACTTCAGGTGGAACAATTGGATCGGTTGCCTGATGTGCATCAGCCGAAGGATAAATATATTGCGGGTAGATTGAGAATTCCACATGAATTACGCATTCGATTAACGCCGCTGTGGATGAGGAGATATACGGACGGAAAGACGAAACAATGTCAGGAGGAGGGATGTAATGATAAAAATGGGAATAGAAAACGGGGGAAAAATATTGCGAGGGATCCGCTGGGAAAGGTATTGCCGGGTTTGGAAGATTTGGAGGTTGGGGAGGAGGTTTGGATGCATGTTGCTCCTACGGCGGAAGAATTGATAAAGCATGGAATTGAGGGGAAAAATGGGAATCAGAGTGCGGCGAGGGAGAGGGATAGGGATGGAGGGAATAGGGATGGCATGGTAGATTCTGGGGGTCCTGGGGAGGGAGGGGAACAGGGGGATGAGGGGGGTGGGGTGGCGGGTCATAGGGGGATTGAACAGAGGATGATGGATAGAGGATGAGATAGAGGATGACGCATAGATGATGATAGAAACAAAGAGTGGAGGGTTGTATTGATATTATGTCAGATTTTGTATATATATGTAGATATTGTAAATTCTTTAGATTTGACTAAAATCTGTCCCCCCCTTCCACACCTATAATTAACTACTTGTTTCCTCACACTCTCATCCTCACACGGTATTAATATAACATATGTAACACAAGTCCATGCCAAAATACCTAGTATATACGGACCTTAGATAGAAACCCCCGCTCAGCACAATGATAGCAGAAGACAGAAACCACATTAACTTCAACCCCACCCACCTACACAATCACAAATATACTAGGTAAATTTCCAACCCCAAAGTCGGGAGTCGGAGCCTAAAAATCCGAATAAAAACTTGACACAATATTTATGGCGGGGTAGGTAGGGCAGGTAGGTTTCTTAATAGTGGGTTGATGAGTTTATATCAGAATCGAATTTCCCTTCAGTGTATGGGAATGGTTATAGATGTACCCCGTATTTGGAACGGGCCGTGCAGAGTTGGAGGGTATTTGTGTGTTTATTTTGTGGAATTTTTTTAAAGCGGTTTTCCAGCCCTTCGTGGTGAATGTGTACCTAGTATGTGCCGTAGATGGTTGGGGAGAGTGTAAACAATGTGAACAATGTGAACAGGACAAACAATGTGAAGCTTTATGCTTTATGCTTTATGAAATAGATGAAATGGAATTGAGATACTGCGAGAATGGTGCAAGTTACAACCAAGCAGCTGAAATACTTGTACACGGTCCCGCAAAGTCCAAACCCCTAGATCCTGGTGTTGATCATTTTAAGTTGGTTTCTAGAGTCAAGTGGTTGGAGTCGAGTCCAGACATTACACAAAAAGAGGATAAGTATAGTGGATCATTCTGAACCCTTGTATATACATATCGATAAACAAATATCTACATGGATTTGCATAATATCCTGCGATTTGTGACTAAAATAGGTATAAATAGCAAAGCCCTTATCCCATTTTCTGTAGAGTATGCTTGCTTTAACCTTAACCATTCACATCGCCGATGCGGTCTCATTTTCTTGTATTTGGTGCTCGTACAATCAATCAGAATGAAAAAAAAAAAAAAAAAAAAAAATAGAAATTCGGTGGACAACGAAAATCATACGTGCGGCGAATATCAATTTCAGCACCTGCGCCAAGACATAACACGAGCGAAAACCACCGATTAAAGACAAGGGTTTTTCTAAAACCGTGAGATTCTTTTACCTTGTTACTTCTCACCTGTTACCAAGACCAGTTTACCAAGGTGAGAGAGGTTGAGACAGAAAGGAAAAAAAAAAGTGTCTGTGAGATCCGCCAATCTGGGGAAACCCAGAGAATCTGCAAAGTATCTTTGATATTTTTGGTAATTCGTTTCTTCATTTTCACTTTCTATCTAGTTAGTTGCGTGCTCTTGATCGTATCATATCAAAACATATCACCAACCTAACATCTCTCTATCACGAGATAGTATCAATTTTCTTTCCTCTCTACTACTACTATTGCACCAGCATTAGACTTTCGTTTTTGATTTCCATTTGATCTTGATATTCCATATTCGCACACTCGCTTTTACAATTAATGTTATTCGGAAGAAGAAGAGAATGCTTCAATAATCTCATTGCTTCATATCATTTGCTCTTTTCTAGATCTTTGCTCACCAGATAATCTCGAATCACCATCTTACAACTCGATACCAACATTCACTACCCGGAGTCACCACTGAGCTGCGCCCAATAGCTCAAATGTATCAAGCACCTCAATAACCCTGTACTTTATTAATCATCTATCACATTTTAATTCAGGTACTATCTCGAAATGAATTCCAAGGAGAAAGAGAAACATGGCCGTTCGGAAGCAGCACGGAGAAACACACTCCAACGCATGCTCGATTTAGAGAAGAAGAACAAGGTACGCAAACAATACCTCACATGGGCCAAGTGATAGATATTGCCTAACATACATGAACTAGCTGCAGCGCATGCAAGCCTCGACAACGACAGTCAGTCAACCGATGCGTAATACCTTCTTTCGCGAAAGACGTCCGAGTGTTCCTAATGTATATACCTGTGCGCCTCCTCCCGAACGTCCTACCCCATTCAGACAATCAGAACGAGCAATGACTGCTCCAACATTATCCGTTGCGATACCTCCCACGCAGAGTTCCGAAAAGCCTGAGACGAAAACCAAAACATCTAAAAATGTAGTTTTAATTGAGCCGGTAAAGGAGAGGTCTCCGGAAGTTGAAGCAGATGCAGACGATTCTGATGCATCCTCGATATGTCGGTCGCCTGCTTGGGATGGTGGTGATGGCAAGCAAAGAAGAATAGCGAGGAAAGAAGCACAAGATCTGCGCAAGAAGGAAGAGGAGCGGTTAAAGAAAGAAAAAGAAAAGACCGAAAAGGAGACCCGAGCCGCGGCACAAAAACAAAAAGGTCGATTGAGCAAGACGCCTCCAACCAACAAGCGCCCAAGTAAAACAGTTCCCGCAGTTCCAATGGGCCGAGCCAACTCTGAGCCTGCAGTCCCAGTTACTCCAGAAATAATACAATTGAGTCCTGATCCCGATGATGGAAGACGATCAAGGCGAACGAGTTTGGATCTTGGACTCAAGAAGCTTATGTCTTCTTTTAGATCCAGGTCCAGGTCCACCAGCGTATCTGCATCTGCGACACCACGAACCCAGTCCATCTCGAACTCTCCAACCTCATCAGGATTCATAGGAGGCTTAAAATTACAACAATCTAATGAGAATCAAGCCCAAAACGAACCTCGAGACGGAAAATCCTCAAATAGTAGAACAGCTGGTCACAGTAACAAATCCAGTCAAAGTCGGCCACCCATCTCACTTGAGAACTCTCGATATCGCACATTGGACCTGTTGAGTTCTTCAGGGACTAGTTCACCCGCTGTCGAATTACCAACGAAATCTCAAAGTGAGGACTCTTCTAGTCCCCATACTCTGACAGAACCGGAGCCCAGTAAACAACCCTCGGGTGGTCTAGAGCCAATCATGAGTAGAAATCCACGAGCCAGAAAGCCGAGCGAAAACTTCAGACCAGATCATATTACCGAGTCAACGGTGAATAAGGCTAAGCCTCAATTGCATGCTGCTTCTCCATCTCCAGGATTTAGATTTGGCTTGGAAAAACATCAACCATCAACTCAAGAAGCACAAGAGCCTTTGTATTTTCAGAATTTCGATACTCCTGAAGCTGTCAACTCTGAAAATAACGAATATTTCCCCAAGCAAAAGCGACACGGCAAACAACGAGATCAAAGTAGCTCATCGCACGACATTGAATTGAACGCCGCTCCGAAAAAGGAAATCATGAGAAGAACACCATCAATCCATAATGCAAATGGTCGTAGTAAGCCAGTTTCTGGAGCTAGAAACGATCCGGAATCAGCAGAGAATGGAGAAAATTTTCGTTCATTCCTTGACAGTGAAGGCGCGCCTCCAGGGTTTAAGCTCACTGCACAAGCATCCCAAAGCAGCATACAACCAGAGGAGGGTATGTTTTCCAGGCGGGACCTACAAGAAACATCTTTATACCCGAGTCCATTATTGCCTCAACCAAAAGATGTCAAGGATGCTACAACGACCACATTTGGTAAACATTTATCTGCAACAAACTCGCCTTCTCTACAAACTTCTCATCTGGACGCACCTCTCAAAAAGCTACGCCCACAGTCCACTCTTTCGCCACGCACCGATGGATTTGATAGCAGGTCTGCACTGCCAAGTCAATCTGGTCGAAGAGTATCAGAATCCGAGTATTTGTCTCCGATAACATTATCACCACCAGAAGCCAACCCAGCATCGCATGAGAAACTCTCTCCGCAGACGGCTAATGTAACCTCACCTCGTCGACAAAAGAAGGATCGAAGATCCAGCTCTAGGTCTTTCACCGGATCAAGTGAGGAATATTTGAGTTTCGATGAACAATCGAATATCACGACTCCAGCAGTCTCGAGACCACAATCGCAGAAGGGTCATATTATATCCAGTCATGATACCGCATCTCGCCAAAATCACAAAGTCCAGGATTCTTGGAATCAGACTCCCCTTCCTATCAGACTCAAAGATGAAGATGGCAATACTACTACCCTAAATGATGAGGCAGCTCCTGCAGCACAGTCTACAAATCCTCATGCATCTTTAGCTTCTGCGGACCCCAATACAGAAGCGGGAGTTGCAGAGCTTCAACGGAGACTCAGTTTGAGTAAATCGTCATCAACTACTGCACTGCAAAATACTTTGAATTTCCTCCCCAAGCTTAAACATCAACCATTACGTCCACGAAAGGGTCAGGGTAAGCGACAAACAAGTGAAGGGGATAATGTGTCTGGAAATGGAAATGTCGGAAAAGGAAGACGAGAATCTGCATCCGCATCTGCTTACGCGCAGTATAACGATTCGAAAAACTCACTCATGTCATTGCCCGCTCTGAACGGAGGTGAATCATCTAATTCAAACGGAAATTCCAGCTCCTCAGAAAAAGACAACAACAACGAAAGTAGCCAATATCTCCGCTCGGCGCGTCTCGCCATTCCTCCCAGAAAAGGACCTCGTTCCTCCTCGGCGCACCAAATCGCAGCATCCTCAGCTCAAAGTCTTCATAGCAATGGACAAGGTGGTATTGAACCAATGGCGAAAGTGTTTGTTATCTGTTGTGGATGCAATTATTTTCATGATTTGCCGAGTAAACTTTATGAGTGTATGGCGAAACCGGAGGCGGTGGTTAAGGATGAGGGATTGGGGGTTAGTGGCGTGGTTAGTACGAGGGTTAGTTGTCCTTGGTGTGGACATGGTATGAGTACGAAGTGTTGTCAGGGGTGGGCGGCGGTGGTGGTTTTGAAGGAGAGGATGCATTAGTGTATTGGGGGTGGAGAGAGGGGGGAGATATTGGAGGTAGCGGTGGAGTATGCGGGTTTGATGTTTTATGATTTATGAAAATGGGAACGAAAACGAAATGAAAATGAAGCGGAAAATTTAGCATAGAAATGGACAGCAGATTATGGTATGGCGACAAAGAACTCCAATTTTGGACTGGACTTGGATTGTATTTGGGATTTGGGATTGAGATTTTTCTAAAATTTACGACCGGTTGGATGGTTTTGGCATGGAAGCATGGAAGGATGGTATGGCTGCATTTGCATTGCATGATAGATGGATGGTGGAGGTCGTTCATTCAAAATGGTTTAGTTCAATTGGAAGATGAATAAGATGAATGGGATGAATGAGAAGAGAAGATAAAATAGCAAATGAGATATATGACTATGATAATGATTTTACATATGGAAAGAAGGAAAGAAATATGGGGAGCTACTTGGAGGGGAGCTACTTGCAGGACATAATTGAGTGCTGGTTTTGGTGTGTATGGTTTTTTGTATAGGTGGATTTGTGTGGATGTGGAGATAGAGAGGGGGAAGAGGAGGGGGATGGTCTAGCTACCTGACTGGTTTTTGGCTGGGAAGGGGTGAGGGGTGAGGGGTGAGGGTCGAGGGGTTGGGGTCACTGGGTGTGAATTGTTGTGAGATAGTAGATAAATGAATAAATGAATAGCTCGATTGTTTTGTGTCTGTGTGATATTTTTGATGCCTGAGACTTGTATGATGAAGGGAAAAGGGGGTGTGGTGTGGCTATGGAAAGTGAGGGAGGGGAGGGGGGTTATTTGGGTTTTAGATGGATGGTAGATGAATGTATGTATTTGATAGATTTGGAGTTGGCGAAGTGAGTGAGGGGATTGATGGGTTTTGTAATTATTCATTTCTTAGTATTGAGCATTCATGTTGAGATATATAATCTTGAATTTTTGGGGGGGGGGGAAATAATATTGGTATTTTTGAAAAATGTTATTTGGAAATAATGTTGGAAAAATAATATTCATTTTTTGAAAAATGATATTGGAAAAAATATTGAATATAGTATTGAAAATAGTATTGAAAATAGTATTGAAAATAGTATTAAAAATAATAATTTTTTGAAAACTAATATTGAATTTTATAATCGTGCTCTTTTTGTCACTATACACATCGATCACTCAAAAATATATCTCATCTATCAGATAGATCGTTCATTTTAATTATCAGCATCGAGGCACGATTTAAGAATCCGAAGCTTTCACGGAAGAACTCTGTGTACCTATCCGAGGCTCATATATTGTTGAATAAAATCCGTGTTAACTATCTCCTTTTTTACGATTTTGAGCTTGACGTATCTGCATTATATATGTCTCGTCGAGACTGGTTCCAATTTTTGTATGAGAAAGAATCTCTGATGGATGGAGACATTGTCTCTTGTTATACTTTGCCGGATTACTTATTTGTTGTTCATGCCTCCAATAATTTGTTGATGCATATGCGATGGACGAAGGTGGATCATGACTCGCTAATTATAATGCACGAAGCCATTTACAGAATATTTAAGACTTACTACCAGCTATCTAGCTTTTAAATATTGGATGAAGATTCAATGGTATGCCTATAATCTTGAAGGTGAAGGCTCATTATATATTCAAACAGTTAATGATCGCTGCACAGTTAGGTCTCAACTTTGTAGCTCGGTGTGCTCTGCAACGCCTTGACCTAGTTGATGCTCAATAAATATGTGCATTAGACCAAGCTATCTCGATGAGATATGTAAATATTGCCCGGCTGGATTTAGAAGCACGAGATTTGGATAATCTTTGTAAATATTTAGGGACTGCTATTGACTTAGAGAGTCTCGAGTTGGTAAAGCTAGTGGCTGAACATGGTCCTGGAAAAGAAGATTTGTTATAATATAATCAAGATGTCGGCATTCTTCACGCGAAGCAACGAGATCCAAATCATTGGAGAATATTTAGGTTAATATACGGTTGCTCGAGAGGATTGGTACAATTAGGTTTGACATAGTCGTTGCGAGAAAGAGGACGCAGTAAGTCGTGAGCCAAGATCCAGCAGATGGTGCAGGAATAAGGTATAGCTAAACATAGGGACGGATTTATTTCAAAGTCTGGTTGTCCTGTTCAGAGAGGTCGGTATCATTGTTGGCTTTCTTGGCAGCGGTACATTCCTTGTTTGTAGTGAGAATTTGATCGATACGAGGGAGTGCGACAACTTCGAGAAGACTGCCGCTTAATAGACTACTGCTTAAAAGACCACTCTTATTCTTTCGGTAGGCGGAAATAGCGCCATCGTATTGCGGACCGGCTCGTAAAACATGGTCCTCAAGTCCTAGGCCATCTTTTAGTTTGAAGACATGGGGGGCATGATGGGGTTTTCGATGAGATCCTTTTCCAATGTGTTGGGATTCGACTTTGACGTAATTCCACGGGTAGAGACTTCTTCGACTGGACCAATACCGGAAAAAAAGAGGAGTTTGGGGGTCTCGAATACTCCAGACGAGACGACTATTTCCTTTTTTTGCTCGGATGCTTAATTCTTTGCCTTTTTGTGTAATTACTACAATTACCGTGGCGGCTCCATCTTCAATGATTATCTGTTTGGTATGCGTGCGGTCGAGAATGGTAATATTTGGTTTTCCTTCGAGGAAAAGAGCGGATCTACATCGCGTACGGACACCTTTGTAAATAGCGTTATACAGCGAACTAATCCGTGCATCTCTGCATCGAAAATATCATCGTTGGGAAGTGACTGTCGTTTTGGAATTGTATAGTGAAGTGATGAGTTGAAGAAATAAGATGAAAGGAAGTCTTGTTTTATATCTTTTTTTGAACATGAAGCCTTGGCTGTGTGAAGCCTGTGACTTCTTCCAGTATCATGACCCCGCAAACATACCGACACATCACGCCCGACGCTTGCCCAATGCAATCCGAATCAAAATCCGGGGAGCTCGCTACCCCCACCTCGCTTCTCCTGCATGGTAGAATGACCTGGATTACTACCCAAGTAGGTTGATTATTAATTAACCATTATTACTTTTGGGTTCTCATGACCATAGTGGGGGCTTTCTGAACCTGGAAGAATATGCATGTTAAAGCCTTCATTGTGATACAACCTGCGTAGATCGCGTAGAATGATGCCTTGTATGATCAAACAACACTTGTGGCGATATGTCAAAGCATTTGTCACAATTCAGCGACACTATTAGAGCACTATTCAATCTCGCTCAACTGGGATTGCTCGTCGTCAAATTTCTGCGCTGAGAAAATCTCAAAGAGGTAAACCACGATACTAAAGTATGACAGCAGAGATAGCGACGGCGAGGGGAACGGCAAGGATAACAAGTATCGTATATGTTCGTTGTTATTCGAGTATGTAGAATGGTTGATCCTTTCCTTGAAAGCACTCCCTGAAGAGTTGAATGGCAACATGCATGCATTTAGACACAATGCAGTGAAACACTGCAGAGAGACCCTACAAACAGTAGAATACATGTACTCCTGACCCATTACGTGTTTATCTCCAGTCGAGGAATATTCTTTCCCCAGAAAGTCCGAATATTATCATCTTTTGACAAAAACAAAGTAAGGAACATTATCAACAGCTTCAGTACAAAGAATCCAGACTTTTCTGTACAGTTTAGTGTGGGAAAATAGGCTACACTTACGTGCATACTGATGCCCTTCAATGCGTGGACTTCTGTAGTCGGGATCGCTGGCTACAGCTGAATTGAGCTTTAGCCCAATCTACCTACTACGGTGTTAGATCAGCAAAAAAATGCAACTGATACGGTTAGTGGAAGGAAGAGAGCCAATAGTAACTCACACGTTTCCCGCCATACGCATTGAAGTACATGCCACTTTCATCATACTTCACCACGATATGCAACAAAAAGTGTACTCTTTTCCCCATGCTATGCAGCAATGAATCTATGTCGGTAACATTTCACAAACAAATCTGACGTTCGATCAAGGTTTAGGTGCAAGTTCGGTTCATTTCGGAGAACAATCGGAGAAGCACAGCATGTAAGAATTCCGAATTTGAAGATTCGGCAACTTTCCGATGTTGCTGGTTCTCATGCCGAATTTCCCCGCTCGTCTCGTCTGGTGTAGTGTAACACAGCGCATCATTGGCTTGGTAGTTTTATCACTTGTTGAATAGCTTTATTGCCAGGCAGAATACATGATGCACATGTCTCAATGGATGGATTAGACAGAACTATAGTGCACTGCCAATCTAAGAACTCCGTTCTTTGCTATACGTTCTATTTTCATGAGGTTTCTTGTTCCTGTATCACAGAATGGAAAGTTTTCCGTCAATCCGATATGTACAGCATGAATATCTGATTATTAATCGCATCTTCCTGCTTTGCTGCATGTGTTAAGCTTTTTATTCAGCATTTCTGATTTGAGGCCTCCAATTATGCTGTGCAAGCAGGTAATCATTTATTGGCTGAGTAGGCCTTGTATGATCTATACATATTGATGTATGACGCATTCAGAGAACTGAACGCCAGTACGCTCGCATTTGTTGATGTGCAGCTCACATACAGGTTTACGATTACTATAGAGTATATCTAGCTCTTTTGTCCATGAATAAAAACTGAAGCATCAAATTTCAATTAATCAGTTTCTGTACTAAAAGATTCTCATTCATACTTCATTTCAATATCATAATTCACAGTTACACTTAACGAAATGGCATCAAAGGTTTGAAATCAAATGACCTATCTCGGCCAAAACTGACGCCCTGCACAGCTTGGTTCCCCTGAAAGACCTGTTTACACTTTAGCCGAAGGTACTTCGTCCATGGATCTTTACTGAATATTATAAGATTAACCTGTTTTAGGAGTACCGGTTGCCGACCCAACTACTTCCGTGCGATTAAACACTTTCGGCTTAGGAGGTCTTATGCTATTGCAAGATACACAACTAATCGAAACACTTGCACATTTTGCTCGAGAAAGAATCCCAGAGAGGTATGTATCGCAACGAAATTTGAAATCAGTCACTAACAAATTACAGAGTAGTCCATGCTCAAGCAGCCGGCGCTTTTGGCGAATTTGAACTTACTCATGACATCTCAGACTTGACTTCAGCAGCCTTCTTAAATGGCATAGGAAAGAAAACTCCTTGCATGGTGCGCATATCCACGGTAGGAGGCGAGAAAGGCTGTCCAGATGTAGTACGAGATGTACGAGGGTATGCCATGAAGTTTTACACCGAGGAAGGAAACCAAGATTTTGTCTTCAATAATACTCCTGTATTCTTCATTCGCGATCCTATCAAATTCCCTTCCCTGAATCGATCCCACAAACGTCACCCGCAAACCAATGCCCCGGATGCTGACATGTTCTGGGACTTCCACAACAATAATCCGGAAGGAACTCATCAAATCATGTATCTCTTCTCAGATCGAGGGACTCCTGCTTCACTACGTAATTTGAACGCGTACAGCGGCCATACTTACAAATTCACCAAGCAAGATGGTACTTTCAAGTATGTACGATTCCACTTCATTTCAAACCAGGGAGTGGAAAGCAATACAGCCGCAGATGCAGAGAAACTCTCAGGTGCGAATCCAGATCACCATAAGTTGGATCTTTTTAATGCTATTGAGCGTGGAGAGTTTCCTAGCTGGACAGCAAGTGTTCAAGTGATGGACCCCAAAGACGCAGAATCTTTTCGTTGGAATGTGTTCGATATGACGAAGGTCTGGCCACACAGCGATGTTCCGTTGAGGCCCTTTGGTAAAATGACCCTAAATAGGAATGTAAGAAAGTTCTATCCTATTACTATTCTCAGTCCACTGATTGCGTGTAGCCGAACAATTTCTTTGCAGATATCGAACAAGCCGCTTTCTCGCCTTCAAATATGGTTCCAGGTATCGCCCCATCTGCAGATCCAGGCAAGTTTTCACTCCCACCTTCACATATAAACATCGCTAACCATTCCTACCTTTCAAAGTTCTTCAAGCCCGGCTTTTCTCATATCCAGACGCCGCCCGCTACCGTCTCGGCACAAATTATCAGCAACTCCAATCCAACGCTCCTCATTGTCCTGTCTACACGCCATATCAGCGTGATGGACTTTCTTCCATCAACGGCAACTATGGCCCAGACCCAAACTATGTTCGATCAAGTTTTGTTCCAATCGCTCCTGCGAGTCGGAATACTCAGGCTGTGCATGATATTCAACATGAACTTTGGAGCGGAAAGGTAACCGCGTTCACGAGTGAGGTTGTAGACGATGATTTTGTACAGCCGAGGAACTTTTGGAGAGAGGTTCTTGGAAATCAGGAAGGTCAACAGGAACATTTGGTGGGTAATGTTGCGGGAAATTTGATCAATGTTAAGGAAGAGAGAATTAGGAGAGAGGCAATTGGTAAGCCTTGTGTTTTTTCTTGTGTGGTTGGTAACTATGAGGCATGTGTGGCTGACTTCTATCGCAGAGATATTTAGGAGGGTTGATAAGGATTTGGCGATGAGAATAGAGAGAAGAATTGCGGACTTGTCGACATTATGAGGAGCAAGATGACTAGCATGATATTCAACAACATGACATTGTCCGACACATACCGAACGATTTATCGAAAGCGGTTAGGTGGGTTAAATAAAGCATTTGGCAAGTATCATCATATTATGTTCAGATGAGCGATAGACTCAGAAATTTTTGTTGTGACGTTCCTTGATGCTTGAATGAACGGATATACTATCTAGAAATACACTTCGGCTTTTTCGTGAAAGCCATTTGACACTACATACGTCTTTTGAGTTTTTGGGCACCAATGAAGCATTGACATGAAATCAATCAACACCCATGAAAGTAAAATAGTAGCTAAGATCTCATCAGAGTGGTGTAAAGTCCTGAAAGGTAAGAACGAATATCCCTAATTGCCTTCCACTTCGAGACGTGTTAAGCATTACCCTCCCTTACACCTGTTCCCATATTGTGAACCTCTCAAGATTTCTCTTTCTTTCTTCAAAAAAGCCTTTCTATGATTCCTCTTTTCGTTTGCTTACTATAGCATTAAAATACTATATTAATTCTTCAGTATTCAAGTATTCGCCACAAAATGGACGCATTGGAGTGGAGTTCGAACCTTGCGGTAAGAAACAAAGAACCTATCGTCACTGTGAGAGAAATCTTACAAGATTCGGAGTGAGTACCACCACTTTTCCAGAATATCCAGTGCAGTATATTTTCACAAGATGAGTTTACTAACTTGTCTCAACATAATAGTGTCGAAGAGCAAACAGCAGAACTATCCTCCTCCTGCAGTCCCCGCAAACGCAACCATTGCGAAGTAGAGAAAAACTCATATTTTACTCCACCAATTCGGTAATTGTGCAAACAAGATCGGGGCATTGAAGTGAATTTTGACGTCGCTTATACTTTTAACCAGAAAGCCAAGTAGCGAGAAAGAGCAAGTATCACCAGCGAAGCGCCATCGCAGTGGTCGAGACCTTGGATCGATTTGCTTACAGCCAGAGCATAATCTCAAGAGCCGAGAAACTGTTCTTGTGGAATCGTGGGTGCAATGGGGGATTATCGCGCATATCAAGCTAATTGTCATACAGAGAGACTACTACATCGAAACATGGCAAAGAAAAAGTCTCTGATACGCCCAGCCTTGGAAGAAGATTCGGAAGTTTAAGGCCGGCACAACCGTAAGTATACTCCTAGCTTGATTCTAAACTAACAGTGCTCTGATTGATGCTGACGTGGATACCAGAGGATTATCACCATCCCCGGCACCTCCATCTGAATACAGCAGATCAGGATCCCCTACAACCAATGAAAATACGGGAATCAATGTAGAAATGTAAGCTAAATGTTCTCTCAGAGTCTTGACAGAGTTTGCTAGCCCTAACTTACCATAACCCTTAGGCCCCCCTTAGACACAGTTATGCCCTCCGTAGCAAGTTTCAGCTCCGCGCGGTCCTCACAAACTGTGCTTGAGAATTCTAGATCACATGCCCTTCAGAACACCTCCGAACTTCGTCACTATAAAACCTACAACCTCGAAAACTCTTCTGAGAGTTTTTCTAACAACACCTTCGAAGGTCCTAGTTCCAAAGTCCAAGAACCCGACAATAAGTGCGAAGATGTTCCCAACGATACCGAAGCCGAGAACGAGTACGAATTTATTTCCAACACATTCGAATCTCTCTATCCCCTCGTCGAAGATTGGATCAACCAACAAAAGTCGCAACTCGATATTGTCACTGAAAGAATCAATCGAATTTTGGGTTTTATACAACAAGGCGAACGACTGCAACAGAACGTTCTCACTAGTGAAATGGCTTCTCAACTGGAGAACCTGATCGAAGAGATCACAAATGGCATCACAACAAAGTCGAGTATCAATGATTCCAGACCTAGAGACCGCTACTGCCAACAACAAAGAGACTTTATCGACCAAATTCAAGCGGTGTTTATGACAACCGACGCTTATTTGTGTTTGAAGGAACTTGTCAAACTCGCCGATATCAGATCGACTATGATCGGTTTGGCGGAGAAAGAGGTCGAGTTTATCAATACTATTGAGCAGCTAAACACTTCCCATAGGAAGGCGATGAAGGTATTGCACATGCTCGAGCCGAAGGACACAATTGAATATTCATCGATTCTTGATATGAACCTTCGTGAGTATACAAATCTTTCGAAGATGGTCATGGCTTTGAAAGAAGAAATGGCGGCTTTCTATAAATATTAGTGGAGATGAAGTATATTCCGGTGTGCAACAGAATGGATTAAACTGGAGTTAATGGGTTGTTTTAATCAATATATTTATACCTACGTGCTTCAACTTTTCCAAGTTGGTGTGGCATGTGGGAATACTTCTATAGCTGATGACATTATTTTTAACTCGGCGGAACATACAGATTGGTTTTTAGTTTCTTCCTTCTTCTCCAACCACGGAGACTTTGTACAATGGCCAACTAGAAAAGATTAGTTGCCACATACCATAAGTAGAATATCAACTTTTATCATGTATTGTGCGTTGATAGGAATTTTGCAATGTGCACAGTTACTTGGTATTTTATTTTTCATACTGTGGTAAGAACGCTGGCATTCTTATACCACGTCAAAAGAGGATTCTCCCCATTCTTGGTCTCTGTCTGTCCCACGTAAGCCCATCGGTTCAGAAACTCTTCATGTGATAACACTTGTGTGAATTTCCCTGTGATAGCTCTGTATACATTATCCATGACAGCGAAATCAGTGGGGAATAATATGTCGAAATATCCTTGATGTACCTATATCGTATTAGCCCATGAAGCGATCAAGGGGAGAAGGATAGTTAAGCTCACAAAGGGCGTCGAAACAGGAACCGTCCTCCTTTTATATCTCGTCTGCACAACTGGTGCATTGACTCCCTTGATTGTATCCGGCAGCGAATGAAAATCACTCGTTACTAATCTATGCGCCGGGAAATACTTGGCTAATATATCGAAGAATTGCATAAGTCTTGTAGGTATATATTCTGGCTGACTGAGATTTGGAGCGAATGGCATGCTATTCCTCAACGATCTTACTAATTTGTTCTGCGGAAGTGGGTGTGGATATCTTCCATTCGTAGCAGCGTGTCGTACGCGAAGGAACCGGGATGCTATGGGGTCGATAGTGGGTGTGTAGAACTCGTAGAAGTCGCCGGTGTTGGAAATTAGGACGGTGCCTTGGAGAGGTTCTTCCGTGACAGGGTCATATCGAATTGAGTCATGCGCAAAGTTGTCGAATACTTCCATGGCGAGGAAGAAACATGGCGAGGGTATTATCTGGTTCCATTCAAAGACTGATTTGTTGATGATTTCAACTTTAGTTGAATGTCCTCGAGAATTGGCGTTCCTTAAGAGGTGTGACTTTTGTAGAGATGCGAGATTGCTGGATATCTCAATGATTTTGAACTTTGTGCGGGCATAAACCTCAGGTTCTGTGGCGCGAATGTAGTCGAGGATATTGAGCATGAGGGTGCCGTTTCCGGCTCCCATTTCGTAGATTATGAGATCGTGGTATGGGTATTGCCATATTTTGTAATTATTGACCAAATACCGGGCTATAGCTTCGCCGTAGTAAGGTCTGAAGAGCTCCGTCGGTGTGTGCCACAGTTGACGGGTCTCATTGGGAGATTTCAGATCCAACTCGTCCTCAAACTCGGTGTACCGTTGACCCAGGAGACGGTGAAAGGCGGGTTCGTCTTCGAGGGAGTTGAAATCGAAGGGTTCGCCAGGAGTGAAGATTACGACTTGTTTGGAGAAATAGCCATAAGAAGGATTGTATAAACTATCTGCATAGTATGTCAGGAAGGTCTGCTATGTGATAAAGAGCGGTTTGTGAATACCTTCGATAAAATCTCGCGTCAGCATCTTTACACGCCTAGGTCTTTCTCTCCTCCCTCTCAGCTGATCTGCTGTAACCATGGGATATTTATTGAACTCCTCCATCATATCTACAGGAAACAAGTCTGTTCTCTGCTGCCAATGGCTTTCATTCTTCGTCTCCTTCACCCCTCTGCCCCTCCTACTGGTGCTCGACAAACATCTCAACTGCGCACCATGCCCATTCCAAGCTCGAGAAGATGACGAGGAATAAGATCGTAAAACCCGACAATTTTTATGTCGGAATAGCTGCCGAAACAGTTGTGCCACAATTGGAGAGTCCATAGACAAAACAGTTTAATTCCCTCCTGTTTGTTTCTTGGGGAACCTCTTGTCGCAATGTCAAGTTCTGGTTGGTCCAAGCTTCTTTCCACAAAAGTTTTGCAAGGATATTTATTGAGAGTTGAGCTGTGAAAATCACGACATTAACAAAATGTTGAAACCCACTATCCATGATTGAAATGATGATGGAAATACGATGATAAGATGTCTATGAGCAATCATCCCAAGGCATATGGAACTGCGGTAGTTGCAGTTGCATTCGTCGCAGGAGTTCTGTTGACATTGGGTTTCAAGGATTTATATCCAGATTTAGAACGAAGATATCAAAGACGGCGAAAGGGGAAGGGAACTGGAACTATTGCATCTGACTCTTCATCATCTGATCTAAGGCCAGTGGGGTCTAACCTTCCTCCACTAAAACTAGAAGACCGAACTCGAAAATCAACTGTTGGATTACCAAAACCTCTAATCCCAGAGGGAATAGAAGGATGTATTGGGAACACACCGTTATTCAAGATTAAGAGTCTTTCCGATGCAACAGGATGTACTATTCTTGCCAAAGCAGAATTCCTCAATGGAGGTGGAGGAAGTCCTAAAGATAGAGTAGCGTTGAATATGATCACGATGGCAGAAGAGGAAGGATTCTTGAAACCTGGTCGAGGAGATACTATTTATGAAGGCACTGTTGGATCAACTGGCATCTCACTTGCAACTTTAGCACGTGCTAGAGGTTATAAAGCATATATCTGCATGCCTAATGATCAGAGCACAGAAAAATCAGATCTTCTTCATCATCTAGGCGCCACAGTTGAAAGAGTCACACCTGCACCAATTACTTCCACAGAGCATTTCGTCAACCTGGCAAGAAGAAGGGCGAAGGAGCATACAGCCTCCAAAACGGATTCTAGTAGAGGCTTCTTTGCCGATCAATTCGAATCCGCTGCAAATTATCGGGCGCATTTTCAATCTACAGGGCCTGAGATTTATGCCCAGACAGGAGGGGATGTAAGCGACTAAAACTCCGGAAATTTTATATAATTTTAACTGATGACATTTAGATTGATGCGTTTGTAGCCGGCGCTGGTACAGGAGGAACCATCTCAGGAGTGGCTCTCTATTTGAAACAAGAGCAACTTATGGGACAAGACCTAAAAGTCGTACTCGCTGATCCAGAGGGAAGTGGTCTTTACAATAAAGTGAAACACGGTGTGATGTTCTCTTCCACCGAGAAAGAAGGTACGAGACGCCGGCAACAAGTTGATACTATCGTCGAAGGAATTGGAATCAACCGCTTGACACAAAACTTCGAAGCTGGACGAGAAATTATCGATGATGCCGTCAAGGTGACGGACTTGCAGGCACTTAAAATGGCCAGATGGTTAGTGGAAAAGGATGGAATCTTTGTGGGGAGTAGCAGCGCGGTCAATTGCGTTGCAGCTGTCGCAACGGCGTTGGAATTAGAAAAGGGAAGTACGGTGGTTACTATTCTTTGTGATAGCGGAACGAGGCATTTGAGTAAATTTTGGAAGAAGGTTGGGGAATTGGGATTGGAGGAGGAACATGATAACCAAGACTTGCTGGCTCACTTAGGCCTACGACCCACAGGAAAGTGAAAATCATGATAGACTCACCAAGCCTCCACACTCAGCAAGAAATAGTATGGTAAATGGTTTTTACGGGTCACAAAATGGCATTTGTACAATGCTCAACTTGGGTCAACGCGATCCGCCTGCCTCTACTTCTGTTATTTAGCATTGCTTCATATGACAAACAGACTTTTGTTGTTCGATCTCTTTTTATACAAGTCCCTTCATTGTGAAACCCCAAAAATAATCTGCTTGGTGGCCTTCCTCCTTTCCCTTTTTAGATGGGTAGGTGAGATGGCACTCATTGTCTCAAGTGTCGTTGAAGATTCTAGATGGGGGTTCGGATGTCAACTGAAACAGTGTCATTTTCTTTATATCGCATTATTTCATTTGATATGGCCATCGTATAGAAGCAAAGTGTTCAAGTGCGCCATGTTTGATTTTAGGCAGTCGATCGTTGCAGTCAGCATTTCACAAAGTGGAGTTCATTTCATTCAAAAGGGTAATGAGTATAAGTTTGATTATTGAACCATGTGATACTGCTAGCCATACGCTTAGCCACCACCTCCTAGGCCAGATAAGAGAACAGACGAGTGTTTGCTCGAGTTCGACGCTCCAGGATTACCAGTCGTCTGAATACAAAGGAACTGGTGCCTAGGTTATGCCTGGGATTTCGAAGCTAGCCTTGCCATTCTAAGCTTCATAGATTTCCAAGTCGCCCCTTTTGCCTCTACTAAACCACTTGTGTAATTTTTCTTTCGTGACGTACTATCGGACTTCTCTTCAGGATCAAGATCGGCCAACTGCTGTGTTTGACCTATAAATTATCATTAATCCTGTGACACTCGATGTAGCGAGGCATACTATCTTACCAAGTCCAAATGGAGGGAAATTGTGGTAGATAGTCTCCCAGTTTCCGGCGGGCACGAGGTACGTCTCATGCATGATGCCGAGATGTGGATGTTCGCCCCTAAGATAAGAGTCCCAGCCTTTTCTGTGGCTATCTCCATTTGCGAATCTTTGAAGATGTTCGATGCTTTTCCAATACGATATCCAAATCATAACATTGCAATTTTCTTTGTCGGTTCCCAAAAGAGTAGAGGCTTTGCCAAGATCTGCACGGAATTTATGTCAGCTATAGACATTTCCATCACCACACGCTATCAGGATGGTTGAGAAAAACTTACATCCTGATGTTGCTTGATTAGTGATGGCATCACGCCACATATCATCAAATAAATTTACAACATGACTGAAACCCGGAGCAAACCGACCCATAGTTGCACTAAAATATGATGATTATGAGCTGCATGGCCCAGGCCAACAATGCCCAATCTTAAACATACCTATTTGAACGAGCTCCTAGCAAGAAGACGACAACACTTTTACCTTTGCCATCACCGCTTTCTGGAATTGATCCGTCTGCATTGACGAGTTGAGCAGTCCACCTTCCTTTGCGGAAGTCAGAAAAGGTCCTGCCAGGAAGAAGACCAAATTGTTGCAAAAGATTCTTGGTAACGCTGCCAAAAATTATAAGTATAGCGGGAAGAGCAGCAATTCGATGAGGGTAAACGATAAAGAATAGAGCTTGGATAAATGCCCCTGTGTACAATAATGTCATGAATTTGAATTCATCCCGTACGATATTCAATGAAGGGAGAGCCATATTGGAAAACTATCAAAGATGTTAATGTGTGAAAAATAGGTGTAGCAGGCTAGTGTCTCGGAGAACAAAATGTCAATCAATGCAAAAGCCGACGACGCAGCAAGCAGCGAGCAACGCTTACTCGATGAACCGCGCCGTGTGGCATGATATTACGTCATGTGTTGGACAGCATAGACTATTGATGAGATTGGATAATAGACAGTAATCGGCTCTCTATGGATCAGCTATCTGATCCTGTCCAGGAAAGCGAATATCCCTAGAAAACGGATTATTGGTCAGTGCTAATATATTTAGATGAGAAATATACTGACATTCGTTGGGGTGAGAAACCCAACAGAACCTGCTATGAGACTATTCAGCTCCTCTTTTGTTTCCAGGATGGCGTTTTTAGAAACCGCGATTTCTTTTGGTAGGTTGAGTGGTTCATTTTACTCCACATCAAAGGATGGTGAGGCCGATCCATGAGAGTGAAGATACTGGCCAACAATTGTGGTCTGAGCCGAAATGATAGAGGCAAGCTCCGCAATCCTGGTTTGAGTCATTGTGGTTTTTTGATGGCTTGGGTTGTGGGATGTGGTTGCAGGTTGTAAATCTTAGATTTTAACAGTCATGGTGAAGATGCACTGAGACTCAAAAACAATTTCCGTCACAGGAAGCATGGGAAGTCAGAAGTTTTGGATTTTTCGAATTCTGTTATAATGAGAGGTATCTATTCTTGTCAGTTTCCTAGTAATATCCAACTGTTTATCTTATAGACTAGACTGCAGGCGACATTTATCCATCACTAATCCTAGCATTATAGCTAAACCCTCTATACAGCCAACTTTTAGCACAAAAGACGTGTAGGCTTTTAATGACATGTCACGTAATAGCACTGAACATTGATTTGAAAAGCCTTGAAGAGTTCGACTTCGCGAATCGATCAGGTCCATCATGAAGAGATTACCTAAATGCAAAAGTTGCAGAGGTAATGCTATTTCCGTATTCTTCGAGTGCAAGGCTATATATTTCCGTGAGAGCCCATTACTAGAAAGTGTTCTTATTCTCTGTCATCCGTAAGGACTTCAGAATTTAGCAGGAGACGAGGTCGAAAATGAACTAAGATCTGGAGATAGGCTTTAGGAGAAAAGTCTCGTGGTGATGCGTTTGGGAATAGGTTTGTTGCAGATCCCAAGTGAAGGATACTGTGTTCTGTACTAGAAATACTGTGTTTTGATACTGGCAAAACCAGTAGTAAGTTTCATTGCCAGTTGTTTTAAACTCTTGTTGCACATCTCAACGAAAGGACACCATGTTGTATACATTAAGAGCATTATATCTCGACTATCAACCAAAGAACACAGTGTTATAAACAGTAGAAGCAAGCTCTATTTTTGGCGATTTGAAACTTTTGTTGCATGTCTTGAAGGAAGGACACGTCTTGAGTATTTGGGGTTCAGATTAGGATTAGATTTAGAAGTTGGGGCTGCTGTTGTTTGAACTGCTTCCACGGCGGTGGAATTCAATCTCTCACCACCTCCATCCCTTGACCGTTTTTCATGGTGAGATTCCCTCGCATTTCTCCCACGCAGAGGACAAGTCTGCATCGGGAGCCCTCAGCAAAAGTCCCGCCCATATCAAGATATCACCGAAAGCTGTACCGAGCATTAGATTGCTCACTAACTATGTTCTGAAAATCGTCTTGTCAATAGCTTTACAGTAGCTCGGGTATCCGGAAACAGAGATGTATGAATTATAATAAATCATTGATATTCTTGATCAAGTGAAGCGTCATGACGCTCCTCTGAACTGATCGATAAATTGGTTCGCCAAAGTCCTCCTTCTCCCAACTTCTCCACCAGACTGGCCATCCGATCCGGTAGCAGCCGCGGTATTTTCCCCTTCTAATCTCCTCCTCATACCTTCAAAACCCTCACTCCTTTTCTTAACTTGAACACCCACCATCCAACCTGGCAATCTCCATCTTGTGATAGCTGTAGGTAGCACATCGTTTCGCCAACAATAGCCAATAACCCATCCCACCATAGCAGATATAATTGAGCCCGGGAATTGGGAAAGACCAAGTTGAATGGCGGGGAGATATATGTACGATTTATCCGAGAATGTGACACCTACGAAATTCTCCTCGGTCATGGGCGCAGAGGTAGCAGCAACTTTGTATTTGTATTGATGTGGAATAACGGCATGATATTGAGCCAGGATAGCGAAAATAAGAGCTGTAGGTCCTGCGGGTAGGTAATTTATCGCGTACAGGGAAAGAGGTCGTAGAAGGATGACCAGTATCGGTGATATTATCGAAGCGAAGCAGAATGAAAGTAGCAGGAAAGACTGAATATGATCCTTAGCGAGTGTACATGGCAGAGCAAGGATTCAATCACTCACGGCAAATCTACGAGATCCCCATAATCTTTCCACCACTCTCATATTATAGTACGTTATCGCGCCAAAGAACACTTCCGTCGAATTGGTATAGCACAATTGATAAGTGAGCATACGCCATAGCTGATGATATCGCAGCAGATGAGGATCTGCCTGTATGTAGAAAAAATGCTTCGAATCTGTAATACTGGCGAGGAAAGAGGTTATGATTACCCCGTAGACAAGGCTGCGCGTTACTGGCACATCCGTAAAGCCAGTAGAGAGCATAGCGACAGGTAGATCGGAAGTTCGAATCTTTAGATAGTATTCCACTCAAAGTGTTGATTCTGTCGCAATTAGATTCGTTGAATATCAGACTCGAACCATTGAATGCACTGAAGTCTGAAAGCAGATGCCAGATTGGCCTTTTCAGCCTTATGGATGATGAAAGTGGAGTGCGCGGCGGGGATTCACCAATTTTACAAGGGTGACTCGTGGCATGTGCGGACGCTAATAACACACCCCTATTCTTTTAAATAGCATCTCGAACAACTAGCTTTCTCCCCATTGCCCATTGCTACCCCGTACAACAAATCTTGTTCCATTTGATTATTGTATTTAGTATCGGACTTCATCAATGTTCTCTACAGGCTCAATCCGCGCCCAGGATTTGAGTATTCATTCTCACGAAGGGATTAGTCAACTCGAATTCCCAGCTTCCTAAATCCTACTACAGCGCAACAGATCATACGAGTAGTGATGGATCATTGCCACTTTTAGAAGAATAGAATATATCATCAAAGTCTATATGAATTGCTCCTTTACTTTTGTTCCCCCAAGATCGCCGTCTATAGTGGGTAGTAGACCAGCAATATGCAATGGTGTTGCTTTCGAGCAAAGGCACAACGATATGTGTCACCAGCATCTATGTTTGGCTTTCTGGACTCACAGTAAAGCCAATGATTGGCAATGATTGCTTCAAGGGCTGAATGAACCTCAATTCACAAGGCTAATAGCAAAAAGGAATGGAGGGGGCGATGAGCTCCAACCAGAACATGTCGAGTGGCTTTGGGCCACGATGGAGGAGGATAAAACAGCGATTTTATATATGAGTGCAAAAGATAGAGAACACGCAAGTGTGCTCGCAGAAATAGTAGCCATATGTCCTTAAAATTTATTGGCAGCACGGTGCACTAAGGTAAGTCCCCAATTTATTTGGAAGTCTGTTCGTTTCTTCATTTCTTATAATTATCACGGTAACACTGCGATCTATTGCAATTCAAAATGCTGCATTTGCACCTTGCAAATGCATGAAAGGTCACTTAATACTGTCCCCAGTACCATTCATTCCCCATCAGACATGAGCTAGCTCGAAATAAATCTCTCCATTCATTCCACCTCCCGGGATGTTCATCCGACTGCAAAACCCTCAATAGTATAATGCAAATGTACTTCTTGCAAGTGGGTATATCGCCATTATCACCAGGCTGAAATACAAAATAGCTCGAGAACTCCACCTCAGGCTACTCCGAATCACTAAAATAATCGGATCTGGCATATGGACGAGGGATGAGCTTAGGAGAATCCGAGTTATCAGAGATCCCAGATTGTGGTTCTGTGCGCTTTCTCTTATTTGCTCCCGAAGCTGGACTCAGAATTGGAATTGAAGTTGGGGTTTTAGGAGCCTTTGTGCTACTATTCCTCTTCCTGCTAGATTTGGGGGGCTTTTCCTGAATAGCTGAATCTTCGCCGACTTCGCTAGCTATAGATATAACAAGACTACGACCGGTGCTCTTTGGCGCTGTTCCTAGTATATTCGGTTTGACCCTAGATACTATTCTTTGCCATGCCCTAAACTGAGTGGATGGTGTTACTTTTACTTCTGTCGATGCCGGCGAATCACCACTAGCTTCGCCTTCATTATTCTTCGGTGTTTCTTCCGCCGCAGGTGATTTGTGCTTCAAATAATTCGCCGCTCCCTTCCACTTTGGTTTCTCTCCTGGGAATGCATTTAATTCATCGGCGACTGGGATCGCGTTAATATCAACCACAATTTCTCAAACAAGTGGTACTTACAAAGTGTCTCCCAAGTCCACCGCTCCGCCATCCAATATCTCTCGCCGTCCGGAATGTTCTTATATGTGTTCAGCTCAACTCGATCATAACTTTCAGATAGAATATCGAGGACTTGTTGTTCGATGTAGCCATAACTGAATGCTCTGGAGAGCATTGCGTCGTATACGCTTTTATAAACTTGCATTTTTGATAGATCGATGGTCTGTCTATGGACTTGTGGTTGTAAAATTGTAATTGTAAGTTTCGGAAAGTCAAGGAGTTTTAAGGATGAGCAAAAGTATGATGGAACCTCGGACCATTAATTCACTTTCGAAAGAAAGAGGTCTGAGTTCAAAAGTTTGGACTGAATATATAGAGGCTGGGAGGAGAACCCTTTCATCTCACTTCCTCCTCCACCCAAAAAAAAGGTGTTCAAAATGGCAAAAACCTGTTCACGGGGAAAACCCCTCTGATATGGGATTTTATTTGCACCAGCTGCGCCCTCCGATATGGGGACATCACTGCTCGCGAATCAAACACCCCACCCACCCGAAGGTGGTTACAACGCAGCGGTCGACCAACTGCGCCAAGGCGACTCGATGAGATGTTTGATGAAGGTATTGATGAAGTTTGAGGATATATTTGGATGAGCGGGTGGGTGCGCCACTCTTTCAAGTTGGATCATTCACTTCCTGAGAAAGCGAGAGGTGATAATGGAGCTAGATTTAAGTACCTACATGATACATGAGGAATAGAAGCAAGTAAATCAAATCACATAGACTTTGCTCCCTCCCAGAGAGCAGAAGAAGAGCCCCAAGCTGAAGATGAACTTTTAGGAGTACCCGATGTGATACTATGAGTCTCATCGCTGTATCTGAACACCGACTTTTCTTTCCGGCGCGTTTCTTGACGCAAAGGTTTCAATATTTAAAATTATACAGTTGGGTCCCTCTGTTTCACAATTACCACCTAGACATAAACGATTCAAGAGCTCAGTCTATCGCTCCGAAAAGCGCTGAGTATTCTCATCCCAACAAATATAAACTTATACACTTCACCCGCTGTGATGGATATGATAGCTCACTCCTGTCTTGGTGATACTCTTGAAAATGCATATATTTTACCGGCAGTTCCATATTCTATTATTAACACTTACTCCATCCAGACACAGCATCCAACTACATACACAAAACTCCTCAAATCCATGTTTCCGTCATCTATAACTGTTCTTTTAATGAAGTTTCCTCATAAGGAAGTTTGCACATGTGAATATACTTCATGGAAAGTAGCTCGTTGACTGTCTCTTGGGTGTAGGTTCACTAGGAGAGAGGTCCTGGGGACGGGAGATGTAAGATGGATTTGTAATGGTGGTTTTCCATTTTGAAGGTCTTTTTATATTATGGGCTTATGAGTTGATGGATCGCATTATGGAGAAGACAGGTATGTATGTGGCTGTTGTTATAAGAAGACGGTAAAAGTAGGGGAAGGTAGAAGGTACATCATACAACTTCCAAGTTGCTTGCACCTACCAAGGCTACTCAATTCATGTCCCTTCCAAACCGAGGTGAACAATATCAAATATGAAGTTAAGCCGAATCAAATAAATTGCATACTACACACAAAATTCCCCAATCCACCTGCGCAGCCCATCCCGCTGGCAGTATTATTTAAATCAAATCCCAACATCCTGTAATTGGAATAAATTTCTCCAAGGTAAACTGGCAATAATTAATCACTACAGAAAAGGGATGGTGGTATCGGTAAACCGAACCGAAGCACCAAGCAAGGCAATAAAAATTTCCCCTCCAAACCTCACCTTACACCAACCTCCTGGCCTCACCAAATCCAGACGAACCCAGGGAATTACAGTCAAAATTGAAATCGAAATTGGAATTGGAATTGGTATTGGAATTGGAATTGTACCATGCATCAATAAATAGCAAAGTGAAAGCAAGTGAAAGCAAAATGAATGAATATTAAAAACTATTTGTAGATAGAAGTAAGTAAGTGAAGACTCAAAATAAACTAGATCCCAAGAAATTTTCCACAATCGAATAAATCAACCCGAAACCCATGCTCGCCCTGAAAAAAAATCAAAAAATCCAATTGAACACTTTTGTAACAGAGAATGTAATGATAGGTATGATAGTAAAACATTTTGAAATCAGGATTTTACGGATACGCTTTCATCTAGGTGTTCGAAATCGTACCCGTTGGAATGTCCGATGTCAACTCCGACTCCAACGCCATTAATCTCTTCGTTGCGCGGCCATTCTGCTTGTTCCAATTGATCGTGTTGATGATGCCGATGATGATGTTGCTTGTGCGTATCGCGATCGTGATGTTCGAAGTGCTCATCTTTCGTAATGTTATCGTGTTCATTAATATCCTCTGCAACAACGTTTCCTTCCAGCTGTACACCAACACCAGAAACATCAACGCCAACACCAACACCAACATCAGCACCTACACCTACACCTACACCTACACCCACAGCCTCAACATCATCCCCATAATCCACGTTCCTTCTAGCTTGTGCTTGTGCCTCTTCTTCTGCAGTAGCCTGCTCAATCCAAGGTAACAATTTTGACTCAATGTTACTCTCAATGTACCCATTCGCATTCTGTTTACTCGGACTACTACTCATCACCACATCAGACCAAGGCGGTTCATTTCCATGTTTACCAGTAACATTGTCCCTTCCATTAACATGAACACCATTGACGTCAATCTCATCTCCATTCCACGCCGCTTGTGCCTGTTTCTGCTCTTGTGCGTCGTTCGACCAGGCATGTTTATGGATAGGTTCAATCTGCGTACTGGTATCCGGCCATGCCAACCCCTTATTTTCCTCACTGTGCTCCCACGGAGTACTAGCCGACACGGAATAATTTGCCCACGCTGGGTCCGCATCAAATGATTCGTTAGCATTAACGGTATTGGTTGGTAAATGCCCATAATAGTGACCGCTCACATCCCCGTAAGTTCCCATATTAATCCCCGCCGAATTACTCAGAAAACTATCAATTTGATTCGTAGGATCGTTGTCGTTTACAAGCGTAGATTCGCTGTCCACAGTTGCATGGGACACAAAACTTATGTTTTCATTAGACATGTCGAAATGCTGAGCAGGATATGTATAGCCTGTTGTATCAAAGGGAGACTGAAGGCTAGCTGTGTGCGGAGGGGTAGCAAGACCTTGCACAAAAGAGTCGAGAAGATTGGGTTGTTGGAGGTGGAGAGGTGATTCCGGCCAGGAATTGTAATGTTCAAGGTTGGGAAGGTTATGGTTGTGAGGATGTGGCGGTGGTGACATGCACATGTGGCGTGGAGGGGCTGGGTCAACATAACGCCAGGCGGTGTCATTTCCCTCCCCACTGCGAGCTTTATGAAATGTCCAGATGAGAATGGCTCGTCGGATGAAGGGCATTCTATCACCCGCCGAAGACTGTAGCTCTTGATACATTGAGATTCGATCAACATACTCTCGAATGGAGTTTGTGGGACGACCTAACCCATCCCCTCCGTACGATTGAGGAAGACGTTTCTTTTCGATTTCAAAATGAAGGTTCATAAGCTGTGTAAATGTGTACGCCCAAGTCTCAGCAGGTATTGCGACTTTAATTCTGGTTTCGCTTTCGGTCATCCCAAGGACCGTCATTGGTAATGCCGTGCCTTCTAGAACTGGATCTCTGGTAGGGTCACCGTATAGCTCTGCGGGTTTAATTAAGCTCGTTACAGATTGCCATTTAAACCCAGCATAATCTTGACCTGGTATGGACATCTCCAATCGAGTCAGGAGCTCACTATTATCTGGAGCATGAGTTTCCATCAGGTCCAACGACACATCCATATGAATGATATCACAATTCAAATCGTTGGTAGAATGTAATTGTGCCAAGTGAGGAAACTTTTGTCGCCAGTGCAGTATTGATTCAAGACTTCCGCGTGGCTTTGATGACGATAAACCCGAGTACCTGTGAAGTACTAGGCCATCTCTTCGAAGATCTTGTTCGGTTTTCATGATTCCATTTCGTTCATTTGGTACAGCGAAAGGTGTCATGAGCAACCAGAATGCAGCAGGCTTCATAGGATGATGATTACTGAGTATTATTTGATTGAGGCCATCATATTGATCGTGACGTCTGCTAGGTAGTCGGCCTTGCGAAAGTGCTATAAGTGTAGGATCCTTCTTGAATGAATCTTCGAAACCATTCTTGGGTCCCTTGTTCGGTGGAAAGAGACGCTGGACTGGGAAATGTTAGACTGCCTTCAAGAATCTCGTTGTGGATTTCCTTACATAATGCAGGATGGGGATTCAAGAATCCTTTTAAAACTTGAATGTGACTAGAGACCTGCTTTCGCGTGCGCATCATCGTAGGATCTGGACGTTGACCGGGAGGAAGTGTGTTCTTGTATGCGATCCAAAGATATTCCTTGATAAGCTCATTCCGACCATGAGGTTTACCCTTGAAAGAAAACTTTCGTCTGCCCATATAAGGGATGGCAAGAAGAGCTTGGATATTGTCAGTTCTTTTTCCATAGTAATGATGCTTGTGTTGTACTAACCATCAAGAAACGCATTCTCAAGAACCTCCGGCCACTTCGAGTCACTGGAGTTGTTTCCATCACGATTTGCCCGAGCTCGGTATGCTTGATACTGAGGCGAATCAACTATAGGATTTCGATTACTATGTCTGTTGAAACGTTGTTGCCGATTGTGTCGTTTTCGAAGTTCAAGGGTATTGCCGACAGGTGGGCGCAGAGGCTGTGATGGTAGAGTAGGCATAGAATACATTGACCTTTCTTGTCCCCTCATGGGGTGTCTCTTATTATCATGATATATATTTATCGACGCCAGCTCGTGAAGCTGAGCGTTGCCCGCAGAATCCGAAAGAGGCTCTTTGAGCCTCGATAGCCCACTGGATTCGTCCAGTTGAAGCTGTTGCGATGGATATCCTGATGGCAAAATATTACGGGGATCTTCCATCGACTAGATGGTGTAATCTGAGGTTCGAGAATGCTTCGATGTGTTCGAAATTCCAGTCAGTGTAGCATTTGCAACCAAACTCGAGGTAGGCTGTGCAGGAAAAATGCGTTTGTGGTCGATGAAGAATCAAGATTGCAATGAAAAATGTTTGGAGGAATGGCAGCGGAAAAGCTTAGAATGAAGTTGCACGAGGGAATGTCACCAGGTTAAGAATGAAGTAGGAGAGGCCCTGGCAGCTTATTAAGGAGGTGAAGTAGATTGAATGTATATGGCTAGGATGCAGGGCTGTTTCGATTTGGGAGCCAGATCTACCTTCATTGATAGCCCAGGTAAACGTTTGCGAACGCCACAAAGCTTGCAGAGCTCAAAGACCAAAAATAGCCCCACCTCTGATCTCACCAATGTAAGGAAATCACGTTGCGGGGAAAGTCACAGCAACGTGAGGAATGCTTCATTTTGCGCAAGCATGCAATTTCCTCTTCACCAATTTTCTATAAGGCATACAGGCACAGTCGCAAATAGGAAATAAATAATCACCACATAGGATGATATCGCATCCTTCTCTTTGTATGGCGCCCATGAAGGGAGGAGTAAAAAGTTGATGATATAGCAAAACGCCTTTAAACTTACCACAATAAATAATCCCTATAATGGGGAACCGCAGACCAAATCAATAATTAGATTTAGAGGGGTAATTTCCCTTCCATTCAAGTATGAAAGGGTTTTCATCGAGGGTGTTCTGTGCAGGGGTACCATTAAGTTGTTTTGTGGTAGCTTCGGCAAGGGAGATAGACGCTTGCCATTTTGCGAACAATATAATCTAGGGAATTTGATCTTGGTAGAATATGCAAATTATTGATAAATACCTACAGTAAGTTCCCTCAATCCAGGTCCGCGTCGTTGCCTTCAATATTGAATTTCTTGCGGCCTCCTCCAGTAAGGTTTTGTAGGGCAACTTTATTGACTTGTGACCCAACCTTCTTCTGCATGTTTTCAATCTCTTCTTCTGCGTCAACAGTTTCTTCGGACGCAAAGTCGATGACCAGGCGACGGCCAAGAAGATGAGTATCCTTAAGAGCCTCTAGTGCATTCTCCGCTTCACGAGCCGTAATGAAGTCTGCAAAAGCGAAACCACGTGTTGAATGGTCGAATTTCTTGGGCATGCGCACCGATCGGAGCTGTCCATACGTACCAAAAAGTTTTCGAATGTCGGATTTGGAAGCTTCGAACGGTAAATTTTTAACAATGAGTTTCGTGCGTTTGCCTGCCAACTTCTTAGCCCTATCTTCTTTCCTTTTCTCCTCGACAGCATCGGCTCCTTTATGAGACGCCTTGACTAGCAATTTGTGGTTGTCAAGTGTGTATCCATCCATTGCTTTGATTGCCACCTGTGCTTGAGATTTGGTCCTAAATTCTATGAAGCCAAAACCCATACTAAGGACTTGGCCGGGCTTCTTTGGATCCGTCTTTGTATTAACGCGTGCCGAAAGAAAGCCATCAAGGGGCTTGAAAACTTCCGTGAGACGTTGACTGGTGGTACTGAAGTTAAGATTGCGAACGAATAAGGTAGTTGTATCCACATTTTCAACGCCACTTTCTCTTTCGAGCAGATCAGATATTGAGAATTTGGGATCTGCTGCTTTACCCGCATTCCTATCAATTTTTGCCACTGGTTGAGTAGGTGCAGGACCAGTGAAGAGGTCCTTGGGCGCCTTCTCTAAGAAAAGTACTGTATCCTTCATACGTCGATATGCAAGGCTCGCAAATGCTGCTCTTGCATGTGTTGGTTGTGCAAACTCAACAATTGCGATCGTACCAGTCGGAGGCATGAGAACACGGATAACCTGGCCAAACTCTTCGAATATCTTCCGAAGCTCTTCCAGAGTCATGCCATAGGTGAAATTTTTGACCAATATAGCGGTATCTCCACGCTCCCGTTTCTTGAACGCATCAAGATCGACCCCATTATTTGCGAAGTACGATTTGGTTTCTTGGATGACGGAAGTCTCAGCAATGGCTTGCTTGACTCCAGCATCTGCAGAGGTTGGGTCAAGAAGATCGGATTTCGATACCCCTAAACGTTCAGCCACCGATGAATTGACAGCGTCTTGATTCATATACAAGGAATTCCAATTGAAAGTGTTTGAGGAAGAATCGGCCTTCTTCTTGAGAAGTCTTTGCTTCTTCAATGGAAGCTTTGCTATCGCGAACTCATCTAGCTTGTTGTCTCGTTTAGCTGCTGCAGGTAATATGTGCAATAACCTTCCTTGGAAAGGCTCGCCATCTGTGTTATGATATGCTTCAGCAGCAGCATTTGGGTCCGTGTATTGAACTAACACAAACCCCTTACTGGTACCTTTGGCATCCACCGGTAAGTGTATCTAGACACTCCGTCAGCGAGCTATACTGGTGCGAATTGAAAAAGACATAAAAATGACTGATGGTAGCTTTCAGAAAAGACGAAGCATCTACTAAAATATTCGACCAGTTCACATCACATGCTTCAAAGCATAAGCTGTCCCTATCTCGATATTCATCACAAAGCTGGAGAGAAAAGAAAACATGCCAACAATCTTGGTTACTTACTTCTTCTAGAGCTCCATATTGTTCAAAGTGCTTCCGCAGATCATCCTCTGTTGCGCTATATGGTAAGTTTCGCACGAATAGTCGTCCACTGGCTTTGATCGTTTCAAATGTCGCATCTAGTTCTGAAGGTGGATTTTCCGCCTGTTCTTCGACAGCTTCTGACTCAGCGTCGACAACCATATCTTCAACGGGTGGATTGGGTTCTGCTTCTTCTGCCACCACCTCTTCGACATTCTTAACGTCTAAGTTTTGCGTTTTGGAAATTATATCTTCCGGATCCACTATATCTAACAAGCGACTCGTATGACTCCTCAGCCAATCATCATCTGTGGCCTGAACGTTATTGGAAGGCGTATCAATCATCTCCTCGTCCATTCGGTTGGCATTATCGGAAGTAATAGTTGAGTTAATTGGTGCAGGGACCGCTGCAGGTACTTGCGGTTCGACAGGCTTTACAAGAGCCTTCTTAACCTTACTAGGTACAGATTGATATTCGTCATCGCTTTCTCCTTCTGGTACTTCAATGGCTTGTAACTTCGTTGGCGGTTCCTCAATATCATCATCCATGACTCCGGCTTTCCACATATTCGAATTCGATTTCGAAGCCGGTTGCATGACCTCCAAGAACTCCTGTAATTTAGGATCTGCAGCATCGATATCACTTCGCTTTCTCTTCGTTCCAGTATTTAGACTTTCGGAGGCTTTTGCATCAGCCTCCTGCTTGAGCTGTCTGAGCTTATTATTTTCCCGTTCTTGTTCACGTTGTACTTTTCTCGATATAGGTAGAGATGAATCTGATATCTTCAATGGTGTTAATATAAATCTCTTAAACCTTGATTTCTTTTAGAATTACTTACAGGTCTAGCAATTTCCACGCCGATTTTCGACATCCGTACAAATGATTTGTTAAAGTATTTGACAGCCTTTACAGCTTCTTCTGGTGTTTTGTATCCAATATAACCAATTCTTCGGTGGGAGATCAATTTTGCATCTGTGATTTCTTGCTTCGCGCCAAAATGTGTTTTGAATTCATCCTCAGTGATATTTGGAGGAAGGCCCTTTATGAATATACGAGAAGAAGTCATGTTTGATCGTAGATAGTATAAATAGATGTGTATATCCTAATGTTTCAGTGCATTGATTTGATGTGATGAAGTATGACGGCGCAAGAGTACTTTTTGAAGGTTTGTGAGGTGAATTTCTTCGATGATCAAATATTTTTTTTCAAGGGAATGAAATCCGCAGCGGAGCCTACTCTAGCACATTTTTCCTTAGCCTTGAGCTTAAATCTGTGGCACCACAAGATGATCCGTGCTCAAATCCCGATGCAAGAAAATCCGGAACGGAAATCTACTACGTAGACATGCCTGATAGGCAGGTACCAGGTAGGTATCAAATAAGATTACATTTCTATAAGAAAATTAAAAAAAAATATAACTTCTGCATAAGTGAACCTTCTTTGAAACTATGTTGAGGTTACTATCTAGGTGCTTCTAAATATTGTATTATATTCTCCTTATTTTCTTTTGCGAATCAGTACCATATCTTGCCATCAAATTAACACTTCATTGTACTTCGTACTTGTACTTGCATTGTGAAACTTCGGCTAAACTATCAGCCTTTCTCTCTTCCTCCTTTCTCCACACCTCGCGATTGTGTTCCAGAAGAACAATCCCATATTTCGATAACTCTACCAACATTTCAATTACACATTTACAAAACCAATACGCATAGCATCTCAACAACCAAAATGGCAACTCCACAACAACCGGAAGAAAGCCTCGCGGGTATGTATAGTCTCGACCTTCCAAGTCCTTTTCTTCAGCTGTTCGAAGCTCTTTTGTCGTATCCTAGCTAATCATGATGTATTGCAGCTCAAATTAAGTCGGTCGATATGGTGAGTCGATTATACTCTATGCGAGAGTCTGCGACGGAAACTAAGTTAATCATAGAGCGACGACATGTCAGATGAGGCTATTGAAGTTTGTATGTTGAAACTTCTCCAATCGACACGATGCTAGAGGGCCACGACGGAGGCGGATTGAATACGTGTGTAAAATACTGATATTTTGCATACAGGCCGACAAGCTATGGCTAAACATTCGGTTGAAAAAGTAGGATACTTCACCTACAAGTCTTATTTGACCTCCTTTCACGTGTTAATATGATCTATTATAGGATATCGCACAGTACATCAAGAAAGCTGTACGTCTATAAAGTTTGCGCCAATACATTGAACAAAGGATTGGTTGCTAAAAAGTCATATCAGTTCGATGAGAAACGAGGTCCAACATGGCATTGTATCGTGGGTCGAAACTTTGGATCATTTGTCACCCATGGTATTTTTCCTCCCAAACCTTGGTATTCTTGTCGCCCCTATCTGACTTTGCCCAGAAACAAAACACTTCATCTACTTCTACCTCGGCCATTGCGCGATCCTCCTTTTCAAGACCCAATAAATGCTTCGTTTCCGCCCATAGATGGCACGAACAGCTCTTCTCATTTGATGAAGGCTTCCATGTAACAACGGAGGGGATGCGAAAGGGAACAAGTGATAATGTGAAGCGGTGTTTAGGAAAAGGACACCACAAATTGGCCTGGCGTTTTTTCAATTTTCGAATATGTTATGATATCAGATAAAATTGAACAGAGATCTTTACCAATATGGGTGTGCAACTTGTGGTGTATGGCTCTTTTATTCTCAAGATCTTCAGCTGTGGTGAAGTTAAATGGTTTTGCGAGCTGTCGAAATGGTTAGTTCTCTATCTCTATATCTTCCATGTGAGAAATCGAGCAAAGTGTATGATCAGCTGGGGCATGTTCCCAATAAGCGCCGTTTGTATTCAGTAAATCTCTCACAAGCATCATGCTTTACGCATCATCTCTCAACATTCAACTACCCATTTGGATCATCCCAACCGTTCAGTCCGATCCACACCTTGCTATTTCTGTTGCCTTCTTTTCACGAAATTCCCTCCCCAGCCTTCGTTTGTATTGTCCTTCAAAGAATAATGGATCCCCATCTCCACCCCATGCTCAACATCCCCTGTAAAACCCAATGTATGTGACTCAACCTCAAACTTTACAAATTTGCAGCATACTTTCGCGTAGTTCTACTAATCCAGCATAAGTATAAGCATAAGCGCCCCGTATCATCCCAATCCCAATCATACACCAACTAGCATCCAACACAACAGTTGCATACTTGCACTCGGTCCAAACTCCAACCAAACTTTAGCTCCAACCAAAACCCAGCAAAAACTCAGCTATATCACACTAGGTACCTACCACATTAATTAAAACGCCGATACACTGGTACTATATACCGGTACTCACTCTCTACCAACCATATACCAACCAGATCAACCGCGCTAAATAACTGACTGCCCTGTCTAATGTCTAGCCAACAACTTTCATATATTTAACCCTGCTTGCTGTGAAACTCAGCCGTAGTTATGTTATGCCATGATGTACTTTCGTGATATGCTGATATTTACTAGGTAGGTAAATTTTACCGGTTTGTCGGTTTCTGATATATGGATCGGTATTCATTTGATGAGATTACCAATCTATGTATCCCATCCTACTAACTACCTACTAGATAGCATAGCTAATTAGCCAAACCTGCACCACAATAACTTGCTTATTGTTCTAATCATACCCATATCAATACCTATATTGAGCAGCTAACTTGCCTGCTGCCCTCACGCGCGCGCGCCTATAGCGGTAATATCTTATTTATATTATACCTACCTACCTACCTACCCACCTACCTATCTAGTAAGTATCCAGAATTTCGGTACGATCAGGAGTAATTCTACAGACCGAGATTCTAACATCTAACATCTAACATCCAACATCCAATATCCCACACCCCCACCGGCCCTCACTTACCTACCTAGGTAGGTAGATACCACACCAATATCATTTGATTATTATATATACACAAATATATATCCAGCTAATTAGTAGTTAGTAATGCTAATAACTAAAAACCAGGATTCTACATCTATAATATAATACAATACACCTAGTCTCCAATCCTCTTACAAACAAAATCTTACGATTTCCTCCCTATCATATCCAACATATCCAATATACCTACCTGCCTGTCTATCTGTATACTCATTGCTTACCCATCCCACATCCCATTACCATACGCACCGTTATCTTCCGTTCAACCCCCACTCTACCCTCTACCTCGAAAATTAAAGAATTACTACCTAATAAGTACTTCGTATATCGAATACCAGGCACTATTAAGTAAGATCTATTCGATTCTACCATATCTATTTCTCATCACATAAGCATTCACATGCACAACTATACGGAGTAAGTACCTATTCACATGTCACACCCATAAACATAAAGATATTCATAGATTATTAATGTTTAATCTTTATTCTTCTTTTGGTTTCTGCTGAAGGACTTGCATCCTGAAACCCATTTTTCTCTCTCACTCTCTCTCACTTTCTCCCTGTCTTGCTTTCTACGCTATGCAATTCATCCCCGCATTCATCTGTATCTGTTTCTGTATTTTTATTTTGTCACTTGTAACATCTTTCATCTCATTTCCACCCCATCTTCAAATGCCCATATGTGCAGTAACCGCATATCAATCATCGCCCAATCATTGAAAATATTAAATTCTCCATCCCCATCCCCATTCCATTCCCAAATTCAATCCCAGGCCAAACCAAATAAAACACAATGTCCGCATTTTGCGTTTGCATCCCAAGGCATATCCATAACCAGGTAACCCAGAAACTCCTTTTGATTCGACGGAGTTAAGAAAAGAAAAGAAGAAAAAAGACGCCGAATCCATCCGTGTCCCAAAGGGTATTTAGTTGAAACTCCATCCGCGGAGAAAAAAATCAAATTTTGTAAACAAGAATGCAGGTGAAAATGGTGGTTGAGAAGTGGAAAGTATCCGGTTTTGATTGCCGTGGTAAATGCCCGTGTGACTCCGTATGCAGAAAAGAAGAGGAAACGCCTAGAGTCTGTCGATTTAACTATGTGTTATAGTGTATTCGCAGTTGATGGAAAAGAGAAATGCAGTCAAAACTGCCGTTGGAGGCTTAGGATTTATGTGTGGTGCGTGGTGATATAATGACTTCATAGTAAAGCCAATCCAGTCGTGTATAGGAAGAAATTGTGTCGGGCTCCTTTATTCTTCAATGATTCCTTCCAAGATCTGTCTCTTCAAGTCGCTCAGGCGCTCATGCATCGCGAGAAGGTTCTCTTCTTCCGTAGGGTTCTTGACCTTCGATGTTGCTAACTCGTTATGAAGCTTCAAGTAAATAGGATAGAATGTTTTGTAGTTTTGAGCTAGATCCAGTACACCAGGTCTCAAATGACGGGTACTACTGGTGGATGAGACTGATGAAGCAACACTAGACGACTTTTGGTGACGCTTATGAATTGGTGATCGATTGTTGCGAGTGTTAGACAAAGTGTGATGGTTAGCCGGAGAAGCAGAAGATGATGATCGATCGCCAGAAGATGTATTTTCGAAGTCAGATGCATTCGTAGGTGGCGAGGAAGCTAAAGGTGAGGATTTTTGTGGAGAGTTCGCTTTTCCTTTGAAGGAGTTTGAGGAGGAAGTCGTGGAATTGGAACTGGGACGGGATGATTGACTAGCATCTGAGACTCGGTGTGAATTGATATTATCCTTCTTTGTCTTCTTACTCAATGGTAGGCTCGAATCGCTAGAATCCATCTCCTCATTGCGAAGACGTTTGCTGTTGGCCTTGTCTTTTTTAATTGGAGCCTTGATAACTTGAGGTTTCTTCGCTGAAACCTCTTCGTCGTCAGATTCACTGACAAATTGAGAAGATAAAGGCTTTGCCGCTGATGATTTTGGCTTGTCAGCTTCCTTCTTCGCGGGTTTTGACTTCATGGTAGCTGCTGCTGTTTTGGGTGGATTCTTGGAGAGTAATCTCTTAGTTTGAGCTTCTTTCTCGCTGAGTTTTTTGGTCTTGGTTGTTGGTGGTCCTGAAGCTGATTTGACTGCAGCCTCAGTTTTGACCTTTGAAACCATTTTATCGCCAAACACGTCTTCCTCGTCACCAGAATCTCGATTCTTTCCGTTAGATTTTGATTTTGCGACAGGGCCATTGGCAATTTGAGCTTGTAGCTTGCTAAGAGACTTTCCGGTGCCTCGCTCCGATTTAGGCAATAGCTTTTCCCACTCAGGTTCCGATAGCCCCAATCTCATCTTATCAAAAATCTTAACCGCATTGTCAATTGCTCGTTGACGTTCAGCATCGCTTCCATATTTGAAATTGAACACATCAAGCTCTTTATAGTAATTTTTACGCAGTTCCCATTTTCCAGTCGATGTATTGAGATCCCCCACCTTCGCCATTGCCTGCTTCAAATCATCTTTCGGACCAGGTATTCGATTGTTAAGCTCCTTCTCAGTCATTGGTTCGAGGGCAAGTAGGTGGACTATTGGCTTTCTACTGCTCTTGGCATATTCAGCTTGTTGTTGGGAAAGAGACTTAGTCGCACCTTGAGCTGGACTTCCCAGCCCAGAAAGAGCGGGGCTGACTGGCATCGACCTGTTTGCATCGCTTCCGAGCCCCTTATTCAAAAATTTCGACTTGTTTGTAACCTTGGCCGCTCCTCGTTTCGCTGGTACCTGATTGATGATTTTTGTGCTGTTGAGATTAGTACCCAAGTCCAATTGTAACAATCTAGTGACTACTCACGTATTTCCATCTTTCTTCGCTTGAGCCGTAGCCATCGACTCCCTCAAATTTTCCAGTGCTGTATCCTCTCCCGCAGCTGCAAGAGCAGGTTTCTTACTCGCCTTTAAATTGTCCGCTTTGTAACGAGGTTGCGCTCCTGGTCCTGAGAACTTCTTGTGGGCCAACTTAAGCTCACTCAGTGTCTGTGATTTCAACATATCCGAGGTCGTATCGTGGGGATCCGCAGTCTGGAATACTTCGTATTGAAATGGATCGTGGTAAGTAGAAAGGATGTGGGATTTGTTGCCATATATCAAATTCTAGTTTGCAGAAAAACAATCCATTAGCAATTGTTTCCATTTAGGTGATCAAGCAAATTATTATTGTTATTGTCCTTCAATTTGAACAATTGATGCCGTACGCCGCACGCAGGTGAGGATCGGCTACCAAATGTAAATGAAGCCATGGGGGGATTCTCTTACGGGACTTCCACCCAACGATAATTCTATTGGTTTTCCATTCTGAAAACATTTGATCATGTCCTCAATCATTCCATCGCTCAAAGTCAAGCCGATAGCAGGTGTAATATTTGTAGCAGACTTGTTGGAGGGAGGGTTACTCTCAAGCTTCAAGCCCGCTTGAGGTATATCTAACGAGGGAGACATTTTTGGCTATTGACGGAACAACTCGGTTTGGAGTGGTAAAATATGAGAAGGTGTTGTTAGTATGATGGTAAAGCTCGTAGGCTATAGAATAGTTCGTTCGTTCTCGTTCTTCTGGCTCTGGCCAGGGATCCTTTTTAAATGACGTTCAGCATGAAGTCGAATCACAAAACCATCTACCGACAAAAAGGGTGAATGATTATGATTCTATAGGCAATAAAAGTTGACCACTCTGAATGTTTAAGCAACCTAGAATGAATGATTCAATTTTGGGTCACATATAGAATAGAGTAGTAACAATTATTTGGTATGAATGAATCAATTTCACAATCAATTCCGTGATGAAGTTAGAAGAAGAATGAAGTCGTAGGAATCTCTACGGTAAGGAAGTTCGGAGAGACATGAACAGCCCTTTGTGTTGGAGAAGCTAAACTGGGTCTGGCTGGGCTGGGTTTATGGCTTGTATGGGTATTTGGGATAACTCGCCTCCACCTCAGATCATTTTTTGATTCGTTGTAACTTGTAAGATGCACAAGACGCACAAACTAATGTTACTAAGGATGATTCGGAAAAGCGTGGATATAATTATATGGATGTTTGGGTTGTCGGAACAATTGTGGGATCCTCTTTTATTATTTAGTTGGAAAATAAGAAAAGTATTTCCCAGGTAGTTGACCGCATTGTACGGAGTATGATTTCTCATATATATTTTGATGGAGAAAAGGTAAGAAAAAGGTAGAATATGAACTGAGAAAGGGGGGGAAACAAGAAGATTTTAATGATTTCTTTTATACCGCTCTTTCATGGATTATTGACTTTCTTGTCGTTATCATTATGCAAGTTCTTGCTGGCCGACCTTGCTTTCTTGAGGTCAGTCAGTCAGTCTCAAAATCCAGTCACTGCTCCCATCTATCTCTCTCTACGAGTATTATTCTACACTACCTTCCCTAGTACTTCCGTACATGACACTCCCGTACAATTCACCGACTGGGGTTTTTGGTTGCAGCATGAACAGGGATATTTAATCAGGTATTTAAAGTCATCTATCATCTGGCAAAATGTGATTATTATATAGGTTCTATAGGTATGTTTGGGGCGTCTTTCTTGGTATCTTTTTCTTGGTCTTTTGGTGCATACACACAGTGAGTGAATATACACCGAATCTTGTGCAACAAGCTCCTCGTCCAAGTAATAATTTCATAGGTCAAATGTCAAACTTATGATTGAAGAAACGCCCGCTGGTGGCAAAAATGAGGGTAGCGGACACTGGACCATGAAACCAAACTTTATTTATATAAAGTTTTCGATCACCCCATTCAATACTACCTTATTTCTCTTTTGGTACAACAGGATGAAGCTACCTATTGACTGTATAGCTCTCTGAAAGCTAAATCTCCAAACTCAATTCTCTCAGATTGTTAAGCCGTCAATCTCTGTGTATTATCTACATTGACCCATCTTTCTTACATTTCAAGTTCCGAACCCTCTTTCCCCGAATCAAGTAAGAACTGTGGAAAGACGGCCGAACTATAAAATCTATTTGTTTCAACAAGAGCCAAAGAGATGAACGAGAGCTTCAAAGATCCTGCTGACTGCCGCTTATAAAGATCCGTAACATCTCGTACGGTATTTTACTATTACGCTTACTGTATCAGGCCAAGAATAACGAACACAACCTTCAGCTCTTCTTTTTTGGAGTTCCTGAGACTTATTTAAGGTGAGGTATCCACGGTAGCCATCTTTAAATCGTTTGTACTGCACTGCACTGCACTGCTGCCGAACTGTACCTGACTTGAACGATTCCCATCCAAGGATTCCAGATCCGAATTATCGTTGGCATCTAACAGGGATAGTTTGGATGGTTTTCTGGTATTCATCGATGGAGATCAAAACCTCCGAATTATTCTACAACAATCTCTAAATATCATAACACCTGGAAAGGCCATGAGAAGTATATTGATTAATCTTTTTAATCTCGACCCATTAACGTTCTGAAAATCTGCATTTCTCTTTCAAGGCCCGAGTTCAAAATACAAGGTTCGGAAAAACCATCTAAGACAAGGAAGGGATTGGATTCTCCCGATTCGTTCGTAATGGCTTTTTTTGCCCCCAGTCTGCCTGTCATTGGACCTGGTGAACAACCATCACAGAAAACGCGATGATTTAGATGGCGCCTTTAATCCTTTCTTTTTCCCTCCACATGAGAACCCATAAATGCCGATTCAATTTGAACGCCAGAGGGAAATTACTTTTTGAAAATATTCGGATTGCCATGACCCAGAAAGGTTTCGGATGGAGAATATTTGGTGTTACACAGTGCACTGAACCATTTCCGGGCACCTCGTTGGCATTGTCGAACTAGCGTTACACCAAGAAACAAGTAAGGCAGTGAAAATGGTGCACCGTCGAAACTGTAAACTGCGTCTACCTTGGTACCAGATTGAATTTTTCCGTCGGGTAATTCTGATAAGAGCATAGTTATACCTGTAATTGTGCGTGGCATAGATCGAGAGCGTTCCTATATTCTTATCTACTCCGTACAGTACAGGCGCGGTATTCGCTACTGGATCCTCTTTTCGGAAGCATACAAAACTACCCCTTCATTTACACATTCCGTAGCGACGACAGTACTGGTTTCGCCGAACCATAGGCATTAAATACGACAAAACCCAATGGCTCCCAAGGTCTTTGTACTTCGGGACGAAATATATTAAAAATGTTTAAAATGCAGTAACCATTTTCCCCATTTCGGCGTCACGTCACATCCCGAAAAGAATAATCAATCCGAACTTCTGATCTGAGAGTGAATGAGGGGTAGGAAATAATCGTCAGCCCATCTGTCTACTTAATCTTAGTGTTAAGCTTTCGATGCCCCAGTCACTCAGCACATCACGAGTGAAGCCTCAAATCTAAACCCGTCGAACTTACTTCACAGCCTTTACGAGGCAAGCTTGGCTCAGCCAAGTATTTATCAGCATTTTCCGAATCTCGTTTGACCGATTTCCGACCTATTCGCCTGGGCCATATTGGAGGTAAACATTCAGTCAGTACTTATATTTGTAAAATTCATTCGCATCTTTTGGAAGAAGTAGTAAAGTAATCCTACAAGAATCACTAATGAATGATTAGAAAAAAAACAATTCACGAAAATCTCACACCGTCACCTCTTTGGGAAATATTCATCATCATACGTTCTCATATGCAAGAGAACATTCTTTCTGTTACCACACTTTATTCGTTCAGCAGAATGCCCTACAGCTAGCTGGGGGCTGGATACCCAAAGTCACTTTGTGTAGGTGCACTTACGGTCGGTTACCCTTTTGCTTTTTTTTTTCTTTTCCCCAATGCTTGGAAATTCAAAGGGTATATTCGATATAATTCATCCGATCCCCAATCTCTACCGTATATCCATCAGCTACAGTCTTCAAGATCAACAACTAAATCCCTGTCTCCCTTCCTCCTCCTAATCCATGTTCGAAGCCTCGGCCCGTCAAACCTAGTCCCTTCTAGTACTCAGCAAGACCAAAAATCCCATTATTCTCTCTGCAAGAGCGCGTGGAGAAAATGAGTAGCTACGTAGCGACTACTAGCTAGATATTTCTCTCGTACTATCGTCAACTGATACTTACTAGGTATATTTTATTTCCTTTTAAGGGTATGCTGTCTAAGCTTATAAGTTATCACTCACTCACCATCGAAAGTGGGGTGTGCGATCAAATTTCGATTGGCGTTGATTCCCTCTCGCTGATCTTGGAGTTCCAATAAGTATTTTTGTCCTATGCTGTTGGTATTACAGATGTTATACAGAGTACAGAGGTGCGTGGGTGGATAATTCTAACAAATGGTTGTTGTGGTTTTGGTTGCTCGGACAATTTGTTGAAGATTGAAAGTTTATCATGCTTGTGATTTAAAGCATGAAGCACTTTAATTTATCGCATATTTCAAATGAATGATAAAGCAATCCGTGAAGTCCTGCCTTAAATAAGAGACGATCCTTCGGGGTTAGAGGGGCTTGAAAAGGGTATGGCTAGCGTGCCTAGGTCCCTGAATATTCGTGGCTATTTCTAGTATGACAAGTTGCAGATTATTACCTATATTACTTTTTTTCCTTACAAAGTACGTTCGCTCGCCTTGAGATCTTCGTGCTTCGTCTGGTCGGGAAATATGCCAAGTAAACTCATAAGGTAACAAATATAAATATGGTAGCACAGGAAGGATTGGAGGAATGAAACGAGATGAGAGATGAAATGAAATGAAATGAAATGAAATGAATTATTATCTGTTTTGATAATGCTCAGATGTTTTGTAATTTTATCTCTTCATTTAGTAAGTTCTTTGGTAGCGCTTTTGTTCCGCTGATCATGAAGGGGATCATGATCCAGATTCCGACACATATTTCTTCCCAATAGCTAATCTTTAAAGATGTGATGGGGACGATCGATCCACCGCCTCGGGTGCAACCATTTGAACCAGCTTTGGGATACTTGCATGCTAAACATAAATAAATAGGTACAAGTGACTAACTAGTATGCACGTCACGTTTGATTTACACCACGTGCGAACGGATACCTACTTTTCCGTAAGTGATCAAGTTTTTATTCCAAGAAAGAAAAAAAGGAAGGAAGGAAAAATGTCTCTGAGTTGCTTTTGGGTTTTGTTATTTGGTGGCGTGGAATTGTGGTAGTGGTGGACCCCTCCACAATTTTTTCAGTGGCATCGTGTGGTGGCACCCCCAGATATATGAGGAAGTGCGGGGTGATGGATGGATGGGTTACCAGAGTGCATGCCAGTATGAAAAGTCTCATGAGAGCACCAGGTACTTTATTTCTGGTGAGGTGTCAAGTGGCAATTTTCGCACATGAAGTATACCTGGGAATGAGGTTGTACCAAAGTTGCTTAGATGGCCCTGATTTTTGTATTTCGAGGAAGTAATCGTGAAGAATCGGATCAGTATTTTCATGATTATTAAGGACATGAGATTAGTCTCTTGTTTTACCTCATACAGAAGAAAATTGCATACGCTTCCAATACCAAGTCTTTTCGTTTCTCCTGAAGAAAAGCTTGCATATACAAGAGGCCAGTTGACAGCTCTTTGCATTATTCTCTGCCCATTCTCTGCTTTACCTTTACTACAAATTTCATCTTAAAAATAATCTATATAGACAGCCATCCAACAAAATTAGCTGTACTTATTACTGTATCAATCATTACAGATGAGGACCTCAGGAGAAAAAAGATGGGTATTAGGAATCCAACACGTTCAATACTTAGTTCTCACCTAGGCGCTTGACTCTCTCCTAAGAATTGCAAACTCATCCGATACCTTGTCCTGATATTAGAGACTCATCTTGTGAAGAGTTCCGGGTAAGGGGAAAGTAGTCCTCGAAGTCTTGAAGCATCAAGGCACATCGACTTGCTCGAGACGGTTAAACAAGCTAAGAGCATCTTGAATTATGCAAGTTACAATACCACTTTTCAATTCTTCTGGGCATCTAAAGTCAACCGGTTAGTTGGAATAATAAAATCATCTTACTAGTAATTTGAAGGACTCCCAAAGATACTCAAATTATTGCAGACATTTCTCCACATGGTAGCGATGTGACTACAAAATTGACACCAACTAATTTCGGGTCTGGTCTCGAAAACCAATTCGAAGCCAAATGCATGATCCTTTTCTTCACACTAGAACACTCAGGTTTCATCGTGTGAGTTTGTCACATGAAATTCATTGCCTGTAAGTAACATCTTAAAAAGTGGTGATTCGTGAATTGCGGAATATAAGATCTTACTTTTATGTAAGCCGTGATATCACAGACCGGAGCACTCTCTCACCACTTTGAAACTCTAACAAAGAATTTATTCAGGCACCTGAACAATTGGCAGGAAATCTTTTCTCATATATCCAGTTCCAAAATTGAATTAAATGTTTGTCCCTTTGAATTTCCACAATGGATTGTTCTTAGTATTATAATGCCATTCCAAATCACAACGTCATAGATTGGTACTAGTTCTACGTTCCTTAGTGCATATACCCCTCATCAACATCTCAACTCCGACTTCCTCTCAATTTAATATTAAATTTTATTTTTCTGTGTGCTTCTATGCATTCTGTATCAATACCTCGTTCACAAATCTTTCGAGCTTCAGGTAATCTCAATCTAAGATCATTTAATTCATACCCTACTACAACAGTCAAAATGGCAAATGAAGGTCAATCAGACAGCTTTGGCAAAGCTCATAAATCTCTTAATGGTATGTAGAATATGCGTCCGAATGATATTGAGACAGAAAGAAGGAAGAGCCAGAAATTAATACGTGAAATGGAAAACAGTAATGCACAAACCCCTCGGCCAATTCGCCAAAGGAACAGGATTTTATAGGAATGGACAGTGTGATGTTGGACCAGAGGACACGGGAAATCATTCTATTGCTGGTATTTCTCTCCTTTCCCCATCGCTTTTGTCCAAGTGTTTTAATCAATGCCTCCCAAAGCAACTTTAACGGACAGCTTCCTCGATTTCTCTGCCTCCCGTGGCAATAATCTTCGCACTATAGGCCTCACGGGGGGGAAGAAATGGTGTCTATGTGCTAGTCGCTGGAAGGAAGCAATGGAAGCTGCGAAGAATTCCAGTGAGAAGGATTTAGTGCCAAAGGTGCATTTACATGCTACGCATGAGAAAGCTTTGTCAGTTTCCTTATTTATACTTGTCTTTTTAATTCGAATCAAGTCGACACATATATTTCCTCTTCCTACTTATAAAGTCTTCCCCTTGGGTTGATCTATATGGCAATCGAAAATGGACGAGGGAGCAAATGCCAAAGTGAAAGAACAGAATTACAAGAAAACAAACTAACGAAAAACAGAGACGTGGTCTCACTAGCAGATTTAAAGAAATATGCCGCAGAATCAGAAGCTGCAGATGCGAGCACGGTGCCTCAGAGTAGAAAGGGAAATACATACCCCGGTGGCGTTCCTACAAAGGAGAGAACGGAGTTGGCGAATGCGGGAGAAATGACTTCGAGTCGGCACAGGGGGAATTATTAGGCGATTGGGGATATGAGAGATGAGATTCATTGGATGGAATGGACGGCTATGGGTTATTTATTGCTTGTATGAGATTTGCTATTAGATTTCCGTGATGTGAGGGACGATTCATGAGATTATTCACTACTGTCATCGGATGCTCAAGTCGAGAATTAAGTTCCAAAATGTCGCATCTCACGGAATAAACTTTTAAATGCTCAAGTCGAGCTTGAGTATTACGATCTTGTTGGCACTGGTGGTAGCACATTAACATTTGTACATATATTCAGCTTCTATCAAAAGGCAACTGACATCACACCCATTGTGGTGTCCAACGTGTAATCTAATTTCATACCATTTATAGTTGCATAATCAATATCTTCGAGAAAATAATAGTACGTACCAGCAAAAAATCAAAAGAGATATAGAACCTTGATTCTTTATTGGAGATGAGGGTTTGTTTCGCTTACCATCGATGATTTGGGATTAATTACTTTTAATCACTCTTGTCGTTTTGCGGTAGGAGTACTACCTAACAGCTCTCAGAGAAGAAAGGATTCTAAATTCGAGAGTTAGAATGATATTCTACCGAAACATCCGCTTCGAACCATGATATCGACATAATTTCTCTACCTAGTATAAAGTAGATGAATGTATATAAACCCATCATTCACTTGCTATTGTATCAATGGTCCAATATACCGAATATTCTCCCATCATCATATTCTACTTCTCTACCCCGAGAAGCATCACCTAGCTTTGATAAAGCAAAGATAGATAATAATCATATCCAATTATTATGAATATTAATCAAAAGAAAAAAGAGAAAAAAAAAACGAAATATTAAATATTCAACTTTCTGATTTCACAATCACATTTTATCCCTACCAGATTCCCTACCAGATTTAAGAAAATAATAATCAGAATCAGAATCATAGAATTATTTCAACCCTGACTTCGTTTGTAAACAAGTAAATGATATGAAAGTCAATATGTCATACCTAATCAAACAGTTTAAAATTGTATAGGTTGAGAGTGGATTTCGTCACCTTATATCATCCAAGTAACTCCAATTTTCGCACTTACATAATTTTAGAAAATAGGAATTCTTGGGATGATTTATTACAATAGAATTTATTAATTAGTACATGTCAGGGAGTGATTTCTCGAAGCTGACCTAAATATTTCTCCAAGTTCTTCATCTTAGGTATTGAACACTGGAAATCTTTTCCCCATCGACCAAATTTGAAAGAACTCACCTCATGGTGTTCCAAATTGATTAACATGACTTCCCATCTGCTACTTTCCATTCTTTTTGTTCCTTTCGTTCCTTTCAGGAAACCCCAGCTTAACTTTGGATACCGTGCTATGTATATCGTTAAACTTTCCATTTCCTTTAGAATTCTCTCAGTCCCTCTGCCGTAAAGAAATGAAAATGGTTACGAAAGAATAGAAGATGCACTCGAACCACCGTCTCGTGAATTCACGGTAGTTAGTAGATTGGTAGGAGTTTATCCTGTAATCTGTTTCAACCGCTTCCTATGGCCACACTGAAAATCGTGTGTTCTAGCCACTGAACTACATTCTTCTGTTCGTTTATTATAAAACTATATAACTTTCTTAATTATCCGAATCTCTTCTTTATGATGTGCTAGTTTCCATATATGTGATTATATGAATAAGTTGAGCTGTTTATTTAATGATTCACTTCTCCCACTCCGGTTATCTGAATGTATATTTGAAATTCCGATGATCTCCTGAATAACAGAGTGAGGTAACAACTACAGAAAAAAATCGATGGGGCTTATATAGTGCGTCCTCTACCCGGAAAGAACATCAAGCTAATCAGCCTTTTCTGATAATTTGCAAAACCCCTCTATCAACACCCAACATGCCTCAAACAAATACAAACTATCGCACTCAAATGCCACAGTCGAAAGATTTCCAAAAGACCTCTCATGACAACACAGAAGAACTCAATAATACCGACATTCTCCAACCCGAAGAATGGGAAGGCTACGAGGAGAATACAGGAGTAACTAATCCCTTTAACGACGTCAATCAAGAAGACACTTTGCTTCGCCGCCACCCTTCCCTAGCCAGCATCACTACCTCCCCGCCCTGCAGTATCAACAGCTCGAACTACTCCACAACATCTCTCTCCAACCCCAACCACAACCGCAATTTCCCCATCAACTCCCGCCCCGACCTAACTTTCTCGTGCCGTTCTCCCTCCCCCTCTCCAACCCCTTCCTACAAATCCCACGATCCACTTCTCAACACCTCTTCCGCATCCACCACCTTCCCCTCACCCAATCCAAACCAAACAAACCGCATCATCCGACTCCCCTCCCGCGGCATCTCCCACTTCAACCCCGCCACCAACAAAAACTGGCTTCCAATCCTGCAATCCTATCTCTCCTACCGCTTTACCAACTCCGATATCCTCGAAGAAGCACTCGAAACGCCCAAGAATGGGGTTACGTGTGTGGGAAAAACGAGACGCATATGTATGGATGGAAATGAAGGGATGGCGAAATTGGGTGAGATGGTTATGAGGTTGGTTTTGAGGGAACAGTATTATTTGTTTAGTATTCCTGATGGTATGTTTCTTTTTTTCCTTGTTCTCCTTCTCCTTCATCTTCATCTTTATCTTTATCTTTTAGTATAAAGTGGAGATTTAGCCAGGAATATACTGACCCCTTTTTGAAATAGCACAAGCAGCTCAAATAACAAATCGTATCCTTTCCCGCCATTCCCTCAATGCTTACCCTACCATAGCATCATGTATTCGTCCTCAGCCCTACGTACCGATATCTTTTCGCAATATCATAGAACTTGTCAAAGAGGACTCGCGCGAAGATAGTACCCGTGCTGTTAGCAGGGCAGTCAAGGCTGTTATTGGGGCTGTGTATTTAGATGGTGGGGTTGAAAGTGCGAAGAAGGTGATGGAGAATTTGCAGATGGGAATTAAGTTGCCGCCGGGAAGTAGGGACTGAGAGGTAAAGGGTAGGGAGTGAGAGGGGAAGGGGGTGGACGGAGAATGTGCACATGGCTTGGGATAATGATATTTGATGGCTTGGAATCTTTTCTTATGTAACAATCAATAGAATTTGAATTATCTATAGCTAGCTAGACTCAACGAGATATCTCAATTATAAAGTCAATAAATGAAATAAGTTTAAATTCTTCAAACCATAAAATTTATCTATTATATACCTGACGAATTGCCCGAATTTCCCGAGGGATAAAACACCCTCAAGATGCTCGCAGAGCCAACTATTGCTACGCTTACGCATCATTTACATAAGCGAGGCAGCCACAATCACAATGTCTTACCATGACTACCTAAGCAATGCTGCCTAGAAGGTCAAAATGAAACCCTTGAATACTAACTGACATTGCTGGATAACAGTGAAAGAGGTGCCATTGCTTATTCATGAGTGATTATAATTATGGTATATCATGTGGTTATGGGACAATAGGCATTTCTATTATCTAATGCCACTCGACCAATAAGCAACAGCTTAGGTTTTCCACCGAGAGGCCCCCTGAGGCCTTCTGGACCAACACAATAAATATTTAAAGAATCCCGTTTCAGTCCAAGCATTAACAGTGATTCTCAAAGTGATTCTCTTGAGCGTCGGTCATCATATAAACATCATTGCATTGAACAAGACGTGCGAATCAGGAAAGTACTAGAGGACCGATTAACTACCACCTGGTACTCATCGGCGTCTTTAATCGAGCAATTCGAACTCAGAATTTTGTTCGGTCAATTCTTTTGAATTAATTGCGCGACGTATGATTAAATTACGTCGTAAGTGAATGAAACAGATGGTACGACGGCAATATAGCCCCTTCATACAGCCATTTTAAGAGGCGTGAGGAAGAAGAAGCTAACATATAAATCGTGCGGTTGGTTTCAATTCGAATGTGAAAAAGACCGGTGTTGGTTAATCAAAATCTTCTCTATAGGAGCACTTGCTATCTGATAGGTAGTGTCTTAATTTTCAACACTCAAGAGCACTTAAACTGTACTGTGCACGGCCCACTTCAAGCTTCTAGCAAAAAGGTCTGCAAAAGCTCATGGGCCTTTTTAAGAGACTTACAGACTCATGGAATATAGCTAGGTGGTTTCTCACTTCTGTGGAGAGTACTGGCACGGGCTTAGCAGGGTGCGGTCGAGGAAATCTTCCTGCATGTGCCGCAGGGGACATCTCGCCAATCAGCTTCCAGCATAATTTTCGACACAGCACCCATAAAAGCTGCACCTTCCCCCTCATCTAACCCTTTTTCTTTTACACTCCTTCACCTACTTTCTTTTCATCAAAATTTATCCCTCAATCATCAGCAAATTGATTCCACATACCCTGGACATCCAAACAATCTTCTAGGAACATACTCACGGTGTAACACTTGGTACCCTCGTTCTGCTTGATCATCGCTTGATGATTCTGCCCAGGTTCATCAAAAGAACAGCACAGTCACCACAATCCATCAACAGCTCATCACCAGTCAAGTGATTCATTAAGCAAACCATCCTCAATCATCAACTTATCACCCCTAATTATCATTATAAATTCAATCCACAAACCAAAATGTCAGGAAACACTTCACCTGGCACCAGCCACTTACCAACGTATTATTACTTCAACACCACGATTGCACCATTCGAAATCAAGATGAACTCCCATCAACGAGGAACAAACCCTGTCCTGACCAATGTCGCCGACAATGGTCAAAGATCACCTGCTCCAAGACAGAAGTTTGTCCACTTCGCTCCTGGGGCTGTTGACGACGAAAACAATGAATTCAAGACGAAAACAAATGATGAAAAACAGGAGAGAGATGCCATCGCCTTCAATATTACCAATGATTCGAAGAGAAACAGAGTTTCCTCATCGTCGGAACTGTATAAGGCAGATTCGTCCCGCCGCGACCTCAGCTCGACCCAAATTCAATCATCCAATCATCGCACGATTCGAGAGAAACCAATTGAACGACGTAGCCGAATGAAATCTGAGACCCAGAATAGTACTTCATCTCAAAGTCGTCAATTTAAGCTTGTTGCACCCAATACTACAACTCAATACCCTCCTCGCGTGCCGAGCCCTCCAATGAACCGAGGTCCACCACCCACACCTCGCCCTGCACGATTGCCTACACCCGATCTTGAGGATCCTTGCGATTATCCCCTCAATTTCTGTGACTGTCTCAGATGCTATGAGGTTGAGGTGTCAAGGCGTGGTGTTGAGAGTAGTAGAGAGGTATCGGCTTATTCGAAGATGGAAAATCAATGTGAGGTGATTCCTCGAACGAGACCATTTAGAGCTGACTCGGGGTAGATCAAGCAGCAACTGCCTACATAAGAGATAGTAGACCAGTAGTAAGAGAGCAAAGGCCAGACCTTGTTGTCATGCCCAAAGAGGATGCTCGCATATGCAACTTAATAGGCATGGGATACCCACGAAAGGTTGCCATCACTGCCTTGGAATCGTATAGATACAATTTTGAGAAGGTAGATACCCCGATCAAACGTCGTTGTCGTTGCTAATTTTTGACAATAGGCAGCCATTTTCCTAGAATATAATTATTGAACCCGTGTATTTGACGGCTGAAACATCATTTTTCTCCTAGCCTCAGTCTCCCAGCAGTGAGATATCTCTAAAGAGCGGCTTTGCTTCGGGCTCGTACATGGTGTAGCTCGTATGCTTGATATTATTGTATATATGCTGAATATAACTTCGTTTTCCAAGCAGTAGCATAATTTCCTCAGCCATATTTTGTGGATGTTAAAAAGTGATTCATTTTACCAGTGGGCTTCGAATTCCGGTACGGTTTTGTACAAAAAAGCCATCATCAAATATACGAAGTATAGAAATGCAAGGGTGCGATCCGGTGAAGAAGCAGGTAGTACAGTTTCGTAACCATATTTCGTCAATGGTGGGTATTTAATCTTCATTTCCTGTGGTTGATAATGGTTTATTCGGGAGTCTTGTTCGAACAGTCGATAACCCATCTGCGAACAAACATTGGCGTCGCATTTGACATTTTCGTAAGTGTCAGAATGCGCCGAACAGGCAGTACATATAGCTCAACATCAACCTTTCAGACGATATCGTAGGCGGTAATGATTCGTTCACTCGTCCGACCGGGTATTCGCTCGTTATATCAACCTCCAAAACAAACTTATAAAGTAAGACAAGTACTGTACATTTTTCGCAGAGACATTAAACAGTTTACTTCTTAACATGTCGTTGAAGCTGACATTCGTTAATGAAATCGGGCTGTTCCAAATATGGTTAGATCGCGATATATTTTTGGGCAAAACGTGCAGGCATCACCGTGGCCCTCGAAAAGTTCTAACTGAAGCTTCGACCCCACCTTCTCTCATCGACAAGCTTCACCAGTCCGATCTCGCAGATAAATTACTATAAATTATAATTTCTATATACTGGTGATCTTTAAGCATCAATCTCGAGTTCAATTTTCGAATCATATAAATCAATTATCAAAATGTCGGACCTCACTACAGTATACAGCAAGGATGCTGCTTTCCGTAAGCCTCTTCTGATTCCTGTGGATATTGATTCATTCAAGAAAATTCATCTTTTTCACGCGTCAATTCTAACGACTCTATAGCTGCAGGACCTTACTCCCAAGCCATCAAGACTTCGTCTACTATTTACTGCTCCGGACGTAAGTTTAAAATCCCTTCTTCTTTCCATTCCTTCAGCCTCAACTCCCCTTCCCACCTCGGACTCTAAGCTAAGCCTTCTCCGACAGAAATCCCATGCACACCTGAAGGCGAGATCCTCACCCTCGAGACGTCCAGCATCTCTGCCATGACCGAGCTCTGCGTCAAGAACCTATCTGCCGTTCTCAAGGAAGCTGGAAGCAGCATTGAGAAGGTCGTAAAGGTCAATGTCTTCTTGACAACTATGGATAACTTTGCGGAGATGAATGGAGTTTATGAGAAGCTTTTCAAGCACAAGCCTGCTAGAAGTGAGTTGATATACCCTTTTCATGAAGAGGAGGGAGAGGTAGATGAGGACTGGATGAGGACTGGACGAGGGGTGATGGGAAGGGGTTTGAATGACGATTGGAGAAGAAGATGAAATATACTAATGACGTTGCTACAGGTTGCGTTGCCGTATACCAATTGCCAAAGGGGGTTCCAATCGAGATCGAATGTATTGCTGTGGCTTAAGGCCATGTAAGAAAGAAATTGACAAGCACATGGACTTGGATGGCCTGGATGAATCATGACGACCATGAATTCTCATCTGCGGTCTAATATTGAGATCATGACATGATGAATACACCATGAGTTAGCTACTAGACCCCCTATCCATTCTCCACGGCCCTAAGATTTGTATTTTGATGATTATCCCAATAGTGTGAATTCTGAAGTCAGAAATCGATCTACATTGAATTTCCTCTCCCAGCATCATCGTGCATCATACCTGATGTCAGCCAAGTACCAACTCAATGTGATTCCAAAGATTTGAGGACATCGAAAAGATCCAGATCCTGATAGCTCAAGTGTTCTAATAATTCGAGATCTTGATTTCAAATTGATTTCGCCAATGTGACGACTACCAGGCCTAGATTTATCATCTACTAGATATTTAAGTGTATTGAGCAGCCGCAGATGGCGGACGCATTCCATCTTGACTCATATGGCTGAATATATAGTGATTTTCTAAACTAGAAGCATAGTTGTCCCTGCTCCGGTAACGGTCTCTGACGTGAATCCCGTGATGCTTATGGCCTCCGGTGCTCAAATCTGAGAAATCTAGAACTGATGCGTACCGATAGTGTCAGTATCGGATTGCAAAGTCGTTCTTAAACTAGAGCCTTGAGTTGAGAGAGAATTTTTGACCGATCAGCCTCTGCATCGAATATCGATCATAATTTTGTATGTAACAGCGCCTCAGTGGTGTGACTGAATGCCCAATAACATTCAAATGCAGTACCTTACGGGAAAATACGAGATTATTGGATCATCGGCCGGACAGTTTAGTACACGCAGGATAGGTGTGCTTACAGTTCGATATTTGAGGAGAAAGTCAACTGACACGTTGGATAAATAATGAGAAGTCCTAACCATTGAGCCACCACTGCAAAACAACATAAAATGATGGAAAGCGATAAACAAAGTTATATACTATGGCCTCAAATGGTCCATACTTTCCCGTCGTAGTTAAAGCCAATATTTACTACAGAAATAAAACATACACTCTTACCTCATATGGCCTAGTACAAACTCAATCAAGACTCGGTGGTATTTTTCTTGATAAGCAACGAAGCTAGTGTGCGAATTTTCCGGGGAAGACTATGTCTGTTTGGCTATAGCTCATCTGGATATTTTGCATCATCGAAGTGGTGTTCAATGTTCGATGAGAACGAGCCAACATCGTATCTCTCGTATTACTCGAGCTTGAGGACATTTTTGATTTCATAGAGCGTCTTAGGCAGATTAGTATGGACCTAAAGTTCAACCGCATGCAACAGATATCTTGGGCTTTACATTTGAGGCAAGTGCTGACTACTATACATCTTCAACCTACTTCTTCTGCAGTAGACCTTGAAACTAGAACGTATATGCCTTTCTTAACTCGCTCATTAGTTACTCCTGAATCTTGACTAAATATTAGCCCCATTAGTAATATAATATGGAATCTAAATTGACGCAATCCCTCCATCTCAAATCTATCATAGTCAACCCCGCAGTATTTCCTTTAGTTAGATCTCTAAGACTGTTCATTGGTCCGAGCAAGTGGGAATCATACGGAAATTTAGACCCCGCACCTCTTACGATTCCCTGGCATCGAACTACCGCCAGACTGCCGAAACGTCAATGGTTACAACACTTTTGAAAACTTTTAGCTCCAATATCTAAGGTTAGCTTCACTGCTACCGGCAACTCGGCTCATAGCAGAACGCAAAAAATACTCTTCACTTAATCACTCCCCGCATAATATCCTTCACGAAAATAAATAGGATCTGTTTGAGAGAAGAAAATATCTCGGGTGGATTCGAAATAGCTGTAAAACACCTTGTGCGTATTCTATAGCTAAAACAGGCAACTCAGATGCAAACCATTTACTAAAGCGATGGTTTTTTTTTTACAATTGTACTTATTACTCTAGTACTATTATACTATACTACCTTCGAATGATATAATACCGGCGCTTCATCTAGACACACCAAGGTCCTCTCCTACTTCCATCTGTCATTGATCCAATCTCCTACCAAACCTCAGAAACGTGACATCACCTTTGCGAAGTGTTCCTTCCATTCTAGTCACCCCAAAATACATGACTTACTAAACACACTAGTGGATTCATAGACTCATAAGGTACTCGTGCGGCCTTTCTAGAAAGTACTCCATATATTACACTTCATTTATATATCGCTACTACTCTTTTTGTAAGAGTTCTGATACGGACTTACCGCACACTAAGCGAAATCACACCAAAATTGACGATTTTTCAACTTTTCAAACTCTTGTTCTTTATATGAAAAATCAAGATAATTTATTAAAATTTATATTTATATAAAGATGATCAATCGAAATTCATTTAAAATTATATAAAATATTTTTATATATTTTTGCTTTGAAATTAAAAAAACAAAAAAGTTCAAAAAAATCGTTTATTTTGTATAGGAAAAACATTACATATTCGAAATTTTGAATTTTAAATTGGTATAACTTTGGAACAAAAATTATAAAGAATAATTTTTCTTAATTTTTTTGGTAATTCAATTATATTCAATTGTTATATATCAAGATTTCAATCAATTTTATATAATATTGAAAAAGTTATTCGATATTTAATTTTATATGAGAAAACATGGTTTTTCCAGGGATTCTGTCATGAATTTAAATGGTGTGTGGTGAGCCTGGTCCAGAACTCTTAGATTAAAAGTGGGCCGTGACATACCTTCCGACCGCATGAGTATATCTGATCCGCATATCTGATCTGCAGATCAGATATACCATCCTGAATATAGAACTATTCCATACCAGCTAGCTAATCCCAGGTAAGAATGGTGTGCCGCTGTCAAAATTCAATTCCGGCACTATGATGATGGATTCGTAATGAGATGTTAAATATGATGTTGTGGGGTTAGTTAATGTTTCAGGAGTCAGGTGTGGGAATACTGGAAGAGGAAGTTGGGAGAAAGTTCTGGAATTTAAATCTAGGATCTAGATGGAGATGTGATGGGATGTGATGTGATGGGATGTGATGTGATGAGATGGAGATGGACATGGACATAATATTCCCAATACTTGATATCTTCTCAGAGGTTCCGGTATTCGTTTTTATATTCATATATATTTTATTCTCATACTCATACTCACATCTAGCCACGCACCCTCTCGAATCGGTATTCCATATTCCGTATTCCAAATCACGGCACGGCACCAAATCTAATCCGATCCCAACACCTCCCGCCCCTCCCCCCGAACCGACATAGCAACACCTTTCCTTCCCCTTCGGCCCGACAAACAAATAACCCTTTCCTTCAAAGCACTCCCACCCGTAGTCCCAAACCAAGCTCCTCCGTACTTCGCATTTCGCATTTCCAAGCCATCATCATCGATCGTCAATTCATGAATCATCTTTACTTTCCCCACATAGTTACCCCTCTACCTCACTTTGTTTCCTCCTGATGTAAATTAGTATATAGTGCCTTCCACTTGATTCCTATTCCTCTTTCGTTATTCGTCTAGTATACTATAGTATAATGTAATATAATATAATATGCAAGGGTGCACTTACCCTAACTTCTTTCTTTAGTAAGCCCAAATACTTTAGCTCCTCAACCCATTCCTTTAATCGCCAAATCTCTAATAAATTCTAGGCTGCGTAACGGTTACCCGCGGGGCGGATAATGACTCTGATGGATAATCCATGGATAATCCACTAACAGAACGGATAATTGAAGAATCTGAACAGATATCCGTGGATTATTTGCGGATTATCCATAGATATTCATCAACTCGTAAATAATCCATCTATTTATAGATTAATAGATTATCTATAATTAGATATAAATAATTTATGATTTTTATATTAATTTTTATATTAATCTTAAATATTTTTATAAATTATTTATGAATCATTTATAAATATCTATTAATTTATAGATAATTCATTTATTTATAGATTAATGAATATTTGTAAATAATTCGCGAATAATCCATACGAATCAGATTATTTTAAAATCTCAATGGATAATTCATGGGGCGGGTAGTAGCTTTGGTGGATAATTCATAGGGCGGATTATCCACGGGTACCCATGGGTTGTGGGTTATTTCTGCGCAGCCTATTAATAATCCTAACCTCCTAAGAAGATAGCCCTAAACTACTACTCCCACTCGTACTCACATTTTGACTCTAAACTCCATAGTTTATTTCCTCTCTAGTCACTAGCTGGAGTACGTACTCCATCTACTTTAGTAACCTAACCTCTTCCTCTAATCACCTAAACTCTCTAAACACCCGAACCCATTTGATTTCTATTAATCTCTGAGTATAGCATTTCCATACGGATTTTTTCAGATTTCAGATTCCAGATTTCAGATTGATAAATAAGCAAGCTCGGAGGTAGATAGATAGGTAGGTAGATAGATAATCTATCAAAAGCAGTGATGGGAGTAGTATACGATATAATTCCTATACCCCCCATTATAATGAGACGTATAACATTTTTGAATATATATTGAAATGCGTAATATTGAATTCTATACCACTAACAATATTGGATATGATATAGAATATCGCATATCACTAGCAATATACAGAAATACTTGAATTCGACAAGTTCCTTTCCGAAATAGACAATATTGGAATAATATTAGTCAAATTCTATTGAAATATATCGAATTCCAATGGATATTGCTTCAATATTGTTTATTTCGGAAAAGGATTTATCAAATTCCAGTATTTCCATATATAGGCAGTGGTATATATTAAAATCTATATATACTACAGTATATAATATTATAATTTTAAACGTACTGATATCAAATGCTTCGATATCAACCATTATAATACTAATTCATACTACTCCCATCACTGATAAAAAGTACTCAGAATAAATAGAATTGAGTTGGTTAGAACAGCAGGGTATGAGCAAACCTCAATCATCACATCTCTTCACATCACCTCACATCATTCACATCACTCAAATCACAAAGAACAAACAAAAAATAATATGTACCAAAACTCCATTGATCTTTAATCTATTTACTAACCCACCATCATTTCTCTGCCTTCCTTACCAACCCCCTAACGCAGAAAATTTCTGAATGCATAAAGCCCAAACCTAAAGAAAAGAATGAAATCGTAAGGATCTAAAGTATTAGGTTAGTACTGCTGCAGCCAGCACTATCCTTATTCATAGCCTCATGTGGTCGGTAAACATAGTGTCTCGAAACGAAGCACTCGCATGAAAAAAAAAGAAACCAAACTATGATAAGAGCCCATTGAATACCACCAGTCATGACAAAATTATATAACCTGGAAATTTATTTCCATCTCCAGACGCCAATGTGAACCAACGAATGAGAAACACAAATAAAAACCGTCCCTTATGATAAATTGTATGTAATGTGGCGTGGCTTTCGGATGGTCTTGCTTGGTCAACTCAAATTTGATGTTGTTCGACAAGCAAGTTCACGCCGGAAGTAGACAAGTAAGAAAAATGGTGGCCACTATCTACCGCCGGACTCTCGATACGTTGCAGTAAAAGCAAGGCTGCGAGACAATATCGCCGCCTGAAACGTAAACGGAGTTAAATAGTGCCTTGGCCCCGGATCCACGAGAAAGAACATTGACAACAAGCAAGTAGATTCCACCATTCCCAAGGCCGTGACTATTGCACAACCGTTGATTCCCTCAGACTACTTGGCGGTACCTGTTTGTGACGACGCCCAAGTAGAGTTGCTCCATCGAGGTTGAGTTCGAAAGTGCCATTTTTGTTTCTGACCTGTTGCTTTGCAGCTGCTGTTATTGCAGCACTATGCTGTCCATATCCCTTAGCCGGAACTGCGGACTTTGAGTTCAGTTTCGTATTTCGCAATGTCTCGCCGACTTGTGCAACATCTGATTGCCCGGATTTTGGTACTTTGGAAGATACTCCATTATCCTCGTAGTCACCTTCATCACTCTCATCGAAGTCTTCGTCGTCATCGATAGGGTTGAGAGTATTCATGGCAACAGCTCCTCTGTAACCTTGCTTGAAGTTCTTCTTGCGCTTGGCTTCCTCTTCTTGTCTGTGAACAGCATAACCAACGTCGAATACTTCACGTAAGTTGACAGCACCAGGACTTCGGAAATCCATACGTCTGCCAGCACCAGGGGACTCCAAAAGATCAGGGTTGAAGGCTCGTAAGCCACCACCCAATTGCCGTTGACGTTCAACAGATGGGGTAGCAAGTGGTGGAGCGTCAAGTGCCGCGTATGTAGGTTGATCGGTACCTCGAATCCAAGGATGTTGGAGGAATTGTTCGATTGTATATCTCTTCTTGGGATCCACAGTTAATAAATGTGAGACAAGGTCTTGCGCAGACTTCGAAATGTCATCCCACCATGGGGAGAGAAATGTGTATTGACCTCTGGCAACCTTTTCAGTCAAGACTTGAATACTTTCGTCATAAAATGGTGGGAACCCGCAGAGCAAGGTATAAAGAACGCAACCTAATGCCCACATATCGACACTTTTCGAATATCGTTCATCCTTGACAATTTCTGGAGCGGTATATCCGACAGTACCACATGGGGTCATAGTTTGACTATCCCATACAACCTTGCTCAAACCAAAATCGGCGATCTTGATTCTTCCAATCCCACCGGATCCAACACCTTTAATAAATTCACCCTCATCAACCTTATCCTCATCTTCAGCGGATCTAGGCTTTGGATTTTTGGTTGGAATGAATGGTATTGGTTCGAATAAAATGTTTTCCGGTTTAATGTCTCTGTGAAAATGACGTCAGTTGCTGCTTATTAATGATGAAGAACAAGAGTGGGGTTGGGGGGAAATTCTTCACCTGTGGACAACACCTTGAGTTTCGTGAAGGTAATGCAATGCTTCTGCAACTTGAGTAATAACATGTCTTGATAAGTCCTCACTGAAATAAGTAAGTCGTACAATTTGATGGAATAATTCTCCACCGGGTGCCAACTCCAAAACAAGATAATAATATTGTTTTGATTCGGAAAATTCGATGAGTTTGATAATATTAGGATGATCTAAACCTCGCATGATTTGAACTTCTTTGAGAATATTTGCCCTCTGTCAAAATCAAGCCGAGTTAGTTATGATCCATATCGTGAAATATGTTTTTTTTTTTTGAAAAGAATAGATGAAAAATAATTCCGCACCTCCACGCCCTTGGGTTGCTTCTTGTTGAAGTTCGGATGAAGATGAGCATCGCCCTGCCACACATTGTCGGCACGGTTCAAGAAAAACATAAAAAGCAATAATGAAAGATCTCATAGGTACTTACCTGATTAGAGTTCATCTCAAATTTTCGAACAACTTTGATTGCCACCTCTCCAGCTCTCCCTTCTAAATCCATGGCCTTGTAGACATTGCTGAATGCTCCGTCACCCATTTTCTCAATGAGTTGCCATCGCTCGAGTCCCGGATACCTTGGTAGTCGGCTTTTGTTCTCATTTTCTTCTGCCACTAGTCTTGCCAATTCTTCCGTATTGACTGCTCTGGACCCGGCATTTTGGTGTTGTCCTGCTGCGTGTGCTGCTTGATTTGCAGCCTGTACCCCTCTATGTCTATTGTCCTCATTCGCAGCTGAGTATGCATCTCCTCCAGGAACTTGATGTGCTTGATGGACCATTACATTCGGATCTGATTTGGCAGCACAATGTTGAGCGACTGTCGGAGCAACAGGCGAGGCTTTCTTGGTATTGTCTTCATTGGCCTTCGCGCCTCCCTTGCCTAAATTCATGATCAGTATTTAAAGTTTTGAGTTTGAAAAAGTGAAAAAGTGAAGAAGTAAAGAAGTAAAGAAAGAGCAAATGCGTCCGTGAATTTGGATTTCGTTGTTGAATTTGAAAACGTACCACGATGGAGGGCATTTTTAATGGCCTGCGAAATGGAAGACATTTTAGTAAATATTTCGGAAAATTTGTTGAGCAAATCTAAATCTCAGGATCTCTGGAATTCTGAGATTTGGGTGAAGGAGGTGTAAATGGATTAAATTTCCCGTGGGACAAGAAGGGAGGGGAGAAAGTAGGATCCGGATGGATAAGCAGGGGTCGGAAGTTTTTGAGTGGATGTTAAGTCTTAGGAAAAGATTGTGTTTAAGGTTATGTGTAGAATCTTGTGATTGTGATTGTTGGTTGTAAATGTAATGTAACACAATGCAGTGAATTTGGCGATAAAAACTTAAAACTTGATTGCTTATTAAACGATGCAAAAGGTACAAAGTAGAAGGTAGTAACGGTAGGTAGGCAGGTAGGTAAGTCGTGAAAAAAGGGTTGATTATCAATTCTGATATAAATAAACTCAAGTACTTCCTTCGTATCAAAACAAATGATTCTTGCTGAAATTAGAAATTTAGGTTATTAGGAATTGCGTAGTTGAGCGCCTAGTGACTCTAGGGACGTATGACGACAAGGAGGTACTAGTATATGACGATGTTTTTCTTTGTTGCATTTCGTTGGAAGAGCTAGGGGTCTGAGCTGAAGGGAGGTACGTGATAGGCTGAATAGATTGACAGGATAAAAGTAGGAAAATGATTTAAATGATGCGGAATAATATCTTTAAGAGGAAAAAGATTGACCCAATAAAAATAATAAAATCGTGAATTAAACGAATAGACACGATTATTGTATTACTTTTGACTTTTGACTTTTGACTTTTTTATTGATGCCGTATCTGAAGTTAAATATATCTTGTTGGGCAAATTCCAATTAATATCAAGCCAAGGAAATCCACGCACAAATAAATATATTATGCCACTAGAGTTACGGGACCCCGATAGGAGGAAACTCACACACGACGTCATACATGCCTAGTACTGCTAGGCTTAAGCTGCCTTCTCAACTTCTCAAGGTTTTCGTCAGCCACAATTGCATGATGACGTAAATATCGCTCTTGACCCTTGAGACAAATTCGATAATTCATTTATCCTCATGTCTCCCTCTTGGCATCATCCTCCCCGAGCACTCGCTAAGATAAATTCCGAACGACCCGTCCCTCCCTGTTGATACCTACTAGGTACATGCCAGATATCCTAACATTAAAAACGTATAAAACCTATCGCAAACTTCCTAAAGAACTGATAAAGGACACAGGGTAAATCAGAACATGAGCGGCAAGCAAGATAGAGGGTTGAAGAAAATATCTACATACAAGAAAATGTCGAGTCATTCCCTATGCTATGCCCCAAATTCTCGGATGGCGCGATTATGTGTGATCGCTGAGATTATCGACGAATGTTTCTAGGTACTCTACGTCTCCTGTGTTTCGTATAAGTAAGTAAGCATGTTTAGACCAGTCTCATTGAATGCAGCATGGAACTCCTCACCAGGTAGAGATGTTAATTCGGTTCCTCTTTGATAATAAGATAGTTGGTTTGGTAGAAGATATTTTGTGAAATTAGACATTAAAGAGACCGTAATCTGTTAAGCCCCTTTGGCTGGCTTGAGCACCAATACCTAGCTAGGTATTATGTGGTGATGAGGAGGAGGAAATTGTAGTTTGAACTCGTGGAGAAAGAGGTCAATGAATAGAAAGCTTCGAATTCCTGTGTTTCGATACTGAAGAGAAAACATAATGGGTGAGGGGATGCCTCTCCTTTATACAATAAACTCAGCATGGTAGATGTTCTGGATCCGTAGATTAAAATTTTGAAATCTGTCATTGCCTCTGAGTTTTACCCGATAAGATTTTGGTAATATCTCTAGTTATGAAGTCATGAAAATGTAGCAGTAGGCTAGCGCTACCGGTATGCAATTCGGGTCCAAATGATGCTTAGGTTTGAAGAAATAAGGTATCTTTCGTCAGCACCAATTCAAATTCACAATGCAAAGGTGTTAAAGTACGAAGTATTAGAAGTATGCTTGTCTGCTTAATTTGTCTGCTTGATTGTCAAACAAAACGAAGGTCACCCCAACCTCGTTTCGCCTCGCCTCGGGGTGTCTGGATAATCTCACTAAACTCTAAAATGATGGTCATAGAAATACAAAACCCTAAGAGCCTTCGCTTCATAGGTAGTGTGAGGTAGGTTTGTTAGTATGAAGCTAGTGGTTAGTTCACCGAATCACCACCGTATAATCCACAAGAGAAAGCGATGTGTGTTATGTTAGAATGATGAAGTGAGGGATCTCCGCTTCCAGACTCAATTTTCAGAACCAAAGCTAATAAAGTTTGCTACTGCTTCTATTTATGTAATTAGTATAAATTCGCCGTTACCCCCGAGTTTTCGTTCCAAAAACTTTGCGATAGGTTGGATAAGACTCATAAGAGACGTGTCATTTTTGAATGCGAAATGAAAACTTCTTTCATATTTAGCGGATCAACAACTCAATGACAAATATATGCCAATTATTCTCCGAACACTAAGTTTGACTTCCACGGCAGTCTAAATTTAAAGACCGCTTACGCTAGGCGTAATAAACTTTGTTCAAGATTATGATTGTAAGTGTACGAGAACCGGATGATAAATTGATTAACTCACTTAGGGGGAAGCTAGCTGATGAGAAGTATTGATTTTTGAGGTGATCGTGAGTCACCTCGTCACATGAAGTGTTATTCATTATGAGCTCATCTTCCGAGAAATTTACAATATCATAAGATATCCTCTCGAGAACTTTTCTTCTTCCTTCTTCCATAATTTTCCCATCATGTCATTGGATTACATGTTATTGGAACAGGCAGGATGATGAAAAGGCAAAATACCCATGGGCTTTCTATCGACGTGTCCAACCGTTCGCAAAGAAGTCATTGAGATACTATCGGCTTGGTGCCACTATCCATGACCTGAGACTTTCGATATTATTGCCAATATTGGTGTTAAGATAAAGCAAACTGCTATTTACGACATGCTGGACTTCAGGACGGCAGGACGACGAGGATTAGACGATAGGAATCGGATACCAGCTTTCGACGCTGCATACACCGGGAAATATCCACCACCAACTGAAACAGAAGTGATACATTCAAAATTAGAGCTGCTCGTTGTTCAAAACTCGTCAAGGGAACGGAGTCGAGGGAGAACAGCGGAAGTTGAAACTTGCAGATATTCGGCTACTCAACTGAGGCGACATCAATGCTAGCGAGAACTATTCGGTGCTCGAGGCTACGCCCCATAAAATGGAAGGACAATTAAGAGTGTTGCTAATCTGCATATACCTATCTACGCATCTATAATGCACCGGAGTCGAGATACCAGCTGGTGCAGCCCATTCAGACTAATAACGAGTTTATCGCCAATTTCGAAATAGCCTCACGAGATGAATCAACCCTTTTTCTATTCGGAGAAAAGAAGAAATCGCTTTTCCATCTATTCGCCCTTTTATCCCATCCATCCAGCACACGTCCACTTGCTTTACTCGATCAAAATATACTAGCAATAACAGTTCACAACTAGATGTTTCCAAGGAACTATTCATACACTCGCTTCGCTTACCACGCCATGTATTTGACCAGACTGGGATAAGCGAACAAAAAAAGGCCATATTGAAGGAAAGATCGGAAGGAGACTCAAAACATGACGAAAGAGAAGAGTGTCATCATCTCATCGATTAAAAGGCTTAAATGGCTTGTTACATGCCATATGAGATGCTGCATAGGACTCAACGCTACACAAATACTCTCTACACTTACCGTTTGGCCTAGTTGCAATTACACTTCTTAATCCACGGTTTCACTGAGTTTAATATGAGTTGTGCTTCAATATATCGACCTCGATTGGCACCTGGCCTGGAAATATTCAACTGGAAGGGTTTGAATGGAGAGCTTTGAATCGCAGGATGGAGAGGGATGTATAATTTATCTGAATTTGGTCGTGACAGAGACAGGGTGAAGGAGATTTTCACAAAACTAAAGAGAAAGGAAAGGAAAGGAAAGGAAAGGAAAGGAAAGGAAAGGAAAGGAAAGGAAAGGAAAGGAAAGGAAAGGAAAGGAAAGGAAAGGAAAGGAAAGGAAAGGAAAGGAAAGGAAAGGAAAGGAAGGAAAGGAAAGGAAAGGAAAGGAAAGGAAAGGAAAGGAAAGGAAAGGAAAGGAAAGGAAAGGAAAGGAAAGGAAAAAGGGGTAAGATAGGCAAAGTTTATATATTTCTATATTACACTAGCAAACAATTAGATCTTTTTATACCATGACAACTCCGCCTATATTCATAATATCACACCCGCTAATGCAAATAGAAATATTTCCATACAATTAAAGAGGCTATGTGAGTAGTGCATAAAAGTCCTCACACTAGTATTTGTCATTCGATTAGCTATTAGCTAATTCTTCGTGTCGTCAATAGCCCCGCTAGATAAAAAAACGGTGATAAGCTAAGCCTTTAGACTTAAAAGACCGGCGCAAACCTAATAACTAGTCGCTCGTCCGATCATCCGCATCTGCCAGAGCTAGAATCGATACCGGTCAGAACTAGGGTCGGCAGTTGGATGGAATGTTGTCCTAACTTAGCGGTAACCTCGTTCTTTTATTACGAACTTACATAGGGCTGATACTCCTGGATACTCGTGCGGCCAGAAAATATGCAACTCCGAAGCTAGGGGCACGTACCTCAAGATGGTAAACTGGGTACGAGAGGATTGACCTGGTTTCTCCAGCGTTGGAGTTTCATACTTTCTGGCAGTCGAGTAATATAGCTTTGTCTTGGCATTTGTATAACTATCAAAAATTGTTGTTTTCTTTTTCGTTCTCTGGCAGCCTTGATCGCTCTTTTCGCTATCATCTTTCCCCGTCTTCTTCTTCCTTCCAGATAATTTATGTGTCGGTGTGGCTTTTATTGTATATTCATTTGTATCCTCCCTCCTAAAATTAAAGTGGTATGTAATGTCACATACCACCTTCAGTATCACCTCCTTCTATTTCAGAAGGGTGTTGAATACAATATCTCATTATTATAACGCTAGCTAAGCTCTATTTTTTCTGCCCTAAGTTAAAGTAAAAATCTTTTCCATTCCAACCTACCTCATCAAAACCTATCAAACATCAACCACCCGGATCTTCTTACCCTGTACTTTTATATACAGACTACGCTTTCTACTAGTTACTCCATTCTGAATTTTTATCTTCAATTCCCATCACATCGGGTGTGGTTATATCCGAGTATTATAGTTAGAAAACTTCATCACAATGTCATTGAATGGTATTAATGGTAGCGAAGTGAGGTATATACTTCTAATTTCGTTGTCCAGAACTCCTTTATTGTGACATTTTCATATGCTTTCTTGCACGATAGTGACCTGACAGATCTCTTCTAGTACTTTTTTCTTATTTTCCATTGACTTTACCTTTGCTCGTGATATAATCTCTTTTAGTGACATTCTCATGCTACAGTAAGTGCCCCTTTCTCCCTATAATCACTATTATTATCATGAGCTCCATTCGCACAATCAATGAAAGCCCAATTTCCAATTCCGAAGTTACAGTCACGTAGGCAGTCCGCAGTCGCAGTCTCTCCCAAAATTTCCATCTCCATTCTTTATCCCCGCTCCACTCCGCCCCACTCACTTTTTGCTTCACCTTCCAGTCCCTCCGCTCTACCAACCATCAACCATCAGCTATCCGAGTTACCCTTCCACCAAAACCAAAACCAAGACCACGGGATCAATGACATACAAACGCACTCCGAGGAGAATAATCAATTGTCGTGTATTCAAGCTAAGAAAGCAGAACAGATAAATACATCGCATCACTCTTCCCGTAACTTCTCACCCTGCCTCCTCCTTAATTCTCCTTACATTATCAAATCTCATACTATCCCTCCAGGCCTCCAGTCACCTCTCCAAATACCTCCCCATCCCCACTCACCTCTCTTCCAATATCCCCCCCCCTTTCCGTACCCCATATCCAAACTCCCTCTCCAAACCAAGAATTCCGCACCAACAACAGCAAGGAAAGAGAAAGATAGAAGAGATCAAAAAGCGAGATAGGCCAGATGAACTAATCACGATGAACTAAATACCAACTAAATACCAACTAGTAGTTTCGAAGAACAAATCCGCCCTGCCACGCTATTTCTTTCCAGTAATTAAGCTCCATCACCACCCATTTATCCCGCCTCCCATCACGTCCCTACTAACCTAAGGCATCATATAACCCTAACGCCAGCCTTCCATTTAATATCCATCCTATGATCTTAACCTAACCTACCCAATCCTATCACCCCTCATCAAGTAAGAAATCCCTCGATACAATTCCCCGCCTATTAACCTACCCACCAAATCCATCGATCCATTCGCACCATCCGCATCATTCCTAGCCATACGCGCACACACTCCCTAACACCTTCCTTCTAGTTAACAACCCATATATCACATACCATCTATATTTTCACCCCATTAGCTTTCTCAAGCCTTCTCAACTCCCACATGCACCTACACTTCCATCACCATCACCATCTCCAAGGGGGGCTAATAGTCCGAACTGCCTTTAAGAATGAAAAGAATTTAATTTCTTGAATCGTATTGAGATATTCGATAATTTGAAATATTGAATTATATTTCAACATTTATATATCTTCAAATACTTGAATCTTTTGAAATATTGAAAATTTATATTTAGCTTGCTAGCTCGGACTATTGGACATCTTGACCTCCCACCTCCCTCACTCTGTCTACCTATACTTCTTTTCATTTCCACTTCCACTTCCACTTCCACAGCAACCACACCTACCATATATAAATATAACATATAAATCAAAGCCCCCGAAGACTGGATCAAACGTTCATGTTTAAGAATAGATGAACAAATGAGTGGATAAGCATATCACAGCTTTTTTTTTCATAAGTATATTAGTCACAAAAACAAATACAACAAAGAGACCACACCCACTCAGATAATCCAGAACTTGTGACCCATTACCTTTTCGGCCCAAGAAAAAAATTAATGATGTACGCATTGATTGATTGACGCGACTACTCAACTAACCATCACCAAACCATCCATAACCTGATTATTACGCCATGACATGGCGAGAAATTTAAAACGCCTGAGAACAGTCATATCAGTCATGGGAACCACCGATGCCGCTTTCCCTTCTTCCAAATCCCATCAAATTAACCCCGCTCTTGCTGCCTCTCCACCTCCGTCGCCAAGCACCTCTTCCATCCTAGCCTTTCCCTTTCCAATACCCCCTTCACCAACTCCCATCCTCCTTGCCACATATCTTTGTGCTACAACACCCACTCCCAAACTCAGTGTCTCCTCCACCCATTCCGCGACCCATTCACGTGGATCCACTCCTCCACTCTCTATAATTTGCCGAATCTCTTCCGGTAACCCTGTATGCGCATTCTCTGATTCTGCACCGAAGAACCCGGACTTCTCTTTTGAGGGTGAAGATGCGGATACGGGAGTCAGTGGAGCGGGAGCATCGAGCCATTCAATCCATTTTGCGGGAATAGCTTGGGTAAGTGTAGAGAACGTTATGGTGTGAACTGGATCGTGGAGGTAAATAGCGAAGGAGATTAATTCATCAGGTTTCGGTTTATCGTCGACCACACCTCCCTCCTTCTCTGTTACCGGACCTCTTTGGAATAAATCGACTGGTGCTTCGTGGGTAATCGCTTGTACGGCCATGAAGATATCGCTGCTGCGAACTGGGTTCGATTCGCTAAGATCTTCGGTAGCTCGTTGAGCCGCAAGTTCTAATCCACCATGGGCATCGAAATACTCCTTCGAATAAGCTTCCGCGCTTACGCGGACGAGTTTCGTTCCTTCGACGAGTCCTTTCACAGAGCCAATATCACGATTATCAGTTCCTCCGCGCCACCATGGTCCATCGCTCCATCCTGCATTGCCTCCAGTATAACCAGCTTCGGAAGCGCGACGTGCTGTTGATTCGTGACCACGTTGGATGACAAGTAAGTCTCCTCCTTCAACTTGAGCCATTACACGAGAAAATGTAGAATAGATGAGAGGGTCGAGAGAAGGATATCCGATAAAATCATGGGTGATGTGAATTTGAAGTCGTTCGTGGGATGAAATAGGTGGTGCGAGAGTATGAAGAATATTTGTAAAGGTTGGAAGAGCTCTTGATCTCAACTCACCACCTTCACCTTTGATTAGCATATCCCTCGCTTGCCAATTAGTCAAATTTATATCTTACCAAAACCTCTAAGAACTCCAACATTCCCTTTAACTTGTTCCGCCCATCGTTTTGCTTCTTCATTCTGTTGAATTTCCTTAACTGCAGCTTGAGCTTGATTAACAGCTGCACTAGCTGTAGCTGTTGCTGTTGCGAAGACACTTCCCCATGACCATCCCCCACCCGCTGATGGAGTTTCAGTAGCAGGTTGAGCAACTGGAGCTTTCTTTTCAGCTTCTTGAAGATCGCTACTAGTTGCTGAAGGGGCAAAACTAGTATGAAATGATCGAGTACTGTCAACAGACTTTCGAGGTAGAGTAGGTTTCTCCTCGCTTGATCTGTCCTCACTTCTGCGAGAAGCTGGAGGAGGGGTTGCTGTATTCGAACGCTTCACTTGTTGAATTCGTGGTGTATGTGGTCTACTTGGTTGCTGGGCTCCAAGGTTTTCAAGTTCCGCAAGTAAATCCTGTTCTGATTGAGATGGTTGTTTTGTTTTATGTGATTTCGAAGTTCCCTTGGAAGAAGGTGCTTTAACTTTAACTTCATCAATACCTTCCAAGAGTTCATTCAATTCATCATCGGTTGGAGCTGGTTTTGATTTCTTTGAAGCCATGATATTGATTTGTTGATTAACCAGCAATATCAATGATTGAATGATTTAATTGAGAGTATTTTGTTGTTTGTTGAGTAAATGTTCGTACCAAAGAAATGATATAGATATTATTATTCACTTTGACTTCCATCTGTCTCATTTGCCCTGGCTTCTATTTTGGTCGTGGTTGATAAAGGTCCAAACAAACATCAATAATATGGGACGAGGCTAATGCAACTTTATATTGATATATGATTGGCTCCAGCCACAATTGAGGCGTCTAAAGCACCGAGCACCGCCATCTAACATTTTATGACCCGAAGCCCAAATTGAATCGAAATAACCTTTTTAAAGCAGTAAAATGAGAATCTGACCGACTACAATACTTTTGAACAACAATAGCTTTATGTCTTGAAAATAGCATGTATTTGATCATTGAGCTCTTTTGCTAATCTTCTTATAAATCTTCTCATTCAATTTGTACCTCTTCTCTTAAATATTTTGGTATACATTTTCTTCCGGTTGCATGTACAGCTGCAAAACTTACTTAACGTCTGAGACCTTGTGGACAAAAACTCGAACTCTTTGAGAGTTGAAACCAGCACAACAAACTGTGTTGGTTTCATATTCTTCCTATCAATTCACAGAGGAAACTTTTCAATCTTCTTCAATATGGCGCGAATCAAGGTTCCTCCTATTGCGACTCAAGATTCTACTTCTAATATTGAGAAAGGAGTTGGCTCTTCCGAGTCTCAAGAAACTTCATCTAGTTCTTTTACTTCATTTTCCTCAACACCAACTTGTCCCAATTGCAGTAATACATTCGCAGAACTATCAGATACAGTAAGTCAATCTCTATATACTCCTAGTCCCATCACGACAATCTTTTCATATTCACAATATGTAGGACTTTCTCAATCACGTGGCTGCATGCAGTCGACCATCCACAGCGGAATCAATAGGAACTGTTACTACTTCGGGTAGTTCTTTATCACCACCTCCTACTTCACCTGGAAACTTAATTGCTACATCAAAATGTTTTTCCAATGGAGATGGGCCAAAAGCAGATTTGCATTTCGACTACAATGCGGCTCAAGAGCCTGCAATTGCTATTGCTAATGCCGACGAAGAAGATTCTAATTCCAAAGGCCATGATCTGATTCAACCATATATCGACCCGAAATCCGAATTCGACTACTATGATCAAATTGAAGGCCATGAGGAACTTGATGTAGACATCAATGATCCTGATATCGGCCTTAAGTTCAAATACCCTAAACTTCCGCCCGTTCAACACTTCGAAAAATACCTCAAAAATCCTAGCGAAATGACATATGATGAATTGTACAAAAGAGCTGAGATGATTAGTACAGTAAGTCATCGTCGCTCCTTCATGGCCTCGAGTTTGTTTTCTATAATTTTAGATTGGATTTCCTACTTCATACTGTGCGGCGTAGAACACAACGACTAATCGTTATCATAGAATGTTTTAGCCGTTTGGCAAAAGGAGTTTGATGCAATTGATGAAGAAATTTATGCATATGAATGTCAAGAGAGAGAAAGACTTCAAATCGAAAAAGAAGCCGAGAAAGCCGTAGAAGAGGCAGACAGAGTTGCCGAGCAATTGGAAAGAGACGACCTGGTGGCTATCGCAAAAGAATATGCCGTTGAATTAAAATCAAAGGCCCCTGAATGGACGGCTTTTATGAATCAATTTGACGAAGATGATGAATTTCGCCTACGTCTTGAAAGCCTTCGGGACCCACAATTCAGGGCGAAACTTCAGAGGCAAGCTTTCGCTAGAGAACAAGAAAAACAAAGGCTTAAGCAAAAGGAACTGAAAGAGTCGAACAAGCCAAAACTTCTCAACGAGCCCTTGCCTGAGATCAAACTGACCAAAGAGGAGATAGAAGCCGAGAAGAGAAAAGTAGGACGTTTAATAGATTCCACAAAGTGGGACGATATGAAGCAAGCAGATGTATACGGTTTTGAATATTCTTCACATCCAAAACATCTTGGTGCGCAACCAATTCCGACAGCGTCTAGAAAGCGTGGTTTGGGTGAAGTAGACATGGGAGAAAGTAGAAGTGGTCGAGCTCAGCGAATGGCGACCAGGAAGATGTACGACCAGAGTACACCAGAAGATGAATCAGATGGTTTGCCAGCGAAACGACAACGGAAGATCCGAGTACTTGATGATGCTATTGGAGAGTTGTCGAAGACTCCTCGAAAACAAAGCCGAAGTCAAACCCCCATTAGGAGAACCTTTCCATCTGGAAAGCCCATCGGAAGACCGCCAAAATCTCTTTCAAAGCTCAAAGATGTTCAACTTGCTTCGGGCGAAGATGAGCCACCGATGCTTGAAGATGATGCTGCAAAAGACGAAGATATTTCTCGACACCTTCTGCCATCCGAACAGGAACAGCTGCAGCAATCGGCCGAATCTCTTGTCAACCAGATCGCGGAAGAATTACCAGTTGAACCGGTTGTGAAAAAGAAGCATGCAGGTGGTAGGCCACGGAAGCATCCGCTTCCTGTTCCTCCTCTTGTGGCCGTTGTTGACGTTATACCCCCCACAGAAGAAGTTACTACAGCGCCATCCGAGACCCCTGCAGCAATCGTACCACCTATAAAGCCAAGGGCTAAAGTTATAAAACCAAAGAAGCATCCAACCAAGTCAGCCAAGTCAAGCAAGTCAGGTAGTCGAGTCAAGAAGGAAGCTAATATCGAACCAAGTGCTGAAACTGAAGAAGAAAATGCAATCCTGCCAACTACGGAACACGATGAGGATTCGGACTCGGAAGCAACTGAGGCTATCAATTCAAGGCCCGGCAGCTCGTCGTCGCAATCAACTATTTCTTCTTATGGTAATCGTCAAATCAACCGTTCCTCTACCCGTGAGCAGACCCTAACACATGAAACTCGAATAGCTACTCGAAAACGTGCAGCTGCATCTGTTGAAAAATACATTTCAATTCAGGAATCTCCAAAGAAAGTTATACGAGGAAAGCGTAATAGTGGATCAAGCGAAACTCCTGTCGCCACTTCTCAATCACAAAAGGCCCGAAAATCAAGTAAAAAACAGGCAACAATCGAAGAAGATGAAGAAGTGGAACCGTCACAGGAGCCAGTCATCAAAAAGGAAGCAACCCCTGCCGCACACCCAATCATTTCACCACCATCATCCCGAACTAAGCGCAAGCGAATTTCTAAAGCCATTGCCGAAGCGCCAAGCGCTTCTCCTACTAAAAAAGCTCGTAAAGGTCGTCCTAGTAAATCAATATCAACGCCATCAGAGGGACCTCATTTTATATCCGCCTCATCGCCTAAGATCAAGGTAAACAAGAAGGCCAAAGGGCCTCTGGCAAGAATCCTTCCACCTCGTGAACCAAGCACTCGTGCCCGTCGTGCTCCAAAAGCCATTCGAAATGCTGACAACGCTGACGAGGATGATGAGAACGGGAATGGAGATGAGTTGAACATGCCAGCAACGGAATACGAAAGATACCAAGCATTGGCTGATCCAAGGAGCCCTGTTACGTTGGGCAAGAGGGTTCGAAAAAGCGTCATTGATTTGAGAAAAGCGATGGAAGGCGGTGATGACGATGATGGAGATGATGAGTTTGATGGGTAATCGAGGGTTTGACATCATCGATAACTTTCCTTATGGTGGCCAATTCTATTGCCAGACCTGACTGTTCATGTCCATGACTCACATTCCACGTTTGATCGAACGGTCACTTCCTGCATCGACTTGCCTTGTAGCTCGTTAATATGCTTTTAAAAAAAACTAGCAACCTGGGGTTGTTGCTACCTTTCCTAACCGGAAGCAAACAAATCTACTCCCCGCATCGATCTTGTCGATCGAGCCCATATAAACCAGAACGGGCCCGGAATCATCAAGCCAGGCTCTTCTCACGATAAACGGCTACTCATTACAACACCACGCACAAAAATCGAGCGAACTCCATGGAGTGCTCCTGCTAATTTTTTCTTTCATTTTTGGCTTACTATCGTTTATCTCTACTTGTCCATAATCAAGGCACGCGAACCATTGGACATATCACACACGGCGCTCTCTTTGGGCTCCGGCGAAAGTATTGGATTTAACCTTTTTCTATATATGCAAACAGACGGATGGGGATTAATTGCTTAATCATTGTCATTATTTCTCTGGGACAATAGGCGGACAGAGGGGGTATTTATATTTCTTAAGGATTACATACATGGTATGAACTCGGGTCTTGTATGCATGCAAGCATAAGCATTTGAAAGGTTCTTGGGATTGGGGCAAAAGGCTTTTTTTCTGTTTATACATCTAATCTATTTCGTGGTTGGTTTTGGAGTTTCCGGTCAAAGGGCACCGGGATCATTTTCCTTTTTTGGTTCCTTGTCTCGTTCTTTTTGTACATATAATCATAGGAATGCGGGGTGTTGGTACCTAGTTGAGGTCTGGAATATATAGAGATAGCGCAACAAAAATGGAATTTTGGAGTGTATTTTGACTTGATATCTAATCTATTCACTTCCTTCAAATGCAGTAAAGCGAAGTAGAGTAGTCTCTGAAGAAGTCGGGGGTTACTGGACAAATTATCCAATACCGTTCAGGTGTGGGCTGGTTGGTAATCCAATGATTGCTATAATCTGATATGAGTATGATTTCGAATTCCTTCGCCTCGACTTGACTTTTCTAGTCTATCATCATTTAATACAGTTTGGTTTGGTTTGATATACTTTTATTTGAAAAATACATATTTACTTCAAGTAGGGCAAGGACTTCAGGCTGGGAATTTGAAGTAGATGGGAATTTAATTGATATTTATATTAAAATGGAAATTAAATAGAATTATCGAGGTGTCCAAGTACATTCTGTTCAAGCAATATATTTATATAAAAAGAAGTCTATTCATCTATCTCGTTATATCATAAAGTGTGAAATTCTAAATTTTATTTGTGACAAAAACGTGGTTTTTGTAGTGTTCGTTGTGTGATTTCTAAGTAGTTTCATTTTGATGATCAAAATGCCTTCGTTTGTCATCTATTCATATATATGTATATATGAATATATTAATATATGTCGAAACTACTCATCGTTCAAACCCAATACATCATACCCCTCAAACATCCCCCTACCCCATCATCACATAATCACCACCACCTAACGCGACACCCCCTCCACCGCGCCCCTCCTCCCCCCAAACCCCCCCGCCGTCGAATTCCTCACCCCCACCACACTAGCCACAAACCCCACACCCCCAAACGCAACACAAAACCACAGTCCCGTACTATACTGCTCTAAACTCCCCTTCCCCTTCTCCGTATCCACCGCCTGCACCACCGCACTACTAAGCGCCAATCCCACACCCGATCCAATCTGAAACGCCGTATTAATCATGCCGCCACAGAGACTCTTTACGCTGGTTGGTACGCTCGAGAGGAGGATAATGGTGCAGGAACAGTAGACGATTGTGACGGCTGCGACGACGAGGAGGGAGGTGGGCAGCACGTGTGTCCAGAAAGAGAAGGAGGTTGAGGTTAGGAGGGCGGCCGGGATGGGTGATCCCATCATCATTAGCATGCCTAGGAGGAGGATGGATTTGGTGTTGTAGCGCTCGAGGATTTTGCCGACCGACATCGAGAAGATGAAACCGGTGAGACCCATGGGGAGGAAGTAGAGGGCGGTTTTGCCGGGCGAGAGGAGGTTTACTTCTTGTGCTATGAGGACGATGTAGTAGAGGACTGTTTGGTAGCCGCCGTAGCATACTTTATGGGTTGCGTTAGTATAGTATAGTATATAAGTTAAGAAGTGATGGGTTAAAGAAAGAAGAGGAGAAGCGAGGGGGCAGGCGATAAAAAAGTAAACAACATACCAAACCCCGAAATCCACAAGGCAGCAAAATTTTGGATTTTCCAAAGCGAAAGCGGCATGATGGGATGCGAAGCCCTCTTCTCCACATAAACAAAAATCCCCAGGACAAGCACCGAGAGAATCAACAAGACGATAATGAAAGCCTTGCTCCACCCATACACGCCTCCACTCGACAGCACAAACGAGAGCAAAATTAGTCCACCGGTCGACAATCCCGCGCCCAACAAATCCAAACTCGGTTTCTCCATCCCGACCAACCGATCGCGCGGTAAGATAAACTGTCCCAAAACCCCCAACGCCCCCGTCAGCGCAGCAGAGACATAAAAAAGGTATCTCCACCCGAGACTCCCCGTCAAGAAACCGCCAAAAATAAGTCCCGCGCAGAAACCCACCGCGCCCGAAGCCGCAAAGAACGATAACGCAATCGTACGATCCTTCGCCACAAAATACGAAGAGATGATTCCCACCGCCGACGGAACCGTCATCGCTGCCCCGATTCCCTGCAGCGCGCGAAAAATAGCCAATTGGACAAACGACGTTGCGAATCCATTTGCGATCGTCCAAATCGATATCCAAAGCATCCCGATGCAAAAAATAAGCTTGCGTCCAAATCTATCGCTTAATACACCTGCGAGTAAGAGAAATCCTCCAAAGGTTAATGTATATGCACTTATTAACCATTGGAGATCACTAGCTTTAGCACCGAATTCTTTCTGGATGGCCGGTAGACTGATATTGACACCTGTCATGAAAACATTGTCCATAAGTTGAGCTCCGCATGTTGTTAGGAGGATGAGTGCACCGCGGAAACTTTTGACACTGCCGATATCTGGGTATGAAGTTTCGGGCAAATCCCTTGAGGGTTCTTCGATTTGTAGCTCGAAATATTCGCGCGGAGTGCCATTTCCGCCGGCGGGTGTATTTGCGTGTCCTTTTCGATGCGGGTGCGGACCTGGTGTATTAGCAGCCGAGGAAGGAGACGGAGGACGCGTTGAATAAGGAGTGTTGAATTCGCTAGGTAATTCTCTTATTGTACTAATTGGACCTGGCTTCGCTGCCTTGGGAAATGTTATCGTTGTATTTCCACTATCCCTTTCTGTCCGGCGATCATTCTCCCTCGAAGAGTCCGCATGCGCTTCAAGAAACGCATCCTGATGCCCACTAATAACACTCGCCGTCCTCGTCAAACTCTCGAGATCCTCCGCACGTATACTATCGCGAAAAGTCAGACGTCCAAAACCATTTGAGCGTCGTCGAGGTTGTGTATTTCCTGCTCCCAAGCCGATACCATGTGGATCTTCATATTGTGAATTTCGTCGTTCGGGAATAGGAAGGATATGCTGTTGATTGGTCGATGTTTCACCAATTGAGGCTGGTGTTGTCACTATTAGCTTAAAATTTTCTTGCACAGAAATTTCCAAATTGGCGAGGATGATGGAGTGAAACTTACGAGGTATAGTTAAAATACTACCAAAACTTCATTTGATATTAAAATAACCAACGGAAAAAACAATGAAAGATTATAACGAATATTTAGCACTTATTAAAGATATAGATAGTTGGGCAGCATCTCATACATTTAACACAGCAACCCACAAACCCCATATTTTTAAAAATTTTAATCAACATCATCGATAAGCCTGAAAATCCCCCCGCCGTATGGTACCATCAACCTTATCGCCATGACCTGGACCTCAAGGGTCTTTTTTTTCCTTCTAGATCAGCACTTTTTAGGAAGGTTCTCCGACCTTTATCCATGTTCCTGAGCTAGGTATCCGCAGGCCAGCAAGTCAAGACATATGCGAGGGATCCACATAGAACCAACACTTGAATCATCGTGGAGATTTGTCTACCTCACCAGCTCACTTGGAGAAGTTCTCTTTGAAGTTTGCATTTGCATATGATATCAAAAATCTAAATTGACCACTCAAACCTCATATCCTTCAGAGAGGGAATTGTATGATTAAATGGGGAAAAATTTCCTACCCAATACGTTGGACAAGGTATTTTATAGCCCCTAAACGATTTCTCTCTGCCTCGGGTCGAGTGAGCTTGCGCTTGCAGCCTTATGTTTATGGACTTTTTAAGTATAGTACTTTAACGGCACTGCACCTAAAATATCCAGATCAATTCAATTCAGTCCACATTTTCATTTGCCCGTCACTATTGCATATATATTCACAAAAAGAAATGAGACGAAAGGGTCCAAGTTTCCATAGTCGTTCCATTCCAGCAGCTGTGACATCGATCTAAATAACACCTCCAAGCCACCATGGTAGGATCCATCCAACTCATCATCCTGCAATGACATCCAACTCCTTGCGCCATCATATAATTCTAGAACCAAATACTCCATTTTATACAGTACTTTCACACGTACTGAGAGGGAATATAACGCCAAATCAAATGCCAACTATATACAAACGCCCTAACACTGGCGCGTCCATTTCCATCTACTATTGTCCCTTTTCGTGATCATTTGAATCCATAACTCCTTCGTCTTTCGATTCAATGACCCAGATTGTGGCAAGTATCGAAGAAAATCATATAATATAATGAAAAAAACGCAACGAAGATATAAAACCGCTTGGCAAATATAATAAAAAGAAAATGAAACATAGAAAAATGATATACCCGTAAATCCGCTAAACATTGACATCTTCGTAGTGTTAGGGTCATTGTAAAGGTCGTTTGGCGGGATCGATTGTCGTAAGGTAACTGATTGTATCAGCCTTTAAGAAAGATGAGTCGTTTATGAAGCCGACACGGAATCCTTGGATTTCTTCACATCTCCCTTCATCTTCTCCTCGTTTTTCTTTCTTGCATCGGCGGCTTTTTGTTCGTCCTGTTTACGTTTGTCTTCAGCTTTTTGTACTTTATTTGCCTTCTTCTCGGCTTCGGTGAATATCTTGTTCTCTGCGGCTCGTTGAGCTGGTGGAGGTTCGGATGCATCATGGGATTGTGTTTGCTGATCTTCTTTGATTGGTTGTTTGCTTACGGGTGGTATATCGTTTTGTTGAGCGTCCTGTGCGGCCTTTTGCTTCGCTTTCTCTTTAGCTTCCTCAGTAGCCTTCTGTGCTTCTTCCAATATCTTTGCATCTTCCAGTTTCTTCTTGTTTTCTTCGGATTGCTTGGCTACCTCTTCTGCCTTCTGGGCATCAGTTTTTGGTGGTGGTTGAGTTGACTTTTCTGGTTCCACTGGTTTCTGAATATCTTGATTCACAGGAATCCATTCCATTTTATCGTCATCAAAGTGGTGGCTTTGTATGTAAGTTAGCGAAGAAATTTAAGGGTGAATATTGCAATTCCATCCAACATACCCCTCAAAGTCAGTCAAGGTCAGCGATTTCTCATGGTATTCTGCTTCCAAGATTTCTTTATACGCAAAAGGGATCTTGGCTGGTGCGCCCTCGAAGAATGTGTCTCGCAATGGAAAAATGTATGTATCCTATGATTATTAGCACGATTCGTCTAGCCATGCTCCAAGCAATATTACCCTGTATTCATGACCATCCTTGCAGCTCATCATTCCTTCTCCAGCTGGATGTGTATAATTGTATCTTGCAGTTGTAATATCAATAAACAGCCCGCTCGTAGTATCGACCCATCGAGCATCAATGACATTCAATTTGTCCGATTGCTCCCTATTAACATAATGAGGGTTGATCTCTAGCATATAATCTCGACCCTCTGGAATACGTGGAGTTTTGTAGTGAAAGACTGTCATATTGTAATAAGAGGCAAGAAAGTGCATCGAGGCTTCAGAAACTTGGACGTCGGAGTCGGAATCCCATGGTAAAATCTAAAGGATGTGAGACTTTGAGAAATCTTGGGTATCTCCAGTACTGTTCTTACCTTACGATTCCACCACCAGCCCAATAAAGTACCATGCATAAGCCATGTTTCCACGCCAATATCTGAGAAGGTAGCGAGGTAGGTTTGAATGAGGTTTGAAAGTGCGTGTCTGCGTTCTCTGTATCCTAATTGCTTGTCGGCGAATCTGTAAAATAAATGTTAGGTTCTATCATTGTGTACCATCAGAATTTCTCCAAGAGGATTTACATACCGGCCGTCGTAATGTGGATGGAAGCTATTAACCTCACACTGTTAGCATGCAATCCCGCAGTACTTTTGAAAGTCTCTCGTTTTCAGCCTTTGACGGGCTTGTAAAATACGTACACGCTCTCATCTGTTAGGAATGACCCGTCAGTCAGTAAGGTTCGACTATGTAAACTCTCATGAACCGGACAATTCGGACAGACCCGTGTCGCCAGTCGCCATGCGCCATGATAAAAACCCTTTTGAAAGGTAGGTACTCACGAAAATATTTCTCGCTTGGATCGCCTGCTCTTCCACTCATATCCTTGTGTAGCTTCGTGCGCACACTGTAAAAGTCGGCATCTCTTTTTTGTATTGCCAGCGCCGATACAATTGACAAAAGTCCAGGCAAAGTAACGATCCAAGAAATTCGCATCTTCGAAGTATCACCATATGGTGATGATTTTACAAGAGGACAATGTCGACAGGGTGTGAATAACCGTCTTGGCGCGGCTTTTTTGATGTGGATGTGGGAGGGTGGGAGCGATGGATTTGCCAAGAGATCTATGATGTCGTCTTCTCTATTGCGTGTGGAGAGAAGGATTCAAGATGGTATTATGTGCAAAGCAAAGAGTACAAAAAGAGAGAGTACCGATACAAGATTTAAAAAAATGTATATAAAAAAAAGAAATGTAAATTTCAAAATAGAGAATGAGATAATATTCAGAAAAGAAGATAGACGTGGGGGAAGCACACGATCAAGTACTCTTTTAGCAAGAAGTAAATGAGTGGAGACGGATCTTTTAAGTTATCAAAAAAAAAAAGTGATCAAGCAAACCCAACAAATTGTTAAGCATGTTAAAATATTAAGGCGGCAATGAGGAGGAGGATGCATTCATTCGCTGTCTAAAAGAATCAAACTAGGGAAAGAAAATGAAAAATAAGGAGAATATTGAACGATATGGATATTGGATAACTCCGGAGAAATCGCCGCGTCGTGGGGATTCAAGCATTAAGCCCAGCCCCCAAACCAACTCAAAATAACTAGGAGGTAAGGGCGTGGGGAGTTAGCGCTTCTGTTGGGGGGTGAATTGAGCAAACAAAGTCTAGATTCTAGAAGCACAAGTTCCGAGCCGGTCGAACCCCCGAATACACAATAGACCTACCTAGATTCTAGAGTTCGTTCTGGTGTTCCTACTAGTCAGGTCCAACAATCGATTGATATAAAATTCCCTTTTGCGTTAAAAGTGCTCCGTACCAAATTTTAATTGTTGTTCCATTGCAATCCCATTAGATTTGGTTGGGCCAGGGGGTGTTCTGTTGTCAATATTTCGCAATAGAAAAAACCAGGAAAGCTCAGTCATTTTGGTGCACAAGGCAGCATGCAGAGTACACGCATGGATTACGACGCTTCGGACCCAACCTTAATTGCAAATCTTTTTGAATTTCCCAAGGGTCTCAGAATGATCTACCAAAATACACACGAAACTCACCATTTTTTATTGAAACGCCATGTAAGGTAATTTGCCTATGATCCTGGGTGTAGCAAAAAAGAATGCAAGGCATGAAGGCCGAGAAAAAAAAAAAGAATGTTAATCATTACTGAAAGGGGCTCATAACTGGGGAAAAGTTTGGTGTATGCATCCGTTGAATCAGCAAGGTTTGCGCATGATTAGCCGCCGTCTGAAGTTATTTGGCACTTGAAACTTCTTGAGATGACGTTGTCATGCTGATGTGATGACAGCAATAGAATGAAATCTGGTTGGTGAGTACCTGGATAGTAGATAATTCATCCTTTCAGGAGGAATGTGAGTATGTGTATGTGCTATACGACCTCCAAAAGTTATTTTCATCTTCTCCCCCCTTATCCCAACAAGTGGCTGAAGAAATGGTAAATTCATCAAAAACACCACCAATAATTCAAATCCCCCCTTTCAAATAAACATCAATTGCTTCGAGCCATATGTTCACATAACCCCTCGATAGGGCCGCGTCAGCCAAGTGATAGTCACAAAGTTAAGCTCTTAGACGAATCTTGGCAAGGCTTAACTACGCCTTTCTTTACCAAGACTTGTTCCTGTGAACTGTTTCAAGGATAAGTTGTTACTAGGAAAGATCTTACTATCTAAATTCTCCAATGTATCTGTACAAAGTATCACGACAAAGATACAAAAACTACTACGCAACGGTGTCGCTTTTGACTCTTATCGCACTACAGATCACTCATGGTCTGACAACATCTGACAACATCGCAAACAATGCAACTTAGCAATCAAATCAATGCTGAGGATAGCAGTGGAAAAAGACAGGAAGATACGACATTAGCTTCGGATTTCAGCTTGAAAGGGATGCTGCGTCCGAAAACCTCGGAACTTCATCTTTGGGGATGTCTCTACATTTCCTTTTACAGGTGAGATTAATAGCACAATGGACCATTGGGAACTAGAGACAGATTTGCGGGATTTTAGGGAAAACTTCGCCAATGGCTCGGACTCTAGAAGACGATGTGGCTTGAGAATCCAATCTGGTGCATCCTGAATGGAATCGGTCGGATGGAGAAAGGTCTAGGAATAATTACCGCCTCAAAACTTCATGCAGTGGCTGTCAGAAGATAACAACGACTTAGATGAACGACATATTTCATTTTCGTGTAAGAAGATAAACAGGTGGGTCTTCTTCTATGAAGAGAGATGTGAAGTATGATATGCACGCACCTAATTTACAAGGCGTGAAAGCTTAAACCTTAAAATAGCCTTGATGGGTCACTATCTTATGTACAGAGTATGCTTCGATGTTCAGATCCGGTTGCACGGTTGATTGACCTTCAAGGGGGTTGAGTTCCTTTCCGAATAACTGATTTGAATCTGGATCTGGCTCTAATTTGTCCGATTTCGAATTTCAACATCGTCAATAGATTACCCATCATTTATGAGACTGCCATGCGATGGACGAAATAAATCACGCATCAAGATGAAAGTTTAAGCATCGAAGCCTAAAGGGCCATTTTATTGTCAATTCTAGGTTGGGACATTAAAGAGTATTATGACACAGGAATGTTCGTTTGGTGTGCGATTTATTCTGACCATCGCATGAGTGCATCAATTCAGTACAGCACTTGTGTACGGCTTCATTCGTTCGATGTTCCACTAAGATACCAAGCCGATGCGGATTATCTGGGTTGAGAACTTCTTCCATGTTGCAAGAATGCTATCAACAATTCTTGGTACACAAAACTTTTGCGATAGATCTCCGCGGAACCTGAGTTTGAATTCGTGCCGTTTTGGAGTAACTTATGCAGACATTTTGTTCTTTTTGTACGTCATCTTTGGATGCATACCATGTCTATTTGTGTACGGTACTCGCCTTGAGTTTTCTAGAATAGTTTCGCAACACTTCACATATTTCGTTTATTGGTGTTTACCTTACATTTTCCTATCGATCGCGTTACGACTGATATATCCTGGATTAGCTTTATGCTTATAACACTGTCAGACAAATTTATGTTCTGAGATTTGTACCCCATTCCATACTCACAACTTGACGCTTCATAAAGGTGCCGAGCTATTGTCTGCTCATTACTATGAAAACCATCACCACATCTTATTGCATTTTAAGAATGTCGGGTATTTTCCAACCCTCTCCTCCAAAAAATGGTTCTCCTGAGAACATCAGAAGCGTTTGATAAGGCTCAAATGTCTTCCGACAATAGAAGCTATTGTCTGATGTCGCCTGATATACTCGCATTGTATCGCATCGTCCCGAAAATTCATATTGTTCCTGGATAGTTAAATTCTCAAGGACGGTATGAACAATAAAAAAAACTTTTCAATCATTCATTCATTGCCTTTCGAACCAAGTGGCCAAGAAATGGCTAGAATGCGTACATTTTCCTTCGCAGCATTCATCATTCTGCATATTCCTTACTTATACATTGTGATTCCTTATCGAGGTCGTCGCTCATCCATTTGCGTCCTGATGCGAATCCTGATGCGAGTACGATATAACCGTGCACCTTCCTATCCGTGCCACTTTCTGATATTTTTTGGGGTAGCCCCTGTCTTATGTCTTTTGTAGGTTGTAATTGGGTGAAAAAAATTAGCAAACCGTTAATATGTACTTCGTTTTATCATTTCTAGACACAAGTGCTAGGCAAAGGCTGCGTTTTTTGTCTCTAGCCAATGAGGACAGAGTCTTTAAAGGAATTCACGTTATCGACTGGTACAGTATGTAGATTTGGTCATATGAAAATAGCAGTAGCCACTTCCTTTCGGCAGTTTGCGATGCGACCAAAAGTACTGATGCATGCTAATGTTGAATCATCTACTTAAAATCAACTATCTTCTGGAAATTCTAAAGTTTACCGACAATCAGAATCTGAGTTAGAGTCTAACGGAAATTCAATGGCCCCTACCATATCAATACAAGGTCAAAGTATAGCTGGAATGATCTCTCAGTTGTCATTGTACGCTGGAGCAATAGTAGGTTTGAATAGATCATCGATGTGTATTTCCATCCACTGGCACATTTTCCCGGCCCAAGGTTAGCAGCCATAACAGATGGCTGGATATGTTGGTATAAGTAAGCTTTACAGCCTTTAATATGCTCTATCTAAAATTAATAAGAGCAACGTACTTCTGAAAATTATCACAAGATTATAATCAGTTTACACAAAAAATATGGTAAAGTTATAAGATTTGTATTAAACGATTTGTTCGTTCACTAGATCAACTTTTCGATTGACACTTAACTAATTCGAGCATAGAGACTTTGCATCTCCTCAAGCATATCAAGACATTCACGGTCATATCAAGCAAGGAAAAAGTGCATTTCTTAAAAAGCAAACCTATAATACAGGTTCAGAAATTAATATAGGCATTATTTCGGCAAAAGATCCAGCTGTCCATCGAGAGATTAGGAAATCTCTTTCTCATACTTTTAGTACAAAAGCTTTTCGATTTCAGGAAGAAGTGGTGATACAATATATAGACTTGTTAGTTTCTCGAATCCATCGATGTAAAGATAACAAAAAGGGATTGAATTTATTAAAAGTATGTGTTTCAATATGTTTTTGTTTATGAATTTCAATTAACCAAGTATAATAGTATAATTGGTTAACTTTTGATACTATTAGGGATTTCACATTTGGAGAATCATTTGATGCAGTCAAATCTGGAGAAGGTCATCCATGGATCAGTCTCATTTTCAGCACCGTTCATCTCATGGCTCTCATGGAAATCCTCCGACGCTTTCCATTCTTAATGAACTTATTCTTCAAGAAAGTCGCAACATTTCTCATGCCCAAAGGCTTGAAAGAAAAGAGCAAGATACATTTCCAAAATTCAATGAGAAAAGCAACACAACGTATGGAACGAGGAAACAACGATCGCGATGACTTCTTCTCGCATCTACCACGCTAGAAAGAGAATGGACCAAAAATCACCCCGGAATTCATCCTAGCTCAATCCAATACGCTTATTGTGGCCGGTTCGGAGACTACGGCTACTTTTCTCATAGGAGTAACTTACTATCTTCTCAATCGACCAGAAACACCACGACATCTCCAAGAGGAAATCCGCAATGCGTTCACATCTTCGAAGGATATCACAAATGATTCCACATCAGCACTCCCATACCTCGCCGGCGTAATCGAAGAGGTCTTCGCATCTACCCACTCGTTCCCATGGGACTTCCGCGCGACTGTCCGGGGGCTATCATAGACGGCCAATACGTTCCTAGAGGCGCCATTGTCTACGTATCCGGATACGTCGCCACGCATAACGAAGAATATTTCACCGATGCCAATGAATTTCATCCCGAGAGATGGCTCCCATCCTCTCATCCTCTCTATAATTCCCACTATCAAAATGATGACAAAGATGCGAGTAAGCCCTTCTCGCTGGGTCCCAGAGCGTGTCTGGGGATTAATCTGGCGTATATGGAGATGCGAGTCGTGTTGGCGAGGTTGGCGTGGGAATTTGAGTGGGAGTTGAAGAGTAGGGAGTTGGATTGGGAGAGGGATTCGAGGCTGGTTGTGCTGTGGAAGAAACGGATGAGATTTGGGTGGTTTATTGGCTCGGGGGTTTGTTTGTATATCTAGAGGAGTTTTCTTCTCTTTTTTTCCTTTTTTTTCCCTTTCTTTTCTTTGGGTGGAAACTTTCTTGTGACAACAACGGGTATGTACAGCGGAGTTGGACAAGCCCAATTACAATATTTTCTGCAACGTTCCGTTCGATTCGATTCTCTAGATGAGACAAGGAAAGGTAGGTAGCCATAAAATTCCCGTCTTCAAAATTCCATATTGGAATTTGGAAGCTGTGAACTAGATATGTATGTATGCGAGAACCTAGAACTAGGAGTACCAGAACATATTTATTGTATTTCGAGTCGTAAAAACAACAGGAATTGGTAGTCAGAGGGAGATTGGATATAGGGTTTATAAGAGGGTGTTGGATGTAGGATTTTCATTTATGGATAGATTGGATAGACTGGATGGGGTGGATAAATTTATACTTGATGAGATGATTGATTTTTAGTTAGGATTTCTATCTTTCAGGATGAATTATTAGATTGTTGGAATGTGGATATACAGGACGGAGTAGAAGAGCTTCGATTGGGAGATTTTGGGGAACAGTACCCAGGTTGTTGGATACTAATTTGGTGGTGAGAAGAGAAGGAAGGGTTTAACTGCTAACTGAATGCACCGGCCAACTGAATGGCCTAATCTATTAGGTCACCGCCTTAATATATTCAGGGCTTAATAGTTTGTATTCAATTCGAAAGTACCCTAACGATGGAATTCTGTTGATGTATTGTCTAATTAGGCTTAGGCGTTTAGTTGGCCGGTGCGTTCAATCCTGAGAAGTAGAATCGATAATGAGAAGAGCGAAGATTTTCTGCTCAACATCTTTCAGTTCATACTTTGATAAACAATCTTCTCATGATAACAACTACCCCCACCCCAATTAAAAAAATCTAAGGTTATCCCCACAACTTCTCTGATCCACAACTTCTCTGATGAAAGGATCCAAAGGAAGGTCCAGTGTGATCCTTGCAAGACTATGGATAAGGAATTGCCCCATGCAATCCCTGATAAAATTTCTGAGGAAGCCTTCTCAATCAATCAATGACATGGATGGCCCACCTTCCAAAAGAGGCGTGCAGATGAATAATATGAGACCATGATCTTTTCAGTTTTATCGCCATTCAATTCTTCTTTCATAGACCCTCATTTTTATTGAACTCGATTGTGTTGCTCGTCGGGTCTCACTGTCTTATTGTTTAATGTTTTAATGTTTTAATATGAAGTGTATGAAATTGGGTTACACGACACACATATAGAAAGGTAGGAAGGTCAAGATTCCATTACTATTGGTCTAATCCGGGCGCAATTGGATGGATGTGGAAGATGGAATTCTAAATGAGGGTGCTACGATACTTGTGTATATAGGTATCGAATGGATCCAGTGTTCCTATGCAAATCTCTTTCTTCTCTACTCAGTATTCTCGAATGAGTTCTCTGTCTATTTTACTTCTATGCTACAATTTACGCGAAAGCATTTGAAGAAGATACAATCGCTAATTGAATAATCCAATTTATAGAATGTCTTCGAACGAGCAGATAGATCCCTCAAACTCCGCAGACGATGTAGAGAAAGGCACCTCCACCTCCACCTCCGGCCTCCCTCACGACCCGCTCGCCCCCTCCTCTTCCAAAATACCCACGCGCGACGTCACAATCCCCATAACCTCTACTCCCCCCCAAAACCGTTTCTTCACCTTCACCGCACGAATCGAAAACCTCTTCGGTCTCGAAGCACGGGGTATTCATCGCGTGCTCCCCGCCGAACAAACTACCAAAACTACTCTATCATTTCTGCAAATCGTCGTGCTTTGGTTTTCCATAAATACTGCGCCGCAGAATATTACATTGGCGAGTCTTGGGACTGGGGTTTATGGGTTGGGCTTTGTGGATGCCACGCTTTGTAGTGTTTTTGGGGCTGTGGTGGGAGCTTTGCCCGTGGCGTATACGGCGGGTTGGGGACCGTGGAGTGGGAATAGAACTTTGGTAGGTGGTTTTCTCTTGGTTATGATGATGTTATATGGGTAGTATGGTTTTGTGGTTCTTGCATGTGGTCATTGAGTTGATAATTGGAACATTGATACTTGTTAACCCCTGAGATGAATGTTAGCTAACCGAGTCTCCAGATATGCGCTCGATTTACAATGGGATGGTGGCCAGTGAAAATTTGTGTGATATTGAATTTGGTTATCTTATTAGGATATTCCATGATTGACGCAGTCGTAGCTGGTCAGATGTTATCTGCAGTCTCACCAAATGGCAGTCTATCCGTGGAAGTTGGAATAGTCGTTTCAGCCGTCTTAACATTCACGGTAACAACATTCGGCATCAAAATATTCCATCATTACGAAAGATTCGCCTGGATTCCGCAAACATTTGTTCTTCTAATCTTAGCCGGAACGGCTGGTTCAAAATTCGACGTCAATAGTAAATCTACAGTCGAAGGCTCAACACTCGCTGGAAACCGTCTTTCATTCTTCTCAATCTGTCTCAGTGCAGCAATTACATACGCTCCTATAGCAGCCGATTTCTTCGTCTACTGTGACCCAAAAATTGCATCGCGCTGGAAATTCTTCGCAGCAACTCTACTTGGCCTTTCCCTCTCCTTTACATTCACCTTTGTCATAGGAGCCGGTCTCGCATCCGGTATCACCAATAACCCATCTTGGGAAGCGGCAGGAGCAGGTTCAGGTGCTCTTATTGTCGCCGGCTTCGAGAGTCTAGGTGGATTTGGACAATTTTGCTCGGTTATTGCCGCCTTGGGCTTAATTGCCAATATGGTTCCTCCTACCTATTCTTGCGGTATCGATTTTCAAGTCCTAGGTCGTTATCCAGCTATGGTTCCAAGATTCTTATGGAATACATTCGGGGTTGTAGTATTCACCGTTTGTGCACTCGCAGGCCGGAATGATCTCTCTGAAATCTTCACCAATTTCTTATCCTTGATGGGATACTGGGTCGTTCTTTGGATCGTTATTACACTGGAAGAAGAATTCCTCTTCAGACGTCGCAAAAATCCAACGTTTGTGTGGAGTGATTGGGATAAACAGGAGAAATTGCCGCTAGGGATTGCGGCGTTTGTGGCGTTTTGTATAGGTTGGGTCGGAGCGATTTTGTGTATGAGTCAGTATTATTTTATAGGACCGCTTGCGAAGATGGTGGGGAGTGAGGGGGGTGATATGGGGAATTATGTGGGGTTTGCCTGGGCGGGATTGGTGTATCCTGGACTTAGATGGTGGGAGTTGAGGAGGTTTGGGAGGTAGGGAGAGGAGAGGAGAATGGAAATGAGGGGAAGGGTTGGATGGATGACTTGGGGGTATTTATGAGAATTACGATGTGTGGAAATTTATGGGTGGGAAAGGTAAGATTATGTTATACTATGGGTTTGAAAGTTATATATATATATATGGTAATATATTGGATATACTAAATCGATATAAACTAGGTAGATATAAAGAATAAATCTCTCCAGCGTGTAAATACAATGCTAGAATATAAAATCTTAGTTACGAAAAGAGAAAATCTTATAAAACAAGAACTTTTTTCGGATACTCTGATCCGATCTGATCTTAGCATGATCTTTGGATTTTCGGGGACCATATTATTAGGTGGTTTCTATTGTTGACTTTATTTGATTATGTAAAGATTTTTGGGGGGTAGAGTGGTAAGAGAGTGGTGAGGGAGGGGGGAGGATGGGATGAGATAGGAGATGGGAGAAGGTGGGTGGAGATAGGAGAGGATGGGAGAGGATAAGATGAACTGGGAGAAGATAAAAAAAGATAAAATGGAAAGAGAATGGGATTGTATAAAACGGGATGTTTATATAGATTAAATGTTTATTTGCCTTTAGCTTTTTCGAGATACAATAATAAAGGAAGATATAAAAAGGAAGGGGATTGGATACGAGTAGATGAAATAGAATAGATAATAGAAGGAAAAGGGAAAGGATAGAAGAAAAGAGGAGGTGTAGGAGATATAGAAGGAGATGGGATTGTATGGGAAGAGAATAAAAGAATAAGATAAAATGCGCCAGGATAGGATGTGATAGGACACGATGATGTTTCATCATATACATATATACCTAGGTATAAATAGGTGACGGACGGATTAATGTCATCCGAGATACACACAATACCTACATAACCTTGACACTTAACCCGTCCCGAGATTCTTTTGGGGAATCTCGGGGAACTGGACGGGATGGGAGAGTTCGCGGAATCTTACTACTGGCTTGGGGTTTTGTGAGTGCGGATGGATGAGGGGAGTGGGATGCGATTAGATGTGATGGGATGGGATGGGATTAAATGTGATGTGATGGGATTAAATGTGATGGGATTGATTGAGGGTGAAGGCTACTTATATCAGCGGGATGATGGGGATGATAGGGATGATGGGGGAGATGTGGGAGGTGGTTATATGTAGGTAGGTGAGTAGGTATATATGTATGGAGTTAATAGTATCATTCTGTGCGCTAATTTGACATCTGAAAAAATCGAGCGCATGTACATGATATGAGAGAGAGATGGCGAGCGGGCTGAGGGATGAGGGATGATTTGGACACAGCGGTGTAAGTGTTAATACCTAGTGATTCAGCTGCGAGTGAGTTTCTCAGAAACAGCATAAGAAGATACGAGAAATAGCGGTGGAAAATGGAAACACATGATTGAATGAAGACCTTTTTGTGTTGTCTTACAGGATGTCTACGACAAATAAGCCAATAATATATACGAAGCAGAGACGAACTGGTTTATGATACGAATGGATATCTATCTGTTTACTTTAGAGTTAAAGTTTTTCCTGCGTTTTGCAAAGGTTTGAAATGCTGAACGAAAGATAATAAATACATGATGATCACTAAATGATTGAATTCAAAATCAATGATCCAGCCCTCTCCTTTTTGCTATATACTTGTATGTCGATTCACCGCAAACAGACAGAACATCTCCGGCCACCATTCTATTTATATTCTCTCTCCTTAACCAACCCACACCCTTGATATTCCCATATGTGGCTTAAGACTTTTGACAGCAAAAAATTCCACACTTCAGCCACACAAATAAATATGCACTCGTTCGGATCAACTCTCTACCAAGAAAAACCCTCTTTTCGTATTCCCCATCTAAAAGAAATGCCGAAAACAGTCAGAAAAGTCAGAAAAGCGAAACTTACCTCATCATTTATCCAATTAAAGGATCCCCATGAAAAGTCCTTGGACCCGCACGAAAACACGGGGGTTTGACATAGGAGAGAGACCCTTGTTACCCCCTTTCAAATGCCATTTGGCAAATACGATGGGACAGGTCGGTCGGTGGCAGGTATAAAGAATGCGCTCAATCCCATTCCTGTTTTCTCACACATCCGATATTTTTTTATAGATCAAATCAGATCTAATCGTTTATCTTGGTGGTAATCATTGACCTACCTTGTCCATTCAATCGCATTCGAATCCTTGTTTTGCTGCAGGCTTATCTGTGAAGGTCGTTTCATCTCCGTCTGAGTCTTGAACTCTTTTTTGGCCAGTGCCGGCGGTTACATATTTGCGAGGTAGGGTGTCTAGATTGGGAAGGATTTACTTGGGGAGATTTGTACGACTCGACTGCTTTCTTTTTGTTTTGTTGAGGAGGGGAAAACAGATAGATATAAGAGGACTTTCCGCTTCGGGATTTTTTGTCTTGGCATACCTCAACCTTATTTCAGATCTTATACCTGGATTTCGTTCATTGTTCGACGGCGACCGAGAGGGTTGGTAGCTTGAGAGCATATCAGATAATCTACGAGTACCTACAAAAGATATATTTCTATAATATCTCGAGTTCATACCAAAATCAACTCAGCCGCATATACACATATTCGACTCCAAACTACAAAATGCATCCTTCATCAAGCCTGCTCTTCGTCTCGGCCGTTATTCTCAGTGCCATTTCACTCGTTACAGCTACACCAATGCCTTGCAACGACGTTTGTTCCTCCCCTCTCCTGCCTTATCTACCCCTTGGTCACTTTCTTCCCCACATATTACCAGATTCCAGGATCCCTAACATATAAACTAGGCAACAAGAGATCTCGTACTCAGAGGAACTTTAGATCCAAGCGCTTGTTGTAGCTATGGTGTGTGTATTGGAGACGTGAATGTTCAAGGTGGTTGAGGGATTCTTGCCTTCATATACTTGGACGGGGAGAGGTGAATGGATGGGTACTGGTATCGTTGGTGCAGAAGATGTCGAGGGACGCTCGACTTGGGATTTAAGGATCTAATATATTGGGTCGGCGTTTACTACACCACATTACAATCTATACGATTGGACAGGGCTTTTGTTGGGATTTCATGACTATAATCATACTGATTTATAAAGTCACCACAAGGAATACATACGGGCAATGCGAAAAACGGAGTTTTTGGATAGGGCCAGACTTTACAAACGCAATGATCGACAACAGTATAGTTTGCGACATGAGTTTATGAATATATGGAGAATTCTTGGTTGGATTGATTGTGAGATGTAGATATATATGCACTACATATAAGAAATTCTTACTTTCAAGAAGGGAATTAAAAGTTATTGTCTTTCTTGTATCATTGATCTTGCGTGCTTTTTTAATTTCTCCTACTATCGTCATCGCTATAATCTATCCTGTTGTTGTGATATGATACTCGGTAATGGTATTGATACTTTCTTTTTCAATTGAATATCTGAAATGTAGAAGATAGTTTGTGTTTCAATATCAATATAATTCATTTATCTACAAAGCAGTAGATATATATATAATCATGATTTAACTATTTTCAAGAACATTCTTCCACGGTTTATACTACCACCATATCATTCCATCCATCCCATTTTAACTCTCCCCAGCTAGAAATTTAATAATTTCAAACTCTCACTTTTCTATACGGAGTGTTCCATTCATCCTTGTTCAGTCACAATAAACCTCTCTCTAGCTTATCTAAAGTACATCTTTTAATATGGTTATAGTGTCTTTTTGTAATAATATTTGCCGTTCCTATATAAATAGTACACGATGTAAAGTAAAAAAGCAAAAAAAAACGAAAAAAACCGGATTCTTGAGCGCGTATTAATTACATTGAAATGAAATGAAATGAAATGAAATGGATATTCTTACTTTGAATTTTGAATTTTGAATTTTGAGGAGGTATTAGTAGTACTTGTTCTGGATAGTTTGGGAATTGAGATATTTATTTTGTCATGTTTTAATGTTGTAGTGAAGGATATGGATATGGGGTATCTGAATGGAGATGTGAAGCTGAGAATCGATAAGTTTCTGCACATCTGCCATCAATTTTCATTCAACTTGAGATTATTTTACTAAATTATCCTCCGCCAAGCCTTATCAATTTATCTTGAGCCCTTGCTAGCAAAGTTTTCTTTACACCAAACAACACTCATCGTTGTCTACTTCGAAAATATATAAATTGATACTATAGCTCTTTTAATCTCCTCCCCATAAATCAATAATCGAAAAACGTGCAAAATCAAGCTGGACATAAAATCAATATTGATAGTTCTCTCGCCGGTGATTATTCTCTCTTGTTAGATGGGACATCTCTTTATCATAACGTAATCTCTCTCCTGCAACGAAATCGCTGTTCTCATCGACCATGCCAACTGATGGGAGACACCCATGATATATATCACCATTAATGAAACCAAAAAGACCATGAAAGCACAACCGCTTGCACGACGGCCACTGAACAGGAAAACAATCTACTCCTTGGAATTCTCGTTCTATTTTTTCAATTTTTTTTTGGGAGAGCCGGGGGGAGGGGGTTATTAGGATACATATCTACCATTTGGTGCCGAATTGATTAAATGGTAAACCAAGGAGATATTTCTAGCTCGTTTCATGGAATATGGCATGCTCCAGAATCCGACTCAAATATGGGGATAGCGTGTTTGAGCGGAGGATTTCGTTGAAAATGATAAAGAAGATGGGTTTCTGGCAGATATTCCGATCCGTATAGAATGTGTACGTGTACGCGATGTTCAACGATATGCTTATTATTGGATGAATGTAGCAGGTAGAGCTTCATGAATGCAATGGGGATATTGGTAAAAATTGCTTGTGAGTGCCTGGCGAGGTGTGATATAAAATTGCATGAAACATGGGTATCAAATCTCAATTCTTTGTATATCTTCTCTAAAAAATCTACAATCCTCCAGCAGGCGGAACATATGGTGTAATAAGCATCTCACTAAATGAAGCGACGACGAGGAAATGAAATTATGGTGGATATCGGAATATATCTAGCTGAAAAGAAATTCTAGATGCATTCCGTGGCAGACCGGGATTATTAAGTTCGATTCATGTTGTTTGGGGAGAGAATAAAGAATTGTTTATGAGAGCGCAGGAGGTGGATGTCCCGATGTATTGATAGGATATGGGAAGAAGAGATAACTGATGCTGTCTAGCTGAAAAAGAGATAATATCGAGTAGCTACTCACAAAGAGCAAGAAGTTTTCTTTACAGCTGATGGAAGAGATGAGGAAGGGGACTACGGACATAAAGCAGACGAAGGAGATGAACGGAATAGTCCACAGACATAACATTACCAATTACATTCTTCATGATAGAAAATGTACATCATACCCTGCCCTCTTCACATATCCATTGCTCTGGACAAGATTTTCTGCAAAAACATGTCTTAACTCACCCCTTTCTCCCCTCACTCACCAACCGCCAAGTCACATCTTCGCATCCCCCTTCAAAACGTCCCTCAAAAATCCCAATGCCTCTCTGGCGAATATAATCATGTTTCCTTCCCTATCACCCCCTAACCCCGTATTCAAATCTTTCTTATACGTTCCCTTTTCCGTCGCTATAGCTAATGCTACATATCCCCTTTCCATTAAATCATAAGTTAGCATTTGTCTATTGTCTTTTTCTGGTTTTCATGCCTTTCCCCCCTCTCATCATATATGGGAAAAGAGGAATAGAGCGGAAGGGGGAAAAAAATACAACATAAGAGGGGGTAAGAAAGTAATTAAAGTACATACGGTTGTCTATTTGCTCCCTCCCCACTAGCTCCAGGCCCCGCAGTCCCACTCTCACAAATACAATATGTACTCCCCAATTTCGCCCTCAAATTTTCAGCCATGCCTGCCACGAGATCTGGTGTAGGCCCATTGTAGGAGCTTATATTTTCTTGGGTCCAACCGGCTTGTAAATATATCAGTATGGGGTTCTGGGGAAAAAGAAAGGTATATGAAGCACAACAGAAAGATAAAGAATGAAACGGTAGAATTACCAAAAGCTATTCTCGATTCCAAAGTATAAAGCGTAAGGCCACCTTTGAATACTCTACTTGCACCGGGCGTACTGAGGATGGAGGCGGATATAATACCTCCTGCTGCCTGTTTTCGTGTTAGATTCATTCTCTTTTTCATACACACTCCGATCCTTTTTTTGCCATATCGCTCATCTACGGGAATCACCCCTTTCCACAACTCTCAATTTCTTCTCATCTTCCCTCCAAGCGCAATCAACCATACTTCCCCCCAGCTTCCAGCGATAAGCCAGACCGCGAAGTAAAAACACCAATTGTATCAACAAACCCTTTCCGCCTCCCCTACCTCCCACTCCCATTCCCAAACAATAACACAACTACCATTTCAAGCTCAAACATCAAATACAAAAGGCCAAAAAGGCAAAAAACATACAGTTTCAGCCACACTAACAGTATCCCCCCTCCCCTTCAACAAACTCATAACCTCAATCACCACCTCCCTCACTTTTTGCGGTGGGAATTCCTTTGTTTCAGACATTGTTTGTAAAGATTTCCTAGATCCAATGTACTGAGGTTTAAAGAAGAGATGTTGTTTGTAGATTAATGATGGACGAAGGAAAACTCTTTGTGGAAGGAATTGTGTTTTCATTTATGATTTATTGATTGTGTTGATGCTTGATAGAGGAAGATAATGGGTTCTATGGTCCTTGTAATTCAAAACATGACGATGGTGGGGTTAAGATTTCCTAGTGGCGGCCCACTGCATGTGAAGCATGCACCTATGGATTTTTGGGTCATATAGACTGGGATCACGACAATTGATTGGAGAAAGCGTTTGTTTGATGGATAGATGGCTTGTTCATTATAAAATCTAAAATATGACAGGTTCTACGAAAATTTTGAGATATACAAATATGCATGGTAACATGCTTGACCAATCATGAAAGTCAATTGTGTGATAATTCATGCTGGAAGCCGTTGAGTACAAGCCAGATGAGGGGAAATGACTCAAAAGCCAACATCATCCTGCCTGTTGAGCATGAGCCCACATAGTCTCTACAGCCGTTTTGCTGAAGGCTACTGATTCCTCCTGAGGTCCAGCAAATGCGTGTTGTCAAACAATCTATGTGATAAAATGAATCGACCTACTGAACATCGACTTCGACCTTTTGGAAGAGAACCTAGATTTGAGTCATTGTACGATGAGTACCATCGAGCCTCCGATCCTTACTTCACATATGCCTTAGAACCACTAAGAAGAGCTGCCTTTGAAAGATACGGACCTGAGTATCGACTAGGCCGGGGTTTCGATAGAAGGACTAAGAATAGAGGTCGGATTTTGAGTCCAGAAAACGCAGAGCTTATGTTCGACTCAAGCAGCGACTATGAAGACGCAAGACACAAGGATGCCGTACCTTTTGGAAAAGCCATGAAGAAATTGCGCACTGTAGTCAAGGAGGCGGAAACCATTTACTCTGAAGTTCTCAAAGAGTATGGTACCGACATCCAGAATGTCAAGAAGTACACACCAGACAGGATCCTGAGGCAATTATGGGGCTTGAAATTGGATAGTGTATCGAAAATCCCAGAGCAGACGGAGGATTCAAATCAACCAACACACTATGACAACCGACGTCAAGAAGGCAACGGCGTCAAGAAAGTAAACGATTCAGAAGACACACTGTATGAACAGCTCAACCATCAAATCTCACAAGTCGTGGAAGCCCTGAAGCAGGCAAGTATGTCAATCGTCGGAGAAAAATCGAGCGCGACTTTGTTCAAAGCATCGGAAAGATTGAAGGAAAAGATCGATACAACGGGTCGGCAGATCCTGGAGTTGTTTCAAAGGGCCAGAGACAGAAGTCAAGAGAGTGAAGCTCTTCTGGACGAGTTGAACGGGTTGTTCAATTTGCTAGAGAGGAGCAAAAAATTGTACACAGTTGAGAAAGAGGGAGAAGACGTGGAGAGTTCGTTCTCATCGTAGATCGTCGCAATAGGATTGAACAATTCTGGCCTATGGAGTACTCGCGGAGGTGGCATTGGTCGATTTCGAAAGGAGCTAGTCGATCGAATGTTTCGGAGTACTGAGTACTGAGTATAAATGGAAGATTCGAATTCATTAGTAGTATCCCAATTCAAAAGGTGAAATGTGATCACTGACCTAAGAAAAAAAATTGGTGAAGCGTCGTCCTCAACAGAGTAATCGGAATCGAATTGTACCCAACTTGTCATCACCGAAGTAATGGTAAGTCTAGCACGCCACGTATTGCACTTAAGTGTCATGCCTCAGCACACACAATCTTCGCAACGGCTCTCCCATAGGAACAATAGCACACAACTCTTTTCTCTCCTCCTTTCAGATTTGATATATAGAGAGTGACCATGCCCTGCTTTTCTGATGCCAATTGCAGACGTGAAATCACGCCGAACCCTCACGGGCAGACCTGTTCATCTTTATCCAAAGGAAAAGGAACGAGGTAATTTTGAAGAGTACTCCGAATTTCTCATATGCAAATAATTGATCGCAAGCGACCTGATATACTTGAGTAAACAAGTATATCTGTTTGTAGCATAGAAACGCAGCGTTGATGAGGACGACGCTTGAAGAGAAAAGAGAAAGAGATCTCACAAGAAGATTTTGAGTTTATGACTCTATTCAAAAAAGAAAAAAAAACTCGCTAAGAGATTTGCTTAGCGTCAACCGTAACTTTAGCGCCAATCAAAAGCCCTTGACAATAATGAAGGAGAACATGCCTGGAATCCCGAACATGATCGTGCACAGCATTGCACAGCCTCAATCCTTGCTGGTGATTATATGACGCGCCTCATTCGCATACTAACTAGGTATTTTATATTTAATATTCATTATTGTTCATCATAAATTGATTGAATTCCTGGGGAAAGATAAACTCCATCAACATTTACCTCAGAGAGCGGATCTTCATCAAAATGTGCTTCATTTTCACCTGTGGAGAACATGGTATGAGAGCTTCTATCATTAAGTGTTAATTATTCTTTAGCTAACACTTACCTAGAGTTCTCTTCCCAACTTCAAGGATACGAGAATGTATTATGCCAATGTCATAATTGCGTATGTCTTTGATTAACTATACACTCTTTCAACAACTAATTCATTTTGATTAGGGAAATTACTCGGCCAAAGTCATAAAGAGACATCCGTGGTTTACCTTCTGCTTCATTCCAGTTTTGCCATTGAGCTTCCATGCCTATGAAGATGTCGTCTGCTCAATCTGCAATTTCGCGCAACCACTTCAAAATCGACCAGATGTACAATCTCAAATAAATGGAGGAGGCCAAGTGCCATTACAGAATCAGCCGCCGCCTGGTGGCGGTGGTGGCCCTGCGAATCCTGGATGGGGAGGAGGTCCGCCTGGTGGGAAACAGCAACAGCCTATGCAGTACGCATAAAATACCACTTAGGGTTGGTGATCGAGGAGGCGGGCGGAAGTTGTAAGAGCTTGGGTTGAGGATGTACCAAAATTGTATCAACAGGTATGGGTCTCAGGATATATTAGGCCGGAAAGAGGAATGGTTCGGAGAGGGCGTGGAATGGGGTTTCATAACGGATCTTTGGAATGGGTTGATGCTTTTGGTGGGCAAGAATCAATTTGGTCTATGGTTTTTAGGAAGAATTATTAATGAATCATTGTTCTCAATATCCTGAAGTTTCAGGTTCCTGTTATCTATATATTATCGTTCGTTTGACTTGCCGAATTCTGGGTTGACTTACACAGATGGAAAATGGATTCAGGGGTCATCCCTTGGTTATCTAAACATTCTCAACATGCACGTATATGGGTGCTTGGGATGGATGAGTGAAAGCCAAATATTCAGATGAATACCCATTGGCAAGAGCTTGGACAAGTCTGCCCATGCAGGGAGGGGAATGGTATCAAGCTATCTTTGGTGGGATTATGAATTTATCCTTTTGTTGATTGGTTTTCCAGATATCCATTTTCGTACACTTAGAAGAGAGGTTCAAAAGAATTTTTTTTTGATTGGTGCTTGGAGGCAGTAACAAGGCCTCGAACCAATATGCAAGATGCAGGTGCTTTTTTTTTCATCCCCCGTGGAGGTACCGGTATGCTTCTCCGTGGGGTCGAAAGAACCATGATTCATCGGGGCGGCCCGTATCTGACTGAGCAGAAGTCTGAATGGACTCGGTTTTCGTAGAGGACTGGGCAGTATTGCGGTATCGGAATGCTTTGAAGAACATCCTACTGTCGATTTATGAACCATTGTCTTTCGCACTTCTTCTCTATTTTTTTATTCACCTCAAGTTTCCTTATCGATGGCTTTTGAGAAGTTGTTCCTTATCAATTCAACAACAGCCAATCAAGGGCTAATCTTTGTCTATCGTAACAACCGCTTAACCCCCAAATGTCCAAGCTCCCGCTGATGCAGTCAGACGGCAAGGATTTGAGGAACCTAATCCATATGTTTTTATTCGATAAAATTACCATTATTCAACGTTATCTATCAGACAGACGTCATATTCCGCTGTGATAACGACTTTCTCTCATACACATCTATTATTCACTATATGGTGAGCATCTCATGTAGATAACAATACCAAGATATCATGTCTGCCAAAAAAAAGTTTAGTCTTCCCGTGAATGGTTAGTATCACAGTTATCAGTACCACAAAAAGCCCTCCCTTGTACCAGTACGATACGATATAATATACAGCTTGTCCCCTCCAGTGTCACATTCGTAGATTCTGATTAACTCTGTGAGCACAAAATTTGGTCCATTGCATTGGGTTGAATATACCTCTTCGTCAAATATGTCAATCGCACCTCCACTCAACTCTGGCTGGGGATATGGAATTGTCCTTGGTCTGGGAGCTCTTTTCGCATTTGGAATGGTAAGTTTTACGTCCAATTGCTACAATTGAGTCTCAAACTAACTTTTGAGTCAACTAGATCCTTGTAACATGGATCCTCAAACGGTATAATCATGAATTGCAAACATCAGAAATGTTTAGCACAGCTGGAAGAACAGTGAAATCAGGGTTGGTTGCATCTGCAGTGGTATCATCATGGACTTGGGCTGCTACACTACTGCAAAGCTCTGGTGTTGCATACAAGTATGGTGTTTCTGGACCCTTTTGGTATGCTTCCGGAGCTACGGTTCAGATCTTATTGTTTGCGACTATTGCCATTGAGTTGAAGAGAAGAGCACCAAATGCTCATGTAGGTTTGACCAATCAGGCAGGGATAGAAACATACTGATGGAGTGTAGACTTTCCTTGAGGTTATTAAAGCTAGATATGGAGTACATGCTCATATCGTCTTTACGGTCTTTGGTTTAATGACAAACATTCTTGTTACTGCAATGCTTTTGACAGGCGGTTCAGCTGTGGTGTCCTCTTTGACTGGGATGCCTACAGCCGCGGGTAAGAGAGAACCATATGAGATCCAATGACCAACTACTTACATCCTTTAGCATGTTTCCTCCTACCACTGGGTGTCGTCATGTACACCATGTTCGGTGGTATTAAAGCTACTTTCCTCACCGACTGGGTGCATACCTTTATGCTTTTAATTATCATCCTAATCTTCGCATTCACCACCTACGCAACAAGTGATGTACTCGGATCACCAAAAGCAGTCTTTGATCTTTTAATTAAGGCAGCTGCCGATCATCCAGTCAAGGGCAATTCCGGTGGTAGCTATCTTACCATGAAATCGTCAGAAGGTGCCATCTTCTTCGTGATCAATATTGTTGGAAATTTTGGAACGGTCTTCTTGGACAATGGATACTACAACAAGGCCATCGCAGCATCTCCAGTTCATGCCCTTCCGGGATACATCATGGGTGGAATATCTTGGTTTGCTATTCCATGGCTGTGTGCGACAACCATGGGTCTAGCAGCGATTGCTCTCGAAGGCAATCCCGTCTTTCCCACCTATCCCAATCGCATGGATCCCGCAGATGTCTCAGCAGGTCTCGTACTTCCATACGCCGCCGTTGCCCTCCTCGGTAGTGGTGGTGCCGTCTGCACACTTTTGATCGTCTTCATGGCCGTTACGTCGGCATCATCTGCCGAGCTCATCGCCGTATCCTCTATCTTCACATATGATATATATCAAACATATTTCAACCCTGGCGCAAGTGGAAAAAGATTGATTTACATGAGTCACGCAATGGTCATCGGATTTGGTTTATTCATGGCTGCTTTCTCGACAGGTCTTTACTACGCTGGTATCTCCATGGGTTATCTCTACCTAATGATGGGTGTAATCATCTCCTCAGCCGTGATTCCCGCAACTCTGACGATCATGTGGTCTGGTCACAACCGCTGGGCCGCCACACTCACTCCTCCTCTAGGCCTCATCTGCGCTGTCATAGCCTGGCTCGTCACCGCCAAGAAAGAATGCGGCTCCCTGGACGTCGATTGCACCGGTTCCAACAACCCCATGTTAGCAGGAAACGTCACGGCTCTTCTTTCACCTCTCATATTCACACCCTTATTCACGTTGATCTTCGGCTGGGATAAATACGACTGGAAATCAATGGCCGAAATCCGCAGAGGCGACGATCACGATTTAGCAGAGGAAGCTGATGTGGACCTCGAACTTGTACCAGGCGAATCACGTACATCGGTCGCGGAAGAAGCCCTCGAACAAGTAAAACTTCTGCGCGCTTCGAAAATCGCAAAGGGTATGACCGTCATTCTTACACTTGCATTATTGATATTGTGGCCAATGCCTATGTACGGCAGCGGATATGTTTTCTCCGAGAAATTCTTCACAGGATGGGTTGTGGTAGGTATCATCTGGTTGATAGGCAGTACGTTGACAGTGGGTGTTTATCCTGTGTTTGAGGGTAGACATTCGTTGGCGAGAACGGCGAAGGCAATCTATCTGGATATTACCGGAAAACAACATCCAAGTAGACATCACAGATCGGAAGCTACTTATGTTGAGGGCGTAAAGGATGATGGAACTGAGACGCCTGTTGCCCGTAGCGAGAAAGACATCGCGAGTAAGAGCGAGGTTACTGCTAAGTAGGGGATTTGCTGGGGAAAGAGGTGTTTCATGTGGAATGGCAGGGAAGGGACGCTTGATGATACCAGGAACTTTGCGGAATATTTTTGCTTTTTGTGAGAGGGGATGGGAAATAAGAGCGGATATCACTGAAATTCATAAATTTAACTACATACCACTGCTAATGTATCAACAATTGGTGCTACGGCGATAATCTCTATTCCGACTATCGTCTTGGCATGGAATGTAAACGCCATTTCAGGGAGGTTTCGCCCGCGGAATCATATCTCTGCAGGCACGAATGCAAAGAGGATACTGTACCGCTACAGCTACTTTGCCAAGAGACTATGGCAGAAACATTCGACATGAAAATCAGTTAGACGAGACAACCACGCTGTGTAAAAGCGGAGGGTCCGTAATCCAATCTCGGTCTTTGAAGACATTCCGCGCTGTTTGCAGTGAAGATTTATTGAACTCTTTCTTGACTTATTAATAATTTTTCCCAGGGTCTTTTACTTCTTTAAAAGTGCCCCGCCACTTCTCCTGATAATTGACTATGAGTCTCTGTGGCCTCTGTTCCATCTTGGCTTGAGAATATCTGCGATACATCGAAAACATATCATCCACGATTCTGGCCAATATTTTATATATTTTTTTGGCGTTTAGTAAGACGAGTGCCGTGAGGAAGAGAACGATAATACAATGAGACAAACTGGCATACTGGTAACTTCATCCCATGCAGTACCAGTGTACAGCTCATGCAGAAAATACTCTTACATGTCGCGAAGCCCAGAGGCAGGAGAAAAACTCCTCTTGAGATTTATCAACTTCTTCATCTTCTCGCCTTCTGCTCGCAACTCTTATATATTATCTTCATCTTCATGATCCCTTATAAATGACCCTAGAACACAAGTCAAAATTCTCAGATACCCAAAAACGATGACAAAAGAAAGAATAGCCCAAAACAATAAGCCGCAACCCAAAAACTACCAGAATCACCCGAGTGGCCTTTCCTCGCCCCATCCCACAAAACAGCTCATCGCCAATGCAATAATTATTGGTAGAGATTATAGTTTGAGTGCTATACAGCACGAAAGGGAGAGTAGTGAAACCATAGCTGAGAAATTATTCCGCTGCCACGATTGTATATCTATTGATCTATTATAGAAGTATGAAGAAAATACCGAGGGTACCCAGATCCAACATATACATGCATACAGTTTGGAGTTACGAAAAGGTATTGGAATCATAAACTAGTAATCGATGTTAATAGATGCCATGCAGCCACACTCGCGTCGCCACTGTGCTAGACACTAATGATCATGTAGAAGATTCAACATATCAGAAGCAATTAATCAAATTCACCCTTTATGATTTATAGAACTCCTCAAGCACGGATCCATTGAAATGTTTAATTGAATCTATCGTACAACAAATAAAAACATACCCAAGTTACCAGTTTTTACTAAGAAATGGAAGCGAGAGAGACTACTAGGTTCTTTAGTAAGTCCAATGCTCTCATTTCAGAGAACGAGATATCCATGCGAGCCTTCGTAAACAAATCCGTGACAGCCACACGGTCGGAGGAATTCAAGCTCTTTGAAATTTGCCAAACGAAAAAGAAAGTCGAAATCAAAGGAGATGTCGTTATGAAACCCTTCCAGAACTCCTCCCATATCCAGCCCCATTTTGACAAAAAGTACCTTCTGGATTTAGCCAGCCATATCAACTTCATTATCTACGGCTGCTGTAGCTGTAGTTGAAGGTGGTGCTGCTGATGCTGCTCCGGAAGCGACACTAGCAGCCTGCGTCGAGGGGAGGACACCCTCATTAACCCATTTCCTGAATTCCTGATTAATCCTGCTAACCTCCTCGTGGCTCTTTTCCTTCATCCATTGATTATTCATCCCGAACTTCTCATGAAATCTTTGATTTCTTGACTCCTCAACTTTCTTTAATCTCTGTCTAGTCTCACCATCTTCACCACCGCCTAAAGCTTTATCGGCATATATGAAGTATTCCACGCCGGGTTCCTTGTAGATGATTTTGTAGCTATTCACGCAAATTCTTAGTGTAAGATCTTCACCCCAAATGAGAGGTTTCCGTTGATTAGAGCCGTCTTCCGAATCGGTGTCTCCTGATGGCAAATTGCGGGTTAGGAGGCTCTTGCGAAGAAGTCTGCGGGGTACGCCTTCGGTCGGTTCGATGCGGACATAAGAAGATGTATAGTATTGCCAACGCTCCTTTCTTTGCATGATGTCGAGATCGAAAGTAGTTTCGTCTCGATGGACCCACTGTGATGTGGCTTCATTCTTTTTGGGGTACTGGTATCATGTTAGTAAATACGTATGAGAGGGAACTAGGAATTACATACCCATCTGATCAAGAATAGTTCTGAATCTTTGATATATTTATCAGCTTGTTTCCGTAAATTGATCTCAATGTTATACGATGTTTCTTTCGATTCTCTGTTCCGGAGGAATTGGTCAATGAGATCCGGAGTCTTCTCCTTAGAATCGGGAGAGGAGCAAATGGAACCAAGGCGGCAAAGACTCTTGAGAAGATCGGTAATGGTGTAGATTTTCCATCCAGTCTGCAAATAGTAATGTCGGAGGTAGTCCTGGTACTTGGTTTCTTCAATCTCGCCTTTGATGAATTTTTCGACGTGGCTTAAGACTTTGGAATAGCAGGTCTCGCCATCTTCAATACTTGTAAAATCATCGTTCCTATCGCTCAGCAGGCCGATTTGTTTCGCAGGCTTGCCACTCTTTGCGCGTTCTATTTCTGCTCTTGCAGAGCTCTCTGCATCTTTGATATCCTTGAATCGTTGATAAAGAGTTTGGAAAATACTGAAGAATACAAACACGGTTTGATTGCAGTATAGATTATACCAATCACGTTGGAATGGTTGATCCGCTTTCATTTCCAAGTCGTCAGAGTCGAGAGGCTTTGTTCCTTGAACAGCAACTGCACCAGGTACAGCAGCCCAGCGCTCATTGGTGACTTCAGTAATAGCTCTGTCATCAGTGACATCCGCAACTTCTTCATCAATGTTAGAATCAACATCCGGTGTAGATTCTTTGCTGCCGGTAGCGCTATCCTCCTTCTGTCCACGGCCTCTTGTGCCATTTCGACCTCTATCAAGTACCCCTCGTCGTAAGTCTGCTTTCTTTCCATTGACTGGTCGTCTGCCTCGACCATTAGAAAGCTCGGCTGGTGCAATATCTTCGTATTCATCGTCAGGAGTTCCACGGTCAATGTCAGCGGTATGACGAGCGACAAATTCGTCAGGTAGATCAAAGAATGTAGATATGAACTTCTCAAAGAAGTCGGAAATGCGTCGACGCTCTGAACTACTATGCTGGTTTGCATTACAGGCATAAACTATCATGACGTGTAGAAGTTGGCCGATGACCTCCTGATCAGCGAATTGGTAGGAGTACTGGTATTTTGGCGTGGGACCTCTCGAACTTCTGAGACGTCGTTGTTCCTCGTGCTTCGTCTTGATAGAATCTACTAAATGCTTTGCAGCAAAATGCTTCTTGTCGGCTTGCTTGACGTGGATGCCCATGTGATCGAGACTTTTCAAGTACATGACACTACCTTGTGCACCCCAAACGGGATTCCATTCACGCTGATAATGATATTAGCAATTTTGCATTATTGGGATAGATAATACTTACCCTAGTAAAAGTCCATTCTTCATCCTTCTGCTTTAGTCGTGCTAAGATTACAGGTAACACAGCACAAGGATCTTGGATGAGATCGGCAACAACTTGTGGACCTTTCTCGGTACCGTAGATCTTTTTCAATACACGCTTGTAAATGGCTTGGTTTGGACCAGCAGTGTTAGGCATGCGGAAATTCTGTCTCTCAGCTGGATCCATGGCAACGATTTGCTGGGCAATTGGCTCGAGAAGTTGTATTACTTTGGCGTTGCATTCGATATTGAAGTCATAGTCGTGACGTTCTTCTTCAATGCGGTGAAGACCTTCCTCGAAAATATTCTTTCGGTGGGCTACGAAACCCGAATCTTCTGATGCCCAAGTAGGGTGTGAAGCCCAGTCATCATTGAGCACAGCATGACACATCTCATCTCGACCACTGCAAGGCTTCAATCGCTCCTGTCAGTAGAATATTAGCAAACTACCCTCATTTTTTAAACAAATTTTTGATCTATGAAATGATAATTGGATGTGCTGAAGCTAAAAGTATGGAGATAGTGGAGGACTTGCTCTTTTCGGTAACAACCGATAACTCGGTCCCAAGCCTCGACAATTACTCAATGCAACTCTTCCTGTCGGAGCCTTTGGTCGATTATCGATGACCTCGTCGACCCCTTCATAGCCTACAAAAGCTTTGAACCAGTTCATCAGATCTGCACTTCCACCGATAAAATTGCTAACTTTGAAAACTAGAACATTTCGATCTATTAGGTCCTGCGAGAAAAGATTGCAAAGCTTCAAAAACTCGTTCATGGTGGACTTATTGCCGATATATTTCTTTACACGGTCAAAGAAGGCTAACTCTTCAGAACTCGCAGCGGACATCGACGCAGGAGGAAGTGGTTCGGGTACAATGGGCGTTAGAGTTGGAGATACTGCAGCAGCATCGGCAGCAAGTGGCTTATTGTTATGGTGAGTTTTCGGTCGCTATAGAAATTAAAGTATTAAATAAATATCTCGCCAAAAGATAGATTTGTGAAGTAGAACATCTCGAGGTTTATCTCACCTTATTAGGTTGTGGGCCGGCACCACGAACAGAGCTTTCTCCACCATTGTTCATTTGCGAACCAGATCCTTGGGTGAGAGGTTTGCGCTTCTTTTCTGTCTTGCCAGTCGTAGGTGTAGGGATGGGAAAATTGCCCATAATTGGTAGTTTGGTATCTCCTGAAGGACCTCTGTTTCCAAGTTGGGTACCTTGAGAAGCATCTGGTATAGCTGTTGCTTCTTCCGCCGCCTTTGCGACAGCTTTGGCATGTGCAGCTGATTCAGGAAGAAATTGTTTGAAGTCTTCGAGGAGGTCGGGTGCAGTACCAAACAAAGTAGTTACTTGACCATAAACGTCTTGAATGGGTTTAGATTCACGTTGATACGTCTGAAGAATTTCGAGGAATTGTTTGTATATTTCAGGTTTATCTTGGAAACGATTCTGAGGGTCAGTGGTGAGTATGTTTTCAAAGGTGATCGGCAGAGAAATCTGAATCATACCTTGATTTTATTAACGTAACTTATTGCATGATTAAACTCAACTGGACCACGCTTTTCCATGCCCGGTTGCGCACCAGAGCCATTCAAATTACCAGAACTACCGCCAGGTGTTGGCGTCTGGGTGTTTCTTGGTGGTTGACCCAAGGTCGCGCTGACAGCGTTGGTCAATTGAGAGACACCTCGTTGTTGTTGTTGATGAGCTGCGGCTGCGGCTGCTGCTGCTGCTGCTGCTTGTGCTTCATATGATCCAATTTGTGCTTGGTTATGACCATAAGGGACCGCGGCACTCTGGTGAGGTGGGCTGAAGACTGCTTCTGGACTTTCGATACTATGCTGGGGTTGCTGCCAAGTCGTTGATGGACGTTGAGGATTGTAAAATCCGTTTGCGCCGCCGCCGTGGCTGACTACAGTCTCACCGAGTGCACGACCGGCTCCTGGAATTGATTGAACGGTTGTTCCCATGGGAGTTGTGACTCTAATTGTGTTTGGATTATTGTCGGCACCGCACTCGATTCTGTATCCAGGTGGTAGAAATGTGTTGAAACCTTGAATTAAATTTGGATGGCCTGCAAAAAGTTCGGATACTCGATTAATAACACCGGGAGTGTCGATACTGAAAGTGAATCACCAAAGTCAGTATGACGAATAGGGTATATCCAATTTGCTATCCAAGTTTGAAAAAAGAAATATAACTTACGCTTGACTTTTGAAGTCTTTCATGATATCAAGAAATCGGTTATAAACGTCGGGTTGATCTGCGAACTGAACTTTGACCTGGTCGAGGTAGCTAAGAGCATCCTACAAAGAATTAGATATGTATAATAGCTCAAGGTACAGCTAAAAACACGTCCATAAAAAACGAAGAAAATCATGCTGAAAACTTACATTGAGAATTGGCTGTTGACCACCTTGTGTTAGACCAGCAGGGCCAGGCATTTGGTGACCGGGAGTCACAGGTCCTCCTCCAAACGGCATCAGTCTTGCGGCTGCTACTTCCTGCTGCGTCGTCTCTCGTGACACTATCTGTGGCCTGCCGAATCCAACATCTGCGACGCCTGGAATACCAAGTGGCGCATTTGACTGAGGAGCACCTGAACCGCGGCTAAAGATGGGTTCCGAGCTGAAAATGTGTTGCTGCTGAGGTTGTTGACTGGCATTTTGAGCATGGTGTTGCAGATTGCGTGCTGCGTCATTGTGAAGCGGGCCCCCGAAGGCATTGCCAGGTCCACTTGGAGCTCCCAGTGGAGTGCCATGAGTAGCAAGAATTCCTCCGGGACTATGCATAGCCGTAGTTGTCCGGTTTGCTACGGGTTGGTGCAATGGGATACTGCCGGCATTGCTTTGATGCGGAGGTGCTGGCTGGTATTGCTGTTCTCTATGTTGCCGATCTCTTTCTTGTCTCTCAAGGTCGCGCTCGCGCTGCGTCGGTATCTCTTCCTGCTTATGCTGTAAAGCACGTTGTCGGAGTTGTTCTTCCATATCTCGATCTCGATCGAAACTTGGAGGACCGTTGTGTGGTGGTTGATTATTCATGACGTTTTTTGTTGGCTGATCTGATTTTCGATTGTTTTGACCGACAAGCTGTCTTTGAGGAGTAAATGTTAGCTCCCTCGTATATGAGGAGTTTTAACATATAATAACGCCAGCTCCAACTTTGATCATGAATTTGGGATTGAATTTCGACTCAGAGAAGAAGTAGGAGGTACTAACGAGGTTCTAAATTTACGCGCAAGGCTTTATGCTCCCGCGCAATGGAGTAAACACTGTTAATGTGGTTCCATAGAAGTGAATTTGATTTGCAGTGTGAATCAGAGATACCACCGAATTTGCAGCAACTCGCTCTCTTTCTAAATTCATAAATCAAGTCGAATAGGAAGCGAAACGTCGGTACTGAGTCGGAAGAATTTCCAAATGATCGCAATGATGATTTCCATTAGCGTGCCGGCGAATACCGCCATACTATTTGTGGCTTAAAGTTGCAAGGCTGAACACAAACCAGGGAGACGAGGCTACCAATGACAATTGGACCCGAAGTTCAGCATATCACCGGGTATTGAATGAGCGCCGCATTTGGATTTCTTGATGTTACTGTAAAACCAACCTGTTATGAGACTTTTGCTTAAAGGTTTCATATTTCTTTTTATTAGGGGTTCGAATACGTAAATGAAATCATTATCATTATGTAAGCCTTATAAATATATCAAGCAGAGCTAAGAACTTCCTCATCATCACAACGCGCAACAGCAAGGGCAAAGTATCTGAGTTATGTATGCCCAGCCAAACCCATGAGCAATTCGAAAGGCCAAGTCCGAGTAACGCCAACCTTTGCAATAAAACTTTTAGCAGTTCCTATGCATAATTTCTCGCGCCCTTCAAAATCCAGACTTGCCCGTTATAAACATCACCTGCCATGCTAGAGACCTCAATATTCCCGGGTTGCAACTACAAAAGAGGTCAGCAAGTATGGACTACATATATTATGCTACACTCACTCGTTTGACACCGTCTTTATTCTCCCACCAAACTTCGTCTCCAAGTAGAGTCTTAACTTTCTCTCCTTCCTTCCATGGACTCGCAGGAACGATATGAGCCTCCACAAATCTCCGCAGATTCTTGTGGGCCCTCTCTTCTCCGTCTTCGCCCTCATATGCATTTGCCCCAAGTTTATCATAGTCTTCTGGATCTTCCCATGGTTTTCGAGGCAAACCCATTATCGCAGAATTGACGGGGGCAAGAATGGTAGTATTTTGATCATTATTGGCGAATCGCTGGCTTATGGGTGCTATATCTCTTGTGAAGCCTGCAAATATATTGATACTTCGGTCTCTACCAAGAACGTCGGATAGAATGATTGTATCACCCCCACCAATAGGATCGGAAGACAATTCGGATTTAGGAGGCATCGCGGGACCAAGATTGTTGTTTAGCAGAGGTCTTTCAATATCTTTACCCAAAATCGTAGCAGTGAAGATTGCTGTTAAAAGAAATGGGATCGAGTATGTATATTTCATCTTCATAGTATTGATGATTTTTTAATGTTTCCCAAAATCTTGATATCTTGATAGAGAAATGCGGGATGACGAGATTTGTCTCCGCCCGCTACATCAGCCCTATCAGGGATTATGCTGAATAAGCAAGCATTATATAAGGCCAGACCAGAGTTTTCATATATAGAATACACACACATATTATCCATCCCATTAATAACTTTAATAATTAAGCTGATAAGGTTCTACTGCTCTTACAAGTCCATATTAATAACTCTAGATGTTTACGTTGCGTTAAGTCTAGGTTCTTCAAATTTAATACAGAATAACGATTTGTTAGAGATAGCAATTTGTTTATTTTTTAATATAATTATAACAAAATATTGAGTACCTAAATATCAACCGTCCTATTCTAGACCGTCGCTCATTCGATGCAGGTGACATAAATATGGGGCTCTTTAGTTGAGAATCCTAGGCCGACAGCCTAGCTTAATTTCCCTTTACCAAAAAAACAGTATTACACTATAATAGTAGGAAACTATCTTAACTTCCGTTCTGTATATAGTGATAGAGTATCCGTACCCTAAATTGAGATCGTATCGACATTATCGGCGGGAGAACTGATAAACTAATAAATAGTGTGGACAGAACTTACTACTTTAGAAAGCATTCATAAGGTTTTTGCTATAAGATAAAATAGTACGGTTGATAAAGCTCTCGAATATAGTTTTCCTACATGGTTTTTTCACATTCTTTATTTCGGACATACTCGGAAAGCCTCTTATCGAAGGGGCTTAAAAGCAAAGAGTTTGGCATATGGTCAAAAAGAATCTGATTTCTTACAACAAATGTAGGCGTTTTATAAGCGCTGGCGCTTTCTACAAAGTGTGTCGATCTAATCTAACCTTAATCTCTTCCGTTTAGTGTGACCCCTTACCCATTCTATCTACTTTTCTGTTAACTTCTCGGTAGCAAACTCGGCCAGACTGTTAAGAGATTTCTGGTTACTGAGAAGGTCAAGGAAAGGAACATCGACTTTGAAAGCACCCCAAATCCAAGTGCGAAATTCCGCCGCAATCATACTGTCCATACCAAACTGCGCTAGAGGTTTGGTATCATCGATCTGGTCCACTGGCATGAGAATTATACTGGAGAAACGTTTGCGCACGGCTCTCAAGACGGCTTCTATGAGCGAAGGAGCGTCCGCTTCCGAAAATAGAGTCTTGACTGCAGTTGCAGATATCTCTTTCAGCCACGAGGGGGCATTTACTAAACCTGCCTGGGAAACACCACTCGCATCACCGGATTCATTGTTGCCCAGCAATGCTGCTGATAAAATTGCAGAGCGGGGATCTTGCATGTTTCCAATTGTCGTGATATCAAAACCTTGGTCCATGAGTTTACGAAGCCCAAGTGGTTCCAGTCCGGTCAGCATGTGTGCACCGTTCACATTTGATGCTTGCACCCCATTAGCCTCGAAATCACCACCTGCTCCGCTAAGGGAGAGATCGATGACCTGCAAGAATTCCTCTTCGTTCAAGGGCTGGATACCTTTTCTCAATAGAAGAGCTTCTATCTCCGGGTTTTCATGGAGATAACCGACTTCAGAAATCATGCCGAGACCAACCGAAACAGCCTTCTTCCCCCGAGTGCGGCGCCATCGTGCAAAGGCATCGAGGAATCCATTTGCTGCACAATAATTGCTCTCAGTTGCAGTCGCAACACTACCGGAAACCGAAGAGGTCAAAAGAAAAAAGTCGAGTGCCTCGTCATTGCCCTCGAGCACGTTGTGCAAATTCCATGTTCCTTTCCATTTGGGCTGGATGCCTGTATGCCAGCCTTCATGGCTCATGCGGGTGAATAAGGCTTCTTGAAGACCCATAGCCGCTTGTATGACACCCCCTATAGACTTTCCGGTAGCTTTACAGGCTTCCACAGCTGCTGTAATATCAGCAATTTCAAGGACATCTCCTCTGATCACTGTGACATGAGCTCCTTCGTTTTCGAGGCGAGAAACGAGCTCTCGTGCGCTGGGCTTGTCGCAGCCCGACCTCCCAACGAACACAAAGTGTCGTGCACCCCGAGCCATCATCCATCGACTTAAACTACGACCCAGACCTCCCAGACAACCAATGAGGAGATATACTTTTTCGGGGTCTAGAACTGTAAGATACTTTGAAGGTGCAACCTGCTCACATATTAGATTTCCTCCTTATGAATAGACAAAGGACAAAACTTACTGGAACCCGACTCTCTGAATTCTCAAGAGACACGACCACTTTTCCAATTCGTTCTCGTAAAGAGAAATGGCGGAATGCTTGAGCGATTTCTGAAACATCGAACTTGGCAATAGGACCCGGTTTGGCATGGCCAGAGCGGTATAATTTAAGCGCTTCTTTAGATATTCTATTGATGTGTATGGTAAGCTAAAGTTTCGATGTTTTAAGGTTCATGGTAGCAGAACTAACCTAATCCAAATGTCTCGGTAGAACTGGTCAGAGTGATAGTATAACTCAGACAAGTCAAAGGCTGTAAAGGTTGTATTTTTCAAGAACATGTGCACTTTGGGGTCAAAAGTTAGTTTCGGCTTCTCTTCTGCAGTCACTGTGTTGGTTTGAGAAAATGCTTACTCTCGAGTTTGCCAGCATCCACAAGCTCCCGTTTTCCTATCTCGATAAAACGACCAAAATCGGCCAAGCAGTCCCAACTTGCATGCATCAGATCTCCAATGAGTGAATTGAGTACTAAATCTACCCCTCGGCCGTTTGTAGCTGACTTGATACCGTCTACAAAAGAGGTATCACGAGAGTTGAAGATGTTCGCGGCTGGTACACCTAGCTCATTGATGAGGTAGTCTCGTTTCAATTGAGAACTGGTAGTGGTGTAGACAGTTGCTCCTATTCGCATGGCCAAAGTGATAGCTGCAATACCGACTGCACCGGCACCTGAATGAATGAGAACGGACTCGCCAGCTCTCAAATTTCCTCGGTCAAGCATCCCATAAATAGCCGTAGAGTAAGCTATAGGAATTGTGCAAAGAATACTATCCTCTTCTCCTGGTAGCATCTTATGTGCAGCCCAGGCTGGTACTCTCTCGGTCGTTCCGAAATAATTTGGTGCCATAACGACAACCCGATCGCCGAGTGCAAGATTATCAACTTTTGGTCCGACGGCCGTCACAACACCACAAAACTCCAAGGAACAAGTTCCTCCCTTTGTTTCTACGTGCCCACTCATGGTGTAAATGTCTTTGGCATTGAGACTAACGGCCTTGATAGCGACGTCGATAAAGCCTGCTGGAGGTGTTGTAGATGCTTCACAGATCTGTTGAAAGTGTAATGAATCGGTGACACCAGGTTTCCCTATACTGAGTTGTGCCGGTCCAACTGTGGAAAGTGGCGCCTTTTCAACTGGGTCTTGCTCTCCCATCCGTTTTCTAAATTCAGCATTTACTCCGAAATCGGGTCCAAAGCGGCTAGTGTAAAGAATGCCATTAACTTGAATGAACTCCTTATCATCAAAATCCTCATACACAGTAAGAATTCTTTCTATGTACGAAAAATTCGATGCCGTGCTCAAAAGGCTTACGGGCCCAATATCGTATACCGTGAAGCGCAGCGATGGCTGCTCAAGCATAAGGGCTCGAGACAGACCATTTGAGAGCGTCAGCCTAGGATCAGGGGTAGTCAACATGCCCGCGCCGGTGAGCCACAACAATTCTGTGGCAACGTCGGTACACATACGCAGTCGGTCCATGTCTTCCGGACTCATGGTAGCGAGAAACTCGTGCTCTAGTTCGAGGAGAGATATGCAGACCATCTTTGATGAGATGGAGACTTGATCCAAATTGGCAATGGAGATGTTGTTAACTTGAGCTGCACAAGCTGTCTCTTTCAAATAGCTCGATAGAGACTTTGTAAAATCGGCTACTGCGGATGAAGGGTTGTTGTTCAACTATAGGGTTGTTAAATTTGACTCGAAGCAGCGAGGGCTCAGATTGGGCAAAAAAACTTACGATAATCAATACATCCTTATCCAGTAGCGACTTGGAAGTTGGCGGTCGTACGGCTAAGATGATCTGCTTTCTGATCTCTACAACTGCAAATTTAGCAGCAGCTAAGCTGGAAAGGGCACTGTCAGTCTTGCGGGTGACAACAACACCATTATTACCAACAAGAGAAATGAGCTTCTCAGGAGTGTGTTTCCAGAGTCGCTCCGATTCGGAAAGCTACGTTTGTGTTAGGCTTAATGGATAATTGATATCAAAGACAGTATAAGGAAACTCACCTTGCTGATCAGAATTGTATCGAAAGGACCCGATGCTCCATTGCTTATTGTCAGATCACCGCTCTCAGCCAGGCTGCCACTATTCCAGGATTGAATGCGTGGGAGTGCTGTATCTTTGTGAAGCAAATATGACCAATTCTTTGGTCTGCAGTCACAGTCTGGTCCAAGTTCAAGAACGCGCATTCTCGGATTGCGGTGTCCTATGAGATCGAGTAGTGCCCCAATGACAACTTCTGTCTCATTGTCGATTAAGTCGGGTTGTTGTTGAGAAATGAAGTTATCAATATATTTGTCCAACTGAGATTCTGCGCCTAGATAGAGGCTCGAAATATCAGGTTTCCAATTGACACGTAGTGTTGGATGCCGTTCAGATTGTATGCTATCATTGTTTTCTACATCTCCCATCTTACCGGTGTAGAGAGATAGACGAACATCTTTCATGTCGACTACTACATTACCTGAAGGGTCTAAAAGTGTAGCATCAATTCTACTGGTCGCAAAACCGGTTGTGGTCATTTTGGTGTGGATTGTGGCTTCTTCGTTGTTGTTTTCCCCAAGAGATTGGATTCGACATTCGGAGATGAAGACTGGGAGAAAGGCCTTGAGGGTGCTTAGGTTGCCGCCTGTACCACCCATAATGCCGGATTGCCTAAATAAGAAAATCTGGAGTCAGTCTTGCCACATCAGAAGGAAGAGAGAAGCAAACTGATGAGAAGTCTCAGGAACTTTTGAGATTTCTCGAGAATTTACTCCTAACGGAGCGAATCGAAAAAATTTCAACAACTTGAGGACTTACAAGCAAGCATCAACAGTAATTGGGTGTACGAAGTACTCTGTATCGGTATCTTTTCCGACCTTTGCCTTTAGATTTGTCGTGGACAACGCATCAGATCTGACGCGACTCCCATCCGTACTCAAGCTTGTCAATGACTGAAATTGCGGCCCAAAGCAAAGTCCATCTTCGGCAAGCTTTTTGTACCAACGGGACATCGACCATTTCTCGAAACCTTCTGTGTTCTGAACTTCGATTGTGCCTTTCAGTGGCAATGGACCTCCAGTACGAATACTTCCTGAACAATGAAGTGTACTTTGGCCTGATCTCCACGACGACACCGAGAAGTCGCACCAGTCAGTCGACTTGCTTGTGGTAGATATTTTTCGCCATGAGAAGGCTGTGTGTAGCTCAACATCTTGAACCCCTATATCTTTTTCATCTTGAATCACAAGAGCGGCGCTGATGCTCACATTTCGGAATTCAAAAGAAGTGCTGGGTCTAAAAGACTTCCCTGATAGTGTGTTTTTGAGACCTTTAACTTGAGCGATAGCTTCCATTGCCATTGCGAGATAACCAGTAGCTGGGAAAACAATCTGAGACTCAACCTTATGATCCAACAACCAAGGGGCTTCATTCACTCGTAAAACATTTCGCCAACTCCACTCTATTCCGCTACCAGCGACAAGGGGTGATCCGAGAAGCTCATGGCGTACATGTTGTCGGTTTCGTAGCTCGACAGAAGGCCGGGACTCTGCCCAGAGGAGACCAGCTGAATAATCCCATGGATATGGCTGGAGACCGTGTAACATAACTTGATTCCGTTGTGGTAAGTCATTGACATTCTGCCATTGCAAACCATGGCCATGAAGATAAAGACTCCCTGCTAATTTCTTGATGCACAAGTCTGCATCTTGACCCCTCATAAATGTGGAACTATATGGGAGAAGGTTTTTGTCGACATTGATTGAAGCCCGAACTTGCTGGACGGGCCCCTTCAAAGCTGGATGAGGACCGATTTCGATGAGATGAATTTTTCCCTCGCCAATAAGATCTTGAAGTGCGGAGCTGAATTGGACAGAGTTTTCGAGGTTGTCCCGCCAATACTTTGCCGTTCTTGCCTGTTTAGCAAGGTGTAGGTATTTTCTACCCTCATAACCCACGGATGAGAACATGGTAATTTCAGAGGTATAGACTGTGGGATTTTCATCCAAGTGTGGTGCTAGGAGGCTTTCATAGAGAGGGCCAATCTCCTTTACCAGATGGGAATGGTAAGCTCTTCCGCCAGTCTCAATTTTACGAGCGAAAAGCTTGTTCTTCTGCAATTCTGCTAGCAGAATCTGCGCACCTTCTTCAGATCCACTGAGCGTAACACTCTCGGGAGAGTTAACACAAGCCACGCATACTTTTCCCTGCAATCCTTGTTCCTCAATAAGTTGCTCAGCGTGGTCCGGGCTTACTCCAGCGGCAACCATAATTCCTCTCGACTTTAGCATTCCGACAGCATAGCCTCGCAAGTATGCCGCGAGAATGGATTCTTTAGCGTTGAGTAACCCAGCAGCATAGGCTGCTGCAATCTCGCCCGACGAGTGTCCAACAACTGATGAAGGAGTAACCCCCCAACTTCTCAATAGGTTAACAAGACCGATTTGAATGGCTGTGCATATTGGCTGACTGCGGGTGACATGGTTGATTTGGCTGGTGAGCGGCGAATCCAAGAGAGTTTGTTCTAAGGTCCATGTTGGAGCTATCTTATTGGGTAGACTCTTTAAATGATTGTCGAGGTCACGGATCGTGCTGAGAAAGTTCTCATTATTCTGAAGCAGTTGTTTGCCCATTTCGGGGTATTGTGCCCCTTGGCCAGTGAAAATAAAGGCAAAGGGGAAGCTCTCTGATTTTGCGTCGACAGTTTCAGGTGTATCAAGTTGTACCGTTTCGGAACTTCCATCAACCCTTATCTTCGCTAAGAGAAATCTCTTGTTGCGCATGCTAGGGGATTTCTGGGTCAATGTGAAGGCAAGGCTTTTGGCCATATCTGCATCCCCACGTTGAACAGTCTCTTCAGTTTGTTTGAGGCGAGTTTCCAATGACTTTTTTGATGCAGCTGAAAGAGGAAGCACAACTACCTGAGCTTTGCAATCGGGTTTAATATAAGTTGTCTCGCGGGTTTCGTTAAGGTAACTGTCGAGAGATTCGACAATCACATGGGCATTTGCACCGCCGTATCCGAATGAATTGATGCTGGCTCGGCGAACATCTCTGGGCCATTCTCCTACATCCATTGCAATGCTCATGTTTGCTTTTTGAAGATGAACTGGAATTTACGAAATCAGTGGAATTCTGTATGGGTTGGCTCAGGCCTCAGACAAAGAAAGGGGTTGCTTACTCTTGGGATTTAATTTCTTGACACCATATGTTGGTGGAATTTTGCCCTTGTCTAAAGCTAAAGCTACTTTGATCAATGAAGTAAGACCACTAGCTGCTTCGCTGTGACCGAGATTTGCCTTGACCTAGATTGTGCCGGTGAAGTTAGATAAAGAAGTTTAATAGAAGGATAAGAGAGAGAGACTGCGGTGAGGGATGTCTCGAGATTACTTACTGATCCAATCTTCAGAGGCCATTTTCTGGGACCAAAACAGCTCTGTAGTCCATCAACTTCTATGGGGTCTCCAACAGCGGTACCAGTTCCATGGCACTCAATGTAATCTGTTTCGTCGAAGCCCAAGCTAGCACTGGCATAAGCCTTGCGTACCACGGCCTCCTGAAGCTTAGCACTTGGTAGCGTGATTCCAGGAGTCCTCCCGTTTCTGTGGTATAATTTATTAGCTTGTGGTAAAGGCTTGCAAGTAAATTCAAACGATCAGACTCACGAGTTTATGGCCGTACCACGAACCACGCTCCAAATTTTGTTGCCATCTCTGAGAGCAGAAGAGAGAGACTTTATATACACAGCATTAACAGCTTCGGCTCTCCCGTACCCATCAGCTGAAGCGTCGAATGTGTGGCATGTTGAGGTCGGGGAGAGGACACCTCCTTTCATCGTCCCAAGATGCTGTTCGGGGGCAGTGATCAAGTTTGCAGCTGCAACAATAGCTCCATCACATTCTCCATTTTTGATTGCATTCACCGCATTATGGAGACAATAGATTGATGAAGAACACGCCGTGTCGATCGTAAAACTAAAAAATTTGAGCAGTTGTTGGAGTATTTTTACATGACATCTAAGATTTCATGTTGAGGAAAGTACGTACCTGGGTCCATGAAGATTAAATACATGGCTAATTCTATTTGACACTATATACGGTCAATATTCGGGTTACTTGAATCAAAAGTGGAATTTCTGAGATGCAAACTCAAGCAAGGTTGCTTTCGCGCAGCTCCGGGAGTTTGAGAACAAATTTGTATGCAACTTACTGATAGCTGTGCCAGATCCTGTGGCATTATATCGATGCATATAATCAGGATCTCGAGCCTGCATAGTCAGGTAATCGACGGTAAAGTTGCCGACATAAACTCCTGTGTTAGTTCCGGAGATTTGATCCATCGATATTCCAGCGCTTTCAAAGCACTCGAAGACTACTTCTAAAAGCTTTCGTTGTTGGGGATCCATGTAAGTAGCCTCTAAGTTGTTGATACCGAAGAAGCTATTTTCAAATTGGCGGACATCCTCTTGCAAGAAGTACCCCCCATCTGCATCCATGACTCCAGCTCGGCTACCATCAGGATGATAAAATGCTTTGATGTTAAAGCGTTCCTTTGGTACCTGGCCTTGAGCAGACTCATTGCGGCATAGAAACTCCCAGAGGTCTGAGGGAGATCGAATACCTCCGGGTAGACGACAAGCTGGAATTGTTAGCGAATTGATTCTCTTAATTAATTGGCGGCTTTACCCATTCCCACAATACATATGGGGTCTTCTTCATGGTTGGATTTGAAACCGTTGGCATGCTCATTGGAAGTCGCTGGCTGGCGAGTGCTGGTGCCATTGGAGAGCACTGGCTGGTGAGTGCTGGTGCCATTGGTCTTCCCTGCCATCTTGTAATGGGTGTAAGAAGGTAAGGTCAAAAGAGGTTATAAGAGTGTATAGGAAGGTGAAGGAGGTCGAGAAATAACTAGAATCTGGTTTTGATCTTGATTTCACAAAATATTTCAGGAATAAATCTGGGTCAAGTGGTTAATATACCTGAATTATTCCCAAGACACTAACAGAGCCTCACGGTTAGATATAATGGATTTACTTTTCCTTGGGTTTACCTATGCTAATAACCTGGTAGTTGCTCAATCTAGAGAAAAGTAAGATCACCGAGGTGGTGAAATCTAAATTTGCCAAAAGAAGTATTTATTCTAATTAGGAAATTTTAAGATACGTTATTATTTTGTGCTTTATTCCATGAATTGTATAGACTGAATAATTTTATTCCTAAGCGACAAACTTGAAACCAAAGAATAAGACACGGCCAAGCTAGAGCTGCGGTCAGCCCTGATAAGAGAAAATAAGAAGATTTGCTGGCTCAGTGCTGTCAGCTTCAAAATGATGTAAGAGAAATCATAACTATCCCGGTAGAAGGCAGTCATGTTTGTTAACATCATCGATGTTACATCAATGATGCATGTATACGTACACTGATGCATTTATAAGACACATTCATATTTATCAGATCAAATGGCGGTGAAGCTATAAGACTTCGAATGAGAATTTCCAGTAGTTGAAGATATTCAAATTTAAGAAAGCATATGATAACGCTCACTTGCAGAACCACCCCAAGCCCTGCAAACACCATTATCTTTCCCCTCGCACTTTTCGAAGAGTTCTCCCAAATAAGCACTGAGAATGTCGGAAAGGCAGAAATATGCCTTGGTGACCGGGTAGTATTCCAAATGTACCTCAAAACTCTAGGCTATTAGCTAACATACTTCTCAGCTGTGGCCAAGGTGGTATTGGCGAGGCTCTTGTTCTTGAATACAATCGCCGTGGTCTCTATACTATTGCTACTCTTCTTCCACAAGAATCTAGCGAGCATCTTGACAAGGAGAAAATTACCTGGTTCCCGCTGGATGTGACGAAAGACGAATCCATTCTCAGCTTCAAAGAAAAATTGTTTGATATTACTGATGGCTATCTTGATATAATGGTCAATAATGCGTAAGTGGATTTCAAAAATATACATGCAACTAAAATTTTGTGCTGAGTTGTTTGTGTGCAGTGGAATATGTAAGACATCTATAGTTCTTATATTCAAAGTTACAACTAAGGTTTCCTAGGTTATACTATGACCGCCATCGATACCAATGTTAAATCTGTGGAACTAATGTTTGACGTTAATGTCTTTGGGCCTATGCGAATGGTACATTACCTTCATAGTATGTTGATTAGATCCTCGGGAACGATTGTCAATATCGGTTCCATTGGGGGTATTGTACCATACATATATGGCTGTAAGTTTTAATTTCCAATTTCCAATTTCCTCAATTAAATCTTGCGCTCTCATTGAAATTACGTATAGCTTCGTACAATGCTTCGAAAGCAGCTTTACAGCATTGGACTAATACTCTCCGCCTCGAAATGGCCCCATTCAAGTAAGCTTTCTTAAACCAAGACTACTATGAAAATCTTGGTATATATGGGCTAACTAGAATTTATTTTCAGTGTTAAAGTACTCATGGTATGATAACCTGTTTCCTGATACTTCCTTACCTCAAATACCTAAAGTTTTCTTCTACAGATAATCTCCGGAGAAATTGGAACCAACATTCTTAAAAGTGACCAAAACCGAGAACTACCAGCAGGTCACTATTTATCACCTGTCTCTACAATCAGTCAAATTCTAACAAGGCCACCAGACTCATACTTCTCACCTCTCGCTTCAGAATTCAAACGACATGTTCAAAGAACCCCAAGTATATCTATCCCTCCTCAACCAAATTTCTCACCCAGCGAAGAATTTCTCACTTACAAAGATCCCCAGAAACCACGAACCGCTTTATATACGCCGGAAATGTCGTAACACAAAGTTTAAAGTCATCTCCACCAGCCTGGTTTTGGACTGGAAGTGCAACACGTATTATTCGCTTCTTAGACACTTTCGCTTTCCGTACTATATGGGTAAGTAGCCCCCCCCCCCCCCCCCCCCCAAAGAATAGGTCAGGGAAAAGAGCTAACTAAGCCATAGGATTATATCTTTTGGTCTGACTTCAATTTTGGAAAACTTCAGAAGGCTCATGCGTTAAAGGAGAGCGATAAGGCACGATGAATGCCGATTTACACCTTGTTCCTGAAAGGTTGGATAATACTGGATGTCTGTATCTATAAATTTTGATCTCTAAATCGACTTAAATGCTTTTGATATTACTCTCCGCACACTTGATTTACGGTTATAACCTTCAAACCCACCGACTCTGACCATGGAATACTAAAACAAATATCAATACTCATAAATCGTAGTTTTAAACCAGGAATCAACAACTAGTTCTACGTAAATTAATGCTCAAAGCTCTTATGATATCGATGATTTTGAAAACATGGTTTCTTTGAATACTATACTATACCTATGTAGTGAAAATGAATTTCAGCATTTTATATAGGGAATAACTCCAAACCGATGTTTTTCTGATGTTAAATTATCACAACTTCCATTTCATTTATCAATTATTTCGATGTTAATCAATCAAAATGTTGAATGTACAATTTGATGCCAAAAATCATAGCTAAATTTTGCTTTACTACTTATATAGGCAGGATACCCATCCTTTCACAAAAGTATATCTATCTTATAGTGTCCAATGCATTCTTCTCGCTTGTACCATGAAAGTTTTACATTTCGAGTATCTCTTTCACAAACTCCTCAATATACTTATTTGCCTCCTTAGGGAAGTGAGTCAAGACCCAATGAGACGCTCCAAGTATAATTTCTTTCTTCAGCCCCGCAGCAAAATATATCTCTTGACCCTCAGCCATAACTGGCGGTAATGCAGGGTCCTCGCCAGCCATAACAATCATGCCCGGCATCTGGAACTTGAAACCAGGCATTTTTTCAACCAGTGGAAGCTCTTCCTCGCTGTTTATCGACATAGTACGGTACCAATTCATTGGGCCATGAAGACCATTCCGAGAGTATTCCTGCACTAAAGTTGGTAACAAAAGGTTAGTTTTTCGTTTGTAAGTTAGATTTAGATATATGTACCATAGTGATCTAGAATTTCCGAGGTCATGAGAGGTGTAGAATTAATCTTCTCAAGTCTTTCCCCAATGATGCCAGTGGAGACCTCAAACCCAGGTAAACCTTCCGAAGTAACACCCCCAAACATACTACTCAAAAAGCCCCTCAATGTGGCCTCTGACTTTCCAGCCACGGTCTCAGCAATCGGACTAGCAAGTTGCAACTGATATTTGAAATCTGGAAGTTGTTCGACGAACTGTTCTAGCGTGATAACAGTGGATCGAGGTGGAAAGAAAGGGATACAGAAAGTGAAAACACCTCGGATAAGTGAGGGGTAGTAGATAGCTGTACGCCAAGCAAGAAAAGCTCCCCAATCATGACCACCAAGTATGATGGGCTCAGTAGTTACTTCGCGGATGATGTGAGCTATATGGCTTGAAGTTTTTTTCATAGAGTATTCTTGAGGGGACATGGGTGAAGAGGTTTGACCATATCCAAGCATATCTGGGATGATTACTTGGATGTTTAAGGAGAGGAGATGGGGGACTTGAAAGCGCCAGCCCATTCCTAGATCCGGCCTGTAAAAGTGAAGAGAGTCAGAGATTTAACATCGTAAGAAGCTTGGTATGAAATTTACTTACCAGCCATGAAGAAGTACGACGGTGGCAATTGTTCTTCCTTCGGGCTTTGCTAGCATGTAGTGATATTTGATGCCATCTTCAATAGTAGAGTACTTGTGCTCGACCCGGGGGTCATTTGGAACTAGAGAATCCATAGCAATTTCCCCGATTGTAACGAGATAGAAAGTTTCTGTGAAAAAAATTGTATTCGGGAGTACGAAATCTAGGGAAAAAACACAGAACTCAAAGATTCTCAAAATGGAATGTAGAAAATTAGAAAAGATTTTACCCACACCGCTGATTCAGTCTTTGGAAGTTCTTTGGGGTAGATACGAGGCTAAAGGAGAAGGGTCTCCGGTGATGGTAGCATGGTTCACGCAGCATGGATCTGTCACCACAAAAGCTTGGATGGATCTATTGGTCAATCATCAGCAGTAAACACATCCCACGTAATTTCAGGTGCCACAGCAGCAGCGAGTCTAACTATCTTATCTTGTAGGAGGCCTCTTACTGCTGTCTCCGCTTATTTCTGCATATGTCACTTGGCATTTTTCAGACCTTTTAGCCGCAGGATAACTGCATTTGAGGTGGTTGCTTCTTCATCATAACCTCGTAATTGGACCAATTAGGCTTCTATCTGGCCCTGTGTGTTCTACACGGCAATCTTTCATTCGAGTTGAAAAAGCTTTAAAGAAACTTCAATCGGACCGAGTAGTATTGAGATAGAGCTATATAAAGCGCTATTATAAAATGATGTAATTCTCTATTTAAAATTTAAAGCTAAAGAAAGAAGAAAAACGAAAGAGAGAGAGATATAAAGATCCCATAGTAAATGAAGCTACTACTAGTATCTGTACACCTATAAGCTTTGATTTAATTAGCCGAATCTAATATTGTACTAATGAAAGTATTAACGTGGTTTATCAGTATGTGGGTCATATCAGTGTACGGGTTATTTTCACTTCAATTCACTCTTTCAAATTCATATTATTGAACAATCATTAAATCAATTGAATAAAACTATGAAAATTATAATAATCTAGGATCTATTATATTATTTTGACAAATCCTTATATTATATTCAATCTTTTCACATTTATTATAATATCAATTAGAAAATACTTCTTCATTAGAATTCCCTTTTTTTTGATACTTATTATATTGAATTTGAATATCAACCTTTTATTGAAATAATATATCGAAAGTTTTTTATCTAATAAATACTCCTCTTTAATATAATTGAGTTTTTTTTGTGTATCGATATTTGTTTAATGCTTCATTTGCTATCCGAAATATACAAATCTCTGTATTTAAAAGTGTATTTTCATATACTAATCTTTTTGTACCCTTAATTAAAACTAATACAATTTCGAATATAAATATAGGGGAATTTGATTGATAACGAATTATTCGAAATTTTACTAAAGTTAATTATAAAAAAACTTCAATTGGATTGTAAGGGGTTTGAAAGATCTATAAATCTTGATAGAAAAAGGGGGGAGTAGATATACAAATTCGAATATCCAATTTCGAAAGTACAATTTCAAGATCAAAAGATATTAAACCTATTCTTTGGAATCCTGATTTCATATTCTGAATTGTAATTGATTCTTGGTATACAACTTTGAAAGCTATAAAGAATTCAACTTTCGAAATATGATTGATATATACTTTGATAAACCCATCAATTTGAGTACCATATAAACATTTTAGATTATTAAAACAGCCCACATCAAATGATTGAATTAAATGATTTAAATACAATAATAATCTTAAATATATAATATTATTCTCTTTATAATATAATTGAAAAGCTACTGATTTATAACTTTCATACCTGTTTAATACCAACATTCGATATTTGCCCTTTCTTCGATTCAAAGTATACTTATCAAAGTATTTCAATTATTCTAAACCTATCTCATTATTTGTTTATCTATTAAATATAGATTTAATAATCCAATCCATAGGAAAATCGGTTTCAGTATACCAATTGAAAAGATGAACCTATCCTTGAATTATTAAAAATGAGGGTATAATTTCACCCTCCCCATTACCATATATAATTGTTATAATTTATTCTCTATTATTTAATTGTATTACCTTATTTCTATTATTTCGTTCAATATTAATTATAATTATTCCGGAATATATTGTGACGCACAAGAGCCGTAGTAGAGCTGAATAAACAGGGTCAATTATGTTCTTTAGAATCTACAATTGAAGAATTATGATTTGTAAAGAGCGATTAGATATATATATATAAATATTCATTTATGGATTATAAGATTGTGTATATATGTTATTAGGGTTATTATTTTATTATATTAAATTATATGATTTGTAATATATGTGTATAGATGATCAATTTATAAATTGATATGGGAGATAAGAAGTATTATATAGTTAATCTTTTATGATTTACGATTTGTGATATTATTCTCTCCTTCGGAAAAGCTCGTTTTCAAGTGTTTTACTTTTTTGTTTTATTGCTATTTCATCGAAAACCAGGTTTTGTAAAGGTTTATGAGTTTTAAATCAATTAGATTTGTCATTTTGGTTGATTTGATCAATTTACTGGAAATTGATCAAATTAATCAAATTAATTGATCAAATTGATCAAAATGATGAATGAATTGATCAAATCGATTAAATTGTTTATTAATTGGTTAAATTAATATTGATTTATATTCTCTTTGATTTGGGGAATCTCTGAAAGGAAAAAGTTTCAATAGAAAAGGGAAGGAGGTTGAATTATAGTATAATGATGATAGGTGGTTAATATAGTTAATTTCGAAATCAATCAAGTTAATTGACCAAATTGATTAAATCAATTAAATTGAATGAAATCGATAGGGGTGATATTATATTTCGTTTTTATTATATTCAAGCTTCTTTTTGCATGATTTTTGAAATGATTATAGGCATAAGTTTTTTGAAATATATTGCTTTTGTATTGTTTTGGTGGTGGCAATTTGTCTGTTATATAGAGCTCAGGCCATATATATATACAATCAAATTCCTTCGAATTTGTATGGGTTTTTGATCCTTTTATAATTATATATATATGTATCATTATAAAATCATAACATTTAATTTGCTGAATTGAAGAATACTTTTCTTTCTCTTAATTTTATAAATAAATCGTCATCTATATAATTATAATTATCCTCTCCGTTTTTATAAAGCTTTATTTAATCAATTAATCGATTGGAAGGATTAGATAATATTGAATTGGCTAGATGAAAATCGTATAAGAGATATAATGATATTTTAAGATCGGAAATAGGATATCAGATAAGATCGATATTGTTATTAAATTATAAGATTTTGTATAATAGGGTTTTTCGTGCTTTCTTTATTATTAGAACTTTCTTCATTTCCTATTCCGAATTATTAATTATATTAATAGATGGAGGTGATTCGAATATCTGATTAGGAAAAGGATCGTTATATATTTTGTATAATCGATCTGAAAGGAAAATAAGATGAATTTTCATTGTAATCGAAAGTTCAAGTTTAAAAGAACTTCTAGATCGATTAATGATTTTGAATCTTCTTTGAATTAGAAAATCCAGTTTCTTGAATAATCTCTAGGTAGAATAACTCTTCACATTGAATTATACATAATCTCTGATATCGAAATCGATCTTACACTAATAAATATTCATGGATTTCGATATCTTGATTTTGAGTATACAATAGGTCTTCTTTCGTTTGTATAAGAATTAATCTATTACATTCTATATATATACAGGTATTATGTATATTTATATCATCTATTGATTTACTAGCGTCTTTCTTTTATTCCCATGTATATTTCGATGTATATCTGTATAGAGTTTCGTAGGGTATAAATTCTTCTAAAGAGTTATATAAAAGAATAAATTATGTGTAATTTATTATAGATAGGAATTCTGATTAATTGTTTTGATAATAATTAATAAACAATTTTAATTATTATTAAAGATATTGATTATAAATCTTAATTTGATCATTAATTTGGGGATGGTAAGTAATGGATAATTTGAGATTAGTTTTTAGGATTTAATTGAATTCCTTCCAGAATTGTAATATGAATTAAGGACTGCAATCTGATATTATAATATTAAGAGGATTATAATATTGATATATATAGTAGAGATATAATTGTACTTGAATTCGAGTATCGATTGATTTATAACAAAATATAAAAATAGTTTGTTTCATTAATCAATCAATAATGATTAAAACATTATTATATCTATATTTATTTTTATTAAAGTTGTAATAATCTATAATGATATATTATTATATTTGATTAAAAATCTGAAGTAGATACAATAAATCGGGGATACAATTATATAGAATGAAACTGTATTTGTAAATATAACAATTATATATATATCTGGTTATAGTATCGTATATTCTGGGTCAATAGTATTGTTAAAATAATAAGAGATAGGTTTTGTTTATATTAGGATAAGCAGTGGAAACGGAATTATAGGTTTCACGAATTAGATAAATTTGAAGATTGTCGATATCGGATATTATCAAATAATTATTGTAGAACAAAAGGTCATTTTGGAGTGATATATACTTATGATCTTGGATAGCTTATATTCTGAATGTTAATAAGCTATCTATAGTTTTATTTGCTTTGATAATATGATTAATTAAATTAAATTGAAGAACGATTTCATTCAAATCGATATTAATAATTGCTGTTTTATCTGAATGATGCTTTCGTAAGGCTTATCTTATAATTTCAATATCAACTTGGTTGTTTTTAATAAACTGCTAAAGACAATTCTTCTTTTTGGTATAATTCTGAAAGTCTAATTTGTTGATCCGATAGATTAAAATATTAATGAAAAAATTATTTTTTTTAGAATGATATATAATAATAAAATTGTGACGAACCCAACGAGCGTTTAGAGATCAACCTTAGAATTAAAAGCTACAAAGCTAAAGAGAGTGTGCTACAAAGCTATATATATAATCGGTTCGGAGCTTAATATCGTACTAACCCGATCGAATGCGATCATGTATATCTTGTAATATTACCCCCCCCTTTTGAAGAATTCACTTCGAATTCATTTTAAACGAATGATTTAAGTACAAAATAATCACTAATCTTCTTTTGATAAAAATTCCTGATACGTGGATTATATTATAACTAACGAATATATATCCATTGTATTATATACTTCCTTTAAACGATCTTCAAAATATTGGTCATTAATCATTTCTCTTAGATCCTTATCATTGTCACTTTTGGGTTCAATAATCAATATAATAATCGAAACAGGTTCTTATCGATCTCGGATTCTTTAATATAGATTTAATAGATAGATTTATATCCAATAAAAGTTATTTCTATATTATATATATTTATTTTGTTTATATAAAAGAGTTCTTTCAGAAGGGGAAAATTCGAGTACTTATATATAGAGTAGAATCAAAGTATAATTGGATTTATCCGGTTGAATATCAAAAGGGTTAAAAGTACTAATAATATTAAGGTTGTTAATGTTTATTGGATTGTAATTCTGAAAATGAAATGGATTCTGTAATATATATAGGGCTTTAGGTTTATTAAAGTAGAATGATATAGGGAATCTATTTGTTGTATAAATAATTAGTTATTGTATAATTTGAATAAAATCGGGATAAGAGTAAAGAAAAGAAAGTTATTGAGAAAGATAATTTCTAAAAGTAATATTGAATTTATTATGAAAGATTGAGATTTTATTTGAATCGGGTTAATTCTGATCTTTGGTTTTGTAAAGGATCCTTTTGAATTTTGTAATATAGGTATGTAAAGAATTGGTTCTTTATTTGAAAGTGAATAGTTTGTTTTTGATTTCTTAGATTTTATTTGGATTATTGTAAATATATATAAGTTGATTTAGGATTGTTATATAATCTAAAAGAATGTTTTGATTAAGAGAAGAAAATTGAGGTAGTATTATAGTTTATATATAAGATTCGAGATTGAGATAAATATAGTAAAATTGAATTATAGAATTGTTGATTGCAATGTTGTCTATTTGTAGTTTTGTTCGAATCGAAGGAAATCAGATATCGAACTTTTGAGAGTTATTATTGAACTTTTCAGGATCAGGGAGAAAGGGTTTCGGATAAGAAGGAGTATGAGTAGCAGAAATACATTCGAGAATCAGAAAGTATAAAAACGAGATTTCATTTTACTAACAAATCATTTTGCCATAAAGTTTTGCAATTGTAAGGTTTATCGAATCGTAATCTATAGTTTAGAAATTAAGGGTAAGAAAAAAGATAATATTTTTGAATAATATCAAAAAGATTTATATATAAATGAAAAAGTATAAACGATATATTTAAATAAGAACAAATAAAGTATACATAAATATATATAGATGTTATTCTATTTTTTATCTGAAAGAACTTTTAATAATATAACAAATCCAATGAACATTTAGAAATCAATCTTAGAATTAAAAATTATAAAGCTAAAGAGAATATGCTACGAAGCTATATATATGATCGGCTTGGAGCTTAGTACCGTACTAGCCCGATCGGACGCGATCACGTGTATCTCGTGACAAAAATTATAATCAATTAGAACTTTTATTTAACAAACTTATTGGGTATTGAAAGTTTTGATAATCATGAAATATTTGAAGGCTTTATAATCGATATAAACCTTGATTTTATATAATGAACCGGCAAGTTTTGTTCTTCAATAATTGAAAGATCAAATAATTGATAGTATTTCTTTATTATAAATTTTGTAATTTAATTTAATAACAATTATAGTTTTGGAGAAATAAATTATAGGAAATTAATCTTCGTTATATTATTGTGATAATATATTAACAATTATTTTATTGAATATATTTGTTTCGAGTATACAAGGAAGTCGATGATTATAATATTGCAGGAATAGAATAAAGATAAGCTTTTTCTTCAAGATATTGAATATATTTTGATATACTTTATCAAATATAAATTTAATGTTTGCTTTAATAAATTCGTTAAAAGGTTTCGTTATTATATTATAGTTTTTAATGAATTATTAATAAAAATTACAAAAACCAAGGAATGATTGGATCTTTTTTATTGTTATTGAAAAGATTTAATTTTCAACTACCTTAATCTTTTCAGAATCCATTTTTATTTCTTTAATAGAAATAATAAAGCCCAAATATTTGATATATATAATATTGAATTTGCATTTCTTGAGATCCATTTATAAACCAACAATTTCTAATTATTCGAGAATTAGTTTAATATAAATTTGATATTCTTTTTCGTTTTTGGAATAGATTAGAATATCGTTGAGATATATTGTATAAAAAACGTTTAGATAATCGAATAGAATATCATTTATATAACATTAATAGATTACAGGATTATTCGTTAATCCGAATGGTACGATTTTGTATTTGTATGATCTGTATTGGGTTCGAAAGATAGTATATTCTTCTAAAATAGGATCTATTTTTATATAATAGAAAGCTTAATGAATATCGAATTTGATAAAGATTTTAGTACTGGAAAGCCGAGAAAGTATTTCATTGATTAAGGGGAGGGGATACCGATCCTTATATATCAAGGAATTCAATAATCTAAAATCTATACAGAATTTCAAATTACCATTGGGTTTCTTAACGAATAAAATAAATGCAATATAAAGGGCTTGATTGAATTTAATGAAATCTTTATTGAAGTTATCTATAATATATTTTTTGATAACTTTCAATTATTTTAAGGATATCTTATAAAGCGGATTGTAATATAAGATTTGTTTTTTTTTGTCTTTTAATATAATTTTATAATTATAAGATCGATTAAAAAGTAAAATATTTGATTTATGTTTGGAAAAGACTCAATGGTATTATCGATATTCAAATAATATTTCAAATTCTGAATTGATTTCAATTAGTACTCAATCGAGTTTTTTTCAAACTTTTGTATTTTTGAATTTAGTTAAGATAATCAATACTTTTTCTTTTGTATATTGTGACGAACCCAACGAGCGTTTAGAGATCAATCTTAGAATTAAAAGCTACAGAGCTAAAGAGAGTGTACTACGAAGCTATATATATAATCGACTCAAAGTTTAGTACCGTACTAATCCGATCGTACATAATCATATATATCTTGTGATACTATTTCTCCCTTCTGAAGAGTTCGTTTCGAATTTACTTTAAATGAATAACTTAAGTATAAAATGATCACTAATCTTCTTTTAATAAAAATTCTTGATGTGTGGATTGCATTATAGTTAACGAATATGTATCTATTGTACCATTTGCCTTCTCTAAGTGATTTTCAAAATATCGATTATTGATTATCTCTCCTAGATCCTTATCATCATCGTTTTCGGGCTCAATAATTAATATAATAATCGATACAGGCTTTTATCGATCTTGGATTCCTTGATATAGATTTAACAAACAGACTTATATCTAATAAGAATTACTTCTATATTATATATATTTATTTTGTTTATATAAAAGAATTCTTTCAGAAAAGGAAAACTCGGGTACTTGTATGTAGAATAGAATCAAAGTACGATTGAATTTATCCGGTTGGATATCAAAAGGGCTAAGGGTATTAATGATATTAAGATTGCTAACATTTATTGAATCATGGTTTCGAAAATGGAATAGATTCTACAATATATATAGGGTTTTAGATTTATTAAAATAGGATAATATAAAAAATCTATTTGTTATATAAATGGCTAATTATTGTATAATTTGAATAAAATCGGGATAAAAGTAGGGAAGAGAAAGTTATTGAGAAAGACGATTTCTAAGAGTAATATTGAGTCTATTGTGAAAGGTTGAGATTTTATTTGAATCGGGCCAATTCTGATCTTTGGTTTTGTAAAGGGTTCTTTTGAATTTTGTAATATAGGTATATAAAGAATCAGTTCCTTGTTTGAGAATGAATAATTTATTTTCGGTTTTTTGAACTTTATTTAAATTGTTATAAATATATATAAATTGATTCAGGATCGTTGTATAATTTAAAGGAATGTTTTAATTAATAAAAGAAAGCTGAAATAGTATTATAATTTATATATAAGATTCGAGATTGAGATAAATATAGTAAAATTGAATTATAGAGTTATTGATTGTAATGTTGTTTATTTGTAGTTTTATTCGAATTGAAGAAAGCCAGATATTGAACTTTTGAGAATTATTATTGAACTTTTTAGGATCAGGGAGAGAGGGTTTTGGATGAGAAGGAGTATAAATAGTAGGAATGTGTTCAAGAATCAGGAAGCGTAGGAACGAGATTTCATTCTGTTGATGAATCATTTCGTTATGAAGTTCTGTAATCGTAAGATTTATCGAATCGTAATCCATAGCTTAGAAATTAAGGGTAAGAAAAAAACAATACCTTCGAATAATATTAAGAAGATCCATGTGCAAGCGAATGAACATGAGCATGTACCTAGAATAAGAGCAAGCAAAGTGTGTATGAGTATAAACATATATTATTCCATTTCTTATTTGAAAGAGCTTTTAATAATGTAATGAATCCAATGAGCGTTTAAAGATCAACCTTAGAATTAAAAGCTATAGAGCTAAAGAGAATGTGCTATGAAGCTATATATATGATCGGCTTGGAGCTTAGTACCGTACTAGTCCGATCGTACGCGATCACGTGTATCTCGTGACATATATTGTTTGTTCTATCGAAAATCTATTATATTATCAAATTCTTTCAGAATAATAATAAAGAATTCAATTTGTTTATTTCTTTTATATTCTAATTAGAATTTATTGGATTTGAATATATAGATCAAGGACTTTGGGCGATATATAGGGGAAGTATTCATAGATTTGTAATAATGATATAATTAATTGGGAAAAAAATGAATTAAATTTGAAAGGAATCAGGACTTTTTCTTTTTCAGTAAGAATTTATATTATATTCATATTTGAAGGTTCTTATTGTATATCATCAATTGCGATTGATTTACTCAATTGTGAATCTCTTCGATTCCAATATTCTTTGAATTGATCATTTTATCGATCAATATCTTATTAAATTAATTGATTGATCTTCCGTTTATAAAGAGATGATTAAATAATAAAAAGATTATTCGAATAGAAGATAATATGGGATTTTTCTTTAGACTATTCGAAATACCGATTGAAACAATCGAGTTTCGCTTAAATCTTTGATAATTAAAGTCTATCTAAAATAATACTATAACTTTTTAATTCAATAATAAGAAAAAGAACAAAAGATTATTTATAACCATCGACCATTAAATTAAAGAATATGAAATGGGTAATAATATGGCCTTATACATTATTATACCCTTTAACTTCAATTGAAACTTCAAATAGTATAATTCTTAATTTAAATATAAGAAATAAATAAGTAAAGAATATAATATTAATAAAAGCAAATCCATTTGCTTTAAAATCAATAAATACTCTTGATCAATAAATATAACCATTTTTCGAAAAATTATAGGGAAAAATGAATATTTCTTTTCCTATAAACTTAATTAGATCAAGAAATCTTATATCCCATATAATATTTAGAATGGAAACAGAATCTAAATATTTGGTTTTAAACGCTTTTTTTCTTCTAAACAGACATTCTATATAGCTTCAATTATAACTTTTAAACTGAAATCTTCTTCGATATTCTGATATTCTTCGAATTCTTCTATTTTTTCTTATATTGTTTCGATTTCATTAAAGTTATCGATACAAAGCATCGATATATATATTATTTCAGGAAAAGGAAAGAGTAATAAACATTTAAAGTTTGAATAGTTATTGGATACAACAGGACCGGTGTATTCGGGAGGGGTATTCCGGAATGGAAACGATTTCAGGAATATAAAGGTTCCAAAATTGGAATTATTAAAGTTCCGAAAGAATTGTAAAAGATTTGTAATAATTATTGATTTGCAAATAGCTATAAAGGCTTTTCGATCAATATAATATCGGTTTCGTTTTTATAATGAAATTTCATTTTGATTTATTTTAATAAATATATTCGCGAATTCTTCTATAATCTTATAATCCTTAATGAATATTATTATTATTTGTAAAAGAAAATCAGAAATCTTTTGTTTAAAATCCTTAAATAAAACCTTATCATCGATAATTTTTATTTGAATAATAAATAATCTGAACTTTCTATATTATTCTAAAAAGTTATTATATCAAATTATATTAAATATAATATATATCTCGTATTAAAAGCGAATATTATCGATTTCAATCAGATTCCGATAAATCGTTACAAATTATTCGATCAATTCGAATATTATAAATCGGAGTATTTATATATAAAGAATATAATAATATATTTATACTTCCAATTCAATTTAATTGATTATATATACACAATATTGCATTTCACTCTTAAATAATATAATATACAATTCGAATTGTTTTATAATCAATAATTGCTATAAACTAATTTTAGATTCAATATTATTGTTAAATTTAGTAGTAAGATTTATGGGTTTTGATGTATATATATCTTGCTGCGAATTATAATTAATATAAGAATACAATCTTAATCAATTAGATTAGTTTTTTGAATAAAAGAATCTCTGATTATTAGATAAATCATCACTTCCTGAAAAAGAAAAAGATTCTTTGGAGAACCCCGAATGATCAAATCGTTTAATCAAAGTTTTCTTCCTTTGATTTCAAGATCTTTGGGTTTGCTTGAATAAAGATCCTTGAATTTCAATTAAAAGAATAAAGGAAATCCTAGGTACTATTATTGATCTGAATACCTATATAAATATCATTTAAGGTTTAAAAAGAAATTACACTATTATAAAACTTATCGTCATTATAATTTTCAATTATCGATTCTTCTCTTTCAAATTTATAATCATTATATAAAGATCTTATAATTGTAATAATAATTCAGAAAAAGTAATTAAATCGTTGGAAGCATTAGTTTTATATATTGGAATCTTTTTTTTATTAATCTTTTTTTTTTCAATAGTAATATTATCCAATTCTATATTTATATTTTCTTTAAAGGATTATTGAAATAATTAAGGAAAAGGAAAAGGTTCTTTAAAATATACTTTCGAAGATTTGGAATATACAGAAAAAGGAATTTGTTGTATTATAAAAGTGATAATATACTTCTAAAAGTGTTTATATCTTTGTTAATTAAATCAGAATAAATTTTCTTCCTTTAGATATAATATTCATAAAAATTCACCTAAAAAGATATTATTAAAATAAGATATTATTTGGAAAACCACCAAATAACCGAACACTTATAAATAAATTGTAGATAATGTAACATATAAGAATTATAATAAAGTTAAATAAACAAGATCAATTATATTCTTTGGAATCTATAATTGAAGAACTATAGCTCATAAAAAACGATTAGATATATATATACAAATATTCATTTATAAACTACAAAATTATATATATATATTATTAAAGTTATCATTTTACTATATTAAATTGTATGATTTGTAACGCATATATATGGATGATCAGTTCATAAATTGATATAGGAGATAAGAGGTATCATGTGGTTAGCCTCCTGTGGTTCACGATTCGTGACACATATAATCCCCATCATAAAGCCTATTTCATCGAAATTATAGAAATCGTTATCGAGAATACTATATTTCGCTTATATATTCGAAACTAATCGAAACCATTTTTCAATAAACTTAGGATCTTCATAAAAAACCCTTTAAAAATTATAAATACAATTAAAATATGTTTTTAATTCGATTCGACATTTTACAAATCGATACATTTAAAACTTCCTAATACACTTCGTACCCCTCAATTCAAGAATATAATTCATTATATCTTTTACATTTTTTAATTTAGATAGAAATCCTTTTATATCTATATCAAATATATATTCAGAAATAATATTCTCTTCTAATTTTAAAAGATTATAAGATTTAAATCGATATTCGGAGCAAAAAGTAATATTATTAATTCTATATTGTAATATCGTATTCGAGATATTATATATCTTTGCAATCTTTCGAATGCTTATTTTTTTGTCTTTTTGAATAACTTCGATAACGAAGAGTATACAGATTTCTTAATTATTCGAATTCATTATAGATTATTAATAAAACGCATATTGAAAGAGAAAAGAATGAATTAAGGTGAAAATGATCCGCATACTGATATGACCCGCACACTGATAAACCACGTTAAGTAGAGAATGATAGACAATAATATATGTATATTGTTTTGATAATCTATCTTTTAATGAAAGTAGAAAGGTTCAAGAGAGAACTACATAACAGTATAAAGAAAGATAAAGCTTCAGAGCGAAACGATCAATCCTAATCAAACAGAAAAAGTGATAGGACAAGACCATTGGTTTGGTGCTAAACTCCAAAAAAATCTGCTTCTTCTTTCCTGTCTCTATCATTAGTTACCAGGGAATTTCACTGCCTTCCGTAGCATCGATGAATTTGCCAGAGTATTTGTCGCGGGTAGCTTCCTCAAGCTACAAAAAATTATGATTAGAAGATTATTTTTATAAATATGAAGGGCTACTTACTTTCGTGACAAGGTTCGTGACACTTTCATTGATTGAGGTAGGTGCTTGTTCCATTCCCATATTGCGAGCGATCCAGTTACCAGGACCAGTTTGGACAAGACTATCTTTCTATTAGAATTCCTCAATTTTAAATTCTTCGAGGAGTAAATTACCCTGGGTGGAAAGCGAGTATAACAAGCCATGGCTGACTGCAGTGAATTGCACTGTATCGATAAATTAATATGATATTAAAAGTAAGATCTGAAATGGCGTTAGACTTACCGAGTCAACCAATTCAAAGCAGCTTTAGAAGCACCATAAGCAGGAGTAATATAAGTATTCAAAGTACCGATCGTACCAATCGAACCACCGATTGAAGAAATAGAAGCCCACTTCGGAGATTTTGACTTCTGAAGCAATGGTCTAAGTGTTTGGAAAAGTACAAGGTGACCAATAGCGTTGGTTTGAAAGCTGGAAATCATGTCCTTGCTAGAAACATTTTCAAGATCCACGACGGGTGGACTGCCTCCTGCATTGGCAAAGACGACATCGATGTGTTCAATACCGGCGGCTTCGATATCGGCTAATGCTTTTTTTGGGTCGTCGGGGGAGGTGTTGTCGATGTGTACGAGAAGAAGTTTGGAACCGCTTGCAGGCTCGGTTGACTTTAACTCTGCTATGGATGGAGTGCTGCTGTTACGGATACTTCCGATAATGGTGTGGTTTGGTTTTGAGAGATAGTATTCAACTAATCCCTTTCCGATTCCTATATCACCAGTAAGCTCTGAGCCTTGTGATTTATTTGGTTTTTAAGAATATTCAAGGCATTTACATACCTGAACTAACTCCAGAAATTAAGACAACTGTTTGTTCAGCCATGATGACAAGTTCGGACGGTTTGTTTAGAAGGTGATATCTCGGAAGTATAACAGAGTGCTAAGTTAAATTGGAGAGATGAGGGTTCGAATAGAATGAAGAACAGCAGGTTATATGCTTGAGTGCTTTAGTGGTTATAGGCAAGATTATTGATGAAAGGTTGGAAAATAATTAAATCCTTGCTGTCCGTTATGTCCGGATGCTTGATACTTGGATGCTAGTCGGGATTGAATCATGCCGAAGTCATCAGCTCGGAGGCTGAGTAATTATGAAATTGCAGAATACTTTTCCGCCAAGGTTAGGCGTGGGAATGTCACACAAAGAGAGATGCAGTCATCAAGCAAAAGGGGGCAAATCAAATTTTGACTTACTATTTACCGTATTCCGTATACGGACCCGTATGGTGGTGCGTATTGTGTTTTATGAAAATATTCCAGTAAATGGTATTGAATTCTATACTATTGGAAGTATTAAATATTTCAATAATATTGAATACTATTAATAATATACAAAATGCCAAAGTTTAAATTAGCTATAGACTACTTAATATATTAGTATTATTTCTTAATTAAATAAAACTATCAATATAATTAAGCATTCCCTACTCTAATATTAATATTTAAATATTCAAAGCTAAATGCCGGTATTTCCGTATATTATTATAAGTATTACTTTTGGTGATACATACTACCTTCAGTATCATCATTTTTTCACGTACTATCGTACATATTATAGCCTGGGTATTAGCCACTGTATCACTTGCATGAACCAAGTAGAACACTGGGGTAAACTGTAGGGATGTCTGACAAGGAGAGATGCAGTCAGAGCAATATGCGTAGGGATCTGTGTCTCACGTGAGATACGACCATGAATCAAATGAGCACGAGAAAAACATGCAGTCCTTTGTGACGTAAAACAGGCAAAGTAATCTATTCGATGAATCTTGTGAAATAACACCGTAGGATGTTTACCTCCGAGAATGTTTTGAGATATGTAAATTTGTCAGAACTCGCTTAGTGAACTAGCACAACCCTAGATCCCACCTCTATCTTGATATGTACATTATAGAACCTTACATAATATAACGGTCCAATATAACAATTATTATACATACGTTATTCTCACAAAATTAAACGTGGAACCAAATTTTCCAGGTGAATATTTTCAACCAGATTTTGGGACTTTGCATCAGGCCATGGCCAATAGATCTTGAACAAAAAGCTCGCGATGTATTATATAGCTATCAATCAAGCTTTAACATTGTCTTCTTAGCCCAACTTACCTTCCCCTCCTCTCCCTTGAAAGGTACAAACCTCAAAATCTGGCCATGTCTAATCAAAAACCAACTAACCAATATCCCACCCCAAAACTTCTCAATATCAATCCAAGGCAAAACCCACTCATCCCAAAACCGACTGTTCCATCTTTGATTCGTAACATCCCTAATAACCTTATGCCCATCAGCCCAAATCTGTCTTGCCTCACCCTCCCTCTGAATCTGGTAACTCTTAAATGCACCTTCAATCTCCTCAATATCAACTTTCTCCCCAACAAAAAGTTTCGTAATCTCATTAGCCAGAGCAGCAGCAGAATGAAGACCACAAGTTAACCCAAGTCCATTAACACTCGTAGTCTTATGCACCGAATCACCCACCAAAACGATTCTCCCCCACGACCAATTCTTCAAAATACCCTCTTCTTGATTCAATTTCCTTGCCTGTTCCTTATCGGCATATTTCCAAAGATCTCGAAATCTATGTCCAGGACATAACGCTACATCACCTATCTCCTCCGCATATTCCTCCATTTCCTCTGCCGTATAACGGACCCGCTTCGTACTCGGAGAATCTAATGCTTTTAATGTCACATAATAAATAATTGACGGTGTAGCAACACTTTGTATAACCACACCAGCACCACGGGATTCAAAAACAACACCTTCTTGAAGACGCAATTCCTTATTTGACGCTGAGCCGAAAATGCCGTGGAAATTTGCAACCATGGAATGTTCATCAATTGATGTATCGAGTCCGGATTGAGATGCCGCTTCGTGCATTTTGAGACGCGTTTGTGAATGTACTCCATCGGCCCCAATTACGATAGATCCTTTTTCTATTTCTCCGTTTTGGAGATGGACGTCTATCCCGTTGGCGTGATGGGTTATATCGATTACTTTGGAGTTGGCTTTTACTCGACTCTCCTTCTCTGGAAGATTTGAGTAGAGAATCTGGACTAGTTTTCCCCGGGGAATAAGTAGAAATGGATATGCATGACTAATTCGAAGAAAAAATATCAGTCAAATTATCTTGAGTCATTGTAAAGAATCAAGATAACTTACTTGTCTTTCATATCCTGCCAAAATCGCGTACTAGTCATCACATGTCCATCTCCCCCAAAAACCCTTTTCTTCTCATTAATCTCAACTCCCACCTTCTTTACCTGTGCATAAAGCCCAATTTGATCCAAAAGTCGTACGGTCTGAGGCCACGTAAAGATTAACTGACCGCCAAAATTCGTGATGGAAGATTGTTGCTCTAGAACGATGAAGGGGATTGAGGCTAGGCTGAGTGCATTTGCGAGATACAGGCCTACTGGACCGGCACCAATGATTATGACTCGGAAATTTGGGGCTTCCATTGAGAAATGTGGTGCGTAAAGAAGAGGTTAGGGATTTGTAGGTGTGAGGGATGGTGAGATATGAGGCAATTGCGGGACTGGAGATGCTTATATAGATCTTACTGCAAACCACCAAGTCTATTTAGGCCACAAATTGTGCTCTCTTACCTATCGCCCACTCCTTAGTCTACGCAAGATTAGCTGATAGTTGTGCTACTAGTGTGATGCATGAATAATGTACTAGGTATTTGAAACTGAATCGAATGCGTATGGTAGACGTCCCCTGTTAATATCAGCTCGCCGATACCTAATATGAAGCCTACAGTAATTATTACTAGCCTACAACTATTAAATATTGTAAAAAAGAATAGTGACAAGTAAAATAACGGCATATGATGGCAAAAATGTACTTTTAATAACAGAGAAAGAATAATTAATATCTTGAATACAAAGTTATCCGTTGGTGTCAAATTAACAGAGTTCCCGCTCCCATGTCTAAAATGCATCATAAATCTCATTTCATCTCAACTACGCAAAACTGTTTGGTATAACCTGTCCCTTTCCAAACGCCCTAAACTATGAAGATGTAATTGATGAATATTTTGAGTATTCATCTAATTACTCATCTGTTTGACGATATCAGCGACATGTGCAAATGCAAGATCCTCCATTGTTTCTTGCCAAAGCTGGCTGGCGATTTTCTGTCCTTGAGGCTTGTAGATAATGGGTGCCATTCTATTTGTAAAATGGTTAGCTGAGCGTTAAAAAGAAATTGTAGTTGAGACATACGGTTGGATCTTTCCATCTTCTAAGTACTGTCCGTGAGAATCCACACCGTGTTTGACAGCAGCATCGGTAATGTTACGAGCACCAGCTTCGGTTGATCGACCAAGAACACGTTTAATAACACCGAAGATAAATCCACCCATGGTACCTTCAGCCTCCTTATTCAATTCCGATCCACGACATAAACCTGGGCTGGCGGTATTAACAATAGCGACAGATGCCGGTACACGCTTGGCTAATTCGGCGAGGAAGAACTGGCCTAGCAATTTGGAGGTGAAGTAACGGTCTTGGGGGTCAAAGTTCTTTAGTTCATTGAAAGAAGGCAAAAGAGGAACACAATTCTGTTCCTTGAATTTAGCCATAGAGGACGCGTCGGACCCTGTAATTACCAAACGGCCTGGCTGCAAAGGGGTATTCTTGGATCGGATAATGGGAAGTAAGAGAATCGTCAAAAGAGCAGTGGCTAGATAGTTGACTTGAACTACCTCTTCGTGGCCAGTAGCACGGTTTATCTCCATCTCCATCTTCTGAATACCTGCATTATGAACGAAGATGTCTAGGCGTTCCAAAGTCTTGGTGCGGTCGACAAGTGCAATGATTGAGTCGTAACTTGAGAGATCCAAACTCCATACTTCGATGCTTTGTTTTCCTGCGCGCCGACCAGTCAGGAGATTCTTTTTGGCAGCTTCACCTTTCGACGCAGTGCGCACAGCAAGAATTAGCTTGCTTACACCGACATCTAGAAGCTGGCGAGCTATTTCCAACCCGATGCCGGTATTAGAGCCCGTGACAATAGCAGTTTTGCCAGTGAGGTCGACTTCGTTGATGGTAGCGACTGGTGGCGAGACCCAGAGTTGTCGTCTCAAGAATTGGCGTTGAGATGCTCTTTTCTCAGGCGTGATATCGAATTGTGTGGGGCTCATGTTTGCAGATTGATAGTGGAAAATTTTGAGGTTGTTTGTGCAGGAAGCTCAAGAGTCAAGATGCAGTAGCTGTAGCTGTAGCTATGCGGGTTGATGGTAAATTTTGTCAAGGGTTTGCAGGAAGACAATGAAGTGATCGTTTGCAGATAAGACTTCCTCACGGGTAGGAAGCTAAGTAACCCTCAGCCACGGGGATAATGGATTCTTTCCATTCTCATCGCTTTTGCGGCTGAGAATTTAGTTCTGGGGTCTGGAGTTTAATGGAATTTAGCTCTGATTAACTCCGGCTGTGCTCCTTGCCCGGCTCCGAAACACAATCCCACATAAGCCGAATATTAGGGAGCGTCTGAAATGGCACGGAAATGCCAAGGCCCTTATCCAATCAAGCAAGGCTCGATATTCCGACATTCCTCAAATATTACCTCTATCAGAATCGAGGACTCAGAGTTTTTTTTTTCCTTTTTCTTGTATTATATTATTTTACAGACTATTCTTTAGACTCTAAATTATTAGAAATTAACTCTGAATTATTAAAATTATAATACTTTTAGAATCTAAATTTTAATCTTCAATTGAATCAATTATTAATTATAATATTCTTATTATTTTGAATATATTTAATTAGAAATGCTAAATAATATAGTATCTAAAGTTTTAATAATTATATTCGAATATAATTAATTGAAAATATATCACCGTAATATTTTATTAATTATAAATGAATTATATTATTATACTCGTTTAATAAAATTCAATTATATGAACCACCGTGATATTTATTATTAGGGCTTGATAACGTTATTTATATAATGAAAGTGCTATTAAAACTGGTTTAAGAAGATGTAGATGATATATAGGGCTTGGCGTTTTCGTATCATTTCACATTGACCCACCCCCGCAATACAAAGATTATGCAAGTCATCAGCTTACGACCCTGTAAGGCTGTAACGGTTACATCATTATTCAGTATCACATGACCTCATAAGCTATCAGTCCCGATTAGCCTTAGGGTATATTTCGTGATGAGCACTTTGTGTAACCTCACATTGTTTACTTAGTTCGGATTCTCTTCTAGAATCTCTTGTCTCTTTAGTTTAGTATCTCGTGGAACAAAATACCTACCCTATAAGAACCAGTTATTCTCCTAGGTTGTTTTTATTGCGACTCATTAGCCAACTAAAACTTCATTCCTCGGCGCCTTCCTTATCATCTCCGCTTCACTCCCTCCCACACGTCAGCTGCAAACATGGATATCACAGGTTGCGCTTTTGTGATTGGAGGCTGGTACCCCTGAGCCTCTTATTTTGATTCTCACCAGCTAATTCATCCCAGCTAGCGGCATTGGACGCAGTTGTGCTATAGCCTTCGCTAAGTTCGGAGTTCGTAGTCTCACTCTTGCCGATATCAATTTCGAGGCTACCCAAGCCGTTGTAAAAGAATGCCACTCGCTCTCCACGAATCCTGAATTCCGTGCAGAAGGTGTGGTGGTGGATATTACGCTTGAGGATTCCGTTAAGGCTGCTATGAATCATGCAGTCAGCACATTTGGACGTATTGATTACTGCGTGAATAGTGCTGGTGTAAGCAAATTCCCCAAATCTAGAGCATGGAGATGATTAAGCTAATTTAATTTGCCTGGTTTAGATGGGGGTAAAGATTGCGAATGAGACGGCTGAGGCTGACATTGAAGAGTTTAATGATATGCTTAAGGTGAATACGACAGGGACATTCATTGTGACACGTACCATGTCGGCGATTATGAAAACTCAGGAGTCATGCCCAGTTGATCCCCTATCTCCTGGCCGAGGGACCACTCGTGGAAGCATTGTGAATCTTGGATCAGCATCATCATTTGTGGCTACGCCCAAGATGATCCAATACACCGCATCTAAGCATGCAGTCATTGGCATCACCAAAAATGCTGGTAAGATGCAAATAATTTCTAATAAGCTCGTGGTTGTACTGATTACTCTCTTAGCACTTGACAATGCAGCTTATGGGATTCGAGTTAATAGTGTCTGTTCATCTTGGGTTGATACACCTATGATACGGAAGGCAATGGATGATATTCCTGGACTTGGCAAAATGATTGAATCAGCTGTGCCTCTGGGACGAATCGCGATTGCTGAAGAAGTTGCAGATGCTGTCATCTTTCTTTGTAGTCCAAGATCGAGCTATGCAACTGGTTGTAATTTAATCTTGGATGGCGGTACTACTTTACGTACTAATATCTAGGTGGCTGAAGAAGTGGATCCGTATAATTAGGAAAGACAATTTGCTAAATATATATTTAAATATATTATTAAAACTAAAACCATATATGAAGATAAACAACCACTAAATAATGAAATATACCGTATTGAGAAGATAAATCTTGGACTACTAATCAAGATTTTATTCCATCGCTTATTTTAATTCGCTCTCAATTCCGGGGCTTAAACCTACACCCAGTCTTAGTCAGAGCGTCTTTTGAGAGACCAGCTTACGTGCAGTCTAGACAGGGGCCTTGTTCCGAGTGTATCCCCTATTGGCATTTGTCACTGTAAATGTGCCTTAGACATTAAGGCATGAAGGGCCAAGAACATTAAAATTGCCATTCTTTTCTAATTAACAATTATTAAATAATGAAAGAAGCTGTAATCAGACACCTATACCTATCAAGGTAGCAGTAAAAATGATTTACAAACCAAGATAAACCGAAGCTCAAGAGTCTAAAACGCAGGGAGCTTTCGAAAATATATTTATACTCCATACTCTCTACCCCAATTCTCCCCTCTTCAACCTTCAAACCTCAGATAAATCTCCAAATCGCAAGTCCTATTTCCAAATGGCAGACCAAGCTCAAGAAACCTCCCCAGCCAAACCCGTCGTAAGTGCCGGTTACGCGTCTTCCTTCCCAGCACCCGGTTTACGCCAAATATTCCGGCACATCACAGGCCATAACGACGACGGAAAATCCGTATTCCTGTCTTCCGATCATGGGAGTCATCATCGTGTGATGGGTGAGCAAGAAGCGGTGGCGAATATAATTTATTCGACACAGGAGACGCCGGTTGAACTTAATGATAACGTTGATATTGAGAAGGCTGCTGCCGAAGAGGTACTTGTGTTTGATTTGATAATTTTCGAACTATTCTTCGCTTGTTTTCTTCTGTTTGGAGAGAGGCTGATTCTGAATGATATGTAGCCACCCCTTCACTATCACAACGGTTCCATAGTCCGTATGATTGACTTCGCACCCGGCGTCGAATCACCCCTACACCGCGCCGTCTCCATAGACTACGGTATCGTCGTCGATGGTACCTTTGAATTAATCCTCGATTCGGGCGAGAAACGTATTATGCGACAGGGAGATGTTAGTGTGCAGCGTGCAACGGCCCACAAATGGAAGAATATTTCTGGCGGGGGGGCAGACCCGGGGAGAATGATGTGGATTCTTTTAGATTGTAAGGATGTTTTTGTTAAAGGGGTTAAGATGGAGGGGTTTTTAGGGGATTTGGAAAAGGAATATGTCGGGAGGGGAGCTAGTAAGTAAATTGTTTGTGATTATGGAAGGTGGGGATTAGAGTAGTTTATATGAGGGACAATACTATACAAGTTTTAGTACTTTTCTCCCCTTTTATTGTGTTATACTTTTTGATCAGCATCGGCAAAAGTTTTTCTACTTGCTGCTGGAGATGTGGGGGAGTTGCTGTTCGCAGCCTCAGCCACTTCCACTACAGGAGCTCTGCATCGGCTCAACTACGGCAATGATTGGCCAGCCACCACCAATTGCGCCATTCTAATCCACAAACATCTCTCCGGCAGGAAGCGCTAAATCTAACTAGCAACGACAACCTCAAACTTTATTCGTATAGGTTCTGGTCTGCTTTCTCTATTAATTCTTTTTTTTTTCCTTTCGTTTTATTTTAAGCTGTTAAAATACTGTTTGATTTCTATTTCAAACTTAAACTCGTATGTCTTCAAATCAACACATTATTATAATCGTGAAAACTTGTTTTTAAATATATCTAGATCTATCTAACCGCAATTTCTGAAAAATCTAATAAGAAATACACCGAGCAAAACAGAATATAGCAGCCAAAGAAAAGATTTCTATCCCATTCCACCACCATTTGGTTTTACCTAATACTTTGGCGGAGTAATAGGGTTATAGTAGTTGAATCGTCCTAAAGGATCATACTGAGCTTTCAACGAACGAAGCCTCTGAAGACGCCACGGTTCGTTTCCATACATCTGCTCAATGGGCTCATCTCCAGCCGCATAATTAACATAAGTAGCAGGATAAAGCCCAGAACCTTTATTAAACAAATCAAGATTTTGGTTTGCCCACTCAGTAGCAAACGCATCGAGAGAAGAATTGGGTGGGTAGTTCACAGCAGTAACACTACAGATGCATTTTATTAGCCCAGAATCGTAAGGGATTTTGGAGATACTTACGTGAGGAGAGAGCGGTTACGCCAGGGAAAAGCAGATGTTTTTGGATCGACCGCTCGCACGCCAATTGTTGAGTAGTCCTCTAACATGACGATTGAGTTTATCAGTAAAGGTTGCTGGGTAATCTTTTCTTGGAAGAGATTGTAGACCTGTCGCTGGGTGGTAACATTCCATACGTTGAGGTAGGTGGTTGTGTGAATGTGTTCGAATCCCTTGTCACAGAGAGGTTGATTGATTCCGGTTCCTGTTGCATCTGGAATCTCGGTATACGGTACATTCCCATCTTCAATCGATTCTGCTGGTATTTTATCGAAAGCATCTAAATACTTTTGAGCATCTTTTTGGGGCCCAGCATATGTAAATGACCACCAGATAACCGCCTAATCAAAGTTAGAATTCAACTTCAAAATAATTGAAGAGTTCTGTTAGCTTACCTCAGTTGAACTGATGCTTGCATTTACACCGTAAGTGCCATAATTGACGGCCAACTCTCTAACGGTACTAGCATTATTTTGCAGTTTGTTCAACTCCCCAAATAAAGTCTCGAGCTTGTCTTGTTTCCATACATAGTTTTTGAAGTACCATGTATCAACAAGACGGGGATAAATCTTGATCTCAAAGCTAGTGACAATACCAAAGTTGTGACCGGCACCCTTCATAGCCCAGAGCAAATCCGGGTGAGATTTTTCGGAGACAGTTATAGCTGAGCCATCTGCTAAAACCACGTTCAATTTAACAAGATTGTCACTGATCATTCCGTAGAATCCTTGATAGCGACCATGACCGCCACCAAGACCTGGACCAAGCATACCAACACAGGCACAACTTCCAGTGGCTATATCGATTAGTTTCCATGATCACTAAAAAACTCGGATGATCTTGAATTACGTACTGGTAACATAGCCTTTATCCCAAAGATAATCAATGACTTGTCCATCATAGGTTCCTCCTTGGAGTATAGCTGTTTTTCCTCCTTGTTGAATGTTGATGTCTCTCAACAGTCCCATGTCAAGTTGCAGACCAGAGAATTTTCCCAATGTAGCAGTCAAGCCATGAGCACGGTTGACTGTGAGAAAAGGGATGCTATTGGCGTTGGCATATTTGACCTATTATATGGGTGTCAGTTGTCTCTTTGTCTCATTTCTGAAGAGCTAATTTATACTAACTATTGTTGGAATATCCGCTTCAGATCCAGGCTGAATGACCAATCTAATAACGGGTGGCTTGTATGCTTGATATCTCGCTGTCTCGTTGGCAAAACGAGGATCATCAGGACCATAAATGCTGGAGTTACCAGAAAGTTTCGGGCCTAGCTCATGAGAAACTTGCTGAGCTGACAGGTTGCTACGAGTAAAAGAACAAAGACCATCGAGGCATGGTTGGGGAGAAGCAGTTACTAAAGATTGTAACAGTAGAAGACCAAATGTTGCGAAGCTGGAGAATCTAGTCATGATTGCAGAGGTGTTTAACGGTGATCTGTGATGAATTTCTAAACCGGTGGGTAGGTGAAGAGACTTTATAATAAAATTCCGGGCAAATCAAATTAACACGAACCTTTACGACGTTTACTTTATCATTATAAATCGAATTTCTTTAAATAAGTATTTGTCTATGTTCACCCATGACAATATTGATTCCATCAGCTTATTAGATGCTCACAAATGACTCACGTATCTTGTCAGAATAATCTTTCTCGGAAAATAAAGCCATTTGAACTCGAATCAGGCATAGAAGCATTGCCTCAGCCTTACACGACCTATGTGACCACAGCTCCTTCCATCTCACCGCATCTACAATCCGTTTTATACAGAACAACCCTATAGCTATGAAGGAGCCAATCATAGGAATATGAGATCGTGCCGTTTACCCAGTGATCTTACTTTGATCTTCGATGAACTGTAAGGTACAGGACGCCCACGTTTATGACACGCGTGCCAAGGAGGCTTGGGCTGAGTTTCATCTTACTCCACGTGGGAGAATTTTATAGACATGCCACTCAGTCATCAGGCGGTTCAGTGAAGGCACAGAATCTGACAATCTTTTTGCAGCCTTTATAGGTACTCTGCCTAGATTGTGCCGTTTTGAAAGGATTGTGATGTCTTTGAGGAATGCATGTATTATTAAGTACCTCGTCAAGTGGCAAGTATAATGGGAGCTTTTATTGGATTTTTCGGTCAACGGTACTAATCTTATTCGTATTCCTAGGATGCGTAATGGGTACCCATGGGTGGTTTTTCCAGCTCTTCATCCTACTCAAGTGGTATCATTATCTATCGATTGGGTGCCAAGCACCCAGATAGGTTTTGCATAGCTTCTCGGGTGAGCCATGAGGATAGTATTCTAGTAAGCCCCAAAGGGTACACAGCCTAAGAAAAAGGCAGTATCATATTCCTCTTAGGTATTCGACAGATTATTGGTTAGGTGTCGAGGTTCTTCAACCCACCCGTAGGTGCTCCAACCCAGCTAGTACTCACTCACTCACCGGGTCAGGTTCACGGCCTCGGTGTGGATAACCCACAAGGAAAACAATATTATAAATAAAAGCCCAGCCCCCAGCTGCTTTTCAAGTCTTATGAGAAGATCATTACATCAAAAAAAGTTACTTCAGCCTTAAAGAGTGATTATGAAGATGCCTACCTACTTATTTCTTAGTTTTACTTGCCTTTTTTTCGCTCGCGGTGGCTTTACCGCCGCGGTAGGCTATCCCTCAGGACCTGTTGACCTGAAAGCTGCTCTCACCCAGCCAAGCATGAACTGGTCTTCACAAGCTATACTCTCCTTTCCCGGCCAGACAAGCTTCGAGAATGCAACTGAAAGATGGACTATTTTTGATCCACCAACTTATTCGGCTTCTGTTACCGTGGGGAGCGAAATAGATGTTGTTAACGCTGTAAGTTCATCTAATCTAATTCTGAAGCTTGATGAAATTAAAGTTCCCTAGATCAAGGCGTCAAAGGCTCTCAAAATTCCATTTCTAGCTACGGGAGGTCGTCATGGATATGGCACAACGCTAGGACGTCTTCAGAATGGCCTCTCGATTGATCTCAGCCAGCTGAAAAGTGTTTCTATCGACAAAAAAGCAGCAACTATGACGATTGGGGGTGGAGTTCGATTTAAAGACATGGTTGATCCATTGTTTGCAGCTGGTTTTCAGATACGTAAGTTACTGAGAAATCTCATGCTCATTTTATTTCTGTAGCTAACATTTCGTCAGAGACCGGAACATGCTCCTGTCCTGGTATGGTCGGAGTCTCTGTCGGGGCTGGAATTGGTCGTCTTCAAGGACTCTACGGCTTATTAATTGATGCTCTTATATCTGCAACGGTCGTAACTGCTTCCGGCAAAGTTTTACACGTATCTGAAACTTCCAACCCAGACTTATTCTGGGGAATTCGTGGAGCCGGTGCCAACTTTGGTGTTATTACCTCTGCAACCTATAGGATTCAACCACTTATCAATAATGGTATCTTTACCAGCATCGACATGATTTTTCCCGCCAGCAAAAATGTCTCGTATTTCAATACTTTAGCTTCAATGGCCAATGGAAATGGAACTTTTCCCGCAGGCTTAGCTGCAATTACTAACATTGTCTACAACGCAACTAGCAACCAAGTCAGTTTTTGAAACCAAATTATTCCCCAAACATAAATTAGATCTAACATAAGCAAAGTCTGAAATTCTAGCCAATTGGGTATACGCAGGTCCCCGAAATGATGCCCTTCGCATAATGGCTCCCATCTTAAATCTCCAGCCAGCCTTCACCAATCTCACCGATGTTCCATGGAGAAATTTAAATACTGCAACGAGCTTTGGCCTCGATGAGGTCATCTGCGAACCTAACGGTATCAGAAGTATCTATAGCGCCAGTCTCCGTACTCTGTCTGCACCTACCTACATATCAGCCTTTAAGAAACTATCGGATTTCTACGCAAAGTATCCCGAGGGCCGAGGTACTGCTATTTCCCTCGAGAGCTTTCCGCCTCAGAAAGTGAGAGAAATACCTGATAGTACATCAGCTTATCCGTGGAGAGAAACAATTACCTACCTGTAAGCGATAACTCCCGAACTCCAGATCTCTTAATTTAGAAGACTGTGGCTAATTTGTTGTTTTAAATATCTAGACTTATAGAACTCACATGGCAAAAAGCAGGAAGTAGCGTCGAGGGTCCATCGAATGCTCTAGCACTCGAGCTCCGCAAAGACTTCGCTGCTACTTCCGGATACCCTGATTTATCTGTGTATGTAAACTATGCACACGGAGACGAAACACTAGAGCAGATATACGGCGCTGCAAAATTGCCACGTTTGGCAAAACTTAAGAAGACCTGGGATCCAGATAATCTCTTCGCGTTCAACAACCCATTACCGGCAAAATATCCTTAGTCGAACCTTGGATGATACGGTAGAATTGCTATACATGTGGAATATCTAGAATTTTGTCTCACGATGATTACATTTGTATTCTTTGCTTTGGTTTTGCGATACTCTCGGCAGCGAAATTGTTTAGATACACGGATTCATTATCATACCTGTCTGTTCCGATATTGTTTCTATGATTCCTCTGCTTTTTTAAATTAACTTCTCTTTCTATTTTTTCCGCTCGGGGCTGGCTTTAGAACAGACTTTAGAATAGACTTTAGAAACGCAATCTTTACTTTATTAGACACAAGGGTACTTTTCAATATAGAATAGATTTATTTTAAACGAAAGGCGCACTCCGTTCAAGCGACTGATTATTAACTTTCTATCACGTAGTCAAAAAGAAAGTTCTTGAAGCCAGTGTTCTACTTAGTGTACGCCAGTGATACATTGGCTGCCCTTCAAACACATAGGCATAGGCTAACCTTCCTTAAATTTACATGGGGGGGGGGGGGGGGGTGTATGGATTATACTGACCCCCTCCTAGCATGCTGAGAAAGCCTCGCAGAAAATTCCTTCGGGTATATCAAGCTAAAATATTGTACGTCAAATGCAAAGGTAGGAATGAAGTGTAGAATGCTTATGTGGAAAATGTATGTTGTTAAAATCTAGATACGATCTGTGGCACCTAAGATGCAGAAGCGACCGCATGCGCCTCTCATATTTTCACCCGATATCTACGTCTAACGTCTATTCCTAGTGTGGCTGGGAAGCCAAAACAGGTAAATGATAATAGTCTTCATTTTGCAGTATAGATCACTTATTTTGGCTGTATACGTATACCGGATATTCTCAGCCAAGCTCCTAGCCGCAGGAATGCAGTAAGATCTAGAACAATGAGAGTAAGCCGACTCTCACTTGCTTCTTTCTTGGTATCACTACGCCGATATTATTTGAAGGTACAATCCAAATTTACAAGCCTCTTAGTACAATATGCATTTACAGGGAACCAATTTCTTTATGCTCAGCACTAAGAATTCTGCGTAGATACACTTCGAAGGTTGAAAAAAAATGAAGTAATCATGTCTTATCCCTGCAGCCCTATCTGCGTTAGGGTAGGGGTAAGTTTTATAAGACCTCAGCTTAGACATATGATATTAAAGTGGTGAAATATTTTAATATTTTATGCACTCCATCAAAGCTATCAGCAAATGGAAAAATTAGAATCTCAACCTCCCAGAAAGTGCAGTACTATCATACTGTGCATCTACTCGAGTGCGCAAGGGAATCGATACTGTTCTGCTTGAACCTGAGAAACTCCTGTGGCACGTAACCACTGAGTAATTGCTCAGTTATTAAATGTAATAACACATCGCTTATTTTTATATAGCTATCAGGTGTGCGAGAGTATGTTGCCTTCCATACGACACTTCCTGCATTTTGCCCACCGTGATGAAAAGTTCGACACTCATGCTTTCAAATCAAGCTAATATTGAAGAGCAAAACACTTGAGCTAGACTGATGACTTGTAACATCAAAGAGGGGAGTTACGTTCAAGCTCAAATTTAAGCCCCTAGATGTTTGTTCCCTCCCTCCGACCTGAGAGAGAAATGTTGCGGAACAAAGCAATAGCTACCAACTTCATTGCCGCTAGAGGTCCCCAGGGTTATGGCTATAATGTCGTTTGCTCTGAATTTGACGAGCTCCTGTTCCGTCACGCTGGCGAAAGCGGCGCTCATATTTACGATGGGTTCAACGTGACCTCGGTGGATTTTGTTCCGTCTAATCTCCCTCAAAGCACTGATCCTGAATGCATGATTCTTGACCCTAGCCGACCGGCATCGCTCAACTGGACAAACAAGAACGGCACTTCAGGTGTCGTGAACTTCGACTATCTCGTAGATGCTAGCGGCCGCCAGGGGCTCATGAGCACCAAATACTTGAAGAACTGCAAAATGAACCCTGGCGAGCAGCTTCAGAGCATTACAAATTGGTGATACTGGACCAAAGGTGGCACATATGGGATAGGAACGGAGCAAGAAGGATACCCTTACTTCGAGTCACTCCATGATGGAAGTGGGTGGGCGTGGTTCATCCCACTGCACAACGGCCAGGTTTCCGTTGGTGTGGTCCGAAACCAAAAAGTGTTGGCACAAAAGAAGCGTGACACCTGGACTTGACAGTAAGGCCATATATCTCGACACTCTCAAGCACAACACTGGCATGCGTGACCTCCTAGTCTTGGCGACACTTGTCAGCGATATAAAGTCACCTTCGGATTGGTCCTATGATGCGTCAGCCTATGCGTGTCCTTATGTCCGCATTGCTGGTGATGCTGGCTGCTTTGTCAACCCTTTTTTCTCATCAGGCGTTTACCTCGCGCTCAATGCCGGTCTCTCAGCGGCGACCACCATCTGCGCTTCTATCAGGGGTCAAGTCTCGGAGCTGGCAGCGGCTACATGGTATTCAAAGAAGGTGGCTGCATCCTACGCACGCTTCTTGGTGGTGGTTTCCAGCACCCGGAAACAAATTCTCGGGGGAGAAGAGCCTGTCATTGCAGATTATGATGAGAAATCCTTTGAACGGGCTTTCCAGCTTTTCCGTCCGGGTTAGTTATCTATCTCCTTGTAATGCCTTTATTGTTCTCGATTTGAATGCAGAATTATGTGCTAACTACTGTTTCTTCTACTTGTAGTAATCCAGGGCTCCGTGGATGTGAGCGCCAATCTCTCACAGGCCGAAGTCATGCGGACGCTTAACTTTTGTCTGGGCGCACTCGCATCTAACAACGCGCCAGAACATGGGGCACTTCTGGAGAATTTGCGTTCACTTGCTGTTAGCGATTCAGGTGCCATTTCGGACGAGAAATACAGAAGTCTTGTGAAAGAAGCCGAGACGGTCTTGACAGCTGAGCAACTAGACTACCTCAACTTGGTCCGCAAGAACGAAACCATAATTCCTGATGATATAATTAGTCTCGATAGCACTGGATTCGATGTACTCGATGAGTTTTCAGCAAACCTTATATTTAAGAAGACAAAAGCTTCATTAACTTTCAACACTCTGAAAATTATGCGAGAAATTTGGTTGTCCGATTCCTAGATTTCATCTAAGGAACACTCTTTCTCGGATTCCGAGATACCTTCCGATGATTCCTCGACTAACTCTCCATGATCAAACTCCTTGTATTCTAAATCCGAGGATTCCTCGAAGGAACCTTCCGTATTGAAGATGTAGGTATATTCGGATGAACTTTCGTCATCAGAAAATAAAAATCTGCATCGCGATCAAGTATTCGGATGATTGCCTTTGGTGCATGTCCAAGATATCGAATTAATAATAACCCTGATGAGATACAGAAGATGCGCGGGACATGTGACATACGTAGCACGTGGCACACGGCTTTCACTGATTCTCCCATTCTCTGTACGTAATTCTATTATTCATCTATGTAGTAAACAAAATTAGGAAAAAATCTGTTAGGAGAAAGTGAGATATTAAGAATTTGTTGATTTCTGCCGATGCTTTCAGGACTTGCACTTCCAGAGGACTGACTCTCAAGGTTTTTAATTGTAGTTGAGTTCGAAGTAAAATCATGTTCACAGACAGTCAAAAAACCCCTCCATTCTTCAATCATTAGTGCTATCCCTCCAACATTGTGAATTTATTGAAGCATAAGCATTATGGTATCCAATGCAAGATGTGATTATTCCAGAGCAGAACGAACATTGAAGCTATTCTCACTTGTGGAAATACTCACTCCGCTCATAAACTAATAGTCAACTATTTCAGACTTGAGTACCAATACAATACCTGCACAGTAAAAAGAACCTGACACTCTTTCACATGTTATCCGCTTACCGATCTATCTTCAAATCCTTAGCATCATCATACATGCCCCTGAAAAGTAATAAAAATGACCTGAGATCGAATCATCTGATGCATAACTCCTAACTCCATACACCTGGGCAGAATTTGAAAACCTGGAGTACCTGCTCCGTACTACCTACTAGCTAACCTTAACCGTAACATTTATTTTGTGGGGCTTAGCTCTTACCGTCTTTCACATGCTTGATTTCCACCTCTTTTTCTTTGTAACGATTGTCATGCTGACTCGTGATATTGTTGTAAGCCGACTTCAATCATAATGGTAGTTTTGCCAAACTCTTAAGAATGAATATTAGGTACATCTAAGAATCCCTATTGCTGTTGGCATTTTTGACTTCAGAGTTCAACCGCATGCCAAGTTTTGACTCCATCCCCCAATACGGAATACTTGTTTCCCCAGTCCCCCCTGCTGACATAAACAACTTGATGAATTTCAGCGAATCAAAATCATACCTTTCTTGCTTAGCACCGTAGCTCTCCAAACCGAAACATATAGATCCGCAATGCCTCGGCACCCATTCCAGCGGAGAAACGAGCGCACTATTATTTCTAACACAAAAGCCCCAACAACTCATTCTTTGAAATTCTTTCCATTATTTATCCTTTAAACCTCATTTTTTAAGACTTTTGATACACTCTCATCATCTTCTCTTTTTACAATTTTAATCAATATGGCACCTAGAGTAATTGTCGTTGGAGGTGGTCGTACGTTTGATTATCTTTGTCCTCCAAATGTGCATTAAAGCTAATGTTGACTTCAGTATCCGGCTTGAGTGCTGCGCATACCATTTACCTGGCTGGTGGCAACGTTGTTGTTCTAGATAAGCAAGGTATGTTGAACTTGCGATGATGGTCTGGATTGCTCCCAGACGTCTCCCGCCACCCATCCGTGTTTTCGATAATTATCAGGCGTGTGCTAACTAGTTATTATAGCCTTCTTCGGTGGGAACTCGACAAGTAAGCAAACGAGCTATTTACCGCATATAGACGATTTACTAATGTATCAATAGAGGCAACCTCCGGTATCAATGGAGCACTCACCCGAACTCAAGTCGACCAAAAGATTCAAGACAGCGTAAAGCAGTTCTACGATGACACACTAAAATCGGCAAGAGATAAGGCGAGACCAGACTTGATCAAGGTCTTGACATATAAATCTGCCGCCGCTGTAGAGTGGCTTCAAGATGTATTCGGCTTGGATTTGACTCTCGTATCACGTCTAGGGTAAGCAAAGACCATCAATGAACTGCTTAGACATCTACTAATAGAATCAGTGGTCACTCACATCCAAGAACCCACCGCGGACACGATGCGAAATTCCCAGGTATGGCTATAACATACGCGTTGATGCAAAGGTTAGAGGAACTCGCTGAAGCCGAACCCGAACGTGTACAAATCATCAAGAAGGCACGAGTTACCGGGCTCAAGAAGGAAGGAAACAAGATCACTGGTGTCAATTATGAATTTGGAGGTGAACCTTCTTTTGTTGAGGGACCAGTCGTTTTGGCCACTGGTGGATATGCAGCAGATTTCACAGAAACATCTCTACTCAAGAAACATAGACCTGATACTTACGACTTGGCATCTACTAACGGTGTACACGCCACTGGTGATGGGCAAAAGATGGTCATGGCTATTGGCGGTAATGGAATTGATATGGACAAAGTTCAAGTACATCCAACCGGTCTTGTTGACCCTAAGGATCCTGGATCTAAGTGGAAATTCTTGGCTGCTGAGGCTCTCCGTGGAGAAGGAGGTCTTCTCTTAAATGGGGATGGCGACCGTTTCTGTGATGAACTTGGCCACAGAGATTACGTCTCTGGTGAGATGTGGAAAGAAAAGGACAAGGGAAAATTCCCAGTTCGTCTCATCCTCAACTCTAAAGCATCAAATGTTCTCGACTTTCACACACGTCATTACTCCGGTCGTGGTCTGATGAAGAAGATGACTGGCAAGGAACTCGCAAAAGAGATTGGTTGTACACCAGAACATCTTCAAGGAACCTTCAAGAAATACAACAAAATTGCCGAAGGCAAAGAGAAGGATCCATATGGAAAGAAGTTTTTCCATAACGGACCTGTTGATATCGATGATGACTTCCACGTTGCTGTCATGGAGCCAGTCCTTCATTTCACAATGGGTGGTATTGAGATAAACGCCGATGCACAAATTCTCAACCAAGAAGGCAAACCATTTGAAGGTCTCTATGCCTGTGGTGAACTAGCAGGAGGTGTTCACGGTGCCAATCGTCTTGGTGGATCGTCTTTACTTGGATGTGTTGTCTACGGACGTGTTGCAGGTGATTCCGCTAGCAACTATCTCTTCCAGAATGCTCTCAAGGGTAACCTGAGCTCTGCATCTCGTCTTGGTCAAATCTCCCTTCACATCGATCCATCACAACCTGGCAAGATCTCTGTAGAATGGGATAGCCAATCTTTCAGCAGTGGTGATAAAGTAGCTCAACAATCCCAAACATCAGCTGGTCCCGTTATGAAAAACGGAGCTGATTCATCTGACCCAGGGAAAGTTAGCAAGCCTACCAAACTATCCGAGTTTAAGATTCCCGAAAAGGAATTCACAATGGATGAGGTAGCAAAGCACAACAAGAAAGAAGATTTGTGGGTTGTGGTTAAAGGTGTCGTTATGGATGTATCGGATTGGTTGGATGAACATCCAGGTGGTCCACAAGCACTCATGAATTTCATGGGTAGAGATGCTACCGAGGAATTCGAAATGTTGCATGATGATGAGGTTATCCCTAAATATGCTGCTAGTCAGGTTATTGGAAGGGTTAAGGGTGTAAAGCCTACTTTGGAACTATGAGTGTAGTGTGTGAGAATGGAAAGAATGGATTATGGTGAATGGTGAAAGGAGATATGAAATGGGGATTCGGTTTTGTTTTGTCTTGATGGGATGGTTTGGGATGGGAATGGATAGGATGGATTCATAATGCTCGCTCGAATAAGAAATTTGTATTGTATTGATAAGTAGATGAGATGAGTCAAAATGATATTTTTCATTTTGATCCTGGAGTTTATGAGTTTATACTCTATTGGATTTTGATATTCCTATAATCGTTTCAACCTACATCATACTCGTTTGTGATCCAACCTGTGATCCAATCTTGATCTTATTTTCATATACTAGAGTAGTCTAAATAATCTAAATAGTTTCATCCAGTAGCAAGAATAGGAAAATGTCTGTCCTTCGGATTTCTCCATCCCAGTTTTTTTTTTGGTATCTGTAAATACTCTGTCCGGTTGGATGCCGCTGTCGCTCATTTGCTCATTTGTTGATGATGTAATGGATGGGAAAGATGGGAAAGATGGGAAAGATGGGAAAGATGGGAAAGATGGGAAAGATGGGAAAGATGGGAAAGATGGGAAAGATGGGAAAGATAAGATGGGAAAGATAATTCTATTTATGTGTTGAAATTTGAAGGGACGAATATTTGGTTTTTAGTTTTTGGGGATGGTTATGGGAGTTGGGGGGGTGATGGGGTATAAATAGGGATGGGGATGGGGATATGGGTGGGTGTATAAAGATGGGGATATGGATGAGGATATAGATAAGGATATAGATGGGGATATAGATGGGGATATAGATGGGGATATAAATAGAGATGAATAGGGATAGGATTTGATTGAGATAGATATATGAATGATGTATATTTGTATATGCACCCCGGATTTATAATATTTCTACTACTAGGTATTTATATTTTTTATTAATAGATGGAGTGGGCTTTGTAGGGATGCTAGGTTGGGATTATAGTTTGGATTTGGTGTAGGTTTTGGAGGGAATTTGGAGGGGTGTGGGTGGGTGTGGGTGGGTGTCGAGGGTAAGGAGGGAGTGTATAGAGGGTATATGGAAAGGTGGAAGGGTATGGAAGGGTATGAAGGGTATGAAGGGTATGAAGGGTATGAAGGGTATGAAGGGTATGAAGGGTATGAAGGGTATGAAGGGTATGAAGGGTATGAAGGGTATGAAGGGTATGAAGGGTATGAAGGGTATAAAGAATATAAAAAGTACGAAGGGTATGAAAAATATAAAAAAATATAAAAAAATATAAAAAATATAAAAAAATATAAAAAAATATAAAAAAATATAAAAAATATAAAAAATATAAAAAAATATAAAAAAATATAAAAAAATATAAAAAAATATAGATATATTTTATTTGATAAGAAAATGGATGGTGGTTAGGTAGATGGTATACGTAGTTAGATGAATGATGTCTAAACAAATCGTGAAAATAATACTCATATAAAGATACTAATACTATAGAAAATGATATATAAAACAACTATCAAGGAAGACCAGATACTGGGTAGCTATTATCCAATAAATAATTAGGCTATTGATGAATTACGGAGAATGTTGTAGTTATGGTTAGAGTAATATGTAATATTTACTATGTGTATATATATTGGTAGATTATTATTCCGAGAAATGCGAAGATGAGATGCATGCCGAGTGCGGAGTAAGGAGTGAGGAGATGATTGTAGACAATTGAATGGTGAGGATTAGGCTATTGCTTATTTTCATATGGAGTATGTATGTATTTATGTATGTATGTCGGCAGATTACTGTTTCTTGAGATGCGGAGATGTGAGGGGTGATACGTGTGGTTGGGCATGGTGCGGGAGTTTGGTTAGTTTAGATGGATATATAGATAGTTTTATGGATATACATATATAGTTGGAATGTATTATGAGTTGATGTTAAAATGGCATTGGTTGTGTAAAGACTGTAACGTAATTCTACTTGCGGAAGTGGAAGTGGGAGTTTTTATAACATCGGCAGATACTAACTATATTCTGGGTCTATCTCTCTGCGCAGGGAAAAAGCGAAGAGATTCGAGATGGTGGTTATGCTTGAAAGAACAAAATATGAAGATTACTAGGAATACATAACACCGAGCAGAGAATACGTTGATGGGAACTGGAGTAAAAAATCTCCTACCCCATTCATCTGATGTCTGTATAGCTTATGTGTGACAGCTCGGACAGAATACTCAGTTCTATTATCATGTGGTCATCTGCAGGAGAAACAAGTTTGGTGGGGATATATTCAGGTTTGGAGGTTGTGTTGGCGTTGGTTGTTGGGAGGGGTAAGGACCCAGATGAGTGGGATTGGGTGGGATTGGGATATTTGATGGGGTTTGGGAGGTAGGCAAGGTGGTGGAATTGGGATGTTGGGATTTGTTTGAGGGGTGAAAGATCTGTTTGGGTGCGTCTTGTTATGGGAATTGTGGAGAGGAGCGATATTGGGGGAGGATTGGAGATTGTGAAATACTTTATGGTGATGGAGTTGTGGTGAAGAGGTTGAAGGAGGAGAGGCGAAGGCAAACTCACTTGGGCTGGGCAATAAGTTCATACTATTTTCATCTTATGAAGAATCTAGATGGTATGCAGTGTAACAGATGTGGTAAAATGGAGACAAAGAGTTTCAGGCTCACCAATATCTATTTCTCTATTCTCAATAGTAAAGGCGACGATAGTCCATCTGAAGAACGCTGGAATGAAAATAAGAGCATGACCCTAGAGTACATGCAAAACCTCCAAGCAAAATCCAAGTGTTTCCATCATCACAGTTACACAACAGCATAGGTCCATCCATTCAACATCTATCGAGACATCAACGCCAAGGTCCAAGAGAAGGGAAGCAGCAGAAAGAACCGGCAACTTTGCCTACCTCGAGCTTCATGTGCAACGCGCAAAAGAGTAGAAATCCGTCTTACTACATGATGCTTCAATTTGACAAAGATTCAAGGATAGCTTGGTGTGTCAACTTAATTGGGCTGAGCTGATATTGTGCCTTTTTGGATGAAGGGGGAACTGGTGTGAGTACAGGGTGTAGATGTAGGTGTATCTTTGTGCTTCTGTCCCATTCATCTTAGATTGAGGCTCTTACAATGATACGATGGTGGCTTATTACCATGGCGAGGCAAAAGGAGTGATGGGGAGTTAAAGATGACTTGAGCCGCATGAAATCTGGTAAAAAGTTCAAATTGAGGTTTAGGTTTATACGGCCTTGCATTTGTTCAAAGCTCAACGTTGAAGATGAATAAATATAAGTCTTATTGCAAGCATGATATTTTCATTTTTCCTTCTTACATTCAAAGTAAACTTGGGAACACCAATTACACCGGATTCCGGGATTACTAATGAAGTATACTGGTACTTCTGTATTGTAATTTTCGGATTTCGGACGGATCTCTCCATTTTATGTAATGTATAATGTACGATCATGTATGAGGGGAAATGAATAAGCTTTGCAGGTGATAGAAACGACCCATAGAATTACTCTTTTTGGAACTCAGCTGAAGCCATAAAAAGCCACCACAACAATTCCAACCAATCATTAGAAGAAAATGGATTTGGAATATCACTAGGAGATTTATCAAATAATGTAACTATAGAAATCCAATATATAATACTAAATCCTGAATTAACTTAAGGGAGTTACATTTTCACTTATCCTATGGATCGCTGTAAACCTTGCTGCTTTACTAACCTTCTCCATCCAAGTGAATAATGGCTCACTCTCCCCACGTACCCGTGTATGGTAATAAACAAAACATTACTAATGCAGGATTTTGAACTCTTTATTATATAATATACCTAGTGATTGTATTACCATTTCAATTCCTTTTCAAGCCTTATCGAATACCTAAAATCCAATCAATACCCAATTAATGAATTATTTTCTTACTTCTCTTATACCAGGATTGCCTATCGCTGACTACTACTCTAATTACTCTATCTATATTCACCCTTCACTTTCATACTTCTACCTCAACTTCCATACTTCCTTCTACTTCAACTTCCATACTTTTACCCCAACTTCTACGCCACATGAATGCATATTTCTTTCTCCTCAAACTCAAATACCCATTTTGTAATATAACATCACTCTTTTTCCTCTCTTTACTTTTTTCCCTTTTTAAATTATTTGAAGCCTGCATTGTAACAGGACAGGTGAAAAAAAAAAAGAAAAGAGTAACCGATTTCTTCTTAGTCTAGGGTGGCACACACCCATAATAAACTCTTTTGCACCACCAACCACCAGTGACTACCACAACTTCATTCAGCTTTCCGTTCGTTCTCTCCATTCGTTCTGTTAAAGACTTGCTGGGGTTACACTCATTCCCCCGTACCCTTCCCCCGTCGACTTCCCCAATCCCAGACTTGTCTGCCATTCGATTCCTTCCACAAGTTCTAAAAGACAATCCCTTTCCCCACACCCTAAATTTCTAGGTCGAACATCTCCATTCATTGTCAGTAGTCCTCTCCCCAATACTTGTCCGACCGGTTCATTTCCAACCCCCTCCATCTCGTGCGCTTGCCTCTCAATCACCATCCTTCGATCCTTTAACCACGTGCTGAATTGTACTGGAAACAAGGGAATGCTTCTCAGAGCTTGCATCGGCGTAAGATTATTCATCGTCCAATGGGCATGCCAATTTCTATACTCGAAAATCCGGTGATCATCAACGACTTACATCGAATCCATCCTCATATACTCAAACGTGCATTGACTTACTACGCCGACCTGACGACCACTTCCAATATACCATGGCCATAGCCATGGCCTGGCACAAACCCGATAATGTTGCCGGCTCATCTGCGCCGGCTATAATGATAGGATTATTCGTCGCGACAGGAGGACTTTTATTCGGTTATGATACTGGGTGAGTATTGGTGGTGGAAGTAATCACGACTTGAGTGAAAGCTGACATGGGATTAAGTACAATATCTGGAGTAGTAGCAATGCATGCCTTTCGTCAACAATTCTCGACTGGTTACGTTGATCCGACCGACAATGAATTATCTATTTCGCCTAGTCAATCTGCCCAAGTCGTAGCAATACTGAGTGCCGGGACATTCTTCGGAGCATTACTTGCAGCACCTATGGGTGATTATATTGGACGACGAATATCTCTCATCATCGCTGTCGGTATATTTTGTATTGGGGTGGCACTGCAGACTGCTGCAATGCATATTCCGATGCTGATAGCTGGAAGGTATGTTGCATTGTTTCGAATATATGATAGAAAGATGACTGATAATCATCTAGATTCTTTGCGGGCCTAGGTGTTGGAATTATATCTGTTCTCGTTCCTTTATATCAATCAGAGATGTCGCCAAAATGGATTCGAGGAACTCTGGTATGCACATACCAACTCGCCATCACTTGTGGAATTCTTCTTGCGGCCGTTGTCAACATATTTACTCAAGGCATCGATGGACCGAATGCCTTTCGAATTCCTTTTTCAATACAATTCGTTTGGGCAGGCATTCTCTTCCTTGGCCTTGCTTTATTACCCGAAACACCTCGATATCTCATTAAACGTGGTCAACATCAGGCTGCTGCCTCATCACTGAGTCGTCTTCGTCGCCTTGACATAACACATCCTGCTTTGATAGAAGAATTGGCCGAGATTGAAGCAAATCATGAATATGAATTGAGTCTAGGTTCATCATCATATAAAGATATTTTCCTAGGCTCGCCGCATCTCGGGCGTCGACTTCTAACGGGTTGTGTACTACAAATGCTTCAACAATTGACTGGATGTGTACGTATATTCCTCCTAATTGTAAATATAAATTGCTAATAAGTTAAATAGAACTTTATCTTCTACTAGTGAGTATTATAAATGTTATTCTTTGTCGCATCATTCACTTCCGTTAAAATATGCGGTGACTGACTAGTTCTTTATAGTGGTACGACTTTCTTCAAGAATGTCGGAATTTCGTCACCTTACGTTATTCAACTTATTTACAACATAGTAAACACAGTCTCAACTCTTCCCGGAATGATTTTAGTCGAATCATTAGGTCGACGTCGTCTTCTCATGGTAGGTTCAGCAGGAATGGCAATTTGCCATTTCTTGATTGCATCTGTTGGTACTGCAGCACAAGAAGAGGCGAGAGCTGTGAACATAGTAATCATTGTATTCGTCTGCTTATTTGTCTTCTTTTTCGCTTCATCCTGGGGACCAGTCGTTTGGGTCGTCACATCAGAAATCTTTCCATTAAAGGTTCGAGCAAAGTCCATGTCAATCTCCACGGCTTCGAATTGGCTTCTTAATTTCGCCATCGCTTATAGCGTTCCATATATGATCAGCAGCGGACCGGGTTATACAAATCTTCAAGCAAAGATATTCTTCCTTTGGGCTTGCTTTTGTGTAATTGCCTTTATATTCGTTTGGGGAATGGTTTATGAGACGAGCAAGATCAGTCTTGAGCAGATTGATGAGTTATATGAACGAGTTGAACATGCTTGGAATAGTAATAACTTTGAACCTAGTTGGAGTTTCCAAGAAATGAGGGACGAAGGTGCATCTGCAAGTGGAATTCAATTACAACTACAACTCGCTACTCAAGAAGAACCAAGGAGACGAACGGGTACAAGTGCAAGTGCAACGGGAAGTGAGGGTACTATGTCAGAGGAAGATAAAATTATTGCGGGGTTAGGAGATGTGGATTTGAGTTATTAATGACTTCTTGAGGGCTATTGAAGGCTTTGGGTATTTTAAGTATAGTATTATATTATGTTTCGAGCGTCGGAGTTTATTGTTGTCAGGAGTTTTAGGGAATGGAATGGATGGATGGATGGTAGGATGGTTATCGTATGAATTGCGTATGGGTGTAGGGTGGCCTTTGGGGTTGGGGTTGGGAATTGTGATTGGCGATCTTTTTTGGACGGATGGGTCCTTTTTTTTATAGTATCTACTGCAGGCGAAATTTGGGGAATCCATTTCAAGAATGGGGATGGAATTGGGGTTATACGATGGGGTTTTATACCAATGCGATGCAATGCGTATGAGCATATATTGTCCAATAACAATGTTGGGGCGATATTATATGATATTTCAGATGGATGCTACTGGATTCATTTGACCATGGGATCTTTCTTATCTGAAATGGAATGGAATGGACTTGGGAAGGATGGGGGATGGTGGATGGGTGGTTGGTTCTTGTGTGCGCATATTTGAAAATGGCATGATATGATATGATAGGTACTTGTGGGTGTAGTGTGAAATGACAATTCTTTTTTTTTTCCCATAATGATAATATGGAGAATGGTACGGAGAATGATATGGGAATGAGGATGTGAACTCTGAGTGAGGAGAGATGGATGGATGAGAAGGTAATGAAATTTACTTACTACCAACCTGGAACCTAGATAGTTCATATACCTAGTATGCATGGCCGTAAATCCACCCATACTCGTACTTGATTAATACCACTTTAAACAATCTCTTGCAGCATCTCGAAAAGACTGAGAAGGTAGGTAGGTATCTTTTTTTTCTTTTATGAATCAAAAGGAAGGAAAAAGAAAAATGAAAAAAGAATAATAAATAATAAATAATAAGAAATAAGAATATAAAAAGATGGGGAAAATAAATGGTGTTGTATTGTATTGTATTGATCTTGATTGAGATCCAGTTAGGTTGCGCCTCTTAGATATTTGAGGATTTTGATATCCTAAGGAAGAATCGAGTAAAGGGTCCGAGGAAGTTAGGGTTTCAGGTCTCCGCATGTCGCTCTTCGCCCCGGGGATTTCGATGTTCCGATTCGAAAGCCAGATGAGGAAGAGTGGAGGGATAAACAGCTATTGTGTATGTTCATGTAAGTAAATCTTAACGCCCAAAAGTTTGGAATCATTCGAGAGGGCTATAGAGTTCTAATATGACATAGATGTTTGTTGTAGGAATTTAGGGAGATGATGAGTTATGTCATTCCCACACTCTTCCTCACTACCCCAAATCCACCAACCTTCTTCCTAGCAATTGCTTCCCCATTATCTGAATCTGAGCAGCGGCCATTTATCTCAGATGGATATTATAATTCCCTATAGCTGAAATCATAAATACCTCTGCCAGCAAGACTTCCATGTTTCCTCGCTCTTCTTATTTCTTGCCCGTGAAAATTGATTTTATACCATTGATTTTGTGTTTGAGATGTATCTTGATATGTTTTTTTTTTGGGTTTTTTTTTTTTGTGAAGTGTGTAGATTTCGGGGGAGATATGGAGAGGGGAGAGGGGGTGTGATGGGAAGTATGGTGTGTGAGATGAAGTTTTTGGATTGTAGGGATTGGATTTATGGCTTTTGCTTATTTTACATATGGAAAACTAATAAGTAATATTTAATAGCAATATCTCAAAATTGTTGAACTTATTGTTGGTAGGTAGGTCTTGATTATTTTGTCCAACACACTAACTAAAGTACCGACTAGCTCCGGGTATTCAAGTCCTTTATCCACTAAGGGCAGTAATAGCCAACAACCACTTAGATCTTCTCATCCCACAAGCACCATCTAATTAATATCTCACCATTTCCTAATATGATCTAGTTCTTACTTTTCACCTCCAAAAAGTTTCATCCCCGCAATTTCATTGGTTCCATCCTCAACTTTTCACATCGATAATGCAATATGCAGGCTCAGCGCTTAAAAACAGCTCTTCTTATCACTTTCTCATTGGCAGATTGAGTTCTTCCCTCCCCTCCTTCACACCTTGTACTCCATACATACGCATAAATGTGCCTTTCCGTAACCCGTTATATTAATAAATTATGGGCGGGCGGTCCGTCTACAGTTCTTTCTTGAAGAGACGACTCTTGCTTTCTGGTGTATCAATGTGAGATCGACAACGAAGGAAATACAGTATAATCACATACGTTACTTGATCGCTGGCGATTGACTCATATAATTACGCAAACTCGGATCAAAGTATACCTATCCAACCTATTCACCAATTTATAATACCATTGTGTTGCGATAATCTCACGCCTTATCCTCTCCTCAATTCGCAATAACTTTACTTCTTCATCATGGCATTTGGATGGCTCTCCTCACCAATTATGAAACGCAAATGGAAATTTCCTAAAGCTATCATTTGGCTCAATGTAATCGAACTTGCAGGCACCATCGCAGCACTCATCATGTTCGGTGTCGCAGATCCTGATTTGTATCGAACGAATTTATGGCAAATTGGTTATGATAATGGATTTAACAGTAGTCCGGCTGAGATTCTATATGCTTATGCGAATTATCGACCACTACCAAAGATTGCTTTTGTTTGGAGTCAGACGTAAGTTTTATTTCTTCGTCGTATGGGATGAGATGTGATAGATGAGAGGAGTATTTGAGATGAAAACAAAGCTAACTGAATAATCTCGGTTTTATAGATTACAAAATTTCAATGTCGGAATCTCGGTCCTTTCTATGTTTATCCAACTTTGCAAAGTGGTCATGTTCATTATGCACGTTTGGTATCCTCTCCTCTCGACTATCATAAATGGACTTCTCACAGTCTGTTGGATTGTCAGTATATATGGACAAGCCGGACCGGATCATACTGATCCAAAACATCCAAGTAATGTAGCTTGGTATATTGCGAAGAGTTGCTCATATGCTAGACCGACTGGAAATGAGCATTATTGTCAGTTGGCTAAGGGAACTTTTGCCGTTACAGTTTTTATGATGTATGTCTTTGCCCATCTGTACTTTCATCCCATCACGTTCCAAATTTAACAAATAATTAGGATCGTCTACTTAGCCAATACAATTCTTGGTATTCATTCTCTCATCCCTTCACGTCTGGAACGTTCAATCAATTTGCTCGATCTAGAAGATAACATTGTATCAACAAACAAAGCTGGCAAGAGAGTAAAGATGACGGATTCTCCAGACCCAGAATCACCATGGGAAATGCAGAATATGTCACATAGTACAGATCCTTTGAAACAACCTTTTACGCCGAGAACAATGGCCTTCAAATCTTTGGATAGACAATTACCACTAAGGGCTGCTTCGGCTCCGAGATTTGCATAAATGTTTGTTATAGGGTTTGAGTGGGGAGTTGAATTCGTTATTTGGGGACAGAGCGATGACTCTAGTTCGATGGAACTAGTATGATGATTATCAATATGAAAGAGGCAGACGAGATCATATTTTCAGGATGAATTTGTTCTATGATTCAGGACGGCTAGGAAATGGATTAGTGGAAAGGGAAAATACTAGCAGGAATGGCTGCGGAATAGTACCCATCATTTAGGATACCAAGGGGATGAGAAGGATTTTGTATAATGTGTTTTAATGTTCTCCACGAGGTTTTGGGTTCTTGTTTTTTCTACTATGTTTATATCATTGATACTAGGTAGTAAGTACTAGGTAGTTTCCTACCAATTTTAAGATTAAGATATCTAATCAGAATACCCTTTTGTGTGAGCTCCAGAAGCTTGTGAATATGAATTTTTGAGATATGATGGCCATGGAGATAATTACATTTTGGTGGTTCAGATGTGGCAGTAATTTGGATGAGGGAGGATGGATGGATTGATGGATGGGGGGGGGGGGGTTATAGAATTTAAATTTCTTGGTGCAAGTGTGTGTATGATGTATAATGGGAGGGGTAGCGAGAGTGGGTGTAGTTTTCATTTGTTCGAGATATTAGATTGGTTGGTTTGTATAGTAGAGTATGGTATGTCATGGTATGGTATGGTATGTCATGATATTTATAATGTGATATTGAAGATATATATATTATTTGTATAAGGGATAATTTATAAGAAGTTGGTATAGTAGTTTGAAGTTTGAAGTTTGAGGGTTGGTGGGGAGTAAGGGGAAGGGTTGGGGTGGGGGGGGGGATATTTTGAGGGAATGGAGACGGGGGGATGGAGGGGGAGGTGGAGAGGGAGGTGGAGAGGAGGAGAGGGAGGTGGAGAGGAGGAAATAAATAATTAGTTAGATGGAAGAGTTTATTATTCTTATTATTTGGTATATATTTGTGGTGTTAATTTGGTAAGTTTGGTAAGTTTGGTAAGTTTGGTAAGTTTGGTAAGTTTGGTAAGTTTGGTAAGTTTGGTAAGTTTGGTAAGTTTGGTAAGTTTGGTAAGTTTGGTAAGTTTGGTAAGGTTGGATAAAATGAAAGTTTTGGATTGTTTAGGGAGTATGGATAGTGGATAGTGGATATTAAAGCTGTTATTGTTGAGGGGTTTGAGGGGGAGATTTGATGGTTTTGTATATATGGAGAATTGGAATAGGGTTTGGGGGTTGGGATTTGGGATGGAGATTTGGAATAGTGATTGGATTAGGTTAGAATCTAATTGTTAGGGATTTTTTCAAGGAGGGGGGGATCTAGAAGGAATATAGAAGAGCTGTGGGTTGGATGGGGGAATAAGAATGAATGAAATGAAAAAGGAGAAAATGGGGTAGTAAAGATATTGGGTGTAGGTATTGGGGTTGGATTGATGAAGATTTGGGAAGGATATGGGATTGAGATGAAAGGGAGGGGAGAGATGCAAAGGGGGAAATTGTGGAGAAGGGGAGAGGGGAGAGAGGGGGAGAAGGGAGAAGGGGAGAGGGGAGAAGGGGAGAAGGGGAGAAGGGGGAAGGGAGAAGGGGAGAAGGGGAGAAGGGGAGAAGGGGAGAAGGGAGAAGGGGAGAGGGAGAAGGGAGAAGGGGAGAGGAATGGTTAGAGTAGAGAATGGTTATGGGCTGGGTTGTATTGGATTTGGACTTGGATTTTGGTAAAGATTGTGGCTATGATTGTAGGAATTCAAGTAAAGGAGAGAGGAGGGGAGATTGTTGAAATAATGAGAAAAACAGAAGAATAAGAAAATGAGAGGATGATATTAAGAGAAGAATGAGAGAAATAGGATAAGAGTGAGTTATATATGAATAATAATTATTGTCGATAGGAAAAAGAAGGGGAAATTGATAAGGAAGGGAGAAGGAAGATGGAAAGAGGGAGTGGAAAGAAGAACAGATCATTGATATCGGTATCGATAATATTAATTATCAAATTTCATTAAATATTGAAAAATGATTAGATGGAGATGGGGATGAATGCAGTGGGAGGAGAAGAGGGAAGATTGAGGGAATTGGGGAATTAGGGAATCTCGATGAGGGTGGGGAGTTGGGGATTTGGGGTTGAAGAGGAGATTATGAAGAGATAGGATGGGTGGTAAGATAGATAATATAGGTATAAAAACAGGAAAGGGAGAGGAGAAGATGAAAAGTTGACAAGGTAGAATGTAGATGTTGAATGAGATTTGATGCAATGCATTCAATATATATACAATATATATCAACTAAAAACCAGGCTACAGAAGTTGGGTTGTCCCATCACATTCATCACATTCATCACATCATACATAAAACCTCAATATCAATCTCAATCTCAATCTCAAATTTCATAACCGCATAACTCAATGTACTGCCATACTTTCGTACTCTCAAACTAGTATCTAGTATTTGGTATTTATTAAGGTGGCAAAAGAAGTACCTATCTCAAAAGAGATTTCAAAAGAAAAAAGAAAATTATCTTAATAACCAAAGAAATCACAGCATCCCATCGCATCCCTTTCAAATCTTAACCAACTAATAGAAAGAGTAAACAGCGCCAACAACTTAATACTAGCAAGTTTGAACTCCTTCTATGCCGTTTCAAATCCAATCATAAAAATCCATCCAAAGAAATAAATATCCATCTGGATCCCAGAATGAGTCAACTAATGCTGATAACTTAATGTCAGCAAGCTTGAACTCCCTCCACGTCATATGCCCAGGAACTCCATGTATCCACCAATTTTCGAGAATTCGGACTAAAGATATAGATAATCGAAGAGTTCAGAAACTTATTTGTATTTTAGATGTTTTTGTGGAAGAAGAGAGTTGTGATGAGGTTGATTTGAAGCATATCATACCAAATTGATTAACCAAAGAAATAGATAGGAGAGTGTGTTTGTGTGTGACTTTGTGTTGGTTGAGTTGCTCGGAATTTGTTGATCTCCTTCCTGTGAATACTCTGTGTCGTGTATTGTTGAGGTTGAGAACTGTTCTGTCCAACCAAAGAGTAGATGTTGAAAGTCTGTGTTGTGTTTGTCTATGTGTATGCAGTATTGTATTCGAAAAATGCTCCCTAAAAATGTTCCCTCAAGGAAGAAATAGTGAAGATCAAAGCAAGGTAAAAACCTATCAACCCTATCAAGCCAGCCAGCCAATCTACCAACCTCTAAAAGTAGCAGGTTGACCATGGGCATTAATACGATCTTCCCTGAAGCAATCCCATTCCTTATGAATTCTTCCGCTCTCATATGCCTCTTTATCCTGCACAGTAGCAGCCCTAATACCATAAGCACCTCTCCTACCCAAAGCCTGATGATTGATCGGTCTCTGTACCTCATCAATTTCATGAAATACTTGTATACTCTCATCATACTCTCTTCTCTTATCAAGTTGTCTTGCCAATTCTCTGACATCGCAACCTTGGGCTCGGCTCTTGAAGACACGAAGAAATTTGAGAAAATTATTGATGTTCCAATCTCCGATGACTTGGGAGTTGGGTATGGTAAGTGTGCGATCCCAACACCATGCTTTGATGATGGTGCGTTTCTCTTTCTTGTAATGATCATCTTCCATTTTCAAATAGTCGAATAACTTGCATGCTTGACATGTGGGATTGTCTTGGTTGTTTAATTTGAAGTTGCGAATCATTTGGTAGGAAAACCAAATTCCAGGAAGTAGGTGTTCACAACTAGGACATCTGAAGCCTTCTGCCATCCTAAAGAAGAAATGTTAGTTTGATCACACATGAGTGGGGAAAATATTGAGGAAAGAAAAGTGGTGACATACCATTGAGAACCCTCAGGTTTGTTGGCGACTTTGCCAGGTACAGATTTTCGAAATTTCTGAACATCACCATGAAATTCTCTGTATGCAACATGGACAATAATTTGATCAATCCCAGCACATGGATCCATGAGAACCTTTAAAGTCTTCTCCACAGCTAAACAAGGCGATTTGTCCAACCATTGTCTAAACATAGTGTGTTTAGATTCGAAATCAATACCTTGATTTCTGGCCTGATGAATAAGACCATGCACTTCTTGCCAAATTGCAAGTCGAATATCAGCAACCATCATACCAGGATCATCCCAAGTAACACCATATGAGTATTGTCCTCCCAATCTTTGTTCGCCTTTCTTATCACCAGCTTGATGTGTTGAGTAAGGACCAACATGATATGCAGGATAGAAGTCTAAATGGACTTGATGTTCACAACCTCGAAGACGATCACGTTGGATAATGTTGAGAAGCTCTTGTCCATCTCCAAGGTGAATCAATTCACAATTGTAGACTCCGAGAACACTGAGTTTGCGAATTTCAGGGATGATTAGTGCAAGGATGTGTGTGGTGAGGAAAGGAACATGATGAAATTGAATGTTCTGCAAAAATTCACTGAAGTTGTGCATGGCAATGCCTGATGGAAAGTGAATTGATTAGCGATCCGATTTGGATAGAGAAATGAAGAAGGCTTACACATCTTATTCAAGTTTTTAATTTGATCAAGGTACTTAATAGACTCCCCATCTCTGGTAGGGGTGACAATAACAACTGAAGCGGCAGTGGCCTCAAAGTTGTTTTTCTCTCTTGGTATCTCACAATTTTCGAAATTGCCTCCGGTGATATCCCAAATACCCTAGAAACATTAGTAGTCAGGTAATATATCATTGAAAAGAAAGAACTTGCAGTGATACCCATTAAGACATCCCAAGATCTCTGACTAGTTCGACATAACGCGGAAGCAGTGCTATGGTTTTGCCAGATCAATTTGAGAAGAATATCATTGGGACCCTCCACTTGAAGTAATCTGATTAACGCGCTTTGATTTTGATCATTCTTTGGTTGCTTGAAGACATTATTTTTGTAGTTAAAAACAAAAGATCCCTAAAGTATGCAGTTAGATTAGAGTTTCTCATGCAAAGATGAAATATCATACCAATGAAGCCAACTTGTTGAATCTATCCTTTTCACCTGTGAAAGGCCAGTTGACCAAGGTGGGGAATCTTTCTTTTGGCTGTGTGGATACCTCTTCTGTCATATTTGCCCAAGGATTTGGCTCATTAGGGTCTCTCTCTACAGCTACCTCAGGTTCAACAACCCAACCAAAGTTTGTGACAACACCATTAGGATTTTCTTGTTCGGGAGGTGTGGGAAATGTAGAAGTACCTAATACTTTAGCCCATGGACTTGAACGAGCTGGTGGAGTGAGCACAACCACTGTACTCTTCTTGGTGCACCACGGAAGAGTTGGTTGGGGCGCAGAATCTGTGGCCCATGTGGGAAGGGAAGACCATTTTGCGTTCTCAGGTACAATAAACCATGATCCTAGATCCAGTTCAGAAGTATCATATTTGATGCTACCATCTTTGAGAGGAAGAGGTGGGTGTTCCCAAGAGGATCCATTGTTAGGTACAGACTTGTTGGTATAATACTTCAAAGTAAATGGTTTGGAACACGGACCCAGATTCTGACCCAGACCCGGACCGGAGACGGGTTTAGCTGGATGTGTATGAATACTAACAGACTTTGTAGGACTACCACTAGTAATCTTTGTAGTATCACTAGTAGTCTTTACAGAGCTATCGCCAGTTTGTGATTTCTGAAGTTGCTGAGCATCTGTGGTGACAGCAGGTAAGGAAGGCCAAACCCATGCACTTGTCTCATCTGGAATTGCAGGAACAAACACCTTTGCTGGTTGCTTCCAGATTGATCCTTTCTTTGAGCCAGATACACCATGTGTGACCTGCAATCTTCCACCATTATCTTGAGCCTGGTTGTTCTTGTTGAACCTTGCGGCCTTGGATTCGACTTTCTTCCCCATGATGAATGATATCTTAAAATACTATAGAATGTTAGAATACAATGAATGTACTTGACAAGGTAAAAGTAGACAGAAAGTAATAATAAGTCGGATTATAACACATGATCAATCTTGTGAAAAGGCCAATGTGAATGAGGTAAGTAAGAGCATGTGAGAGGGGGATCAAGCTGAAGAACAAGCAAACTCTCATGATGACTTACAAGTATTCAAGTTTCAATCTATGCAATGCAAAGAGCTCGGAAGCTGATTAATAGAAAATGTTTAAAATATCAAGCAAGTGTAGTGATAGTAGTCGAAGCTATGCATATAAATGGAATGTGCTTTGTTGAACACAGCTTGTGAAGGTTATTAGAATTAAACTTTGACTTTTGAAAATTGACTTAAAGGTGAAGTGCGGGGTAGTGATGATGAAATTGAGAGTGGCTTGAGAAAGGAATTTTAAATAGGCTCTAGATCAGGGGTTTGAAGATAGGGTGGTGCTTGAGGAGGAGGACAACAAAAAGAGGCTTCCAGGAGAAGGTATATCTCGAGGATACTTACAAATTTGTATGTAGTTTGTAGTAAGTTGCTTCTCAAGAAGCAAGACTTTCACTTGTGGAGAAGACGATTTGAAATCTATGTGACTCAAAGAAGGTAGAGTCGAGTTCCAGGCTTGCGGAAAAGAAAGAAAGAAAGCTAAGGAAGCTAATAGGGCTTTCTAAAAATTAAAGGTGAAACGCGTATTGATGGGACGTATTTCTTGTAAATATCAAGAAAGATAGCTAGCAAACGCGAGAGAGCGCAGAAGTGATAGCTAACCACACTTCTAAAGATCAAGAAGTTGTAGCGTGTAAGGGGTATGAAGGTTCAAGGTGGATGTTGAAAGGTTGAGGATGGAAGGTGGAGGCTAGAAGAGGAGGATGGATGGAAGGTTGAAGAGAGGTAGAGTTGGATAAGATTTAAGATTGAGGAGAGCCACCAGATATCAGGCTCTCAGACACCCGGACCTCCTGGGTCATCCAGGGAGGGAAATCAAGGCTATGAACCACTAGGAAATAAAGGGGCGAGGTTGAGGTATTTTACAGTGAATGTCATTGAGTGTGAAAATTTTCTTGTTTGGATCCTCGGTTATTAACATATCAGGAGAGAGTAATTTCAATCATCCTATTTTCAAAGGATGAAGCAGAAGCAGATAATATTCAGAAATGTTTTGTTCATCATATAATAATTCACCAATAATGTTGGACAAGAGAATAAAAAAGGATTTGGTGAAATCTCCTAAAACTATTCAATGGCCGAACAAAGCCTATAGTCTCAAAGATATCCACTATATTTTGATGTCAATCCCTCAAAGTATACAATCCAGTATCAGGCAAAGCAATCCAACAACTGGAAGAAAATAGGTATTTTGATGTCAGTCATCCAATATCTGAGAAGATCATTGTCATTGCAGATATTTCCCTCATCATATTCCTGAATACTCAACAAGTTTAAACAAACCTTTTTAGCTATAATGGGACATAAACTTATAGCAACCAGTTTTTAATCTTTTTGTAATCATGTTATTTGCGCGATTTAATGCTTTCTACATATGCATCATCATATACATAGCTACATTTTCCCTAACCTAGGGAATAATATTATATAAATCAGACCATTTTTCCAGTTATAATGGAGGATGGACTCATACCATCCACCTTAACAGATGGAAGTGCAAGGTGAATACTGTTGTTGATTCCTACAGTAGATACCCAAAAGCATAATCATCCTCATTATTGATTTCTTGAACCATGACATGATTTACAAATTCAAGGTGAATTGATAAAGAGAGATATGATTCACACAGTATACAAATTTCAAATTAGAAGCTGTGAATGAGTGAATAGATAGCAAACAGCAATGAAAACAATCTCATCAACATACCTTCAACAACCCTGACTGATGTAGACTTTCAAAAGTACGTCCAATATATATCAACTGAGTTGACAAGAATACTAACTTTTACAAATCTTTCAAACCAGATCTCATGAATATAGGTTAATAGTAAATGTTAAGCCTTACTTGTGAGATTTATAATATCAACTATTAACACAGACCTCATCAGTATCAGTTACTAACAAAAGACAACCCTTACTTGTATAGCTGAGACCCTTGGAAATGCAATGAAATAATAACTTCATCAACATCGGACTCATGTACAAGTTGAATTTACTATCATTGTCAATTTGAGTATATATTGAAAAATACAATAAATAATAATAAGAAATAATAACAATAACTACTAATAATAATCAATACAAAAATATTATCTACTTGAATAAACTTTTAAAAACATTTTTTTTTTCTAAAAAAAAAACTATTTCCCAAAACTTTCTCAAATTCGACCCGCGCTGATCCAATCCAAGCCAAACATCTTAAAACAGGTGAAATGTAAACAAAGTAAGAGAAACTTAGATAAGAAAATGAATAATAAAGCTTGAAGTAGCTTATCAATCTAGATATTTGTTGGCTAATGGAAACTGAAGGTATATATATATCCTGATAGAACTTTATGAACTTAAGTCAGATTGCTAGCTTTACGATTTCATTAATAGTGTCATCAATTCAGCTAATCTATCTTGTTTGTTTTTTCGATGATATGATAGACTGCCACTGCATCAATATCATGCTTTACTGTTCTCTTAACGAGAACGATTAGTAGTACTGTTTCCCTAATCCCGTTCTTAGAATCTTCTCGTCTATCGAGCTGTACTAGTGACCAACAAAATTGTGGGTCCACTTCTTCTTCAGAAAGTCTATCTATAAGACGACGAATTTGGAGTTTCTGATTTGGAAAGAGATCTCCAAATTTATCCTCTGATTTTTGTGATGATTGATCGAGTTTCTGCAGCTGTGCTCTTATATCTTCCGGTGATAAAGCCTCCTCGGTAATCACAGCTTTAGCCCAAGTCGACTTTTCATTCTCACGTGGAATGAGTTTCCGTATGGAGTAACAATGAAAGGTGGTGAGTAGTTTTCTGCATGCAGCTTCATCCACGTTTCTTTTTTTCTGCACCTGGAATTCAAATAGTCAGTGGTCAACCTTGACTTATAGGAAGATTTTGAAATAGAACAAAGAGAACGGCAAAGTGAGTACTGTTAAATCAACGATATTGTTACTTGTAGATTCACTGTTTCGAATATCCATACTCTCTCTATTGGATGAGAGCGAGATTACGGATTTCTTGCCCTGAGGATGAATATATGGCATAAGTAGGTTTATTAATCCCTCGATAGACTCATCACCTTCATCAAGTCCATCGATTAACACGAAGGTACTATCCATATATTGGAGAGCCCCTTCGAAAACTTTCCACCATGTAGCTAGTTTGGTGTCTGGGTGGGAGATATTAGATAGATCAAAACGCACTTTAAGATCGTCGATAAGATCAGGACGTTGTTTTAGAAGCTGGCATAGTAAGCATTGGATGATGTTGATGGCTGAAGGTTGTCGAAATAATCGATTACAAAAGAAATATGCTAATAAATTTGCCTTGGGCTTTGACTCGCCAATAGTTTTGTTATTAATGATGTCCCTCTTGTTCTGTAACTCTTGTATGAGAGTTAATTGGTATATTAGGAATCTCGTAGCATAAGTCTTCCCAGTTCCTGGGCCACCATGGATCCAAAGGAGAGACGATAGAGGATTGTGAAGCCATGCAGTGAATTTGAGGTCACCGAGAAGCCACGAAAAAGTGTCTGTGATTTTTCCGACACAATCACCGAATACTATTTGGTTTGTATCATCAAATGAGGAGGCTAAAAGTTGTAGAAAATGTTGACTTTCGGTTGAGATAGATTTTGTTACGGGAGGCGATTTCCCCAAGTAATCACCATGCGCTCGAAACCCTGACATGGATGGAGGCGGAGGTAATTCCCTCTGGCGGTCTTCCCTTGCCTTGCCCATATATGATGCTCTGCGTATGAATTTTCTCGTCACTCCGACCAAGATTTCTAATGCGTTAGACTTTCCAAGCTCTCCAAGGGGATCCGTAACTGGAAAGGCAGTAATTGGGCTAGACGATTTATCCTCTCCCTACAAGCGAAGATATTGGTGAGAGTTTGATTAGGAACTCTCAAAAAATTACTTACCATGTTGTAAGACTCCATATTTTCATAAAAGAAGTGTACATCGAGCAAACGTGTATTGACCAAGGTAAGAAAATCGAATTGAGCTTGTTCTAGCTCCTTGCCGTCCTCCTTCGTAGCCTGTAATTGAATGTCCCTAGAGTAAATATCACCATAATGAGTATCCCAATATGGACTAGTAAAGAAGATAATTCCTGAAATGACACTATCGATCGTGGATGTTGTAGATGTTGCCGAATGAGATTTTGATCCTAATGCCTATTGCTTTTCATCAGAGAGCTGAAGTTGGTCTTGAAAGGATCATGCGACTTTACCATTTTAACAACGAGTCCACCATGACTTTGAGCAATTATCACTACTGGTCGACTCTGGCTTTTGGGCCGCGTAGACTCCAAATAGTTCCTGAAATCACTCGCGATGCGTTTCAATGTGAATGAGGCCATTCCTGACTGTTGAGGAATTTGGTACCGGAACTGGAGAAGTCGAGCATGTTGGAATAAATCAATGCTGAATATTTTGGCCCAGTCCATTTGTTGCGTCGTAACTATAACTATATCCATATCTACATCTATATTTGATAGAGAAGGGTCTCTTAAAGTTGAAGGTTTATTAATTTCCACGGCCTAGAATTGTTAATCGAAATCTGAAATTTAAACATTCACAATGTTCATACCATGATCTCTGATGTAGTAGGCCACAATGTGAAAGTTAGGAGCGAGGCACAGGATAATATCGAAGGTACAGATGGAGGGGTAAGATGGTCATAGATTGTAAAGCTATTTAATAATGATAATACAGAACATTAAGAGAAAGGCTTCAAGCAAGATATACATACGTGGAATCCTCGGTACGTTTTCACCCGCATATACTATGATGAATCTGCTGCCACCGAGATGGGTATGAAACCCATCCGACTGTAGGATTAGACAGTACTGTACCGGTATTACTGCATCATACCAAAAGGAGTGAGGCGAACCTCATGGCATTGGGCAGAGTTCGCGTAGCCTCACACCAGCCAGGCCCTTCATTTCCCCCCATCTAAAGCTGCCGTCTTAATGCTACAGCTGAATGACAATATGACTACACAATCACATAGCTGATAATTCTGGGACCGACTGGCACGGAGATGTTTCATCCGCTCAGAATTGCTCTCTGGGAATCAGAACTTTCTGTGATGATTTGGTACGCTGCAACAATATGCTCTCAAACGCCTCAGAAATATTGAAAAATGATGCAACTAAAACGACCGCTTGCTAGAATATATTTCAAACGACTCATATAGCTCATCAGCATTTCCACAAAATTCAACCACACATCCTAAAATCCTTATTTCCATCATAAGTCAACCACCCTAGTTTCCGGCCACCCCTACTTTCCGGCCATCATTCATACCAAAAATCATCATTTTTTGCATTTTTAATTTTCTTATTTATGAATATAATTAAATGAAATTTTGATTAAAAGTTTATTATCTAAATTCAAATCAATTCTATAAATTCCAGATTTTTCGCAATTTTTTTCGTCAAGATATTAAAGATTGAATTTTCGAATTTTGATTTGTATATGATTTATATACAAATTAAAAAAACATCAAAATCTTGAATAATTTTTCAACAAAAATAATTAAAAATAAATTATAAATTTTAATAAAATCCTGAAATTATATTATATAAAATAAATCTAATTTCGAAAAATCTTCATTTATAAATAATGTTTTATTACTAATTGAAAAATTATCTATATAAAATTTTGTATAAAATAAAATATAAATATCAATAAAAGATTATCTATAGATTATTATATATAATAATTCAATTCATTTTATAAAATATGATTTAAAGATTTCAAAAAAATTAATAGTTTATTTTTAATTATTTTTGTTGAAAAATTATTCAAGATTTTGATATTTTTTTAATTTGTATGTAAATCATATACAAATCAAAAATCAAAAATTCAATCTTTAATATTTCTATCAAAAAAAAACCTAAAATTATAAAATTTTAAAAATGATTCAATATTTATATAAAGAGTTTATAATCAAAATTTGAATCAATTATGTTTATTATTTAAAAAGTTATTCATAGATAAAAATCGTGGTTTTTGGTGTAAAATGGTGGCCGGAAAGTAGGGGTGGCCGGAAACTAGGGTGGTTGACTTATTCTATGTAGCTCGAGCAATTTTTTGGTGTTCCTTACCAAAAGATTGAATTGTAAATAATTGATAAATGAATGAAATACACTAGAACCATTACAATTTATAACAACAACAACAACAACAACAACATTAAAAATACATAATAATAATAATAATAATAATAATAATAATAATAATAATAATAATAATAATAATAATAATAATAATAATAATAATAATAATAATAATAATAATAATAATAATAATAATAATAATAATAATAATAATAATAATAATAAACAACAACAACAACAACAAAAATAATTTCATCAACAAAGATAAAAGTCCAACATCCAAAATCCAAAGCACAAAAGCAACCACAACACCACCCCCATCTTACCTTACCCACCCACCACACTTCACTTCACTCACTTCATAAACTTCCCCTCCATCCGCTCAGATCACAGTACTCCGTAAGTAAGAAGCGATGCATTATATACGATGATGCAATTACTTACACTTTATCGGCATTTGCTTTACTCTGTGCATGCCCAGTGGTTATCCATCCATGCTTATCCATCATTTGAGAACCATATGTGGTTTATAGTTAACTTATTAGTCGCCAGTCTATCATGGATTAATTCACAGATGAATATATATTTACTCCGTACTCGAATATGTATCGTATCATATTGTATTTGTTGTTGTATTCATTATTGGTTGAATATACGCATCTATTTTATATATATACTCGTAAATAAACTTACTTGATATTGGTTGATAGGAGGTGGGTGGTAGATAGATAGATACTTGAGTAGATTGATCATTCCGAGTACCTACCTATCTATACGACGCAGATATGTAGAACAATTGAATTTAGGATCAGGATCAGAATTAGGATTTAGAATTTTGGACTACCCAGTAATGCGAAGGTCGCAGGATCGAGTGAGTTCCGAGTCATGCTACCCCTCTCTGTATGCGGAATACGCTTTTGAGCTGTATTGTGTGTGTACTTGAGACTAAGATTTGATAACCCCTCCTTCACATGCATTCTTTAGAAAAATTGGTTAGATACTCGAGTAGATGTATCTAGGTAGTAGAAATCTAGATCTGATGGTTGGAGAAGTTTTTCGAAATTTGATTTGGGGGGAGGAAGAGTGAAGGTGGAAGGAAGGTGGAAGGTGGGAGGAATTCGATGGAGATAGAAGATAAGGTTGATGGAATCAGGATAGTTCCATCAGATTGTATCGTGTGACTTGTGAGGACTAGAGGATAGTTGAGAATGATGCTTTGAAAGTTGGTTGACTGCTTTGATTAATTAATTACATTTGAAAGTGCTGATATAAATATATATCTTCTTTCTCAACGCCATCATCATCAATATATCCTCATAGTATTTGAATTTGAACAAAAAGATTGTCATCAGACTCGGTGTAGTAATTTTGCAAGGTAAAGATGGAGTAGGTAGATATATAAATTTTTACTTAATCAAAAGATCATCAGACAACAACTTCGTACCACACATGTCGGTAGGTTAAACATGCCCAGGGTCCCCACATAAATAACTGGGTATCAATGAAACATTTAGAACAAGTCTTGGAAGGACCAATAGTACCTTTTAGTGAGATGGATATAGGGAAATTGAGATGAGGCTTAAGGGTTTGGGTCGTGTAAATTATTGGGGGGAGGAAATTTCTTATTCCTGGTAATGATGTCTGAGGGTTTGTTTTCTAGAAGATGGGAATGTTTTGTGGAAGGTTTTGGTGAGGAAGAGGTGCATGGAGAGCGTATGAATGAATGAAGACAGTGAAGTTGGATATACTTTTTGATCTACATGAAATCGTATGGTATAATTGAATGGTGATGATGATGATGTTACCATGCATCAACCCTAGTAAACTCAACTCATCCCCCCTTTACTCCGTACAATTGATTGGTTTCCTAGGGCCAAAACCAATGGAAGGACAAATACAGAGTGCTCTGTAAATCCTCAAATCCAAATCCTCTATCTTTTCTATCATCACAATAACTCAACATTGTATCTAACATCCTCTCCAAAAGGAGTCCAAGCCATCTTCAACTTCAAGTAAGCAAAAAGAGTTGAATACAGTATTTCAAATTAAAATTGGACTTCAAATATACCGAGGAGATTTTTGAAAATCATTAGGAGTCAACACAGACAGACCAAGACCAAGCTTAATAATAAACATCAAAGCTTTTCTTATCGGCCATTTCCAATCAGGGATGAACTTGCTTGACCTGAAGAAAATGCTCGGATGACTTTTGTTACCTCTTTTTCATGTCATGAGTAGAATAAAGTTTGTATGTATGTATGTATATATGAAGAAATACTACTTGATTAGTATAAGTTACTAGGTGTATGTGTATGTGTATGACGAATATTATATTATACTCTACGGAAGGACAATAAGTTTTGGCAGCATGCAGTTACCTATGTAAACCTTTTGATATACAGAAAAATACGGGAAAAGGGGGGAGAAAGAGGTAGAGGAAAAGCACAAGAGTGGATAAGAGGGCCATTGCGCGGTACAAATAAATGGTCCAAGGGGGTAATTGGGACAAATAGGAGGATGCGCATTGTTAATTTTGTGCTCTAAGCTCGTGGTGTTCTGACCATGTGAACAAAAGTATACAATGTGTTATGCATGTCTGGCATTTCTAAGTTCAAAGGTTGGGACCTACGAAGATTAAAATAATTCTCAGGATTTGTTATTCATGTTGCATATTTAGGTTTATTTTGTCCTGCATGTTTGTTGTGCTGCATGCTAATGATATTGATAGATTGGATTGGATTGGATTGGATTGAATTGCCACATAACGTCGGCATTCAAGCAAGACTAAAGATCGCCCTACCTATTGATCATGCGAGCATAAATAAATACTAGGTACCCCATGAGAAACTATGCTCCAATACTGAGTCGATACGGGTTACCTTAATTGGGTAGAAGATTTGGGGATTTCGATCGATCGAGTGATGGATGGTGTATGAATGATTCGTTATGGCGTGTTTACGATACACAGGTAATTGTTTGATGTTTTGATGCTTATGATATGTAGTTTGGTAGGTACTAGGTAGATGCTGAAGCCGATGGAAGTTTAAATTTTTGGGAGGTTGTAGGCGTAACACATCGGAAATGGGCCTTCTTGGTAGGTCTGATGGGAGGATGGGGGATATTATGTTGCCCACATTAAGATTGTCGATGAAACTCATTATGCGCCAGCATAATCTATACACTACACCACCATACCACAATACATACATAATCTATCAAGGTATGAATGGATGGGATGGTGTACTGATGGGAGGAAATGATGGGTAAGCGTGCCGTTATGTTTAAAAGATAACGTATTTTTCGAGATGAAGATTTAGAATTAGAAATATGGAACATTGATAGAAGACATTCAAGAACAAGGAGAGGGGGATTAATATAAATAATGTGACATATCCATGAAACTATTCATGAAAAACATTGATTCCGGTTCAGTTCATATGAAGAAGAGATAAAAATGAAATCCATATGAAAAAGTTGAGACCCATTTTATATAACCTAGGTTTCATCCATAGGAACACGGAAGGAATCAAATAAGAGATGAAAGTTTCGAGAGGGAGAAGGAGAAGGAGAAAGAAACTATAGAAATGATACTTCCACTCATCGATCATTGCACTCAGCACTGACTATATTGGAGATTACCTACTCGTACATACCTACTCATTCAAAGTATTCCTTTACCAAATGAATTATATAGAATCAGTGCTGTACTATGTAAATTAAATTCTATTGAGTGATGAGTCATGATGAAGTTTAAAAAAAGGCCCTTTCCTTACATTGAGGTGCTACTATTACTAGGTATATTTTCGTTCCTATCTTTATTTGAACATCCAAACATCAAACCTAATCTTTTTTATACGCTAGTCCATTTCCTATAGTGTGGCTTTAAGTGGGTCCTCAGATGGTCCTTGCACTCTTTAATCAACTGAGATGGTCTGGTCTGAATGTCTCTTTCTCTTCTAGCCTATAACCTTAAGTAGTTACCGTGCCTACCTAATTTCGCTAGTCCTCTAGCTTTAACGCCCTTGGTATTAAAGTAATAAAACCAAATCTGCCCATAAGTGAAAATCACAGAAGAAAATTTCTCTTCATCTTCCTTCCTTCTTTCCTCACACTTACTTGTCACTTACTTTTATCTTATTATAATAATAAACTTTGTTGCCACGACATTCTTCTATTTCAAAGAAATCTTCTTTGTTTACTTCTTCCAACTCAAAACGGAACTTACGCCATCAACAACTTCAAAGTTTCTGCTTATCATATAATCAATCAACAACAAAAGGATATTTAATTCATTTGATTTGATTTTTATTTCAAGATGTCTGAAGTTCAAAAACCTATCGTCGAGGAGCAAGCAGCTGCCCCAGCTCCAGAGACCACCACCACCGGCATTGAAGCACCAGTTGTTGAACCAGTCGAAGAGCCAAAGATCGAGGAGCCAGTTGCTGCAACTGAGCCAGCCATCGAAACACCAGCTGTTGTTGTTGAGGAACCAACTGCAGGGGCCACCACTGATGCTGCACCAGTCGCTAAGGAGGTTACACCTGTTGAGGAGGGAGTTTTGGGTTACAAGGGTCCAGGTTTACTCAAGTAAGTTATCACTCATCAAAATATGATAGAATCCTCACCTGCGAATATGCGGCTTTGATTTTTTATTGGGTTTTTCTGCTCTTTTGAGTTTTAACATCGCCAGAAACCTCATCAAGACATTAAGTGAATCAATAACTAACCTGATATTTTTACAGGAGCTTCATTTTCCAAAAGAAGCACTTCTGGTTCGGATCTGAGCCAGTTGAGCACAAGAACCTTTCCAGCTACCTCCGTGGTGAGAAGCCAGATGTCGCCAACCACAATGCCGCTTGGTCTTCCCACACTGGTAATGGTCTCTTGTTCTTCAGCAAGAAGGCCACTGATAAGGCCAGCCCAGCTGGTATCTTGAACTTGGTAAGTCATTCATCATAAACCATCCCGGATGACAGTCTGCTAATACGTAATTTATAGTCCGAAGCTTCTGATGTCTCCGAAGATGGTACTGTCGATTTCTTCTTCACCATTCACGGCCACAAGCACACCTTCCAAGCTGCCAACGTCGCCGAACGTGATAACTGGGTTGCTACCTTGAAGACCAAGATTGCTGAGGCTAAGGAGATTTCCGAGTCTGTTAAGGAGAGTGAGACATACAAGACCAGTATTGCTGCCTTGGCCAAGCCATTTTCTGGTGCCGCCACTCCAAAGAAGGAAGCAAAGGAGGAAAAGAAAGAGGAGAAGGCTGAAGCCAAGGCCGAGAAGAAGGAAGAAAAGGCCGAGGCAAAGGAGGCCAAGGAGGAGCAAAAAGAGGAGAATGCTGAAGCTAAAGCCGAGGCTAAGGAAGAGAAGGCCGAACTTAAGGCTGAGAAGAAGGATCGCAAGAGTCGTTCTGCTTCCCGCAAGGGTGACAAGCGTACTTCGATCTTCGGTGCCATCCCAGGTTTCGGAAAGAAAGAAGAGAAGACTGAAGCACCAAAGGATGAAGTTGTTGCTTCTCCATCAACCGAGGAACCAGTTGTCGCTACTGAAGCTTCTGCTGCTCCAGTTGTTGATGCACCAGTTGACACTGAGGTTCCAGCCACCACTGAAGAAGCTGCCATCGCTCCAGCTGTCGAAGAGCCAGTTGCCGCCGCCGCTCCAATTGAGAAGCCAGTTCCAACCAAGCGTAACAGCATCTTTGGTACCCTTCAATCCAGATTCTCCAACAAGAAGCCTGAACCTGAAGCTGCTTCTCCAGTTGCCGCAAAGGATGAGGAGCCAGTTTCTGAGAACGCTCCAGTCATCCCAGCTGTTGATACTACTGAGCCATTGACCGCCAATGTTGATGCTTCCGCCCCAGCTGAGACCACTGAGGTCCCAGTCACCAATGGAGAGACCCCTAAGGCTGCTGAGACACCAATCACCAAGGCCGATAAGCGCAAGAGCTCCCTTCCATGGTTAAGCAAGAAGGACAAGTCTGCTGCCACTAGTGATGAGGAGACTGAGAAACCAAAGTCACCTTTCGCCAAGCTCCGTGCTACCGTCAAGTCCAAGTCATCTCCAAAGGCTGATAAAACTGCTGAGAAGCCACTTGAGCCAACTGTCGAAGCTAAGGCTGAGGACAAGATTGATGAAGAGACCACTGCCATTGAGGCTGAAGCTGCCCCAGCTGCTACCGAGCCAGTCGTTTCTGAGCCAGTTGTTGCTGCTCCAACCAGCACCACTCCTCAAGTTTCTGCTACCGCATGAAGCAACTCACATCATTAAAGTTGCATCGCATCTTCGTAATGATTTCTTATTGTTGTCGTCGGGAAAACGGATCTCCTTGAAATACCCCCAAGATTGATTGATACCACTCTCATTTTGCAGTACTTTGTTCATCTTTCTTTTTCTTATGCGTTTTTTATGTTTTGGTCTGCCTGCGCTTGCGATTTCTGCTGCGTATTGATACCCCTATACCCAGACTGTCTTTTCGCAATCTGCCACTAGGGCAAACCAACTTCAACTTAATACCTAATATAAAGTTTCTTGATGTCTTATGAATATTGATTTAATAATGATTTTGAATGTGATGTGATGTGATGTGACCTGTGCGTGAATTGTAATGTTTCTTTCTTGTTTCGGGCAAATGTGTGATGACACTATCTATTCCCTTGATGAAAACGTGAGTGATGGTATTCAGCAATGAATGGTGCGGTAATTTTACGTGGGTATGAGATATGATTTTTAGTGTTCTTTATCACTCTCTGCGGATACTATACGAAATAAGGCATTTATAGTAAGTATTCTTATATCCATCGTGAGGTTAATTGTTAATTCAAGTCCCATTTGATGGTGTTGGTAATAATAGTAGTCATAATAATAATTTATAGAATTGAAGAAGAATTTGTAGGGGTCGGGGTTTGTTTAGTGGGTGGTTGGTTGATTGGTGGGATGGGGATGAGGATTGGGATATAAGTTGAAGAGAGAAGGGAGGGAGGGAGAGGGGAGAGAGGGAGAGGGAAGAGGGAAGAGGGAAGAGGGAAGAGGGAAGAGGGAAGAGGGAAATAGATTTAAATTGTTGATATATAGAGTTTTGTGGTGGAGATTCGGTTGGTGTGGTGTAGTGGTGTGGTGGTGTAGGGCAGGAGAGGATGGAAAGATAAATTTGATTTGACGATGAGATATAGTTGGAATTGGAAGGGGATGTGACGGTGGATATAATCTTATTTCTATATCGATGGTAGCGAAGACACTGCATTGTCAATTTTAGACTTATTTTGGTTTGGGACGAATTAGAAATAAGAACGCTAGCCCGTGGTTTATGGCCCAGTAGGATCTTACGGATTTGTGGGGGGAAATAAGGCCGGGTTCGAGAGAGGGGGATGCAGTTTTGGGACCCCTCGGGTGTGTATCTATCGCGCTCTGTATAGTTTGGTGACTAGGCCGGCGGGGAGGAGGGGGCGGGTTAATAAATATAGATATTGATATGGAATGATAGATTAGCGAGTTGAGTGAATGAGACTATTCAGCGTTAATACAGACTTCTCTCCGCATGGGATTTAAAAAACTTAGCTCTGTCCTTAAATATATCTAAGATCCTTAGATATATTCAGCATATACATAGCATAGAATGTTTCGGTTCGTTGGTTGTAGAGAATTGGATATCATCAGTTAGTTGGTGGGTGATAACTTCTTCCTGTGTAAAGTTTGCGGCGAGATGTACAGTGAGATTCAGGATTCGTGCGGAAAGGAGTATGGTTATGGCTTATAATAGTGAGCAGGAAATGCATATGATGAGTGAATTGTATAACCAACATTTGTTGAGAAAATAGTTGAATGATATTTGATTAGTTCGCGTACAGCAAGCTTAAGGACAACAAGTAATCCGGTCATTGACAACACGATAGGACGACTAGAATCAACAACCCTTTGATTTGTGATGACGTTAAAAGCTCAGTATGACGTGTGTGCCAGCTCATGGATGCATTCCCTTAATATGGGTAAATCATCGCGGTTGCGATTACTTAGATTTCCCATTTCCGTTCTTGCTTCCACCATGTTGATTTTCACACTCATTTCTTGATATCTAGAGTTCTTAAATACCTGAGTTAAGAGACTTCATCAAGCTAACGGTCGAGTCTTTGCTCCAATGCGTGTGCTCATTTCTTTGTATTCAAGTGAGTGAATCTTAACAATATTAAAACTGAAAATATAGTGCCAAACTGAAAGTGAGGAGGCAATTTTTTCATACTCTATATATCTTGTCCATTTTTAAAGTCTTGTCTTCTTTCCTCAAGATACTCTACAAAAGGTAACGACGAACCATTCATGTTGATCTACCACAGTCTGGTTCGTAACGATGACTGGAAGTTTACCAAATTGGACCGCACCAAATCTTAGCTCAAGTTCTTGAGTCAGAGAATGATATAATGCACATGTGAACCGCTGGTAAGGGGTTGAGGCGGGGACAATAAAGGCATGTATTATTGCTTAAAGACTGTTGTTCTGATCATGAGACATCTTGTCACTGTCGATTTCTGATGTGATTATGGGTAAAAAGTTGCTGTATACCCTCCCCTCCCCTCTCGCCGCACTTGACCTCGAGAATGGATGAACAGGCATAAGTGAGTACTCAGTCTATCTAGTAAGAGAAGCTTCTCGTGCTGCTCCATAACTGGAGCCATTAATCGGCTTTTCCTGGATCACAGACGCCTAGTACCCCAGAATGGGACCTCATTATTTCGGACCCGACTTATTGTTGTGCTAGATGACAATATTATGGATAAGACTATTATTCTATGGCTTGAAATTTTAGAAATACTTTCTGAGTTATAGGAACTAGGAAGATGGGATGAAAGCAAAATAATTCGTTACTGGAAGGACTCTAGCCCAGTTTGCAATTGCTTGTTAGACGGCTTTTATTTTGCTGAAAAAATCTGAATATTTCGCTGATCCACTTTATCTGGAAGATGAAGAGGGTGTGCTTCTTGGCATGGATAGGGATAGGAGAGATGGAGATGGTTTTTGGTATGGAGACTCGGCTAATTTGGAGGGCAAGAAAGCAAGTCGTTGTGACTTGAATTCTTTTTCCTTGGAATAGTCTCTTGCCTCTGGGTGCGAGATTCATCGTTTTACCATAGCCGATATCGAAAATGATGGTAATGATGAACGTGAGATACTTCCACAACACTTGACAATCTTACAGTTTGGACCACGGATATAGTATACCATGAAGAACAACAAAAAGCCAAGTGCATTTAGCCAATTGAAAGAACGAGCTCATCAGCATGTAATTTCACACTTCCTTTCCTCATTCTCTGCGATTTGTTGAATCATTGTCAAACACTTTACAAAAGGGTTCCTCGATTATTCTACCAACTTTCTCGCGAGATCGAAAAGAGGTATTGTCGTACTATATATCTATGGAATTGATCTTGATTACTAGACGGTGTTAACTGCCCTTTTGATAGCTGTATTATCGACATAGCAAGAGTGGTCAACACATTACACCAGCCTAATCGAAGTTCACGAAGGAAAGCTATTTAAGTGTTGACATGAATATACAAGTGCCCCTTTACGGATTCAATCAGTACTAGCGAAACTTCTCTAGCGACAATAAATATGACTTTTCGTCTGATACCAGTAAAGCAAGAAAGGTAACCTTAATACATTAAGCGCAACGATGACAATACCAACCAAGCCTTGAGATTAGAGTTCCCATTCATGTTGGTGCATAACAAGAAGATTATTCCTTCAAAGAGCACTATGTTTTATTCTCTTGCTTCCTGAAACAGCCGCTTGTCCGTTGCGGACGTTGTGAATATTTCTAATCAATTCTCAATTTCTTAGACTTCTTCACGTAAGGGGGCCTTTGTATCGTCGTCTGAAGACCACTTTGGACCGATGATGTAATCGAGATCCCCCGTAGCTTCTTTCACGATCTCTCTCTCGAAGTCCTCGAAAACATTAGATTTGTATAAGAAGACCATTCACAACACCCCAATCTATTAAATTTTTACTTTTCGCAAAGTTCAAAATCCTCGCAAGAACTCAGATCATGATGGCTGCATCTAATTCCTACAAAAATCAACGGTAGAGTAGTTGTGAGCAATGGAAGACACCTATTCTTTCAAATGGGTCTCAATGTTTACCCATACAAACACAGACCTCGCCAAATCATAATTTAAATATAAGGCTCTTGGCCTAATGTTCAAGTGCATACCTTGGATACGATATAAACTAGCCCCCAGGGAGATTTCGCTACCAGAACCGCCTCTGCAATCAAACCAGATATCGCGCGAAGTATATCACAGTATATAAGAAAACAAGAATAGATGTAAGTAAACCCATGTACTTCTCTTCGAAAATAAGATGTTGCCTAGGGGAAGGTATCTTGTTCTCGGGATGGTTGTGGAAATGCGGAAATCATAGGACATGTCACTAGATTACATGGTGGATATACTAGAAGTAGAAATAGAAGTAGCTGGGGGGTAATTGCGAGATGAATCCACTTAACTACCATTTCTCAAAGACAAGACAATGCGTCATCATATTATTTGACAATAATAATGACAATGACAAAACAAGAAAGGCAACAGCACTAAAAAACTTGTTAAAATAACTGCACTTAATGATGAAGAGGTCTTCTCAACACATTTCAAATCAATTCATGATCTAACCACACAATTTCCAACTGCTTATTCATTTAAATCATCTTCCGTTTCTGCCAAAACGATCCAAGCATCCTTAAATAGCCTTCAGTTTTGTAAAAATTAGACATTTATTCTCTCCATATTCTCTTCAAATCCTCTGCACACCATTACACACCCTTACACTCTGTAATATCTGTTTAACCATCCAACAAAATCCATATGTACCTAGATATTTAGTTCCCCCTGTTTTGCAGAACTTGAGTACTTAACAAGAATTTCAGGACAGCATACCATGCAAAACTAAAATGGCCGGTTTGAACCCCGCATCTTATGGTTCCAAGGCTACTGACTGCAGAAGAAATTTGGCGCCTGTAGGGTTTAGATGATGGGGATGCGGATATGGATAGAATGATGAATCGAGATTTGTGGATAAGTATATCCATAAATATTCAATATTGAATATAAAATGAGAAATAAAACCATCGCAAAAAACAACAACATTACATCCAGAACCAAACAACAAATAAACTAATAATCTCACAATATAAATTCCACTTATGATATATATACATCCATCCATCCAACCATCCAACCATCCATACGAGACATAACTCCAATAAAATACAACACATGAACCCAAATCCAGAAACATTGGATACATATTACATGAATCCTATCTCTCAAACTTCCTTGCAGATAAAAGATTTTTGTTGAAAATGGATATTGTAAGACTTACTGGTGGGTTTTCTATGCGGAGTAAATATCTATAAAGTCTATCCTCCAACGATTATCATACTTCGAATCAATATATATATATACATACACAGTAAATCCACAATAAATGCACAAACCAGAACTCAGCTCAGTAAATGAAACAGACAACCACCCCCATCGCCCCTGCAACTACCAGGATACTGACATATCATACAGTAACCCAGTGAATCCATCCTTCATACTTACCTGTAATCAAGCCACAGTTCCGAAGCGGAAAAAAGAAAAGAGTAATACATCAAATATAGAAAGCTCTCTTTCATTCAATGGCGTTTAGTCATTGTATCTAAAAGTAATAGATGGAAAAATGTGTACACAAAGGGGTTTTACTAGCATCGAAATATATTAATCCAAAGAAACTTTTCTGTGGTACTATGGGATTCATATCAATAAAATACCGGATGCAATGCCTCCTACAGTTGCCATTTATGCATGGTTGATATCTTTGAACTTTGATGATGGATGATGAGATGAGAATATAAAACGAGTTGAAGGAGTTGAAGGCGACTAGAGTATATTTGGGAATTGTTATAGTTTTAACAATTAACCATGCATGTAGTGAGAAATTTAGTATGGCGTCTGCCAACTAAAGGCTGATGGAAATATTTACCAACTGAGGTAAAATCTCACTTATATCAATCCAGGTTATCATCTCAACATTTTCATATTACAATTATCTAGCTTCCAGATATCTCGTACCCGTTCCACTTTCTCCCAACTATCACCCCTTCTCTCTCTCCCACTACCCTCTCAAAAATCTAACACCCCACGCAAAACCTACAACTGATACCTAAACCCCCTATCCAGCTCCCCACCCTCCAGCGTCCCCTTCCCCTCCTCAATCCTCCCATTCAACCACCGATACGCAAACCTCATCCCAACCATAACACTAATCGCCAACGCCGCCATAATAAACAGCACCTTAAACCCATTATGATAATATGGTTTATCGCTTGCCTGGAAAATGTGACTTGCGGGAACAGCGCTTAGATTTGTTATAGCCATGTAGAGCGCGATGGCTATGGCGCGACGACGAGGTGTAGGTTGGTTGGCGTTGAGCCAGGCGACGTTGAGGGGGTGCCAGGAGGGTGATCCGCCGGTGAAGACGAGGAAGGCGTAGAAGGTCCAGTGGCTGTTTGTGTGGGGGATAGTCTGCGGGAAAGGTGTGTTAGGGTAACGGGTCTAGGGGAGATGGAAGGACTTACATCAAGGACGATTAGACCGATGAGTAACCATATTGCAGCGAATATAATTGGTATACTTCTCGAATTAACCTTGTCACTCCACCATGATAATGTAAATGTGGTGATGATTAGAAGAGCACTATTTGGCATTACTAATAAATTCGAATTGAAAGTTCCAAACCCAAAACTCTTGATGATGGATGGTGAATATGTTCCTATGGGAGGGGAATATTCTAATCCGAGCAAAGCCATGGAACAATGTGCCCAAACTTTCCAATCTGTAAGAACGGAAACTACGATTTGGAGTTGAGAGAGATGGGAATCCCTAGGGTCGGTATTACTTAGAAGAATCTAGGGTATCACTTACCAACAAGAAAAAGCCATTGCCATCCAGTCAAACCAGCTCTTCCACGAAGTCGTAACAGACCGTATGCAATAAGTCCATTCAGTAAATTCGCCATATAGCTACCAGTGAAGAATAACACTGTTCTCTTTCCTAACTCACGTTTTGTGTACCACTTGGTAAGGTACCATAACGTACCGGGAATGAAACCCGATTCACATAGACCAAGCAAGAAACGGGTTGCTAGAAATCCAGCCTTATTTTTGATGAAGGCTTGGAAGGTGGCTACGAGGCCCCAGGCAAGAAGCTGGCATGGGAGCCAAATATCAGCACCAATCTGTCGGAATGTGTCAGTTCCAAAGAGTTTCTTTGAATATGGGTTACAAAAAGACCTTTTGAATCATAAGATTTGCCGGAATATCCCCAATGCAGATACCGACATAGACAAGACTATTTCCTGTATTGATAATTTCCTGAGTGATGGAGAGGTCGGCCATCATGTTATCCGTAAGGGCATTGGAAATGTTGCCTCTGCATACTGTGTTAGTCTTTCTGAATCTAGAGATTGGTGATTCTCAGTATACCTGTCCAGGTTCAAAGTGAAGAACATAATCATGACCAATGGAATCAAATAGAAATCCAATCGCCGCAGTATCTGCTTCTCCTCATCTTCATGCCATTCAATCGCCAAAAGTCGCTTATTGAGCTCTGAGTTGCTCTTCTCTGTAGGATCCTCATCATTGATACTATCCACCCGAGATATGATATCGTTCGTCGGCGCCATTGTCTCTGGTACTTTGGATATATTTTTTCAGTAGAGATTGTAGCAGTACTCTACCTTCCTGAGTACTTGCCAGTGATCCGCCCGAACCACCGGCCGACCGCGGTCTTTTCAAGCTTTTTCAAGCTTTATCTTATCTCAATACATGCATCGGATGTTTCCTGATTAGCATATGGTGGTATCTAGCAACGACCATAATCGGCGCCAAACATAAGGCGTGCTTCGGGAAAAGTTTTATGTCACTTAGTTTATCTAAGCCAATCAATCAAGCCGGGAAATACTGAAGGTCTGTTGTGTCGCGACGTAGAGGTGCAAGCGAGATGTTGCGAATCTGACCCCTGACATGGCGCCTTTGCTGAAATGCGGAACCTCGTCGTTCTTCACAGTTGATTGCTGGATTTATTTATTGTGTCAACATTGATTTATCCTGCCTTAATATATCCATAATCTCTCAATGGCTTTTCGGCATCGGTATATCGATCAGCGATAGCTCGCGGTAAGACTAATGGAATCTTTCTGAGTCGCGAATTTCTAAACTTTTGTTCAATGAACATTTGACTTCAATTGGCTTCAATCTTAAGAAAGTATTTTTCACTATTTTCCAATCTTCGAACCTAGAACTAGGTAGTTTGCCTGTCAAAGCAATGGCGACAGTTAATAATAATTCCTCGAAGAATACCATTGCTGTGGCTGAAACCCAAGTAGAAAATACAACCAGCGATACTTCCAGAAAGCCAAAGCTACCACCAAAGCCTAAGAACTTACCTCATCCCGAATACACCACGCCAAGAGGTGTATCCCCTTTAATATCTGTACCCAAAGCAGGGTTACAGTATCCAAATTATACGCCTTTCAAGCTCCCAGACTTGGTCGAACATCCCTTTGTCGATAGAGGAATTGATTCAGATCCGAAGAAGAGCAAACTTTTAGGCGCAGCATCAGAAGTGAAGCATTTAACTCCATCGATTGGAACTGAGCTCGTGGGAATTCAACTCACATTCCTTGATGATACTCAAAAGAATGAACTCGCTCGTTTGGTCGCAGAACGTGGGGTTGTTTTTTTGCGAGATCAAAAAATGGATGTTCATGAACAGATAGAATTTGGCTCCTACTTTGGAGAACTTCATATTCATCAGATGGCAGGAATCATTCCTGATTTGCCATGGGTTCATCCAATTCATAAGGATGAAACTGCGAAAAATGGTCGATCACATCAAATATGGCATTCGGATGTTAGTTATGAGATTCAGCCACCAGGATTGACATTTTTGAGAATGGATACACTTCCGAAGGCTGGACCTGATGAATATGAAGCTGGCGGGGATACGATTTGGGCGAGTGGTTATGGGATCTATGAATGTAAGTTCATCGGGATGATATAATGTCTGCAGAACTAAAGTTTCATTCTCATAGCATTATCTCCAATCCTGAAAGATATTTTGGAAACGCTGGAAGCAAAACATAGTGGTCTTGAACAAGCCGAAAAGGCCCTTAAAGGCAATGGATGCCTTCGAAGAAATCCTATTGAGACAATTGTAAGCATTATAAATCATCCTTCTATATAGATTTATTTGGCTTACTATAAATTTTTGCAGCACCCTGTCGTAAGAACACATCCAGTAACCGGGCGAAAGACTTTATATGTGAACGAAAACTTTACCAAAGAAATTGTGGGCGTCGAGAAACGATTCAGCGAGTCACTTCTCGATTTCCTCAACCGAACTGTCGCTGAAGCATACGAATATCAAGTGAGATGGAAATGGTCCACTAATGCAGTCGCGATTTGGGACAATCGCGCTACTTTCCACACGGGGATTTTTGACTACTGTAAGTATTCGTCGTCCAAACCTTTGGTAGACAATATACTAATAGTGATCCACAATAGATCCTCATTTGCGACATGGCTTGCGTGTTGCTACTCAAGCAGAAAAACCTACCAAATGAGACGGTGCTGGCGGTAGATTATAAGCTCAGTGGATGCACCGAGAATTGTATTTGAGCAAGAATCTAACGGGGTCGGCGCCTTGAAGAATGAATACAGGAATCTCTTTGAGTAGATATTAGGTTTGAATTGAAAATGTCAACTCCATCAGCCTTATCCCATCGCTAATTGATCATGCATATCCTGTCGTGTGAGTGAATATCGTAAATGTGTGCTTTTTTTTTCATGTTCTCTTCAGGGTCGCACCTCACTAAGATTAATGCGACCGAAGACAAACATCCGAACTTTCATAGCCAAGGGAGGCTAGAAATAGTAAATCACCCAACGCTTGACTGAGAAAATACTAGATGATTTTAAATGTCTCGAACGATTTTCTTTTTTTGGACGAGAATGAAAATGACTAACAGACAATGAACGACTAGGGTGAAAACGAAGTACTCAGTCGGTTGAGATTTTCGCCCACCATTTTCCAAATTTCCTGCTTTCATTCAATCCTCATATATTCTCGTGCTTGGGACTTCTTTGTGATGTAGGAACACCAAAATTCCAACGTAAGACTCGAGAAATTGATTGGGATACCTATGGTTTACAGACGGCTAAACTTTTCAAAAGGCTTGTGCATGTTGAAGGCATGGTTTCCACCAGCATTGAACATCCAAATAGCCCGTTTAAATTCCTCATATCGTTCATAGCTGAATGATCCTTCTCATATCATACACATGTCCAATTGCTCCCCCCTTTGTCTTTTGGAATTATTCGCGCGACGAAACATGTTGTTCTGGAATTTTGATGCATCGCAGGCCCTCAAGTGTGACAAGATGTTGACCGCAGAAGTAGACGATACAAGTTGGCATTGATAGAGGAAGTTGGAATGAGAATGCGGTACATTAGGGCTTATTTTTTTGGGCGCATCTCGAAAGCCACCAGGTTTGATAGTTGTTGACAGGTTTGAGGGCTTCAAAAGTAGGGAAAGGTGGCTCTAGATTGCTGTCGTCGTCACCCCACAGGCGGGGTGGTCCGTGGTATTCTTCATCCCAGGATCAACATCACCCTCCAGCCCTTTCACAACATCAACATCATAATTCTTGCCAGCCCACACTTTATTTTTGATGCATTGGATTCACATGCGCATCAACTTATCAAATTTATATTTAACCAACAACATCTACAGCCATGTTATCCAAGTTCATCATTCATCGGCCGCTGTGCCTTGCGTGTTCTCTACCCCATGCCATGCCCATAATCCAAAAAATCTTGTTTCTTACAAGCATGAGTAACCAGGATTGAGCTCGCCAAAAGCTGCACAGCGCAAGCAAAAGATCCTGAATCTCGACCTCAATGACATCACATCGCCATGTTTTCCTGTTCTTCCAATATTTTTTAATGTATGAAGTCCCACTACTCCTTTCGCTGGATTTTCCTTCATAATTCCAATTAACCCACACTCAAAACCAGTTAACTATAAAGACTATCCCCAAGGAAAAATTTCAATCCTATGTCCTTTATACTCGAACCATCCTCAGAAGCCTACCGCGAACGCAAAGCCAAGAAACAACGCTCGCAACCTCAACCACAAGATCAACAACTTCAAAGACAAGCTCAACCTCAAAACAATCAACAAGACATGTCAATGCAACAACAACAAAATGGAGGGCAATTAGCCCATAATTTCCAACCACAATTTCAACAAGCAAAACAACCCGATACAAAGAAACCTCGATACAAGGGAGGAAACTATGGACCGGGTACCATCTCTCAACGTATCGAAAAAGCCATGCACGATCTCGAGCATCAAACATGGCGCTGTCGTCTGGACAAACCTTCCGCACTCCTCGAATACATTGATCCGAAAGCCGTATTTGCATCTCCTGAATACGGTATTTTGACCAATGATTCCGAACCGACTCTTAAAGAAACACTCGAGGGTGATGATATGCGGACTTGGAATTCGTATGAAATTAAAGATATGAAGATTGTGGAGGTGAGCATGATGGCTGCCGTGGTGGTCTATGATGTGACGGCTAGTATTACGGATGAGAGGGGCAATCAGAAGGGTATTTATAGGGCGTATTGTACGAGTTGTTGGAAACAGGAGGCGAGTGCGGAATGGAAGTTGTGTACTTATACTGAGGCGCCGCATCCTTAGTGGAAGGGGTTGGGAATGTGTAATAGAAGGGGGGAGGGAAGGGGAAGGGGATTAATTACGACGTTATGTTATATCTTGGTGGATGTGCATGGCGTCTGTTGGATGAGGCGTGGGTTGGCACGGGCATGTTTGGTGTTTGGGTAGGATGATATAGGAGTTTTAATGGATATTTCTTCATCGCCAATATTGTTTATTCTTTCTTATGATCTACCTCCATATTCGTATATTCACTTTCTTTGCCCATGAGTATTCACTAACATATCTTCTCTATGAGTTTAATTCCATTCATCAGTTAAAGCCTGCATGTCAAAGTTGACCAAACAAAAGTGTTGGATGATTGTAGGATATAGTATATCCATACAGAAATCTATCATGAAAACAATATTATCGTCCTATCTGATTTCTAAACACTATTACTCCACAATACTCAACAACGATTCTAGCCTTCTACCATATATGAAAGTGCGAAAATCGATCATGCAAAGATACCACTCTTCCATATAAGCCTAAGCTCGTTGATTTACGAGAACGAATCCATTTATTAATACCAACACTAAACTTCTTAGGTAAACATTTGCTATGCGACTTCATTGAGTACAACTGAAATCATATAAACAGAATGCGCTAAGTAGAGCACAGGGTACACGACTTACAACTTCGACATCGAACTTCGAGATAAATGTACAGCGAAAAAGAGCTTAGCAACCCATCCAACCTAAACATTCACTTCGCCCCATTACAACACATGATAAAACAACATCAAATCAATACACCTGCATATCATACTAGGTAGGTATGTAGGGTCTTTTAAAAAAGGAAGGAGGTACTGATCCCCGGGTACAACTAGCCCGAGTTAACCGACACCATCTCCACCGCGCCCTCGAATCCCCAATTCAATTTACAGGAAAATCTTTTGAAGATACATGTTTGGTGCATAAACTTTCTTATTCCATGCACGCAATTTGCAGAACCAAAATTCGGGGTGGAGAGATGCAATGGCGACAGAATGCGTTAAATGTACGTTTATTTGACGAGATCGTTGTATGCGGGCATACTCTAAAAGATCAGAGATAAATAAGTCTTATATGATTATTATCTTATTTTTGTATAGGTAAGATGAAATAGGTATCCAAGATGTTTTCACTCATACCATTATTCTTACTACTCCATCTAAATTTCTATCTCATCACCCAAGCACAACTTACCGGCCCCGTCGGCGCAACCACACCCCTCTCCCAAAAAACCACCGAATGCAACATCCTCACTCTAAACCCCTCCTTCAACCCCCTCACCGACGACGTCTCTCTCCCCATAACCCACACCTTTACATCCTGCGTGCAAAAACATGCAGGCAGTAGATTAATTGTCCCAGCGGGTAATTACACACTCAAATCTAGTATCGTCTTGAATAATGCGACGAATTGGGCTTTTCAACTCGATGGTTTGATTACCGCCGTTTATTACCCGAATGATACGAGTGCGGATTATACAATTCCGTATGTTGTGCCTCGAGCGAGAATTCTGGAGGGTTTTGCGGGCGTGCAGATGTTGAATAGGTATGTGTTGCCATATGTTTTGGGTGATAGGCATAGGGATGTGCATGTTGAGGTGTCGAATAGTACTATTAATGGGGAAGGGGATGGAGAGTTTTTGCAAAACTTTATTGTTATCGTTAATGGTGAGATGTTTACACCTTACTTCCATTAAGATACTCTATACTAAACCCACCCCAGCCGTCGATTTCGAATTCTACTCCTCCAATGGTCTCGGAGCCATTCAAGGCCAAGGGTATCTCTACCGCATATCCGGAAAGTAAGTCAGCTCCCTCTCCTCCCCCAAAATAAATCATCATATACTCAACCAAACCCAGCACAAACCGACCACGAATGCTCAGACTCATTTCCCCTATAAACGCCACCATCCACGATCTACTCCTCATCGACAGTCCCAAATTCCATTTTATATTTGATTTTGCCGAGAATATTGAAGTGTATCATCTGACGATCCGTGGTGCTAATTTGGGCTCTTATGATGGTATTGATGCTATTGGGACAAATTATTGGGTTCATGATAATGAGGTTTGTATTTTCCTATTTTCGCTTTTGTATCCTACCCGTGCGGAGTCAGGGCTTTTTAAAAAAGGAAGAAGATATTGATGGTGTCGATATAGGTAACCAATAGAGATGAATGTGTCTCTATCAAAAGTCCTTCACATAATGCACTGGTAGAAAACCTAGTTTGCAATCAAGTCGGTTCTGGAATTTCCATTGGAAGTTTAAACGTATCGGCTGAAATATCCAACATTGTTCGTTTTTCCTCCTGTCTTCGCTTCTCGTCTCCCTTCCCATTCCTCTCCTTCCCCCCCAAACCTAACACAACCCCGTCTTAGCACGCACGCAACATATCCGTCCTAGGCGGCAACGAAATAGTCTTCATAAAAACCTACCCCGGCGGCTCCGGCTACGTAAGCAACATCCTCTGGGAAAATTTCCGTTCCAAATCTTCTCTCTACGGCATAAACCTCAACCAATACTGGCAACAAACCTATATTCCCGACAGCGGCGCCGTCTCTCTAACCAACATCACATTCCGAAATTTCAGCGGCTCGATTCAAAATGGTGCAAAGCGTCCTGCTCTTTACCTGGTGGCTTCGGATTATATACCTACTACGGATATTACCGTGAAGGATGTAACTTTATGGACGGAAAGTGGCTCGACGAATGTTAATCATATTTCTAATGTTTTTGGCGTGGGTGATGATGTTTATGGGTCGAATAATGGAATTGTGAAATTGGCACAGGGAGAGGATCCGAAATCAAAGACGTATACTAGTACGTATACGATTACTAGTGCGCCGACGGGATGGGCGACGCCTACTTGGCCCGCTTGGGCGGTGCCGACTACGGGGTATGGGAGTAAGTATTGTTTTTTTTTTCTGGAGAAGACGAAGAGGTGGGGGGAGGGCCAGTGAGACGAATCGATGTGTTATTACATGAGATGAACTGGACACTGATAATTTTCTTTAGCTACGGATCCAATTCCAGTGTATACTCCCGCGCCATTGTGGAAGCCGCAGGGAGACTATGATAAACATTATTGGGGATCGTTTTAGAGATCGATTCAGGGGGTCGTGTTACGGAACACTCCTTAACATGAGAGATAAGGCAAGCCGCAAGGAGGAATGAAATTGTGAAGAGCAGAATGTCAAAAGTGTACATCAATTTCACGTGTGTATAAATAAAAGACATACCAAAAGCGGCCCCAAAATAGATAGATTTAGCACCAGCATCTCCACAATTGTTCCAAAAGTTCGATCTTAGTGCTGCACATGCTCCTGAGTTTGCTTCGTCCGGAGCTATTTTCCTTTTCCTTTTCCTTTTTCTTTTTGACTAACTTCTACTTGCAACTAAGCTAGATGTATATAAGAGATTCGATGAATCCACTTCCCATAAAGAAGTCAGTAATCAGGGACAAATAGGGTGCTCCAAGGTTTTCTATGACCATAGATTTTTTTTTAGCAGAAACAGGCACTTCTCAACTCAAGACGCAAACTGCGGTATACACACAATAGAAATGATAAAAAGCAGCATAATGCTACAGACGTAGTCCGATTCAAAGGCTGGACGTGCTGGAAAGTGTACAGTCAATAGCTTCTAAATTTCTCATAAGAGGAATCTGTATGAGTTATGTCTTAGCATCACATTGGAGAGTACTGATCGTTTTCCACTACACGAATCGCACTCCTCAAAATCATTTGTTCTACCTTTCCGCGTTTTTAGATGCTGAAGTCGAGCTCTACGATGGTTTCTCAACCTGCGCTCTTTTCGGCCAATTTCCCCTTGAAATACGCATCAAAATCTGGAAGCTTGCTCAGAGGACCCAGAAACATCAAAATATCTTGGTAGAGCAATTAGAAACGACGTGGGCCTTGGGTGCTGAAGAGCCTTTCTAATGTCCAGAAAGACTGAATATGCTCGGCAACCCGATAAACCGATTCTACTCCGGCTAAATCTCCAGCGATCTTGCAAGCAACGTCAGAAAGCCTAGAAAGATTCAAGTATTCTGAAAAGTTCATATTCAACTATTTCAGAACCGTTTTCTCTGCGCGGATCCCGTCTATTTCAATCCAGAATGTGATAACATAATCATTCGCTACATGGACTACCTTGATGGTGGCTGGTTCCTGCGATTAATATCTATGAACAAGCCAAGATATTCAATAAGATTAGGGGTATAACACTGTCCAGACGCGGAGCGAGGTTTCCGGTACGGGCACATAACGGGGGCTTGATTGGAACACAGCTCCACTTGGATTCATGTTGAAGTGGTTCAGAGGCGTGGGCTTCGTACGCTGGGGCTTTTCAGGAAACCGTTTCACAAGCAAAGTTCACTGAGAGTGCTATGGCCGGGTTTTACAGGCACGTAGAAATGCAGAAAGAGAGACCACTGTCAAAATATGTTTTGACAACACATGATTGTGGTTGGCAAAAATGAAGTTGGATGACCCCACCTACATGATTCTTAGATTCAATCGACAGGAACTTCACCATATGCCGCACCAAATTCCTACCATAGCTATGGCGGGTGTACCAAGGCTGAGACGGAAGACGTGATTGATTCGGATCATTGCGGTCATGAGCCCAGTCCCGTGAAATCTCGATGGGCTGCGACCAATTACTTCAAAACCGTGCGTGGAAGAATCAAGCTGAGTTATGGGATTGAAGAAGAGAAATCTGCAGCCTTACTTTATTCTGAGGGTTAAGAGCAATAAGATGTTGTCTTTTTATGGAGGAACAGGCGACATGAACATCACAGTGGAATTATTGTTAGTGTGATGAGGATAGTATTCCACCAAAAAATCCCCTTGTCAACGCAGCCTTCATCAAGACCATTGCTCGTGATCAAGCATGTAGACATGATGAGCAGTAGACATGTGTTCAATGATGTTGTGATTAATCGTGTTGGACAACGTTGCGTGTGAATAATTGTCGCCCAGAATTAGGGACAAGTTATTCTTGCGCCCAAACAACCACCGAGGTTTATCTTTCCTGGATTCGAGAGTGTTTCTTCTCTCCGTCATCAATGCCGGACGGGGCATATCTGGGCGACTATAATGACCACCAAAATATATGAAGGCTTTGCGCTTGAGTATCTCATTTAGGTGTGAATCCGAGTATATGATCCCCTCTTCAGCCTCCAGAATATCGACAGAGAGTTCCCGGCCGTCTGGACCAAAACTAGCCGATTTTTCTCCTTCTGGAAAGTTAACCAAAGCGCCGGTATCTGTACTCATTCTGTCAATAGCTTTCTCAGTCAGAACAGTTATCATGTAAAGAACAAATCTTCGAGATTCCATTGCGTATGTTTGTGACAATTTCTGTGAACCTGTTACGTTGATGTGAGCATGGAGTTGGCTAAATTGTGAAAGCGTGATCTATAACAAACCTCCTTAGACATTAACCATAGTCCTAGCTCTCCACCATACTCAAAAACGGGTGCTAAGCAGCTATGTGAAAGTCTTCTCCCTGGAATACTGTGTTATATTTCAAAGTGGTTGAGCATGCACCAATTCTACCAACACCAGGAACTTCTGCTACATTCTTCAAGCAATTTCCTGAAGCATCTCCAAATACAGTCCTCTCCATATGGGCCAGCTTCTTGAATCAGAATCTCGCCATCATTCCCTATCAGTGACTGAGAAATGTACAGAAATGATACAGTGATGTGGCGTCCAGCTGCACAACCACAGGTGCCATCTGAGGAGAGTTTATTTTCAATGAATTTTTGATGTATATTGCAGATAATTCGAAATCGACGGACGGAGACCTGAAGGTTTTTGAGGTTAGTTGATCGTCCAGTTGGGAGAGCATTGTGAATATACATACCAGATCCAAGCTGGGTATCCAGGTATCTAGCATTCCAAGAAAGTAACGAGTTTCACTCCATTTGCAGCTGCTTCCTCTGCAAGTCGACATATTTTCTTCGGAGCCTTCTCGAGGTCTAACCACTCCGCTCTGCTAGTGGTAATGCAACTTTTGTTGTTCGGCTTGAGTGCGCCATCTTATTCTGTTCATTCAACGTGTCCATGAAAGGACAAGCGTTGCAGGCGCGATCAACTTACGAACATGATTCTAGAGAATCAACTCACCCCACTAGATCCTCAGCAATTTGACAGTACAAAGTGGATGACATGCTGGGAAATTTGGCAATGTGACACGATGGTAAGCTTATCAGAGTAGCTAGTTGGGCATAACTAGTACTCCATCTTCGCGGCGGGACCATAAGCAGGGTGACTCTCCGGGCTCTGAGTCGGGCTGGTAGATAGCTTTGATTTTGAGTGGAACTGAAATTGAGCTGTAGATTCCGGGGAAGTTGTCCGTTGGCGCATTGTTGACGTCGTCGGTTCTTAAGTAGATGGAAATCGGGGGAAGGTCTGGTTTGATGAAGCAGATAGCTGCTGGGAAGAGAATCCGCAAGAGTGTGACGGAGTAACTGTAATTATGTTTTCGGAGGGAAGATAAGCCAATCTATGCAGAAAAGTGGCTGTCTGAAGAGGAATCCTTTATTGCAGGTAAATACCTATTTGAGTGTAATTCTTCACACTAAATTTCCATTTGCTCTCGGCACTGGAGGTGCAGCTGCAGCTTAGCACAAACACTAAGTTTTGCTTCCCCACATATTCCCCTTCACCAAACTTTGTTAAAACTTAACACTGACTACAATTCAAACCTGACAACAACAATAAGGATATCAATTCTTTGAAAAATAAGTATAGATCCATCGATTTACATTATGAACATAACCATTGCAAACTTTCAGACCATAAGGCTGTCCCCCCATAAATCATAAATGTTGAGGCCACAAAGGATTTCCAAGTGAACGAAGAGAAACAGCTGAACTTTGACAATTGTATGCTTCACCAGGAACATCAAATACATTTGATACCTTTGTGAATTGTATAATATCATGGAAGAATCTGACCTGTATAGTGCTGTTATTGGCAATTGTCATTTTGTTACTCCTACCAGAGTAATTGTTCTCTCATACTTATCTTTGCTCGGCGCCGAGACATCTGATTACCCATTTCAATAATCCATCAATGTAAAGACCATGGTGGACAGCACTCATTATCACAACCTCAGCTTTGTACTATTCTTTTTAATCTCTGCTTCAGCCATGACCAGGGCCATCCGTGAGCAGCCTAGTTGAGAGATTGAGTCGAGTCTCTCCCTTCTCCTGTTCCTCTCCTACTTCTTCCCACCTCACTGCAATTGACTTGCAAGTCTCACAACAAATATACCCTCAACGGCAAAAGCATTTTCTCTACTCTCATACTCATCACCTTAGCTGCTACTCAAACCATCTTTCCTACCTTACTCGACTTTTAAGAGAAGCCACCCTTCTCTGCTCTTTTTGGATTCTACGAAACCGAAATATTGAGAGCAACTCCGACTTGGTTTTGAGTCAACCCCCATCGCTACATCTTGATAGATGTCTATATCTCTTCTATATCGAGGGCTAGCAATATGAAGCGCGAGCTGGAGGTATTGTAAAATTAATGCAATACTAGTAGATGGAACGGCGGACGACTGGAAAACCATATAACCAACATGATACTGGAACTCTACCCTTTTACAGGCAAAGAGAGGGAAGTCTTAAGGAGGAGATTAGTAAGGATAATAACGTCGCGATACTGTCAGGTATTATTATGAGCTTTTTCATCAACTTTCTTGATACTCTGCCATAGAGTCTGCAAATGGAATCAGATTTTCAAGTACTTTCGGCAGTCTGTTCATAACTTACGTTATCTACCACGACTGCGGAAACCCTCGAAATTCGAGGAGTGCTCAGGCTGCAGGTATGATCAGCTTCTAATGCAGATTTGTAATACCAGCTTGCAATATTGTGCGGAGCGTGTCGATAACATTGCTAACTTTAGTTGCTCAGAGCTCTACTACATTCCGATTCATGTCATGTATACATTTATCCTTTCGGAAATTCCCCAGGCATATGACGCGATCAGGACGAAGAGAGGACAGCAAGATGGGAAGAAGACCACAGTTGGAAAGGATTGCGATTTTCGATAGATCGTTATTTTCGGACGCACGAGCAATAAAACGGCCTGTTCATGAGAGATATAAAGACTCAGCACTAAAATGAGATGTTATGGCGAAAGAGAGGTTATTTCATTCTAACATTTTTCCGTGCGAACTTTCGATGACTGGACTCATGGCCAATTCTGTTCAAGCCGAGCCACCACAGATAATGGTATTCTAGTTGAATCTACCTCATGCTCTACGTAAGCAGATGCACATTTCGCTTCCTTGGATTAATTTTCGAGCGATGTCACCAAATCATAAGAAAATCAGTCCACATTCACACATGTGGAAAGCAACACTGAGTATATCTGTTCTGAAGGTGGAGCCATCTAAGAAACGTAAGGATGAAGGCCATCTCAGGGAATATTCCACTGGTACCTACTTGCCCCATTCGCAATCAGATATAAACACAATAGAGCCCTTCTGAGCTCGGTGGTAACTTCCACACATACGAGCTCTGTTTGTCTCTTTGGCCACGATGGGAATCGTGGCATCCTTATGAGTGATGTGTATAAGCAACCTGAGCTATATATTGATTGATTTCGTGGGCTACCTGAACTGCTTGCTCATGTTTGCAGTCACCGCGGAACAGACATCTCTCAAGTCGAGGCGGAAATAAGGACTTGAGTTCAGAATACAGCATCGATATTCTGCCATTTTTGAGTTATGTTATTTTGATTATCAGTTTTATCCATTGCTGCAAGGAAAGTCCTATTAGACTCTCAAGCGAGAGTATAAACACCGGTAAACTGCTATTTTGACTGTGCAAACAGGTATCTGGTCCACCGTTGTGAATAGCTTAAAACTGAAAGGAAAAACTTTTTGACCTTGCGAAACTTATTTACATGCAGCTTTCTGTTGCAGCATAATCTCACGCCCTTTCCAATTTCTATGTATTCCTGCTTAGTCCTTTATACCAAGTCACTCTCAGATGCTTCTCCACCTGCATCTCCGACTGGCGAATTGGGCTCGGTTTTTTGGTTCTCCCGGACCGTGTACGGTTCCAAATGGTTAAGAAACCGTTGCTGCGATGAGTTAACCCAGTCATCAAGATCATGTTCAGCAACAATGATCACGTCGTCGTCTCTCCTATTGTCTTGATTCACTACCTGCAATCTCAAATCAAACACCTCGCTGACTTTCAATGCTCTAATTGCACTCACAACGTCTTTAGCGACTTCATTTTCGTTCTCACCGAAGTAGTACACGACATCCGTAGGCAAAGAAAGGTACAGTAGCAATGTTTTAACACTTCGAAAATGCTCTGCAATGAACTGGCACAAAAGCAAGAATCGGCACACTTCACAGTGGTCCGATAAAGGCTCATGCGTGGTGTGGTCCTCGGAGTGCCAAACGGTATCGAGGTGCAGGCATATATGCCTAACTTCCGCATGGTTATCCTTCGTTGTACATCGCTGATGTTGTACCTACACCGCTGTCAGTTTAGATTAGGAGAATGGGAGCAATCATAATACATTTTTTTGTCTCTTAGATTCCTTCAAAACAATGGTCCCGTAATGTAGGCGTTCGCCAAAGTCGATTATGATGTTGTCCCAGAAGAAATCGACGACCTCTTTCCACAGATTGATGTATTCATCGTCGGGACCCTTCATCCTTTGAATTTCCTTGCCTTTTCCTTTGTTCTCTCCAGCCTGTTTTTTGCTATTTGGCTCGTCGAGTTGCAATGCGTACTCTACTTTCTCTGCAAACCATACTAACTTTTGGATATTCCGATACTCGTTAAGTTTGAAGAAGTCTAGCATCCCCTCTGATTGCTCCCAGTCTTTCCCTCTCGTCCAGTCTGCTAAGTCTTCTTTTGTAATACCTAGTGGATCATCTGATACATAGTGGTAAGAGGGAAGAGGGCGGCGTATAGTGTTTCTTCTTGATACTCCGAACCGCCTTCCATTACGAGAAAGCCGAGCCCATTGTGCGTCTGGTGACCAAGCGAAAATTAGAAGCGTATAGATTTTGTTTCGGAGTTCAGTCGGTAGCATCTTGAATAACTTCCAGAATCTAATTGCTAATTAGTCTATGGTCTTCGTTATTAATGGTAGAAGATATTTGATCTACACTTACTCGAGCGAGGTGGTTCCATCCTTGAGATAATCGCATATAGGTTTTACAGCTTTGAACTTGGAAGAGATTCTTGGTTCTCTCCGAGCTCCATGTTCTTGATACAAATCATCATCAAAAGATAGATATGGAATTGACCTGGATTGGACTGGCTTCTTTACATTGCGAGGTCGGTCATCCGAGAGGTAGCAATTTGCAAACGCTCTCTCGAAAATAGGGGTATTAGCATTCCTGCGAGACATTGTGGATTGTTCTTTGCTATATTTATGACCAATTATTAGTGAAAATTGCGATAAATAAAGGGGTGATAGATCGTGACAAAATATTGAAGTGCTTAATTACCGGAAGATGCAAGATGAGAAGGATTAATGTATGCGTCTGAAACGCGCTTTGTGCGATAACATGGAATGTTATTGCCAACAGATGCAAAGTCTGCAATGCAGAGTAGGGTTCTCTGCTTGGACAGTAATCAAAAAGATGTTGTGAATATTGCTTGTAGTGTTGATAGTAAAGAATTGTTGTGGTGAAAGCTATCTGCTGTAGGAATGGTTATTGACCTATGTTTATTATGAATGGCAAGGCTACTTTCTCCTCTGTAGAGGCTCAATAAGAGATTCACCAAGGTGATAGTAGTAGTCAAAACAATGATTTCATTGACCCGGTGTTTGCCGAAGGAGTCCAGTGATTAAAAAGATTTTCTATAGATGGACTGGACGACAACCTGCATCTTCACCTTGTGACTGAGCATCAGCCTACTAGACATATCCACCTGCTTTTACATAGTTTGCCATATCTAAATCAAAGGAGCAAACAATTCTCAAATTATTATTCGATCTCGACCATTTCTGATTTACACTTCCGAACAGGGAGATACTATTAGAATCTTTTCAAATAATTCTAACTACCTCCTCTACATTATCAGAACGGAAAAACTCTTTTGAACCTACTCCTCTCAAGAATACAACCTCATCTATACACGAATCTCCACAGAAAGATTTATCTGGACCGCTTTGATACAGCTACATCTTTTCAGCTTCAGCAGCCTCCCGTAATTCGCAGACGGCGCAAGCCAAATGCCATCACCCTCCTTTACATTCATTATACAGAGCAGGATTACCTAGCTGCTTCTTTTCAAAAGAGCTACCCTTTCTTCTCGGATGCGAATCAAGCAACGCGTTCTTGACTTCTACATCCGACCTTAACTATCTCTTCTGTGTGTAGCAGACAAGCGATTCCGGATAAACTACTCTTCTTGGCCATCCTGCATCCTCTAAACACAAATATTTACAAAGTAATCTATATCGGTGGCTTCCATTGGTGCTAGCTACCTCTTCAATACACAGACAACGCGGCCTTGAAATTAGTCTCACCTTCTCCACACGCGGGACAGCCTTGCCCAGTTCATCTTTCAACAATACCTGAGACTTGTATACGAGACGACCCTCAGTCATATCAACTCCTTCAACACGCATTCAAGAAGACGGCATTCTTTAGGCTGCCATCCTCCGTCCTCGTTACCAATCTTACAGACATTGAAAAAGCGATCTGCACCAGTTAGTGCAACTAGTCGCTGAGTCTAGACAATTATTCAACTTCCTCACTTGCGCCTAGAAAAAGCTGTTCTGTTTGGAGACTTTCTTCGACAATACCTCCTTTGTACGCAGCAATACAAGTTGATTCTCCCTGTCTTACTAGCAGTCAATTGTCATATTCTACCTGCTGCCTGGTTTGCAGGTATAAAGTGTGTTATTCAGATTATCACTCTCGATCAGAAAGATGAATGCAATGGAAGAGTTATCTAACGCGCCAACCCACGATGGTCATACTCGAAGTACATATGTCGGTGGAATCCAAGTTACTGATTCATCTGCTGGCCAAGCACCAGACAACACATCCCAAATCAGTGCAGAGATCGATCAAAGTATCACCCGCTCCAAAACCCAGATCCTCGATGGAGTATCCGATGCAGCTAGTGGACTTACTACGATGACTGACCGTATCCCAGACCCTTACATCTTGTCCCAAATCTCCTCCCAACACCTTGGAAAGTCTCATCCAACCCCGAGCTCCTCTGATAGCACACCTCAACGTCATTTGCTTGCAGCTGGCACAAAACCCATGACAAACTTCAACACCTTTACGATGTTTCCGCATCTACCCTTGGAGATTCAGCGAGCTATATGGAAAAAGACCTTACCGGGCCCGAAAATTTTTCTCATACAGCCTTTTATACGCGAAAAGCTTTTTAGGCGACATGTAAAACCAGAATGGGTATACAACAGTTACTACACAAATTATAGTATGCCAAGTTCGATTCTGGTGAATAGGGAAGCTTTGGAAGGTAAAATTTCCCTTTTGCACTTTACTTATACCCTGTATCCCAGAACATCCTACCCTTCGAAGGCTCTGGTGTGATGATGGCATTAGTTCTTTCCATCGTCTCACGTCCGTCCGTTGAAAGGCTTGCTTACAAATGCTAATATCAATCTTATCCAGTGTTTTCAAAGGAGTCTGTATTGCTGAGAGGGAACTTCATCTGCCAAGACACCCCAAGTCGATGCTTCCAGAGCAAGATTGTATTAGACTTCAAAATCGACTCTATCTACATTGATATATCGAACCAAGCACGTGGCCCTGGCTATTACCGTATGCATTTTCCCAGGTATATCATAGACCAAGTTTGGTCTGGAGGCTGCGCCGCCACGATGTTACACCTCATACTCCCCGTCCCTACCATGTACAAGCTCGACCTCACTGATACAAGCTTCTTGAAATATACGAGGGGAATTCTATGGTTCAACCAAAGTATACGCCACTTGACTTTTGTCTTTGCAGACGAAACACGAGATCTCCCATGCGCAGAGAGAGATATTGCATTAGAGGATCCTATCGATGTTGATTACGCTCTTAATTTGTTTGAGGGTGATCCCAGAGAAGTACCGTGTGAGGAAATCCCAAGACATAAATCTACAGGCCGACAGACTCTAAAATTTGATATGGATGCTTTGAAAAAATTGGGCTCCCCGCGGTGGGCGCATGGTATTCCTCCGTTCGTTTTCCCTGAAGATCTAGTTATCGACTTCAAGATTGTGGTTAAAAGGGAGAAGGCGGAAGAATTGGCGAGGAGAAAGAAACGATTCTATGCATTGAAGGAATTGATTGCTCAAGATGAAGATGTACCATGGCAAGGTGTGTTCTATCAAGGACTTGTTGGAGGCAGATAGTTGACAGTTATGAATTGGCTGATATTCCGGCGCTTTATTATGATTTGGAATATCGTCATTTAGTTTAGTTCTCTCAATCGCATTTCCCCTCATCCATCATACTGGTGACATATCTTTCAATGTTCCAACTTATCTTGCATAACACTTGATCACGTATGAATTAGAGGAAACCATAAGACTTGCAGTTTTAGTGTGTAAGGGTACACTTGTCAATAACCACCATCTACCTGATAGCTATCACAACCATAGATTATAAACTTTAATCCTCAGTAAATCATAAAGACTTAAGGGTCTCCCAATTGTGGATTGTATAATCCGAGAACCAAACTTTAAACTACACAATAACCCAACCATATTCAACATCTGCCGGATGATATCGTCTGGAATAGTAAGACCTCATTAGATGGTAGCTGAACTATCCTTAGTCTTATTTAACGAAACAATTTCAAACTTCAAACTACCTAGCATTACATCTCAGCATCCTCCTGATATCATTTACCCAACTCTGAAATCTACTAGACTTGCAGCTTAAGGATATCCTGTCTTTTCTTGATGATGTCTCTGGAATATCAAGCACCGTGAGATAATGTCCTGGCTTTCTATCATAGAGATAGACTTTAAATGCCTAAAGTTTTAGTATAACTTTGGATGCAGTCCTTCATACTCTGTCTGCCTCATGAGATGGCGTGGAAGGTCGAATATATTCAAGACCTAATTTTGTGCTATGTAGTGAATAGCTCACAGCTTGATTGTAAAATCTTACAAACTAGTTTACAAGATACAAATGAATTTTACTCTTCCATCACTATTTTCTCTAGAAACACTTGTGCACACTATCCAAAAGCTCTAGCAGATAAACCCTGCAAAAATTCCCCTCTACCTCGCAATTCTCTCCTCTCCATCTCCCCTCCCAAAATCCTTCAAAAATCTCCCCCAAACAGCTCCCTTACCACTTTCCCCTACAGCCACACTCCAAAGCACCCTCGCAGCACCATCCTCCCACCCAATCGGACATCCTTCCCATCCACCATTTTTCTTCCTATTCTCAATCACTTCTTTCGCCGCGCTTAGATAGCCTGGATCCACACTATTCATCGCCACTTTTCTGTCTCTCCAGGCTACTGCTGCTTCGGTTTCGGTAAGCATGTTGAGCGCGGCTTTGGTGAGATTAGTGTGTACATGGTAACCGTTTTTGTGGCGGTTGGTGGGCGTGGGTTCGAAAATTCCTTCGCGCGCTGAGACGTTGATTATATGGGCTAGAGGCTTGGAAGGTTGATTATTGGTAGTTGCATGGGAACGAGGACTGCCCATGAGCGGAAGGAGTTCGCGAATCAGAATTAGAGGGACGAATGTGTTGACTGAGTGAGCGGATATGACGTCTTCGTAGGGTATTTCGTATAGGTTTTGGACCCAGGAGCTTTTAGGTTCTTCCACCGTTGTTGAGATTGAGGTTATATTTTCTGTTCGTCCTATTATTCCAGCCTCTTCGGGGAACATATCATTAAGACGTTTTTGTTCCGTATCGAAAGCTAAGAGATTCAAACTATGAACGCCACCTCTGACTCGAGGACTGTAATTAGTGTCAAGAAGTAGACGATTGGAATGGTTGTCTTCAAGTCGTAGCTGACTTTCTAGTTGAATGGCGTGCCTTTCTTGTTTAACTGAGTCTGTCCAAGTTTGCGCAGCATTGTTTATAAGGACATCAAGCTTTCCTGTGTTTCCTGTACTCCAGTCTCTCAATATCTGCTTAATGCCAGCAACTAAATGAAAAACGTCGTTGGCTGCTCTAAAGTCGGCCCCGATGATCCTTAATCGCTTCCTCCATTTTTCCGAGTCATTTTCCGCTAGATATTTCACGCCTGCATCTCGTGGATATCTGGACGATACTATTACTTGTGCACCACATCTAAGCAGTCGTAATGCGGTATGAAACCCTAAATTGATTCGTCCTCCTGTTACCAATGCCGTTTTCCCCTCGAGGTTAAGAGCATCCGGCAGTGAAAGATTTCCTGATGCAAGATTGAAACCTCCACACGATTCGCAAAGGGCTGGATACTGAGAATGAGCACTGGTAATGAGGAAATGGCAAATATAACATTTTCGTTCCTTCCTTATTTTTGTCACACCTTTATCCTCAGTGGAAAATGGATTCCGCAAACGTTGGCTCAACGCTTGCACTACGTCTTTTAGTGGTGTTTTCCCATTAATACAAATGTTGCCCGAGCTTTTGACGCAAAAATCAAGCACTTTGAGTGTTGTTTCGATATCCTCTATTGAAGGTACATTCTCAGCGATCTCTTTTATAACACTTGGAAGACTTCCATGCCTGGGCTGAGGTGACATTTGATGTAAATAGGCTTGAATTCCCTGTATTATCCCAGTATACAAAGCCGCTCCTATCGAATATGAGTATCGAGCTGGAGCATTTTTAGGATACAGCTCCTTTGCGATCTGCTCCCCTAAGGGAGATTTGACATTGGGAAGGTAGAGGGCCAATGGACTAGGAAGTCCTTGTATTTGACATAATTCTTGGTCTTGTCGGATTTGTTGAGCTATTTTGAAAGGGCTTTGGTTTCTGATATAATTTTGGCATGATTCCTCCGTGTTCAACATAGCTAGCTACCTGGAAATTTTTACGAGATCTTTTGTGACTGTATTTTGTTCTGTTTCGTCATACAAGTGAGAGCCCTAAGGGTGGGGGTTCTTATGCTTATTTGCGATGCGGGTAGCCCGCTTCAGGGGTTTAATTGGCCAAGGCCACTAATGCACATCGTAAGATCTTACTACACCCTGTAAACGTAAACAGCAAACCTCCAACTTCGTGCATTCTAACCAAATAACAACAAAATCACAGCATCATAGTCGATTGGGAGCTTTATCCCATTTTGATACTTTTTCTCGAGAGGTTGTCAGAAATGGACTCTAATCCTTGGTCAATACCATGGCCTCGCGAACTTCCAGTTGTGGTTCGAAACTTGCAAAAGTTACCACGAGAAATAGTCCATGAGATTATGAACGATCTGCCAGTCATCAAAATCCTATCAGTTCTCTCATGGAGATTACCGTACCTTGACCAATGTGTTATCACACATATAAACTATGGACGAGTCTTTAGGTCACAAAATGACGTTTCGCACGCAATTAAGCATTACACTCTTTATCGCGAGATATGTTGGTTTCGTCGTTGGCCTCCGGCAGACGCGAGCTCTGTATTTGCAATGTCTTGCCAAATGCTCATCAAGAACTGGCTGCCCTTAGATCTGATGATCTCAAATATGAGTCGCAAGATTAGAGCCGGCTTGTATATTAATGCTCATGACCTCGATCTTCTACTTAAGCACAGGGGAAGCATTCGTCCACGCACTGAAGACACTGGGATCCAGTCGCGAGGACAGCCCCTTAACCTGAAAAAATGCTGGATCTATTGGAACTGGATCAAAGAGACCAAGTTGCGGCTCAATAAGCTGAAATCTCAAGAGCTAAGGTTCTCTGCAGGTCTGGTTGAGAAATATCCACGAATTTTGAAGAGACCACTCGATCCATCTCAGGGTGCTCCTCGGCCCAACACTACTCACAATGTGGTTATGTTTGAAAGGCTTGCAGTGAGATCTCTAAGCGACAGAAACCTGTATCATTATTGGAATCATAATCAGTGTAAGCCTGGTACGGACCTTATACAACTAGTACCATATGATCGATACCTCTGGCTATTACTTGAAACATTAGCCAAGTACCCAATCGACTCCGAAGTTACCGGCCTTGAGGAGAACTTGGCCAGAGTTTCCTTGCAAAATGAGGAGCAAGGAAGAGATTTAGGAGATACCGAACTGTCTGTTGTCTCTAAAAACAAACCCACTGTTCTCCAATACCCAGAGAATATTGCCGAAAATTTGAGGACAGTATTGGAAGGTCTCATGTATATCTATACAGAACCACCGTTGAATGTACCTCGCATTCAATGGGGTCCTACAGGAAATTCCAGCTCCTCAGAGAAGTGGCCAAAATTCCTTGTTGACAAAGGACGACATGAACACGCACAAATCAAGCACATGTGTATGAACTGGAATGTTAGACCCCACGATGAAAGAGAGTATGAATGGCTAGTAGCTTTTCTGAAAGCTGTTACATGGATTGAATTGAATATCGGACCGGTCAAGGAAGATTTCCAGACCTTCACCTGTCCGGAGTCTGTGTTTTACTATTGAAATCTCACCTACGGTATGTGTCTTGGAAATAGATAGAGGTGTAGTCTTTCATATAGATGATATATCGAGAGTCTAATAGGCTGAGGGCCCATGAGAATAGTTAAGGGATTGTGTACAGAATCATCCATTGGTACGTCATGAAGCTCATTGGTCCCGAGATCATCGATTTTTGGAAGAATCAATCCCAGAAAAGATATAGATACTACAATTCAATGATTCGGTGTATTAACCGCATCTGGATTATGTGAATGGCTTCATTGGGCTGTACCCAGTCAAGACTTTGTTTGTGTCGGTACAATCCTGCGACCAAAAGGGAGCTGTATGGGCTAGCGAGGCGCTCGACATCTCGAGGCTCTTGTTTAAGGTTCTGACGTTCTAAAGTACATTCTAACAAGAATTAAGTACTTATAATCTCAAAGCCACCAAGTTGATACGAACAAGTTCCTTGCCCCTCCTCCATCTCTTCCACCTCAGCCTCAACCTTCATCTCAGCCCGAAACTCTATTACAACCTCCGTACCCATCTACCTCAGTTGATGGATCGACATCGACATCAACATCAACTCCAAACTCCAACTTCAGCCTCCAACTCAGACTGTCTCCAAAGATCAGATAATCGACGATGCTGCTTGGAAAGCAGCAAACACAGGAAGGGATATTGAAACCTTCTGCCATGATTGATTCGGATAAAATCAGCTCCGATATGGACATACAAGCAATCAATACATTTGAACCATTTCCTCGTCTCGCCATCGAGCTGCGACTCAATATTTGGCGTTTGGCTTGTTACCAGGAGCGCCTTCTCAAAATTAGACTGCATCCTGTGAATCCAACTTTCGATCTCGATTCACCAACACCATCAATTCTGTTTGTGAACCACGAAAGCCGTGATGAGGCCGGAAAATTTTATACGAAAGTGCGGCTCCGATTGGATCAAGCCGCGAACAATCGAAAAATGTTTCGAACTTTCTACGTCAACACCGATAGAGACATTTTAAGCTTGGGTAGTGGGTTGGAAAATCCCAATCAGAGTTATCACTTTGAAGGTGACTTCTTGGCTCACTACAAATCAACGCTCTTTTTCGCGGGAACTCGTCTCCGCGCGCTATTATATGAAATGAGAATCGTTAAGACATCTAACATCTACTATGATCAAGAAATTAGGATGTGGCTTCTGGGATCCGATGAAGGCACGTGGATGAACCTGCTAGATTATATGCCGTTCGATTACATGTTGAACCTGAAGAAGTTAGTTCTCGGCCCTATAACATTCAAGATGCAAGGACCTCTCAAGGGAAGACCATATCACCTCTCCCCGGAGCAACAAAATATTTGTATCAAGGATATCCTGACCTATTTGGAACAGACGAACAAGAGGAACCCTGGTTATTCAATACCTGTAATTGAATTTGAGTCGGGAGAATCTCCGTCAACTTAACTCGAGGAGCCAGAATTGCCTTCTCATTGATGGCTTCTAGGAATGCTGCATGTGGAGAAATCAATAACTGTTATTTTTTGGAGCAATAAATAGGGTTGTGGAAGCAAGGCGAGAACTCGGCTGCTTCAAAAGTTCCTTGCTCTATGGCATAAGCTACACACAGCGATGTCTAAAAGGCTATTCTTTTTATAAGGAACCTGAGCTTACAGTGTATAGAGATGAGTCAAACCAAATAAATGGAAGACCAATCTATTTGAAAACTTTTCCCATGCAAAATTTAGTGGGAGGTCAGATCATGGTGAACATTAAGATTGGGAAATTCAGAAAATATGATAGGAAAAATGGTAAATGCAACTGTTCTCTCTCCTGCAACGGTCTACTTTATATGATGATGGCACCATCACTATGGTGATCTATCTAGAACCATCAAAGAAAACTTCAGTAAAGAGATACTACGTCCAGTTCAATGATCTTGACTTCACTTCTATGATGTATTCATTTCAAACTGTTCAGCCCCTTTGAGGAGCCCGAGTCATTACTAAATCCAGATAAGTCTGAATAGAGTGCCATAAGTAACATCTCAAAAGTTGGGCGATCCAATGTCTTAGCTAAAATCAAAAACGACACACAACACAAAGCTGCTAACCAAGTCTAGAAGATACTTTTAGCTGAAAGACAAAACGTGGCATCCTGCAACATGACAGTGAAACTTTTGACTTACTACGCGTATCGAAACATTGATCTCTATGGCCTTTCACTATCCCACGCTATTTAAACGCCAGGTTTTCTATTCCCATGACAAGTATAACTTATATTCTACACAAATACTATCTAAGCATTGTACTGCAACAACGTAGCCCGCGTTACCACTGTAAAATTGTAATATCTCGAGTACACATCCATCTATCGATGCGAAACACTTCCTATAAGCTAAAGACTCACACAACTATCCCCCCATATCTAGTACCTAGTAAATAGCATATGGAAGCACTCTTAGCTGGATCTAGGATGGAAAGAATGGGTTTTATATCTATTCACCGTTTTCATGAGAGAGGAGTTTCATGAGCATACCAGAGCACAATTAGTATATGAGTTTATGGCAAGCATCTGTGGAGTCTGGGCTGGTGCCGGACTATCCACGAAGGGGTTTGCTTTGCGAGGTTTGATGAGTCTCAACGGGTGGAGATGTGCTTTGGAGAAGTGGTTGGAACTGAGGCGTGCCAGGATTTATAGAAAGAAGACGGGATAATTTCTCGAGGCTGGGATATTATCCATAAGAAGATATCTGAAACATAGATGTGCTTTCTTGCAGCTCTTCGATACATGCAAGTGTTTCGGGTGAGGGAATTGTGTGTATAAACATTAGAAAATTAGCTACATAGATACCTACCCCATCCTGCTTCGAGTGATTCGCAGAAAGCATTGATATCTCCAAAAACCATGGTATCTGATTCGATCCCCGTCTGCATTAGACGCCGAAACCAAACTCCAAAATACGCCGTAAACACCATTCCTAGTCGCAACGCCGGTCATAAATATAAATAATTAATATTACAATACCAAGAATGAAATTCATAACAACCTCCCTCTATGATGCCATATCACCACATCTACACCACCGAACCCCCAGACGGAACCCTCATACTATGGATCTCTATATCGGTCGTGCGCTGTATGTATTTATCCCCATGCATATTTTGCGGATAAACGCGATCAGACGAACTATTCGTATCCAAACTTTGCTTCATATAAGACATTCGACTTCTTCGAGTTCGGAATGAGCTGAGATGACTGTTGTGACTGTTGCCAGGTCCACTACCATATATTGTGGGTTTTTTGCCGCTAACGCATCGATCCCAGTAGGGTTTCAGTGGAGGAATACTTCCACAGACGATGATGACGAGAAGTTCCGAACCGCTCCATACGAGGAGATCGTAAGTTTTCCCTGGATGTCGTTAGTGTTCCGTTGTGTTGTTGCCGAGATAACATTTGATAAGCTTACAGGTGAGATCGGAGTGGGCGTTGAGTGAGCCCAAGAATGTTGTTTTGACAATACAGCATATCGCTGCTCTGATCTTGTTAGTGCTTATCCTGTGCAAATGGGAAGGAATGGAGGCTACATAAGTCCAAGATCCAGAAGGATAGTCAAATTGACACGCTTTTTCATCTCCATGTTTAAATTCATGATGATGCTGGCAGGTACAAGCGCGAGTACAATGTCCGCAAGGCAGTTCTCAGCTAATTCATATCATCAGTAAAAATCCTTTTGGGTGGCATTACATTGAGATATGAACCTGCAGTGAATATAGCAAATCGAGATTGAACATTAGGATCCCAACACGTGTGTGGAATGCTCGGGTCCCATAATGCTTTAGGCGGACTACATTGTACGTAGGTAAAAATGCAGTCTAGACCATTGATCAAAGCAGTAAGTGCAATGGCCCCATAGACAAACCATCTCCGCCAAGCTGTTGAATCGCCACTCATGATTCGAAGGACGAGACATCCTACTGCAGCTTTTCCGGTGATGAAGGCGAACACAATGACTACTTGGATGATGTAGTTAACCTTTGCAACTTTCATTGTCTGCTCCAAATCCAGATAGTATAGATGTCGAAAGCCTCCTAATGTCCACTCATATGTCATAAGAGCACTGTATGTTATGAAAAGACCCTAATTTAATGTGAGGATAATATCCTTAAGAGTTTGGAAGGGCAAACTTACCAAAGTAAAAAGCATGACCCAGTCATCCTTCCCAAGTCCTTTGATCATGATTCTGGCATAGAATCTTACCATGACAATCATAGAAGCAAAGGCCACTTGGGTCAAGATGATTATGGAAGCCGTCCTCCCCCTGTCAACATCCCCACCTGCTGGTTCTTCGGTGCCAGGCATTTTGCTGGAACAAATTATATAACTTAATATCAAAACATTATCGAGCAACTACCAATCAAGCAGCAGACAGATCTCAATAGAAAGTAATCCCAACGGTCGGAGTTCATGTTAGCAGTTGATGGGTTAGATCATCTTAGATACTTAACTATCTTTCTGAGTTGAACCACTGCAATCATTTCGATATACCATCGTAAGCATTGGCATGGCTTACAGCCGACTTCCACTCTTGTACTAGCCTCGGATGGCAACAAGGATACAAGAAAATTATTAAAGGATTTTGGCACAATCACTATCATCGATAAATCCCACTCCCGTAGCCTGACGATGCGGTAACAAGCGAATCGAAAGGGGGGTTGCAATTACTGTTTTGGCAAAACCGATACACAACAAGCCATTTTCACCAGCCCCTCTGCGGGCGTTGTTCTTTGCGTCGTTCTTGGAAAACAAAAGATATACTTGCACTCGGACTAACGGTACGATTTATCTCGCAGTGGAACTTCCCGTACGCCTCGGTCCAGCCGCTATTGCATTTTCATATGAGGCTGAATTCACAGAATCGATTTCATAGGTGGGTTACTTGTGAAAACACGTAAAGTATACATAAGCACTTTTCGTGATACCGAAAACAGAAAGAAGCCGCCGAGACTGTGAAGTTTTACCAAGCACGGGGATCGACCTGGGCTGAGTATACTGAGTTCTTTCGGGAGTCCTGATCGGAGCATCGTGGAAGTATATATATCTACCTAGCAAGGTAGTGAACTATTGTAACACTGTAACGGAGCTGGGGCTGACTGCTGTGGTATTACTGAATCGCGGACGAAAAGGATTTTCATAGGGCTTGGTGCCACGTCCATACATACCCTGAAATTCCGACAAAAATGTAACTCTAAAATAGAACCATACTTTCTAGCCAATGATAGGTATGTAAATCATGTTGCCATGCATCGCTTCTGCCTACCCATGCAGTCAAGGTTCCCCAATGTAGAGGTACAAAAGTGAGGACTACAGACTTCGAACACATCACATCACATTTTCAATATTGCACCGAGGATCCTGTGGTCAATGCTTATTGTCATTCTATTGATCACTTAAAATGCTGTATTATAGTTTGGATAGACACCACCGTTGCACCAATGGCAATCTAAGGTAGTGAAAGGTGTGGATACCCCGCTTCAAACGGTCAGAGGATTTTAATAACCAGAATGTTGGGATTGGTGCCTTGCGCACTCTGAATGCCTAGGATGGCGCACTTCAACTCGTGGTGATGCTGCATTGTTGCCAGCCATGAAGTTCAAAAGTTTGGCATCGGCTAGGAGGCGCCAGGTTCTGTCAAAATTCTGGGTTCACGGAAAAATATGTGATGAAAAGCTGCATTGAATAATTGAATCAAGTCAGAGAAGGAAAGTCACTGGCGCTAATCTATTGCAAAAATTTGGACGAAATCAGTCTCGAAATTAATCTAGACCTAATTTCAGTTTGCAGTCTAGCCATGTTCCCATCAGATCTGCAACTGCCAACCATAGATCTAAGCTGGACTATGCAATCTTGAGATCATTGGATTCAGACAGGAAATGCCCCAATTATGCTATCTCCGAGGGAAGTAGTGTATTTAACGATTTTCTCTGCTTTAAGACCTGCGGAGGCCGGAAGAGCATGCCACTCTTCCTCGGTCCGCTCAGTTGATGCGAGAACAGTCATCATCACCAAGTCGATTTGTGTTGCATGCCAATGCGCACCCGTTTGGGGATAACCATTTCATCAATTAAGATAGCCGAATCTGGACCCATCGCATCCTTCGCATGCTTTAAAATGATGCGGCATTTCTCATCAGGGTAGTCATGAAGGATGTTACGCATGTAGTAGTATTTTGCAGCTGGAAGTGTTTGTCAGTATGTAACCACATTTTCACTAATCGTGGCGCAATAAACGTTTGACTGTTTGAGGAGTGAAGAAGTCAAGAACTTCGAGGTCCACATCTTCATTGGAAGCGCATTTTTAATAGTATGATCAAGCTCCTGCAAGATTACGCGATCAGAGATGTCAAGCTTCTCCATTCTTAGCTCCAAACACTTGTGGCCAAAGCCACCATCAACATCAACAAAAACAGGTTCCTTTGGATCCCAGTCCTTGGTTCCTTCCTCGTTGCCATAATCTCGAAGAGTTTCAGTCACAGCCAATCTGAGCAGCTGTCAACTGAAATTGCTGTAAGAATCTTGATCAGCAAAGGTCACGTTGATTCCCGGATCCTGATGAAGATGATCTATACCAAATATACGATGCGCTGCATTGAGTCCCATGGAGTCTCCAATTCAATTGAAAGATCTCTAAGGTCATCGATTGTCTTCTTTCGCCCTGCCTCATCAGCGTTTGCAGCTGCGGCCTTCACGCGACTAATCAGGCCATCCATTTTCATGTTAATGTTAATGTTGAAGTCGTTAGTTTGATTCTTAAGTAGAGTTATGTTGTTCGGAAGAATCTTTCAATGTTATTTCACTAGGTCTAAGGTTGTTTGTGGAGGAATTCTCCGAGCATAAGAAGATATAGAAGCCATAAGCCGACTGCTTCTCCCCCAAAATATAAGTGGATGACATTGAAAAACAGAGCATCGCTGATGCTCACAGGATACGCGGCTAGTGAATGTTTGACGCAAGACTGCGGCAGTGAAGGGAAGTTGCACAGAGGCTCCTGGCAGGAGTCTCCTCCTGCCTTCAAATCCAATCAAATCACTCATCGACGACGGTGGTTGGTGGGGCTGTACAATTGGGCCATCCAAATTATGGCGCTTGACATCGATCAGCTAGGTTCTTTACATATAGACTCAACGCACTCCTCCTTAAGGAGCTTAAGTGTCTTGATGTTAAAGGCTACAACGAACAAGTTGCAAAATGGAAATCTAGTCCAAAACAAATCTAACTGAGCAGGTACTTTCAAGGTGATGGAAGTTCACATCCCATGAGCTCCACCGACAACTCGGTAAGTAAGGTAGTTAATGCAGAGATAGGTGAGACCTAGAAATCATTGAACAGTTCGGGCGTCACACAACATCTGCGATGCAAATTTACACGCCTGTGAAGGTTTATTACCGTTGATTGATAGCATAGCAAACGGCTTTCAGATGAATGAGTAAGCTGCAGGAGATACGTTGGTGGCTTTTCGATAATGCTACTTTGATTTCCATAAAAGAGTGCCCCGAAGTAGGATTCTTCATTCATATACCGTCCAAAATATGTTTTCTTTCTCCCGCACTTGAAGCTTGGCACCCTATGGCAACACAATAAAATTTCCTCGGAAACTAATAACTTCAAAAACGAATGCTGCTGTAGATTATAATATGCGATTGAGATGGCGTCACTTCCATGTGGAAGTTGTATGAAGAGACAGGAACATACCATGAGCGGGTCTGTACATGAGGAACTGCTGGCTCGCAGACCGCTAGGTGAAATGTGAGAAATAGGAACACAGTCCATCAATCGTATAACTGGCGTAGTTAGCTGCACATTTTTATCGGCGTTGATGATGAATGTCGTCCATCTTATGTTCACAGCTCATGGCTTACTTGGACAAGGCCTATGCCCAAGGACGGACAACAAGTGCATTTTTAAACACGCCATACTCTATAGAACTATCCAAACGATCGATAGATTAACCCGCACCAATTTTTTATGCAGAATGTTGGAATGATAATCTTCGATCTAGCAGCCAATTTAGGGCTTGTTCATCAGATCACCTTGTCGAGCCACTAAGCAGAAACTCGATACCAAATCACCATCGAATTTCGGAGGAACTGATAATTCTCGTAATATTCTATGGTTTTTATTAAATCGACCATTTATCGAGTAACGGGTATCACAAACAATGAAGGCTTTCCAGCCCAAGTAACGCCATAGTGTTTCCCCTTGTAGCATCCATGGCGAGCATGGCAGGCTTCTCGCATTAACGCAACATTCATCACCTGCTTTGATATCATTTCCCCGCTTGTGGCTACCCCTTCTTCACTTCACCCATCCATTTCCCCATTGCTTTAGATCCCTCATGTGCCGCCTTGAATAATTGCCGTTCCTCCTCATCCAGACCCCTCAAGAACTCCACTCCTTCTCCCCCCCCTCTGCCACTACTCTGTCCTACACTTCCACTCCCCGCATGATCGCTAATTTCACCAGCTCTGATTCTCCAACTCTCCATCAAAACATCGCATACCTCTTCCTCTTCGAACAGTTCCAAAACTCTCACACCCAATCCATAGAAATTTTGCGCCAAGTTACGCAAATCGACACTCTTAGGGTCGGCTTTCAATGCATTGAGAACGCGCGGGGCGAGACAAGCGGGCAGATCAAGGGTTACGAGAGACTTTTGTGAAGAGGGAGAGGAGGAAACAGCGAGCAGTTCGGCGAGCCATAAAGGAAGATCGACGCGAGTGTGTTTTTTCAGGGGAGTGGTAGCATTGTTATCGAGATAGCCTAGAGAGGGAACGTCGAGCTCGAATGTGCATGGGATTTTCTATCATATATTAATACAATGTTTTTAAGTAAAAGGAGGGGTCAATACTTGAGCGTCGGTAAGAATCGCGTCAATATCGTAATAGGACATTATCAAAAGCCACAGGTCTGCGGCGATAAATTAAGTTTCACCTAATCCACATAATAAAACAACCTCTCGAAATCCAATGGTATGTTGGGAGAGAGGGTGCGCGCGACGATGATCTTGTTTGAATCGGCACCGCGCCGTTATCTGTGTTCTCATGACTTATGTAATCAACAATGACATAATGAGACGGGAGCTCCAAATATTTACTTCCGCAGCTTCCCCTCTTTCAGAAACGTTCGATTGATATCTGAAAGCCACATCAAGAATTGAAGCAATACCAAACTTCAAACGTTCCAATATTACTCAAAATGTCGGCCACACTTCTTCGCACATCTGCTGCAGCTCGTGCAGCTCTTAAAGCCAGCGCTTCCAAACGGGCTGCTTCAATGGCAAGCACAACCTTCGTGCGCGGAAAGGCTACTCTTCCAGATCTTCCATGTTAGTCCCCTGCAAACCCATTTTCAGCAGTCCAGGTATCTTGTTACATATACTAATCGTAATCACAGACGACTATGGCGCACTCGAACCTTCCATCTCCGGAAAGATCATGGAGCTTCATCACAAGAAGCACCACCAAACCTATGTTAACAGCTTCAACGCCGCAAGCGAGCAAATTGAGGCCGCCGAATCCAAGGGAGATATTGCTGCTGCCATTGCATTGCAACCCCTCATTAACTTCCACGGAGGTGGACATTTGAATCACAGTTTGTTCTGGGAGAATTTAGCACCAAGTAAGAATGGTGGTGGTGGAGAACCTGCAGGCACTTTGAAGGTATGGCTACGATCCTTTCCTAGGGAATCTAAAGAGCTTTAGGTCTCACAAGACAATGGCTAACCAAAACATCTACAGACTGCAATTGAGGCTAGCTATGGAGGATTCTCATCCTTCAAGACTAAATTTAACACAGCATTGGCAGGAATTCAAGGTAGTGGATGGGCGTGGTTAGTCAAGGATAACGAGACTGGTCAAGTTCAAATCAAAACATACGCAAACCAAGATCCAGTAGTGGGCAAGTTCACTCCTTTATTGGGTGTTGATGCTTGGGAGCATGCGTACTACCTGCAATACGAGAACAGAAAGGCAGAATATTTCAGTGCTATCTGGGATGTGATTAACTGGAAGACTGTCGAGAAGAGATTGAAGTGAAGCGGCGATGAAGGAGGCTAAAAAGTAGATACCTAAGCAGTCGTTGAATGGAAATGGATGTATGATCAGTTAAAACGATATTGCAGCGTTTTTTGTAACCTTCAGATATTTAAGGAGCTATAATCCACACACACACGTTTCTACAAACATAAGATTTAGAGTTGCTATCGAAAATGATATTGTTGTTTGATCGTCATTGTATTCCTCCATTCTATTCAAGCCACCAGGGACCTACTGCCCCAACTATCAACCCCACCTACGTATGTCAAAATAGTAAACAGTCAAGATGCCCGACTCCGTGAATAGCTCCCAAAACATAATCTCCCGTCCGAAATACCAAGAGCATCATCTTCCAATATATGCCATGATGTAACTCTCCACCTAGCACCTTTCCTCCGTATCTCCCCACCCCTTTCCCTCCCTGGGAAAAATTGCCTCGAATCCTCAAATTGGATAAGTCAATACCAAAACACAAAGGTAACCAAACGAGACACTGCAAAACGCTAGCCAAAGTTATCCCAACTTCTCATGCGTATAATATGAGGCTATGACTGATTTTTGTTTTATATTGGTAGTGAGGGTAAGTAAATGTCGAGGTGATTAACCGAGATTATTTCCCTCAGCCAAACTGCGGAATGGTCACCTTTGCTTCGACATCGTTTGCGGTGGTGTTAGCCATTTCGAGATTTACTTTGCAATCTCGTCGATAAGGTAACGATTTTTTTGACTCTAATGCCTTTTGTTGATGCTCTTCATTGGATCGGAATCCGAGTTGATGATGGATGTCAGGCCGAACTTTTCCATTCTGAGTCCCAAACCAACGGTGAGCTGCAAAGTCTACTCGCGTACCGATCGTTTATGATATAAATCTGACAATTCACCCTGCTGACAAGAAATATTTCGCGACTGTCTGACGAATATAGAAAGCTCTCATGCACTTCTGTCCCAAATTGCGATGCTAGGATCGGAATCTCCAAACGCTTGAATAGTACTCGAAGAGCTGCATGCTATATGCACTTTAAAAGATTTGCTCTCAATAAAGAACCCGATACTTGAAGTAGTATTGTTGGAAGTCTTATCGTATACGCTGTTTTCCATTTCGAGAGAAGAATTGTTGCAGGTATTTGTAAAGAAGAGAGACAATCACAACCTTCATTGAAAATGAGGCTTGTGGCTGTCAAAACAAAACCCTTTTACTTTCTCTGGCGACTTCTTCCACGTCCTTTAGAGCTCTATACAGTCTTCCGTTAGCCTACATGCAAGGAACCCAAGAAGCATCAAGTAAGGAGAAAACTCACGTCATGTGATTTGGAATCATGTGAGTTACGAGTCACATGTTCTTCTGCCATAAATCGGTTTTCTTCATACAGCATGTTCAATGGCTTTCCATCGAAAGTCAAATCAGAGTCGCTGATACTATACGGTAGCCTCCATGCTTCGGCTTGAAGATCAAACTCAATGTTCGCGTTACTGGTTGCCGTAACATTTGTGATCAAAAAGTACTGCCTGCCGTCGGCGGAGGCATTATTTGTATGAGTTCTCGACATGATGGGCTTGAAAGATATGATATCAGGTATTTGGTTCTGATGTGTGATCTGCGATGGCTCAGTGTAATACTAAATATGTGATTAGAGACGAGGCTGATATTAATTTTGTTTGCTTAGGGATGAGTTGGCAATGTCGATGTTGAGTTGTTGATTTCGAATGTGCAACATCAGACTTCAATAGCAAGCTGGAACGCGATGATACCCAACACATATATTTAAAGGGAAATTTTATGAGGTTATATATTTGATAATACCACTTATATTGGGCAGTTCACCGGAATACACTCACCGGATTGAGAAGGCCAGATGATAATCTTCAAGGTTTTGAGTCTGACCGAATATCTAGGTAATGCTTCGGCACAACTTGAATGTGTCAATGCAGGTGTTACCTGACTTGGAAATAATCATGGAGAGGCATTTACTCAAAAGTAAACTTGGTGGAATATCACATTCCTGACTCGTCACGACGTCCTCTCGGCCCAGATTTTGATAGTGGCTTAGTTGCTCGTGTTGTACGATATGACGGAAATGTATTACCGATATTACCGAATAAAAAAAACTACGACCGAAAGCCAAGGTCAAATGAACAATTACTCAGCAGCTTAGCGATAGCATCAGCACGCCTCGATCTCTTTCGCAGGGGAACACAAAGGAGAAGGACATCAAGGTATAATTTGACTGGACAGAAAACGACTTTTACCGAAACTCTGTCTCTTTATCTTTTAACATGTGATGATAAGAATCCGAAATGTCTAACTCTAGATAGATATCTCGGATTATTCCTCCGTTCAAGCGACCTTACGTCGAAACCGGGAAACAGGGGCTTAGCAGAGACAAGCTGATATCGTGACGATGCATTATGACTTGCAGGCTCTGAGCACAAATCATGAATATTCTGATGTAGCAATTCTGCACTCCGCCATTTCATCTACTTCGGTACCAGATAGATATATCAGCTAAAGTCTTCATCTGGTCAAATCAACTTCCTTGCTACCCCTCCATCGGGCAATAATACCTCGCCGCTTACCCCCGCCTGCGGTGGGTTGTTTTTCTGGGGGGGTTCGATCTCAACTGCCAATAAATATATAGCCGCAGTCAATATTCGGTGGTAGCTGGCCTCATACCATTGCACTATTGGAAACATATTGATATCCTACAAATCGCAATATCGGGTCAGCAAACATCTAAAGTTTGGATCGTGAAACAGATATAGCCTTCGAAAAGGCGACTCATTACTGCTCACATGAGCTCTTTCACATCTATATGATATTACTGGTGAAGCCTCTCGTTACCTAAGATTCTACCGGTACTATTCATACTCTAAGCATTTCTCTATTTGCTAGAATCAAATCCTTCCGCGGAAAGTCTTCTTCGGTCCGTCTTATTACAGCCCGGCCAATATAAATAAGGGCGGCCAACCAAGAAAAAGTACTCTCAATTAAGAGCACCTCTTCATATGCACCCATAAAATCGATTACAATTATGTTTTCTCATTATTTTGGCATTCGAACTTGGTATGCTTATCGTCGTATTTGCATTCTCATCTAAGATTACACTTTCATTGCGTACATTATTTTCGTGATAGGACAATGGCAAAGTTTGCCCGTCTCGGCGATAAGTTGTTGACATCAACATCAGAAACGTAAATGATTACCATTTACGTTTTCTGTTCTTAGGGATTTGTCATCTTCGCAAATACGCAACATACACGATTACTGCTTTTCTCTTCAACAGCTCATGCGGCGATGATGATACTAATTTATATCATGAAAGGATCAAGCTCTTGTAGTCCAAGACTTGAAATTGCCTTTGGCAATGATTTTCTGGTATTGTTACAAAATTTACGTATAAGGCTGAGCTAGATCCCAGGACTAGTCTGTCGGATCGATCTTCCTTGTTTTTACGTTACTCGCAATTATCCAATCATAAATCAACTTTTTGTTTTCGGAGCTAATTCCGCAACTCAAGGACCAGACACGCCACAATTATCTCACTCATTTTCGCAGCACAAGAGTCTTACCTTTGGATGATTCTTACTACAACATTGCCACAGGATTGTCATAAAGTTCCGAGTTAACGATCAAGAGGTACAAAACGACAGTGACGTAATCACAGGAATAGATTTTCGGGGTTTTCTATCGGGGGATCATTCCTGATTCTGTCCTGCGCAAGAAGCTATCGTTGTAGACAAACCTGGGGTGGTATACCACTTACTAATGTCGATTATCTCTGCATCTCAATCAAAGCACTTTTGATACTCTTGCAATTTTTGGCAAGTAATGGCACACTTTTGCCAGTTATGTCTTGAACGTAAATTTGTTCATTGATCATTGATTAGCCTTCGAGTCTACGGCATCTGCTTCTCTTGATATGTGTGGAAGCCTCGTGACCTAAGGATTGACTCTACTAAACTTATTTCCGCTCTGCCAGTACCTTGATGGTCTCGTTTAGACGCTTCCATTTCTTCTCTTTAATCCAACAATCTCCCTCCTCGTATCCAAAAGCCTTATGGAAAACTTGGGGAATCTTTGCGGACTCAACTTGCATTTGGTAACGCCATTTTGTCTGTTTTTCTTTGACCCATCCATGGCATTCTGCGCAGGAATAGTTGGCTGCTCGATGTCGTACTGATACATACATGTGGGTGTGTGTGATAGGGTTATCAAGAGGTTCCTTTCCACAAGATGGGCACAACCCGCCTCTATTATCATCATTGCAGTAGCAATACTTTTTTGCAACAGTGGGTGGATTCTGCCATGACCCAAAATCTATCACGAAGACCACAAGCAAACCTCGCGAAGATGGTTATTCAATGGTGTTTCTTTTCTATTCATAAAAAAAAGAAACAGCAACTACTCTAGTTGGTAAAAAGAATGATCGTCTGTTAGGGATGGGGGTTTTGTGTAAAGCAGAGCTAAATTATAATAAAGTATAATAAAGGTAACGTGGTTTATCATCGAGTGGGCCACTTCAAAATACATCAAAATCAGCAGTTTTTTAATATTTATATTTAAATAACCAATCATTATTTTTTTCAAAAAATAATTTCTTCATAAAAATTAAAAATAAAATATTTATAATACTTTATCTTTTTATAAATATTTCGATTATAACTCAAAACTGTCACACTTTGCATTACAAAAACCTATTCTTTTGAATAACTTTTTTATTTATTTGAAATTTTTGAATTTTAATTAACTTTCATATTATTTATATAAACAAATATAATATTCAGAAAAAAGAATTAAATTATATCGATAAATAAAGAAAGTGCACGGTTATGCACAGACGAATTTTGTATGTATTTTGAAGTGGCCCACTCGATGATAAACCACGTTATAACATCATTATTATATGTTTTATTTTTGAAGGGATATTAGTCATCTTAATTAAAGCGGCTGATCAACACTTCCATTTAGTACTTTGAGCTTCTAATAATATTCATTTCAATTTCAATGAATGAAATATAATAACAAAAATTATTCCTCCTTGATCTCTCCAATAATATACTTCAATTGACCCATCCCCCTTTCAAAAAAACCTATTAAAAATATAGGTATAAATAATAAAGAAGGGAGCAAGATTATTATACTTATAGAATTATAAAAAAAAATCCCTAGTGAATCTTAAGAATCGCTCCATCTGAATACGAATGAATTCAGATTGGTTTCACTGTCCACTTGTGTAGTTCGACTCAAATAATATTTTAGTCGATTCTGGAGTCATAAATCTCTACCTTTTGGTTGGATATCGTGGGTGTGAAAAGCCTCGCATTTTTTTAGTTACCCCAACGAGGCGTTGAGCTGCTTGTGCCTCAAGCACTGTTTCTAATTACACGTTAAACCCAAATATTTCCATATTTCCATCAACCCGGTATCCTGCAAGTAGCCAAAAGACCCAAAGTCTCATCCCTCAGCGCAGCTCTCTTGTGCCACGTTCGTTTCAGTTTTCAGTACGTCGACTATGAAGTAGTCTTCTTCATAAGGTAACCACTTTGTCAAGGGTTCCACATCTTTCAAGTATTCATCTTCGAACTTCACAAAGGTTCCCTGTACTTTGAAACCTTTGTGTCTCAGCTGTTCTCTTACTGCCTTTGCTTCCTCTATAGTTTCCAATCTCTGATCTTCGACGATCCTGCACGCCTCGTGGCACCAAAGTCAAATAATACTCTTCCATCTTTCTTCCTCACTACTCGCCTCGGTGCAATATTTACATTTAGATAACGTAGTGCGGGCGTCAACTATCAGCTCGTGTTCGCAGAAGTGGGAGGTATGAAGATAAAGATGAAGTGTTCAAATCGGCCTTAAATGTCAAAATCATTAGCCTAGGATGATGTCCCAGTGTCATGAATGAATGAATGAACTTACGAAGCTTATTCACGATGGCACTATGCGAACTTGTATAATCTTGTTACTGAAGAGTGGCTAATCTAGCGTGGAAAGTTAGATTTTGGCGCCACTCTCTCGCTTGATTCTAGTGAACTTGCAGCAACTTTTATTGTATGGAGACAAGATGGTTTCAGGCGATGATGATCAAATATATTAATGTGCGAAGTTTGGTATGTTTTTGGTGGTTGTGATAATGGAGTGTGTATGTGTTGCAAAGTAGGAAATAATTTGGGGACTACGAGCTCTTTTGAGATCATTGCAGCTGCGTAGGTGACTCCTAAACTGCAGCAGGCTAATTATCCTGGGTGAGTGACCCCGATTTAATCTTCTGTGAGTTGATTTTGGAGCTGGATTTTTCAGAGTCATTCTGCGATCATAGGTGACTGAAATATCAATCATCCATCATATCATAGTAACATGAAATGATATATTCATTGATTCATTTCTTTGAAAACCGTGCTCAGCTCACAGTATCACAGCATACTACCAAACTCCTCGGTGCTGGCGATTGGACTCACATTTCAAGACGTGTTAGTCATCGACACCTTCAAAACAATCGATTGTTCTCACAGGACTCCAAATCACTATATTCTATGCAATTTTGGAGAGCATTACAATGATTTGCAGCCTCATTATGATTCTATGTACTCGAGTAGACAGAGTGTATCAAACAACTGCATCAGGATGACGATATCTCGGTTGTTCATTATAACCTCAACGATCAAGGTATTTATTTTGTATCCCCAGCTTGGATACTGTACCGGTATCTCAATATTTCACTTTATGTTGAATAACCCGAAGGTCAATCGTTAAATTAATATCAAATCTCAAATTGCTTCTCACGTCAATGAAGGCGGAGATCTTGGATATGGTGTAGTAGAATGGGACTTGTGGATGTTATCACACTTCTCAATTATCACATGATTACTCTTGGATCCTTTGAATGGGGGTTTGAAAGTCTCGCATTTGTGTAGATAGCTAATCCCTCTTGGCGTGGAAAAGCATTTGCTAATCAAAAGAACATGTCCTCCCTAACATGAGGGCCTGGAGTGGCTTCCTTCGTCTCCCCCTCCAGAACTTAAACCATTCGGCCCTTTCCTTTTTCAAACATTTTCTTGTACTCAATTCCAACCTTCTCGTGTATTGCCGCTTTAAGAGAATTCAAAACCCATTCGAAGTAGGCAATAGCTCTTCCTTTATCATCTTCCTTATGTTCCTATAGAGTCTCCACAAACGGTCGACACCCCCCAAGGAACACCGCAGACAGCTTCCCCCTAGCGAATCCGCCGAATTCCCTCCCCTTATCGGTGGTGGCGCAACCAGGGCATTTGAATTCAATATAACTCCACTTAAAGAACGATTCGTTCACCTCTTAATCGAATTCGACATAACTCCAGTTAAGGAATTTTTCTTCCACCACTTGTTTGAATTCCTGCCAGTGTGGTTGAAGTTTAAGTTGAACAGACGAGGTTACTGCTTCGCAAGCTCCGCACGCTCCACAAGGCAACGTCAATGTAGTGCTCATTGTGGTGCTCAATATCTCCGACGACATTGTTCTTGAGTTCGAAAGGAGATGTCCATACAAAACGTTATTTTTGAGCTCGTATAATTTAGGGATGAGTTAATCATTAGCATACATACTTTTCGGGTTGCAGGAGAAAATGAATTTTATGTGTATGAGTATTTGGGCAAGATTTTGTTGATGCGAGATGTTGATGTGAGATGTTGTTGATGTGTGTATTGGTTGTGAAAGTGGAGGCTGGTTTGGTGTTGAAGTTTGGGAATAAGAGGAAGAAGAAGAAGAAGAAGGAACAGCGGGAGCTTGAACGCTTTTAAGCACCCAGAAACCATTATTGAATGACTGTTCGCGCTCATCATAACTTAGAGGAAAAAATAGGTGGCATTAAACTTGTAATACAGTATTAGTCAACTTATATTACCCCACAACCTAATTTCAGTTTTTTTATATATTCAATATCTACCTTTCAATTTAATTATAAAATCAACTATTAATTATTATAATCCAAAATTTGAATATATTGAAATTCTATATCTATACTATTCCTTAAAAAAAATTCAAATCCTTATCGCCCCACAATTAATCAATATTTTATATACCAATTGTCGGGACAACTGTATACGGGGAAGTGAAGCTTATCAACGAACGTATAGAACTCTTTGTTAATACGTTTTGATTTGCCTAAAGAGCTAGAATCTATGGAAGGTGAAGAACTATATAATGGTGCATGCCGAGGCACTAGTGCGAGCACTAGTTGGCACGTGATCCTTACCATCCTTACCATGCACGTGATCATATTCCGACACCAATCTTTTACCATAATACAAATCTTAATTCTATCAAATATACTCATCCTTAATTTATCGAATAATTCTTGATTTAATATATCCCAAACTACTTATAAACAACTTTTTAATTTTTATTTAATATATTCCGATTTACTTTTATCGATTATAATATCAGGAAATGTCTTATATAACCTTACCTTTAAAATCTACCAAATATATTCAATAAAATTGAAATCAAAAGAATAAAAAAATCAATCCTTCAATATTAGGATCTTCTTCTCTTGAAATTAATTCTATATTTTATAAATACAATAAATAAAAACATTATCCTATATAAATTGATATTTTAAATCCAATCTTTTAAAAACAAAATCTACCTCAATATCAAGAACCTCGAAATATAAATTAGTATTATACCCATATTTCTTATTCCCAAAATCTCTATCCATTATATATAAATTACTCCTTTCAAAATCCCAAAAACCCCCTCAAACTATAATCTTCATATTCTTATTCTAGGCTGCGCAAAAATTATCTGTATTCATGGGTAGGGTAATCCGCGGATAATCCGCTCTATGGGTTACTTATCAGAGGTCCTACCCACTTTGCAGATTATCCGTCAAGATTTCAAAATTACCCGCCCTGTATAGATAATCCGTAGATTATTTGCAGATAATCTATCTATCTATAGGTAAATAAATAATTTATAGATATATAAATTATTTATAAATTATCTACAAATAATCTATATATCTATGGATTATTTGTAGATTATTTGTAACTCTTTTATAATATTTTATGATTAGTATAAAATTATAATATTTATATAATATATTAATTATTTATATATAATATTCATATTTATTTTGATAAGTTTTGATTATTCTTTATTCTTTTCTTTAACTATTTCTAAAGTTTCTATACTGGTTTTGTTGTATTCTTTTGTATAATTGAATAAGGGGTGGTAATTGATACTCTTTATCTTCTATAATTTCTATATTATTATTAATTTGAAAGGGAAAAGAGGTTTTGTAGATAATCGATACTTTTTTCAATTGTGATATAGTAGTAGGTTATAAGTATGATTCAGAATCACAACGATGAAATAATGATTGAAATGATAATTGAAATCGATGATAAAATGGTGCTAGTGGTGATGAGCTAGTTGGAGTTGGAAATTGCTTTCTTTTATTCCGATTTTCATTCTATTGGGTTCTATTAGATCGTCTCGGCAGATTATTTATAGATAATCTGCAGATAATTTACAGATTACCTATATATCTATAGATTATCCATCTATCCGCGGATAGATAGATAATTTGCAGATATATAGGTAATCCGTAGATTATTTGTAGATAATCCATAGGTTACCCATCCAGATTTTGAATTACCCACCCCGCCCAATAAATACCCACGGATTATCTGTCAAGGCTATTATCCGCCCCGCGGGTACCCGTTGCGCAGCCTATCTTATTCATATTATATATTTGAATTATTCTAGATTCCCATTTCTAAACAAAAATACAAAAATACCATTCTCCTCTTTTACCCTACCCCTACTCTACAAAACACTCATCACTTTATATAACTAATCCCTATTCCTTCATTATCAACTCTCTATATATTAAACACCATACAAATAATTTAAATATATATACCTGAATAAATTCCGGCCACTTTTTACATTTCCAATTGATGATTTCATAAATCTTCAAAATCTTCTTAATAATAAAGGTATTACATTTAAAACCTACAACTATTTTTGTTTATATATAAATTGATTTTAAATATAATCGAATATATCAAATTAATATACATTCTTCTTTTTTTATATAAAATCTCATTCAAAGAATACAAAATAGATTCATTCCTTTATTATATAATATATTTTACTATAAAGTATAACAAACAATTCGCATTTCAAGATTAAGATCAATTGTAATATAATAAGGATTAAAATCATTGAAAACCTTACCAATAATTTTGCTGTATAAATATAGAGTAAGATATTTAAAAGCTAATTCCTTTTTAATATTCAAGGTTTTAAAAGTATATTATAATACCATTAATGAATAAATAATAAAGAGAATTGAAATTCAATCCGCGAAATTTACGCGTTTTTAAGGGTTTGGGGTAATATAAGTGCACAGTTACTGTATGACTGGAAAATATTACTGGAATTTTGAGTTGAACAAGTTGGCCCCCGCCTGTGACTCGTGCCGGAGTCATTTACTTTCGTATTCTCATCATTGAATGTGTCATATCTTTGGTATTTAAATCCGTAGTGCAAAACATTTTGTCATACTCCCGAAGCATTAAGGTTATATACGCAAAATTATATGAAGTAGGTATGCAGGGTCACAAGATTGAGTCAAGGATAAATATCTGCTTGCATACATCGTTCCTCATGACAACACTGTTTCGTTTTCTGGTTTGGTAAAGTCTCGCATTTATTAGTAACATCAGAAGATTAGTAAGCTCTGGTGGCTCCAGTCATGGCACATCCAAATACACAACCACTTCTTCCAACTTCCGCGCGTCTGCTGTCTGGCTTCCTCTACTATGAGGACAACTCTGATTATTCTGCTATTGTTGTTGCAGCTCTCCACGAGAGTTTCAGGATCTTTGACAAACACAGAAATCCCCTCCACCCTGAATCCCTCAACGAACAAAACGCTCGCTCTTTTTCTACTTCTTTCCACAACTCTTCCCATCTTCTTATGAACTCTTCTGGGTTATCTTCCACATCCCCAAACTTCAGATTCTCGTCCAAACTCAATGATGGGCACTTTGCAGACTGTTTTGACAATATTTGATGCAGACATAGATGCGGCAGCGCCCGAACCTTGGACTCCTTTAATCTATGTGACCTCTCCCGTGGTACTCCAGCTGTTTCCGGTTGTAAATTTCAACCTGTAGCCCTGCCGCCCCAGATCCTCGAATATGTTCTTGTAAATACGACGGATTATGATTTATTCATCACTCATGATATCTTTATGGTGCCGCAATCTTGGGGCGACCAGCATGTGTCCCTTCCGCATGCTGGCATTTTGTTTGCTATTGTGACTTGTGGTAGGCCATGGTATTTTCTACAGCTGTATACTATATTCCAATGAGAAGATTTTTGGCACCGGCTCCTGTGTTGAGTCCCATCACGCTTACATTTCTTGCGAAAGATTTTAGTAGAGTTTCATGACCGACATATAGATATAGGCGGAAACGAAGAATCGATGAGTGGATTTCGGGGATAAGTCTTGGGTACTACTGTAATGCTAATCAGAGCTATGTTATGAAGTGGAGGTGTTCAAAAGCTCATCGGCAACATACCGAGATGAAGTGATGCTAATCAACACAACATTATGAATAGTTCTGAACCTCTACGATATAGATGAGCTTTTGGGAGTTAGCTTCTTATTCCGGTGACGATGCTCTAACTCAGTATAAGACACTTTTAAGTGGCCTTGAGCGGTTTGAGTAGAGGATTTTGCTTTTGGGTTTTGACGTTCAGAACTTGGAATATTCTTTGGTGTAGAAGATAGAAAGCAAAGAGAACCAGGACAGGTTTAAAAACTCAATGACTTGAAATGATTCATGCGATGAAGATAACTCCCGAAATTTGAATGACCATGTCGTGTTAAAACAAATTCACTTGACCTCGGTCACTGCTGTGCCACAAATGCCTACAAAAAGAAAGGCAATAAATTTGTTCCTGATTCTAAGCATACAGTACTAAGCATAAAGTTTACGCGAAACACCCATTTTACACCAAAACTTACTCTATTCCATATAAAATATTAAATCAAAATATCATTATTAATAATTCAAATTCAAATTTTAAATAAAGAATTATATTAATTTATAATTAAAATAGTTATAATATTTTTAATTATTTTATTAAAGTATAATAAAAGATTTGATTTTCAAAAACTAAAAAATTTACGAAAATCGTTTGATTTTGATATGAAAATCGAACAAAAATATAATTTCAACTTTAATCTATTATATAATAACAACGGAATTAATTAGAATTTTGAAATTTTAATATATTAAATTTAAAGTAATAAATATTGAAATATAATTTTTTTAATATAAATTATCGAATATAGTATAATTAATAATTAATTGAAATCAATATTTTTAAATTGTTATTTTTATATAATTCTATATAAATCTTTTTGTAATCTTCAAAACTTCAAAATACATATTAGAAAATATAAATCAATTAATGATAAATCATTTTTAAAGAATTTTATAGAAATATAATAAATAATGAATTTATAATAATTAATTGAAATAATTGAATAAATGTTGAAAATCGATTTCGCGTAAACTTTATTGAGGTTACTGTACACCTCAACTAACCACACAGATTTTGTCTTACATTTGCCCCGCCCCACCACCAGGGCCGCACTTCCGTGCTTCCACATCTGCTCGTCACCTCTGTATTTATTTTCAAATCACTCACATTTAATTCACATACACATATACATATAGAGCAACCGCTCCCCCTATTTCCCTTTTAACGAAAATATTCTCAGCCTCCCAACCTGGCTCCTGTCGCAAGATGCTGTCCCTCAACGACTTTGTTGCACGTCTCCAGGCCTGGCGCTCCCTTGTCCAGTCTTGCTTGGTGCTGCTTGGCCTTGGAATAGCGAATTTCCTTATCAAGCTATACCGAATGCGTCACAAGTTTCAGCGTATGCAAATTAATGGCCTGGTGAGTTTTTACTAGTCACAACTCTCTTTTCACGATGCCTTATTTGCGTCGCTTTACACTTCAGAAGTTGTAGCTGACCACTTCGCATAGCCAATGCCTCCTCATCACCCCTTGTTCGGTCATTTGAAATTGATTGCTGGAATAATGTCTCAATTACCAAGTGATGCTCATAGTCACATCCTGCCACATCAGATGAAACTCCTCTTTCCTGATTTAGGCCCCATGTTTTACATGGATACCTGGCCCTTTGGCCCTCAATTTTTGGTTGTTACAGCTCCAGATCCAGCTTACCAGATTACTCAATCACATTCATTGCCCAAGTATTATGCTCTGCGTGAATATTTGCGTCCTATGACAGGTGGAAGCGACTTGGTCTCAATGGAAGGCAGCCAATGGAAAACATGGAGAAATATTTTCAACCCGGGCTTCAGCGGAGGCCATCTTATGACACTAGTTCCTGAGATGATGAAAGAAATATCTATTTTCTGCGATATTCTACGAAATGCGGCGGTGAAGTCGGATATCATACTTATGGACCCCTTGACAACGAGATTAAGCCTGGATATGATCGGTAGGGTAGCGCTGTAAGTACACATCTTTGACATGATGTCATTAGCACATTTTCTAAATTTCGGTAGAGACACACATCTGGATTCTCAAGTCAAGACAAACAGTTTCGTCGCTGCATTGCTCGATCAGAATAGATGGCTATCATTTGGGAACGAAGTAAATCTGATTAAACGTTACCATCCGTTCCGCCCCATGAAAAGATGGTGGAACAATCGTCGAATGGAACAATACATTTGGCGAGAGTTGGATCTGCGCTTCAAAAGTAAACATGGACACAGTGGAGCTACGCAAAAAATTCGCAGTAAAACGATAATCGACCTCGCTCTCAATAATTATCTTGGTAGCAAGCCTCAAAGCAACTCCGTCGACGCTATAGATACCATCTTTCGAGACTTTGCCACATCTCAAATAAGGACCTTCGTCTTTGCTGGCCACGATACAACGAGCAGTACCATGTGTTATGCTTTTCATCTACTTTCGACTCACCCAAATGCCCGTCAGCTAATGATCAATGAGCATGACCTGATTCTAGGGCCGGATCATAATCAAGCAGGTAAAAAAATTGAACAAGATCCTCGTCTTCTAAACCGACTTCCTTATACATTAGCTGTTATAAAAGAAACGCTGCGATTATACCCCCCTGCTTCAACTACTCGTAGTGGTGAGCCAGGATATTTCATTTCAGGACCTAATGGACTCCAATATCCGACGGACGGATTTCTCGTTTGGTCAAATTCGCACGCTATTCATCGAGATAGTAATTATTGGCCTGATCCGGACAAATTTCTTCCAGAACGCTGGCTTGTTCAAGAGGGAGACCGTCTATATCCTCCCAAAAGTGTTTATCGGCCATTTGAACACGGGCCACGCAATTGCATAGGACAAGAGCTAGCGATGCTGGAGCTGAAAATTGTTCTTGTTATGACAGCAAGAGTCTTTGACATCAAGAGTGTGTACGGTGAATGGGATAGAATACATCCTAGAGCTGGTCCGAGAACAATTGATGGAGATAGGGCATACCAGATTCTTTCTGGGGCTGCTCATCCAAGTGATGGCCTTCCATGTAGAGTCACGCTTGTAGCCCACTAATGATTTTATGAGCGGAATTACATCATGTCATCTGTACGCCTTTAATAGCTCTTGTTCAAGACATTTCAATCAATAACGTTAGATAATTAGCAGGAGATCTGTGAGCATGTTTTTTTCTTCTAAGTCATAATGTTGACTTCAGAATATCAGATTTTTTTACTTTATGATGAATCGCTTTTCGGGTGAGGTTCTTCCGAGTCATTCACCTTGAGACCTTTCATCCATTGGGACTTGGATTTTCTATCCTGCATAATTTAGGTTTACAAACAGAGGACAATCAATGCCTAGTTTTGATAATGAACCATTTTCTTTGGAAAATCTCGCTTTATTATTACACACAGCCTCAACTCATTGACTAGTTCTACGAGGACCTTTCTTTACTCCTTAGGATGCTTTGCTCCCCTCCGGCGCGACCTAAGCTTAATATTACTCCACGGCTGATCTTGACGGACCTCCCCCAATTTCGTCTCGCTAACTTGCACAGGTTCCCCATCCTTTAGTTTCCAAACTACAGTCACAAGGTCTTCGATAGGCTGATCTGTCACTTCTAGAAAATCCCAGTCCGGAACCATTGCCTTGTAGTCCTCGCTCATGATGGAGTCGTTTTTTCTCCTGTCAGCTACCTTGACGAATTCGCCTTCCACCATAAATCCCTTCGCTTCTAAAGCGACCTGAGCTTGAGCAGTCTTCTGCTGAATCTCAGTTTTGGCGTCTTGGATATCGCTCACATGATCATCTAGCAACCCGGGAATACCTAACGCACACAAAAAGGCGGTAGCTTGGCCTGCAAAACGAAACTCCGGTCTCACAATTGTTTCATCGCTACCCAGATCCACGAAATCGGGCTGATGGCGTTCGAGCTCCGTCAAGCCTTCTTGTAACTTCTTAATCCAGACAAGTTTCCCATTAATGCGAATGTCCTCATGGCCTTCTCCTGTTGGTCCAAGTCCCCAGCGCCTCAGATTGTTGAAAGTTTCAAAATAAGCGTCAGCAATTATTGTTGCTTCTTTATTCAAGGCGTGCTCGAGTGAAGTGTTCCTGCCATTTGCTTCATTCCGATTGCAATCCATACACACTCTCACTCGATGCGCTACTTTAATTTCCACGGAATCGCAGTCGTAGCAAGCTATTGACACCTTTGACTTCCACACTGTGGGACATTCGTAAAATACTGCTTGGTGTCCCTGGGAGCATGAACATTTAAAGGATACCCAAAGACAGTATGGGCCTAATTTCGACATGATGAAGGAGTGCCGGCGACTATATTGCTGAAAGTGCTCGAAAAGGTATGCTTTATGGTTTATCTTTGAATGTATGTCAGTCTTTGACGGATCAAAAGAGAGGGTTTATGTATACATTTTCGACTTAGAATAACGATATACAAAAGGCTTGGAATTTCGTAGCAACGCCTTGCTCGATGAAGTGTAGTTGAATAACCATATTGCTTCAGCGACTTTCAATAATCACGGATCTACTAGACTGGAAAACACTTACGATATGGGTTTACTAGCCTCCTGGTCTGAGAAAATGCTTGGTGTTGGTGGATCTTTGTGATAAAAAAGTGTTGTGGAAATGGATCTTGAGTTCCTCTGTTGATAAGAAAAGAAAAGAAAAGAAAAGGAAAGAAAAGAAAAGAAAAGAAAAGAAAAGAAAAGAAAAGAAAAGAAAAGAAAAGAAAAGAAAAGAAAAGAAAAGAAAAGAAAAAGAAAAGAAAAGAAAAGAAAAGAAAAGAAAAGAAAAGAAAAGAAAAGAAAAGAAAAGAAAAGAAAAGAAAAGAAAAGAAAAGAAAAGAAAAGAAAACGAAAATGATACGAAAAGTCAAGCTCTTTTATTCTTGTGCAAAGACGACTCCATGTAAATTACTGGAATAACCAAGTCATAGTGAATGATATTGATTATGACTCCAAATTTGAGTCAGTCCTATCGACGAAAAAGCGTCACAAGAAGTACATGATTTTTAGTCACAAAGGAGAAAAACATCATCTACCCTTCCCGTCTTCATGGTTCTTTTCTAGACTGCGGCGTCAAGTTGATAATAAATCTCTGTGAATAAATCTCTGTGGTTTCGCGGTTCGGGGAACATGGATGAAAATCTCCCATCCAACTAGGGATATTCCTGCTACCTGGAGTAAACGACATATATGTGTTACTCTTATGTTGTGTTGTGAACCAAGCTTCTCGATCTGTGCTATCTTCCTGTCTAACAAGACTGTCGCGTTTCTGTGGATTATGCAGACCATCTTCTCTCATTACCACAGCTCCCCAGGCAAAAGCGCACACATACGTGTGAATCTTATCCATCTCGATTTGGTAGCAACACCTATGCTCACCGAGGAATTCGCCAAAGCTCCACCCACAACACATTCCATCAAGGCAACAGTATCACCTGAAAGACCTGTTGCAGCCGGAGAAACAGTAGAAGTTATCAGCTTCCTATGTAGCTCTGCGATGATTTATATCAATGGTGCGGGACTGATTATTGATGCTGGCCTTATACTGATGGTTCATATGGGTTAGGGTGGCTAGGTTTCCGTATCGCCTCTACTTGCGATCCTAGTGGAGAAAGAGTATCGGAGTCTGAGGTGAATATGGGTGGGTTTTGAAAATTTTCGAGAAGTGGAAAGATGTTGTACAATGGGATAAAAGCAGGATGTAGCGGAAATGACAGCATTCGTTAACCTTTGTATCTGAACACTGTATTCTTGACGCAAAGGTATTGTGTGTGATTATGAAATGGGCATTAACATAGTAGATTGAAGAATAATTAATAATAAATATATGAAAGAGAATCAAACTGCCGACTTCGGTCTTCTGATCAAGCTATTTTGCATCACCACAAAATATGGGAAGTGACAACTTCTCCATTCATGCTAGTTTGTGTTCCACTTCCATGACCTCAACAGCATTGCCCGAGCTTGAACTCGATTTTTGCAATCCTTTTTCTTCTGCAACTTTCCCAAGTCTCAAATCCTCCCCTTCATATATCTGTGGGCTCTGAAGCTGAGTAGCGATCTTATTCCTGTGAATAAAAAGTCCAGATTTGCTCTCAAAGAAACGATCGATATCTTTCAAACTTCTGTTCGCTATCTCTAGATAGAAGAAATATGTAATAGGAATGAAACTCGCGCAAATAACTGCCCAAATTATCCAAATCTCCATCCAAGATTGGCAATCCCCAATGGAGTTACTTCGGCAACCATATAGTTCATGATCTAATTGGTGGCTATGGCAAGTGATGCACCCTTTGTGCGAATCTCAAGTGCGTTAATTTTAGTTGGATAGAGCTATGAAACTCTTAGAACACCTATACTAAAAGATGCAAAGAATGCGAAGAAGAATGAGACCGCCACAGCTCCATATTGATAGCTATGTGCTGGGTCAGAGACTGTCAAGGTGAGTACGATGGTGATGATGATCCAGCAAGTATAACATGCGAATGCGGAGACCATCATCACACGTCGACGGCCATATCGCTCAATTACGAAGTGGGCTAGAATGGGGAAAAGGGGGTAGTCGACCGATCCGGCGGCTGCAAGAATGCGTGCTCTCATGATGTGTCGGTTACGGCTGGCTTGAAGGCTAAAGTATCTTACCTCAATTCAGATATGCCATATGTCATGTAATAACTGGTAACATTGATTCCACTGATTTGATTCATTGCTTGCATCCAAGCTCCTAAAATCATACGTCTCAACACTCCTGATGGACCTTTGCCGGAAAGTAACCGGAACCAGGTGTATGTGTTCATATTTTCTCGATCCAAGACGTCTTTGATAATATTGAATTGTTGTTTCACAGCTGGATAATCGATGGTTGCGCCGTGACCTTCAAGTGCTGCGAGGACTTCATACGCCTCTTGGTGTCGCCCTTTTCCGATGAGCAGACGTGGTGAATCTGGTAAGAATGGGCATAGAGCCCAAATAACAGCGGTGAAAACTATTGAATGGTCAGTGCCATTTGTTTCCAGGCGTCAAAACCCTTACATATTTGGAAAGCTAGAGGAAATCTCCATGCGACGCTACCCTTAGTGAATGAGAAACCAAGAGTAAGCCAATTAGAGATAGAAAATCCGGCAATGCAATTGGCCATTTGAATAATTACAAGCTTCCCTCGACTTCTCATCTTACTTGTCTCGGCCTGCCAAACGCCTGCAGTTGCGGTATTCATTCCCGTATCTAATCCTGCAACCACTCTTCCCACCATCATTTGCGCAACACCATAGCTAGTGGTCTGAATTAGTGCACCTAGGGCAATGATGGCGCTGCCTCAGAGTATTACTCTAGGCCGACCAGGGAAATCACCAGTTCAGATAGTAGAAATAGCGCGAAAGAAATAGCCCATATTGTAGACCGAAGTTAGGGTTCCTTGAACACTCGTTGATGAATACAATTTTGGCAGAATACTTGCTTGGTCGTAACCATAGAAAACCAAAACTGTTGACGCAGCAATGGATACCCATACTGTGTTACGAACCTCAACTACAAAACGAGGGTTAGCCGAAAGCGGGCCGAATTGTACACTAGTTTGAAGAGTTTTCATCTATATAGAAGGGGAATTCTTCAATACAATAAGAAAAATAATGAAAAGTTTTGATTCTAAACCCAAATCTATTGTTATTCGAAATTAACCGATTCTTTGTTATGATTCTTATAATTCTTTTCATTCACCCTTGAAAGCAACTCATCAATTAATTTTGGGAATAATCTTATTTTTTTGATTTAAAGAAGCCTTCGAAAATCTTTCGGAATATTATCGAGAACCCTTCGAAATTCACCTTTGAAATTTACCTTCAAAATACATACGAATTTGATCTCGAAATAAACCTTCGAAAACCCTTAAAACCTTATCGAAAAACCTTCGAAATTCACCTTCGAAATTTACCTTCAAAATATATACGAATTTGACCTCAAAATAAGCCTTCGAAAACCCTTTTGAATATTATCGAAAACCTTCGAAAATTTACCTTCAAAATATATACGAATTTGACCTTGAAACGAACCTTCGAAAACTCTTCAGAATATTGTCGAAAATCTATCAAAAATATTACGAAAAACCTTCGAATCAAGAAAATCAAGAAAAACAAGAAAAACAAGAAAAAGAATTGAAAAGAATTATTGGAAAGATATGAATATGATATACAAATCGAACCCTACCCTATTTTATGAAATTCGAAAACAAATCCTTAAATCATACAAATCATTCAAATAAAAGAACGAAAAAACGAAAAGTATATAAAAAACCTTTAAGATTTTATCGGAAAATCGAAGAATTTTGAATATAAAAATTGTTGATGAAATTGAAGATATTGAATTGAAGATATTGAAATTGAAGATATTGAAATTGAGATTATAATAATGAAGCTTTTGATGTTACCCTTGAAAAGTATAATAAACAAATTCATATACAATAATAATTGCATTTCTGTTTTCAAAATAGAACCCTGGCAGAATACTTGAAGCCTCTTTCCTTTAACAGAATATCAGATCTCTCCCAAAAGAAGGAATGAAACTAACCCTTATATGATTCTGAAAAATCATTGATAAAAACTGATTATAAACAATCAGATCTATATCAGAAAGCTAACATATTAGTTGAGGACGAAATAATATTTATACTAAAGATATCATTTGATGCAAATTTGAATTGATATATTGATAAATATAATATATCTTATGTTTCAAATTTGAATCGATATATTGATGGATATAATATATCTTATATTTCAAATTTCAAAAGAAAAAACAAATTGAAAATCCCCCCCCCCCTTTATTATTTATCGAATCTACAGGATCATTGAAATCGATGAAAATATCGATTCAAAAAGGGAGGCATTAATGTGACGCACAAGAGCCGTAGTAGAGCTGAATAAACAGGGTCAATTATGTTCCTTAGAATCTATAATTAAAGAATTATGGCTTATAAGGAGCGATTAGATATATATATATAACTACTCATTTGTGGGTTGCAGAGTTATGTATATGTATTATTAGAATTACTATTTTACTATATTAAATTGTATGATTTATAATGTATATATATAGATGATCAATTCATAAATTGATATGGAAAATAAAGAGTATCATATAGTTAGCCTCTTATAATTCACAATTTGTGATACTACCCCCCCCTTCGGAAAAACTCGCTCTCAAATATTTCATTCCTTTGTTCTATTGTTATTTCATCGAAAACCAGGTTTTGTAAAGATTCATAAACTCTAAATCAATTAGATTAATCATTTTGGTTGATTTGATCAATTTACTGGAAATTGATTAAATTAATCAAAATAATCGACCAAATTGATCAAAATGACAAATGAATTGATCAAATCGATCAAATCGTTCATCAATTGATTAAATTAATATTGATTTGTATTCTCCTTGATTTGAGGAATCTTTGAAAAGAAAAAGTTTTAATAGAAAAGAGAAGGAGATTGAATTATAATATAATGATGATGAATAATTAATATGATCAATTCTGAAATCGATTAAATTAATCGATCAAATTGATCAAATCAATTAAATTAAACGAAATCGATAGAGGTGATATTATATTTCGTTTTTATTATATTCAAGTTTCCTTTTGTTGATTTTTGAAATGATCATAGATATGAGTTTTTTGAAATATATTGTTTTTGTATTATTTTGATAATAGTAGTTCGTTTATTGTATAGAGTTTGGGCTATATATATATATAATCAAATTCCCTTAAATTTGTATAGATTTTCGATTCTTTTATGATTGTATATATATATATCATTATAAAATTATAATATCTAATTTGTTAAATTGAAGAACACTTTTCTTTTTTTTGGTTTTATAAATGAATCGTTATCTATATAATTATAATTATCCTTTTTATTTTTATAAAGCTTTATTTAATCAATTAATCGATTAAAAGGATTAAACAATGTTAAATTGATTAGATGAAAATCATATAGAAGGTGCAATGATGTTTTAAAATCGAAAATAGAATACTAAATAAGATTAGTATTGTTATTAAATTACAAGACTTTATATAATAGGATTTTTTATATTTTCTTTATTATTAGAATCTTTTCTATTTTTTATTCCGAATTATTAGTTATAGTAATAAACAAATATAATTCGAATATTTGATTAGGAAAAGGATTATTATATACCTTGTATAATCAATCTAAAAGGAAAATAAGATGAATTTTCATTGTAATCAGAAGTTCGAATTTAAAGGAGCTCCTAAATCGATTAATAATCTTGAATCTTCTTTGAATTAGGAAATCCAATTTTTTGGATAATCTTTAAATAGAATAATTCTTTATATTGAATTATATATAATCTTTGATATCGAAATCGATTTCATACTAATAAATATTTATGGATTTCGATATCTTAATTTGGATATACAATAAACCTTCTTTTATTTATATAAAAGCTAATCTATTGTATTCTGTATATATATAAATATCATATATATTTATATCGTCTATTAACTTATTAATATCTTCCTTTCATTCTTATGCATATTTTGGTGTATAATTATATAGGATTTTGTAGAGTATAAACCCTCCTAAAGAATTGTATAGAAAAGTAAATTATATATAATTCATTATAAATAGGAATTCTGATCAATCGTTTTAATAATAATTAACAAACAATTTTAATTATTGTTAAAGGTATTGATTATAAATCTTAATTTGATTATTAATTTAGGGATAATGAATAATAAATAATTTAAAATCGATTCCTAGGATTTGATTGAATTCCTTCCAGAATTGTAATATGAATTGAAGGCTGCGATCCGATATTATAATATTAAGGGGATTATAATATCGATATATATAATAAAGATATAATTGTATTTAAATTCGAATATCGATTGATTTGTAATAAAATATAAAGATAACTTGTTTCATTAATCGATCAATAATAATTAAAATGTTATTATATCTATATTTATTTTTATTAAAATTATAATAATCTATAATAATATATTGTTATATTTGATTAAAAATCGAAAATGGATATAATAAATTAGGAATACAATTATATAGAACAGAATTGTATTTGCAAATATAATAATTGTATATATATCTGATTACAATATTGTATATTCTGGGTTAATAGTATTATTGAGATAATAAAAAATAGGTTTTATTTATACCAAAATGAATAATAGAAACGGAATTATAAGTTTCACGAATAAAATAAATTCGAAGGTTATCGATATTAGGTATTATCAGGCAGTTATTGTAAAGCAAAAGGTCATTTTGGAATAATATATATTTATAATCTTGAATAATTTGTATTTTAAATACTAACAAACTATCTATAATTTTATTTGCTTTGATAATATGATTAATTAGATCGAATCGAGAAGCGATTTCATTCAAATCGATACTAATAATCGCTGTTTTATTGGGGTAATACTTTTGTAAGGTTTCTTTTATAATTTCGATATCAATTTAATTATCTTTAATAAACTATTAAAAACAATTCTTCTTCTTAATATAATTCTAGAAATCCAATTTATTGTTTCGATGGATTAAGGCATTGATAAAAGGATTATCTTTTTTAAGGTGATATATAATGATAAAGTTATAATCAATTAGAATTTCTGTTCAATGAGTTTATCGGGTATTGAGAATCTTGATAATTATAAAATATTCAAGAACCTTATAATCGATATAAATCCTGATTTTATATAATAAATTAATGAATTCCGTTTTTTAATGGTTAAGAAATCGAATGATTGATAGTATTTCTTTATTATAAACTTCATAATTCAGTTTAACGATAATTATGATTTTGGAGAAATAAACTATAAAAAACCAATCTTTGTTATATTGTTGTAATAATATATTAGCAATTATTTTATTGGATATATCTGTTTCGAATATATAAAGGAATTGGTGATTATAATATTGCAGGAGTGAAGCGGAGATAAGCTTTTTCTTTAAAATATTGAATATATTTTGGTATACTTCGTTGAATATGAATTTAATATTTGCTTTAATAAATTCATTGAAGGATTTCGTTATTATACTATAATCCTTAATGAATTATCAATAAAAATTATAAAAACCAAGGAATGATTAAATCCCTTTTATTATTATCGGAAAAGTCCAATTCTCAATTACCTTAATCTTTTCAGAATCTATTTCTATTCCTTTAGTAGAAATGATAAAGTCTAAATATTTGATATATATAATATTGAATTCGTATTTTTTAAGATCTATTTGTAGATTAATAACTTTTAATTATTTGAGAATTAATTTAATATAAGTTTGATACTTTTCTTTATTTTCGGAATAGATTAGAATATTATCGAGATATATTGTATAGAAGATATTTAGGTAATCGAATAGAATATTATTTATATAATACTGATAGATTGTAAAATTATTTGTTAATTCGAATGGTATAATCTTATATTTGTATAATTTGTATTAGATTCGAAAGATAATATATTCTTTCAAAATAGGATCTATTTTTATATAATGAAAAGTTTGATGAATATCGAATTTGATAAAAATCTTAATATCGGAAAATCGAGAAAGTATTTCGTCGATTAAAGGGAAAGAATATTGATTTTTATATATTAAGGAATTCAATAATCTGAAATCTATATAGAACCTTAAATTATTATTGGATTTCTTAATAAATAAAATAAATATAGTATAAAAGATTTGATTAGATTTAATAAAACCTTTATTGAAGTTATCCATAATATATTCTTTAATGATTTTTAATTGTTCTAAAAATATTTTATAAAACAAACTGTAATACAAAACTTATTCTTTTTTGTTTTTCAATATGATTTTATAATTATAAAATTAATTAGAAAACAAAATGTTTGATTTATATTTGGAAAAAATTCGATGATATTGTTGATATTCAAATAATATTTCGGATTCTGAATCGATTTTGGTTAATATTCGATCAAATTTTTTTCGAATTTTTGTATTCTTGAATTCGATTAAAGCAATCAATATTTTCTTTTTTGTATATCGTTTATTCTATTAGGAGTTTATTATATTATTGAATTCTTTTAGAATAATAATAAAGAATTTAATTTGTTTGTTTCTTTTATATTCTAATTGGAATTTATTGGATTTAAATATATATAGATCAAAGATTTTAAGTAATATATAAAGAAAGTATTTATAGATTTGCAATAATAGTATAATTGATTGAAAAGGAAATAGATTAAATTTGAAAAGAATCAGGATTTCTTTCTTTTCAATAAGAATCTGTATTATATTTATATTTGAAGGTTTTTATTATATATTATCAATTACAATTAATTTATTCAATTATGAATCTTTTCAATTTTAATATTCCTTGAATTGGTTATCTTATCGATCAGCATTTTGTTAAATTAATCGATCGATTTTTTGTTTACAAAAAGATAATTGAATAACAAGGAAATTATTCAAATAGAAAATAATATAGAATCTTTTTTTAAGTTATTTGAAATATCAATTAAAGGAATCGAACTTCATTCGAATTTCTGATAATCAAAGTCTATTTAAAATAATATTATAATTCTTTAATTCAATAATAAAAAAAAAGACAAAAGATTATTTACAATTATCGATTATTAAATTAAAGAATATGAAATAGATAATAATATAACTTTGTATATTATTATACTTTTTAATTTTGATTAAAATTTCAAACAATATAATTCTTGATTTAAATATAAGAAATAAACAAATAAGAAATATAATATTAATAAAAACAAATCCATTTATTTTAGAATCAATAAATATTTTTAATCGATAAATATAATCATTTTTCGAAAGATTATAAAGAAAGATAAATACTTTTTCTTTTATAAGCTTTAATAGATCAAAAAATCTTATATCCTATATAATATTTAGAATAGAAATAGAATTTAAATATTTGATTTTAAATACTTTTCTTTTTCTAAATAAATATTCTATATAATTTCAATTATAACTTCTAAACTGAAATCTTCTTCGACATCTCAATATTTTTCGAATTCTTTTACTTCTTCTTATACCATTTCAATCTTATTGAGATTATCGATACAAAGTGTCGATATATATACTACTCTAAAAAAAGAAAAGAATAACGAGTATTTGAAGTTCAAATAATTATTGGATACAATGAAGCCGGTATATCCAAAAGAAGCATTCCGGGATGGAAATGGTTTCGGGAATATAAAGGTTTCAAAATTGAAATTATTAAAGCTCCGAAAGAATTATAAAAGGTTCATAATAATTATTGATTTACAAATAATTATAAAGATATTTCATTTAATATAGTATTAATTTCGTTCTTATAATGAAACTTTATTTTGATTTATTTTAGTAAATATATTTACAAGTTCTTTTATAATCTTGCAATCCTTGATAGATATTATTATTATTTACAAAAGAAAATCGGAAATCTTCTGTTTAAAATTTCTAAATAAAACTTTATCATCGATAATCTTTATTTGGATAATAAATAATCTGAATTTCCTATATTATTTTAGGAAATTATTATATCGAATTATATTAGATATAATCTATATTTTATATTGAAAATGAGTATCATCGATTTCGATTGGGTTCTGATAAATCGTTGCAAATTGTTCGATTAATTCGAATATTATAAATCGGAATATTTATATATAAAAAGTATAACAATATATTTATATTTCCAATTCGGTTTAATTAATTACATATATATAATATTATATCTCATTCTTAAATAATATAATATATAACTCGAATTGTTTTATAACCAATAATTACTACAAATTAGCTTTAAATTCAATATTATTATTAAGTTTAATAATAAGATTTATAGATTTTGATATATATATATTTCATTGCAAATTATAATTAATACAGGAATACAATCTTGATCGATTAAATCGGCTTTTTAAATGAAAGGACCCCTAATTATTATATAAATCATTATTTCCTGAAAAAGAAAGAGAATCATTAAAGAACTCTAAATAATCAAATCATCTAATCAAAGTTTTCTTTCTTTGATTTCGAAATCTTCAAATTTACTTGAATAAAAATCCTTGAATTTTGATTAAAGAAATAAAAGGAATCCCAAATATTATTATTAACCTGGATACCTATATAAATATCATTTAAAACTTAAAAGAAGATTGTATTATTACAAAACTTATTATCATCATAACTTTCAATTATCGATTCTCTTTTTTCAAACTTATAATTATTATATAAAGATCTTATAATTGTAATAATGATTTAGAAAAAACAATTGAATTATTAGAAATATCAAATTTCATATATTAGAATCTTTTTTTTATCAATCTTCTTTCTTCCAATAATAATGTTATCCAATCCTGTATTCATATTTTCTTTGAAAGATTATTGAAATAATTGAAGAGAAAAAAAGGATTCCTCAAAATATATTTTCGAAGATTCGAAGTATATAGAAAAAGGAGTTCGTTGTATTATGAAAATGATAATATACTTTTAAAAATGTTTATATCTTCGTCGACTAAATCGGAATAAATCTTTTTCCTTTGAATATAATATTCATAAAAGTTCATTTAAAAAAGTATTATTAAAATGAAGTATTATTTGAGAAGCTATTAGATAGCTGGATACTTATAAATAAATTATAAATAATATAATATACAAAAACCATAATAAAGCTAAATAAACAAGATCAATTATATTCTTTAGAATCTATAATTAAAAAATTATAATTTATAAAGAGCAATTAGATATATATATACAAATATTTATTTATGAATTACAAAATTATATATATATATTATTAGGATTACCATTTTACTATATTAAATCGTATGATTCGTAATGTATACATATGAATGATCAGCTCATAAATTGATATGGGAGATAAGGGGTATCACGTGGTTAGCCTCCTGTGGTTCACGATTCGTGACAATTAATATCCCTTACTCATTATATCGAAATTATATCAAATTCGAAATCAATACTTTTTATTTATTGTATCGAAAGCATATTGAATCCAAATCGAAAATATATATAACCGATTTCCCTATATCATGTACGACCTCATATTTTGCACGCATTTTTAATTTTATAAAATATTAATCATTATAGATGGATATAGCGACGATATACCTTTAGAGGCCTGTATAGAGTTTGTATTAGTTTAAATTAAAAGGGAAGAGTATCTTAAATATATTCAAATAGCAAATTTCTTTAAAATCAATCGTTCAACGTTTTCTTAATGTTATAAAAGCAAAACCATTTTTTGTAGTATTATATATACTGAAACTTATTAATCTTTTTCAAAAGAGTAAGAAGAGGTTTTAATCGATCAAATTAATAAATTGATATAAAGATTTATGCTTTTTATAAGCTATATAATCAAAAACTTTGTGGAAGAGATTATAAACTGTTCTTTAGGGAAGAATTGGATGGCAAATTTTATGAAAAGATATAAAATATATTTTCAAAGTCGGTATTTTCGATGTATTGATAATTTGTATGTAAAAGTTGATAATGTTATTGTATTTGAGTATTTTTATAATTTGGTTTGAATTATTTTGTATTATTGTTGAATTTTATTATTTAAAAGAGTTATACTAATATCCCTTTTTTTTTTATTTAATTAATAAAAATAATTATAAAATATAATATATCATTTAAGAATATATACAATTGGGATGAAAAGGGCTTTATGATTGATCTAGAAAGGATTATGAAGAGGATAATAAGTATTAATATATATAATCATAATAGAGTTATAAAAGCTAAATAGGATGGATTAAGAGAGTTTATTATTTTTTTAATATATATATATATCGATGATATAATTATTTCATTTATTTTAATTTATAAAGAGGAATTTGGAGATTTATAGGATATATGAATTGATGAGATAGAAATGAAGGATCAGATTTATTTCGGAGTTTTAAATAATAGATGGTTATCAAATGTATTCGGTCTTATTTGGTTTAATAAGGTCTTTTAATGCTATACTTGTTCAAAAGTAGGGAAAGGATATTGTTTATTGATTATAAATAATCATTCTAGTTATGTGAATATAGAATTTATATTGAAATATAATGAATTGAAGATCATTTTATTGATTCTCCTCTTTTATTTTATATATCGATTCTAATTTTTTGATATGGATTACTTTTTTTCTTTTTCGATGAATTATGGTATAGAATTTAATAATCTAATATACAAAAGCGGAGGTATCATTGGAATATTGAAATATAATTTTTGGATGATATTTAAGATTGTTTGGATTTAATCTATTATTATTTATAATATCCTGAAATCTTTCGAAAAAGCCGGCATTTATCTTATAAATAAAAATATTATTATTCGTAGTATCGAATTAGAGTAAGCCTTTATATTATTTATATTGATACAATTCATAGGGAATAAAATAAAGATATTATATATAATTAAAACTCTTTATTATCTCAAATTAGAGTTTCGCTTTAAATAGGATCCCGATATTATTTAGAAGCTTTTTAAGGCTGCATTTATGTATATAATTAATACTAATATCCAATTATATAAAGCAAAAGATTTAGAAGAAGTTTTGAAGATCGAAAGAAAGAAAAGAATCTATTCTAAATATTTAAATCTAATAAGGGAAAAAGGCGGAGATGCTTTTTTATATTCTCTTTTGCAAATTGAAAGAGTTAGAATTTATCAATCGATGAAAGCATTAATTGCTGAATAGGAGAAGGAAGTTAAGAAATAAAAAAAAGCCAAAAAGAAAGTTGAAAAGGAATGGAAGAATAAAGTGATTAAAAAGAAGATAATATAGAGGGAGGTCGATCGTCAAATTGTATATAATATTAAAGAGGGGATGAAAAGAGTTCGAAAATCATTAATATCTTTTATTAAAAGAATATAAATGATTCAAAAATGTTTTTTTATTATAGATTTAGTATCCCAAGAAATTATAAAGGATTACAATATTATAGAGATTGATAAATTAGTAATAAAAGGAGGGGGGGGGGTATTATATTTAAAGGTTGGGCGATATATCAAGGTTTCGTTGAAATTGAAAATGTAAAGGTTTTTTAATTCTATAGGATAATATTATATTTTTTTATTGTTCAAAAAGAATTATAATTTTATATTTTATAATTTATAATTAATATCGAATTTTGAAGTGATCGTAATAGGAATATGAGGGGCGTGCAAGATGTGGGGTCGTGCATGATGTAGGGAAATCGGTTACCGAATCCGAATCAAAAGTATATTGAATCCAAATCGAAAGTATATTGAATCCAAATCGAAAGTATACATACCGAATCCGAATCGAAAGTATACCTATCGAAATCGTACCAAAATCGAATTGAAAATGGATCGAAAATGAATATATATACAGGGATTTTTTAAATGATATTGAAGAGTTTTCAAAGAAGTAAAAATACTGAATTTCATAAAATAAAGATGTAGATATTATAATTTCATTATTAAAGGAATTATCATGGATTTAATCATTGTATAGAATTCTCCATTGAAGTTTCAGTTTGGCCGATTATTGTAAAGTTAGGAATGGAGGAATTAGAAGAGTTGAAAGAGCTTCGATGGATCTACGATGATTCTACGAAAAGGCATACAATACAATATCGATGATTTTACGAGGGGGCATACCACATAATATTGATGGTTCTACGAAAAGGCATATAACACAATATCGATAGATCTACGATGATTTTACGAAAAGGCATACAACACAATATCGATGGTTTCACGAAAAGATATACAATACAACATCGAATGATATTGGTTTTGATTGGATATTTCAATTTAAATGGTTTCACCTCAAAAGCTTTCGAGGACAAAAGCCTCGGAAAGGAGGGCTCTATTACGAACCTCAATTACGAAACGAGGGTTAGCCGAAAGCGGGCCGAATTGTACGCTAGTTTGAAGAGTTTTCACCTATATAGAGGGGGAATTCTTCAATACAATAAGAAAAGTAATGAAAAGTTTTGATTCTAAATCCAAATCTATTGTTATTCGAAATTAACCGATTCTTTGCTGTGATTCTCATATACTGTTAGTGCCTCACCAGAAATCAAACGAAAGAATGAGGATATAAATACGGAGGTTGATGGGGTAAGTATTGTAAGACACACCAAAAAATGACCGTGCTTGGTTCCACAGACAGGGGCTCTGACTAATAATATCATTACACTAGTTGAAAATTTGTATGGTGAAATCTAAGTGATTAAAGTATTATAAATTCTCAATTATTTATTTAAAATTATTCAAAATCATTTAAAATCATTCAAAATCATTAATTTTTTATTCAAAAATCTATTCTAAAGTTATTAAAAGAAATTATACAAACTTTAAAAACTTTAAAATCATCAAATTGTTGAGATTTTATTGAAATCCTCGAAATATAATCAAGATTTTCAAAATTCGAAATTTGAAAGGAAAACAGCTCAATATCTATTCAAATTGTTTAAAGCAGTATCAAAAGACAGGAAAAACAGCGATATGTAGGTAAAAAAATGTTTTACAATACTTACCCTATCAATCTCCGTAGTTGGAGCCAAGATAGCGGGATGAGTCACTTTTTTTTGTTGACATGGGGTCAGCAAAATCGCGGGGACCCCGGATTGCGGTGGATTCTAGCGGCAAGGAAGCGGGGTCTTTTGGAGGTTCAAAGGTACGTACGCATCCAAGTAGGTTAATTCGTGTCGGAAAACCTTCCCTCTCATGAAGTCACACGACATTCTGTTATTCAGCTAGTTGGCTGGGGTAAAAATGGAGAAAGCTTGGGTGAAATCAAAATGCCCAATGTCTACTCGTGCAGCCAGAAAGTATATGTATAACACCTTCCCATATAATTGGCGGGGAAATGGAATCGAGTATCCCTTTTAATTCCACTTTATTAGTTAAAGATTCGCAAAAAAAAAAACAAATAAAATATTCGCTCACCTTCAATCCACTTCAAAAAGTTCACTATATTCAGTATAGATCTATACCCCTCAAATAGGCCCTACCCGTAAAGACTAAGCCTGTATAGGAATGTGTTACATACTTTCTCTCTGAAGTTCTACTATTGAGTTGACCAAAAGCTTAGAGAGGTTCATCCATTCTTCATAGTTAGCTCATGATCATTAAGCCATTCCGTTTGTGCAACTTTCATGCGTCGTATCGTTCCTGCCGTGGAAGCATTTTCTGACCACACAAAATGACCCACGTAAATGCCTCGGCCGATCGTAAGGTAGTATTACAGGTATGCCGAGATCGCGCTCCTCAGCATAAATATCCTGCTGAAGTACCCTTTACATCTGAGACGATACAATTATACTTGACCCCGCGCGAAAATGGCTATGAATGTTCAGTCCAAGACAGCGATTGTCACTGGAGCCGGTTCTGGCATCAATTTTTGTTTTGCAGAACTGCTACTCAGCAGAGGATGTAATGTTGTTATTGCAGATCTAGCTCTGCGTCCAGGAGCACAGGAATTGATTTCGAAATATTCCGCATCTTCAAATGGAGCGAAAGCCGTGTTCCAGCAAACGGATGTGACGGAGTGGGCACAGTTGGAGAGAATGTTCGAAGTAGCAATCGAGCACTTTGGTGGTGCAGATATTGTGTGTCCGGGAGCTGGCATATTTGAACCGGTTTGTTTCCACCTTTCTGGCTTGAAGATAAATGCTAATGAATAGTGCAGCCATTTTCGAATTTCTGGTTCCCTCCCAATACCCCTCCTTCAGTTGATAAAACCTCCGAGTCGAGGTACGAAATATTTGATATCAACATCACACATCCAATACGCACGACCCAAATGGCTATCGAGCATTTTATGAAACGAAAGAAGCCTGGAGTTGTTATTCATATATCCAGTATTGCCGGCCAAACTCCATTCTTCCCAAACCCGATGTATGTCGCTTCAAAACATGCTATATCAGGTTTCGTTCGTTCATTGGCACAATTGGAATTCCCTATCCCAGATATCCCCAAAGTGCGCGTCAGTGCGGTTGCACCTGGTCTAATCAAAACTCCAATATGGACAGAACATCCCGAAAAAATGGCATTTCTCCCCAAAGAGGATCCGGATAACTCCTATTGGGTAACTCCTGAATTCGTTGCCGAGGTGATGCTAGAACTCATCGAAAGTGAAAAGTATCTTGGAGGCACAATTTTAGAAGTTGGAAAAGGAGTGAGGAAAGTGGAAACCTTCAATGATCCTGGGCCTCCAGAGGAATCAAAAGCAGTCAAGCAAGTAGCTCGTGAGATTTTGGAGGCTGATATATGGGCATCTTTGGAGAGGCAACACCGAGACTAAACAGTCACAATGAACTTTTAAGGGCTACCTAGGAGAAGAACAATGGAATCAATTCAACGAACTTTCCGAGCAGTTACTAATTTGACCCAAGTGCTTGTGATAGATTTAGGGCTAGCTGAATGACGAGTGAAAATGGATTGCATTGTCTAGGTATTTGCTACACGAGCTGACCTAGGGATATCTGTCGTGATAGTACCGCTTCTCTCATGTGGTAATAATTATATCATGCTGTTTCCATGCTGATCCTTCAATGTGAGGCCAGGCTCCGCCCCATATGGATAAGCCAAGAAATAGTCATGAACTATTCTCAAGTCTTTCAACGTAACATCAATGCCTCTCTGAAAAGCAACACCCCCCGGTGCGCTAAGAGACATGCCTCCCACCTTCAACACATAGTTTTGAGGAACAGATTTCCCTTCCAAAGCAACAACAAAGAGAGGTCCTCTCCAATCATGCTTCATCTTTCCAGCCGTGATGGAATTAACGGACCGCGCCATCTTTGATCCATCAGATCCAAAGTTATCCCGCATGTAAACAGCCAGGGTGTGGCTGATGTTTCGTGCTCGCTCGATTCTCTGCGGCTCGATCAGGAGTTTCTCGTAATCCCATCGATCTCCCGGGCCATAAGAAAGTCATCGACATACGGCGCATCGAAAAGCCCTTCGATGTCAGGAATTTTGGTCTTCTTAAAGTTCACCCAAACTAGCTTTGGGGAAATGCTGTCGGGAGAAAACGGAATGCCAAGTTTGTGGATGGGACTTGGACGTGGAGGCATTGTGGTGATCTTTTTGCAAAGCGTTTTGTGGAGAGGCCAATCGATGGTTTGGCATGTGAACGAACAGTAGGCAGCGGACTTACAGCGGGCACAGTCTTTCGCCGGAAGATTTCAAATGGTACAGGTTGAAGCCGATGGAGTTCGTGGGCTAACGTCAGGATCGGTGGTAGACGCCATATTTTGAAATTTAGTGATGGGGGTGATGGAAGAAGAGTTGTGCAGAAGAGTTCTGAAGATATACTTAGTAAGAAGATGGTATCTAGCCCAAAAAATAATAACTAGCACAAAGATAGAGAAGGAAAAGGAAGTAGTGTAAAAGTAGTGGATTTTTATACCACTTCTATTCGTTAGGCTTGGGATGCACTGCAAACGAAATAAAATACCCAACACTTACTTTTATCACTTTGAGATATGATTCATAATTAAAATGAAGGGCTTCCTATGAATATCTATGCGTGCCGCCTACGGAGCACAAAGATAGAAATGAGTGAAGAATTGGGGATAATCAGTTTATTGACCGTTGAACTCAACGATTGTTGGTTGATGATGTCGATGAGGGGTTTATCACGTTTATTTTGATATTGGGGTAAGTCACGTGGTATCGCTCATCGGGACTTTTACGCGCGCGAAATGGGCTCTTTTAAGACTAAACATAACTACGCGGAATATAGTCAAGATCCTGCAAACACCCACCTAAACTGAATTCTTCGTGGAACAATTTCAGAAAAGTGTTTGATAGCCAAAACATTTACATGTTTCCAACTATTCGAGGAAATCAAAGTGTTCATTCTCAACTGTAACCTATAAGGCATCCTCAAATCGACACTTAGTATCGCAAACCGACCTGTGAGTATCGAAATACCCAAATTACTGACTTTGCACCTATTTCCACTTGTTGCAGAAAGCTAACAACTTTTATGACTAGTTTCCAGTTCCCATGTCCTTCTGATTCGTAAACCGCGATTTTGTAAAAGTTTCACGCAAGTTCAAAAAGATGGTTGTACTCGACGAACTTCCGAATCTCGACGTCACTATCCAAATGAATGGAGCGAAAGTTCAGGAATACAATGATGATGAGGAAGTAGAGGTTGAACCGGGACGGGTTGGCAAACACCAAGCCCTCAAAACAGTGTCCAGATATATTGAAGCCATTGATGGTGGTGAGTTCAGCATTAAATGCTATGCGTCACGCCAATTCAAGATGAATGCGCCAAATCTCCAAATAGATGTTTCAGTTGACGGCAATCCTTCTGAATCCATATTGTTCAGACCAGATCAAATAGGACAGCCTCAGGTAATTGAAGGCCCAGCGACTTTCCACCCTTCATCCCAAAATGGCCCAGGACGATGGACACTACGAAAGTTTAGGTTCTCTAAGCTTGATATCTGTACGTTGCCTTAATTTGACAAATCTTTATTCTGTTAATACTTGTGCTAACATTGCGAAGCAAATGAAGAGTCTCGACTCTCGAGTTTAAACAAAGACAAGGCTGAAGCCGAAAAGATTGGTACGATTGAGGTCAGAATCTGGCGAGCGTCCGCAGAAACACCAGCAGCACCTCATGTGACTCAACAGAAAACTAGCTCCAATAATAAGTTTCATGAAAAGGCGCTTAAAGGTCAAGCTAAATCCCACAATGTCTCGTAAGTTGGATGATAATTATGATGCACCCATCATCCGACTTATAGTTTTAGGTACTCGACAGAAATCCCTATCCTTACTACAAACAGAGTTCAAGTAAGAAGGATCGATGGCTACGACTATCCTGTAGCCATATACAAGTTTAAATACCGGTCAAAAGGTGCAATACAAAATAGCTGGGTGGGGAATCATTACTAACGTCGATACAGAATCTCTCAAGCAGTTATTGATCATTGAGCGAACTCCTGAGTTAGAGGACAGCCCAACCCCAGGCCCAGAACTAGACGTTGATCTCGAGAATTTATCAACTGCTCAACGGGAACGACTCAAGGCGTTTCTACGCAATGAAGGGATTGCTGTAGGTAGCTTAACGATAACGAATCCATACATAAGCTAATCTTACTGTAGAACCGTGCATCCAACACTCCCGAGAGAAAAATCAAACGCGAGCGGGATATTGGAGAAGGCAGTTCAAACCAAGGACGACGAAAGAAGTCTAAAACTACACATTTCATTGATCTCACTGCGGATTCTGACGGAGATGAGTAGAAATGGATCCACATTACAGGAGATATCATTTTCATTTTCCTTGTTACGTTCCGGGGTCGGCCATTGCTCGATCTTTGGTTGATCTGATATACCCTATTTATTTCTTAGGTGCGGGAAGATATTTATCGGATACAATGGCGCAACGGAGATAATGGCAGGGGCAGATTGATGGCGTCGTATCAGCGAAGGAATGAATTATGGCTTCATCTAGTCCGGCGGACTTTTATACAACGACATTTACTTTCTTAGTACCACAGATCTCAAGCATTAATTTTACAATCTACCACATTAAACATTGAATGAATAGTGCATATCTATCAAATTGAGGCATATTTTTTGGTAGGGCGTTTTCAAAGCTCTTCAAAAGTATCTTATTACCATTCAAGCGGGTTCCCGGGTTCCAGCTTGCAGCAAAGCCATCTTTCCTCTCGCCAATTCGTCGGTCCAGAGATGCTCCGAGTGTCACAAAACCGGAGTCGAAGCATTGCACCACAGGTTGATGGGCTTGTATGCATGCTTATCCTAGTCGTCGCTGTTTATGGCAAACGGGGGAGCTTCTGGATAGTTGTGTTGAATAAGGTTTTTGATACACCAAGATTTTTTTTTTTTTAGATGTGTCATCCCGGGTAATGTTTCTATATTAATATTACGAGTAGTATATTGTAGAATCCTCTTCATGTCCGCTCCATAATTGCTTTGACTCAAAGCTGATGTATGACATGGAAATTAATGTCAGTATATCGCAGGTTCCACTGCATGCCTTCTTCATAATTGCTATCAATCAAGCCTGATGACATGGAAATAAATGTTTATTGTGTGTTATTTCTCGTCACAAGTAGATGACTAGATATTTTGCTATCCTTTAGCTACCTATAGCTTTATTTCCTAATTAGTAAACTGTAGCCATCTCAAGCACCACTTTTGTAAATACTGATTGATCACCGTTGATACTAGATCGGTACAAACCGTTACAGCAACGCCCCATGCGACCCAGAGTGGCTCGGAAAAAATTGTAAAGATTCGCTCGACTCAATCGGAATCATCTCCTGTCAGATCAATTTCCACACGTTTGCCCTTTCTTGATCGCTTGCTCGACTTAAGTCCACTGCCACCTTCCTCTCTTTCCCGCTTGATCTTCCTCTCCTCATTGGATTGAGTGCCAGTTCCCTGATAAAGATTAAGTTAGCGGGGGTAGAAATAATCATGGATGGATCATACCACCAAAGTTCCCTAAAACTCTTGAAGCTTGGCATTCTGGGTTGCATCGAGATTATCAAGATCAAAAGATCCTGAAGCTCCATTCAGAATTGGAGAAGGGGAGGGAAAAGGGGATGGCTCTGGGGTTCTCTCTAGTATCAAGAGAGATTGAAGAGACTCTGCACTATTAGCAAAATACGAGGGTGAACGTATGATGCTCACTCTTAGACCTATACTTAAATCGGTAGATGGCAATTGGGTAGTCTCTTCCGTCCAGATATTGCGAATGATATTTTTCACCTTTCATCACGGCTTGAGGAACTCCTAGTCTAATTCAAGATTACTCGTTAGACTACCTCTTCTTATATAGCATGCGGGCTTTGTGGTATCAGGAGCTAACTCACGTGGTACCATGTGACATAGCCTGTCCCTTGAGCGCCTTTTCGTGCACCGGTATTGGTGTATCGGCTTTGAGCTTTATTATTTGAGAGCGTGGTTTGGCAGGCACTCGAAGGCTCGCACTTTTACGATAGACTTTCACCATGATCTCTCCAACAACGCTCAGTCGGTCTGAATCCTCTTTTATGGTTGCTAACTTTGAATCATCGACGCCTTCGAGAAAATTAGTGAAAATGTATATGTATGGCTCATTTGGCAATGACTCCCGACTTACTTGTGATTATGTCGCTGAAAATAAATGGCTCCGCGAAGATTTGCCCATTCTCCAATTCAGTTACAATACCTTCCACCTCTAAGGTCCTACCAAGAAAATGAGTCTATGGGGCTAAAGAACTATAGTTTGGAAATATGGGTGATTTGAACAACGCTCTTAATCGTTTGATCGTGAAGAGCACAGCTCAATTTCGTTGTGTGAGCAGAGTTACGTTAGTGATCATGAAGGTTTACCACACAAAACAAACACACGTACCCATTCGCCTTTGTGAGATGAAAGGAAGAAGCTGGGAAGATGGTTGTTCTCCATGGAAATTTCTCGGTGATCGAAATGAGGAAAGCCAAGTTTTTGTTCCTTTTGGTTCCTTCCTGGTAGGAATTGGAGTTTGAGCGAATGTGATAGCCGTCGCGTGATCACGTGACCAATGTATCGAAAGTCAATTTGCAAATGAGGTGAATCCAAAAGGTTCTTGAGTATGTGCGCAAACGAACTGTATTGTTGTTTAACCCCTATGTAGTGAGCTTGCCAGGATGCTCTCGGTATTTGACTAACAGTGCTCACAAGTTGTCTGTTGATTCTTGAAATTAATATTTCATGAACGAGTGGCTGCGGGTGTAAGCTGTTTATATATAGTGCTTGCACCTCAACCCTACCCCGCGGATATCAAAATATCATCCATATCGATACTGCCGGTTCTGAGTGTTGAGCTCTGACTAGTTGAGACAGGTACAATTCGGTACCGGTACTCATACCAAGTCTTGTACTATCAGGCCTGTGTATATGTTAAAGCTGAAGCCCTATTGCCGATTAAATTTCCAGTGTTCAGTTCACAAACTTGTACGCTTACGAGGTTTAAGTTGTAGCTCTACTGTTGACACTGAGGGTGCTCGACGTCAGTGGAATCTCAGTTCTTCCCTCACTCACAAAATAGTAGTGTGCGTACCAAATAGTACGTTTGAATTGGGCATTTTATCCTGCGTCACTTCGTTTCTCAGTTTCTCAGAACCGTTTAAAAATTTTAGAAGCTCCAAATCGCTTCCGCTGCTTTTACCCACGCCGAAAAATACAAACTCGTATTTGTGACGGCTGCCTGGCCTCAATTTCTTTCCCAACACTCGAGTCATGTCACGGTAATCACAATATTGAGGGTCGAGCAAAGCCGAAAGTTCGGGTGGGATTGCCCGGAGCTCTCCAGTCACAAAACGCCTCCAACATCAAAATATGACAATAGCTTTGATAGCTAGGGCTACAAGTGCGAAGATCAAGTGCGAAGATTAATCACAATTGTAAAAAAGAAATAGCCTTTCTATAGCTCCGCACCTAGCTCATATGACATTTATACCACTTCGTTATTTATCCAAGCACTTTCATTCCCTCATAAAACGAATCATCACCGTTTCCAGCAGTGTTGAACTCAATCTTTCTTTTCTCTTCTTCACTTCTCAACAACCATTGGAAGTCCCACCACTCCCTACAATCCCAGTATTTGTCCCCACAGCCAACCCATTCAGAATGCCCAGATACTCCAATTCCCCCACCCTAAAATCCTCCTCAAAGTCTCCTTCCATTACATGTCCACCCGTCCCCTTAAATCCCATCCTACGCTCCGCAAACGCCCCATGAATCGACGTATTCCCCATCCCCGCTCCTATCCCCGGTGTACTCCCCCTACTCCTCTCCACGCCCGTACTTGTATTTTCAAAGACTCCTCTAGCAATAATCTTCAATTCCCTTTCCGTTCCCCTCGCACCCTCCCAAACACCTGCTAGTACCTTCGTAGCGCCCAATCCCAATCTTATCCTATCTCTCGCCATCCTCCACTCGGTGGATTCTTTTCCCTCGCGTTCACCTCTGCATTCATCTCCCCTGTTATCATACACATATGCACACGCGCTTAAATTTGCTAGCGTTGCCTTTGTGATTCCACAGATACCTAATGGCGTATGCAATAATATCGGACTTGGGAGTGCATATAGATTTATAGCAGTTTGAGCCGCTTCGGTGGTTTTCTTGGTGTGTAACCAGCGAGTTAGATCTTCGTTGCCGGTTGGGGGAGATGTAGGTGGTGGTGGTGCGCAGCGGGAGATTTTCTCGAGTGGTGAATGATAGAGGCGTGAAAGGGGGCGGTGGATAACTACTAGGAGCCTGTGATTATTTGGTTAATGTCATATTTCCACATAAAACTAGCTAATAGACAGAGATTGACGCAAAATGGACAAAACATACGTCTGTAACAAATTCTGTGCCTGAAATAACAACTCATCTACTTCCTCGTTCTTATCCACCACCCCTTGTTTTTCCACTGGTAAATGAAGTTTCCAATTAACAAGCATAGCATCGGCGTTCGTAACAGCGGGTTCAAGATTCTTGCCTGTGATATCGTTGATGCTAAGAATGGTACCAATGATGCGGACGAGGTCAATAAGGTATGTGAAAGAGGAGAAGATTGGGATTTCGTCTTCGAAATCACGGGAGTCATATTCAGAAAGGGTGCGAGGTCTTGGAATATGCTAGAGAGGATTAGAATCTTCGGCTATGAGTGAGGAGAAGTGTAAAGTAAGTGAAATGACATACTCCGCTTTCATATTCGTGGGCTTCACAAGGTAGATCTACGTGTGATTCAACCGCGGATAAGCTAGAATATGTTAACGCATAGTCCGAGACATTAAAATCGCTCCTGCAAGGCCACTTACATAAAACTAGAAGCACAAGCAATACCAGAAAATACACCATCGAGAACATACAGCCCCCAATAGGTTCTCCTCCAGCTCTCAGCTAACATCGGGTCTCTTTCCACTCCAGCAAAAGTTCGATGATTCATGCCGATATCCAACGCCATACATATATTCCTATCTAAAATGACACGTGCCTTTCCTCTTTCGTCTTCTGCGTGGATGGCAATGGCTAGTAGAAGCAAAGCTTGAACGCTAAAGCCATTTTGTGGTAGACTTGGTAAATCTAGTTGGCTTAAAGCTATAGCTCTGAATTCTGCTGATGGGAGATCAGGTGCATAGAGTGATCCAATATATTGCATTACTGATAGAAGGTTATTAAGGGAGTCTGGATCAGATTTCAGTCTGCTCAGAAAATGATGTTTCGGAATGACATAAGGATGGGCTTTGTGGAAGAAACTATCGAACCGTCAGCGATATGATACGTTGAAGCGTCCAGATTGACAAACTTGTAGTAAAGATCGATCAATCTTCTTGGGTCTACGGGCTTAACATTGTTTAGTCTTGAAGAAGAGCTACCAGGGCTCATGGGAGCATCAGAAACTGCGCCTGTCCATGATTCACTAGATGAGTTTTCAACAAGACTTCCTGCTGGAGTAGAATATCCTCCTTGCTCTGCTCCAACAGAACGCCCTCTAAATTGTTCTTTTGCTGAGCTTCTTTTTCGAGAGGCATTCTTGTCTCGCATGCCTCTTCGTGATTTCGCATAGAAACATGGCTTATCATCTTGCTGACAACGACTGCACGAAGGCATTTCTGCTCCGCATTTTACATGACGACTTCGGCACTATTCAATAATTAGTATACTGAGGGGTAAAACATAGTCTCAACATACCGGAACACATGCTAAAGAGACCCTGATACCACCTCTAGACTCGTGTCTTTGAGCCGTGTTTTTATAGATATTCTGGGCTTCCTGAACCGGTGTTCCAAAGTCAAAGAACATTGCGAGGGGATCTTCCGGGACTCTCGGGGATGGAAATGATGATCCAAATCCCTCAGAATCCATAACTTCTTGGTGATGAGGCGAATGCTCGGGTTCTCGGGTTGTAGAATATTTTGATGGAGCGACGCGTTTTGAAAAATGTAGACTAAATGGAACTTCACAAGTTATACAGATTGTACTATAGTATGCCGTTCACGAGTTGAGATTTAGTGTAGCAAGCTAATGACCTTGATAAGTAGGCCATGTTGAAGAAGATTGGTTGTGCATAATGTAATCCGCGAGCTTGAGTTGACCCCTGTTCCACTTCCATGTTATTTTGAATGTCAGCAGAGTGAAGCTCATGTCAGCAAGAAGTTCGTGACCAGAAAGGGATAAATCGGCTAGATCAAAATAGATCAGGAAATCACAAGAAATAAGTCCGTTCCCAACAGCAACTCATTTGTGGTTTTAGGGATGCGTTAAGAAGCAAGCCACCGTGAGCGATTGGTAGAATCTGCATCCGCTATCGCTCCACCAGCCAATCATTCCATTTCTTGTCGTGTTACATTGCATCAAGTATGGAGTGTACCAAACCCAAAGGGACTTGAGGGAAATAGCAAATCCCGTTGAACAGTGGAAAAGTCCGGCGATAACTTTATATCCCCACGGCCACGGTCGCCGCTCCCAGCAGTCATGGGGTCATTTCTCTATTATGCGATAATGATACGTATGTCTAATCATGACATGGTCTACGAGGATTGGGGATCTGGGGCACAGCCAGATGCGCTATAGCATAAACTTATTTTCCGCGAAGGATGATAGCAGAAACTCTGCCGATAACTTGTTAAAGATCGCAGAGGATAGCATCTCATGAGTCTTGGCACGAATAGAATGATACCCAATCTCAGGGGCTTCTATAAAGTCGGAGCCACTTTCGAAATACTTGGAGGCATACCACTTCGGCAGACCATTAACTTTAAGAAGAATAGTCTCCGGAAGGATTCTTCAGCCCTCAGCCCTGTGGCAAACTCGACGGCGGGGCCGCTGGTAGGAATCCCCAAGGATACTATGCATGACATATCAAGGGTAAACTCAATGAGAGTTTAACTAGCCATCCCGCCAAATTGATGGAGGGGCTTTCTTCAAAATAAACTGTGTAGAGATACAATTTTCAGACCACAAAAAGAAAAGTCAAAAAAATCACCAGGCAGCAACGCTGTTAGCGGTGAATGTCAGGTCAGCACATTGCAGATAATGCAGGGACGTTGACTGAGTTTGTAGAACGAGGTTTCGTCGAAGAACAAGAAGCACTTCGAAGGAGCGGAAAACGAACAGCTTGTGAAAGAAGTTAGAGCATCACCAGGGAAGAAAACTCTCCAAATGGAAATGTAACGAAATACGTAAGATCTTATCTCACGAATTGTGATTTCTTCTTGTGAGTGGGCTAAGTTCATGGTGATAGAGTGTGAAAATTGGGATATTGATAGTATGTGGCTGCTTGTACAACGGTCAGCTTACATTCTAGTATTTTAGTAATCATTTTGGTTGTTTGTCATGATCCTAAATTGACCAAAAGACTGGCGATCCATCACGACGATACCCTCGGGTATTTAGCGGAATTTGATCGACCAATCCGGTGGGATATTGAAATCAAGCTTCTGAAATTGTGAAGGAAGTCCATAACGGCAGCCCAAGAACTGGGTTCATCTTCGACCCTAGCCATTGGCCATTCAAAAGAGTGTAGACGTGAGGGGCGCACAGCGAGTATGTATGTACGGGCGTGCGCGTATTCATAAACTACCTAGTAGTCACACAGCATTCTGCTGATAGTGATTCGGAAGAACACATCCAGAGGGAAAGAAACCAAAATAACGACATTTTTCAGGACTTGAGAAAAAAAACAAAACCAGAAACATTTTTTGAACTTTGAGAAACGTGACACGAAAATGGTAGAGTTCTAGAAATCCACAACAGCTTCTGCCGCTAATCTATATTAATCTTAGCGCAAATCCCCTGGAAACGGAAGGTCGGAAAGTACCTCGGCATCACATCAACACAAGCTTCCAAGTTCAGGACCCCTGCATTCTCACGATTTCGCATCAAATCATATCACCTCTCAAGTCATACGAGTAAACTTCTAGGGAGCATACTGAAGATATACATTCGATGCTCTTCCGATGACATCCAACGATTTCATTGTCGCGCAACAGCGCGTTGCAGCTCGTCGTCAAGCTCGTGAAGTAGCAGCCCAAACTCACCTTAATCGTCGACGCAACACCGCCATCTCCCAGCGTGTTTCCTCCCTTCCTTTCCCCCTCTCACGAATAGGTACTGCAGGTCTCACAACATGGGATATGATATCTGGGCGCGAAGGGACTCGTCCTTCTTTTCGAGTCGGTCAAGTTGATGCTGAATTATTGGATGAAGAGTTATTGGGTTTGTTAAAAGGGCAAGTGGGTGAAGGTCTAAAGTATTTCGGAACTCATATACAAGATGATTGGTCTGCGGAAATAATGCTGGCACTAAGAGCTATTCTTTTCAAACTCAGTATTTGGGATCATGATGCTACGTATGGGGCTACATTGCAGAATTTAAAATTCACCGATGCGCGACACTCTGGATCCGTTTTGGTATCTCCATCGAAATGGCAGAAAGGTTTATATGGTCTTTTCACTGTAGGCGGGAAGTACGCCTGGACACGTTGGGAAAATTACCTGGTCGATTCCGACAACGGATATAATACCCCTTCGCCCCTTATTAGTCGACTCTCCCGCATTACAGACCTCTTAACAAACATCCACTCCACCGCCGCCTTCGCATCCTTTCTTGTCTTCCTCGTAAACGGCAGATATCGTACGTTACTGGATCGAATCCTGCGATTGCGACTAGCACCCCCTACCAGCCAGGTCAGCCGGGAAGTATCATTCGAATACCTTAATCGCCAACTTGTTTGGCATGCCTTTACCGAATTTCTCCTTTTCCTCCTCCCGCTTGTGGGAATCTCTCGCTGGCGACGCTTTCTATCACGCTTCTGGAGACGTACGAAATCACTCTTCAATACATCATCCGCCGACGAGCTTTCCAGCAGTACAAAGAAAGGCGAACTTTCTTTCCTACCCGAACGTACATGTGCTATTTGTTACCATGATCAAAATGCGCTACAAGCAACGGAAGAAGGAGTCATGGCCGCAGCAGCTAGTACCGGCGTGATCGGAAGTGCGCAAACCGATATCACCAATCCATATGAGACAGTAGAATGCGGTTGTATATATTGCTTTGTATGCATAGCTAGTAAATTGGAAGCAGAGGAGGGGGAGGGCTGGACATGTTTAAGATGCGGCGAAGAAGTGAAGAGATGTAGAGCCTGGAGTGGAGATGTAGTTGTTGAAACGCGAGCCATAGAAGATAAGGAAGAAAACCCTAGGGCAAGAAAGAGTGTGGAATTCCAGGACGACAGGATGAAGATGAATCCCACGTCTCATCCAGAAGATACAATCACAGATCACGATACTAAGAAATACGAAGACGGAGATTCATCAGATCATGATTCTCAGTTGGGGAAGGAGGAAGCGTATGATGAGGATGAAGATCAGGGATTAGAGGAATTTGAGGATGAATACGAAGCCGAGTGATTTGCTTCTGGGTGTGCTTGAAGTTGTGGTTGAAGTTGTGGTTTGAGATATCTTTGTGAGATTTGCAGTGAGCTTAATACCAGTAGTGATGAAATGGATGGTGTAATCTGGAGTTTGGGGAATAATGGGAAAATAATGGGCCGGGATGAGATGAGATGGATTAGGCTGGGTTTAAGATGGCACGACGAAATAAATCTATAGAATACGTATAATGAATAGGTTTGATCACAATTCATATTGTCCAAACAAATTTTCTTGTGAATGCGGATGTGGATGTATTGCTACTTGTCAGACTTTTAAAAATCTAGTCTATTCTAGTCTAATTCGCTCGCTCGTGTGAAATGTCTCATCGTGGTAATACTGTATTTCATGTCCCACTAATGCGTGAGTATGGGTATCGCTATCCCTTCTTCCAAACGCCATATCCTAAGTTCATGTCTCCTTTTTTTTCATTTCCGCTTCGTTTCCGTGGTTTTTGTTTTTTGTTTCGTTTCCATTTATATACCATCCATCACATTAGCGCTTCGTATCATGATCATATTCCCAGACCCGGTATCCTTTTCTTCCAGGCTGCATCTCTTGACCTCAAACCCTCCTCACAGGAAAGTTAGACTTTCCCCTCGACACTTCAGTTCAAACCATCGGTTCAAGTCATCGGTTCAAATCAGCAGTTCAAACCTTCGACTCAAGCCTCTCCAACTCCACATCCCTCACCTCCACACCCCCCCTATAAAACACCCCCATCCACCCCATCCTCCTCTCTGTAAACCATCTCCTCAACCCAATCACCCCCTTCACCACTGCAAAAACCACACAAATCCCCACCGCTATCCCAAACACATACGCGGCCACCATTCCATTTTTCGAAACCTGCGGATTCAAAAATGAATACACATATTGATGTTTCGTCGCAACCGTTATATATGCCAATCCCAAATAACAGGCTAGAATCACAATGAGCCAGAGGAGATGAATCCAAGGCGGCGGAGCGGTCCGCGTGAGTAGGATTTCGAAGAGGGCGAACAGCGAATTGAGTCCGTGTTCGGAGATGTTGGACCACGCTGTGAAGCGCTCGGGAAACCAGCCGCTTGGGACGATGCCTCGGAATATAACGCCCCAGTATACGATGGTTACGAGGAGTGGATAACAGATTATGGTGCTGTGGTATAGGGAATGCAGGGCTTGGAGGGGTCGCGGAAAGCGCGAGAGCAGGGGTGTTCCGCTCCGCGCGTAGGTAAAGGTGTGTAGTGCGGAGATGGCGAAGTAGAAAGCTAGACCCCAATAGCAGAGAACTGTGGTTGTGTTAGTTTGTATGTATATGGATTTATGGGGGACATAGTAAGCTTACTGGTGAAATAGGAGAATTCGAATCGGGCGGTTGCGGTGCCATTGGGTAGTGTAACTATTTCCCAGAAGATTACGAAGAGGAGCACGAAAAATGCATAGAGTGACTATATTATATCATTATGCCATTAGCGATTTGTTTCTCGTGTGCACAAATTCAATCTATATTTCATTCTTTTCCCCTCGTCAGAAATACTTACGATAAGAGCCCTAACGGCAAAAAGAGCCCATGGAGATAACAACCATGAAGTTTCGAACCGATGAGTTGGGTCCCAGATATCGGTGCCGAATTTAAGTTTGTTGTTTGTCATGATTGGTGAATTGATGTTGATCGTACTCCGTAGTTGTTGGATGGGATGCCTCGGCTGTAACGTTATGATTGCTGTCCAAGGAACGATGTGCTATCGATTGCGCTCATCCAGTATTGAAATATCGTAACGAATTAATAATGCAAATCAACTTCTTCCCACGAGAAATTGATCTCAATTAGATCTTCCTCTGATGTTTGTTGTAAAATGAAAAGAAGACGCAATGTCCTCTACAGAATAGGGAAAAGGTAAATCTTCCAGAGTTTCGAATTTTGCTTTGTGGAACCCCGGTCGTGTAGTATAGGTGTAGATGGATGAATTTGGGGGTGCAATCTAGTGTCCAGCTTTATCCCTGTAATTGTGACGAGACAGGTACTCAATGCCGATGATAGTGGATATATGATATGTGCCGATCGAATGAGGGGCGGAATGACCCCGAATGAGATTTGAAGATGTTTTTGATATGTGACGGAGTATCATAATACCTAGGTAGCTATTGATTTAAGGATTATTGTAAATTTTATAGATGGGAGTGGTTAGATGGAAGAAAATGTTTTGTTCAAGAGAACACTAAATAAATTTTCAAGACGATTTACTTAGTAGGTTTAAATGGAAATAGTACAACTAAATTTACGACTACTTCGATTAAACCCTTAGGAAGTTCATCTGCCCCATGCTATCACTACTTTACGGAGTACCTACCATCAAATAGCTAATATAGACTTGGCATTTTCTGTCACTGCGATTGTGGGATGGTATCAGCGAACTTGTGGGGTTCCTTTGAACTATTGGTAATAGACTTATTCTTGAGACCATTCCGATGTTTTCCCTACTCTGAATCATGCAATTAAAATGGTTCTAGAAAAGGTTAAAATATCACTTACCAAATGAACAATGACGCAGTCATTGTCAAGATGGGTATATCCTAATGTTGGAGTCCTGCTTGGACGGTTCGCGACGCTTCACCGACTTAGACCAGACGAGTATCTTTGATACTTACGTGCGTCGTATCTCACCCTGACCTTTATATAGGTACTGAGTATATTCCCAGTTGTCTTAGGGAACCTCCGTGTTAAAACAGCTTTGCTTCTTTGCAGTGGTCAGAACGAAGCCAAAAGTTTTAGCGCTAAACACAAGGAGCAGAGGATGGCGACCAGAAAGATAGTGCTGCCGGGGGGAAATGCTTCTTTAGAGTTCAAAAGTTCTCGAAGTCATTCATCCATGATCTTATCCATGATCATCCGGTATATATCTTCGTAAAAGGAATTCTGTAATTTTCATTCCTTCGGCTTCTCCCAATACTGGTAATCCAACCACATATCTCAGTATGATATTTATTGGATTGGAGCTTTCTTAAGTATCTCATAATGTGGGTCTTCGTATGTTAATGAGGCAAAGGAGCTCCATATCTTCATATCAACTTTCTTGTATTAGGCTTGATCGGTATGAGAAGTTGTGGGCATTGACAGTGTAATATTTGGTCGGCTTTGATGAGCGAGATGTGGTCAATGTTTGGCCCGTGATGCCCATGATTGCCTGTCAAATCTGGCCCACCATCAACCCAATATTGTCGGAGAATAAACGTTCGAATGTCTTGGTTTCTGCTGCGCAATATCGAAAGTTCAATTATCCATTGCCGAGATGAAGGTAGGTGAAAACGAATATTTCAATATCCGAAATGTAATTGAACCCTCAAAATCAAATAGTAGATGACATTCGGATAATTTTGTATGAGTACTAATCAACCATGAAGGAAGTGAAGACGAATCAGGGGTAGATTACTGTTAACCTTTTCATACCCATCTCCGAAAGGTTATAATCAAAAGTAACTTATTGACTGACTAGAATGTTAATGAGCACCTTCAACCACGATATCACTTTGGCGGTCCATATAAGACTAATCGTATGAAGGATCCAATGAAACTTGCTGTGCCTTTTGTAAGTTACATTGATGTGTCCAAGTTCACGGACAGGTAGGTTCAAGGACAAACACTTGGAAACGAATTGGTCCTTGAGATACGACCTTCCTTTTCATCCTCTCACGGCTTACGCTTTGTGTCCAGCCTCTTCACGATTAGACCTTAAACTCAATTAGAGAGACTCGGTAACGGTTGCAAAAATCTCGAAAAGGCCATTCCAATGATGTTATAGATAGAAATCAGCATGGATCTAATCAGCATGGATCTTCATCCGAATCCAGTAACATTTCAAGGATGTAGTCCGGGGACTACCCAAATTGAGACGTCTGTGAATGTCTGTGTGCACCTACATTTTCCAATTCGGTGGGTACTCAGTCACAAAAAGCTTATGGTAGAGTAGGATTTCGTGCCTCCTTTTTCTTGTCATACATGTGAATTTACCTCGGCAAGCATTGAATTTTTTGTAGTGAAAATGCCAAAGGTAGATAAGGTTCCACAAGTGCATAAGATTCGAAATACATGGTGAATAATGGATGTTTGAGAGCAGGACGCGTGGCTATGGAAGAAGAAGATGCACTCCATATCCTCTCCTCTCCTCTCCTCTCTTCTCTTCTCCGCAATTTTTGGTGATCCACAGAGTACGTACATATGCGATACAGACTTACAAATTTGTACGCTCCGTGGATAACAGGGGAAGGGTAAGAGAGGAACGATGTGGCTTAACGTGAGCGTTTGTCTCTCTCAAAAGAATAGACTTCCCCGTCAATGCTGAATTGAGCACAGTAATCCTTGAATCAATCGATCAGTTTCTCCACCCAAAAAAAATAAGCCGGACCTCTTATGAACGCGCCATTTCTCGTGGATGGACATTGGACAATTGAATGCAAAAGTGGGAGACAAGATAGATGGGGCTATGAGCAATGAACACAAACTATACAGAGTATTTCATTTCTCTCATTTCTCTCATTTCTCTCTCTGTCTCTATGAGCACGCACTCACTCGAAGTAAGACTCGATTCAATAATATATGGCATACATCGGCTAGGTAGTAAATATTAAATAAATTGTAAATATCATGGATTGACCAGTTTAACCAGTTTGATCTAAATAAATGAATGGGTATAGATAGTAAATAGATAAGTTTGGATCGATCTATTAGAGTAAGTACCTACCTTGTATCTAAGTAAGTGATTCGAGCCAATGCCAAGTCATATAATCCAGGGGAACCGTTGAATGATAGAAGATGATTTTCTCAGCATAGGAAAATCATTTATTGATTTTTATATTATTATTCCCCCATTAAGAAAGTTAATCATTCGAGAATCTTGCATCCAAACGGTTTATGTATCAAGCTACCTTAAATCTCTCTCCGTCATGGTTTATTAATTTATTATTCAATTGGAAGAAAATAGTGAATAGGAAAAAAAACCTGTATAATATGTTAATAAATAAATACTGTCTACTTGAGTACATAACCTTACAATATACTAATCCTCATCCCTCCTCTTCCCTCCTCTTCCCTCTTCCCTCTTCCCCTCCAAGATCTACTTAACTTTTACTGTGTACTATCAAATGAACGGTTCATCGTGCACAATCAAGTTCATCGAGGGTTTTCCTTTTCCACCACAAGGTCTTTTACTTTTTTCCAGTTAACCCATCACAATCGCTCGCCTCTTGTCCCGCGGTGAAAGATATACCTACATACCTACCTACCATATACCGACATCAGGAAGAGAAAAGTCAACAGCATCCACCATTCACCATCCACCGGTCCTCAATTTTACATCCCTTGCTCTTCTCCCTTTTACTCTATTATTCCTATCAAAACTTGAAACGAAACCTCCACAATCGAAAATCGAAAAAGTCGATCTCATCCCGCGCATGGTCCCCTTGACTCAAAATAAATAATGAAAGGATGAACCCGAATTCAAACTAAAATCTTCTTCGCTTCCCTCAGAGCCTCCTTGTGCAACAGCCTTTTCCGCTTCCAACCCGTTTCTTGACGCTACTGCAACAAGTAGACACAGACACCTCCTCTACCGTCTACCCTCTGAAGGGGGAGGGTGGACTAGCTCATTGTTTGATTTGGATTGACACAAGTGGGAAAGCTTACCATCTCTATATTTCTGCGTTGGGCGAACGAACCCGAGGCTTTGATCATTCGAGTTGTGGACTTCTAGAAGCCTGTCGTGTACCTCAGTCGTGCGCACTGCATCGAAAGTATATTACCTCATCTATAATACCAAGAGTCCGGTCAATATTCACATGCAGCTAGGATACGCTCGATTCACTCAATCCATGTAGCACAAATCAAATCTTGCATAGCAATAATGGCTTTTTACGATTCCTCTTCTGATCAAGATGTCGCTGATGGTTTTCCGATTATTCTCGAACCTGATGATGATTCACTTTTCGAAATGCGAACAGACGATACGAGGCTAAACAACGATACAATGAAAGAGGTGCACCAAGTTAAAGAGATCAAGAAAGTCGACGAAGTTCCCAAAAATGCCATGGTACCCAAGCATCCAATACATTCCATGCAAGGTGCCTTTGCAGAGTCGATGCAAGAGGCTAGCGACACAACTCGAACAGCACCCAAAATCGGCGACGCAGCGACCCGACGAAAGATCTTAATCGAACAAGATGTGTCCGAAGGTACACACTCTTTACGATGGCAGAGGCAGCCAGGTCAAAAATATCATGAATTGTGGAAGTTGATGGCACAAATATCCTTTGGAATTTATCTACTCCTCAATGGAATCGCCAGAGATGAAGAACAAGTTATGTCAATATTGCAGGGACATGTGAATGAGGTAGATGGATTTTTGGAGATGACGTTAGAGGATTTCGATTTGGCACAAAGTGATATTGACGAGAGATTGAAGCATTTGAAACTTCCATTGCAGAATATCGCCATTTTCGATGCTATGTTGGAAGACCGAGCTTTTAGGTCGCAAATCGTCAGTGGCAATGAACGCATCGAGCATGTTATCACACGTACGGCGGCTGCTATGAAGGACACTCTTCTCGATGCGCAACAAGGAATGGATGCTTGTAAGGAATTCACTATATACTTGGCAGGGCAGAAGGATAATATGACATGGCGACAACAACGACCTAATATGGAAAGAGTCTTTGATGCGATGTGTGGAAATGTGGAAGGGTGGCATAAGGCTTACGTCTCATTACAAACCAAAGGCCATTATCTTGGGGTTGCCCTTGTTCAATTGGGAACCATTGTGGCAGAGATGGATCGGAGAGCTGGTCGTGTAAGTCGAGAGTCGAGGGTAAGCTTATTGAATCCATCATATTATTCTTGGTTAACAATATGTAGTTCAGTATTTCGTCTCCGGCGCAAGCCCAAAGTCCCCCTGTATCTCGCAATCTTCGAGCATCCATGATAAAAGAACTTCCTAGCGATCCAAGCCCTATTACCCCAGCAATTTCGGCCACATTACCAGCATTTTCCTTAGTACAAGACCGAGAACGAACACCCGAGCCAGAACCCGAATCAGAACCAGAATCAGAACCAGAATCAGAGCCAGAATCTGAGAGTGAAGCTGAACCTGAACAGGAGCCGTTATACACTCTCAAACCCATCACATATTCACCTCTCCTTCTTCCGACCACATATTCTCCAATTCTTGCACCAACGACTTACTCCCCAACCCTCGCCCCAACCCTCGCCCCAACCCTCGCCCCAACAACTTATTCCCCAATGCTCCTCCCAACTACCTACTCCCCAAATCCATCTCCAAAACCTTCGCCAACATTCTCACCCAGAACTTCCCCAAAAACTTCTCCAAAAACTTCTACAACAAAAGAAGTCCAACAAGCTACTTTCCTCAAACCTACCCCGGAAGCCAAGAGAAAACCATCAATTCGAAAGCGCTTTTCTTTGAAGCGTAAGGAAGCCGATACAGAAACTTCGAAATCCCCTCCAAAGTTACTCTCCGCCCCGAAAATCACTTCAGTTGCAGAATTGGTGATAGATTCATCCTTACACTTGAAGCCTAATTCAGTAGTTCGTCCTCGGGGTCGATCGGAGCAGCGACGTGTTGAACCCTTGGATTTATCGGCTGATAGGGCGGAGCGTCAGAGAGAAAAGCAAATTAGAGAGGAACGCAGCCGAGAACATCTTAGGGAAGAGCATCGCAGAGAAGAACGTAGTAGAGAGCCAAACAGAGAAGAGCGAAGAAATAGAGATGAAAGGAGCAGGGACCGTAATAATGAAGAACGCAAAAGGGAAGAGCGTAAAGGATCAGGACCTTTGAGTATTCCACGCCGCCCGGAACTAGCGACGGATACACCTCCATCCCGTGGGGTCGATTCGGCATATTGTTCCGAATCGGATCCTCCCATTGCGATTCGTTCGATACAAGAAACCCTTCCGTCACCATCATTTCAATCTACCATTTCGGCAATTTCAGCACCAATTTTAAGTCACGAACGTGAGATCCCGCCCATCTTAACAAGAGATTTTATCCCCTCCCCCCACTCGGACAGACAATTCTTTCGTCCGGTTAACGCATCACCACATTCACCACTGCAAAGACCTTGGACTGCAGCACCGTCGCACCATCACGAACGCGTACCGAGCTCGCTGTCAAGATCTATTGCACCGAGTCGTATGGGAATGAGCGTTATGAGCGATATGACCACCGTAACAACGGAAGATGGAAAGAAAGTCAAAAAGAAGAGAAGCGCATTTGGATGGTTGAAAAAAGCATTCAGTCTAAGCGAAGAAGAGAGAGCAGAATATGAAGAAAGGAAAAGGAGACAAGATCCCGATCCATATTATGAGAAGAGACCGCCGAGACAATTTTTGGATGGAAAGAGGTTACCACAGCCTCAGCCGGATTACAGAGAGCGAGCTTGATGAGCATAGCGAGCGTGCATTTTTCTTCGCAATGTTGTAAAACGATACCCATTCTGCATATGTATTTGAATTTTTTTTAATTTTTTTTCGATTTTGTCTTTTTTTGCATATCTGATATTGAGATGGGAGAGCGCATAGGGAGCGAGGATTCATTAGCTGGAGTTAGCGTAGCAATGGTGTTTTGGTAAAGGCCATATATATTGAGCTTATATAGGAGAGATGAAATAGGGAGGGGAGGTCTATTGATTGATTGGCTGGATTTATGGATCTTAAGAGAGGGCTCGAGGTGAGACGAGGAGGCCGGGGTGAAAAGAGAGAACGTACCCGAGAATAAGAGGACAGACAGCCTCGATACCTACCTAAAATATAAGAGGATAGCCTCAAAATCTTAAAGTAAATATTAATGATAAACTTTTTTTTTCATTGGCTCTCGTGGCCTTGGAAATAAATGGGTTGGTTGTACGTGTAATATTTTGTATTCTTTGTTTTCTGTTTACTCCTAGTTTCTATGGTCTATAGTCTATGGTAGTAGTAAGTGCATTTTTTAAATCTATTATCTACTTACTCACTATATCAATCACCCTACTATTCCCCCCCCCCCCCCCCTTCTGTACATATTCATTCCGTATAACCTCTCACTTCTCACTTCTCATAGTGGAATATCCATATTCATTGTAAATTAGTAATTACTTAATTTGAGATCTTTACTCTAATTTACGAATAATTATATTATCACCTCATATCATTATCCAGAAATGAAATACATGTGTCCGATCTTACTTTCCGTGCATCTCAAACATAATATCCCATTCATTCCCATCCTCACACCATAACCTACTCCCAGATCAGTCATCATACTCGATCTCTTCTCACGAATATCGATTTTCTATTATAAATGTTCTTTCGGCGTGGTCTATTCTTCGCTTGTTCAATATGTTGCTAGTGCGTGGCTATGTAGTACCAGAACTAAGGTTTTGTTGCTTGGTATCAATAATTGACGTCTGACAAATGTACAAGATCAAATACTTTGATTTCGGAAGATTGTGAGGGTGAAAGATGGTATTGTTGTTATTTAGTGAGATTTGGTGTAATGATGATGAATATTTATGATTAGCTTGAGTGACCGCTGCCATGCAGAACACTCGTGGTCCATATCTTCAGTACTCAAGATTTAGAGGTTAGGAACAAACATTATGTGTTCTGGCGTGCTTATGGTTTGAACTGAAATATCAGTCTCGTCGTCCATGCCGCCTCGGATGATTAATAACTCATTCGTAACTCATTGTGATTCACAAGAAGATAAATCACCACCTTTTTATATCAAAAAGTCGTGTTCGAGTGGAGACTTTTGGGAGGGCAGCTATCACTTCTGCTATTTGAAGAGTGCGAATATTTACAAAGCTCTGAAGAAGAATCGAAGTTATTGAGATGGGATTTAAGGAACCCTTAGGTCTCGGAATTGATCAATCAGATCAGAGCTCCCATTTAGCGAAAGCCAGAGACAAGCCTCTGGGGGCAGAACAACGCCAAAACAGATTTGAATTCTTGAATTTTGGTAATGGATTTATAGTAGGAAGAACGAGGGGTACGAATGCTTTGCTAGCTATGCTGAGAATGCGGCAGATACAAGAGTTAAAGAGCTAGACGGGCAGCGAAGGCTTGGGTCGGGTATCATTGCTGTCGCCAAACCAAATTCGGAGATTTCTATTTTGAATAGACTATAGAAAGAAGGTAGTGGAGATATTCCGTGACAGCAAGGCTTTTGTCATAAAGGTATAATTCAAAGTTATGCACAAGTGAGTGTTCCATTTGCAACTTTTATGCAGTTTAGAAGTAACATGCCGAGACGAATCATCTCTCTTTTGGTTGTTTGGACTTCGCATCTGAACCTTATGACTTTACTACGTCTCTCTAATAACTTGTGTGGAGGCTTCGTGTTAAAATCTTAGGAAGTTACTACCCCACTGTGAGATTTCGCATGTCAAGTATTGGGAAAATGCCCCAATTAAGCAAAATCCATGAGCTATTTAATACCTTGGTCATTCACTTCATCGTCCCTCCCGTGTCTATGATCCATACCCTCACTAGGGATGTAAAGCACACTCCAAATGTCATTTTTCCAACCGTATGACCAACATAGTGCCCAGAAGCACCCAAATTGTGCGGTAAGAGCTTCAAGGGAATATAAATATGGGGAATGATTAACTGATAATCCGTATCAGGGTTCCTGGCCGTCATTGATGGAGTCATATTACTGCGTGTAAATAAGCTACTATCATGAGTATGAGGTGAGCACTAAAGTCAGCGATAAATCTCAACGCCAATGATAATCACACTTAGACTTCTGAAGTTACCGGCAGCAGAGAATCGAGAGTATGGGACAATAGTTAACTTGGTAACTTGATCTGTCTTGATCTTACTCACTGTTTTTGCGGCGTTTTTCACCTGTACTTTGGGAAAGCATTTATCAATCAGGTTATTGGTAGTTAAATTATTGATTGTGCTCAGAAAGTTGTCGTAGCGGTGACTTTGCGAAAATGGGTCATGATGATGTGCTTGCATTGTTACTTTATAGGCCAAAGAGATAAACAGGCTGGACTTCTCACAGAGCCTAGACTGAGGCGACTTTTGTGGAAGTGTAGTGAATGACTAACTTGGTCATTTCACTTTCCATACTCATTTACCATCACGACCTAATGCCGTGAGAGTTATTTCGTGGTTATGTAGACCCCTGGGATAGGAGAATTCATGACTCGACTGTAGCGAATCAATAAATATCAGCAACTGAATGCGCTCTATTAAAAGTATTCAAGTGTTCGGTTTCTTATTCAAGAGACGCGTATATTGAGTCCTTTCTCGTTCTTGGAGAACTTCGAAGTTGCGAATTTGCGCGACAATGCATAAATATTATATAGAAGATAACGGGCAAGAATGTTATTACTAACAGTGCTTGTATAACAGGCTATGAGCATAATATGTGACAGCGAGTTACAGTGGACGGCCCCGCTGTGAAAGAAAGTACGAAGAAACTCGCCAGAATACGTAGCTAATATAACAGGAAGAAAGACGAAGGAAAGGGATACAACGACCTTTTCAGTCGTTTGATTGTCTGTTTCCTTTTTCTTAACCAAGAAGTATAAAATCGGATATTATATAAACCGCGGAAATAAAAAAAGTAGATCTCATATCCCATTCACCCGCAAGCCATTCTTATCAAGGTTAATTGAAACTCTTCGTCGAATTACTCCTCTTCTAGTAGCCCAAGTACTTCGTAAGAGAGGGCCAATCAATTCTCGAATGCTCACTTTGAAGTTTGAGACCGTGTATCTTTGAAATAACTTAAAAAGGGTCAAATCTATAATCTGATCCTGATTGTAAACGCAAAATCGGCTGCAAACTGCTTGTTTATGTTTCTTGCTCGGGGTTTTCCACACTTTCAATTACCCTTGGCTTCAGTTTCCCTTAAAGCAAGTTGTACTTGACTCAATGGTACGATATGAGCTCAAGGTATTGGTATTCTCATAACACTTTCAGTTAATGCTAAAATGCAGAAACGTTCAAGAAGGGCAACGATAGAGATATATCGATGAAAATGCTCCATGGAATGGTAATATGAATGATATTTCCTAGACGAATACATTCACTGTGCGTTCTCTTTACTTTTTTCGAGTGTGCCCATCATACCAGTCGTGCCTTTGCTCCGAAAGTATGCAGCATCGCTCCACCTGGATATTCAACATTTCGATAACTCTCCCTAGTAGCCTTGCATTCTAGAAATCACAAACAGTTTGGTTGCCTTTAGCTTCTATAGGCTCTTGAAATTCACCGAATTCTAGACCCAATGATTATTATCCAGATTTCTGAATGAGTTAAACAGTTAGCAACGCACAACTCGTATCTGAGCAACAGGATTCACGAAATCGTTCCAAGATATAAGATATCATGCCTCCATCGAGACAGCAACCTTGATTTACCCCTTAGAGCCTACTATTCAAGACTCAATGAAACTATAGCTAGCCTCGATATATGACCACGCAGAGTGGAATTTGCATCATTGATCATTGTGAAATATCCCCGGTGGAGACTGATAAACCCAGAGACAAAAAGGTGTGGAGTTTGGACAGACTTGGAGAAAATTGTTCTATGCACATGGTGTGAATTCACGCTTCCTGAAACCTATGGAACTCGGTAAAAATGGTACGAAACCTTTTACTCACCAATCAAAATTGCCGAGAATATCAACGCCAGGGGAAAGCTTTGACGACCTGGAAATTGTTCAGTTAGGGCTCGTTTAACAGTAAAAAATATACTACCATTGATATAAAATTCTTGATTTATATTTTATAAAATTAATTTTTATATCCTAAAGGAAATTTACAATACAAAGAAAGAGAGAGGGTTCTTTTAGATAATGAATATTATGAAAAATGTTTTTTTTTCTGAATTTTTTTTAAATATGATATATTGAAATCAAATTTATTTCTTCAGATTATATTTGAAATTGATTTGTGGATGGTTTATAGGAATTATTATTTGAAGAGTTTCGCAAAGTATTTTTTGTTTTGCAAAATTATTTCTGATAAATTATTATGCAAAGATTCTGAAAAATAGATCTGAATATAAACTTTTCTTATTCAAAACATATATCTCTTCTAAATATATCTGGTTATCTTAAGGTATCTAACAATACAAAAAATATATAGGAATTCCTATATACCATTACTAATTCTTATAATATTTTCTTTCAATATCAATGCTACCTTTCACTCACACTCCTACACTCCAAACCCTCTTCCAACTTGGCATCCAGCCATTCAGCCTTGCCCTGCCTTCTACTCAGACAAGCAAAAAAAGGATTCAACCCTCTTGTTCCTCCTCATATCCAAATCCGAAGCCTAACAATTAATGTACTAGACCATAATAGAAGTCATTGCTGACCTGTAGACTAGACCATCTCTGAATGAACTATTATTCGATTTGCAAAGCATTAGTAAATCAGGCTATCCATTCATAATATAGCTATGATATATAAGAAAAAAAAACCTACCGCTGAGGGCCCACAGTCAAAAACTAAGAAGCTTTGCAATTGAGGCAGACTTCGTGAGTGCGGTTGCTACCATCGCAATACACATATTGGTTGCGCTCCGCCATACATTGGCAGCACGTCCATTGTCCGCCGAAGCCGGAGAGGATGCACCCATGACGTCCACAACAATTGCTGTTTGGTATAATGGTTGTGGGTCTCTTCCATCTACACATGATGGTCCTTCTAGCTGCATTCCGACGTGCCTCGCCACAATACTCTATGCCTCCTTCAAAATATTGATGATAGCATCGGTATTGGGTTTTGTTCCGATGACACATGATATCAACTCGTAGTTAGGTTATAGAAAGAGAGCAGGTGGAAAAGAAGGCAAGAGATAGTTGTATAGTGTCCGGGAAAGTTTTATATTTGAATATAAATTCAAAAGATTATGCTAACATCGTATGATATTTGACAGAAGAAGCGATGATAGGGATTATATTAGTGACAAATACAGATAAATTACAAAGGTAAAGCGATACCTTTTCATATACTGCGATGCCTCTCTATATGTCCGCTGCTATCTTCCAAGCCACTGGCTAGAAAGCTCGACGTAATCTCTCAGTATTGGCTCATTATAGGCTTTGATGATAGATACATATGCGGTAACACACTAATGATAGAGGAAGCACAGGACCACCTTGAGTGATCGTCATGGCTTAGTTTCGGCTTCCTTAGGTGTCACAGTAACACTATACACACCTCGACTTTGCGTCTGAATTAATGGCTTTGGGTTGATGCAAGTGGTAATCACCTAAATCGGCAGCTTTGCTGTATAGTTGAGTAAAGAGGCATGATAATAATCATCCTTGATTTGGTAGCTGGCCCTTATTAAAATCAGAAATCTGTTGTGTTATGTAATAGAGGGACACGAACTTGCTGACCTCTTTTATTGGTTAAACATCTGTTTGCTATCTCTAGATGCCACAAGCTTTCTATCTTAGAAAATATATTACCCCGCTTTCAAAATGCCAAACCAGATTCTGATGTTAAACGTTAAGCTGTGACAGTCCTGTGAAACTTCTCCATATAGTTCTGCAAATGCCATCGATGCCCGAGGCTGACATCGCAAACCTGAAATGCTTACTTCCATCCACACTGTGCAATCATCTGTAATTTAAGTTACCTAACAAATAAGCAAGCCCAGCAAACAGGTGAAAGAAATGTAACCTCTCTCTCTCCTTCCTATTCTACCTGAAGATGCTCTTTGATCCTCTGCAACCCTTCCAAATCTCCTTCGACAGATTCACACTTCTCTTTGCTAACCCACTCAGAGGTATAGCCTCCCCGGAAATCGATCATCCACACCTCGTTTGTATTATCAATGAGAATGTTATCTGCTTTCGCATCTCCCCAAACTCCAAAGTATCTTGGTATTCAACATATGTCAACAGTAACCCCATAACTTTGTTCTGTCTATCGACCTTCACATATCCGCAAAGCTTTGGCACACAAATCTTCGTTGTCAATCCTGCCTGTTCTAAGCGTAGCAATACATCAATCTCACGTTCGATAGCTGCAGATCTTCCGTGACTAGTAGCTTTGTAGAAATACGGCATATGATCTGCGGCGGGGTCGCCAAAGTATGGTTAGATCGGAAATAAAATGCTGATCCGCTGTCAATCTTCAAGTTATGTGGGTATAGAAATAAGTCGACAATTACAAACTTATCTTTCCGAGGCATCCCATAATGCATGTAATGCAACATCGATTGACGATGTTTTGCTTGGAAATCCAAAGGTATAAAAAAGTCTCTTTGTAATAAATAGATGATAATTTGTGCTTACATAATAATAGTTCCTGGATTGTTTGGACACTGCCTGGAAACACCTTCCAGAGAAGTCAAGAACCAAAATCTTGAATCGTTTTAGTAACCAGCCTCAGAGAGTACATACACATCGAATGTGGAATAAGAAGACAATTTCAAAAGAGCCGATTAAGATTAATAAGGATGTCAAAGCTATTCTACCATTATGGAGATCACAACCTTCGGCCTTTCTTGATCAGCTCTCGGTTGACCCGCTCGGTAGTCCTCGACTTCCTTCTCAGTTATACCTCAATCTTCATCGTCTCCAGCAAACCAGATCAATCGAATCTGTTCGATGGAGATTCCTACTTGTCGCTTTTTATGAACTCAGAGAAGATGTGAACAAGACCTATTTCCATTCGAAAAACTATGTCCGTTCCGAAGTCCAGGATGAGTTTATCAGTATCATCTGTCAGTCAGACATGATCAAAGACACATACGAGAATATAAAAAAGAATTATGTGGCTTGGGCCAAGGGTGGAGAGAGATATCATGTACTGATAGAGGAACTGGGTGGACGAGGTACCTTGTTGCTTCTTCCTGATGATACTCAACCTCACATGTAAGTCATAACGGAGTAGCATCGAATAATTTCGGCTGATCATATAATAGATGGGAACATGAAATGCCAAAATCAGGAGATGATCATAATAAAATGATCCAGTCTCTGAAATCCAGAGGTATCTGCGAAGAAGCAAATGAAACAAAGGCCCACGAAGCAGCGGATAGGATCTGGAAATATTATCGCGAGCTCATGAACAACTGGATAGAGTCCCGGACAAACCAGTCTATAATTTCAAGGTCCTTATCAAACACAAGTAAGTCTGAGATCCTTTATTAAGTATATTATACTAAATGATCTGGTGGATAGATCAGAATATACCTGCCATCGATGCCGGTCCGGTTACTTCCAAAAGAAATCCTAATTCCACATATACATTATTGAATACAGATTATATTGCGGGGCTCACACAGGATCAGCAGTTGCCATCGGTCAGAAATCCATCAATTCAGATTCCCAGTGGAGCGAGGCTCACTAGTTATGAACAGGATTCACAAGCAGTATCTACTGCTGGTGAATATGACAAATTTGGAAGCAACAGAAAGGGAAAAAAGAGGTCTAGAGTCACAGGCCGGAGTGAGCGACCCGCCTAGCAAAGAAAGGTGTATTGATTCATTTTCAAGTCTCGATTCTTCCCTTTCTGTAACAAGGTAGTAGGCTTGGAATGGTATTCAATTTAGCTAATAATCTTCTAGGGTTCCTAAGATCCTTTGAGTCTGATTCCTCTCAGGATTGAGGGAAAATGTCTAGGTTTATATACACAATACTATGCGGGGTAAGACAGCTCATCCCACATATGAGTGGAGTAAGACCATATTTATCCGGTTCAGCTCGGAATCATTCGTCCGTACAACACTTTCCCAGCAGACAAATGAAACTATTCATGATCAAGGAAGAGCCACTAGGAGCTCAACTCTGAGGAATGCAAACACCAGCCCGGTATCTCAGATGGAACGTTTAGGGAGACATATCCTCAGCACCCCCAATGAAATTACAAAGGAACAAAGAGGCAAGTATAAATATCTCTATACCTTAGAATTATCACTGACGATGATCAATTTAGAAATCGAGCTTTTATATAGTTATGCCACGAAAGAGAAGTTGGACCGCAATCTTAAGGAACCATTTCATAGTTCTATAATGGCTAGATATGGATTAAATTCAAATGATTATATACCAATCACAAGAACTTGATTTACTTTATTATAACAAAAAAATTGAATCGATAACAAATTCGATAATCCAAAATTATAACCACCTACAATTTTAGAATTTCATATATTAAAGGAAACGGAAATACTAAAGTAGATACTCTTAACCGAAAACCAGAATATTTTTTTAAAAAAAACATACGAATTATATGTTATACTTAAGAAGGATGGCGACACTCTAATTCACAACAAACCACAACTCGCCGCTACCTCGAACATAGTAAACGATGCAACCAAAAAACAGTTACTAGCACACTACGGGAGCGATACTACAGCACAACGAATCCTAAAGAAACTGGAGACAGGACTCACAATCGATGGGGAAGTAATTTACTTCCACGACAAAACTTATATTCCAGCCAAGAACTTCGTCCAGCAATGGCATGAGCTGCCGACTTACGGCCACCAGGGAATAGCTAGAACATTCGCAAGGTTAAGAAGAGCAGCTTACTTTCCACGAATAAGAACGATAGTAGAAGAAATTGTTGGGAATTGCAATATCTATATACGAAACAAAGCCGCTCGGTATGCTCTGTATAGTCAACTCAAGACCCCCAATCAATCTTCCGAGTTATGGAAATCCATTGTTTGGGATTTTGTAGTTAAGCTATTATTTTTTAGGGATTCAATTACGAAGAAGAAATACGATTCTATTTTGATAATAATAAATAGAGTAATCAAATATATTTATATGATATTATTTTACGAAATATAGATAGTCGATAATTTGATATATATATTTCTGCGGAATATAATCAGTATATATAGTATATCGAAAGAAATAATTTTAAATAAAAACAAACTCTTTATTTCGAAATTTTGAACAATATTGATAGTACTATTCGAAATCAAAAGGAAATTATGTATCTCCTTTTACTTACAAATAGATGAACAAATAAAATAGCTAAACTAAACAATAAAAGTTTATTTATATTGTTATATCAATTATAAACAAGACAATTGAATTGAATTATTACCCATGACACAATTCGCATACAATACTTCAAAAACAGAGATAACCAAAATCATGCCGGTATACACCAATTTTGGGTTTCACTCAACAGCATATCGCATGTCGTTACCACAAAATGAAAATGCCGATGAAGCCATAAAGAATATCAAAGAAATCAAAGAATTACAAAAACAACTTTCATTGGACTTACAATTCATATCCTTGAGATCAACAATATATTACAATATATCATATAGCATAAGATTTACATTTAAAGAAAAGAATAAAGTTTTTTTAATTCAACGAAACATCAAAACCAAGCGATTAAACGATAAACTAGACCACAAAAAGCTAGGATCATTCAAAATCGACTAAATAATTGAACCAATCAATTACAAACTAAAACTACTACACATCCATCCAATATTCCATATATCCTTACTCGAACCAGTATTATCAGGAGCGTCAAGAACACCAAACACCGAGATCGAGCCAGTCAACCCAAAGGAATTATATTTTATCGAAGATATACTGGATTGCAAGTATGTCAATAGGATAATCAAATATTTAATCAAATAGGAAGGTTACCTACATTCAGAGAACACCTGGGAATTTAAGAAACACCTCAAGGACCCTGAGAAGTTGAAGGCCTTTCACCAACGACACCCGGATCTACCCAGAAAGAAGGCGATTCCATCGCAGCGAGTACCGCAGAATCCAATGAAGAATCAAAGGCGAAAGAATTAGGAGCAGCAGGCGACGACGCTGAAATCTCCTTCCCTTTCTCCACACGCTCCTTCTCCAATCTCTCCTTCTCCTCGAGAGCATCGAGCTCTTCCAGCGTCCGTACGTCACGACGGATCATTTCTTTTTCTCGTTTGCGAAGGAAGGCCTGTTGTTTACGAAGCCGGAGGATTTTGGCCATTGCCTCTTCTTCCTCCTGGCGTAGGCGTTCCTGTTGTCGGTCCAACGACTCGTAAGACGTCATTATTTCAGGCCCTGGATTGCAGCGACCCTTTTTGTTTCGAATACACTCAGCGCAACGTTTTGATTCGGAACTGTCCACCAAGCAGCGACGATCGGAATTCAAGCACAATTCGCAAGGTTCTCTTTCTATACCAGAACGTTCAACTCGACGAGCTAGGAAGGTATCGGTGTGAACAGATGTTGATTTTATGATAGGCATATTGAAGAATGAAAGAAAGCCATTATTGTCAGAACTAAGTGGGGAACGGCGCTATATAAGAACGCTTGGGGCAAGCGCTAAGCTAGAAGGGGGATAGTGTTACGACGGGCGTAACATTGTCACGTTTCTTACATCACATGACTAATAAGGTCTTGGAATTTTAGGTTCGGTAGCTAAATGCTACAGTAGAACCCAGAGCTTAGCCATCTAAGAGGATACAGATCACATAACTAGAAACCGACGAGTTAGGATCGGTTTTGCGGGGGTCGGTTTGTCGGGTTTCGACTTATCGGTCCAGGAAACATGAAGGTCTATATAATCAGGATGGGTTTCCTTACTGTAGAGCTTCGTGCTCAAGATCAATCATTTAGTATACTCTACTATTAGTTACGAATTGCAACCATTGTTACTGTTACTTGAAAGTCCTTCGAGAGTCTAGAGCACTTCCATGTGATCTAGAAGGCAACCCTCGTAACAAGTTGTCGTACCAAGGCAATCGGTTCGCAATTGCCTTCTATTCTTCAAATTCAAAAGTTCAATCTAATTCATCTCAATGACTCCATTAGATTCGTTCACTTCCGTTACCTGTGATATACCTTCCGTTCATTTCAAAAAGAATAGGTTTCTAAACTATTCTCTTCCTTTGGTTCTTGCGCCTCCTGCATGCTCTTCAACTTCCTCGGCTTCTCCGCATTTTACACCTCATCCAACAAATCATGGATCAATTCCTTCACCGTTATCTCCCATAGTTCCTGCTATACTATCTTCACCTTTTGGTAGCCAAATAAAATCGTTCTTCTCATCAAACAAAACTTCGGATGATGAATTTTGGCATTGTAAGGGAATTGAAGGCACGGAAATGCTTCTGGAAACAGAAAATTCGCCAAACAAATATCACCAAGCATCTTACGTCAATACATCAATATCTTCTACAGCTTCTACAGCATCATCGTCTTCTGCAATCTTTACAGCTTCTTTCCCTCAACCTACCATCTCTCCTCCCACTTCATCTTTGACAACCCCTTTCATTCAACCATCCTCTGCAACAACAGCATTTTTGCTGTCTTCTACACCTTGCAAGCATATCAACTACAATAGAGAGGGCTTTGAAAACTACGATAGAGGGGGATTTAGAATTACCCATATTTGGCCCCAGTCTTACGTCTGCATTGAACTAGGTACCTTGAACTGCAGTATGCCAACAAACTATCTGATGTGGCATCCCATTGGACATCTTGTGCTTTTGAAAACTATAGTTTGTACAAGAGGGATTAATTGGAGTGACTACTTTGCGCTATTGATGCACATATTAAAGCGCTCAGATGGTGGAATCCGTCGTTTTCATTTGGAAGACTTGAATGATGGGCAATGGAAAATTAAAGTAGAGAGGGGTATGTGTCCTTGTGCTATGTATAAGGGAGGTTCGATTGAAATCATTGACCGTACATGGGAAGTCAGAGCTTTGTTGGCATGGGAGAAGAACATTTTTGTATTTTTGGGAGAAATGATGTGTGATATCATGAAGGGTTTCTGCTCTTTGTTTGTTTATTTTGTACATTGGGTGACAGCTGGTTGAGCTTCAATTTCTCTCCCATAAGGAGTGGAAATTTACTGTAAATTGTTTGATGAAATATATAGTATTCTCTTTGTTGGAACTCATTACTTCTTTAAGTTCCCTGCCTGATATAAATGCCGAAAGAAAAGAACCTGATCACAAACAAGGTGAACCCGCAACGAAATGTGTTATGTGGATGGAATCTCGGGTTCTGAGGAGATAACCTAGTGCTGAGACTCTTCAATACAATAGTCACCCTCTAATAAGTACTCTATCCAATCTAGATTAGCAAGCACAAAAAAGGCAGAGAAATCCAGTGGATAAGCAAAAGTGATGTTGTACATTTTCATAAGTATATTTGTGGAAATTAATTATTTCATCTTTTCAAGAAAGTATCGTAATGACAATAGATAAGTAAAAGTCAAGTAAAAGCCCAAGATCCATTCATTGTCCACTCTCAAAATCCTCCCATCCTTGACAAGTTTGAGGGGCCTATTCTCCAGGTCTCGTGGCCAGATGTGATTTTTGACTTTTTCAGTAATATGCAGGTGAAATTTCCTATTTCTTCATTCGGTCGTTAGATGATGGCCAATTTTTTCTTTCTTCCAAATTAGTCATTGATACTAGTTCAGTTTTAATCAATGGCTCAGTATTAACAATTGGTGTATTAGTAGAAGTAGCATTAGTGTCTGTAGAGGGAGAAATTCCCTTATATCTATTAACTTAAAATCATTCAAAAGTTATATGGTTAGAGAATATCATACGGGCATTTGACAACAATTAGGACAAAGATCATGATCACAAGAAGAGAGCTCCTTGTATCTCGTATTAAAGTCCTTCCAAGAAAGTGATTCTGATAAAAGCTGAGAATAGATTGCTATAGGATTACAATTCTCATTAACTATGGAGACTGAGGGAGTATAAATATTGATTTGTAGTGGTGATAATTTCTGTTGGATGAAATAGGAGAAGAATAAATTACATAGATATTTTTCAGTATCTACTAGTAGATTCACGAAGTCTCTAACTACTATTATAGTTGTAACTTAATATTATAGCTACTATTTCAAGTACATCCTATCAAACCAAAATCAATAATAATATATATAATCTAGCGAGATCAGTAATGAAAGCTAGATATTGTACCAAAAGTAGATGATGAAATTCTCACTCCGGCTAAAGCTCTTGCTCCTCAACATCATTTAGTCTGCCCCATCAATGTAACATTACTAATGTTGAATAGAATAAATGATTTCTTGTTCCTACCTTTTCAGGGAGCAGACCTTGCATAACTAGACCTCGCATAGCATTCTGATGTCTGAGAAATAGCGGAATGAGATCTGGTGTTATAGTGGGAACAACTACCCAAATTAATAATAGTAAAAGAGTATATAGATTAAAGACTACTAGCTAAGATTATTTATAATAGTGTATGAGACTAATAGTTTAGTGTAAATGATCACGTGACCACGGAGACATCAACCTTGATTACCAGATTGGCTCTGTTTACACAGATTTCCAAAACACTCATGTAGTAAATATAATACTAGGATCAAACAACATGGGGGTAAATCCACGGACCTTTTCTAATATAGCTCTATGCGTCTTTCAATTCGCCCCTTGCTTTTATCCGAGATTATGTTCATCTTCTTTAACCCAAGAGATTTGCGAAAGTGAGCAAGGCCAATTATATATATCGTTTGATGGTTTGGTGGAATGCTAATCGAATCACAGATGGACGTCCACAACGGCCTACAGAATCCCGACATATCAACAATATTTCGTGGAGTGGAGAAGGGTACAACATACGAACAGCGACAATCCTCGGACGAAGTAGCATTTTCAATCTACTCTGAGATTTTGAAATACTTGGGATATTGTATAAACAAAACTCAAAGACTTAAAGTATATCAATCGAAATACAATTCACAACTTGTGGCTTGTAATACCATACATAAAAGAAAAGAACCATTAGGTAAATTATTGATTCATATATATCTACCCTTTGGCAATAACCAATATATAGTACTTCAACAATCAATCAACATCACGAACAAAATGATTTTCGGTCCTCAGCTCTTCTTCCCAACACCAACCATTGCAAGATACGAAAACGTGGCTTCCTTGATGATCGGTTCGGCTTAAACAAATGACTTCTTTAAATCGTTTCATCTTAAAAAGAAAGAATATGAAGGCAGTCTTCCCGCATCCATCCAAAGCTAAGGAAGAACCTCCTTACATATGTATCATAGCACCGATTGTCCATTCAGCCCTAACAACTTGTCCTTCATGATAATACTCGATAAACGAGTCCCTCTCTTTGATGATTGGTATCGCAACAGCTACAATTCCCTAGGGAATACCAAATGAGCCCTTAAACATAACAAAAATCTAAAGATCCCAATTATTTACATCAATTCGAGTAGGGTCCAGAATTTGAGCGACAACCGAATTATATCCGTGGCGAATCTATGGAAGGGCGGAAAGGTTAGCAAATATATAATATCAATTATGAGAGATGATATACGAATTGTTGATGGATATTTCTGAATTCTCTTTGGATTTCTTTGCAGCTTTCCCGGAATGAAAGTCAGCGGTACTTCAGTGGCGGCGTTTACATCATTACGAATCTCCATTGCGGCTATGTGGATTAAGTTCAAGATCTCTTGTGTCACGAATCGTGAACCACAGGAGGCTAACCACGTGATACCTCTTATCTCCTATATCAATTTATGAGCTGATCATCTATATGTATGCATTACGAATCATACGATTTAATATGGTAAAATGGTAACCCTAATAATGCATACGCACAACCCTGCAACCCACAAATAAGTATTTGTGTATATATATCTAATCGCTTTTTATAAGTTATAATTCTTTAATTATAGATTCTAAGGAATATAATTGATTTTATTTATTCAGCTTTATTATAGTTTTTGTATATTATATTATCTACAATTCATTTATAAGTATTTGATTATCTGATAACCTCTTAAATAATATTTCATTTTAATAATACCTTCTTAAATGAACTTTTACGAATATTATATTCAGAGGAAAAAGATCTATTCCAATCTAATTGATGAAGATAAACCTTTTTAGAAATATATCATCACTTTTATAATATAATGAATTTTTCTTTCTATATACTCCGAATCTTCGAAAACATATTCTAAGAAACTCTTTTTTTCTCCTCAATTATTTCAATAATTCTTCGAAGAAAATATAAATATAAGATTGGATAATATTATTATTAAAAGAAAGAAAACTAATAAAGAGAAGATTCCAGTATATAAAGTTGATATTTTTAACGATTTAATTATTCCTCCCGAATTATTATTATAATTATAAGATCTTTATATAATGATTATAAATTTGAAAGAGGAGAATTAATAATTAAAAACTATAATAACAATGAACTTTGTAATAGTACAATCTTTTTCTGAATCCCAAATGATACTTATATAAGTATCCAGATTAACAATAGTATTTGAGATTCCTTTTATTTCTTTAATCGAAATTTAAGGATCTTTATTTAAATAAACTCGAAGATCCCAAAATCAAAAGAAGAAAACTTTGATTAAACAATCTAATTATTTAAAGCTCTTCGATGGTTCTTTTTTCTTTTTAAGAAATAACGATTTATCTAATAATTAGGGGTTCTTTTATTTAAGAAACCAATTTAATTAATCAAGATTATATTCCTGTATTAATTATAGTTTATAATAAGATATATATATATTAAAATTTATAAATCTTATTATTAAATTTAACGATAATATTGAATCTAAAATTAATTTATAATAATTATTGATTATAAAATAATTTGAACTATATATTATATTATTTAAAAATGAAATGTAATGCTATATATATATAATCAATCAAATCGAATTAGAAGTATAAGTATATTGTTATATTTTTTATATACAAATGCTCCGATTTATAGTATTCGAATTGATTGAACAATTTGTAATGATTTATTGGAACCCAATCGAAATTAATAATGTTTATTTTCAATATAAGATATGGATTATATCTAATATAATTTGATATAGTAATTTTCTAGAATGGTATAGGAAGTTCAGATTATTTGTTATTTAAGTAGAGATTATTGATGATAAGATTTTATTTAGGAATTTCGAATGGAAGATTTTTGATTTTCTTTTGCGAGTAATAGTAATATCTATTAAGGATTGTAAAATTATAAAAAAATTTGTGAATATATTTATTAAAATAGATTAAAATGAAGTTTCATTATGAGAATAAAATTGATATTATATTAAATGAAAAGTTTCTGTAGTTATTCGTAAATCAATAGTTATTACAAATCCTTTGCAATCTTTTCAGAGCTTTAATAATTCCAATTTTGAAACCTTTATGTTTTTGAAACTATTTCTATTCCGGAATATTCTTTCTGGATATATCGGCCCTACTATATTCAATAATTATTCGAATTTCAAATACTTATTATCTTTTTTTTTTTTGGAATAGTATATATATCGATGCTTTATATTGATAATTTTAATAAGATTGAGATGATATAAGAAGAAATACAAGAATTCAAAGAATATCGGAATATCAAAGAAAACTTCAGTTTAGAAGTTATAATTAAAATTATACAGAATATTTATTTAAAAAAAGAAAAGTATTTAAAACCAAATATTTAGATTCTATTTCTATTTTAAATATTATATAAAATATAAGATTTCTTGATTTAATCAAGTTTATAAAAGAAGAAGTATTTATTTTTCTTTATAATTTTTCGAAAAATGGTTATACTTATTAATCAAGAATATTTATTGATTTTAAAGCAAATAGATTTGTTTTTATTAATATTATATTTTTTAATTATTTATTTCCTATATTTAAATCAAGAATTATATTATTTGAAGTTTCAATTGAAATTAAAGAATATAATAATATATAAGACTATATCATTATTTATTTTATATTCTTTAATTTAATGATCAATAATTATGAACAATTTTTTGTCCCTTTTTTTATTATTGAATTAAGGAATTATAATATTATTTTAAGTAGATTTTGGTTATCAGAAATTCAAGTGAAGTTTGATTACTTCAATCGATATTTCGAATAATCTAAAAAGAAATCCTGTATCATTTTTTATTCGAATAATCTCTTTATTATCTAATCATCTTTTCATAAATAAAAGATCGATTAATTAATCTAATAAAATACTAATCGATAAAATAATCAATTCGAAGAATATTAGAATCGAAAAGATTTATAATTAAATAGATCAATTGCAATTAATGATATATAATAAGAACCTTCAAATATAAATATAATACAGATTTTTATTGAAAAAGAAGAAGTTTTGATTCCTTTTAAATTCAATCTATCTCCTTTCCAATCAATTATATTATTATTATAGATCTACAAATGCCTTCTTTATATATCGCCTGAAGTCCTCGATTTATATATATTCAAATCCGATAAATTCCAATTAGAATATAAAAGAGATAAATAAACTAAACTCTTTATTATTATTTTGAAAAAACTCAATGATATAATAAATTCTCAATAAAACGAATAATATATAAAAAAGAAAGTATTAATTATTTTGATCGAATTCAAGAATACAAAAGTTTAAAAGAAACTTGATCGAATATTAACCGAAATCGATTCAGAATCCGAAATATTATTTGAATATCGATAATATCATTAAGCTTTTTTCAAGTATAAATCAAATATCTTGCTTTTTAATCAATCTTATAATTATAAAATTATATTGGAAAACAAAAAAGAATAAATCTTATATTATAATTTATTTTACAAGATATCCTTAAAACAATTAAAAATCATCAAAAAATATATTATAAATAATTTTAACAAAGGTTTTATTAAATCCAATCAAGTTTTTTATATTATATCTATCTTATTCATCAAAAAACCCAATAATAGTTTAAGGTTCTATATAAACTTCAGATTATTGAATTCCTTGATATATAAAGATCAATATCCCCTCCCTTTGATCGACGAAACGCTTTCTCGGCTTTCCAATATTAAAGTCTTTACCAAACTCGATATTCATCAAATTTTCCATTATATAAGAATAAATCCTACTTCGAAAGAATATACTATCTTTCGAATCTGATACAGATTATACAAATATAAGATAATACTATTCAGATTAACAAATAATTCTGTAATCTATTAATATTATATAAATAATATTTTATTCGATTATTTAGATATCTTTTGTATAATATACCTCAATAATATTCTAATCTATTCCAAAAACGAAAAAGAATATCAAATTTATATTAAACTAATTCTCGAACAATTAAAAGTTATTAATCTACAAACAAATTTCAAAAAATACAAATTCAATATTATATATATCAAATATTTGAATTTTATTATCTCTACTAAAGGAATAAAAATAAACCCTAAAAAGATTAAAATAATTGAAAATTGAATCTTTTCGATAACAATAAAAAGGATTTAATTATTCCTTGGTTTTTACAATTTTTATTGATGATTTATTAAGGATTATAATATAATAACAAAATCTTTTAATGAATTCATTAAAACAAACATTAAATTCGTATTCAATAAAGTATATCAAAATGCATTTAATATTTTGAAGAAAAAGCTTATCTCTGTTTCGTTTTTGTAATATTATAATCATTGATTCTTTTGTATACTCGAAACAAATATATCCGATAAAGTAATTGCTAATATATTATCACAATAGTATAGCAAAGATTGATTTCCTGTAATTTATTTCTCCAAAACCATAATTGCTGCTAAACTGAACTACGAAATTTATAATAAAGAAATACTATTAATTATTCGATTTTTCAATTATTGAAAAGTAGAATTCGCTAGCTTATTATATAAAATCAAGATTTATATCGATTATAAGACTTTCGAATATTTTATAATTATTAAGACTTTTAATACTCGATAAATTTGTTGAGTAGAAGTTCTAATTGATTATAACTTTATCATTATATATCGCTTTAAAAAAGATAACCTTTTCATCAATATTTTAATCTATTAAATCAATAAATTGGATCTTCAGAATTATACCAAAAAAAAGAATCGCTTTTAATAATTTATTAAAGATAATCAAATTGATATTGAAATTATAAAAAAAGCTTTACAAAAGCATTATCCAGACAAAATAGTGATTATTAGTATTGATTTGAATGAAATCGTTCCTTGATTCGATTTAATTAATTATATTATCGAAGCAAATAAAACTATAGATAGTTTATTAGTATTTAAAATACAAGCTATTCAAAATCATAAGTATATATCATTCCAAAATAATCTTTTGCTTTACAATGACTATTTGGTAATATCTGATATCGATAATTTTCGAATTTATTTCATTTGTAAAATCTATAATTCTATTTCCATTGTTCATCCTGATACAAGCAAAATCTATTTTTTATTATTTCAACAATACTATTTGTCGGAATATGAATCACGTGCATGGTAAGGATGGTAAGGATCACATGAGCACTAGTGCTCGCACTAATGCCTCGGCATACACCATTATATAGATCTTTACCCTCTATAGATTCTAGCTCTTTAAATAAATCAAAATGTATTAATAGTTCTATATATTTATTGATGAACTTTATTTCCCTGTATATAATTGTTTTGATATTGATTAGTTTTTTGTTATAATGATATTACAGATCAGATATTGGGAATTGGTATAAAAAGTTATAAATTCTAAATCAATTTCGATTTTGCTCTTGTAATTGAATAAAGATATTTCGTTGTAAAACGAAGTATTTTTATGTTAAGGAATAAATCTCTAATTATTAAATAATTCAAGAGAATCGAAGGATCAAGAATAGTAGTTATCTAATAGTGAATTTGGAGTTCATTTTTTGATTTAATCATTTTATGTTTATTATATATCTATTAGACAATATAGGGTATATATCTGAAGAAAACCTGAAAGTAATTTCGAGTTTTTCGTTATATTCATTTTCTTATGAAAAATCATTTCATTTATTCATTTCATATGAATTATCAATTATATATGAGATTAATCAATTTGATTTGATTAATTTCATTACTCTAATTATTCCGTTTATTTCGGTCAAACCCGTTCCAATCAAATCTGATCATTTTGATCAATTTTGGTCAATTTTGGTCAATTTTGGTCAATTTCGATCGATTCGATTAATCAATCCTAATTTCGAAATACTTTTAGGATTTAATAATATTGTATATAGTATAAATGAAACTTTATTATAGTATATATTTTGTATATTACAAATCTGTATTCAAACTCTTTTTTAAGATCGTCTTAAAAACTTTATAATAATCAATTTCAAAATAATCTGAAAATATATGATAATCATTATTATAACGATTATAGCAGGTATATTCCAGTACTTCTTTATAACCCTTTATTTTGAAAGAATACGAATTCTATTATTATCAATATCAATCATTTTATATATCAGAAGTAAAGAATATGACGAATGGATAGATAAATGGAAATACAATCAATTTATACTTATAAAAGAAAACCTTTAAGAAATCATCGATTTTTGTAAATATAAATTGGAGTTTTATATAATATATAATTATATCGATAAAGATCTATAAAATGATTATTACAACGATTTTGCGGATTTTAGAATTGAGTATTTCGAATTCGTTAATTTAAAGATTATATTCAGATTATATATTAAATTGAGAATAGGTAATTTGTTTATCAAAAAGATAATATAATATACAAAATTAACAATCAATAAGGTTTTGATCGAAATACTTTATATTCTATATATACTATAATCAAATGAATAAATTCGAAAGGTAAGAATAAATCGATACTTTCAATTCCGATCAAAAATTATTTTAAATCAAATCAAGATATTCGATAACAATATATATCTGGATATCATCCTTGAAGATCTAATACTTTTATTCAATTTTAAAAGGAAAGAACAATTTGTATAAATAAATGTAAGGTAATCATTTTCAATATAATATAAAGGAATTCAATTATTACAATTAAATAAGAAACCGGGATTTTATATATTCAAGGAATTCCTAGATAACGAATATCAAAATTTAGGATAGAAACAATATTCAATATTATTATAATTATTATATAATAATAATGTATTATCTGAAGATAAAAAACCATCGAATGAAAAAAAATCTATTTATAATAAAAGATTATCAAATAAATCATTTAACAATAGGAAATCTTCGAATAACAATAAATACTTCGAAAACGATTGTAAAATAAACAATATAAATCAAAATAATATTTATATATATCCTTACAAAAATAATAAAGAAGAAAAAGATCTATTTAATAATGAAAAAAACAATGGTTTAGGAAATTATAAGGATAAACTATTTGATCATATATATAATAATAATATTGATTGTAATTTTGGAAATTTCGAGAAACTTTATGATAATACCAACAAATATATTGATCAAAACGATAACTTCGATTACAAATATACTATTTTCTTTAATTATTACAAAAGAATCGATATTTATTCAAATTTTTATATAAAAATGTTCTCTATAATACTAAAAAAAAAGGCTTTTATATTTTATTATTCGAATCTTAATCATATTCTAAATATAATAAAGAGTATCTATAAAATAATGAAAACATTTTTCGAAGGAAAAAGATATTAATATAGATTTATAGAAAAATAGGATTATATAATATTCAAAACAATTATTATATAGAACCCTGAAAAATCGATATCAGAATATTTGGATATTATAATCACCAAACTTCAATATCTTCAAAAAGATTTATCAAAAGAATTTCAAATAATTGTATATATTCAGAGGAAGATCTTCAATATATATAATTGTATATTGGTATATAACCAAATATATTATCGATCTTCGAAATCTGTAATCGGATTTATTAAGGATTTATAAGGTTTTATCTTTATATATAAGAAATTATATTTAAATGAAAACAAGATATTTTATATAGATCAAATATATAATTAAAAGAACTCTAAATACAATTACAAATACAAATCCAATCAACAATTTTTTATTTAATCAAAAAAAACTAAAAGATATTTTGTTTATAAAAAAGAAGGCTATTGATCAAATAAGTATATAGAAATTAAATAAGTTGAATCGAAATACAAATATAAAGAATTATTCAAGAGTAACGATAAAGATTTCAAATTATATTTCGAATAATATATTATCAAATACAAAGGGATTTCATTGGATATCGATATTAATAAAGAATTCGTAATATATATTTAAAACGATTCAAAGAAGGATATAAAGAATAACAATCCAGAATATATTTGGATTTCATTTTGTGGATTGATTAATAGAAAAGAAGTTGTAATAAATCTATTCGATAAAGTAACAATATATATTCTAATTAATTTTATTAATAAATTAATTAACAAAATCAAAGGATACAAAGTTTTTTTTTCAAAATATAATAATAGAAAGTTTCAGGGTATTATTGTTGATATAGAAGTATCCTAATGATCTATAATAGGATTCAAATAATACTAAATATATTAAAAAGATATTAAGAATATTATATTGAATATAAATAGAGCAAGAATTACAAAAATGATATTCGAAATCAAAAAGATCGAATTAATTGGATCGATTCAATTAAATCTATCTTTAGGAATTATCGAATTCTATATTATGAAATCAGAAATATTATTCTTATTATTATTACAGGATATAAATCGATTCAGAGTATATTATAATAATATCATCGATATATTTATATCACCAATTACAAATCATTTTTATATTTGCAAATTCAAATATACAGTATTATTTTGGAATATAAAAATCCAGTAATTTATACAAACATTTATCGATATAAATAACTATTACTTAACCGAACCAAAAATACAAAAATTATATTATTGTTTCGATTATCCTTTTGCAAATAGATTCTATCGAATTTTTCAATATATAAATTATACAAATATTGCTCAGAGAGATCTCAAGAAATTTACGAAATTCTGTGAATATTATCAAAAATACAGAAAATCCCTAGGTAGATTCAAATTTAATTTTTGTGATAATATCGAATTTAATCATTCGATTATAATTGATATCATATATATCAATAACAAACCAATATTATATTATATATTATCGATAAAGGAATCAGATTTCAAACAATACAATGGTTCGATAATATTAATACGAAATATATATAAGATAAATTAAGAATATATTGAATGAATATATACCTAAGTCCATTAGATTATATTATTTACAATATCAGAAAAAACTTTGTAAGTAAGGAATTCAAATAATACATCAAGATGATAATAATCATCACGAAAAATATACCCGTCGAAATATATTAATCGATCGGGATAATCGAGCATTATCATCAAATCATTCGATATATATACAATATCATCGAAGAAAAACTCAAAGATATTGAAATAACAAAAGAATCGGTATTATAAATAACAATGAAAACAATCAATAACATTATTAATCTCAACAGAATTGTATCTATCCTTTTAGTATTCGGAATATATTCGCGAATAAACGAATTCGATTTATCAGTATTTAATATTCAATAATGATTCAATATAATCAAAAAAGCAAACAATGAAATCAAAAAATTTCGAATTGAAAGATAAGTAGTAGATATATTGAATCAATGTAATGATCCAAATACAACTCCAATTTATAAATTATCAATTAATTCAAAGATATAAATATAAAGAAAAAGAAACAACTAAATTGCCGGATGGATAGAATCATTCATACTATTACAAATCGAGGATGAAATCTATATAATTCAATTATCAAACAAATCTATAATCTTTCGATTTACAATAATGAAATCTTATATAATCGAAACAATAATACCAATAGAATTTATTATACAAACAGAATATATTACAACAAAACAAATCTCTTAGGAAATATTCTTAAAAAACTTCGAAACTATCATCCAGAAGAAATTTAAGATTATTTTAAAAAACGTAGCGGAAGCGAATCCCGGTATCCTTTAAATAATCGTTCCTCTAATGAAAACATTATATAATACAATAAACGCGATACCAATCGAAACTATAGCAATATACTTTATTAAAGATACAATAATAATATCAAATATAACTATCTACTTTCAAGATAATGAAAAAGAAAACATTACTAGACCCTTCAACGAAAATTTATTAGCATTTGATATATCCTAAAATCTATCGATCTATAAAAAATCAAAAAAGAAGGAAATTAATAATTTAATAGAAAACGATATATTCAAAATTGTATAACAAATAGATATACCAAAAGGTATACGAATATTCAAATCAAAATTCGTTGATAAGATCAAAAACGAAGGTATTAAAAAGGTATTCCCAAAATCGAAGTTTGTAATCCAGATATAAAATGATACAGAAAAGAGAACAATATTAATACAATCATCTATAATTTAGCAAGCAAATCAATATTTGATATTAAGTATTATAATCATTTTATAATCAATTATACAAACAACTTTGTATATTAGGGATATTATTTAAACTTATATACAAATAACATCTAATCTAATACAATTGTTCTATATCCTATTATCTAAGGAAATAAAACTTATAAAGAGAATACTACTACGAATAATTAAACCATTATATAATATATTAAAGATTGGAAATCATTGATTCGGTATTTACTACAATCATTATCTCATTATACTCCAAATAACTTAATCAATCTATAACCCCTGTTTAATATACATCAAATAGGAAAACAAAGTATTCGGACTAATAGGATTTCAAATAGATAATATAATCATTATAATCAATAAAGCATTCGCAGATAAAGAACAAAAAAAACTTGAAAATACAAAGTTTCTTATAAAGAATCAAAAAACCTTATCATTTGAGAACCCCTTCAAATTCAACAGAACTATTATTACTCAAACAAACGATAATTTCATTTATATTAATCAAAAAAGGTAATATATAAATCTATAATTCGTCAAAATATAATCAATCGATATTCATAATATAAAGAATAAAATTCGAAAAAGTATAACTTCAAAGGATCAATATATTATTCAATATATAAGAGAAATTTATATTTCGATAATATATCAATCAGAAATATTATTCATTCTTTCTTTTATTGTTTAGATTATCAATCTTAAAAAGGAAGATACGAAATTGATGAATAAAACAATTCAATAGCAAATAAACAATTCAACTAAAAGATTGAAATTCATATTATTCAATCTCGATTCGCTAAAACTAGTAATATTTACAAATACATTATTCATTAACAATCAAAACCTGTTCTTACAAATCGAATATATCATTATATTAATAAACAAAAACAACAAAGCAAATCTAATTCATTAATCATTTATCAAATGTAAAAGAATCATTAGGAGTATATTAGTATTGGAATTTTACAATATAATTTTGGGATTCGATATTAATGCAATATTTAAGAGTATTATCAAAGGTATATTACCAAAACAGAAAGTACTATTAATCATATATACAAATTCGAAATCGCTTTATAATTACCTTACAAAACTAGATTCAATACAAAAGAAAAGATTAATGATTAATCTAATAACTTTACAACAATTATATAAACGAAAAAAGATAATAAAAATCAAATAAATTGATAAAAAATCTAACCCTACTAATACAATGATAAAAACAAAACCATATCAGGCTTTCAAAGATCTTATAAAAAGCAATATAATCAAAATCAAGATTACAGAATAAATAAAAAGACCAAAATATAATAAAGAGAAAATAATATAAATACAGAAATCGAAAAACAAATACAAAACAAAAACCATTACAAACATATATTCAACCATCGGATATATAATCATTTCATATATAAATTGATTCAAACAAAAAAACAAAACAAAAACTAAAATTGAAAAGAATACTCATTTACCAAACATACATATTCCTAAAACATACGATACTTCGACTTTAAAAGAAATTGCTAATATCGGAATATAAATCATATACATGATAAAGATGATAAAGATCACATAAACACTAATACTCACACTAATACCTCGACATACACCATTATATAGATCTTTACCCTCCATAAATTCTAACTCTTTAGGCAAATCAAAACATATTAACAATTCCATACGTTCGTTGATGAACCTCACTTCCCCGTGTACAGTTATCCCGACACTATTGATTCAGAATATATAATACCGTAATTAAATATAGATATAACAATATTTTAATTATTATTAATTAATTAACAAAGCAAACTATCTTTATATCTTATTACAAATCAATCGATATTCGAATTTAAATATAATTATATCTCTATTACATATATCGATATTATAATCCTTTTGACATTATAATATCGGATCGCGGTCCTCAATTTATATCACAATTCTAAAAGGAATTCAGTCAAATTCTAAGAACCGATCTCAAATTATCCATTATTCACTATCCCCAAACCGATAATCAAACTGAAATCTATAATCAATATCTTTAATAACAGTTAAAACTGTTTATTAATTATTATCAAAACAATTGATCAGAATTTCTATTTATAATGGATTATATATAATTTATTCTTTTATATAACTTCTTAAAAGAACTCATACTCTACAAAATCTTATATAGATATTGTGAGAAAGTTGGGATATCAAGGCTTAACACATAGCTAGTTCATAGTTATATGGTTACATGACTCTTTGTAGTTAGATATAAGAGAGGGCTTTGTTTCTTTCTCTTTGAAAGAAATCAATTGTTTTTCTATTAGTCTTTTTGTATTCTATTTATATATAATCTAAACTATTATTTAAATCTATTAATTTTATTATTTGAAGTTTCTATAATATAATCTGATCAATTTCAATTCCTATTTTCTTTTATAATATACTATCGGGATATATATATCTCGATCTATTTCTTTTATAATAATGATTTATACAAGAATTCGAATTGTATAGTTTATATTGTATAAATATATCTACAAGGAAATCATGATTGAAAAGGAAATAGAATTAATAGTTTGTAGATAGAGGGATAGGATTGATCCTGAAAGGATAACTTTTTCAAAAATGTGGGATTGCTAAATTCTGAATAAGAAAGTTTTGATCATCGAAATTCCTTTATTTATATTCATCCATTATATTGAAAACGAATCATTTTTCAGCAAAATTACTATTCTATTTTTCATTTTGAAAAGAATATATCGATGAAAATTTTATTTAGGAATATAATTAATAATATCAAAAGTATATTAGAATTCTAAATATAATAGAATTTTTATTTATAAATAAATCATTTATCTTTATAAATAAAAAAACTTCAATTTCGAGGATAATCTTGATTGAATATAACCAATTATATTAAAGGATCTTAAATGCTTTATATATCTTTAAAGTTATTTAAATGCTTAAATGTATATTAAAGTAATAGGAAAGATTAAATATAATATACTAAATTACTATCTTTAATATCAATAATCAAAAATTTAAAATATATCTTAAAAAACTTTTAATTAAAGGATTTGAAACTTATATATTCTTTTAGAAAAAGGAAAACTTTGGGAAGGATTATATATATTTTTTCTTTTTTTTAAAGATTTATCAAAAAAAAATTATGAATATTGAAAATTATCGAAAATTAAATATTGAATTAAATTTTAACGAATCGGATACTTTTTAATCAAATTATAATAATATAATGGATAATTTTGATTTGTTTATAAGATTGAATTTCCTGTAAAATGCTTTTTAAGGATTAAAGGATAATATTGTTATTTTAATTATCGATCCTTTTGAATCTATTGAAGAACTTTCTATTAATGATAACAGAAATCCTATTAAAAAAGAAGAAAAAACAAAGAAAACCAAAAAAGAAAAAGAAATAAATTAACAACAATAAAATCCATCAAAAATTCTATTTATTATTTATATTAAAGATTATATATATATATTCCTTATTATATTATATATTAGAAATATTGCTACTCTTATTTTTAATAGAATCGATATATTTGATTTCTTTATAATTTGGGATACCTTATAAATTGATTATAATATATCTGATAAGGAAATACAAATTCGATTTTTTTGATATTGTGATTATACTATTATTATCCAAATCAAATTTATATTAGAATACAATTCTATTAGATATAATTGGAAAAAAGGGTTAAAATCAATATTACTCCGATATTTTTGTAATTATAATATTCAATAAATAATAAACATTCAAGATTTTCTTAATCAATTTGTTAATAATCAATATAATAAAAATAAAGAAGATTATAATACAAATTCAACAATAATGAAGGATTATATTATCAAATTCGCATTTTCGATTATTCAATTTATTAATAATTATATAATCATCGAATTCGAAGCTGAAAGAATATTTCTGTAAGGCCTATATATCTAAATAGAAAAGAAGATTATTAGATAATTTAAAATTGATCTTGATAATTCTGTTTCTATAAATTTCAAAAGAATAATAAATAAAGCTTATAAATGATACTTTTCTAAGGATTTTATTGCCCGAATTTATAAAAGATTTAAATTTTATCAGATTATTGTTTTTCAAATTATATATAAATATATGAAAACCTTATTTATCTTTAATACTAATATAAAGTTTTATTCTTAAGGACAGAAAATAAAGAATGTTATAAATGAAATTATTAATCTTTTGAATAAATTTAATATAAATCATTTAAAGATGAAAATCAAAGATATAAGGGATTCGAAATTATCCTTTTTGTTATTACAATGTCAAACTATTTATTGAAGAAACAATACAAAATATAATGATTATTTTATTCAGAATAAATAGAAGAGAATTCTTCTTAATATAAATGAAATTTACAAAAAGGATTATCTTTATTATTATTGTTTTGAAAAACCTCCTTATAATAATAATCATATTATAAAACAAAATTGCCCTAAAAAGATTGATAATATTAATATTGGATTATATCATTATAACGAATACAGAATCTTTATGTTTAATCCCAAAGAATATCCCAATCTTTCTTTAATCTTTAAACAAAAGGATTCTTTAAAAAGCTATCAAATTGAAATATATACAAAAACTTATAGATTTAATCAATAAAAGAAACAATTGAAGAAATCCAATACTAAAGATGATTTGCTAAATCTTGGAATCTTTAATATCGAAATCATAAGGGATATATTTGTAAATAATATTAATTATCGAAAAAGGGAAATTATCAATATTAATATAGTTATTCAATTTAAAGAAACTTTAAGGCCATAAAATCGATTATCTAAAAAGTCCAAATCGATAAAATAAAGCAAAATTGATAAATCTCAAAAATCGTTAAATATTCTTTGAAAAGTATTGTTCAGAATAATGAATCAAATTGAAAAAGAAAGATTAAAGAAAGAATTCTTTAATAAAAATGAAATTATAAATATTAATGAAAACGAAGAAAACAAAGCAAAAGAATCTTAAAAAGAAAAGAATTTTTTTAAATCTGATAAGAATAATATAATATAAAAGAATAAAATATCTAACTTTTATATTAAATCTTCAAAAATAAAGAAACAAATATTAATTATTATTTATATTATAGAATCCCTAATAAAAATTTTAAAATAAATTTGTAAAATCGAAATCCTGATAACAATTAGGATTATTTTTATATATATATCAAATCTTTTTAAACAAATTCTCAAAAAAACATTAATTATAAATATCAAAAAATAAAGAAAGCTTTTCAGAAATTCAGAAATCTTTATCGAAAAAGCTATAATAGTTTTAACAACTATTAATCATTTAAATGTTTTCTTTAATTATCAATCAAAAAAAATATATAATATATCTATTATCATTATAATTTTTATAGATAAAAATATCAAAATTAATAATATTATCGATTCGGAATCAATAATCAATATAATGAATTTAGAAGTTGCAAAAGAATTGGGATTTATAATATATAAATATAAAGCGATAATAATTATTTTTAATAAGAATATTATTATTTTATATAAATTGATTAAAAATATAGAAATCAATTTTAAAAGAGTTAAGAATATCATTGATATCTTCGTCTTGAATAATACTAAAGATTCATTATTACTAAGAATATTATACCTATTTACAAAAAAGATCGATTTTGAATATAAAGGAAATAAACAGATTGTATAAATTACTAATAATAATAATATTAATAAAACCAATTATTGAACAATTGAACCAAAATATAAAGTAAATATTATAAAAATTGATTTTGAAAAATCAGGAAAAGAATAAACAATACAAATCTTAGGGATTATATTAATGATTTTTCAAAAATCTTAAATATTATTAAAAGTAAAAAGAAATTTGAAGAATTCATTAAAAACCATTTCTTAGAATTCCTAATTGATATTCCAAATTTTAAGATAATTTTAAATTCTATAAAGTTCAATATAAATATTATTTGTGACGCACAAGAGCCGTAGTAGAGCTGAATAAACAGGGTCAATTATGTTCTTTAGAATCTACAACTGAAGAACTATGGCTCGTAAGGAGCGACTAGATATATATATACAAATACCCATTCGTAAGCTGCGGGGTTGTGCGCATGTGTTATTAGGGTCACCATTTTACCATACTAAATCGCATGAATCGTAACGCATGTGCACGGACGATCAGCTCATCAATGGACGTGGGAGATAAGAGGTATCACGTGGTTAGCCTCCTATGGTTCACGATTCGTGACACTACCCCCCCCTTCGGAAAAGCTCGCCCTCGAGCGTTTCACTCCTCTGTTCCATTGCTATTTGATCGGAAACCAGGTTTTGTGAAGGTTCATGAGCTTTAAATCAATTAGATTGGTCATTTTGGTTGATTTGGTCAATTTACTGGAAATTGACCAAATTGACCAAATTAATCGACCAAATTGACCAAAATGACGAATGAATTGACCAAATCGACCAAATCGTTCATCAATTGGTTAAATTAATATTGATTCGTATTCTCCTTGATTTGGGGAACCTCTGAAAGGAAAAAGTTTCAATAGAAAAGGGAAGGAGGTTGAATTATGGTATAGTGATGATGGGTGGTTAATATGGTGAATTCCGAAATCGACCAAGTTAATCGACCAAATTGACCAAATTGACCAAATTAACCAAATTGAACGAAATCGACAGGGGTGACGTCATATTTCGTTCTTACCATGTTCAAGCTTCCTTTTGCATGATTTTTGAAATGATCATAAGCATGAGTTTTTGAAATATATTGCCTTCGTATTGTCTTGGTGGTGGCAGCTCGTCTGTTGTATAGAGCTCGGGCCATGTGCGTATACGATCAAATTCCCTCGAATTTGTATGGGTTTTTGATCCTTTCACGATCGTATGCGCACGCACCATCATAAAATCATAACATCTAGTCTGCTGTATTGAAGAACACTTTTCTTTCCCTTGGTTTCATGGGTGAATCGTCATCCATATGATTATAATTATCCTCTCCGCTCTCATAGAGCTTTATCCAATCGATTAGTCGATTAGGAGGACCAGGCAACGTTGGATTGGCCAGGTGAAAATCGCGCAAGAGGTGCGGTGATGTTTTAAGATCGGAAGCAGGATACCAGGTAAGATCGGTATCGCTATTAAGCCACGAGACTCTGTATAGTAGAGTTTTTCGTGCTTTCTTTACTGCTAGGACCTTCTCCACTTCCCATTCCGAATCACCAGTTATATTAATAGGCGGAGGTGGTTCGAGTATCTGACCAGGAAGAGGATCGTCATATGCCTTGCGTAATCGATCTGGAGGGAAAACAGGATGAATTTTCATCGTAGTCGGGAGTTCGAGCTTAAAAGAGCTCCCAGATCGACCAATGATCTTGAATCTTCCTTGAATTGGGAAGTCCAGCTTCTTGGATGGTCTCTGGGTAGGGTAACTCTTCACATTGAGCCATACATAATCTCCGATATCGAAATCGACCTCACGCCGGTGAGCATTCGTGGATTTCGACATCTTGGCTTGGGCACGCAATAGGCCTTCTTTCGCTCGCGCGAGAGCTAATCTATTGCGTTCTGCGTATATGCGGGCATCACGCACATTCATATCGTCTGTTGGGTTACTAGCGTCTTCCTTCCATTCCCATGCACGTTTCGGTGCATGCCCGTATAGGGTTTCGTAGGGTGTGAGCCCTCCTAAGGAGTCGTGTGGAAGAGTAAGTTGTGCGTAATCCATCATAGGTAGGAATTCTGACCAATCGTCTTGATAGTAGCTAACAAACGGCCTTAACCGCTGCTGAAGGTACTGATTATAGATCTCAGTTTGACCATCGGTTTGGGGATGGTGAGCAGTGGATGGTTTGAGATCGGTTCCTAGGATTTGGCTGAATTCCTTCCAGAACTGTGATATGAATTGGGGGCCGCGATCCGATACTATAGTGTCAGGGGGACCATAATATCGATATACGTGGTAGAGATATAGTTGTGCTTGAGCTCGAGCATCGATTGATTTGTGACAAGGTATGGAAATAGCTTGCTTCGTCAATCGATCAATAATGACTAAAACGTTGTCATATCCGTATTTATCCTTATTAAAGCTGCAGTAGTCCATAGTGACATGTTGCCATGCTCGATTAGGAATCGGAAGTGGATGCAATAAACCGGGGGTACGATCGTGTGGAACGGAACTGCGTTTGCAGGCGTGACAATTGCGTATATATCTGGCTACGGTATCGTGCATTCTGGGCCAGTAGTATTGTTGAGATAATAAGAGGTAGGTTTTGCTCGTACCAGGATGAGCAGTGGAAACGGAATTATGGGCTTCACGAATCAGGTAAGTTCGAAGGTTATCGACGTCAGGCACCACCAGGCGGTCATCGTAGAGCAAGAGGTCATTTTGGAGTGATATATGCTTGTGACCTTGGGTAGCTTGCATTCTGAGTGCTAGCAAGCTATCTGTAGTTTTATTTGCTTCGATGATACGGTTAACTAGGTCGAATCGAGGAGCGATTTCACTCAAATCGATGCTAGTAATCGCTGTTTCGTCTGGGTGGTGCTTTCGTAAGGCTTTTCTCATGATTTCGGTATCAACTTGGTTGTCTTTAATAAGCTGCTGGAGGCGATTCTTCTTCTTGGTATGGTTCTGGAGGTCCAACTCGTCGGTCCGACGGGTTAAGGCGTCGGCGAGAGGGTTATCTTTTCCAGGACGATACATAATGATGAAGTTATAATCGGCTAGAACTTCTGCCCAGCGAGCTTGTCGGGCGTTGAGAGTCTTGGTAGTCATGAAATATTCGAGGGCCTTATGGTCGGTATAAACCTTGATTTTATGTGGTGAGCCGGCGAGTTCCGCTCTCCAATGGTTGAGAGATCGAATGATTGACAGCATTTCCTTGTCATGAACTTCGTAGTTCAGTTCAGCGGCAACCATGGTCTTGGAGAAATAAGCTACGGGAAACCAATCTTCGCCATGCTGTTGTGATAACACACTAGCAACTACCCCATCGGATGCGTCTGTTTCGAGCATACAGGGGAGTCGGTGATTATAGTGTTGCAGGAGCGGAGCGGAGATAAGCTTTTTCTTCAAGATATTGAATGCGTTTTGGCATACTTCGTCGAATACGAACTTAACGTTTGCTTTAGTGAGTTCGTTGAGAGGTTTCGCTATTATACCGTAGTCCTTAATGAACCGTCGATAAAAGTTGCAAAAACCGAGGAATGATTGGATCCCTTTCACTGTTGTCGGAAAGGTCCAATTCTCAACTACCTCAATCTTTTCAGGGTCCACCTCTACTCCTTTAGTAGAGATGATAAAGCCCAAGTACTTGGTGCGTGTAACGTTGAATTCGCATTTCTTGAGATCCGCTTGTAGGCCAGCGGCTTCTAATCGTTCGAGAATTAGCTTAACGTGAGTTTGGTGCTCTTCTTCGTTCTCGGAATAGATTAGAATATCGTCGAGGTATGCTGTACAGAAGACGTCTAGGTAATCGAATAGAACATCATTCATATAACGCTGGTAGGTTGCGGGACCATTCGTTAATCCGAATGGTACGACCTTGCATTTGTATGATCCGTATCGGGTTCGGAAGGTGGTATACTCTTCCGAAGCAGGATCCATTCTTATGCGATGGAAAGCTTGACGAATATCGAGTTTGGTAAAGACCTTAGCACCGGAAAGCCGAGAAAGCGTTTCGTCGATCAAAGGGAGGGGATACCGATCCTTACGCGTCAAGGAATTCAATAATCTGAAGTCTATACAGAACCTCAAACTACCATTGGGTTTCTTGACGAATAGGACGGGTGCAGCATAAGGGGCTTGACTGGGTTCAATGAAACCTTTGCTGAGGTTATCCGTAATATATTCTTTGACGACTTCCAGTTGTTCCAGGGACATCTTGTAAAGCGGGCTGTAGCGCAAGGCTTGTTCTCCTTCGCCTTCCAATATGATTTTATGATCATAAGATCGGTTAGGAGGCAAGATGTTTGATTCATGCTTGGAAAAGGCTCGATGATACTGTCGATATTCAGATGGTATTTCAGGTTCTGAATCGATTTCGGCCAGTGCTCGATCGAGTTTCTCTCGAACTTTCGTATTCTTGAATTCGGTCAGGGCAACCAGCACTCTCTCTTCCGCATATCGTTCGTTCCGTCGGAAGTCTATCACATCATCGAGTTCTTTCAGAGTAATGGTAAAGAGTTCAGTTTGTTCATCTCTCTTGCATTCTAATTGGAACTTATCGGGTTTGAGTGCGCATAGATCGAGGACTTCGGGCGACATACGGGGGAGGCATTCGTAGATCTGCAGTGGTGGTGTGATTGGTTGGGAAGGAGGTGGATTGAACTTGAAAGGAATCGGGACCTCTTCCTTTTCAACAAGAGCCTGTATTGCGTTCATATTTGAAGGTTCTTGTTGTACATCACTAACTGCGATTGATCTGCTCAGTTGTGAATCTCTTCGATTCCAATATTCTTCGAGCTGGTCATCTCGTCGATCAGCATCTTGTTGGGCTAATCGATCGATCTTCCGTTTGCGAAGGGATGATTGGGTAACGAGGAGATTATTCGAATAGGAGATGGTACGGGGTCTCTCTTTAGGCCATTCAAGACGTTTATTGAAGCAATCGAGCTTCGCTCGAGTCTCTGATAACCAAAGTCTACCTAAAATAACACTATAACTCCCTAATTCAGTAATAAGGAAAGGGACAAAAGATTGTTCACGGCCATCGACCGTTAAATTAAGGAATGTGAAATGGGTAATGGCATGGCCTTGCACACCATTATACCCTTTAACTTCAATTGAAGCTTCAAGCGGCATAATTCTGGGTTTAAACATAGGAAATAAACAAGTAAGGAGCGTGGTATTAATAAAAGCGAATCCATTTGCTCCAGAGTCAATGAGTGCTCTTGATCGATAAGTGTAACCATTTTTTGAAAGGTTGCAGGGGAGGGTGAGTGCTTCTCCTCCCATAAGCTTGGTTAGATCAAGAAATCTCATATCCCGTATAGCGCTTAGGATGGAGACGGAGTCTAAGCGTTTGGTTTTAAACGCTTTTCTTCTTCTAAGCGGGCATTCTGCATGGCTTCAGCTGTAGCTTCTGGGCTGAAGTCTTCTTCGGCATCCCGATATTCTTCGAATTCTTCTGCTTCTTCTTGTACCGTCTCGATCTCATTGAGGTTATCGATACGAGGCGTCGACGTACGTGCTGCTCCAGGAGAGGGAGAGGGCGACGAGCGTTTGAAGTTCGAATAATTATTGGGTGCGGCAGGGCCGGTGTATCCGGGAGGGGTATTCCGGGGTGGAAATGGTTTCGGGAACATGGAGGTTCCAAAATTTGAGCTGTTAGAGCTCCGAGAGGGTTGCAAGGGGTTCGTAGTAGCCGTTGGTTTGCGAGTAGCTACAGGGGCTTCTCGACCAACGCGGTATCGGTTTCGTTCTCGTAATGAAACTTCATTTTGATCTACTCTAGTGAGTATATTCGCGAGTTCTTCCGTAGTCTTGCAATCCTTGATGGGTATTGCTACCGCTCGCGAGAGAAAATCGGAAATCTTCCGTTCGAGATCCCTGAATAGGACCTTATCGTCGGTAATCTCCGCTTGGGTAGCAAGTAATCTGAACTTCCTATACCATTCTAGGAAGTTGCCATGTCGAGTCGTATTAGGCATGACCCACATCTCGTATTGAGAGCGAGCATCATCGACTTCGGCCGGGTTCCGATAGATCGCTGCAAGCTGTTCGACCAATTCGAGTGCCGTGAGTCGGGGCACTCGTACGTAAAGAGCATGACAATGTGCTTGTGCTTCCGATTCGGTTTGGTCGATTACGTATGCGCGGCGTTGCGTTTCACTCTTAAGTGATGTAGCATACAGCTCGAGTCGTTCTATGACCAATAATTGCCACAAACTAGCTTTAGGTTCAATACCATCGCTAAGTTTAGTAGTAAGATTTGTGGGTTTTGGTGCATATGCATCTTGCTGCGAGTTGTGACTGGCGCGGGAATGCGATCTTGACCGGTTAGGTCGGCTTCTTGAGTGAGGGGACCCCTGATTATTAGGTGGGTCGTCACTTCCTGAAAGGGAAGGAGAATCCTCGGAGGGCCCCTGGTGATCAGGTCGTCTGATCAAAGTTTTCTTCCTCTGACTTCGGGATCTTCGGGTTTGCTTGGATGAAGGTCCTTGAATTTCGATTGAGGGAATAAGGGGAGTCCCAGGTACTGCTGTTGACCTGGATGCCTGTGTAGGCATCACTTGGGGCTCAGAAGGAGGTTGCACTGTTGCAGAGCTCGTCGTCACCATAGCTTTCAATTGTCGATTCTCCTCTTTCAAACTCATAACCATTGCATAGAGATCTTGTAGTTGTAATGGTGGTTCGGAAGGAGCAATTGAACCGCTGGGAGCATCGGCTTCATGCACTGGAATCTTCTCTTTACCAGTCTTCTTTCTTCCAATGGTAACGTTATCCAATCCTGTATTCATATTTTCTTCGAAGGGTTGTTGAAATAATTGAGGAGAAGGAGAGGGTTCCTCAGAATATGCTTTCGAAGGTTCGGAGCGTACGGGAGGAGGAGTTCGTTGCATTGTGAAAGTGATGGTACACTTCTAAAGGTGTTTATATCTTCGTCGACTAGGTCGGAATAGATCTTCTTCCTCTGGGTGTAACGTTTGTAAAAGTTCACCTAAGAAGGTATTATTAAAGTGAGGTATTATTTGGGAGGCCACCAGATGGCCGGACGCTTGTAAATGAGTTGTAGATAATGTGACGCACAAGAGCCGTAGTAGAGCTGAATAAACAGGGTCAATTATGTTCTTTAGAATCTACAACTGAAGAACTATGGCTCGTAAGGAGCGACTAGATATATATATACAAATACCCATTCGTAAGCTGCGGGGTTGTGCGCATGTGTTATTAGGGTCACCATTTTACCATACTAAATCGCATGAATCGTAACGCATGTGCACGGACGATCAGCTCATCAATGGACGTGGGAGATAAGAGGTATCACGTGGTTAGCCTCCTATGGTTCACGATTCGTGACATTATTCGAATTAGTTTTGATTTTAATATTAAAGATATATTTAATAATATTGAGGATTCAAAACTAAAGGGATTTCAGGAATACTTTGCTATTAATAGTATTCATTTCGATTTGGAAGAATTTAAAACAGAAAACGATGTTTAGGAAAAACTAATTAATATCAAATCCGAAATTCTCGTTTTGATTAATAATATATATAAAAAAAAGAAAAATAAGATAAAACCTTCAAACGAAATAAAATATATTGATGAAAAGATCTCAAAAGGTAATTCTAATTGATTAGAATTGGAATATACAAAACATCCTAAATATCAATCATCAGATCCTTTTTCGAAATATTTGATATTATGTTTCGATATTAAACCTAAAGATTTCTGATTGATATAAAAATATTTAGTATTATTAAACATCGAAGATATACTTTGGAAATATAAAAAGGAACTTCTCTTTGTATTATTACAGAATCAAAAAATAGTATTAACTTTTAATTAAATTAAAATTGGTAATATCAAATCTTCAATTGCCCCATTATAGATTATCAAAATAATATTATATAAAACCTAATAAATTTCTGATTTTGTATCCTTTAAAACCTTTTTACTAATAATTATCGAAATAATAAAAGATTGTATTAAACAAAATGTATTAAAAGAAGGAGAAAGATTATACCAAAACCTTTAGTATTTAATTAAGAAAAGCGAAATTGATAAATATTGTATTATTATTGTAATAACAAAAGCAAATATTGTAACCCTATAAGATACAAATATACCTTCAAATTTAAAGAAATTTGCTGAATAAATGATTAAATACTTATTAATATCCTTAATTAACTTTTTCTTTAAATATAATCAAATATTTTTAAATAAAAAAAATAAAAATATCATTATTATTATAACCCCTTTTGATCTAATAAAATTCATTATTCTATTACAAAAAACTATTAATTCGGTTATTCAATTTATAAGAATTATATTAAAAATACTATAAAATATTATACCTAATATTATTATACCTTATTTAAATGATATTGGAATTAAGAATCCCAGAACTCGATATAATAAAATTGAAGTTGAATTTAGATTGAAGAAGTTCATTATTGAATATCTGAAAAACCTGAATGCTATAATGGAATACATTGAATATACAGGATACACTATCGATATCAAATCCAAATAGTATTATAATGGAATCCGAATCATAAACTATTATACTAATTCTAAAGGAAGAAATCCCGATACTGCCAAAATCATTAAAATACTTGAATGACCACCTTATTCAAACGATCATAAAATTAGAATATTCTTTGGAATATATATATTCTATCGATTTTGAATAGAGAATTTCGTCATTATTATAAAGTTTCTTTATATATTATTAAAGAAAGATATAGAATTCATTTGGATTATTAATCATAATATTGTAATGATTTTGTTAAAAGATAAATTAATTTTAGCCCTAATCCTTCTTCTATTGACTTATTCATCTAAAACCGGAATTATTGTATTTATTATCGATACTAATTTGATAGGATAGGGAGCTATTTTAAATCAAATATATAATGATAAGTTTCATATTGTTATTAAATATAAAAATAATATATAGAATTATATTGAATAGAATTATAATACTATTAAAAGAGAATATAAAGGAGTATTCAAAGTTTTACAAAAGTATAAAAGAGATCTTTATAATATTCATTTCCTTTTAGAAATTGATATAAATATATTTGTAATTTAATTAAATAAAGCAATTATAAATCTATTTGATGCTTTAATCACAAAATAAATTGTTTGAATCAAATTCTTCGATTTTGATATTAAATATATTCCTGGAAACAAAAATATTATTATAAACACTTTATTACAATAATCGTAAATTACCTTGAACGATATTGATAAGGAATATAAAGAAGATATTGATGATTCAATTATCGCAGACCTAAATTTGTTGCAAATAAATCCAATGGTAAATATAAATAGTTTCAAAATTTTAAGATTATCTTAAATTTTGGAAAGCGAAAATAAAAGAATACAAATAATCATTCAGTATATCATTATATTATAGAAATCTAAAAATATATCAATAAAGGATTAATAAACTTTCAAAAAGGAAACTTTCAATTTTTATATAAAAGATCATTATTTATTCAAAATCCGGGAAAATAAATTACTTTCTGCTTATATAATAGTAAATAATAATCTAATCGAAAAAGCAAAAATTATGATTCGAATATATAAAAAATTGGATTATAAGGATTTAAAATTATTATATACTAAAGTGCACAATTGTTATTGATGAAATAAAATATATAAAGATATGAAAAATTGAATGATTTCTTATTCCATTTATTAATTCAGATCGTCCAAATAAACAAATAAATCAATGATTATTATTTGGACTTCAGGTATTTGATGTAAAATTGATATAGATGTTACAAAAATACTTGATGATTATAGGTTCAAATGTTTCATTATTTTATAAGAAGATCTGAATAATTAAATGGAAATTAAAGCCTTACAGAATATTATTTTGGAAGCGATTGCCAAATTCCTTTATGAAATAATCTATTATTATAATCTCTTTAAAAAAGTCATTATGAATAAAGGGTCTGAAAATAAAGACACTATACTTATTTATTGCGAAAAGTATAGAATCGATAAAATCAAAATATCAATCTATTATCCATAAATTAATGGAATAATAGAAAAAGATCATTATTTTATCGCAAAAGTATTTTCCCGTTTATCACAAAAAAGACATAAATAATCTAAATAATTAGAAACAGTATTATTTATTGATTATATTTCAATTTATAAATCGATAAACAAAATATTGTTTGAATTGATTTATAGATAAAAAACTGTATTGCCTTTTGAAATTATATATACGATTTAAAGGATCCTTAATTAGGAAAGTATACAAATCCGAAAAGATTTATTGGTTATTAGAATACAATAATTAAAAATATTAAATAAAAATATTGAAGAAACAATTCTTTATAAATAATATTATAAAAAAGATAATAAATTTCGATATAATTTTGATTATAAAATATTGGATAAGAATATTTGAACTGGAGATATAATCCTATATTATAATCTTTGATCAAAAATCGATATATTTTATAATATAAAACTTACTTTCAAATAATATAAATCTTACAAAATAATAAAGAAATTAAAGGATCTTTCTATATATATTTTTAAAGAAATGAATGGTATTTTATTTGATAGAATTTATATAAATATTTATCTCAAAAAATATATCTTATATTTAAATCTTTTTATAAATAATAATTCTAAAGATTTATATAAATAAATAAACCAAAAGAATTGAATTTCTAAATATCTATAATCTTTTAAACAAAAGATAATAAATAATTAAGGATTATTCTTTATTCAATTGTAAGATAATATAAAATTAAAAGAAAGAAAGTAAATATAATAAATCAAAAAAAAATTATTACTATAAATTTCTGACCACCAATTAAAAAGTTCAATAAAGAAAACCTTATAATCCTTAGAAAGGGAAAGATATTTGAATTTTTTTTGAAAAAAAATTTATTATATTATCGATCTCATTCTTGAATAATTTGCAAATAATTCCTGAATAATACTTGAATAATTCAATATTTTCTTTTTAAATCTGTTCTTTTTAAAAATTTGATTTAAAGTTATTAATTCTTTATTTGTATTTATTTTATTATTTATAAAAGTTTTTATTCAAATTTTGATATAATATTTAGAAAAGAATCTAATCAAATTATAACCTTCTGTTTTACTAACAATAATACTTTTTTTCTTATTTGATATAAGAATTATTCCTTTAATAGCGAAATCGAAGTATTTATATTTATTGAAATTCTTAAAGTTAAGGAAAAATATAATATTTTTAAACAATAGTTCAATTATTTTATAAGTATTGTTGATTTTGTTGGAAATTTTATAAATAAAATAAAAGATCGGATCGAAGGTTAGAAACTTTATAAAGTAATTGATTTCTTTAAAATCGATTATTTTGTTAAAAATAATAATATAATTCAATTTGTTGAATAATACTGTAATAGAATTAAAGAAAATCTTAAAAATCTCAAAAGAATTTGGATAATTATTCAAGGAAAAGCTTTCATTCGTTTTTGATTGGAAGATATAAGTTTAAATGATATTTCAATAAAAATGGATATAATTTATTACACTTTTCGTTTCAACCCTCAAATCTTTATAAAGTTTTTGAATGGATATATAATCGAATATTTTATACGAAAGAGAGGTAAGGGAGTTAAAAAGTATAATTTTATAAATTTCTATATTATATATAAATTCATTATAAAAATCGATATAAAGAATAAAAAAGATTGGATACCTTTCCTTTACGATTTTATATAGAATCCTATCTTCAGAATTTATAAATTTATTTTCGATAATTTCGGGTTTTTGAGAGAATATTATAAAAACGAAAATCTCTTTGAAATTTAATAAAAGAATAAATCTATTCGCGAAATAATTATTACAGAAACTATCCCGATATTTTTTAATAATGATGATAATAAAAAGGAATTTAATATTAAAGAACGATTAAAAGTAATTGTTATACTAGATACCCTTTATGTATACCGACTTCTCTACTTCCAAATAATTGTATTAATTTCGGAATCTGCAATTACGAATATCGATAAATAGGAAAAGAAAGATTATCATTTTGATTTCTCAAAAAAAGCCCTTTCTTATCCATTTATTCTGGATAGATTTATATTTTATTATTGTATAGTTAATTACAATATTAAGTTTGTTTCAGATAATGATAATTCAGTCTTTAACAATTTTAAGATAGTCTTAAATTCTTTATAGAAGCTGAAAAACTGTTCTTATAATTTAAACTATTAATTTGAAGAGAGATAATATTTTTTGATGGACGATGGATATATTATCAATTAAGTAGAGTAGAAAGTTGTTGTATTATTGGGGGAGCAAGTTATCATGGATGTTTTATATATATACTATTTGTATGCTTTGGTAAAGCTTCTCGATCTAAAATCGAAATATATTTCGATTAAGGAATTATGAAACAGATTGATTATTATTATCAGGAATCAAGAATGTATTGATGAAATGAAATTGATAAGGATATTCTATTTTTGGTTCTATCTATATCAATCCTTAATTCTGAAATAATCAAAACAAATCTTTAGTCTTAATCGATTCGGTTCAATAAAGAATTTCTATTCCCTTAATTTTAATGAAGTTTTCAAAAATAACCTTTTTCTATTAGGATTATTAAATAAAGAATCCTTTGAAAACCAATTTACCTTATATATCCCTTCGTTTCAATATATTTTCGAACAAAGAGATAAATTCGATTTGCGAAATGTTTATAAAGATATTCTTATTACTTACAAATAATATTTCCACAGAGTCTTTAAAGAAAGCCTATTTCCGAATTACTATTTTTCAATTATTCAATTCCTTTTAAAATATAATCCTGCTTTATAACATATTGTTATCTATATTTAAAAAGATAAAAAGTTCCGTTTTGTATTAATACTTTTGCTTATATTATATTTTCTTAATTATAATAAGAAATTTAATCTTTGTTATTCCTTCTCTAACCTTTTCTATCTAATTTTTAAAGACAAATGAAATAAAGTTTCAAAAAGAATGATTATTATAATCGATTTTCCTAAATCAGGGGAATTGATTAAAAACTTCTATAAAGAGTATTAAATCCTTATTCCTTATAAGTTAGATAATAATAATAATTTAATTCAGGAATTTCTAAAGAAATATTCTTTTATCTATTAATTATAGTATAATCTTGATTGGGCAATAAAAAGGGAAGCTTTTCAGAAGATTGAATGAAAGAATCAGTTTTGTTAGAGGATTCTGGCTAAATCTGAATCCTAAGTAATTGTAATTCGATTAGGTATTATTTTGAGATATATCGGTTTTTTTGAATCCTATAGATCGATTTTGGTATTGATTTTCTATCTAATTGTAATTTCGAATAAAAAGAATATGAAGGATAATAGTTTTTACGAAAATCTTCGGAGATCTTTCCAAAATCAGATTGTTCTTTTTGAATTAAATGAATTTAATAGAGAAGGCCTTTATATCCCCTAATCTTTTTCTTTTAATATCAATTTTGTTTTACAAGATTATCTTTCTATAATCTTTTTAGAATATTTATTTTGGGATTCTAATATTATAAAAGGAATAACAAATAGATTACTCAAAATTAATAATAATGAATTCGAATTTTAGTATAAACGATAATATAATCTTACAATAATGGATCTGGTTATTCAATTTGAAGTATTCCAAAATAAGGAAAAGTAATAAAGAGATCGATTATTATTTGTAGATTATAATATATCTTTATAAAAATAAAAAGCTTTTTGCAATAAAGATCTTAAAAATAATGAATTCTTTGATAAAGAAAATATTAGTAATTGAAAGGTTGTGAATTTAATTAATATAGAATCCCTTATTAGAAAATTTTAATTTATATTAAAGAAGTTTATTAAAAAAGGAAAAGAAATTATAGGACGAAAATCAATTCAGAATTAATCTGTGATATTATTCAGTTCATCCTTAATTGGATCTTTTGAAATATAAAATACCGTTTCAATCCCTAATATAGATTATAAATCAAATAAAAAATAAATAAATCATTTTCCAATAAGGAAGCCTTCTGTAAGATCTAATAATAAGAAAAAGAATCATCCCTTCAATATTGAATAAAAGCTTGTAATACCAAAAATCCTTATTTGCTATTCAAATTGTATTCAGGAATTATCAAAAAGTCCGATTACAAATACAAAGTTTATTACAAAGTATCTAGTTAAACATTTAAGAAAGATTAAAGATAAAGAAAACAATAAAAATGCTTTTTAGGAATTTAAAACTTTTATCGAATTTGATAAAAAGGCAATAAAAGCAGATTTAGATTAATGAAAATCTGAAATATATTGTTTTTTTAAAATAATCTTAAAAATTGCTTATTGCTTTAATTTGCTAATACTCTAATTGATTTTCTTTAGTTTAATTGTCTTTTGATCTTTTTGGTTTTTACTTTTTATAATTATCCTAAAGCTAAATAGAATATATATTCCAGGGAAAGGAAGGGTATAAGAAAGTTGGAATATCAAGGTTTAATATATAGCTAATTTATAATTATATAATTATATAATTCTTTATAATTAAATATAAAAAAGAGTTTTGCTCTTTTTTCCTTAAAAGAAATCAATCGTTTTTCTATTAATCTTTTTGTACCCCATTTATACACAATCCAAACCATTATCTAAATCTATTAGTTTTACTATTTGAAGTTTTTATAATATAATTTGATCAATTCCAATTCTTATTTCCCTTTACAGTGTGCTATCGGGATACACGTATCTCGACCTACCTCTTTCACAATATATATCGAAATATATATAAGAATAAAAGGAAAATACTAATAAATCAATAAACGATATGAATATATATAATACTTATATATATATAGAATATAATAAATTAATTCTTATATAAACAAAAGAAGATTTATTATATACCTAAATCAAAATATCGAAATCCACAAATATTCATCAATATAAAATCGATTTCGATATCAAAGATTATATATAATTCAATATAAAAAGTTACCCTATTCAAAAACCATTCAAGAAACTAGATTTCCCAATTCAAAGAAAATTCAAGATCATTAATCGATCTAGAAACTCTTTCAAACTTGAATTCCCAATTATAATAAAAATTCATTCTGTTTTCCCTCCAAATCGATTATACAAAATATATAACGATCCTCTTTTTAATCAGATATTCAAACCACCTTTACTTATTAATATAACTAATAATTCGGAATAAAAAATAAAGAAGATTCTAATAATAAAGAAAACACAAAAAACCCTATTATATAGAATCTTATAGTTTAATAACAATATCAATCTTATTTAATATCCTACTTCCGATCTTAAAACATTATTATACCTCCTATACGATTTTCATTTGACCAATTCAATATTGTTTAATCCTTTTAATCGACTAATTAATTAAATAAAACTTTATAAAAACGAAAAGAATAATTATAATCATATAAATAACAATTCATTTATAAAACTAAAAAAAAGAAAAGTGTTCTTTAATTTAATAAACTAAATGTTATAATTTTATAATAATATATATATATATAATTATAAAAGAATCGAAAATCTATACAAATTCGAGGGAATTTGATTATATATATATATAGCCCGAACTCTATATAATAGACAAACTATCATTATCAAGATAATACAAAAGCAATATATTTCAAAAAACTCATATCTATAATCATTTCAAAAATCATACAAAAGGAAACTTGAATATAATAAAAATAGAATATAATATCACCCTTATCGATTTCGTTCAATTTAATTGATTTAATCAATTTGATCGATTAACTTAATCGATTTCGAAATTGATTATATTAATCACCTATTATTATTATATTATAATTCAATCTCCTTCCTTTTTTTATTGAAACTTTTTCTTTTCAAAGATTTTTCAAATTAAGGAGAATACAAATCAATATTAATTTAACCAATTGATAAACGATTTGATCGATTTGATCAATTCATTCGTCATTTTAATCAATTTGATCGATTATTTTGATCAATTTGATCAATTTCCAGTAAATTGATTAAATCAACCAAAATGATCAATCTAATTGATTTAAAGCTCATAAACCTTTATAAAACCTGATTTCCGATGAAATAATAATAAAACAAAGGAATAAAATACTTAAAGACGAGCTTTTCCGAAGGGAGGGGTAATATCACAAATCGTAAATCATAGGAGGCTAACTATATAATACTTTTTATTTTTTATATCAATTTATAAACTAATTATCCGTATATATGTATTACGAATCATACAATTTAATATAGTAAAATGATAACTCTAATAATATATATACATAACTTTGCAATTTATAAATAGGTATTTGTATATATATATTTAATCGCTCTTTACGAACTATAGTTCTTTAGTTGTAGATTCTAAGGAATATAATTGACCCTGTTTATTCAGCTCTACTACGGCTCTTGTGCGTCACATCTTGAGTCGGGGAAGATATGACTAATCTAGCCTCCAATATGGCTGCCATCCTGAGGCTTGTTGGTTTATGATTTAGGGTCTGTATGAAGTCGTTTTAATGATACATTATCAATTTATCGATTTTCACGTGATCTTTAACTATGCTTCAGGCAAAAGTAAAAGTTCTGGAATTCGAGCAAAAACCATATTTTCTTATACAAAATTAAATATCGAATAACTCTCAATATTAATTAAAAATAATTGAAATTTGAAATATAATAATTAATTATAATCGAATTATAAAATATAATATATTTTATATTTTATAATTTTTATTCAAAAGTTATACTAATTTAAAAGTATTTTAATTTTATAAAATGTTGGAAATGAGGTCATCATAGGATTAGAATTGAGGTCATGTGATCACAATGGTGTATAGACCATATTTAGGGATAACCTCAATTCTACTCCTATTAGAATAATAGATCCTTAGTTCAATCTATATAATCAATAATACTACTATTTCCTGTATTAAAAATTAATAGATTATAAAATCCGATTATATAATAGTGATTAGAAAGCAAAGCAAATCGAGAAAGGATTAATATAGTTAATAGGGGTAAAATAAAATAGAAATCAGAATTTTCATATAGTATTATTGAAGCAGAATTGAAATATGATAATATAGTTTATAATTCATAATATTATAGACCAAAACGGAAAGCAATTTGTATAATACTGATACAAAATCATAACAGAAGCAAAAAGCAAATTCGTATAATTATAAGAAAACATATTATAATATAATTTTACGAATTTTCTTATTATTTTATTTTTACATTTCTTTATTATCCTGAATCTATTTGTTGTATATTTTTTAAAACCGTTTTAAAAACTTGAAGATTATTTTCGATACTCATCAAACAACAAAAAATCTTTATAATATCGAAATCAAACAACTTTTCGAAGTTTGATCAAAACAATTATAAATGATAATTGAAACAAATGAAGATATAATTGAAAAGGAAAGAATGGTTTTATATAATTGATCAAATATTAAACGAATATATGCAGATTACAGGATTCAATATAATATTGTTACGAACCTCAACTACGAAACTAGGGCTAGCCGAAAGCGGGCCGAATTGTACGCTAGTTTGAAGAGTTTTCACCTATATAGAGGGGAATTCTTCAATACCATTAGAGAAAGTAATGAAAAGTTTTTGATTCTAAACCCGAACCTATTGTTATTCGAATATTAACCGATTCTTTGCTGTGATTCTCACAAATATCTGTTTACGAAATCAATAGTCGTATATATTACAATATCGAATTGAAATCGGAATATTTAAAGAACAAAGCGAATACATTATCATATATTTGTACAACATTTAATAATAATAATGAAGCCTTCATCAACGAATATTCAATAGTATATATATTCTAGAGATACTTTAAATCGAAATATACCAGAGTCAATATAATTATAATCAATATATATATAATGATAATTCAGAACTTCAAATTTCAATCCAATATCTATCCCAATATAATCATTATCGAAATCTAAAACAAATTGAAAAAATATAAAAGGAAATTAAAAACTATAAATGAAAGTTATTAATTAGTATATCAAAATATTGTTTTGTTTTTGGTTTTAATATATAATCTTTCAATCGATTATCAAAAAGTAATAGATATATTGAATATCCAAATCAATTTTAGTATCGATAATAAAATCAAGCATTTGTAAATTAAGGAATTTTGTTTTAAGGATAAATCAAAACGAATACAAATTACGAAAAAATCTAGATATACTTTTCAATATTAAAAATCAGATTTCGAAACCCTAAATAATACTTACGATTTATATCAAAAGAAAAATCATTATATACAAGATTATCCATATTTAATATAAATTAACAAATTTCTTTATAATTATTTTCATTATTAAAAAAAAAAAAAATCATCAAATCCAAAAAAGATTTATTTTAATAAAAAAGATTAAATATACCCTACTAATAATATCTCTGGATCAAATTCCGATATTAAGGATATAATAAAGAAAGATTGTAATTTAATAAAAGAAATCATTAATAAAGCTTCTCTTAACAAATAGTATACCAATATAAACGTTTCTTTATATATATTTGATCAATTTTCATTATTCAAATCAATAGATTTTATTGTTAAATAAAGAATAAAGGTTAATGAGGGAATGATATATTATCGTTATTGAGGTTTAATAAATATAATATACGAAAATGATTCTAAGATATTACTTTCAAATATATTATATATATTAGGATTAGAAATAAATTTACTATTAGAAAAAAGGATCTACGAAATAAAGTTATAAAAGGAATTCAATTTTTATTATATATATTTCAAAAAGGATAATAAGAAAATCATTCATATTAAAATATAAAATAGAATATATATAGTTTTATATATAATTAAAGAATACAAGGATATAACTTTCTATTTAAATATATATTAAAATAATCAAGAAAAAGGCTTTTTTTCAGAGATAATCGATAATATCAAAGATATCAATAACGAATTAATATTCAAAAAGAAAAAGAGATATCTATTATAATATCAAAGATTTAATCATTTAGATTTAGATAAGATCAAGAATTTATATAAGGTATTCAATATAATCAAATTAATAAAGGTCTCAATTGAATTAAATATCTATGAAATATATATATTCACTAAAATGATTAATTATATTTCGAAATAATTGAATCTATATAAATCAAAGAAATTCGAATTTATATATTTCGATATTATAGGATTATTTCCAAAATCGATTTGAAGGAATTATTATTTTATATTGATTATTAATAATTGTATAAAAATAAATTGGATTATATTATTTAAACAAAAAAATAATACAATTCAAATATTGAAAATTTGGAAAAAAGAAATGGAATTGATTATTGAAGAAAAGATTATTGTAATTAGAATTGATAATATATCGGAATTGTTATAAACTATTCATAAATAGTTATCAAATATTCGATTCAAAATTATAACAATTGCCTTTTTATATCAAAACAAATCTATAGAATAGAATATAAAGATTATAAAAACAAATATAAAAATAATATTAAAAGAAGCTAAATTATTATTAAAGTTTTAGAATGAAATTGTAAAATATAATATTTATATTAGAAATTGTATTAATATTAATCTTGATATAAATAAAATAAATTGATTCTTTATAAAAGTTTTTATAAATATAATATTAAATATAAAAATATACAAAGTTTGGGGGAGCAAATATTATATTTATATCAATCCTAAGATTATTTCAAAAGGGCAAAGATATAATAAATTATAGAACATTTCGAGAATTGATATATTCCTAAAATATTCAAAAATTACAAATAAATATATCAAAGTATATTTTCCAAAACTAGATTATATATTTCGATCAAATAGAATAATCATAGATAAATCTTATCAAAAAGAAGATTTGGATTTTAAATTAAGAAATTATAAATCAGATCTACAAGGAATAAAGAATATAGAGCCAGATCGAAAACCTTATAGTAAATCAGTAATAAACAAAGCATTTTCTTTATTCTCAATACTAAATGCGATATTTGTATTATCTTTGTTTCAAATATTCTTTCTAATAGATATTATACCGAGTTTAATGATTATATTAAATATTTCAATTATCGAATTGAAATCAAATAAATTAGATATATCAATATCAATATACAATGAAAATGAAGATAATAATATTCAGAAAACAAATCAAGAATCTTCTTTCAAAGATATTTTAAATATCGAATTTATCATTCCAAAGATTTCAATCCAAAAGTCAACTTTTGCAAACCCTAAATTTATATCGAAAACAAAATTTAAGATCATCTTAAATTTTACTAATAAATCTATTTTAATAAGATTAAAAAACAAAATAAATTTATAATCATTTAAAATCGAATAAAAAAATACAATGGATTTTAAAGACGAATCTTTAAGGTATTTAATACAAAAACAAAAAAAAAAATATAGAATAAAATTCTGAAGAAGAATAAAAAAACAAGATTATAAAGATATTAATTGTAATATCTATATAAATCAAAACTCAAGAAAATATAGAATATATTATAATTATAATCCCAATTATTTATAAGATAAATTTTTATATCAAAAACAAGATCGTTTCAGATTTTATGATTTCATTAATAAATACAAATAATACAGAAAATATAATATATTTAACCGAAGAAATTCTGGGAATCAAAATATCAAGAATTTATAAAGAAACAATATCGAATCGAAAATACTTTGAAAAATAGAAGGAAGTTATTTAAAAGGAAATTATATCTTTAATTCAAAATAGTATTTAAAAAGAATATATATTCCCTAAAAAAAAGTAATCTGATTTCGACAAAATAAATATTTATAATTAAAATAAAAAATAATAAAATAAAACAATTTAAAACAAAATTAATGATTTGAAAATTCAATTAGATATAAAGCAAAGATTACAATGAAACATTTGTATTAATAATAAGATTAAATATACTCAGATTATTCCTAACTATTATTACAAAGGAAAATTTGGAATATTTATATTTCGATATCAAAAACATCTTTATTGAATTGTATTTAAAGGAAAAGATCTATTTCGAATTATCCTAAGATATCAAAGTCGAAAAGGGATATGTACTACAAATTCTATAAAGTCTATATGGTTTGAAACAAGCTAAAAGGGATTGAAGTTTATTATTGAAAAAAGAGTTTTTAGATATAAACTTTATATAAAATTTGATAGATCTATATTTATATATATCCAAAAACTGTGATATAATATTATTGGTATATATCGATGATATCATTATTGTATCATATATATCATTGCAAATCATTTGATTCGATAAAAAATTATCAATCTATTTTAATATTAAGAATCTAAAGAAGATTAGTAAAATTCTAGATATTAGGGTTATTTGTAATAGAAAAGTATATACATTAATTATAAATTAAGAAGAATATCTTGATATTATATTAATCAAATATAATATTATATATGAATAATATCAAATCAAGAAATTATTAATAATAAATTATATTTATCTTCGATTAATAATCGATAATAATGAATTAGCAGATATAAACGAATATCAATAATGAATAAGAAATATGATTTATTCAATAATATATATTCGATTAGATATAGCATTTTTAATTGAAAAACTTTCACAATTTATAACAAAACTAACAAAACATTATATTATAGTTTTGAAAAATCTGATACGATATCTACAATCAATAATCAAATAGAAATTATGATTCGGATCAAAAAGAATACAATTTGATATTTGCAAAGAATACAATATATTTGATAATACAATAAAAGTATATATAGATATAGATTGGATTAATAACAAATATAATCAGAAAAGTGTTTTAAAAGGAATTATAATATTCTATAAAAACTTTATATTATAGATTAATAAAAAACAAATATTTATGATTACCTCTAATACAAAATCAGAATATATTGTAATAGCGATATTCATTAAACAAGAAAGATAAATTATATAAATACTCAAAGATTTATTCAGATTAAGTTATATTGTGAAAGAGGTATGTCGAGATACGTGCGTCCCGATAGCACACTACAAAGGGAAATAGGAATTGGAATTGATTAGATTATATTGTAAAGGCTTTAAATAATAAAATTAATAGATTTAAATAATGATTTGGATTGTATATAAATGAAATACAAAAAGATTAATGGAAAAACGATTGATTTTTTTTAAGAAAAGGGGAGCAGAATCTTTTTTTATATTTAATTACAAAGAATTATATAATTATATAATTATGAATTAATTATATATTAGATTTTGATATTTTAATTTTCTTATACTCTTCCTTTTTCTGGAATATATATTCTATTTAACTTTAGAATAATTATAAAAGGTAAAAATCAAAAAAATCAAAAGATAATTAAATTAAAGAAAATTAATTAGAGTATTAATAAATTAAAATAATAAACAATTTTTAAGATTGTTTTAAAAAAACAATATATTTTAGATTTTTATTAATCTAAATCTATTTCTATTACCTTTTTACCAAATTCAATAGGAATTTCAAATTCCTGAAAAATATTTTTATTATTTTTTTTATTTTTAATCTTTTTTAAATATTTAATTAAATATTTTACAATAAACTTTGTATTTGTAATCAGACTTTTTGATGATTCTTGAATACAATTTGAATGATGAATAGGGATTTTTAATGTTATAAGTTTTTATTTAATATTGAAAGAATAATTCTTTTTTTTATTATTAGATTTTACAAAAGGCTTTTTTACTGAAAAACAATTCATTTATTCTTTATCTAATTCACAATCTATATTAGGGATTGAAATAATACTTTGTATTCTAGAAAATCTAATTAAGAATAAATTGGATAATATTATAAATTAATTCTAAATTGATTTTTACTTTATAACTTCTTTTTTTTTTCCAATAAGTTTTTTTAATATAAATTGAGATTTCCTAATAAAGGATTTTTTATTAATTAGATTTATAATTTTTTAATTATTAGTATTTTTTTTATTAAAGAATTCATTATTTTTGAAGTCTTTATTACAAAAAGCTTTTTATTTTTATAAAGATATATTATAATCTATAAATAATAATTGATCTTTTTATTACTTTTTTTTATCTTAGAATACTTCAAATTGAATGGTTAGATTTATTATTATAAGATTATATTATTATTTATATCAAAATTCGAATTCATTATTATTGACTTCGAATAATCTATTTGTTATTCTTTTAATAATATTAGAATCTTAAAATAAATATTTTAAAAGGATTATAAAAAGATGATTTTATAAAACAAAATTGATATTAAAAGAAAAGGATTAAGGGATATAAAAATCTTTTTTATTAAATTCGTTTAATTTAAAAAGGATAATTTGATTTTGAAAAGATTTTCGAAAGTTTTTATAAGAATTATTATCTTTTATATTCTTTTTATTCGAAATTATAATTAAATAAAAAATCAATATCAAAATCGATTTATAGGATTTAGAAGAATCAATATATTTTAAAATAATATTTGATTACATTATAATTATTCAGAATTCAGATCTAACCAGAATCCTTTAATAAAACTAATTCTTTTATTTAGCCTTTTAAAAAGCTTTTTTTCTTATTATTCAATTAAAATTATATTATAATTAATAAATAAAAGAATATTTCTTTAAAAATTCCCGAATTAAATTATTGTTATTATTTAATTTATAAAAAGTAAGGATTTGATATTCTTTATAAAAGCTTTTAATCGATTCTTTTGATTTAAAAAAGTTAATTATAATAATTATTCTTTTTGAAATTTCTTTTTGTTTGCTTTTAAAAGTTAAATAAAAAAGATCAAAAAAGGAATAACAAAGATTAAATTTCTTATTATAGTCAAGAAAATATAATATAAATAAAAATATTAATATAAAATAGAATTCTTTATTCTTTTGAATATAAATAATAATATATTATAAAACAGGATTATATTTTAAAAGAAATTGAATAATCGAAAAGTAATAATTCGAAAATAGATTTTTTTTAAAGATTCTATAGAAATATTATTTATAAATAGTAAGAATATCTTTGTAAATATTTTGTAAATCAAATTTATTTCTTTATTTGAAGATATATTGAAATGAAGGGATATATAAAGTAAATTTATTTTCAAAGGATTTTTTATTTGATGATTTTAATAAAAAAAAGTTATCTTTAAAAGCTTCGTTAAAGTTAAAGGAATAAAAGTTCTTTATTGAATCAAATCGATTAAAATCAAAGGTTTATTTTAATTATTTTAAAATTAAAGATTAATACAAATAGAACCAAGGGTAGAATACCTTTATCAATCTTGTTTCGTTAATGTACTTTTGGTTTCTAATAATAATAATTAATTTGTTTTATAATTTCTTAGCCGAAATATATTTCGATTTTAGATTGAAAAGCTTTATTAGAGTATACAAATAATATATATATAAAGTATCTGTAATGATTTGCTTTTTCAATAATATAATAATTCTTTATCTTATTTAATTGATAATATATTTATCATTCATCAAAGAATATCATCCTTTTTCAAATTGGTAATCTAAATCATAAGAATAGTTTTTCAGTTTCTATAAAAAATTTAAGATCGTTTTAAAATTATTAAAGGTTGAATTATTATTATTTGAAACAAATTTAATATTATAATTAATTATATAATAATGAAATACAAATCTATTTAAAATAAATAAATAAAAAAGAACTTTTTTCGAGAGATCAAAATAATAATCTTTCTTTTCCTATTTGTCGATATTTATGGTTATAGGTTTCGAAATTGATATAATTGTTTGGGAATAAAAAAATCGGTATATATAAAGAGTATTTAGTATAACAATTACTTTTAATCATTCTTTAATATTAGATTCCTTTTTATTATTATCATTATTAAAGAATATCAAAGTAATTTTTATAATAATCATTTCGTGAATAAATTTATCCTTTTATTGAATTTTAAAAAGATTTTCATTTTTATAATATTCTTTCAGAAATCCGAAATTATCGAAAATAAATCTATAGATTTTAAAGATAGGATTTTGTATAAGATTGTAAAAAAAAGATATTCAATCTTTTTTATTTTTTATATTAATTTTTGTAATGAATTTATATATAATATAGAAATTTATAAAATTATACTTTTTAACTTCTTTGTTTTTCTTTTATATAAAATATTCAATTATATATCCATTCAAAAACTTTATAAGGATTTGAAGGTTGAAATAAAAAATATAATAAATTATATTCATTTTTATTAAAGTATTATTTAAACTTATATTTTTCGATTAAAAATAAATGAAAACTTTTTTTTAAATAGTTGTTCAAATTCTTTCAAGATTTTTAAAATCTTCTTTGATTTTATTACAATATTATTTGATAAATTGAATTATATTATTATTTTTAATAAAATAATTGATTTTAAAAAAATCAATTGTTTTATAAAACTTTTAATCTTTAATTTAATCTTTTATTTTATTTATAAAATCTTTAATAAAATTAATAATATTTATAAAATAATTGAACCATTATTCAAGAGTATTATATTTTTCCTTAATTTCAAAAGTTTTAATAAATATAAATGCTTCGATTTTGTTGTTGAAGGAATGATTTTTGTATTGGATAAGAAAAAAGATATTATTATTAATAAAGCAAAAGATTATAATTTAATTAAATCTTTCTTTAAATATTATATTAAAATTTAAATAAAAGTTTGTATAAATAATAAAATAAATACAAATAAAGAGTTGATAATTTTAAATCAAATTATTAAAAAGGATAGATTTAAAAAAAAAAATATTGAATTATTCAAATATTGTTTAGAAATTGTTTGTAAATTATTCAAAAACAAGATCGATAATATAATAAGTTTTTTCAAAAAGAATTCAAATATTTTTTCTTTTTTAAGAATTATAAAGCTTTCTTTATCGAATTTCTTAATTGGTGGTTAAAAATTTGTAATAATAATTTTTTTTCAATTTGTTATATTTATTTTTTTCCTTTTAATTTTATATTATTTTGTGATTAGATAAAGAATAATCTTTGATTGTTTATTATCTTTTATTTGGAAGATTATGGATATTTAGAAATTTGATTCTTTTGGTTTATTTATTTATATAAATCTTTAGAATTATTATTTATAAAGAAATCTAAATACAAGATATATTTTTTAAAATAGATATTTGTATAGGTTTTATTAAGCGGAATATTATTCATTTCTTTAAAGATATATATGAAAAGATTCTTCAATTTCTTTATCATTTTGTAAGATCTGTATTATTTGAAAACAAGTTTTGTGTTACAAGATATATCGATTTTTGATTAGGGATTATAATATAAAATTATATTTTTAATTCGAATATTTTTATTTAATATTTTGTAATTAAAATTATATTGAAGTTTATTATCTTTTTTATAATATTATTTGCAAAGAATTATTTCCTTAATATTTTTATTTAATATTTTGAATTATTATATTTTAATAATCAATAAATCTTTCTGGATTTGTATACTTTTTTAATCAAGGATTCTTCAAATTGTATATATAATTTCAAAAAGTAATATAGTTTTTTGTTTATAAATTAGTTCAAATAGTATTTTGTTTATTAGTTTGTAAATTGAAATGCAATTAATGAATAATATTGTTTTTAATTATTTAGATTATTTATATTCTTTTTATAATAAACGGGAAAATGCTTTTATAATAAGATAATGATCTCTTTTTATTATTTTATTGATTTATAGATGATAAACTGATATCTTGATTTTATTGATTTTATATTTTTTGAAATAAACAAATATAATACTTTTATTTTCAAGTTTTTCATTTATAATGATTTCTTTAAAGAGATTATAATAATAGATTATTTTATAAAAAAACTTAACAATTGTTTTCGAAATAATATTTCACAAAACTTTAATTTCTATTTAATCATTTAAATCTTCTTGTAAAATAATAAGATATTTGAATCCATAATCGTCAAGCATTTTTATAATATTCATATCAATTTTATATTAAATATTTAAGATTCAAATAATAATCATTAATTTATTTATTTATTTGGATAATCTGAATTAACAAATAAAACAAAAAATCATCCAATTTTTTATATCTTTATATATTTCATTTTATCAATAACAATTATATATTTTAATATATAATAATTCTAAATCTTTATAATTTAGTTCTTTATATATTTAAACCATAATTTTTGCTTTTTCGATTAGATCATTGTTTACTATTATATAGGCAGGAAATAATCTGTTTCTTTGGATTCTGAATAAATAATGATTTTTTATATAGAAATTGAAAGCTTCTTTTTTGAAAGCTTATTAATCCTTTATTAATATATTTTTAGATCTCTATAATATAATAATATATTAAATAATCATTTATATTTTTTTATTTCTGTTTTCTAAAATTTAAAACAATCTTAAAATTTTAAAGTTATTTATATTTATTATTAGATCTATTTATAACAAATTCAGGTTTGTAATAATCGAATTATTAATATCTTTTTTATATTCCTTATCAATATTATTTGAAGTAGTTTATGATTGTTGTAATAAAGCATCTGTAATAATGTTTTTGTTTCCAGGAATATATCTAATATCAAAATCGAAGAGTTTGATCTAAGTAATCTATCTTATAACCAAAGCATTAGATAAATCTGTAATTATTCTATTTAATTAAATTATAAATATATTTATATCAATTTCTAAAAGAAAATGAATATTATAAAGATTTCTTTTGCATTTTTGTAGAATTTTGAATACTTTTCTGCATTCTCTTTTAATAATATTATAATTCCATTCAATATGATTTTATATATTATTCTTATATTTAACAATAATATAAGGTTTATCATTATATATTTGATTTAGAACAATTCCCTATCCTACCAAACTAACATCGATAACGAATACAATGATTCCGGCTTCAAATAAATAAATCAATAGAAGAAGAATTAAAACCAAAGTTAATTTATTTTTCAACAAAATCATTATAATATTATAATTAATAATTCAAATGAATTTTATATTTTTCTTTAATAATATATAAAAAGGCTTTATAATAATAACGAAATTCTTTATTCAAAATCGATAGAAAATATATACTTTAAAGAATATTCTAATTTCATAATTATTCGAATAAAATAATTATTCAAGTATCTTAATGATTTTAACAATATCAGGATTTCTTTCTTCAGAATTAGTATAATAATCTATAATTCGGATTTTATTGTAATATTATTTGGATTTAATATTGATAATATATTCTATACATTTAATACATTTTATTATAATATTCAGATTTTTCAAATATTCGATAACGAACTTTTTTAATCCAGGTTCAATTTCAACTTTATTATATCGAATTCTGGGACCCTTAATTTCAATATCATTTAAATAAGGTATAGTAATATTAGGTATAATATCCCATAATATTTTTGATATAATCCTTATAAATTGAACAACCGAATTAATAATCCTTTATAATAGAATAATGAATTTTATCAAATTAAAAGGAATCATAATAATAATAATATTTTTATTTTTCTTATTTAAAAGTATTTGATTATATTTAAAGAAAAAGTTAATTAAGAATATTAATAAATATTCAATTATTTATTCAATAAATTCCTTTAAGTTTGAAAGTATATTTGTATTTTACAGAATTATAATATTTGCTTTTGTTATTACAATAATGATACAATATTTATTAGCTTCGTTTTTCTTAATTAGATATTAAAGATTTCGATATAATTCTTTTTCTTCTTTTAATATACTTTATTTGATATAGTCTTTTATTATTTCGATAATTATTGATAAAAAGATTTTAAAGGATACAAAATTAAAAACTTATTAAACCTTATATAATATTATCTTGATAATCTATAATAAAACAATTAAAGATTTGATATTATTGGTTTTTATTTAATTAAAAACTAATATTACTTTTCGATTCTATAATAATATAAAGAAAAGTTCTTTTTTATATTTCTAAAGTATATCTCCAATATCTAATAATACTAAATATTCTTATATCAATCGGAAATCTTCAGATTTAATATCAAAATATAATATCAAATATTTCGAAAAAAGATCTAATAATTAATATTTAAAATGTTTTATATATTTCAATTTCAATTAATTAGAATTATCTTTTAGAATCTTTTTATTAATATATTTTATTTCATTTAAAGGTTTTATTTTGTTTTTTTTTTTTTTATATACATTATTAATTAAAATAAGAATTTCGTATTTGATATTAATTAGTTTCTTTTAAATATCGCTTTTTGTCTTAAATTCTTTCAAATCGAAATGAATACTATTAATAATAAAGTATTCCTGAAATCCCTTTAATTCTGAATTCTCAATATTATCAAATATATCTTTGATATTAAAGTTAAGATTAATTTGAATAATATCAATATTAAATTTTATAGAATTTAAGATTATCTTAAAATTTGGAATACTAATTAGAAGTTTTGGGAAATGGTTTTTAACGAATTCTTCAAATTTCTTTTTATTCTTAATGATATTTAGGATTTTTAGAAAATCATCCATATAATTTTTAGGATTTATATTATTTATTCTTTTCCTAACTTTTCAAGATCAATTTTTATAATATTTATTTTGTATTTTGATTTAATTGTTTAATAATTAATTTTATTAATATTATTATTATTAATAATCTATATAATTTGTTTATCTCTTTTATATTCAAAATCGATCTTTTTTATAAATAGATATGATATCCTTAATAATAATAAATCTTTACTATTATTTAAAACAAAGATATTAATAATATTTTTAATTCCTTCAAAATTGATTTTTATATCTTTAATTAATCTATATAAAATAATAGCATTTTTATTAAGGATGATTATTATCACCTTATATTTGTATATTATAAATTCCAATTCTTTTACAATTTTCAGGTTTATTATATTGATTATCAATTCTGAATCGATAATATTATTAATTTTGATATTTTTATTTATAAAGATTATAATAATAATAAATATATTATATATTTCTTTTGATTAATAATTAAAAAAAATATTTAAATAATTAATAGTTATTAAAACTATTATAATTTTTTCGGCAGGAATTTCTGAATTTCTGAAAAGCTTTTTTTGTTCTTCGATATTTGTAATTAATATTTTTTTAAAAATTTGTTTAAGAAAATCTGGTATATATATAAAGGTAATCCTAATTGTTATCAGGATTTCAATTTTGCAAATCCGTTTCAAGATTTCTGTTAGGGATTTTGTAATATAAATAATGATTAATATTTGTTTCTTTATTCTTGAAAATTTAATATAAGAATTAAATATTCTATCTTTTTGTATTATACTATTTTTATCGGATTCAAAAAAATTCTCTCTTTCTTGAAATTCTTTTGCTTTGTTTTCTTCGTTTTCATCAATATTTATAATTTCATCTTTATTAAAGAATTCTTTCTTTAACCTTTCCCTTTCAATTTGATCCATTATTTTGAACAATATCTTTCAAAAAATACTTAACGATTTTTGGAGTTTATCAATTTTGTTCTATTTTATCGATTTGGATTTTTTAAATAATCAATCTTATAATCTTGAGATTTCTTTAGATTAAATAATTATATTAATATTGATAATTTCCCCTTTTTGATAATTAATATTATTTACAAATATACTCTTTATAATTTCGATATTAAAGATTCCAAGATTCAGCGAATTATCTTTAATATTGGATTTCTTTAATTATTTCTTTTATTAATCAAATCTATAAGTTTTTGTATATATTTCAATCTGATGGTTCTTTAAAAAATCTTTTTATCTAAAGATTAAAAAAAAATTAAAATATTCTTTAAAATCAAATATAAAGATTTTGTATTTATTATAATAATATAATTCAATATTAATATTATCGATTTTCTTAAAACAATTTTGTTTTATAATATAATCATTATTATAAAAAAATCTTTCAAAATAATAATAATAGAGATAATCCTTTTTGTAAATTTTATTTATATCAAAAAGAATTCTCTTTTGTTTATTCTAAATAAAATAGTTATTATATTTTATATTATCTTTTCGATGAATAATTTGATATTGTAATAACGAAAAGGATAATTTCGAATTCCTTATATCTTTGATTTTCGCTTTTAAATAATTTATATTAAATTTATCCAAAAGATCAATGATTTCATTTATAATATTCTCTATCTTCTATCCTTGAAAATAAAATTTTATATTAATATCGAAGATAAATAAGGTTTTTATATATTCATATATGATTTAGGAAATAATAGTTTGATAAAATTTAGATCTTTTGTAAATTTGAATGATAGAATCTTTAGAAAAGTATTATTTATAAATTTCGTTTATTATTCTTTTAAAATTTATAAAAATAGGATTATCGAAATTAACTTTAAATTATTTAACAATCTTCTTTTCTATTTGAATATATAGACTACATAAGAATATCCTTTTAATTTCGAATTCAATGATTATATGATTATTAATAAATTAAATAACCGAAAATATAAATTTGGCAATATAATCCTTTATTATTATTGAATTTATATTATAATCCTCTTTATTTTTATTATATTAATTATTAACAAATTGATCAAGAAAATCTCGGATATCTATTATTTATTAGATATTATAATTATGAAAATATCGGAGTAATATTGATCTCAATCTTTCTTTTCAATTATATCTAATAAGATTATATTCTAATATAAATTTGATTTAGATAGCAATAATATAATCGTAATACTAAAAAAATCGAATTCATATTTCTTTATCGGATATATTACAATCAATTTATAAGGTATCCCAAATTATAAAGAAATCAAATATATCGATCCCATTGAAAATAAAGGCAATAATATTTCTAATATATAATATAATAAAGAATATATATATATAATCTTTAATATAAACAACAAATAGAATTTTTAATGGATTTTGTTGTTATTGATTTATTTCTTTTTCTTTTTTGATTTTCTTTGTTTTTTCTTCTTTTTTAATGGGATTTCTATTATTATTAATAGAAAGTTTTTTAATGGATTCAAAAGAATCGATAATTAAAGTAACAATATTATTCTTTGATCTTTGAAGAGTATCTTATAGAGGATTTAATTTTGTAAATAAATTAAAATTATTTATTATATTATTGTAATTTGATTGAAAAGTATTCAATTTGTTAGAGTCTAATTTAATATTTGGTTTTCGATAGTTTTCAATATTTATAATTTTCTTTTGATAAATCTTCAAAAGAAAAAAAAAGATATATATAATCCTTCCCAAAGTTTTTCTTCTTTTAAAGGAATATATAAATCTCAAACCCCTTAACTAAAAGTTTTTTAAAATATATTTTAAATTTTTGATTATCGATATCAAGAATAATAATTTAATGTATTATACCTAATCCTTTTTATTATTCTAATATATATTTAAATATTCAAATAACTTTAAAAGTATATAAAACATTCAAAATCCTTTAATATAATTGATCACATTTAATCAAAGTTGTCCTCAGGATTAGAGTTTTCTTATTTATAAAGATAAATGATTTATTTACAAATAAGGATTCTATTATATTTGAAATTCTAATATATTCTTAATATTATTAATTATATTCCTGAATAGAACTTTTATTGATATATTCCTTTTAAAATAAAAAATAAAATAGTAGTTTTATTGAAAAATGATTTATTTTTAATATAATGAATAAATATAAATAAAGGAACTTCGATAATCAAAACTTCTTTATTCAAAGTTTGACAATCCCATATTTTTGAAAAAATTATTCTTTTAGAGTTAATCCTATCCCTCTATTTACAAACTGTTAATTCTATTTTTTTTTCAATTATAATTTCCTTACAAATATATTTGTATAATGTAAATTATATAATTCGAATCCGGTATAGATTATTATTATGAAAAAGGTAGATCGAGATATATATATTCTAATAGTATATTATAAAAAAAAATGGAAATTGGAATTGATCAGATTATATTGTAAAGGCTTCAAGTAGTAAAACTAGTAGGTTTAGATAATGATTTGGATTGTATATAAATGGGGTACAAAAAGATTAATGGAAAAACGATTGATTTCTTTTAAGGAAAGGGGAATAGAGCTTTCTCTTATATCTAACTACGAAGAGTTATGTGATCATATGACTATGAATTAGCTATGTGTTAGGCCTTGATATCCCAACTTTCTCACAATATTAGAAAGAACAAAGATACAATTCAAATACTTGATAATAATTAAGGCGTTTTAGTTTTAATCAAGAATCTATATTTGTATAAATAATTCAAATATATAGATATCAATTATCATTTCATCAAGGATTTAATAGAAAAGAAGAAAATCGTTATTAGTTATATCAATATATACAATATAATTATCGATGAAATAATAAAGCTTTATATAAGAATTGCTTTCGAAAAATTCAAGAAAATATTAGGATTAATAGTCTAAAAGAATTAAATAGAATATCCTCAATAAAGAAATATTGAAAATGAGATTATTATAGGATTAGAATTGAGATTACATAATCATAATAATGTATAGATCATATTTAGGGATAATCTCAATTCTATTTTTACTAAAATAATAGATCCTTAGTTCAACCTATATAATCAATAATACTACTACTTCCTGCACCAAAAGTTAATATAAAAACTATTTTATTATTAAAAAAGAATATTTGCTTTTGGTTTGTTAAAATATATATACTACAAATATAAATTATCCTTTTTTGAAAAAAATTTATAAAATCAAATTTACAAAATCAAAAATATAATAAAAGAAAATATAACGTGGTTTATCACCGGGTCGCCAATATCACCGGATCGCCACTTTTTATACTATTCAATTACTTTAAATCTATATTATTCAATAACAATTGAATCAATTGATTAAAACTATTAAGAATCTAATAATCTAGGATCTATTATATTGTTTTGACAAATTCTTGTATTATATTCTATTTTTCTGTATTTATTACAATATCGATTAAAAGATACTTCCTTATTAGAATTCCTCCCTTTTTGATACTTATTGTATTGAATCTGAATATCAATCTTTTATTGAAATAATATATTAAAAATTTTTTATCCAATGAATATTTTTCTTTAATATAATTGAGTTTTTTTTGTATATCGATATTTACTTAATGTCTTATTTACTACCCGAAGTATACGATTCTCTATATTTAAAAATGTATTTTTATAAATTAATCTTTCTATACCCTTAACTAAAATTAATACAATTTCGAATATAGATATAAAGAAACTTGATTAATAATAAATTATTCGAGATTTAACTAATATTAATTAAAAAAGAGCTTTTATTGGATTGTAAAAAGTTTGAAAGATCTATTGATCTAGATCGAAAAAGGAAAAAATAGATATGCAAATTCGAATATCTAATTTCGAAAATACAGTTTCAGAATTAAATAGGATTAAACCTATTCCTCGAAACCTTATTTTCATATTCTGAAAAGTAATTGATTTTTCGTATACAGCTTTAAAAGTTATAAAGAATTCAATCTTCGAAATATATTTGATATATACTTTAATAAATCCATTAATTTGATTATTATATAAATGTTTCAGATTACCAAAACAATTAATATCAAATAACTAAATTAAATAATTTGAATACAATAATAAATATAAATATATAATATCGTTCTTTTTGTAATATATTTGAAAAACTATTGATTCATAATTTTCATATTCATCTAATACCAATATTCGATATTTACCCTTTTTTCGATTCTTAATATACTTATCGAAATATTTCAATTATTCTAAATCTATCTCATTATTTGTTTATTTATTAAATATAGATTTAATAGTTTATTCTATAGGAAGATTCGTTTCAGTATATCAATTGGAAAGATGAATTTGTCCTTGAACTATTAAAAATAAAGGAATAATTTCATCTTCTCCATTTCCATATATTATTACTATAATTCATTCTCGATTGTTTAATTATATTGATTTATTTTTATTATATCTTTCAATATTAATAATAATTATTATTATATATATAATTCTTATTATAAAATCTATTTCATTGAAATTATAGAAATCGTTATCCAAAATACTATATTTCGTTTATATATTCATAATCAATCGAAACTATTCTTCAATGAACTTAGAATCTTTGCAAAGAGTTCTTTGAAAATTATAAACACAATTAAAATACATCTTTAATTCGATTTGATACTTTACAAATCGATATACTCAAAACTTTCTAATACATTTTACATCTTTCAATTCAAAAATATAATTCATTATATCTTCTATATTCTTCAATTTAAATGAAAATCCTTTTAAATTTATATCAAATATATATTAAACAATTACCTCTTCTTCTAATTCTATAATCTTATAACTATTCATTCGAATCTCTTTTTGATTACTTCAACTATTGATTCTATCGCATAATATAAATCGAAATACTATATAAAGTTTTATAACTTTAATAATTAATAGATTTTTAGATTTACAAATAATTTCAATAGCTAAAATGATTCGGGCTTCTTTTGATAATATTTCTATAATAATTTGTTGAAATATTGTATATTGAAATTGAGATAATTGAATAGTATAAAAAATGACGACCCGGTGATATTGGCGACCCGGTGATAAACCATGTTATCTATAATAATATTTAATTTAATTAATATTACTATTACAAAAATTGATTTTATCGATTTAAAGATTTGATTTAGATTTTGAATTAATGTATTTTATATTCAATCTAAAAATTAAACAATAGATAAATATTTTTGAAAATAAAAATAAATAAATAAATTTAAATATTATCGGAAAGATATAAATTATAAACTTTGATTATTATAATCAGAAAAAATAGATTTTGATATATAAATATTTTAGATAATTTTATATAATCACTAGATCAACCTATCTATTTCCGAAGACTTATTATAAAACTAGTTTTCAAATCATATAAGTGGCATTTTTAGTATATTACTAATTTAGAACCTAACTCAAAACATCACTCCGTTTTCCCAATCCATATCTCTTTCAATTCAACACAATCTATTTTCTATGGCCAACGAATGGAAGAACGTTTCACCACACCCGTTAATCAATCAAATCCTTATGATAACAAATCCCTTTTCCTTCTTTCCTTTAATTTCCTAAATACCCCCGAATCATATGATCAATCTGGTTAGATGCTTGATTTGGTCAGAGTGTCGAAAAGGAAATCGTGCATGAATTCCGATGACGAAGAATGTGGCTTGTATGACCTCCGTCGCTTAGTTTGCTCAATTGCGGTGGAACATCCATAAATATGTTCTTTTTGTCTTTTGTTGTGAAACCACGATATAAATCAAGCTTTTACTTGCAGGAACTTCATCCCGGGATGAGTTTGCCATCTCTAGAAATTTTTCAGATGGACGTTTAAAATATAGGCCAAACATGGAACCCGAGTGGGTCAATAAACCCACAGAGCTCTGGGCTCCCTTAACCAGAAAAAAAAAGACCTTTGAAACGTCAGAATAAGCGAGAGAAAGTTTTTGAAACGTGGGAACAAGGGTTGTCCTATCAAAATTGTCTGGATGACAACCATCCAATTTACCCCTCAATCTAAATTCATCTGATAACAGCAGCATGGCGTACTTTCCCCCTTTTGACCCAGTTCTGGTGTAGTGGATAGATGAAAGAAAACGAAACAAACGAAAGAGAGGGGATTAGGAACCTCAATCCAGCATGTACCCGATTTTACCGGGACAGTGGGCACAGTCAGGTTCAAATAGATGAACTTGGAGAATGAAGCTGTTTTAAGCCATTGACTGTGGGTTCATTATGATGGATTCAACAAGAATAAGAGTATTTCGAGCTTTTGGAAGTACAAAAGGTTTCCATCTGCGCAACGGTCGAATGTGCATTCTGTGTAGCAGGAACTTTTTCTTTCTCTTCCATTCTTTCTCTTATCCACTCTTTTGACCTGTTACCTTGGACGATATACATTCTTTTTCAAAATCATTCTTTTCTTAAACTCTCATTTCCAGGTCCGGCGACCATTCCCCGAAAGTAACAATATCATATCACATTCATTCATTTTCAGCTACCACAAGGAACAAATCTAAAATCTCAAAATGCGCACTTCTTTACTAGCCCTTGGTTTTGCCGCTAGAGCTCTTGCTCAAACAGCTACCTCATATGTGGATGCCAACACTGGTATCACATTCGAGGGTGCTACGGACACCACTGGATTCAAGTTTGGTATGGTCATGGAGGCTAATGCCACATCTGACTTCATCGGTCAAATCGTAAGGATATATTCATTCTATGATCACTGCATAGGAAACTAAAAGCAATTAGGTTTTTCCAAGCACAGCTGGTTCAGGATATGGAGGTGTTTCATTAACTGGTAATATGGTTGGCAGTATGTTGATTGTCGCCTGGCCCAGTGGAACTGATGTTATCGCATCGTTGCGTGAGACTAGTGGATATACTTCTCCAGGTGCCTACGCAAACACCACGGCACAGTTATTGCCAATTGCGAATGGTACCTTTGTCAACTCAACCCATATGTCATACACTTTCCTTTGCCAGGCTTGCATTGGAAACACTTATACTATGGCTTCTGGTGCTAGCCAAGTCATCGTTGGATGGGCTCTTGGTAACGGCACTGTCACAAATGCTGCATCTGCTACTGATGCGACTTTCACCTACCACGGTACTGGATATGGTGATTTCGGTATTGAAACCTCCAGTGCTGCGAACAGTAACTACGCCACATGGGCTGCTATGGCTAGCGCTGTCATTGCCAGCAACACAACCGCATCTACCACAATTTGCTCAAACACTACCGTGTCCACTTCTAACTCAACCTACGACTATATCATCGCAGGTGCTGGCCCAGCGGGTATCATCGTCGCAGAGCGTCTCGCAGAGAGTGGTGCATCTGTCTTGATGTTGGAAAGAGGAAATGTTTCCACGTATGCTAGTGGTGGTAGAGCTACCGTTTCATGGAACGACACCGTTACCCAATATGATGTTCCTTCCATGTCGTACTATCTCACAACCGCCTCTGTCAGTGATGAATACTGCACAGACACTGCTTCAATGGCTGGATGTCTTCTTGGGGGTGGAACTATGATCAATGCACTGATGTTTGTCCGCCCACAAGAAGCTGATTTTGATGACAAATGGCCAACTGGATGGAAATGGACCGATGTCAGTGCATCGGCAGATAGACTTTACGAGCGTAATCCAGGTACTACCAACCCTACTGCGAACTCTCAACGATACGATCAAAGCACATGGAACGTTCTCTCTTCATTCTTGGGTGGTCTCGGATGGTCCGAAGTTGATGCTATCGAATCACCAAACGAGAAGACTCAAGTTTACTCTCATCCACCATGGGATATCCAAGAAGGTCTCCGCGCTGGCCCAGTCAAGTCTTACTACCCTCTTGCTACTGCTATGACCAACTTCAAGGCCCAATTCAATACCAAGGTTGTTAGAGGTATCCGAAGCACTACCAACAGCACCACCTTCTCTGGTGTTGAAGTTGAGAACTCCAGCACTGGCGTCCGCCAAATCATTAACCTCAATGCAGGTGGTAAACTCATCCTCGCTAGTGGAGCCATGTCTACTCCCCGTATCTTGATTAACAGTGGTATTGCTCCAACTGATCAAATCACCACCGTTAAAAATGGAAGCAGCTGTGTTACCCTGCCAGCCGAATCTGACTGGATCAACCTCCCGGTTGGAAAGAACCTCAAGGACCATCCAATCTTTACCCTTACTTTCAATATCACCGGCTCCATGGCTAGCAACTTCACCTCCATGATGTCCACTGCTTTCACCTCCCCAAGCACCACCAACGTTGATCTCTTCGCCCAACAAAGCGGCCCACTCGTTCAATCCGGTCAAAGATTAAACTTCTGGACATCTCTTAACACCACTAACGGTACCAAATACTTCCAAGGAACCTGTAACTCCCCCGGTGAAGGTCAAGTTCGCATCAAGCTCTACCTTACCCACGGTTTGACATCTACCGGCGTCCTTGGAATCACCAGCGCTGGCGCTACAGAATTCACCACTAACCCATGGATGAACACCGCCGACGATCAATCCGCCATGAAGACCATAATCGACTACTTCCTCAACGCCGCTAAGAACAGCACTATTCTTGAACCCACTGATAGCACTATTACTGGTGCTTCTTTGGTCGCCGCTGGTACTTACGTTACTGGTAATCATTTTACCGGTACTGCTGTTATGGGCGAAACCAACGATGGATCTTCGGTCGTTGATACCGATACCAAGGTTTGGGGAACAGATAACCTTTTCGTTGTGGATGCTTCTATCCATCCTGATGTGCCTACTGGTAATACTCAGGCTATTGTTATGGTTGCTGCTGAGCATGCTGCGCAGAAGATCTTGGCGTTGAGTGGAGAGACTATTTCTTCTACTAACACCACTACTGCTTCTCATTCATCTGGTAGCAGCAGCATTGCTTCGGGTTCGGCAGTTTCAGGAGCTACTACATCTGCTTCCTCGGCGGCTGCTAGCGCTGTCGCTGGTGATGATGATACCTGCCCATTCGGCTATGAACTTGATGAATAGAGTACTGTGAAAATTATCAGCATTCCGAGAAAAGAGATAAAAAAGGAGGAGGAACTGATTCTTTGTGTATATATCTACATAGCTTTTGATAGCGTTGTTGTGATTCATGTATAAATTTTACACACACACATTCACATGGCTGATTTTGCGAGCATCTTCGAGTTTTTGCAATTTTTGTATTGAATTCAGCACAAACGATGGAGTTGTTATTTGGTCCAATTTCTGATACTTTGTGCTATCTAGATTTAAAAGAATACGGAAATAAATACGGTGTAAAATAGTACCAAGCTTCGCCAATCCCAAGAAGACTACCCCGCACCCAAGCTTTCTCCGTCGCAATCGCGCCAAATAATAAACATGACCAAACCACATGTCACTCTTTCTTGAACGCACGATCAGTTGATCTTCCGACGACGAAACCACCTCCAATCCCATCCCCTCTCTTCCCGCGCCCCCCCTCCCCAAAAAACATCCTAAACATCCTTCATCTGCACATAATCATGATTCCTCACAATCTTATCATTCTCCCACCACATCAACGTACAACCCACCAATTTCTTCAACTCCGCCTCTTCCTTCTCCAATCGCTCCCCTGTCTCGGGAGAAATAGCTGGTTTGCATGTGATTTCCCATTCCCAGGCTGTGAAATCTTTGTGTCCGTGTACGGAGAGAGTCGTGATGGTTAGGTCGTGGAAATTGCTGAAGGTGTTTGAGTAGTGGGAGGCGACTTCAGAAAGACCCATTAGTTGGCGATTGGATGTGCCTAGGGGTTGTTAGTGGATTTTGGGGATTGGGATTGCGATTGGGCGAAAAGAAAATGGGAGAGGAGGACGCACTGAAGTCTGAGTAGACAAAGTTGTCTGGATGGTAGTATTTCATGACGGCTTCGGTGTCTCCCTTCCTGTAGGCTTTAATGTAGCCATCTAGACGTTTCATAATGTGATCATGGTCGCCATGTTTTTTGTGCTGTGCGTGAAGTGGGTGGTCATGGTGAGGCGCCATTTTATTCGCTTTAGAAAAACACTCCTGTGAAAGTTGTCGAAAAGTTTTGACTACCTTGATGAAAAAAGAAGAGGTAGAAATCACAAACGTATTTGAGTCTGATCAAGTAGGTAGCGAGGGGTTGCTGAAAGCAGAAATTTAATTTTGAGCCTCATTGAGTGAGTATTGCGAAGGGGTGGTATTAAATGCTGCGAACACCCCACCTATTTCTCCGCCCATGAATCTTTCTTTTGGATCTGAAGATCGTTATCCGGATCTTACCCTTCCTTGTTTTCCTGTTCTTCACTCAACCTAATCACTGTTTATTGGTCAATGGTCGATGGCGGTTAGGCGAGCATCCGATGGGGCAGCCAAGCAACGCCTTTCAAGGTTGATGAAACAGTATTTTTTGAACTTATGCACCACCTTCCCAATTCATCCTTATCTGACAAACCGTTGAGCAGTGGGCTCGAGTGGGGTCGAAGCTCTTTCTATGTCAAACATTGGATGCTGATTGGATGATGGCTTATGTCAACTAGGGGACGTATGCGATCGGCTTACCAAGTGTATTTTCCCAAGATTGTGGCTCAAATGTGATATGAATCATCTTTTCTATTCGTTACCTTCCCATAGGCTAAGTGAACTGCAGGTTGAAGTGGGGTTCATGGCATTGATCCATGCAATAGTGGATGTTGCTGCTATGGGGAAGAGAAGAGAAGTGGGTTGAAGCCCAGTATGTAAACCCACACCATTTCGCAAAATTTAAAAGTTGATTAAAAGCTAAAATCATCTGTTGGGTTCTATCTTCGCTTCTCCCAACAATCATGACAGTCTCCATGTCAAATGCCTCTCCCAAAAAGTCATGCGAAGATGACGGATCACTTACCCTTGCTCTGCTGATGGGTGATAATGATAATAACGCCGCCGCGCAAGCCGCTGCAACAGATGCTATTGCAGATACCTTGGATCCTCAAAACTATGATTCTGATCTGGAGCCCGCTGGAACTGATGATGAGACAGCAATTGATAATGGCGCATCCTCTATCAACGACGAAGATGGACCACTCCTTTTCGCATTGATGCTTACCAACCATAACAACAACAAGAAGCACGCGAGGGATCCAGGCGCAACAGTTGGTCCTATTCCGGATACCTTGAATCCTACAAATATAGCTCTCGAGCTAAAGTGCCCTCCGCAGGATGACGACGGGAACATCGATAATCTATCCATCGACGGCGAGGATGGACCACTTCTCTTCGCATTGCTACTCAACAATCAGAACAACAACAACAATCCGAACTACAACTACAACAACAACAACAACAACAAAAATAATCCCGGCGCAACAGCTAGTTCTGTTCCTGACACCTTGAATCCCACGAATATGGCTCTCGAGCTAAAGCCTCCTATGGAGGGTGACACCGATAATCTGTCGGTTGATGGCGAGGATGGACCACTTTTCATGACATTGCTACTCGACAACCAGAACCAAAACACTGCTGCTTCCAATGGCGGTGTGGTTCCCGACAACTTAGATCCTAGGAATCTCACTGTTGAGTTGAAAACCCTGCCTCTCAACGAAGATCATAACTCTGAAGATGCTATCACGGAGGCTATCCCTGATGTTCTAGAGATGAAAACTCAATTACTAGAGTTACACTCTACCGGGGACGCTATCACCGAAGCCATCCCCGACGTCTTAGAGATGAAGACACAACTACTAGAATTGCATTCTCCTGGAAATGCCATTACCAACGGCATCCCGGTCATTTTAAAGTTGAATTCTCAAGCTCAAGCAGCCCAGCTATCAGCCTTGCTTCAAGGTCGATCAATTCCTGTAGCCATATCTACAAAGAATACCGTGGAAAAAATCACTCAAAAGACATCTAGCGGAGCTCCAATTATCGGCTCCATGCTGCAGTCCAGGGCAAATGTCACTCTCGATGAGTCCAAGAAAAGTTGTTTAAGCGACGAGCAATTACAATTCTGGAGAGAAAATGGGTATCTAGTCATTCCGAATGCATTAGCAAGCGATCAAAAAGATCTCTTGCTCAAAACTGTCCATGAATCGGCAGAAGCCCTCGCTGGTGGTGGCGAGAGAGTACAGAAACATTCGTATCTCCCTGGACAAAAATCTTATGTGCATCCGTGCGGTCGAGCAATAGCCACCTTAAGCGAATGTAAGTTGCACACTCTTTATCCATTGATCACACCACTAACCCTTCCACCAAGATGCCTTCAACCCCGACATCGAGCCCCTAAAACGCATCCAGCGTATCGGCTGCGGTATCCACCGCGTCATGCCCTCTTTCCGCAAAACCATCCTCAGTCCCTTCCACTCCACACTCGCCAAATCCCTAGGCTACAAAGACCCCCGCATAATCCAAAGTCTCATCATAGTCAAAGCAGCCGAAGTAGGGGCACGTGTTGTTCCTCATCAAGATGGTTGTTCGGGTTTCACAAACCCATCTTCTTGCACCACATTCTGGTATGCGCTCGAAGATTGCTCGATTGAAAATGGATGTTTGGCCGTGGCTCCGGGTAGTCATCGTGTACAACCGATTACGAGAAGATGTAAGAATGTGAATGGAAAACCGGAGTTTGTGGATTTGGAACGACCGGTTTATGCGGAGATTGAGGGGGTTGATGATTCGACTTTGCCGAGAAAAAATGAAAATGGAGAGTTTGAATATAAGAAGTTGGAGGTGGAAGCAGGGACTTTGATCTTGATGCATGGGAATCTGATGCATACGAGTGAAGCGAATAGAAGTAGCAAGAGTCGTGTTGCGTTCAATTTTGGGGTTGTAGAGGGTGAACATGAGTGGTTGAAGGACAATTATTTGCAGCCTTATGAAGGCACGACGGAGTTTGAGAAATTGTGAAACTTGTTGTATAGCTTATCTTTCACATGTCAAATTGATGATGAACAATTTGATCAACACTTGTGATGCGAAAAACTCTTAAAAGTGTATGCATTGACCAACCACTGCAATATAGTCCTCGCCTCGTTGCATATAATTTTCCTGCTTCCTCGTCTGACTCCTTTCCCCTTGCTCATCTTGCACCTTGCGCCTTTCAACTCCAAAATCTTCCCTCTGTCTAACCGCAGCACCCGGTTCTTCCTTCTACTATCTAATCATCCCCTCCAATCCCCAACCCCAAAAACGTCAAAAGCGCAACATTCATCCCAGCAACCACAAACCAAAGCAACCAACCCACCCCCGTGACCACCCACCCATTAGCCATACTAACCATTCCGGCCCCTTCCCCCCCTCCATTCTCCCCCCTATCCGCGATCCTCAATTCTTTCTCCAAACCACCGACCCCAACCACATCATTCACTTCATTCTCTCCGACCTCAACCCTAACCCTCATAAATCTCTCCGCACTCGTATACCAAACCAACGGCGCCGTAACAAAAATTAACGAAACAGATAACACCACATTCCCCACCATCAACGCCTCCGCCAAGCCCCTCTGTCCCGCCGCCGCCGCAATAACCACAGCCGGAACAATTGAAATACACCTCGTAACCAATCTCCTTACGAACGGCGATAAACGCCAATCCATCGCTCCCTCACAAATAAGCTGACCCGCCATCGTCGCGACAATCCCCGCACTGATTCCAGAGAAGAGTAATCCGACTGCGAAGATCGTTCCTGTTGCTTGTCCGATTGTGTCTACGAAAAGTTGATACATACCTGGTAAATCGGCATCTTGGTTGTCCTCAGAGAGACTTGTAGCTGCGACGATTAGGATGGCTGAATTAACAAAATTGGCCACGATAAAGAGGGTAATGCAAAGTTCGGCAATGGTGTAGGACATGCAGGATTTGATAGCAGAGAAGGTTGGTCGATAGAGCATGATTGCGAATCTGGAATTTGATGTGCGCGCTTCGTGGTATTTTTCATTTCTATGGTCGAATTCCCGCATACGGGCTTGGACGAGACCCGACCCGAGATAGATTGTATGAGGCATAATATTTCCGCCCAAAATGGCGCAGGATTGGAAGAGTCTAATGATATCAAATTAGTCTCGAACAATGAGTGGAGTAGAAGTACTCGCCCTTGACCCGAGAGTATTGTTTTAGAGGGGAGTAGACCCTTGAAGACTTCATTGGCGGGAGCTGTAATAAACGAAAGTTCTATACAGAACATGATGAAAACAGCAACGACGAATACGGAGATAAATATTTCAAAAATTCGTAGACGTCGTATAGAGCCATCTGGTTTGTAAAATAACAAGATGAAAAGAGTGTCTGAAATTGAGATCACACATCCGGCTATTAGAGTGATCTTAGAATTGAGTAAATTGAGGGCAATGGCTGTGCCGATCACCTAAATTAAACGTAAGATTTTTGTGTGTATGACTGGGTAAGAATAGGACGAGAAGATAATTACTTGTCCAATATCAGTACATATAATCGCACCCTCTGCGAGAATCCACAAAGCAATATTCAACCAAGGATGCAAATGAGCTCTGTTCATCTGAGCTAAGTCCATACCCGTTACGCATCCTAGCTTCGTTGAGAGTGCCTGCCCTTCCATTAGCTAATTGGCAGCTTCAATTTTCTATCCAGAAGAAGGAACTCACCTGTAAGAATACAGCTACAAGATTAGAAAATGCCACTGCACAAAGCAATTTATACTCAAATTTTGCACCTGCTGTTAGGTCCGACTGGTAATTATCAGGGTCGATATATGCTACGCTGATGATAGCGCCAGGGCCAGTGAATTTGGCGAACTTCCATAGCAATTCTGCTATTCGTCGCGCATATCGTAGAGGAAGAAACGTTTGAGGGGGATCTGAACTGGAGGAAGAATCTTGAAGCTCCCTGTCGGTCACTACAATGATGCTAGACTTCCTCTCAACGGAATGTTCTGACTCGAGACTGCAGTTTGTAGGTTTGGCTAAGGAAATGTGAATCCCGGGTTGGTCCATGGTTGATTCCTTGAGAACTACTCAAGAGAATGGTCATGCCTTATATCCTCGAACACAGAAGAGCCATATCGCACGCGTGTCTATTTTGATATCAAATTACCAATATATTCCAATGATACCCACGTCTGTCACCCCAAAGGCTTCATTAGGCCAAGACATTTGCAATTGCATTATCTGATCGTTGGATAACTGGACCACTGTGATGTGTGGTAGGACAACATTGCCAATTTCTTCAGCTCAATTACACATTCTGCCGTTGCGGGCCGCACTCCTGTTTTCCTTGCTCCCCGCTGAGTGTTTGAACATGTGATGGACATCCATCACTGGACGAATGCTATGCAGTGAAACTTTGGGCATATGGCTTCCTTGTAATATGACGAAGGTGAAGAAAAATGGAAACATTGTGCCGTTTCTTCAGGAAGAAGTAGACTTGCATTCCCACCCGCCCAGCTGTCTCGTGCCGAAAATTCTATCATTTGTTATCAAAGTAGCACCTAAGCCTGCCTGCAATTGTCTTCATTCAATAGTGAATGCTATAAGGTTGATTTCATAAAAATGAAGATCACCTCCGAACCATCAAGAACTCAAACGCCAAAAACGCCAGATATAAGCCCGCCAATCCCCAACCCATCCATCTTTGAGCCCCCACAAATACAACTCCGAAAAGTATTACACTAGACCCCCACATACAAGCCACCTCAATAATCCCCACGCTCTCTTTTAAAACCTCTAGATCACCAATAAGAAAGAGAATGCCTGCACATAATGTTAATAGAAAGATGTTTGAGCCAGCTGTGTTCGCTACGATGATTCCTCCCTGTTTTTTCCTCCCGGAGAGTATGGCGATAAGTTTTTCGGGAAGAGTAGTCGCGATGGAAAGGATAGTGGTGCCAAGAACATTAGTGGAAAGAGAAAGTGACGTTGCGAGAGACGTAAGACTATGAGATAGAATGTATCCGGAGAGGGAAAGAGCGAGAAGACCCAATATGAGGTGTACGATATGGTAGAGAGTCGAACGGGGTATCTTCCGTTGAATTTCAAAATTATTGCCCTGACCAATTCCCTGGTTATTTTCATCGAGAAGTTCTTGCGGCGAAAGGTTTTCATAGTCATCGTGATTCCGTGACATGGTTTGCAATCTAGTGCTACCTGAGCGCATGGAAGAACGTGATTTTTCAAAAGCAGCCTCATCAAAGTCCCTCTCATCTGAAGAAGTATCACTATCACTATCCAAGTCACTCTCCGGAGCTGCCACAATGCCTTTATATATTGCATATGCAATGGAGGCGACATATATACCAAAAGCAGCGATAAGCATCGCTCCTACTATTCTTTCCATAGATTCGAAGAGAAGGACGAATATTGAGAAAAGGGTAGTAATGACGAGAAGAATAGTGGTATAAATCTTTGAGCTCTTGTCAAAAGTAATAGAGGTGGGAGAAAAGATGAGACCGAGGGAAAATGCACCTAGGATATTTGAGATGGATGATCCGATGATGTTACCAATTGCGAGTGAAGATTGATGCTGTGAGATGGCGGCCACAACCACGATGAGCTATTGATGTCAGTTTTCTCATACTATCATCGAATGGACATTTTCACGTACTTCTTCCCATTCTGCCCCTGACGTGAGCAACGCAATCAATGTTGGTGACACATTCAATCTCGCTGCCACTTTGGCGGTATTATCAATGAACTTGTCAGCACCAAATTCGAGGACAAAGAGTCCGCTGATGAAAACTGCAATATTAAAGGCGATATGATCGAATTCTGCCATGTTTTCTATGTTGAGATGTCCGCTGTACTTTATCAAGAGAAGAAAACGGGAAACGTAGAGAAGCCTGGGAATAGGAAGGCACCTGTAAATACTTCCTTGAATTGGATGGATTAAGAGACGAGATTTTTCATGCTGTACGAATCCAGTTCGAGAATAAACGCATCCCGCAGCTGGCAATAGCTTACAGGAAAAGATAGGAGAATACCTTGATAGGACTCAAAATATTGGAGTAAAATGGGTACCGACAGATTTTGCGCGACGATGTACCACATACACAGTGCCGTACAAGTCCCCCAGGGGTTAAAGATATATGATCATAACATTCTGTATTATACTGTATAATATGCACGACCTTTAGTTCCTTGATATTGAGATGGACCTGTTGCTCCGATTGTCTCAATACCTGAACCTGTTTGAACAAAGGCCTTTATCATGAAAAGACGAATTGAACCCATATGGTCAAGGAGACTCCGTCATGATAACCCCCTAATTGTCCAGAACCCGATCCCTAATTCCCAACTCCCCTTTTATACAATCATCCTTTGAAGACGAGAGCTTGTCAACACCAAAGATTGTGAACCAGATTACCCTCTAGATCATCATCTCTCACAAAAGCTTACAGCCGCCTAAACACCCGCTTCTACAGCGGGTATATCTAAACTCCAATCAATCTCCGCATGCTCTCCATGTCTCTCCTTTAACCATTCATTCGTCTTCTTGAAATGTTCACATTCGAAGAACCCCCTACTCGCACTCAACGGACTAGGATGTACACTCATCAAAACACAATGTTTCTTTTTATCCACCTTCGCGACTCTTTTCCCTGCAGGACTTCCCCATGCTAAAAACACCACCCCTTTTGTTCTTTTAAGCGCAACTGTATCTATGACCTTTTGGGTAAATTTCTCCCAACCATGGTTTGCGTGGGAATTGGCTTGGTGGGCTCGAACGGTAAGACAGGTATTTAAGAGAAGGATACCGCGGTCTGCCCATGGAGTGAGGAGACCACCGTTATTTGGAGGGGGCTTGAAGTCTGGATAGTCTTTTGCGAGGGCTTTGAAGATATTTTTGAGGGACGGTGGAGCCGGTGTAGGAGCGCGGACGGAGAAACAGAGACCATGGGCTTGGTTGAAGTTATGGTAAGGATCTTGGCCAATGATTACGGCTTTGACAGTGTTGAAAGGTGTATGTCTTGACCTATTTATTTGCCATGATCAGTTACTTGTCACTGCGGGTCAATAGAAATATGTAAATGATGCAAAAAAAAAAAAGATTGGATAAAGGAACGAATGTAAATACCATGAATAAACATCCTCCATAGGCGGGAATATCTTATCTTTGCCCTCTAATTCCTTCTTCAAAAACTTTTTTAATTCTAGAAACTCTTTCCCCATAATCTCATCTTTTAACACCGCCAACCAGCTCTCATGAAGTGTCTCAATCTCCAATTTCAACAGATCTTTTTGTTCTTCTGTCAATGTAGCTACCCATTTCTCCTTATTAAACTTGAATGTTGCTGGAGCTGGTGCAATAGTTTCCGTAGAAGTACCAGTGACTTTGGTGGTTGAAGAAACGGTTTTTGGTGGTCCAAAGAATGAGGTGATTGATCTGTTTGCTTTAGGCTTTTTGGCATCATTTGTAGGATTTGTGGTGGCTTTGCGTTTGAGAGACATGATAGGAATTGGAGCAAATGGACGATTGGGAAAGAGGAGTAGTAAAGACACTTTGACAGAAGGTATTGTTCTATAAAATATCATGAGCAGAGAGCGAGCTTTATGTGAATCTGAATGTTGTTGTGGTCTGTTTCGCGTCAAGAGCCTTCGACGCGTAAAGTTACTTTACTGGGGTACGCAAGATCAGCGCTCTCTCAGCCAAACGAAAGCCTGGGTGGGTATTAAAGTAAAGTATGGTAAGATAAGCAGTCAGGATTTTAGCAAATAGCAAATGCAGTCCTCACCAAATCACTAGAATCATGATATGAAATTGCTTTGCTTTGCTTTGCTTTGTTTTTCAAGTTTTGGATATATTAACGCTATCGTACCTAGTGATCTTATTTTCTATGATCTCTAATGTTATACAAAATTCCAGAAAGCCGCTCAAAATCGCTGTGCTTCTAAACACTTAGTGCTGGTGGTATTACAATTCCGTGTTTCCTTTTATACGCCCAAGCCATCCAACAGAGGGGAGATTTTGTTTTTATTACTCGATTCTTCGCTTCCGTTCCGCTTTCTCATTCACACTTCTGAATGCTCTCTTCCCTACTTCATAACAACTGATCATAATTGCACATGCTGGAGCAACCTTCAAAGTCCTGGCTACCCATCCTTTCCATAGGCCGCTAATACCCTCTTCTTTGAAGATATGCATAAGAAACCTTGGCATGGATTGCTCTTCAGGAGCCATGGCCTTCTCAACTCCAACAGGTGTTTTCCCTGGTTCCTGAAAAATTTGTCTTCGGGTTTTTCCAACATCGAAAGGCATAGTCAACATGGAAGCAACAGCTCCAGATGTCGCTCCAGCGATAAAACTATCGAGGAATGTCGCTGTGTGCTTTTCTCGACTTTGTGACCTGGTACGTATTTGACCTCTAGAAGCATTCTTGTCATATGTTCTTCCTCGACCCCGCTCCCGTGCATCTGTCAATGCCCCTCTAACGGATTCATAACCCCACCAGTAAATTCCAGAAAATGGAACATCCCTCCAAAGTGTTAAAGTTAATCCTCGCCACAATGAGGTATATCCGTGAAGTGAAACCATTTCACCAACGCTCTTCACGGTTTCTGAAAAATGTGCTCCTCCAGTTGCTTGACTAGCCTGCATTCTTGTTCTAAACATTTCGATTGGACTGACGACTGCAGCGGCTATGGTCCTAGCAGAGGCGCCAGCAGCAAGAGGGGCGTAATTGTCATGAAACATTCGATTGACGGGACTCTGGTTGTTAAATCGTAGCCAATCGTATCCGGTAAAGTAGATGATATTCGAAGGAACCGTCATAACCAAAGTAGGCGATAATCCTCGCCATAGAGTTGTGATCCCTTCATTTTGCGCAATCTTTCGCATCCCGTCAAAAGTCGAATTGAAGGTTTTTCTTTTTGTTTCTTCCACGGCACATCCAACGCCCTCCATTGCGCTAATTCTGGGCGCAGCGATACAACCATCGCTCGTTGCGCTGCCTGTAAAGAAAACTTCCCGGCAACATGCTGTTATTCCTAGATTTGGTGGAAGTGTGCCGAAAGTCTGAGGGGATGCCATAGCGGCTTTTCGAATCGCTGATGAGGGAGATTGAGAAGGTTGTGACTGTAGACGAACTCTAACAACATCTAGAGGAGTTACTATAAATAAAAGTATTAGTATGAGTTGAATGTTTGGAGGTCCTCCAGACATTGAAGGGGTTTATGGGCTTCAAATTGTGGTGGCGTGCGTGCGTACCTAATAGTGATGTTAATAGACTTCCAGACATTGCTGAGATCATCTTTTGAGATGCTGTGATATCAATATCAATATCCTCATTGTCGCCCGTCATAGCTACAGTTCCTGATTCTCCAGGTATCAGGTCATCTCCGTGTATTCTATCATGTCCTAAATGCTCAGATTCAAAAGTTGTTGATGTTGAGATTTGGTCGCCCGTAGGTGTAGGGCGACTATCCCAAAGGCCGGACATGAAAGTTTTTTGTTTAAGTGGAATGACGTCGAATTGACGAGTAATTTTGAGTGATTGCTAGGTATGTAAGGGTGTGTATGTAAAAGGAAAGAAATCATTAACGCCGTTGAATCATATATGTTTGTATTTGTATATCTTCTTAAAAGAGGGGAAATATTCTACTGGTCATCATGATGTACAACTGTGGAATCGAATAGACCGAAAAGTTAAACTAGTAGCTTTAATTCCCACTGCCGCCCACGATCTTAAGAGTTCTCCACCGATCAAAGAAAATTTGGGAAGAAGGAACCGAGCGATAACGGATCTTGCGGCGATAAGAGGAATTAGAATTATGTCAGCGGCAATCGATAAAGTTGTCCGAGGACTAATCATAATCAATATTTACTTCTGATATGGATATATGGTGAATATTCCCTAGATTATACTCCTCTCACTCAATCACTCTCACCTAATACACCATAACATCTATCATTTCACATTGTTCATTATGGAAGATTCAAACCCCGAGTTAGAAACATTCCGCAAGCAATGGCAGGAAGAAGTGACCAAAAGGGCAAACACAGCCCAGAGGCTCCCAGCTCCAAGCATTCAGGTGCCTGGCCCTTCTAATTTTTCACGAAAGCTTCCACGGACAAAGCATATTTATGAAAATTCCAAACCCACAGAAGAGGATAACACAGTTGAACCTCAAGCCTTGCACTTTGATGGACCAAGTGGCGCCGCTGAGGCAGTGGAAGATGATGGGATTGACCCATATGGTAAGAAGACTTACAATAGCGAGCCACAATCAGCTTTGGAGCATTACGAAAAAGCGGTAGAGAGGGAAGGTCAAGGTAGTTTGGGAGACAGTCTTGATCTCTACCGCAAAGCATTTCGAGTAAGTTTAGTTTCAACTGAACAGAATTCACAAGACTCCTACTGACAATCATAAGCTTGACGATCAAGTTGATCGAAAGTATAAGAACAAACATTTTCCACCGTCTGCCTTTCCGCCGAAACCTACAAATACAAATCCATCCAATGCCTCTGCCACAGTACCTAATACCGCACACCACTCACTAGATGGGCCCCCACCAACTATTAAGCAATTGTTAGAAAGCTTCTCGGATTTATCAATTGAACCCGCACCACCTGAAATTGAGGGAACACCGGCTCCTCCATGCCCCATTGCAGATTTACCCGATGAAATACTCATACAAATATTCAAGGAAGTAGCAATTCGAGATGTAGCAGAGCTTGCACGACTCTCTCAAGTATGCAAACGCATGGCATACCTGGTAGCCACGGGGGAACAAATCTGGAAACGAATATGTTTCGGCTCCGAGTTTGGGTTTGCGGCAATGCATTATCAATGGCAAATAGAAGTTACAGGAGAGGCCCTCGACATTGAGCCTCAACTGCTCTTGCCGCCACAAGCAACAGACGAAGAATCAACCCCATCAGCACCCCTCAGCAATGATACCATAACTCATTCCCTGCTCCAATCAACTTATTCCTCATCTTGGAGACAGATGTTTCGCCTCCGTCCGCGCATCCGTTTCAATGGCTGCTATATAAGCACCGTGAATTATATCCGACCCGGCCAAGCCTCCCCTTCAGCAATAGCTTGGAACTCCCCAGTTCACATTGTGACCTACTACCGCTACCTTCGTTTCTATCGCGATGGAACATTAGTTTCTCTTTTAACCACCACTGAACCAAGCGAAGTCGTTCACCATTTGACTAAAGAGCTTCTTGAATACCACAGGAGGAACCAATCTTCTCATCTCCCTTCTTCACTGATGGCCGACGCTCGCCGCGGCCGCTGGCACCTGTCCTCTCTCAATGATTTCCCTTCTCCCGAGTCAGATATCGAACCCTCTTCGAAAGCTGGGGGATCAGAAGGTACATTATATGTAGAAACCGAAGGGGTTCATGAAAAATATTTCTACAGGATGGAGTTGAAGATGACTAGTGCAGGAAAGACGGTCAAGAATAACAAGTTAGCTTGGAATGGTTTCTGGAATTATAATCGGTTGACGGATGATTGGGGAGAGTTTACATTGAGGAATGATAAGGCTTTCTTTTGGAGTAGGGTGAAGAGTTATGGGTTGGGCGCGTGATGAGGTTAGATCTTAGGATCTAAGCAGCAAGAGGTAGTAGTAAGGCCTTTACTGGGGAAGCTGGATATTTATCATTACATCAGCTTTTGTCAACGCCTTGACGGAGTACAAGATGTCGGTAATCCATCTTCGTCCAATACGACTCGACAACATGATGGCGCCGAAGATGTTAAGCGCACATGATATGATTTCAGAAGGGGGTAGGAGAATAATCAGGCGGCAATTGGACGTTTCGTTGAATCTGAATATGGTCGAACCAAAACAAGTTGCTGATATTTCTATATAACATGACCGGGAATGAGTAATGATTATGATCCTGGAGATAAACAGAATAGAATTTGTATATTAAACAGAAAACGACAATGCATATATTATTAGACTGTATTTCAGATCTCAATTCGTTCTTGGAGGAATACGCTTCATGCTAGCTAGCTACGTTATGCGAAGGGAAATTGAAGGGAAAATCATCCGCATATTGATCACCTTATCATCAATTGCCCAGCTCTTACAAGGAGCAACTTGTACTTCAAGAAATTTCTTACCAATGCCCAACTAATATTCAGAACAATGAACAAAAACACCGTGCTTTATCCACAGACCATACAACAATAATCTCCGAATCATCGCCGGATAAAGGAATCACGTGTCACTATGACTCCACGCTTCCCCTCCAAAGGCCCACAGTCACAAAAGTGACCAAAAAGAGTCATCGAATCTGTTTAAGAACTCTAATGGCGAGCAAGTTGCCTGAGACGGTGTTATTGTTAAAATCTACAACCACAGCTCATATAGCTCGTTCAGTTCATTCCACTCACAGATTCCGTTCCGCTCGCGAAATCACATTCCTCCACACAACCCAAACAAGGACCTTCTCCCTTTTTTCCAGAACAACCGAGCCCTTGAAAAATTTCAACCATCAACACCATCTGGCCTCAATCTCCAGACGACAGGTCCAATTCAATACCCGATACTTCTCTAGCTCACCACATCTTTCTTTTGCAAAGAAATCAACAAAAGCAGTCAAGATGGTCAAGGAAGATGAATATATCCTGACTCTTTCGTGCCCTGATCGTCCGGGTATCGTCCACGCAGTCACGGGATTTCTCACCCAGCATAATCTTAATATTGTCGATTCGCAACAATTTGGAGACCCAAACAGCTTGCGTTTTTTCATGCGAGTGCATTTTGCACCTTCTGCCTCTTCTTCTTCGTCTGACGCCGAGACGAAGAAATTGAGCGTGGAAGAATTGAAGGGAGCTTTTGAGACGATCGCTCAAGACATGAGCATGGATTTCCAACTCGATTCTCTGGCCAAGAAACCTCGAGTTTTAATCATGGTGTCCAAAATCGGTCATTGTCTTAATGATTTACTCTTCCGTCAAAGTATCTCGCAATTGGGTATTGAAGTCCCACTTATCGTATCCAATCATCCGGACTTCGAACCTTTGGCCAACACCTACAAGATTCCATTCCATCATCTGCCCGTCACTGCCGCCACAAAAGCCGAACAGGAATCTAAGATTCTGGAGTTGGTCAAGGAGAATAATATCGATTTGATCGTCCTGGCTCGCTACATGCAGGTTCTTTCCCCAACATTGTGTACGGCGATGAGTGGAAAGATTATTAATATTCATCATTCTTTCCTCCCGTCGTTTAAGGGCGCGAAACCTTACCATCAGGCGTATGATAGGGGTGTGAAGATTATTGGGGCCACGGCACATTTTGTCACGAGTGATTTGGATGAGGGTCCTATTATTGAACAGAATGTTGTGAGGGTGGGGCATGGACTTAGTCCCAAGGAACTGACGGTTGAGGGGAGTAATGTAGAGAGTAATGTTTTGGCGACGGCGGTTAAGTGGGTTACTGAACGGAGGGTGTTGTTGAATGGGCATAAGACGGTGGTTTTTAACTAGGTGTTTGTTTGGTGAGGTGAGGGAAAAGGCGGTGGATGGGATGGGTGAGGGAATGTTGTATACGGAGTATATAGGAGGGAAAATAGAGAAGTTAAAGCGGAAAATAAAAGTTTAGCTGCTTATTATATAGTTTAGAAATTGGAATTTTATCTCGTTCACTCATTGCAAAACACAAATTCCACTTGTTGGGTATATTTCTCTTTCAACACTACGTCTTCTCATTCTCCTTCTTCTCAATACCAATACCAATCAATACCCATCCATTCCCTCCCTAGCTCCCGAGGTCCTTTCGGCCCTCCAAGCACAATCAACCCATCACAATATATTATTATCTATATATACCTATATATATCTATAAAGTAAACATATCTATCTACACATCAGACTCCAGTATTGCATTGGTAAGCTCGAGGACGTTATAAATAGGGGCATCTGTAATTTAAATTCAAGATTTACTATATCTACATATATATCTACCTGACAAGTAAGATATGGATAGGTATAGCATAGCATAGTAGGTATAGCATAATACAGTAATAGAGTAATAGAATATAAAAAATCGAATCGAACGAGAATGAAAAGGGGGTAGATGTAGGGAAATTTGTTTCTTTAAGATGATGATATAATGTAATCCTACCTAGTAGTTACGATATCGAATATAGAAATTGAATATTACCCTTTTTTTTCCTCAATACTTATTTTAGAAAATATTTCAAATTATAAAATTTATAATTCATGCGCTTGAATTGAAGACCCTGCCCTGCCTTGCCGCGTCCGCGTCTTGTAAGGTTAGATTCGATTAAACTTCACTGCATGAAGATCTTGGTCGGTTTCTCCGTTCTAATGGATACTAGGTATCTAGGTAGGTAATAGATAGTAGGTAAATAAGTAAAATTTATGGTTTTAATTCGGATGGTGGTTGATCGGCGTTTATGATCCAAAAATCTAAATCTGAATCTCTTTTTTTGATTTTGAACAGAGGGGGAGCGGGGAGGTTTATGGTATAGTTAGATGGGTATCTAAAGATCTGAGGCTTGATATTAAGATGCGGAAGCTTGATTTATGGGAATCGTATTCATGAGGAAAGCTTCGACTTGTGGAAGATAATCCCTCTCCAACGTTTCCCTATCGTGGCTAGCGAGCTCGAGATTGATGACTTACCTACTTGTATAAGGTATGCGGACTTTTCGTCTGAAGAATGTTTTATTAGTGCTTTAATGCTTTACCTAATGCATGAATGTCTACTACCTAGGCATATAAGGTTTGAAATCCATGCCATGATTCATTTGCATTTTGAAAGGGCTCGTGCGTTGTGCTTTGTACGGAGTATAGGGTGATCCAGTGGGGTGGGCTGTAGGTGGGGACGGTCGTACATGAATGAATGAATGAATGATTAATTTCTGGAAATTGGATGATTATGTATGGAATTGATGTGTATGGAATTGATGTGTATGGAATTGATGTGTATGGAATTGATGTGTATGGAATTGATGCGTGCAAAACCAAGTCAAGTACCTACCAGTACCTACCTACCTACCTACCTACCTACCTACCTACCTACCTACCTACCTACCTACCTACCTACCTAGTAATCGAACGATTTTATAGGAGTGAATTACATACAACAGGTGACAATGATATTAGAATTAAGAAGATACCTTGATCACCTACCACTACCACCTGGGCAAGTAAACTTCCCACTTACATGCGTTGGCAAAGGCACCTAAACATGCGGGACTTGAGTGGTCGACATGGGTGTCACACACAGTTGGGATGAAAACCGTGAAAATAGTTGGTCGATTGATCTTATAGCGTTATTCAAGGCTGTGGCGGAGACTTCTTTTATATATAGGGTGGGGTTTTATACATCACAAGTACGAATATATACCTGATTATAGCTCACGAGGATGGGAAATGTGATCTGGAATTGCATTTGCTATGCTGATTTTGGAGATGAGAAGATCAGCGGTTGAAATAGAGATGTCTGGGTACAATTACTTGGATGAGTTTTGAGTAACTTGTAGTAGGTAGGTAGGTAGTCTTCGATGCATGATCATAATTGAGAATAATTACTACTCCATGATTGAGATCTTCCTTCCACCATACCAAGATCCTTAACCTTAGCATTGATTTATCTATCTACCTACCTAGTATACTACAGTATCTTTTGTATTTTGTATCTCTAACTACCTATATAGAGCACCTAATATTCGTATAACCTTTAATCAATATAAAATTATCAATACGAACAATCCTCTTGAATACAGCCAGCCAGATTCTCATTATTCGAGCCATGATGTCACCCTTTGAAATGATATACGGCGTAGAATCGTCCCTATAGACAACGAGGACGAATGAATGATAAAAGTCTGAATAGAATTAAAACAACGACGATATAAATTCCTTATACTTGACTGATAGAATACCGTTGGCCAACACGGTAAAACGCACGGATCATTCACCCCAGTTAATGACCCCTGAAATTTCAATTGATTGATGGATTGATAGAAATTTAACTATCGGGAATTTTATTTTACTAAGGCTCAGCTTGGTCAGTCTATTTGACCCAAAAAAGTTAACTGTTGTGGACTTGTGGTGCTCCAGCTGTATCAAGAATCCCCTTTAATTTTTATCCCATCTTCAATTTCATAAATTGATTGATTGATTGATCGATTGATTGAGAGAGGAGATCATATCAGCCCATCCGATCCAATCCAATCCAATCCATTCATACCTTTTTATTGGATTTAGTTTCTAAAACTAAAGAAAAGATATTCCCCCGCGCCAAAACCTGGTTGGAGAATTAAAGACAAACTTATACTGTACTCACTCGCACACACACACTCTCTCTCTCTCTCTCTCTCTCATTCATTCATTCATTCATTCATTAAAATCATTTCACCCACTCATTTTCTGTCTTCAAAGTTACAATACCGGTACAGCGTCGTTTAAAATCGACCCATTCCTCTATTCCCTCTCCTCTATCCACCGTACCATCTTTCCCTCTAATTAAATTCTTATCCGAAGGAGCGCGAATCTGATACAAGACATCATATCTGATCCATCCACTAAAATTTCAAGCAACATATTTGAGTTTCGAATGTATTTTACATAACTAATAAGAATTTCATGGTCTGCGATATCGATAATAATCTCGACACACTTTCGCAATCATGCCAAGTTTCTTCTCAAGGTTGAAGGGTAAAGATGGCCCAACGAAAGCATCCAAGAAGAAGGGAGGACTTGATGATCTTAGTGATCAAGCACCAGCGAAGCCAACATGGACAGATGCATGGACAAGAACCACTGTAGAACCAGAAGAGATTCAAAAACTGGTGAGGGGATGTACCGTGGAATTAAAATCAAGAGGTATGAAATCATTCAGAATTGATATCATTCCGTTATCGATTATGCACGAAGCCTAGGAAGAATTTACTATGGATTTTTTTATGTTACACATGCTAATTCGTTTTTGTCAATGCAGCTTTGGACATGCCATTCCTTCTACTTCCATTCCGACCTATGTCAGATCCGAGCGCGGCAAGAACGTTCATTAGGAATTTCTTCGATAAGAGACAATTGAGTCGGGAGATGCTGGCTCAAGAATTAAGACTCACGGAACCTATGGTGAGCTGCTAGATCGACCTCTAGAGCAGGATAAATAACTGATATCAATTAGGTTCTATGTAGTGTGCTTAAATGGTGTTGGAGTCGAATGGTTGGTGGTGTGGTTTCTTGGGACGCATATGAACTATTTAAAGTTGGAGAGCATGGTAGGAAATTGGGATCCAAAGAGAAGAAAATCATGGCTAACTCTGGCAGACTCAAATTATGCCCGCGACGCGTTTGTAACTTTTATACCTTTGAGTGTAGAATCTGATGCGAGAAGAGATATCATTTTTGATTTCTTTGACCTCTTATCAGCAATTGCAGCACATGGAAAATTGAATGGTTTAGCTGGACGCAAATTATCAAGATATGCGGGATGGTGGGCTTTCGATCAAGTTGATACAGGTAATGGATTTGAAGGTGGATATAAAGGATGGTCAACGTGGGTAAAATTGTCTGACAGGATAAACGGATGTGCTAATAATATATAGTGCGGCTGATGCTGCAAGTCATCTATTCTTCGCCTATCTTCGATCACTCTCCCCCGAATCCGTCAGAGGCATGAACGGTATATCTAAATTGCCCATGTCCCTACAGAAGCTTGTCCAAGAAACAGAATACCCACCAGAACACCCTTCATTATTACAACAATCTACTACCAAAGTGGTAATGATAGTGAATTCTGTTTCACCTACACCATTTGCATTGTTACGAAGAGCGAATCACTTCCAATATCGAGATGACGACCGCGCTTTACAGCAATTCTCAGAATATGAGGATCCCGTAAGGGCTTTAACTGATGAATGTCGTCGTGTTTTAAGATCAATTTCTTCCACAAATCAGTCCCAAATATCTAATTCTCAAGACTCCACCAGTTTACGAGATGCTTCATGGTCACGATTCGAGGATGTTGGATTTTCTGCATCTTTTGATGATGATACGGCGCGCGATGAAAATGATTTTTTGGGACCACGAAAACCAAAACCAGTACAGGGACTAAGAAGCACTCCAGCAAATGCCGGGGTTAAATCTGGTGATAGGCCAACTACCCCGTCCTGGGCGGATTTCCTCTCTTCAGGCTTTACAGATGATGGAACAACTAGTCCTCCGCCTTTGCTATTACCACCCGATAAGATATTACCACCGATTAATACCAGGGCAGGAAGCTCGCAATCTCATCAGCCTAGACTTGAATCAAGTAAAGACTTGGAACCGGGTGAGCTTGCAAGCATTACTCGATTTGACTTGGATGATTCGTTCTGGTGGGTTTGGATTAGTAGTTTGGCTGGTGAGGAGACAGTGGACAGAAAGGCTTCATTCGGACGTTGTGCTTTGATTGAGACGACAATTCCTGGTGGTCGTTGGCTATTAATGGAGGAAATGGTAAAAGGTGCAGCACCAGAGCCTGAGGCAGGTGCTTATATTGCGGAGAAAAAGAGCTTCTGGGGTCGAACTAGGAAGAATAAGAATGGTGCAAAACGACGAGGATCTACTGGCAAAACAGAAATGGAAAAACCCAACAACTTAAAACCTGGATATAGTCAAAGTACGAGCGCCAGTAAGACTACCATAGGTCTTGATCAACATGCTCGAATTCAAGCAGCTGCAATTCAGTTGCAACAAAGACAGAGAAAGCAGGATGAGGAAAAGGGACTAGCTGTTCGACGTGGAAGAAATGATTTGGATGCAGATTCGTTGAAGACAAGCAGTGTCTTTACACTTCAACCAATGCTCAAAACTGAGGCTTCCCCAGCAATGAAATGGGCCAATAAATACGATAAAGATACCATTCGAGAAGCATATCTTGGCAGTAACTTTACGGGTCGCGGTCTTGGAGAAGCTACTATGGAGACGAATGGAAATTCATATGATCGTCAAGCGGCCTTGTCACCAGGCCTTAATATTAACAGAGATCTACCTCCCACTCCAACTACTCCAAAGGAACCTTCATCACCTTTACCACCTTTGCCAGACAAGGAAACCGAAGAGGTGTCAGCTCCAATTTCACCAAGTGATATTCATCCACTCCAAAGAAAGCCCGTTCCAATGTCTCCTTTGAATCAAAATAAGCCAAGTATGGATATATCAAGAGCTTCTTTGGATTATTCGGGCTCAAGCCTAGAAACTCAGGATAAGCATCAGAGATTGAAGAAGAAAGATCCTGCTGCCGGTAATGGATTCAGGGGCATGTTTGGGAGGAAGGGAAAGCAAACGAGAGCTGCACCACCAAATGCTTCCGAAGTAGCAATGAATGGTAAAGGTGGACTTAAGCCTGAAAGTAAAAGGAACAGTCTCACTAGACGATTCTCGAGAAGAAAGAGCCCACTAATGTCACCTAGTAGTGAGGGAGGGGATGGATTTGTTTCACCAGCTCCTCCAATGTCATCTGGTGAACGCACTCCAGTTACTCCAGCGACACCAGTCACTCCTCGTCGTCCTTCCTCCGAACACTCTATTGGTCAAGACGATATTTCAAGAGTTGATACTGAGGATGCTCGAGAAGCTCGTCAAGAGTTCTCCAGATTTGATCAAGGACCTCTCGAAGATTTCCCAGCATTTGCTCCAACAGCCGAATCAGATACACCAAGGGGAAGTGAAGATTCTGCATCACCACCCAACATTGCAAGAAGCCGACATGAAAAAGTCGATAAACCTCAAGATGAAGCACTCACGCAACCAACCTCCCCTCAAGATCGATGGGCACAAATTCGTAAGAACGCCGCCGAACAAGCATCCGCAAATAGAGAAAGCGAGGAACAATCTAGAGGTGGATATAGTCAACCGACTGATAATGATGATGGAGAAACTTCAGGTGAAGAGAGTGAGTATTTACCTCCTTCTACAACTTCCTCGTGGGGAGATATACTAATGGATCCAGCAATTGAATCTCGCGTTGCACGTATTAAAGCTCGTGTAGCTGAACTTACGGGTAATATGGAGAATAATAGCTCGTCTACTCCTCCCCCTATTCGAAGAAAACCTCTATAGATACTCTATTCCTATGTCTATACCGACACCGGTACCTTTGTCATAACACACCCACGACCAAAATATTGCTCGAAGACACCCTTCTCAGCGCCTTCAACCAACATGACTTCAATTTCCTTACGGTCCCAAGGCATTTGCATTCTACTGTCCGATAATTTTTCCACACACACAACCACAGCCTTTTTTGATACTCCAGATATGATCTTGATTATTGCAGCGCATATAATTCGGTCCGATCATATCCTATTCGATACACCGTCTTCGGGAATTTTTCTTTTGTTCACTATTCGCGGATTTTTTTCTCCTTTCTTTTGAGATACCATTCATGATTTTTGTTCTGCGTTTTTGCATCTCGTGATGTTTTTAAGGGGAAGAGATGAGGTGAGGTGAGAAGGGGAGTGGGAGAGGAAAGGGGAGGGGGTCGCTAGCGATCTGGATCTACATGTGGATGTGGATAGATGCGGGGATAGTGGGGATAGTGGGGTAAAGAGGGGTGGGGTTGATTTGATTATGTTATACTTTTGGTTTTGGAAGGTGGATAATGGGAGAGTAGAGTATAGCTTGTGGGTTGTGGGATGAGGGCAAAGGAGCTCGGAGAGGTGATATGAATGGGGGATAGAGGAGATGTTTGTGATACCATTAGTGATGCGCAAGTTTGTGAGATGCAGCTAAATTATGCAGACAGTATTCTGAGGGTATTTGGAGATGCTTGAGAAAGAAATGAAAATTGAGATTAAGAAAAAGATATTCTACAAATGCTTTGATCTAGATGTAAAATTCTGGGTTTATAATGTGATGTACGGTGCTCGATTCGATGTATATATCTATTTGAGGTGAATATAGATATTGAAATTTATAGTGCAAATACTTCTATTAGGGTAAGATTGGGTGAAGGAGGTACGACTGGCTGTCCATTTGATCGAATAAAAACGATAAAGGTGAAGGTGAAGATAAATATGGAAAGGAAAGGAAAGGAAAGAAAGAAAACAAAAGAAAAGAGAGGAGAGGAAAGGAAAGGAAAGGAGAAGAAAAGTGGAGAAGAGGAGGAGATGAGGAGGAGATGAGGAGAAAAGAGGGAAGGAAAGAAGGGGAAAAAGATTTGGGTAAGTTGTTGATGGGGATGGAGTGGGAGGTTGAGAGTGATGTTGGGAAGTGGGATAAAAGAAGTAGTATAACGGGCGGAATTAAGTAATTGATAAAAGAGTTATTTTTAAAAGTCTTATTTTGTTAAAATGAGAGGGATAGGAGGGATAGGAGGGATAGGAGGGATAGGAGGGATAGGAGGGATAGGAGGGATAGGAGGGATAGGAGGGATAGGAGGGATAGGAGGGATAGGAGATTGAGAGGATAAGAGGAGGAAAAGAGGAAAAAATAAGGGGATGAGACGATGAGAGGGTGAGAGGGTGAGAGGATGAAATAGAGTGTTTATTTCTTACAATCAACATACACAGATACAATATTCATGCAATATGCCTGGGCTACGGCTTCACAACTTCAGAGAAACTTCACTCTCGCTGAATTTTTCGAGTACTGTATGCCAAAAGCTCGAGTTTCTCTAACAGCCTTCACTTCTCCCGAATTGTGTTCCTATACTCTTATTTGGGGTTTTTTGGTTGCTGTTTGTCTGCCTGAACTTTTGTAGTTTTATTTTAACTTTAGATGTTGATTTGTTGTTGGCTAATCATTGATTTGCTGGGAAGGTTTCGTCTTCTCACTCTAGGTATAATCGCCTTTTCGAGTAGGACATTTTCCAGTTGAATTAAGGCAAGTTTCTGATGTTTCTTATGATGCGAGGTTTGGGAATGTGTTGTTTGCACTTAAGTAAGAGGTTCTGGTGCCAGCGATCGCACTGTATGTAAACTATCGTTGAGGAATGGAATTATATAAAGTCATTTCAGGGAAAGCGGGGTCGAATTGATGTGAGCGAGTCCATTTTTAGAATTATGATTAGTTTTAGAAAGAAAGGGTCCTAGTTAATGAGCGGGAATTCTCGAAGATACTGGGAGGAAAATCCAACCTGTCTGGATAAAAGCTAGCTGAAAAAGAGGGAGATAATGATTAACATAAACTAAAAGAGCTGGAACGTACGAGGACGGCTCTTTGAAATCAAAATTGGAGTTCTGGAGGTTCGAGAGTTCCATTGCATATAAAACGGAACCAATGATAGTTATGACCACAAAGAGACCAACGGCCGGCTTTGAAATGGAGATGAAATCTCCATTTCGGAACAATTTGATGATCTTTTCAGCCTCTATTAGAGTCATCTTATTCACTTATAACAACACAGTGAAAGGTTTTGGATCGTATACAGTAATGGGTATCCGATGAGAACCAACAATTTTACAGAAAACAGCATCCTCTATTTCCTGTAACTTGTGTCCAAAGATGGAACTCCGAGGCCACCACGGGCCAGTATATAAGCTTAGGGTTAAATCATCTTTGTTTCTGCAAAACGTACTAACTAGAGCTTTAATATCGAAACAGGGGAAGAAGAAATCTCGTATAATGCCGCAAGAAGTAGGTATTCAAATCCGCATATCATTTCGGGGATGTAAGAAGGAAATCCCATCTCTGAATGATAAAAGAGGAGATATGATTTATCACTGTTGTCAATATACAAAAATATATTTGCTAGGAATGATGGCAAAAACTTTGCCGGGTGATGACAGTAGTGGGAATGGAAGAGGAAGATCGAAAGGATGATGCTACTCACTCAATTTCAAAGTTTGCCAGGGCGGTGCCATGTTACAATGACCATCTTGAATCTTACATGGAGATGGAGGGTAAGATGATGTAAATTGATTGAAGTTAAGAGAGTCTAGACAGGAGGAATTGGAAGGTCCTTTTATATACTTGTGTCTTCCAGCGGCTCTAGAAAAGCGGAAAATTGGGGACTCAACCTTTCAATTCATTTTGCTTTCGCTACAGGAGTTTTTACCGGTGGGTTTGATCTGTGGAGAAGCTGACTTGATGATATACAAACACTACTTTCAGATTAATTGAATGGCGCAAATTGGAAAGAGAGCAGGACCTTCAGACAAACATGGAACATCTAGCAATGCAAAGGGTAAAAATTCATATTCTCTGTCAGCAGGTGAGAAGATGAGAGCTCGATAAGAATATGATGGATTTTTGACTGTGAAGGTTTGATAATGAACATAATGGTTGACAGTAAGACTTTAATGAATGAGAGTGATTTGGATCTGCAACAGTCGGAGAGTATTGTCCCGGGGCATTTCTTCCCTTGCATACAGGCTCAATAATTTTGGCAGCTTTCTAAAAACAAATAAAAAGAATGAAATGGGCGATAAGCAGATGGTGAGATTAGCATTTAAGTATTTAGTTACTGCTTTTCTAGTGGGAAGACCCCTAGAAAAGGATTAGTGAGTAGGGTCCACTACTAGAGAAGGCTCGAGCAGGATGATATTTAGATTTTCTTACAGTTTGGAATACTAGACATGCTTGAACCAAGAACGATTTGCGGTTTTCATGCGTGGTTTGCATGGAAAAATCTAGTGACTCTTGAGCTAAGTGGCAAAATGAACTTTATCGGAGGCTTTCGAATATATAAAGCTCTCCAAGAGCTGGATTATTGGGAACTCAAAGCAATTACAGACACACCTCAACATAAAGCAGGCCTTTCAAGCTCGAAGGAGAAAAAAGTGCAATTTTGAGTATAAGTCAACCACCCTAATTTCCGGCCACCATTTTACACCAAAAACCACGATTTTCATTTATCAATAACTTTACAACAAATCAATATAAATAATTAGAATATTAATTATAGATTCTTTATATAAATACTAGTCGATTCCGAAAATTCCAGAATTTTCGCGATTTTATTTATTAAGAGATTGAATTTTGAATTTTCAATTTTCAATTTTCAATTTGTATATGATGTTGGAAATGAGGCCATCATAGGATTAGAATTGAGGTCATGTGATCACAATGGTGCACAGACCATATTTGGGGATAACCTTAATTCTATTTCTATTAGAATTATAGATCCTTAGTTTAATCTATATAATTAACAATATTATTATTTTCTATATCAAAAGTTAATAGGTTATAAGATTCGGTTATATAGTAATAATTAGAAAGCAAAGCAAATCGAAAAAGGATTAGTATAATTAATAGAGGTGAAATAGAATGAAAATCAGAGTTTTCATATAGTATCATCGAAGCAGAGTTGAAATATAACAATATAGTTTATAATTTACAATATTACAGATTAGAATGGAAAGCAATTTATATAATACTGATACAGAATTATAATAAAAGTGAAGAGCAAGTTTGTATAATTATAAGAAAATATATTATAATACGATTTTACGAATTTTCTTATTGTTTTATTTTTATATTTCTTTATTATTTTGAATCTATTTGTTGTATATTTTTTAAAATTATCTTAAAAACCTGAAGATTATCTTCGATATCCATCAAATAGTAAGAAACCTTTATAATATCGGAATCAAATAATCCTTTGAAGTTTGATCAAAATAATTATAAGTGATGGTTTAAATAAATGAAGATATAATTGAAAGAGAAAGGATAGTTTTATATAATTAATCAAATATTAGATGAATATATATAGATTACAAGATCCAATATAGTATTTGCCTATAAGATCAATGGTTGTGTATATTACAATGTCGAGTTGAAATTGGAATATTTAAAGGACGAAGCGAATGTGTTATTGTATATTTGTATAATATTCAATGATAATGATGAAATCTTTATTGACGAATATTCAATAATATATATATTTTGGAGATACTTTAAATCAAAATATATTAGAGTTAATGTAATTATAATTAATATATATATGATGATGATTCAGAATTTCAAATTTCAATTTGATATTTATTTCGATATAATTATTATTAAAGTTTGGAACAAATTGAAAGAGTATAGAAGGAAATTAGGGGTTATAAATGAAAGTTGTTGATTAGTATATCAAAATATTGTTTTGTTTTTGGTTTTAATATATAGTTTTTCAATCGATTATCAAAAAGTAGTGGATATATTGGATATCCAAATCAGCTTTAGTATCGATAATAAGATCAAGTATTTGTAGATTAAGGAATTTCGTTTTAAAGATAGATCAAAGTGAATATAAATTGTAAAAGGATTTAAGTATGTTTTTTGATATCAAGAATCAGATTTCGAGATTCTAAATAATGTTTGTGATTTGTATCAAAAGGAAGATTATTATATATGAGATTATTTATATTTAGTGCGAATTAGTAAACTTTTTTGTAGTTATTTTTGTTATCAAAAAAGAAAGGGATTATTGAATCCGAAGAAGATCCATTTCAATAAGAAAAACCAAATACACTTTATTAACAATATTTCTGAATCAAATTCCGATATTAAGGATATAATAAAGGAAGATTATAATTTGATAAAAGAAATTATTAATAAGACTTCCTTTAATAAATAATATATCAATACAAATGCTTCTTTATATATATCTGATCAACCTTTATTATTCAGATCAATAGATCTTATTGTTAAATGAAGGATAAAGATTAGTAAAGAAATGATATATTGTTATTATTGAAGTTTAGTAAATATGATATACGAAGATAGTTTTAAGATACTACTTTCAAATATATTATATATATCAGGGTTAGGAATAAACTTACTATTAGGAAAAAGGATCTGCGAAACAGGATTGCAAGGAGAATTCAATTTTTATTATATATATTTCAAAAAAGATAATAAGAAAATTATTCATATTAAAATATAAAATGGAATATATATGATTTTATATATAATTAAAGGATATAAGAATATAGTTTTTTATTTAAATATATATCAAAATAATTAGGAAAAAGGCTTTTCTTCAAAGATAATCGATGGTATTAAAAGTATCATTAATGAATTAATATTTAAGGAGAAAGAGAAATACTTATTATGATATCGAAGATTCAATCATCTAGATCCAAACAAGATCAAGAATCTATATAAAGTATTCAATATAATCAAATCAATAAAGGTCCCAATTGAATTAGATATTTATAAAGTATATATATTCATCAAAATGATCAATTATATTCTGAAACAATTGAGTTTGTATAAATCAAAGAGACTCGAATTTATATATTTCGATATTGTAGGATTATTCCTGAAATCGATTCGAGGGAATCGTTATTTTATATTAATCATTGATAATTATACAAAAATAAATTGAATTATATTATTTAAATAAAAAGATAATGCAATTCAAATATTGAAAATTTGGAAAAAGAAAATGGAATTGGTTATTAAAGAAAAAATTATTGTAATTAAAATTGATAATATATTGGAACTCTTACAAATTATTCGTAAATGATTATCAAATATATAATCCGAAATTATAACAATTGTTTTCTTATATTAAAACAGATTTACAGATTGGAATATAAGGATTGCAGAGATAGATATGAAAACAATACTAAAAAAAACTAAATTATTATTAGAGTTTTGGAACGAAGTTGTAGAATATAATGTTTATATCAGGAATCGTATTAGTATTAGTTCTAATATAAATGGAATAGATTAATTTTTTATAAAAGCTTTTATAAATATAATATTAGATATAGAAATATACAAAGTTTGGGGGAGCAAATATTATATTTATATTAATCCCAAGATTATTCCGAAAAAGTAAAGATATAACAAGTTGCAGGATACTTCGAGAATTGATATATTTTTAGGATATTCAAAAGTTACGAATAAATATATCAAAATGTATTCTTTAGAATTAGATTATATATTTCGATCAAATAGAGTAATTATAAATGAATCTTATCAAGAAGGAGATTTGGATTTTAAATTAAAAAATTGTAAATCAGATTTATAAAGAATTAAAAATATAGAGTTAAATCGAAGATCTTATAATAGATCAACAATAAATAAAATATTTTCTTCATCTTCAATACTAAACACAATATCTATATCATCTTTGTTCCAAGTATTCTCTTCAGTAGATATTATATCGAATTCAGTGATTATATTAAATACTCTAATTGTCGAATTGAAATCAGATAAATTAGATATATCAATACTAATATATAATAAAGATAAAAATAGCAATATTCAAAAAACAAATCAAGAATCTTTTTCAAAGATACTTCAGATATCGAATTTATTATTCCAAAGATTCCAATTCAAAAATCAACTTCTGTAAACCCTGAATTTGTATTAGAAACAAAATTTAAGATTGTCTTAAATTTTGTTAACAAATTCATTTCAATAAAATCAGAAAACAAAGTAAATCTATAATCATTTAAAATCGAATAAAAGGATATAATAGATTTTAAAGACAAATCTTTAAGATATCTAATACAAAAAAAAGATATAGAATAAGATTCTAAAAAAGAATAGGAAAGTAAAATTATAAGGGTATTGATTATGATATCTATATAGATCAAAATTTAAGAAAGTATAGAATATATTATAATTATAATCCCAATTATTTACAAAATAGATTTTTATATCAAAAACAAAATCGTTTTAGATTTTATGATTTCGTTGATAGATATAAATAATATAAAAGATATAGTATATTTAGTCGAAGAAGTTCTGGGAATCAAAATATCAAGAATTTATAAAGAAGTAATATCAAATCGAAAATATTTTGAAAAATGAAAGAAAATTATTCAAAAGGAAATTATATTTTTGGTTTAAAATAGTATTTGGGAAGAATATATACTTTTTAAAGAAAGTAATCTGGTTTTGATGAAATGAATATTTATAGTTAAAATAAAGGATAATAAAGTAGAACAATTCAAAGTAAGATTAATAGTTCAAAAGTTCAATTAAGTATTAGGAAAAGATTATAATGAAATATTTGTATCAATAATAAAATTAAATATATTTAGATTATTTTTAATTATTATTATAAAGGAAAATTTGGAATATTTATATTTCGATATTAAAAATGTTTTTATTAAATCGCATTTGAAGAAAAAGATCTATTTCGAATTATCCCAAAATATCAAAATCGAAAAGGGATATATATTACAAGTCTTACAAAATCTATATAATTTAAAGCAAACTAAAAGGAATTGAAGTTTATTATTGAAGAAAAAGCTTTTAGATATAAACTTTATATAAAGTTTGATAGATTTATATCTATATATATCTAAAGATTATAATATAATATTATTGATATATATCAATGATATTGTTATTATATTATATATATCATTATAAATCATTTAGTTCGATAAAAAACTATCAATCTATTTTAACATTAAAAATCTAAAGAAGATTAATAAAATTTTAAATATTAAAGTTATTTGTAATAAAAAAGTATATATATTAATTATAAATCAAAAAGAATATTTCGATATTATATTAACCAAATATAATATTATATATAAATAATATTAAATCAAGAAACTATTAATAATAAATTATACCCATTTTTGATCAACAATCGATAATAATGAATTAATAAATATAAACAAATATCAATAACAAATAAAAAATGTAATCCATTTAATAATATATATTTAATCAAATATAACATTCTCAATTAAAAGACTTTCATAATTTATAGCAAAACTAATAAAATATTATATTATAGTTTTAAAGAATTTGATACAATATCTACGATCAACAATCAAATAGAAACTATAATTCGGATTAAAGATAATACAATTTGATATTTACAAAGAATATAATATATTTGATAATATAATAAAGATATATATAAATATAGATTGGATTAATAACAAATATAACCAGAAAAATATTTCAAAAAGAGTTATAATATTCTATAAAGGCCCTATATTATAAATTAATAAGAAATAAATATCTATAACTATTTTTAATACAAAATCAGAATATATTACAATAACAATATTCATTAAACAAAAGAAATAAATTATATAAATACTTAAAGATCTATTCAAATCAAATTATATTAAAAAAACAGAAATACAATTCAAATACTTAATAACAATCAAAGCATTTTAGTTTTAATTAAGAACCCATATTTATATAAACAATCCAAACATATAAATATCAATTATTATTTTATTAAGGATTTGATAGAAAAAAAGAAAATCGCTATTAATTATATCAATATATATAATATAATTACCAATAGAATAACGAAGCTTTATATAAAGATTGCTTTCAAAAGATTCAAGAAAATGTTAGGATTAATAGTTTAAAAGAATCAAATAGAATATCCTCAATAAAGGAGTATTAAAAATAAAGCTATTATAGGATTAGAATTGAGATCATATGATCATAATGATACACAAACCATATTTGGGGATAATTTCAATTCTACTTTTACTAGAATTATAGATCCTTAATTCAACCTATATAGTTAACAATACTACTACTTCCTGCACCAAAAGTTAACATATGATTTATATACAAATTGAAAAAGTTACCAAATTTTTGAATAACTTTCCAACAAAAATAATTAAAAATAAACTATAATTTTTAATAGAATCCTTAAATCATATTATATAAAATGAATTTAGTTTCAAGAAATTCTCATCTATAAATAATGTTTTATTACTAATTGAAAAATTATCTATATAAAATTTTATATAGAATAAAATATAGATATCAATAAAAGATTATTTACAAATTATTATATATAATAATTCAATTTATTTTATATAATATGATTCAAGGATTCTATTAAAATTAATAGTTTATTTTTAATTATTATTGTTCAAAAGTTATTCAAAAATTTTCAATTTGTATATAAATCATATACAAATTAAAAATTCGGAAATTCAACCTTTAATATCTTGACAAAAAGAATTATAAAAAATCTGAAATTTTCAATATTGATTTGGATTTATATAATAAACTTCTAATCAAAATTTCATTTAATTATATTCATAAATAAGAAAATTAAAAATGCAGAGAATGGTGATTTTTAGTGTAAATGGTAGCCGGAAACTAGGGTAGTTGACTTAATCATAAACTGCACTCTTGCTATAAATTTGGTAAGTTTCAGGAATATCAGAGGGTACATAGCACATCAATACATAAATCGACAACGCCAGAAAAGCTCTGACAGTAAGTTGAGACTTGGTCAATCATTGGCATCTTGGCAATGATGATTTGTAGATGTTAAAGGATGGTATCCAAAAGTCTACCTGTGAACTTTGCAAGCAATTGTAGCAGAGTAGAAGTCTGTGTCTGAAAGTCATGTCGTGCTGGCAGTCCTATTCGACAGTGGCCATGAATCAGCCATTGAAATTTTTAACCTCTTCTTGCGAAAATTCAAAGAAAAAGCAAGCTTTCCTTGAATAGTACAGTGCCACAACAATAGTGAAGTTGGTGGAGCAGAAAGTGAATGAAGAGGGATTGAGCTTGGAGTCAATTCGATGGAATATTCAAACTTACACTCATTATATATAGTAAGATCCCAAGAATAGTATTGTTTTAAAAGAAAAGTCTGCATAAGGGTGTCTCAAAGAACAAATGGCAGAGGTTGCTTGCCCCATCGTGAGACTTATATCCATTGATATAGTGGAAGTGCTTAAGCGAAGACAAGACACTCTGGGAACCTCTCCGTGTCATAAATGAACAATCCAGAAAAGTTATATAATGATAAAGGTTTATAGATGACAACTATACTAAAATACGTGCGTAAAGAGAGAAAGATCCTAGTCATTAGCCGAGCAGACAAAAATAGAAAGAGGCAGTTTTACCGTGACTGCTTGCAACACGCCAACTCCTCACTGGTATCCATTAACAACAGGACATGCCCAGTTATTATTTATTTCATACTAGCTTTAGGTTTGTTTCATATATCATGCCAGCTTTATGTAGATGAAGGTCTAAGAATTGGGGATAGAGGAGCACCTACTCCAACTCCAGTGTTCAGATATTCATTTTCAGAGAGAACACTACTCAATCTAACTGAATATCTTTAATAGATTAAGTGCATAAATTCCATACCAATATTCAAAAGCGGATGAATATGAGACTGAAAATAGCCGCGCTCGTTTAATCTCCAGTCTCTATTCCCCCTCCTAGTTCTCAGATCGGAAGGACATATCTCAGCCAGGTAGGCGGGTCTGTATCCGCTAACCAATGTCCAAATATATTGACTAGATAATTCATAAAAGTACTTGTTTGATATTGAACTTTGTCACATCATAGAATGCAAAGTCAAGGAAACGATTGGAGAGCAAAGATAGTCAAGTACTTTTTGCACAAAATTAACGGAAACTTAATGACTAGACTACATATAAGAGCCCAGATATTTATCTGTGCTTACAAAACAGTAAGACGGGCCAATTTTTGAAAGCGGTGACAACCTTAGGATGTTTCCGGATCGTGACAACAAAACTTCGCTGATTTGGCAACAACAATGAAGCCGCTGGATGAGGCAAAACAAGAGTTCTTGTAGATGAATATCAATCATATAAATAAGACAGTAAGTAAGTACTCTGTGTTCGAAATTATTCGTTTCTGCTTTTATCTCATAATTTATTCCTTCCAGAAATTTATATACTTTCCGCATAAGCGAGATTCCTCCTTCGCCTCGCTCCTCTCATAAACACCTGAAAACAAAAAACATCCCAATACCCGCATCACCTTCCTCAAATCTCGCTATGTTACCCTCAACTTTGCAAAATTGAAGCAAAAATTAAAAGATTACAACAATAATACCTCGTGCAGGGTTTGAACCTGCGATCTTCTGTGTCCTCCGAAAATCTATAGAGTTTTGTGAGACAGATGGCATGACCACTAGCCCAACGAGATTTTTTGATTACGCGTTTGCTTGTTTTGATTCACTAAATTTGCAATTTTGGACTATAAAGAAGGTAGGTAGATTGGCTAGGAGGTGAGCTGGGTGGAAGATGAGAGTTTCAGGCGTAAAGGAAATTATTCACCCATAGATTTAGATGATTTATCTAAGATACAGCTGCATTTATGGGATTATAGCTACTTAATCGGGTACCCGAAGGTTCGTGAGAGATGTAGGCTGCGTTGGTCAAGTGTACCTAACATATGCAGATAGTAATGCGATATATCGTCCTGCTTCTTGTGTGCTTGAGTTTGAAAATTTTGTTTCCCACTCTGTAATAACAACAAAGACCACAGATATCCAACATTCGCCTATAATGGTCCATCTACTGTTTCTTCGTCCAGGCCATCTGGATTCTTTCACACTAACAAAGTTGGAGAGAAGATCAGGTATAACCGCCTTCATAACTATCGAAAGAGTTGTAGAAGCGTGTTGAGCTTGGTTCCCACCAAGATATGATGGGACGTTTTCCGATGCTCTCGTTCTCTGCATCTTCTAAAGCAATAGCACCGTCATCACAGTATATTTGTATAAAGTCATTACATTCACTGAGTCCATTCTTAAGGAATATGGACCTCATGCAAATAACCTGGTCACTAATGCAAGTTGCAGTGCTCCTTTGTGGGAACTCTCAACAATTTTGAACACTTCAAGAAGCCATCGCCTCATCTCATTAGATCATCGGTTCTAGAACACTGCATAATCACCCCTGAATTGTCGACATGGGGTTTGCTTCATGCTGTGTCCACGTCCGTTTTGTCAGATATTGGCATTAACTTCACATGGGCAGGTGATGATTTTTTGATGTCTTTCTTCTATCAATTTTCACAAAGAGGAAGACAAACTTATCAATGTCGTATGTGATTTGCCGTCGATGAGATCGACTAACAGTGCAAAATCACAATGCCTAGAGAGCACCGTCGCCCCTTCATCACCTCATTTTAACTGTTTCTTCTTATAAGCCTCTTTTCAGGCAGTATCTTGCTTACCTGTATTATGAAATGTTAAGTTCACGTGTGGAGATGACAAGGTGAGGCGCTACCAGCGGTCTCATTTCACTCTAAGTCCAAGCTGAATATCATTGCAAACATCACTCACTGGCACATATATCTCTTAGTATATTGATTTATTCAACGGGGTTCTGTGTTCATTGTTTTGATGTTCTGTTGCAGAAAAGCTAAACAAGTCCTCTCGACAACAACTTTTCAGCCAGCTACCATTTTCCTCAAATAGGTTGTACTGGCTCATTAATTCAACATATTGATATTCTCAAGAGTAATTAATGAAGTATCACTCTCTCCGAGACGCCCGTCTATCTCTACCATGACCACCTCTCATCGCAATTCATACCATAGACATGAATGTTGCGAAATCCTAGCGCCCAGGACCTCAGCTCCAACGACAGATTAAGTGCTGTTTCAAGAAATCCTTCCTATAGACACCACGAAGTTTACGCTCATGCAAGCTGTCAATTTGAACTTCCCATTTGCCCTTGCGGCCGCGAACCTCGTATGCCAAAGTCCAATCGCAAAGCTTTAGATCGTATGCACCGGCAGCAAGCTTGAGTTGCTCGAAACTATTGTGGCTGTTGAGACGTGCGATAACTTCTACTTGTGTCAAGTTGAAGGTGTTCAACTTTCTGATTACCCTCGCGACATTGTCGGCCCTGCCATTGTACGTAGCGAAATTGAAGTGGTACTTGGGTGCTTTTATGAGAATTTTAACGTTGGAGATGATGGCAGCGTAATCAGGAAGGACTTCTAAGAGAGCTCCAATACCCGGGGCTGACTCTGATTGGAAGAAATCAAGATTGATGATCATCTGAACATTGTCATCAGTCTTCTCAATGGTCAAGACGGGGTGTTGACGAAGGGTAGAGAAGTCGAACTCTAAAGCTCGTTTCTTCATCGCTTCTTTTACAGCAATCAATCTTTGGGTATCTTTCTGCTCGGCGAAATGCTTCTCTTGTTGAGCTGAAGATTTCTTTTGACGGATAGCTAGTTTCTTCTGGATGAAGGGTTGAGCTTCTTGAATGGTTTGGATGGTTTGGCTGCTGCCACGGTTGTTTTGGCCTTCCATACTTGCTTTGGAAAGAAGAAGTAGGCGTTTTGGATTGTAAGGCTAGATTAAAGTTTCAATAGTGTACTGAGTATCGAGGTTGTTTAAATTCTCTTTTATTCCGGTTGAAGAGCTTTTGATGTTCAAGTGTTCTTCACAGTAAGGTATTTTGGAATGTAAAATTCTGAATTCTGGAGGAAAGAGATGTACTTAAGTATCTAGTCCTGCTACGGTAGCAGTTCTGCCCCATTCCATGAGTACAGCCATCTGTGCTGAAAAATCCCACTCTTCGACCGTACCCAAAGTTTGATTCGCACACAAGGCACGATTATATGTATTATATTTAATATGGCCTTCAAATAGTCTAGTCCGCTCTAGAGTGTTTCGTAAGTCCATAGTACGGCAAATTTAATGTTCAGTGGAGACTTTAATATTGGGCTGTCAGATTTCAAAAAGCTTAGAAAAGTTCTGCGCAAAGTCTATTTCGAAATTGCGAGCAGGAGAATTAAAAAGACACTATGATGGACATCAATAAGATTTATCATTACAAGGTCACCGACAATTCTAGGACTTCAACGTTTTAGCAAGTTTCACTAATTGGCACAGGTCATGTTGCGCATATACACGGGTAGGGGGTGATGGTTATTGCTATGCATTTTTATTAAAAGTCCGAACCATTCTTAGAAACATCAATATCTTCTCCTCCGAAAGAAACTCCATGCTTGCCCATAATCAGAAAATTGTTAAACCACAGATTCAGCATCATTTTTTCCCATTCAATGACATTCTACCCCACCAATGATTCCACCGAAAACACTCCATTCCCTTGCCAGTGCGAAACTTAAACAAGGTTCACCATACTGCAAACGCTCCTCCCAAATCCCACACCACCAATCGGGTCTCAACCTAATGAGCACCAAACTCAGTCCTGTATACGCCGCGAAGTCGCTTTGAGTAAAAGCTGTATTTTTCGATTGGATAGGAATCAGAACCGCCCATGACCTGGTAATCCATAGTCCAGTCCTGGAACACTAGACCATTGACGGCCGCAGCCAGCTTTAGCTGCTGAAAGCTGTCGTGATCATCGATGTCAACTAGAATGTTGAGCTCAGTTAATGGGAATGAGTTCAGAAGTCCCATTAACTTGTTCATATCCTGCACGCGTTGCTGATAAATTTTTCTCGAGCTGTGTTGAGAAAGTGTGAGAATTTTGACCTGAACATTTGTAATTGCCGGTGCGTACTCGGGAAGAACCTTCATTAATGCCATCATGTCGGTTGGAGGGTCGGCACTGAAGTTTAGATGAATGACAAGCTGCTTCTCATCACCATTTTCTTTTAGAACAAGTGCATAGTGCTTTTGGATGCACTCGAAATCCATTGTTGCGGCTACCTTTCTGGCGTTTTCTTCCGCAACCTTTTTCTCAGCCAACTTCTTCTCTTCAGCCTGCTTCTTTTCGAGCTGCTTCTTTGCCCATGCTACCTGCTTGTCGAGCCATAACTTGTGGTCTGCTGCCTTCTTTGCAGCAAGTCGCTCCTTCTCAGCAATTTTCTCCCGTTCGAGCTTTACTGACATGGGGACAAATTTAGGTTGGCCGCGGTTAATTTTGCAATCCATCTTGATTAGTTTGGGTTTTTGTAATAAAAATGGAAGCTTTAGATGTCGAGTAGAAGTCTGAAGATTGGAAGAATCTGTATGTTTTGGTTAGACTTAGAAATAGAGAGATAGTAAAGCCTCTCGGATGTATGGGTTCTTACCCTTGTGAATAGACGATCGAATTTTAGTACCTTCTTGAAATGAAGTGAGGGTAAAGTTCTTGGTTGATTCAGGTTTTTGTTATTTAAGTGGAAGGTGTTGAGGTTGATTGTTGTAAGGAAGATGTTTGTAATGAAGAAGATGAGGATTCTGGAGGCCGAGAGGAGTCCTTAAGTATACATTCTGACATGTTGATACGGCAGCTCCTGTGTTCGGTTAATGCTAGCGAGCAATTCTTTCTTCTACATCAGCCAAGTCTCGCGATTAGGCCGTACCGACTGTAGGTTACTGATTCATTCATAACTAAAACACCACGCTATGATGTAGTTCGGCCTCTAGATATGTAGATGGAAAGGAAGATCGCACATTCTCACTTTGGAATGAATCTCTATATAGAATCGACTTTCAAAAGAGGTAGTATATGCCCTTTGTAGTTAGTCACTGCCACAGAATGCTACTCTTTGGTTGCAAGTATACTGATTCCCTGGGAATCATTAATTAGTCAATTCTCACTTTCAAACTCAAGAACCTTCCACTACCCCATGCCCACTAGTGGACTAGTAGAAAGAACCTCCTAAGGGCGTATACACGGTTGCAATTTCTTAGTCAGCTCATGATTCACTGCAAGTCCTATGTGAGAATTCCTAATAAGTTATTAAATCACTTAATAATATTAACCGAACCAATAATTATATGATCACATGATATACTAATAATATCATTTAATATTATTAAATTCTATTATTATATGAAAATTCGATCATATATCATATTAGAATGATTTATAATAGAATAAAATGAAATGGAAATATATAGAACTTTTTTATTATTTGGATTGAATACTATTGACTGTTATTTCTTTTTATTATATAAAATGATTCTATAAAATTTGTTTTAAATTGATCTTATTTATAATTATAGAATAATCTAGAATTTCATTAAAATCTATAAATACAGAGATATTCTTTAAAGAATTCTTCGAAAAAGTAAGCAAATAAAAATTCAATATTCAATATATATATAATTCTGACTTCAATATTATCTTATTTATATATTCGATCACTCCGAAACTAAATACAATTAAGTCTTCCATTATTATCATAAATAATACTTAATATTATTATTATATATTATTTATTATTATCCGATCAACCTCCTTCGAGATCCTACTCGTAGATTATATTTCTCCATTAGTAACCAACTTTATTGAATAATCAGACAGTGTGCCTAGTGAAACAAATTTCTTCGAGGCTTTCAGATTCTACAAACAACTAAATGGCATCAAATGATAACAGCCTCGACCTATTGGCACACTTTCATGATTATTCTAGCTATCGCCCCCCTAGAATAAACAATGCACACCCATCAACCTCTCAGGTGTAAGATAAGTGACTATGGTGTATCATATGGTGTAATTTAGCAGATATGGGGAGGAATATTGAGTATACCGTGAGTTAATTTACGATTATGAATGAAATTCGATAACCGAGTAGTACGAGCTCCCAGTTCCCAAGTAACTCTGAACATGGATTTTTAAGTGGGGCTGAAGAGTAGGATAGCTTCAGCGAGTTATCAGAATAACATATCTTTATTCTCTCTGCTTGAATAATGGCAAACCTTGGTATGACTTTCAGTTTATGTTCTTGCAGCATCCTACCTGCACTGCTACCTCAGCCTGCAGGAGCTATCAAGTCTCTCTTCGTTTATTAGCTTTTAAATCTTCAGTATCACAATGTAATATACAGCATTCTTATATATAATACACTTTTTAGTTTCCTTTTCTTTTTAATCATAATATTAGTTTAGAAGATATGCATCACTAATTTGTTAGTTGGTTATATAAATTTCACGAGTGACAGGTCATTGATGGAACATCAGTTTTAGATTTCTATTAGACAATGCTAGCTTTGCAGAAAGTGAAAGTTTTCCATTATACATCCAACAGTATGCTATCCCCCGGTGAAAGCCCTATCCACACTCCCCAGACCATCGCAACAATCTTTACCAATACCCAAATCACTGCTGCCCCACCCCTACTTCCCATTTCTACATCACAACTCCTTGTGAACCAGGAAATCTGCCTTGTAGAGACATGCTAGTCTGTGATCCCACTTACTGCCTATATCGACATTGAATCTACCCTTTACATGAAGGACCTCCGTAGCCATTGTCCAATCCTTAAAGTTCAGACCAAAAACTGCTGCTGCTAGCTTCATCTGGGAAAGGTTGTAGGCCTTGTTGAGGGAGACTACGAACTGGAACTCGTCGATATCAAACTTGTTGAGGCAGTTAATTGTCTTCATCATATTCTTGACTCTTCCGCTGTAGATCTCGAGGGAATCGTGATGTGTAGGCGCAACGAGTCGAAATTCAATCTTAGTAATAAGTTCCGCGTACTTCGGAAGCACGGTGAAGAGGTCGACATCTTTTGCAGTCTTTTTGGGATGAATGATGTCAAGGTTGATGTACAACTTGACTGTGCCGGTATTTATGTCTTTCTTCACCATAAGGGCAGAGTGCTTTGGTAAAGCATCGTAGTTGAAATTGAAAGCTCGCTGACGAGCCAGAGCTTTCTCTTGTGCTAACTGCTGGGCCTTAGCTTGCTGGGCCAATTGCTCTTGTGCCTCCTTCTGCTGCTTAGCAAGTAGCTTCTCAGCTGCCTTCCTCTCGGCGTGTGCTTGGGCTGCACGAATGACTGGTGCTTGACCACGAGCGTTCTTACTTCCCATTGTGAAAGTTATGAAGTTCTTGGATAGATTTGAGAGTATGTGTAATAACGACCGCTAGAAAGATCGTGGCGAAAGGATCTATTGAAGAAACTTGGGCGTCGAATGATGTTCGATGTTTGTTGTAAATGCTGAGAGTTGATCTGGATGTATCGAAGATGTGTTGTAAAAATATTCTGGAATCTGGGGACAAAATATTTCTTATATGCTAATTCTGAGCTCGTTCCAAAGTCGCCGATTGCTCGCTAATAAGCGTACTCATGTGTCCGTAGCTGTATTAGCCGCAAGTGTTGCTGCCGTATACCAACATCTCGACATTGGCTAGTGGCACCAGCTATAACCTGCTGCGGCCTTGACAGCCACGCTAGCGGTTATTAATCCCATACATACAGCAATAGAGGCGTCTTGGATATTGTTACGATCACATTGTTCAATGCTGAGGTGATCTTTGGTGTGACTAATGTTTGCTGAGATATTTCGTACGGTTAGATCGCTGAGCTTTTGTCGGTATTCATATGATATATTGAACGTTAGCTATGATGGGGAAGTACTGTACGGCAGCATGTTGCGATACGGCTGGACGGATAATGCTCATTAATAAGGCCGAGGTCCAAGCTAAAGATACTGGATATCGCCAGATACATCTTGCATCGCGGAACCATGAACCCAGAATTGATAGGCTTAATGGAATTGCAGCAAGTAAAAGCATACGATGCACTAGCACTTTGAATAGACTAGTGACCTGGTAATTTACATCTCTGTCTCATAAATTCTTCTCTATATGGTTCGTATGTGGCACGACCTCTTCATCTCGAAATAACCACATTCTGTGAACGCCATTAGAGTTTTACGACTCCCACGAGCATTTACCAGTGTGCGCTGCGGTACTCCAACACGCCGAAGACAGATCGCATCGCCAAGCATATATCTAATAATGCGCAGATGCAAGTTGAAGAAGAACGATTTTCTCAAGTCATGACCAAACAACCCATGAATAATGCTCAAAAGCGCTCCGTCGCAGACATTAAGATAGAAAAAGGACCTTGGAAAATCTGTGATAAGCCACACAGAATAAATTCCATAGCATACGTTGGTCATTAAGTAAGGAATCCTGAAGCTTGAGTATGGCGTTTTCTAACCACCTTTTGCTCCGCGTGATTCTCTATACAAGGACCAAACCACAGAAAGGGCGATACCGTGGAAACACAAACTTTTACAAGAATTTCATCAAGCGACACTATAATAACCATATCGTCAATACGCAAATTGTTATGACCATACGACATACTTTTTGATTGTGCTGTGCTAACACCACGAGCCCCTTTTGAATCTCGCTAAAGCTACGAATCAGAAATAACCGTTGGTTATCTTTTGTAGAAACACGAAACATTAGGTCAAACCATTTTGAAGTATTTGATCAGGAATTTGACTTATTAGAGATGTTCATGATTGCTGGGAGATGTAAAAAAAGATTGCATGCAACTCCTTTAATGGGCAAATATAGTGACTAATTGTCTCACAAGTCTAGCATCTTCAAACTGCCCTCTAATCCTATGTGTTCTCTAGTTCTGCCGTCAAATGTTGGTTTGGTACTATTTAATATGAATCCACACATAATTCAGCTATTTGAACTACCATCTTTCATTAGGTTTATCTCGCTTTCAGGAAGCAAAGGTAAGTGAATGCATTGACATCAGGTGTATTACCAGTTTCTTTTTTTCTCCACGCAACACCTGCCAGACTCAAATTCCCCAGCTTTTGTGAACATTCAAGCTTTATCTGGTGATAAAACTTTGATTCACGATTCCATTGCCAGAGTGATATAACTAACAACGGACACTCTTCTCTTCTGGTCGGACCCGACCACACCCGCATCGCATTTGATGAAAAACCAGCCACTTTAGGATCCGCATCTCTCCGATTTGACAAAGTTCATTTGGCATTTTCTGTCTTTCCAAAAATATGACAGTTAATAGCTAATTCTTGATTGCCAAACACAGATGTTTGACCCGAAATCTGTGGATTGAGTTGCAACGATACAAGTTATCAAGCAAATGCCCACAAATGGTTTTGAGACGAAGAAATCTCGTAGAGTAACCATTTCACAATAATCGACAAGGTCGATCTTCACTCACAAGCTATATAACCGTCTGAAGGGGTAGTTACGAAAACAATTGTGCTGTACATAGCAATAAGATTAGATACTCGTTGAATATGTACACCGAAATGAACAAAAATAAGTATGTACATATGAATCATCTTTGTAATTGAGAAGAAATCAACACTCGACTTTTCCATGAACTTGTTCTGTTGGTGCTTCTATCCCTGGCACACGACAAGGATTGCTAGGGTCGTACGCTATACTCATTACATTTGCTCGAAGCCAATTAGCAGCTTTCTCGTCCTCCACAATTAGAGACTGGCGTGATTCAGTCCTTGCTTCCCCTTGATCCTTGATGCGAGCGGCCATAGATGATCTGCGCCATACCCATAGCAAAGAGGAAAATATTAGAACGGCAACCACGACTCCAATGGTAGCTCCGGCTATCACGCCAGTGCTTGCGCCATGGCGTACATTATTAGTCGGTGATGAGACTATAGCAGATGAGTTGGATGTGATACCACCCGTGGTATTGGTATTAGCAGTGTTAGAGGTGTCAATACTTGTAGCCAGTAAAGTTTGATTGAAGAGCGAGGCGACATCTGCATTCGTAAAATCCTTCGGGGGGCGTGTAATCTGTGCAAAGCCACTGGAACTTCTCATCAATCAGTAAATGTAAATGCAAACTCGTTTCGATACTCCGATGAACACATACTTTCCACCAATAGCATCGGTAATGTTACCAGGGACGATATAACTGTTAGCGTCGTGATGGAATGTCGACGTCCATGATAGCGCATACATGTCGTATATAGCCACCCCTGAACTTTCCCAATCACAATAGGAGGTATAATTCTTTTGAGCGCCACCAACTGTTAACATCTGTCGATTCCCTACTAGATGGCATGTGTGTCCAAAACGAGGGCTTCCTGGCACAGCCTCATAGACCTTAATCCATGTGAACGAAGGTAAGGAGAGCACAAATATATCGTCATAGGATACTGAATTTCCGTCTTGTCCACCATAAAGATATATATTGTAACTCGAATTGTCAGGTGCAGCGGCGACGACAGTACACGAATCTATTCTTCTCGGGGGTAAATTTCCCGATGCCTGCTGAGTGTACCAAGCCCCATTTCCCCCGTTATACACACTGTTGATATCGAAAATATTGATTTGATCCATTGGAGCCTAGTTAAATCTAGTTAGACGGATTCTTGATGCTATCAAGGGCTTGTTGTAACCTACCAGAGTGCCGAGTTCAGCTGATAGACTACCAGCTTGACGATACATGCCACCAAATTGTATTAATATGCCTTTTCCATTCTCTCCTATTCCAGGTACATACTGTAAAATACCTCCTGTTCTCGAATTTGTATCGATGGCAGCAGTAGAAATATTTCTCGTCGTATTGTCAGTCATGTTTAACATAACCATACCCTCTAGTGGCACCGAGCTTCCTTCAGGGATTGAGTCAGTTTCTGTACTTGATCCATGATTTATCTCGCCATTAAAGTAAAACCCGAGGCCTTGATCCGGGACATCAGCACTTAACCCGGAGCTGGGCTTCTCGGGTATTGCAGAACCCACATTAATCGAGTCCCATTGATTCTGTGTTACATCGTATGATAAAAGGGTCTGGTTTGGTGATGTAGGATCGGTATATCCATAAAGGCTAGTATTCATGCTTTGCTCGGTTCCACCATATAGATATATCTGATTTCCACCAGGAGATCCAGAAAAAAGAGCGCCGTTGAGTACTACGGACGAAAAGGCATTTGGCGATTCTGAATCTGAAACAAAAACCTGTTCTGATACCAGTGGCAGACTTGCGGAAGCTATTGTCCAATTCCAGGACTCGTTCATCCCAACACTGATCATGTAGTTGTCTATACCAATTTATTAGCTAGGCGTCGAGTTGAAAGCAACTAACTTACTTGTACCAATAGTGATATTCCCGGTTATGGCACCGTGCTTGTTAGAATCAACGAATGTTTCATAACCCCCATATATATACAGGATTTCGTTCTTCATTATCGACGAATGATACCATCTTTGGCACATGTTTTTGACGGGATCCAGCCCTGATGGAATGTCGTTCTGCGCACGACGCAGCATCTCGACAGCCTTCATCCCACTCCCCCTTTGCATTTTATCATTCTTGTAAACCAGTCTCTCCGTGGAATTTCGTCGCGAATTTCGCCAAATATCCAGGTTTCTCTCTATGCTCATCGACTTTATAATACCCTTCAAACTCGTCTTTTTGAGTCAGTGGCCACGAAGGTATATGGGTGCGCAATCTGCCAAAGTCCTCAAGGTTAATAGGCGCATGTACAAGTAGAAGGTTCAATTTCAAGACGAGAAATAATTTATGTCAAGAAGTTGGATGTTGAGGAATTTCACGAAGAGACCATGTTCCGGGATCGAATAGATTTCTATATAATATGAGAAAGATTCAAACACCAGATGAAAAGTGGCGGAGGCTTGATAGCTCCATCTTGCTAGATAAAGAGACCTAGACCTTCTTAAGATTGCTAGCCAAAAGTATCCAAAACTGGCACACGTGGATATAGCAAAAGAGGCAGGGAGATTACCAAATACCATTTGCTTGTCCAATTAACTTACATAGAGCTTACAAGCATCTATACCAGGGTCAGCACATATGCTGTGCCTGCATAGCAAAGGATCCAAAGGTTACATCTGGTGGGTAGAAGGATTGCGGCTATCTCATCTTTCTTAGAATAGTACCGAGGAGTTGTGTGAACGAAAGTGGAACTAGATTATTTATACATCAGCCCCCAAATGAGGGTCGTAAAATACGGAAGACTGAAAATGCCATACGCGCATTTGATCATTGATCACGTGTATTATGTGTTACGTAAGAAATGCACGTCAGTCATACAATCTAACCATCATGCACAATATCGCGGATATTGTAATTCTTTACATATGTCTATTCAAGCGCTGCTTTACATTGATACATCTAGTCTACCTGTTTTGCTTTCTTTTCCATCTATATCGGTCCCAAAATGTTAACCCTTTGACAGGCATACCGTTATTGCTATGTTTAGGTAGATATGCCTCAATCTCTTGTCTCGTCTGCTCATCGATATTACTTGCAAACCGCTCATCAATACCTATTGGCTGGTAGCCAGGATCTAAAGCTACGAGATACTTAACTATTTCAATCTTCCCATAATAGATGGCCCAATCTAAGACCCGCCTTTGGGCAGATTGCGTGTCAATGCTGGAGCTACCATATTCGGCCAGTACCATAATTGTGTGCACATTTCCTACCCTTGCGGCATACATCAAAGCATTGTTGCCATTAGCATCTCTCGTGCCTTCATTAGCACCCTGTTCAAGCAAGCATTTTACTCCTCGATCATAGCCCTTTAGACATGCAATCATCAAAGCTGTGTGTTTCGAACTTCCGGCTCGAAGATTGATATCGGCGCCAGCCTGAACTAGTAGTTCTATCACATGTGTGTTGTGAGCGATCCCTTTGTCAAAATAAACTGCTGCTATCAATGGTGTTTCTCCATATTTCCTGTCTTTTAAGTCCCAATTGCATGAATCAACAACTGCTCCATGCTGTATCAACAGCTTTACAGAAAATACACAGTTCTGACGCGAGGCGATATAAAGAGGAGTGAGTCCATGTGCATTTTGAACCTCCGTCGCTCCACCACGGCTTAATAAGTATTGAAGAATATGGGAATTTGTGGGTATTTGAGCAGCTCCATGTAATGGTGTGCATTTCAGATCGCCAGACACCAAATTGATGTCTGCACCATTCTCAACTAGCAGCTTGATGACGTCGAGCGATGCTTCATATTGACCGGCGGCTGCAAACAAAGGTGTGCATCCCGCTTCGTCACATTGGTTCGGTTTGGCGCCGTAGGCTAGCAAACACTTTACAGCAACTTTAGATCCCCATTTAGCGGCAAGTACAAGAGCTGTATCACCATTCTGAGCAAACCGATCGAGACAAAAGTCGCCTGATTTGATAAGTGTCTCAACCTTTTTCGAGTCTTGGTTTCGAATCGCATCTACTAGTTCCTCGTGTCCCAGGGGTGTTGTCCGTATCGACTTCATAATTGCTCCTTGAACTTGTGGGTATGCAGTACCCTGGCTTGTAGCGGGAAATTTCGCTAGCCGAGAGTGATCTGTGATACACGGAACTTCTACCTCTCTTGTCCCAACCCCAAGCACTGCCGAGTCTATACACCTATTAGCGGTTTCGCACTATAACCCAATAAGGTATCAGAGTATTGTGAAATACTATTGAAATGTACTCACCAGGAGGTACCATCATCTTTTCCACCCCTTGTCTTGCCCATGTGCCATCAGGCATCTAATGCATAGGTGAGCGATTGATTATCTGGGTCGGAAAGTTTTACTAACTTCAACCAAAGTTTTGGTTCGAATGGTCTCATAGACTGACAGTATCGCGATATCGGGTGCCGTGGATAAAAAGTGGCAGAAGTCAGAGTTCAGTTCGTTGAGCTCATGGGACCGGAAAGATATTTGTCGAATTAACGGGGCTGTAGCATCGTGCTTGACGAGCTCAAGAAGAGCCTCCGTGTCTAATCCTCGATGAGGTGTGCCCAAAAATATCATCAACGGAATCGACGGCATTATCTTCCATCGCCCTAACATGGCCTAGGTAGATTTTGTGAACGATGACGCCATACTTCATGGATATTTACATACCTTTTTGATCACTAACCCTCCCAAACTATGCCCAATGAATACGAGTGGTCGATCCTGCTATGGTCAATATTATCCTGCACAACGTGGGTGACTATCTTACTGATGCATGTCTGCGTATCTCTTCCACATCACTACGGAAACGAGAACTGAAAACTGAGATAACAGCCTCTGAGTGACTGCCTTTCAAGTGAGAGTCAAACCCATAGCTCATGATCCTTGCATTGGGAAAGTCCACAGCTAGTTTATCTCGCAGCCACATATGTGTTGGCTCTGATGCCCATGAACCAAAGGCGTTCCCAGCTAGTCCTGTGACGGCAATAATGCTTTACCATCGATTAGCAAGATAAAGCATGGGGGTGGAGAAGCTTACTCAACAGCTACTGGTTCTTGTGGCTCGTTCAAAGGAGTAAACCCGTAAAATGTTTGGTCAACGACAACTCTGTCTCCCCCATGGCCTTTCAGGGCCGGCAATGGAACCGATGGATTCCAACCAGGTGGTGGTATAAAGTCTACCGTAGCCACCTTTAATTCGTTCGGCAAGCCATCAATAAGTGGTGCTATAGATCTAGCAACCAGTCGCATGTCCGCCTCTGGATCAAATTGCAGATAATTATGAACATTTTCTAGCGTTGTATCGTGGGGTAGTCCTTCTACCCGGTAGCCGGTTCGACCCATATGTTCAGTCGAATTTTGTTTTTAAAAAAAAAACTGACACTCAAAGACTGCTTGGGTGTGCTAACGAGCGATGATGATGATGTTGATGTCAGTTGAACGAAATGATTTAGATGGCAAGTTGCCATCGCTGGAATTATTTCTGCCTGGGATTAGGCCCCTGTAAGTGAGACGCCAGAGACCCAACGTACCCCCCCCCCCCCCATCGGGATCCTTCCGATGTCAGCACCGCACATATAAGACACACCAAAATCCGGAAAATTTCCTGTTCCAGTTACAATTGCCGTTCTCATTAAATATTACCACGTGGTACTTGGCAAGGATCAAGCTGATAAGTTACACAATGAGAAATCAACAAATTTCCATATGCAGATTCTGATGGCATATATTCGCGCTTAATTTGCTCCCTCTTCTCAAGATGAAACACTCGCTGTGGATGCACACGCAATTGGTCTAGGGTTGAGAATACCCTAATCTGGATATCACTAACCGTACCTTGTGACGTTTTCTCACTTGAAGGTGTTGCCACTATCATTATTCCAAAGAGCTACTTAGAGATTATGATTACAGCCCTGTCTTAATCCATTCCAAATGTAACTGTATGGTATTGAATTAGTCGTTCCAATTGCCACCACATTACTCCTTCATCCTCGGCAATCAATGATTACATAGATTAGTTCATAGGGCTGGAAATACTACTTTAATATCAGGATATTTTCGCCCAAAGAAGAAAATGGTCTCATCCAATGAGACGGTACTCATTGCTGCCTTAAGTGGACGGCGGCTTCTCCCGTTCTTTCGCGATCAAGACATCGCAGACACTGTACTTTAGCTGGCAATCATTCATTACGAGTATGGCCTTGTGGGTTTCGAAACGAGATTGTTCCACAAAACTTTGTGTCTTCTCATTAACAGCGTGGCTACTATCTATTTCGGGCTGATCCGCTAGAAACTACAACTTGTGTCGTGATTGTGTTTTACATTAGCACTGTCCCATCTTTTCTCTCGGTTTCACTATACATTCACTGTGCTCCGCATTACTTCCTATCGATTCCCTTAGTACCAAATCCAAATACAGATACAAATCAGACCCTGTGCAAATCAAACACGCTCCCGTGCCTAGCTAGTCCACCCCTTCTTCGCAGTAGCTGAGAATAAAATGAGCCAACTCAAGCTCCCTCTACTAATACTCTCCAAGCATCCTCACAACTTCGCCCACTATAAAAGCCCAAATACCTACGCAGACAAAACTCTCCACCGCATTTCCAAATCAAAAAATCACATGCATACATGCACTCACGCCACCAGCTTAAACCCCAACATTAATCATCTCGCCCACAGCGGAGCAAACACATAAACACCAACTAAAAACGACGTCTGTTCACAAACCAACAATAAAAATCCAATCAATCTAACTAATCTCATAAACTTAAATTGAATGGGGTAAGCAACGCATATAAAAGGGCGTTAAAAGCATGGTGGTCGGAGTTAGCGATGTATGTGAGATTACCCCTAGTTTGTAATTAGCATGGCCCCATGTTGTGTTGGGGGCTGTAATGTGGAGCTAGTACAGTAAGCTGCGAAAATGGCGAAGCTTGAAATACGAATTAAGGATAAGGAGTGGGGGTTTGGATCTTAGTTTTATGAGATGGGCTAGAATAGGATGGGATGGGATAGAAAGAACGGGCGCTTATTTTGAAATCGGGTTCGGGTTTGAGTTAGAGTTAATGCAGTGGAGTGGAATAGAATAGAGTAAAACGAAAGAATTTGTCACCGTGTAGGAATTAAATTATGATCAGAACACATAAGCATTTATTGGGAAAAGAAATAGATTTGTGAAATATGGATTGAATCAATTGTATTTCCAAGCATTGATGGCTGGGTATGATTTGATCGTGATCGAGGTACTAAATAGATATTGTTCATAGACGAAGCAGAAGAAGAATAAGAAGTAGGAGGAAGAAGAAAATTCGTCAAAAGCTTCATAACCCAATTCCCGATTTCCCATTGTGTATACAGTCACTCCACTCAACCTGTTACCCCGAAAACCAAAAGTACCCTATACAAAAAAAAGGAAGATCAAGCGAACAGAAAACAAGAAGTAAAACCCAGAAGAATATACCCAAGTCCCCAAACCACCCTCTAACACAAAAATCCCGTCCTAACCAAAGCCTGCAAACTCCATTTCGCATGGGGATGCTGATCACCAAAAAGATTCACCTGACCCTCATAAGCCTGCGTATGCCAAGTGGCCGCCTCCGCCATTTCGCCTCTACCTTCAAAACACAACGCCAGCGAATTCATCGCCCACAATGTATCCGCATGCATTCGTCCATGGACTTGTATCCTCTGTTCAAGTACGCGTTGACGAACCTCAAATGCTTCATCCATTCTTCCTAGTTGTGCGAGACAGCGCGCTGTATCGGATAGTGTCCAGATGGCGTGGGGATGAAGGGGGCCGAGGGTACGGACCATGGAGTTGTAGGCTAGGGTGTGGAGGGCGAGTGCTTTGTGGGGGAGACATGGGGTTCGGTGCGGAGAGCGATAACAGCGTGCGAGCGCGTTTTGCGTCCAGATTATATGGTGATCTGTGGGTGGGAAGAGCGGTTCTAGAGTGCGTAGGGCGCGGAGATGGAGGGATTCTGCTTCGGAATGCTTTTGGAGATGGCGACAGACGCGGCCGAGTTCGTTGATGGTGATTATTATGTCGAGATGATCGTGGGGGAGAAAACTAGAGAGATGGTTAGTTTTACGTAGATTTAGAGATGAGTGTGGGAGATTTACCGGAGTTGGACGGCTAGAGCTTGACGCTGTATAGCTTCCGCAAGACGGAATCTTCCTTGCTGATCGTAGAGAATACCAAGACTATTTAGTAGCCACGTCTTCGAGGCTTTACCTGAATTGGTACCTCCAGTCTTCGTAATCTCTTCCTCGAAAACACGAACTCCCATATCTATTTGACCACTCATAGTATACAACCTAGCCAAATCTCGAATAATCATCGACCTCTCAAAGTTAGAGATAATGTTAATATTACCCGGTCCTCCTCGACGTTGTGATTGTATGAAATCATCTAGACGGAATAAAGCCTTTTGAATATCCATCAAATCTTCCGCGGATTGTTTTCCGAGGGTACCGGATTGATTTGTCCAGGTTTGAACTAGTCTTTGAAGTTTGGCAATTCGATGCATGGGAAATGGTAGATCTTCTGATAATAATGATCTTGTGATCCAAGCGGATCTCCTGGTTTCGGATGCAACAAACTTTTCGTATTGTCGATGAAGTTTAACGTCGTACACAGATAAAGATAGATGGTAGCACCAATTTTCCGTGGCATATTTTGCTAAAGGATATTGCTGTGAATTGAGGTTAATCGATTCAGCGATCCCAGATTTACTTAGGTACGTCAACGTCACTTGCGCTAGCCCAAGGTGCGAGTATTTCTCTTCGAGAAGAAAGCCAGCTGCTTGAGGTGACAACAGGATAAAATTCGACCGATCGTGGAGATATTCGTAGACTGACAAATGGCCAAGGTGAAACGTGTCGGATTCGGATCGGTACTCAACCAAAGGACAACAAACTTCTAGCACCGAGTCCCTAGAAGGTGCAGCATTTCCGTCAAATATCATTCTTTCCTCGTCCCAAGATAATGCACACTGTAATTCAAGCCAATTGAGAGGTCTTGAAGTTCTACATACCCAATGGAAAATGCGACGTGCCAAAGATTGGTTTGCATGTGGTTTTGTTGCTAAACGTTCCAGAATTTGTCCATACACATTGTAAAGTCCTGTAGGAAGCCTGTCCAATGAGGCTAGCATGTCCTGAGTACTAAATGTTGCTTGCAGTGTTTCCATACCAAGTCGTGCAAATAAAAACATGCCCGCCGCCTTTTGGGATAGCACATTATACACATACTGTTTTAGGTGAGATTCTGTACAAGGAAGAGTCTCAATTGCCTCTCTTAAATACTGTTCGATATCTGACTGAACAGCATTCGTATTGATGTGGATAGAAGGCAGCATGCCCAGTTCTTTGCGCACGGGAAGGATATCTCGTGAGAAAAATAAAAGACGTACAGAATTGCGATCTCGGGAAATTTCAGTCAGCAGGCGCAATATACCTAGCATATCTTCGCATTCACATTCGTCCAGTCCGTCTATGACAATGTTAAGTGCTGGTAATGCACGAAGCACTTCTGCAAGCAATTCTGGGATCCTGTCGGCAACGGAGATACGACATCGTCCGTATCGTTCGGCGAAGAGATACGCAGATATTAACGTCCGTGGAATACTGGTTGCCTGTGCTGTGATCTGACCTAAAAGACTGATATATATGGATTCCTGGGATTGTTTTAGCTTGTCTGTTGAGCTGCAGTGAAAATACACTGTGGGGATGGTGCCATAATAATTTTGTAAATGCTGAATAGCGGTGGCACTGAGAATCGTCTTCCCGCACCCTGGAGAACCATAGCACCATAGTATCGGGTCTGACAGCCCGTTCAGCCAATTTTGAAAGCTTGTGTCAGTTAGAAGCCATTGACCTGTATTTGCAGATCTCTTGGCACAAGCTTGATGTAAACTCTCGTAGTATTCGCCTGGGTATAACCAAGTCATTACTTGTGTTCTGATATCTGCATCTAGATTATTCATCGGTGTTAGCTTCGGTAGTTGTTGTGAATCATCAAGTGGGATTTACGGACCCTTGTTCTCTGGAAGGAAGGAAATTTCCATGACGCCATTTTCACTCGCCTGTGGTTGCTTCACGGCATAAAATTCCGTATACTGTTCATATGCGAGCGTAGCTTCCTGGGAAAATATTCTGATGGCTTTCGAGAGCCGGCGAACATGGTTAGTAAACTCTGCATCGAGAGACTTTAAAACTGTGCGTTCAAGCTTAAATGCTTAAACTGGTCAGATAACGTGATTGCAAGAGTCGAAGTAGGAGACCTACTGTCTTTACATAAGGCCGCGCGAACACTTCCCAAGAAAACAAGAATCTCGAAATATACGTCCGCGAGAGCTTTAGAAACTCGCGGATCGCTGCCAAATATAACTTCATAATGGACAGAAATGTCCACGATATTGGTCATTTTCAATAGAATTTTCGAAACTAACTGATAGTAACGAATCGAGGTGCGTCCAATCTGGTTGTTATTTAGTACAGATTCTCTACAAATCAGATTTTTTGCTTACCTCTACCAAAGTTTTTGTTGCACTCCACACTAAAGCAGATGGAGCTGGATAACATTGAATCATCATATCCACGGCAGGGCCGCAAATGGTAAGAAAATCTATTAGGGGAGAGATTTTGCGATTGAAGCATTGTGAGTTATTGTTTGATGGATAATAACATTCAAGCAATTCGATTTCTTTCATGAGATCTTCGACATTCGCCCCCAAGCAACAATTGCCAGTTGACTGTAGCTTATTGACATATTTTTGTAGCAGTGTATCGACTGGCAGAACCCTTGGCTCATCCCCAAGACACCTCTCCATCCTTTCTTCGTGCATTATGGAGTGAAATGAAGATGTCAGAAAAGAGAAAATGGACGGTGCAGTATACGGTATTTTGTTGAATAAGATTATGTATCAAACCTGCAAAAATCAACATGTATGAAATGTCATCACACCAATATGCGTTGACCACAACTCTCACAGGTGAAGTGAGTGCATTCTAGACAGTACTCGTGATTGTCGGAGGCCAAGAATGTTGATCAAGTTTTTTTGCTTTTGGCTGCTGAGTAAAGTAAGATCAACGAGGGGCAGTTAAGTGGAAAGTGTGGATATATTGACAGCTTAACGCTATATGCTGACTGTGAAGGTACAAATTAATTCTTCGGGCAAATTACAAACCCAAAAAAAGAATTTCCGCTAGATAATACATCCTAGAACTGACAGGATTAATGAAAATTGCAAATGGATCCCAAAAGTCGGTCCACTCCGGAATTGGGGTCCAACTTACACCTCCCACCTCCCACCTCCCAGCATCTCCCGTAAGCTTAAACACAAGCACAGATACATGCGGGCATTTGATCCTCCTTAAACTTCAGCTTGAAAACAATTCTCCGATGACATTTGGGAAGATTAGCCTTTCTAAACCTCTGAAGAGTAATTCCAAATGTATACGTTATTTTAAAAGTAACCCATGAAATGTAAAATCTTTCTTTGCCTTACAGGAAGTTTTGATTTCATTTTCAAATATACACTTGTATAACCAACAAATTTTTGGTGATCGACTCTCAAACTACAATTCGATTTTTTGATGCAAAGGAAAAATGAGTAGAAATCTGATTAAATTTTATGCGCCTGAGTATCGTATCTAATAACGCCCATCTGCATACCTAGTAACCATGTGTGTTCATCTGCAAAAACATACTCATACCAACACAAAACATATTCTTCAACCCAATAGATCATCTAATCCATTCCCTAGCTTTTGTGAAGATTTTGAAGGTTGCGAAGGAGCTGTTCCAGTAGATGATGCTCCCCAAATACCTGCACTTGCTTTTTCCTTGGCCAATTGCCCTAACGCTGGGCCGGAAGTTGTGGGAGTGCTGGGCTTTTTGATACCAGCGCTGGCCGTAGACCACAGAGATCCAAAAGCATCTCCCCCAGATGACTTGGCAGCTGTAGGCGACTTGGCGGAGGACGTTGCCGACATAGGCTTTGATTGTGTGCTGGGGGCTTGAACTGACGTGAAATAATTTGGTTGTGTACTTTGATAACCTGTTTGAACTGGACGTGGCTGTTGAGCCATGGCAGGTGGGGAAAATGCAGAATAGTTGGCTGGCGTGTTGTTGGTGCTTGTTGCTGGTGAAATTGACGAGAAACCAACCAGATCACTCAAGTTTGCTGCTTTTGGCGCCGATACTGGCTGAGGTGCGGCGTATTGTGTATTAAAAGTCGTGGTAGCGGTAGGTTGTGAAATTGGAGAGAATGGTGCCGGGGCAACTGGTTGTGCTGGAGTAGCAGACTGAAAATCATCGAAGTCATCATCATCGGCCAGACTACTTGATGCTGCAGGCGCAACTGCCTGAGCAGAAACGGGTATTGGGTCATCGAAAGAGAACAAATCGACTTCTGGCTCCTTCTTTGGAAGTTCGGCTTTTTTCGTCGATCGCACAGTTCCAGCCCTTTTGCGATTGGATGATGCTGAGGAGCTCTCGGCCTGTCTTCGCGATGATGAAGGAGCCGCACCCTCGTCGTATTCATCATATTCCTCAAACTTATCTCTGCGGCTGCTGCTGCCACCGAAATCCCCTTGATTACCAGAATCTTGGAAGTCGCTAGACTGGCCCCCAAATCCACCACCATCTCCATACACACCACCTCCATTATATCCACCATAACCACCTTGTTCCTCACTCCCAAAGCCTCCATATCTACTGGAACTCGACATTCCACCACCTATTCCTGCTCCACCTTCAACTCCCGTATATTTATTTCGGGTAGCTCGTGCTTTCTTGCGCTCCGCCCGAATCCGGTCCACATCACTAAGTAATTCAGCCAGTTCCTTGGCTCTGTTTCTAACATTAACACCTTGATCTTTGCCATTCTGATCGATGAAATGAAATTGGCGTAACATCTTGAGGAGCGTCAAATGGGATCGCGCATCATCAATGACACGCTCGGAGCCATTCTTGATTAAGAATTCGAGTAGTTGTAATCCTTTGTAAATTTGTCTCCATTCCTCGGCAGCTTTCTCCGTGAATCTCTTATAGATCATTGGCATGATCTCATTAAGTAGTTGACTTGGATGAAATTAGTATGCTGATTAGAAATTGACCAGAATAACCTACTAGTTATATGTGCCATTGGAGATTTCCTGCATCACTGTAATAACGCATTAGGATTGACAGCTTAACAATTAAATATAACTAGATCTTGCGACTAACATGAGGAACTAGCACCCCATGGCTCATTATTCGTAGCCTCTCTTACTTTGGCCTCCATCTCGGTATAATTCATGACAGCTATAATTATTAGTGAACAACCAAATCAGCCAGCTGTCTACACTGAATCCTTACCATTTTGTACCTTTCGCACACCGGCCTTCAAATCGTACAGCGTCAAATTGGACGCAGCCTCTTTCAAACTAGCGAGATCCATAGCGACGGTTATTTGGTAGAAGAGATAGATGATATGGAATTGTAGACGCGGGGGAGACTATCTGGATACTGATTGTTATGGAGATGCAGGTGTCCCATGTGTTCAAGAAAGGCCGATCGCACACTAAGTTGGGCACGAGCCTCGATGTAAATGTATGGTCACGTGATATAAACTCCGACTTGATACCTTTGGGGTCTTCTCAAAAAGTGGCTTTGGATGGAGTAAGAAACAGTCTAGGTAACAGCTCTTCGGTATTCTCTTGGTATTTTCGACATGTTCATTGCAATTGCAACATCAAAAGATCTTCTCGACTGTACTGAGGGTCTGAAATGCTCTAGAATGGTTGTGGCAAAACTCCAGAAGCAATTAAGCGGTGAGGAATCCCTGCTTCCCTCAATTCGAGGAAAATCACTATGAAGAAAAAAGAGATTGAGCGAAAATATCTACAGAGGGTACTTTTCACTTCATTATTTCAGAGAGATCACCTACAACATTGTACAATCAGTGCAGTATTTGCCAATCTTCTCTTTCCTCCTCGATTAATTGCATCTTTACCGTGTCTCTTCGGTGAAAGAATCCTTCACCAAACCAAATACAGGTACGTTGCTAAGAAACCCCGACCAAACCTGCAGGACAAAGATCTGCAGTTTAACCATATTTCTCGTATTCCTTTGCGCGCTTTTGGATGATTGGAGCATCGCCCTTTGGGTCTGGATGTGCTACACTATTTTTGCCTCCCCTCCACCCGAGTAAAGAATACATGAAGGCGTCATGTCAACTCAATCAAATGCGCGGCATCTCCTGATTGGATTTCCCGTAGAGGTACATGGGAAAACGATCCTTCTAGACTGAGCAGGTTCAGCGCCAATGGATATAGATTAGATGATGATATAGTGCATCTATAAGAGGTTACCCTTTAGTCAAAGTTATGGTACGTCCCTGGGTACCTGGAGACACCTACTTTAAATGGAACCGATATTGACCTCGATGATTCCCCCTCAAAAGTACTAGTTAGGTAGGTAGGTAGAAAGAAAGAAGGAAAAAACAGAGACCTAGAAATAAACCACAGAGATATTCTTCCTTGGAAGAACATCTACTTGGTTGATACTCTTTTACAATAGTCTCTGCTTATGTACTTAGTTCTATTTATCTAGCTAGTTCTGTATGTATATCAAAATACTACCTAGTCCCTCGATCAATCTATCTACCTATCCCTACCTCTGCTGGAAGCTTACCTTACCAACCCCACCTGCATTACTTGTTTCTTTTCCCCCTCCTTCCGATCGATTCCTTCTCTTTCCTTCTATTCATTTAACCAATACTTTTTGCCCCAAAACCCGAAAAAGATCCTTGAACTAATTCACCTTGTTTTTTATTTTTGTTTTAGTATTAGTACGGGATAGGAGTACTAGGTAGGTACAATACGTCTCACTTGCTCACCACCACCATTCATTACTACCACCCTCATACAAACATCCCACGCCTCAAATTCACTTTTTACACAGCCCCACCAGAAAACTAATTATCCAATCAGGAAGCTACGAACCACTTCGCTAAAAATGTTATTCGTGCCCCGCACTGCTTCTGCGTTGAAAAGCACTTCGCTGCCCCTCCTTCGCAACACCTTCATCAACAACTCTTTCAAATCCATCTCTTCAAGACAATTTCACGCTTCCAAATCAAACATGGCCATTAAAACGTACGTTTTAATATCAAAAAGCTATTAATATGATCACATTGCAGCTGACAGAGCAATAGTTTCTTCGATGTTACCTGGGAAGGCCCAGTCCTTGACGCTTCCGGAAAGCCTACCTCCACCGTTCAAGGTAAGTGATACAATCTTCATTTCATTAATCCATTCTGCATCAATTCTATTATAACATCAATCATTTTCCATCAAGATATGAACATGCGTGTCTCTTTTTGGGCCGATTGAGCTTTTCTCTAGCTCCAAAACCACATCTTTGTTTATTTTGATTGTCGTCATCTCAGCCCCACCTTCCAACCCCTCTCTTAGTGTCCGAAACTGACATCCTTTCTTTATCGCAGAACAATCCGGAAGAATCAACTTCACCCTCTACGACGATGTAGTCCCAAAGACCGCAGAGAACTTCCGTGCTCTTTGCACTGGTGAGAAGGGTTTCGGATACGCTGGTTCTTCCTTCCACCGCATCATCCCTCAATTCATGCTTCAAGGAGGTGACTTCACCCGTGGCAACGTACGTTACGATGATCGATGCGAATAATACATAAAACTCGAAACTAAGAACTATATAGGGTACCGGTGGAAAGTCAATCTACGGTGAGAAGTTCGCCGATGAGAACTTCGAGCGAAAGCACACCCGTCCAGGTCTCCTCTCCATGGCCAACGCTGGACCAAACACGTAAGTCTAAATCGCTTTTGCAAGCCTTCTCATTCTACTTCAATCGACTAACAACTATACAGCAACGGCTCCCAATTCTTCATCACCACCGTTGTCACCAGCTGGCTCGATGGTAAGCACGTCGTCTTCGGTGAAGTCGACGATGAGTCCTTGAAGGTTGTCAAGGCTCTCGAGGCTACCGGATCCGGCAGTGGAAAGGTTCAATACAACAAAAAGCCAACCATTGTCAAGTCTGGTGAGCTTTAAATGCATTTGCTTGCGAGAGTATCGGTGGAAGGTGGTCTTTGAGCACGAAATCGTTCGGCAAATCTTCATTATGATTAGCTATCTGGCGGATAAGTGACGAAAAGTAATGCAATGGATTTTACTAAATTATTCTTCTGTCTTTTGAATGTGGTGTCTGCTTATGTGACTAGACGCGTGAAACTTTTGTATATCCCGTCTGTGGTATCTTTCCTTAACTCCGAAGCCGGCCGTCGCTATGCTATGTAATAGAATCCTATCCCGAATATCCATCTTCGCCCCTAAATATTCAACCATGTCTGAAAATACTCGCAAGTACTTGGTCCTACAGGCCCACCTTCCTCGCAAAGATCAGCAACCGGACAGTGTCCACATGGAACATCCGTCAAAGCACTAGATGGGCCACCTTCCTGATCCTCCCTAAATCCTTTCCTTACAGCCCTATAGCAAACACCTTCTGGACCTGCAAGAACCCTCTCAATCTTATTATCAAAGATCAATATTTCCAGTAATTGCTGAATATCTTGAGCAGTCAAGGTCATAGCCGTAGCTCCTGAATTTTCAATGAAGGATGTGAGTTCATTAAGGGTCGGATATCCTTGGTAGCCGGGTGGCATAGGCAATAGGGCATCGTAATGTCTCCTAGCACCATCCACAGCATCTTCCTCGGTGGTATCTTCAGTTTTGACTCGGGCTCCTAAAGCTTTGTCTCTCAACGTTTTTGCTTCATCCGCAGACATTTTCCTCCCCACAACCTTCTTCGGCTTCTTCAAACTCGCCGAACTAGATTTATAGAAAGATTTCCTGTGGATGTGATCAAATAAGATGTGAGAGATTTGCGTGATGAACTCCTCGTCTAGTTCATTATCGGTATACCATGCTCCACCAGTGGCTCGATCGGAAGGTTGCAGACTAGATTTGATGTACATTTTCCGATTACGGTTCTCCACGGATTTCATTTCTGAAATCAAGTGCTTCGTTTCGAGGTGCTTGAGGGCGGTGCGGAAAACGGCATCGTGGAGATTGGACCTCGCCTTGATGGTTTTGGTCCATATTCCTTCTTCGGCGGCTTCGTCGATGAGCGCGTAGACAATTTCTTGTTCGGAGGAAAGACTGCGGTAACTATTGTTCGGGAATTCATTAGCGCTATCTATATATCATGTACGGGTAATTCTGATTTGAACTCCTCGCAATTTGGAGCGCAAAGGGGGGAAATTAAAGGTCCTACTTTTTGGCTTCCTCTTGAGTACGCAATTTCCATCCGATGCCCCTCTGCGAATCCTGAACCACCTTGAACAACTTATCATTTGTGAGGCCCTGGGTGACAGCCAGCAGTATGGACACATCATCATTAGGTAGGACATTGAGTTCGAACAGATCTTCCTGGTAAAAGGTAGGATTATCTTCGAAAGATTCAAAACACTCATCATAGAGGACTTTTTTCAAGGCTGCGATTTTATCATCGGGCGCCGGCGCGCCGGTGCCTGCTCGTGAAGACATGATGGGTTTTGAGTGTGCGGATTGGAAGCTGTAGGTGATGCTACCGGTGTTGACGTAACATTGAGAGATTCTTCGGGGAATCGAGTGTGGTGTGTAGTGGTGGAAATGTCGAAAAGTTGTTCGAGAGAGATAAATTATTATTTTAGGCGAGGAGGGGCGAGGCTATGGGAAACAGCGCCTTGTCATGCAGACTAGATTAGTAAGCGGGCTCTGAAGTCATTCGGCAACTTCAATATGAAAATATCAAAAAGATGAGACAGTTGGACTGATTTTCGTAATCTTTATTTCCAACATTCCTTCTTTTCCTTTCCTCTTTTTTTTTCACTAGTCCTTAATAAGTTGAATTCTTGAGTTTAACTTTCGCGTATATCTCACTCAGTGCAATGGGTAACTAGTAACCATATCGACACTTTCACTATCCAGATTTCAATATCTAGGTACAATTTATCGAGTCTTTGAGCAAAGTATAGCTATAGCCGAACTTTTAGAAGATGACGGGAGGGCTCCAATAGAGGAGAGAGAGGGCGGGGAGAGAAAGGGAGCGGGATGGACCAATCAAATGTGAGATGAGATTCGAATGTTCAAGCAAGCTTGAGTCGCACAGTAAAACTTCAATGGTTAAGGTCGAGTTGAGCATTTAGGGAGTGGAAAGGAGGTCGAGTGGAGGAAAGAAATTCTCACTCATGCGTAGGGCTAGAATAGTTAGTTCTTTGAGTTTCAGTATTGGACTTTGGATTTCGATTTCGAAAGCGCAACTTGTAAAATGATTTTAAATTCGCGGTTGACATTGATGTTAGTCCATGAAACCTGGATTTCGAGTCCCGAGGTCCTGAGAGTTTAATTCATATGATGGGCCGATTGCAAGGAATAAACTGCATGAGAGAGGTGCATTGAATTCGCGGTCAATAATTGGTTGCTCTTGATGCCCGTCAATGGAGCCTTTTCTAACCTCGTACCTGATCGAAAAACATCAGAACATATTATTTTGTTTGCCAGCTAAACTATGACGACCGAAATCACCCATTTCCAGCTAGCAAACGGCAGCAATTTACCATCGGTAGATCTAGAAACTTTCCAAGGCAATGACGGCAATGAGAAAGTAAAGCAAATCGTGAAGGCGGCAATCCAGGCTGGTTATCGTCACATCGATGGCGCAACAGCATATGGCAATGAAAAGGCGATTGGAAATGCCATTAAAGAGAGTGGTGTTTCAAGAGATCAGTTATTCGTGACCACTAAATTGCATGTCCATATAGGAATTAAAACGAAAAAAATTTCCTGCTAATTCTTCATAGAGCTCAATCGTGGCATGAACCCGAAGACGTCGAAAAGGCGTTGGATTTGAGTCTTAAAACTTTGGGCCTGGAATATGGTAAGTAATGCATACCGAAAATGGACTTGATCCAGTTACTAATATTAGAGTAGTTGATTTGTATCTTATGCACTGTCTGTGAGCTCAAGAGCCCCAAGATCAAACCGTACACTGATGATTACAACCCAGTTCCTCGTGCCTATCTCCCTGGCCCAGACAACAGTACAATCGGACACCCCAGTGGAAACGGGAAGGTAAAGTGATCACATTCCTAATGAAGATGAATGCTGAGCAAAGTCGAGCCGGTAATTGATTATGAACGATCTCGAAAGTACACAGAAACATGGCAAGCAATGGTAAAATTGGTAGATAGCGATAAAGCAAAAGCAATTGGTAAGATGTAAATCCTGCCAGCGTTTAGAATGAAATTTGACAACTTCAGGCTTGTCCAACTTCAATATCTTCAAGACTAAACGGATCTTGGAGATTGCGAGAATTCGCCCCGCAGTTAATCAAGTTGAGGCTCATCCGTAAGTCTTGAATCCTTTGCTACCGCTAGTAAGAGACTGCTGACATGCATCCGTTGTTATTTCCCGCAACATGAGCTGCTTGAATTTTGTAAGAGAGAGAATATCCACCTCATGGCACACCAGCCACTAGGAGGAAAGCCAGTTGGAGTGGTGGCTCCTCATGCCGATATTCCAGGACCTCTTTTCGATACACAGGTAAAAACTGAAATTGATTCTTGGGTGACATGGCGTAGAGCTAACCGATAATAGATTTCTCAGGTTTCCCAAGAGACTGGTATGACTCCAGCACAGCTAATTCTCTCCTGGGCCATTCAACGTGGTACTTCCGTAATTCCAAAAACTGCCAACGAGAATAGGCTTTCCGAAAATCTTTGCAATGCGCCATTGAGTGAGAAGCACTTCGCAATAATCGACGGTTTGTCAACAACCATTGAGAGCGGACCTGTGAGGTATTTGGACCCAACTAAGCACCTAGGTTTTGATATTTTTGACGAGGATGTTGATCAACCTGTGGAGAATCAAGCTCCTTGGGATTGAGGGGGAAATTGCAACCGGAAAATGGTAAACAAGGTCTTTTACTGTGGGTAGGAAGTTCCATGAGACAGGTATGGAATATGGACTTCAGGAGATATCAGTCGAGATGATCAATAACGTGCGTTGACATGTGAGAAGTTTCTGCAAAATTATGTTAGGACTCAAACGTTAACGCAGTAGCTCTAGGATTAACTTTTTTCCCACACAAGATCACGCATGATTGTCCTCCATATCCTGCCCATGACATGCAAGAAAGCTCAAGATATGTGAAGTAAATCTGGGACATTTAAAATCATAAGAGATCAATCTTCGAAATTGGTCGACATCATGTGCCTGGTGAATTGGAAATCGAAGAACATTCATATTCGAAACGTTGATAGTTCAAGTTGATTTGAGAGATCGGTAGTTGAATTTTCAACCTGATCTGGCAGAATGGTACATCAATGTTCAAAATTAGTTGGCACAACCACGCACGATATCGAGTAGAAACCTGTCACATTTTTATGTAGCCCGAGCTAGTAAGGGGTATTTGAGGCAATATTAGGCCAAAACTTGAGGATATCTAGGACATGTATGGCTGATATCAGACGAAAGATAGTAAATACTCGTATCCTGTTTTTGTCATATTTCAGGCATCATGTTCATCATCGACATCCCAATTGCAAACAAGTAAATTTCAATATCAAGATGAATCAATTTCTGATCTCAGACGAGAATCCTTCTAAGTATTTCTCTACCAGATACTTCATGTCTTGTATAAGTCTGTATCATTGATCAGATCTATCGTCCAAAGTCACCGGAGAAACTTACGAATCTCCGAATCCTAAAACAGTTGGGAAAAGACTTGCAGCATGCAAATTAAAGCGAATTGAATATAAGACAATGCGATCGTCGTAGTCCTCCTCAGGTGAGGCCTTTGGAAAACGGGCATGGTAGGCATTGAAAAATGCTTTTGAGAACTTATTACGTTCCGGTCGCCAATTTCCAAGCTCGTCTACGATGGATTATCAACTGGCAAGCCCGCCAAAGCTGTATATAGGGAATACTCACATTCATTGTAGGCATAAAAGCATCCAGGGTCGAATATTACAGGCTCGTCATCGAGGGTATTTAGACCAGCATTGCCACACCACATGCCCCCGTCTATATGGACAATGGTTAGAAATGTAAGAACGAGGAGGACCCGGACCATTGAATGTGAGAGCTGATAAACTTATGGACCAAGCTAGGCTTGATATTTCCCTCTAAAGGCCTAAGCAATCGAGGAATAACCTTCTCAAAGAACGCAGGGACCAGAGCTTCGAGTTCCTCGCTCGGTCCTGCACGTTCAGTATTGATCGCCAACATATGGCAAAAACCTGCAGCGAAGAAAGACTCCCAGCTTTCAGAATAGTCATTCTTCTGTGGAAGATCACCATTGAACGTCACTGTGTGGAAGCCATATTTGTTGTTCGGAGAGACCGAATTCTTATGAAGCCTGGCAATCTGCTCGCAAAATAAGCTGGCCCCACCAACTCATCGACAATTGGTAGATATTGGCCTAGGTAAAAGTGACAGTTTGGCTGGTCTTTCATTGATCCTTGTGAAATCGGTGCTGCAATGAAATCAGGTGCAACTTTCTGTATAGCCTTCATAGACTCGAATTCACCATGAACAGCAGCGCGACCTAAATCGCCAACCGCCGTCTGAACTTGTCAAGATATTTCGTAGTTCAAAATTCAGTAACATACCTTTAGATAATAATCTCGATCTGTCCCATCTTTCAAAATAGTTGAGATTTTGAATTTGGTGGCGCAAGCAGAGACACCTAGGCCCGATATCTGAAGCACTTTCTTTACGTCAGGAAGTTCTGCGAAGCATGTTAGCTGCGAGATGCACATTAAAACCCCTAATCTTGTGCTCGTTAGTTTGTACAGTAGGAATTCACAATTCCGTTCTGCCCAGTTGAATGGAACAACTTGTCTGAATGCAGGTGAGAATTTGTTGATGGGAATGTCTAAGTTGATTCTGTACAATTAGACCTCGTCTCACGCTTGTCGAGATCCGATGAGAGAGATTTTTAGCCTGACTTCGTATAATTGGAGTTTCCACCTCACCATATGCCGATCAGACTTGATGCTGGAATGTATAACTTGAAAGTAAACAAATTATACATGAAAATGAACATACCAGCCAGAATGTTGGGATCAAGGACATTTCCAAGAGCTGAACTAGGTTCCATACTAGCCGTGAAAGTAACGATGGAAGATGGCCTGGAACTTAGGGAATGTCTTTGGAGGGCGGAGAAATTATATCTGAACCACATGATACTAGTAATCGAACCACTTCCAAACCTCTTCCCTGTTTCATTTATTTCCATCAATAGCATGTGTCCAATGTAGTGAACCATGAAGATAAATACCTAGTATGTCAAGTTTGGCATTAGATGCAAACCAACATATGGTCTATGTAGCTGTGATTGGCAGCCAATTATATACCCAGGTGTACATTATAAGAATAGTGCATCATCATGGCATGATGATGATTTAGCTGGTTCAGTAGTTGCATGACCTAGTCCAACGGTCGATAATGCTACAGTAGAAGGTAAGTTGAATCATCACCAGAATATTTTTATCTTACTGATTTTTGAATGAAGTCACAGGAGTTGAGGTCGAGACTACATCCGCCGAATGGCATCGTTTTCATAGCCCATTATACATCCATGATATTCCAGAAGATGATCGAATAATGGCCCGTGATGCGAAAGTCGAAGGCTCGTGCAAGTGGCTGATCTCGAGACCAACATTCGATTGTTGGCAAGATCCTTCCTCTGATGCACCTCCAGTATTCTGGCTGAGCGGAAATCCTGCATCAGGGAAGCCCGTTCTCGCTGGGCATGTTATTGACTATCTGGAACAAAACAATCTTGCATGTAGCTACTTCTTTTTTAAAGATGGAGTTGCTGCTAATTCATCAGTTGGCTATTGTCTATCTACGTACCCTTGCACACAAAATGGCACTATCCAGTCCTGAGATCCGCAAGTTTCTTTTAAGTATGGAGTCAAATAGGATCACTATCAACAGCAATGACGAAATTGTAATTTGGAATAAACTGTTTGTTAATGGGATCCTTCAGATTACGATGAAGGTGTACCAATACTGGGTCATCGATGCGTTCGATGAGTGCACTCGTTCCCAGGCTCTGCTTCTTATGTTAGCCAAGCTCATTAATTCTTCCAGATCTCGGGTCCGGATCTTCATTACGAGTCGTCACAGCCAGGCTCTAGATTAGGGATTTCTCAGCTCTGGTAAAAGTCTAATCAACCAAGAAATATTTGCCTCAGATACGATGGGGGATATTAAATTATTCTTGCAAAATTATATGGACAAACTTCCTCTAGACACGCTTGAAAAACAGGAGTTAACTGAGCGGATACTGACTATGTCTTCCGGATCTTTTCTTTGGGTACGACTCGTCATGCAAGAAGTCTCGGAAATCTACACAGAAGAGGATATCGAGACTGTTCTCCTAGATATACCAGCCGATATGAATGAATTCTATTCAAAAATCCTGAGGAACTTGTCGAAAGATTGAAGAGAGGCAAAACTTGCCAAGACTACCTTCACATAAGTTGTTCGCCCATATCGACCCTTGACGGTTACTGAAATGCAATGCGCGTTGAAGCTAGATTCCAAAAGCACAGTTAACAACCTACGAAGAGACATAAGCTCCATCTGCGGACAGCTTGTCTTCATTGATCAACAATCAAATATACACCTAATTCATCAAAGCGCCAAAGACTTTTTACTACAAGAGGACCTCTGTTCCGAATTTTCGTAGACAGAAAAGAAGGTCATTATCTACTTGCTTCTCTGTTCCTCGACGTACTAAGTAAAGATTATTTAAGAGCCTTTCGGGTCAAAATATTTGAATTATCAACATCTTCAGCGAATCATTAAGCTACGTTACTTGAATACGCTTACACTTTTTTCTCGGAGCATCTATATCGATCCCCATCTTCGCGTGCCGAGCTTTTCCAAAAGCTCTGTACATCTCTTGATACGAAAGTTCTGTGGTGGATTGAAACACTTGCAAGGATGGGTAATGTCAACTATATAAGTCGTGCCGCCAAAAACATGAGAGCTTACCTCGATCGCTGTCAAAAGTATTTCCCTCCCATTGGTGAGGGTCTTCATGAAGTGGAAGCATGGATCACAGATCTTATTCGTATCAGCACCAAGTTTCGAAACATCCTTCTAGCATCGCCTTCGTCAATTCATAGCTACATTCCATCGATGTGCCCTTCTCGACCAATCATTGCCACCAAACATGGTCAACCGAAGCACGGCTCGAAAGTAACAGGCTTGGCAAAGGAGACTTGGGACGATTGCTTGACCCAAATTGATTACAAGGGGTAGGGTTTACAAGCCATCGCACTTACGCACGGAGAACATATGTTTGCTGTTCGGTTATCTGCTGCCCGAATATTAGTATATGACACTGCGTCAAGTCAAGTCAAATGTACTTTTGATCACGGAGACAAAGTGAAGTTTCTCACGTTTGGGACCAAAGATCAATTGCTTGCTTCCTCTGGAATACGCTCGATACGGATTTGGGATCTCGAAACAGGCGAGATGAAGTGTTCATTCAAGCTCGGTTGTCGAACAATGGCCCTGCGGTTTACCCCTGAAAGTCATGGATTAATAGTGGCACATCAGAGAATTTCGTTTCATAGTTCGATATATTCAAAGAGAAGGAGAAAGATCGGATATTCTGGCATGAAAATCACCATGATGGGATGAAAACAATCTATCAGCCGCCAGCCGAGGTTCTCATCTCACCGGGCCTAGAGATGATAGCAATTAGCTCCAGAGCAAGTCCTATACTCCTTTTCGATTTATACAACGACGTTTTGTGTGGTGAGCTTATTCGAGATCAAGGACTCATGGAAAGCGTTGGTGGTACTTACTATCACGCATCGGCCAAGGCTTTCAATCCGAATCCCGATATCAATCTACTGGTTGTCTCTTATGGCGATGGAGAGCTTGTGGTATTTGACCCAAAAACAACTGAGCTCAAGCATCGTATACCAGATGTGCATGCCCAAACATTGGCATGTTCACCTGATGGAAGAACATTGACGACAGGTAGTTCTTTCGGCACGGTTCAGCTCTATGAATTCGACGGCACGGAAGATGCAAATCTATCTTCGATATATCGAATAAACGCATACGATGAAGGTATTCGGTCGCTAGTATTTAGTGGCGATGGCTTGCGTTTTGTGGATATTCGGGGTTCCCATTGCAGAGTATGGGAACCCGCTGTTCTTGTAAGGAAATCACTAAGTGATGGTAACAATAGCGATACAAGTGCACCAGCAAAAGCAATAGTCCAGACTATGGGAACGATTGAAGGAAGTGTAAAGCCCGACATAACAGCAGTTGCAATAGAATCGAATGGAGAGGGGATCTTTTTTGGTAGACAGGATGGCTCTGTAGCTGCATACAATACGCACAATGGCCTCGAGGATACATATCTCTACAAACACGCTACAAATATTTCAGTAAATAAGATTGCGTGGGGAGGTACTGCTAGCATTCTAGCAACAGCGGACGAATCTGGTCGTATGCTTATACAAAATCTCACAGGATCTAGTGACAAATGGTTACTATCACACACTATTTTCGAATATCGCTTTTCCGATGCTATTACAGGGCTACTTTTTAACCCTGGAAACAATATCTTACTACTGCCAGTTCGAGGTACATATGGAAAAGTGATAGTGGAGAGATTCAACATCGTGTAACTACTGGCCACAATTTGAAGGATTACAAGCTCAACACCCATGCGCAAATACCAGGCGCATTCATTGCATTTTATCCTGATCATGCGCGAATATTTGAATGGGAAAGTCTGGAAGAACTCTCAGGTCCTGATGGTATCAGTCTTAATATCCCTTCTTCGGGGCCACTTGCGACAATAACTAATTCGGTCGAAGGCCGATATGCTATGGTTACGCTAACAAAAAGCCGTTTTGGGCAAGCACCTGCTCAACTTCGCTGTTGGGACACGTCTACTGCTGATCGCCACTCCACTACCATTAAAGCATTTACCTCCCTCCAAGATATTGGCCCATATATCTACCATATCATCGGTTTGAGCTGTACGAATTTGCTCTTCTTAGCAACAGATCTTTGGGTCTGTAGCCTCAATATGGAGAAGTTCTGGTTGACTCCTGATGTCAAGCGCCATTTCCTCATCCCGACTGATTGGATTCATCGAACGGACGAAATGCAATTTTACCTCTCAGCCAAGGACGAACCCATTTTTGTAAAGAAAAACGAGCTGGCAATCATCAGAAGAGGACTAGAGTCATCCCAATCGATAAGACCGTTCCAGTTTCTTCCAGAAAGCAAATTGATTGGAGTCTGCTGTACTGGGAAACAGAAATCCCCAGTGATTTAAAGTTGAGCAGATAAGACAATGAACTGTCATTGTAAACTTAGTTTGAGGCACACATGGAAATGGGGAAAATATCTCTTGGACAGACTATGGACAGTCGGCAGCAAGGAAGCATGTTGAGCTGCTAAGCAGAAGGAACTGAGGCACGGGAAATTGAGGCATGAGGGGCTGGTAAAGCTAGGAACCACTCGCAGGAGTACCAAATGATAAAGACGTTACTAGCCATTCGGAGCATCTTGTTCAATATCTACAATTTACCAAAGGGCTAGACACCATTAATATAATTTACTCTCCAGAGACTCAGTATTGGGCACCCGTCCCCGTCTTACCATGTGAGATTCTAACAAAGCAATACCTTACCCATAGAAATGCAAACAGATAATAGCCCATATTAACCAATAACTATAACTATAACTAATAGATACACAGAAACACCAAACTACCGATCCGGTATTTCGAAATCCTTTCAACTTGTATCCACCAGAATTTTTCAAGGTGATATGGGGATATATACTGGGTCGCCCGCACGGATCGATCTCCAAATGCATAATACTGCAGAGACTGAATAATGGGAGTCATTATGTGACTTAGGGCTGGACGACGAAGGTTGATGTTGCGAGTTGGGATTAATCAACGAGGATGGAAATGTGTAATCGATGGGTGAATGATACAGGCAAATTGCATGATTTCAAAATGGATCCATTCAATTCAATCCAAGTATCCACATATCAACTTAACCATCAAATAAATCATCATCATCCCTTAACATAGTGGACCCTCACAACACAGCACACAACCACACATAATACATATCTCTATTGCCTTAATCCATAATGCACAAATATTCCCCCAATTCTCATCAATAATCAACAATCCCAACGCCCGTTTGGCTTAGCGGTAAAGCGCATCACTAGTAATGATGAGATCCTAGGTTCGATTCCTAGAACGGGCATTTATTGATTCACACACCCATCCACGGATATTCATTTAATTTTGTATTTTTGCCAATTTTCACCATTTTTCCAAAATACTGATTTGTGAGTGAATGAATAACGCAGGAAACCGAGCATGAGTAAGTACCTAGTCAAGTACCGATGCTAAGTGGATAGATAGGGTTGTGGGGATTGAGTAGTCCGAGCGGTGAGAATTTGTACCTGGATTTTTGTATCGTGAACTCATGACTTCGCCTTGGCCCTGGATTCGAAGGATATTTCAATCAAAACATATCATATTATTGCAATATTCATGAAAATTAATAACCACTGTCGGATGTAACAATGCAGTAAAGGTATTGAAGTCTGTGAATTGGGATTTGTAGTAGGAGATAAAATGTTGTGTCTATATTTCTAGCAGCGGCGTGCAGTAGGCAGTCGATGGAAACTAATCGACTTCATTGCTGATACTTTCTCCTTAGAACTTTTGGGAATAGTAAATGCTGGAATAGTAAATGCTGCAATTTTGATGTAAATAGTTTTGTGTTATAGGTTCAGTATCGTAATGCAGCTAATTGCTGAGGTTAGATGTGATGTGGTTTGGCAAGACTATGGATTTGAATGAATACTTATTCAAAAGAAAGAACAGCTTCCTGGAAACTTCACGAGCACTGGCTTTCTCTCACGTGGAACAATATTTTAGAAAATTGAGAAATTCCTAAGAATCATATTGTGGTACATTATTTCTTATATTACAATTTCAGCTCTCTTCTAGTATCCAAAAATATACATATTTTACTATAAATCAGTTAGCACCGGACCCCAACATCAAATCAATAAATAAAACTCACCTCGACATCCGCAATCTTAAGAACCGCCTTTCCAAAGTTCTTTCCTTGAAGCATACCAATAAATCCCTCTGGACCATTATCAATACCTTCAGTAACAGACAAAGTAGCCTTGAAGCTTCCATCCGCTAACCACTTGGAAACATTCTCATCTCTTGGCTTAACGTATAATGGGCCCATATTCGCATCACCAACAATGAAACCTCTCATAGTGATTCTCTTTGCCACGATGCTCATCAAATTCTTGATGGGATATTTCTCGTCGTCCGATTTATTGTACTCGCTAATCATACCACAAGCGACGATTCGGCCAAAATCGTTCATGGCATTGATAGCCGCTTCTAATTGTTCTCCTCCGACATTCTCGTAGTAGATATCGATACCATTTGGTGCGAGACGTTTGAGAGCATCTGCTGGTTTCTCGGTTTTATAATTGAAGCCTCCATCGAATTTCAATTCATTGATGATGTAGTCCAATTTTTCGTCCGAACCAACGGATCCAATAACCTTGAGGCCTTCGTGCTTGGCAAGTTGTCCAACGAGTGCTCCAACGGCTCCGGATGCGGAAGAGATGAAGATGGTTTCGCCTTTAACTGGCTTGCCAATTTCATACAAAGAGGAGTAGGCGGTCAATCCGGGCACTGAATAAAAAAGTGATCAGTATATTTGTGCCAGTGGTTGCAACGGTGATTGAAGTAACTTACTGCCCAATGCTCCAAGGAAATGCTTTACATCAAGGTTGTGCGGGTTCTCAATCTTTTTGGCGAGATCTACATATCCTTTTGGAAGAGCAGAGTACTCTTCAATCGACATGTGACCAGTGATGAGATCTCCTGGTTGGAATTTGGGGTTATCGGATTTGATAACTTTGGCAATGGTGCTGTTGGTGATAGGTTTTTCCAATGGATATGCTGGGAAATAAGACTTGATCTCTGAAGATCTCATGAGTCCACGTTGATAAGGATCGAAGGAGGCATATAAGTTCTTAGTGGTGATACCTCCAGCCGGTGGTGCTTGCTCGATATCAAATTCGCGTGTCTCAACTACCAAGTCCTTTCCTGGAACAGGAAATCCTTGAGGAATTTGCTTGAAGATAAGACCTTTGTTTTGAACCATATTTGCGGTTTTTATTGATATATTGTTTATGTAGTAGAGTGAAGATGTTTGAGAGGAATCGTTGGAGTGTAGCAATGAGGGATTGTATGTGAGAGATATATATATGTGAACGGGTCTTTGTAAGTGAAAATTCCTTGGGTATGACGATTGCTAGTAAATATCTTCTTTATCCAAGCTCAACCCATGCATTCTTGTAGAACATTCTCACAACTACCTACATTTCGGAGATATACTAGTATCATATTCTTCTTTTTATTCGCTGCCTTCAAGGACATCTTCTCCATAGAATCACCATCTCCGTCCCTGATTGCGTGGATGAGAGTTGGGTCTTGAATTTATGTGTATTAGTAATCTTTTTGTCTGAAGAATATGGATACATCAGTTTCTAATCATGCCGAGGTTGTCGGGTTTTAAGCCACCGTTTAGAAAAAGACCCCACCAAAGCCGCCACCTTGACAATGAACAATGAAAATGTTCCACATAAAATACCACAAAATATCTATTTGAGGAAAAACATCCGTACATACGGTGTAGGAGTTAAGGTTCAGTGGGCTGACTCGAAATTAGTTCAGATAGATTCATGCTTTGTGGCTCCAATAGATGACCGATCGTGTTTGCCCCCTTCATCAGAGTTCTCACATCTCAAACATCGAATAATAGCAAAACATGAGTACCCGGAAGGCTGGAATTCATCAAAATTTAGAATGCTTACAATATCTCTAGTCTCAACGTGGATTCCCAGGTACATGCATGCATTAGTATATGCATTGCCCCCGTACTGCGGAAAGTTCTGACATGCAGCCCCTCACTGTCTGATTTTTTCTTCTGCTTTCCGCCAGATTCGGTGCAACGTCTACTTGTTTAAAATAGTATGTTTATCGAATTAGCGTCGGTAGTGGTGTCATTCACTTTAGGAAAAGTTTGACTGTATGAGGGAGGGTAGGACGGAGATGAAGTTATTTTCGGTTGCATCCATGCGTGTTGGTCTGTTTTGTAGGGATCACACGTGATCTGTACCTGACTTTCATCATCGGATGGATGTATAGGTCATTTCTTTCTTATTTCTGTACATATTAATCTTGATTTATCGATTAGTTTTGTTTTATGCTCATTAAGTGCTTAAGATGTAGTTCTCGATGGCGAGATGACCCATCAATAAACATATTCTGGTAGTCATCTCTATTTATCAGACGAGAATATCTAATTTTTGAACCCGAAGTTGGAAGTTTTATGCTAATATGTAGGTAGTTTGAGATCTCGTTCAGTTGGCCCACAATCTCTTCAATCCGAACACTGAGTCTAGGACGACAAGACCTATTGAAACTTGTGGTCGTATTTGCTAGAGTTCAATAATAACTCCTAAAAGAGAATCAAAAGAGGAGAATCTTATATGTTAAAAGACCATGGTTGGCTGAGGTGAGGCTATTCGCAAGGCATCTATATATGCGAATAGGTCACATATGGATTCAAAACATACAGCATGTTTCATGAAACTCTGAATCTTCTCGTTGCAGTAATAGGAAAGGATTTAGCAGCGAAAGTGTGCATATTTTCTCTCAACTACTCTAGCTACATTAGACTTCATCCATTTATCCTCGTGTAACGTAGTAGCAGCTCCTGCTCATTCAAATAGAGAGATGATGATAACGATTAAGCTAACTCGGTTTTATGTTAGGAATCTAATCAGCCTCCTCATTTGCGTCGAACTATTCAAATGCAGATGACATGTCGTGCTATCCAGAGGCCTGCGTCCCAAATTATTCGCTGCTTCCACTCAGAACTTCAATTTTGGCAGCCTATGTAAACCATTTCAAGAATCTCTTCGATATCATCGGCTATTCCCCCATTACTCAGATGTTCATCATCAAGAAGAATCCAAGCAATTTTCTACATGCAGTGTTATTCAAACTTCCATCCTCTTCTCCTCTCCTCCTCTCCTCCTCTCCTGAACCCAAGGAAAAATTACTATATTCTGTCGATTTTTCATTTATTCTTTCTCTTCTTTTCTTCAGAAAAATCGTATTTATTTTTATACTTTTAAGGGAAAAATATAATAAAAATCATATAATTCATTTTTGGATCTAATGTGAATTCAATTAAATTCTATCATGAAATCTGGTTCTCCCTTTTTTTTCTTAATCAATCTACATTTTCCTATTTTCTGACAAGGTTTTATTTTATTTTTTCTTCTTTAAATCAGAAAACTCACTCCTATCTTTTAGTCAAGGAAAAGAGGAAAGGAGTTTAAGCACGCTGCGAATATACCATTAATTATCAGTATTAGAACAGCTGGAATGTAATCCTGTGTACACCAAAAATATACGCAAGATATACTATTTATTTTCTCATCTGCATCTAATATTTGCTTCAGAAGACTCACTCTGAAGGAAGGGAAGGATTTCTCTTTATATTCCTCTTTATATTCCTCTTTATATTCCTCTTTATATTCCTCTTTATATTCCTCTTTATATTCCTCTTTATATTCCTATAATAACATTATATCATACACCACATCCCAAATACATTCCAAATACATCCCAAACCCAAACCCAAAAACCCACATATACACCTACCCACCCAACATCCCCAAACCTATCCATCTCCTTCCAAACCTCCTCCAATACCTGTCTACCACCATACCACTAACTAGAATCTCTCTACCATCAGCCATCTATATAAACTTTCAAAGGGTAAAATACATATACATATACAAACACAGCACCAAAACAAAAAACAAAAAAACAAAAAACAATACGAGTAGACATTCATCTCAACGAATTTTTCAAGAAAAACTACATGACGAGATACGGATTTGTAATATATATTTCAAAAGATAAAAAGATGATTAAATCAGATTAACTTGACGAATAATCGAAACATCATGATTATCTCAGACTCGAGACTCGAGACTAGTGTGCAGCGGGAGATACGAAGGTATGGATATATATATATATATCTGTGAGAGATAGAGTGAAGGATAAGAGTTACTCATGTTATTTCGGAAGATCTTATAATTATCCAAATAAGTATAACATGATATAAAATCTGGTATCGAATTATGATATAGGAATTAAGATATTTTTTAATTTTTATCTTTTTTACTAGGAGATACTTTTTATATATTTAACTTCCAATCTATCTATCCATTGAAATCATCATATATTCCTTGCAAACCACAAACCATGTATTTATATTATCCCTTTGCTACTCCTCACACTACTCCCACTCCCACCCCAACTTCCACCCCTCGCCCGACATCCAAAATTATTTCCATTCCCCTCCCTCCCCCCCTTCCTCAAATCTCCTCACACACTCTAACAGCCATCTCCTCTCCAGCATCAAAAGCATCAAAAACAACCATCTCCATCTCCACCTCCCCAATCCGCTCTCCCCCCCTTCTACAATCATCAAGAATCTAAATCTAAATCCACCTCCCCCACCGCATAACAAACCAAAAATCCAATCACGATAACAATAACCATGAATGAAAAATCGATTTATATTTCGAATAGGAGAAGAGGCTTAATAAGTTCGCTTTTTGAGGGGTCTATCATTAGAGTGGAAATCTGAGGATTAGGGATCGAGATAGGGATTTGGAGCTGAGAGTTGAGGAATAGGAGTGCTAGATTTCTTGCTTGGGGCTGGGCTAGGTTGGATATTGACGCTTTAATGGTTATGTATGATCAGTTGGATTATTGGGGTATTGTTAATATTGACAACATCTAGAATAAAAACTTATAACTAGAATGAAATAAATATTAAATTGTGATACATCATGATCTAGGTAGGTGCACCAATTTCCCCTCATAATCGAGTATTCTAGAACCTCACCTCGCAAAAATCAACCGCTTCTTAGATTGGTCGATATAAACTTCTATCCAGATTCGATAAACCGGTATCCAAAAAGTATCACATTGTCTAGTTATCCCCCGATAACAACATCCCCTCATAAACCAGCACATTAATATAATAAAATTCCAAAGCATAACCACCACCTCGAGCTCACCTCACTACACTTCCCTTCCCTCAAAACACAAAAATCACCAAAGTCTCAAATCAATCTCTCAGCCCCTAATATCCTAATATATCATCACATACACATCTCTCCAATTCCCACCGAATAATCAATAATCAAATAATTCTTACAACCAATACCCCACTACAAAAAATTCGGCAAATTTTCAAAAAGAACTTACCTACTTAGTAAATCTGCGCTTGTAAAAATATAATATAATATCAACTATTAGGTAAGATATCACATAAGCAATGTAAAGATTTTCCACGAGCCAATTAAAATCTTAATTACACCAAGAAATATTCTCCAATCATCTCACCCGAAACTCCACGTGGGAATTTGAAAGTGGAAGTATCGGGAGAATTGTGGTGGCTTGGTTGGAGTTTGTTTAATTGGTAAAGGGAGAATTAGTTCAGCCTTCATCGTGATGTGGGTCGATGGATTTTCATCACCAACATGTTGGAATGGCACGGCTAGTCTGGCTAAGAATTGCATACTCGAAGCGCCCAGATAGTCCTACAGTTGGAAATGGAGATGAAAACTAACATAATATATTTCATCAATGAGCCATTCAATTGTGATTGGCGGTTCGAAGGACCAACAATGTTGATGAAGAGATGGGGCGCAGATTTTTTAGTCAATAACAAAATATAGTGATTGATATTGATTGAAATGAGGAGTCTGATTTTCATTTATTCTTCCAACTCTAAGGATAGCAGATTGACAAGAAAGGCGATTCGAATTCGTAAAAAATTGACTTGATTTTGAGCATTGCCACACTCCGGCGGATCAGGCTACAGTCCTGCCATTTAAGGCAAAGAGCCCATAGATATATGTATCCCACTCGTGATATCAAATGACAAGTTTGCCCGGTATTAAAAGTATGTAAAATATTCTGCGAAGCCACTTGGAACGAGAGTTAAAATAGCCAAGTAAGACCGACACAAACAAGAATGCGATGAATTAAAAATATGTAGGGAGGACAAAGATCAGATGTGTGTAAGATTCGATTTGACGTTGGATTTTCCCACAGTCAGTACTAGGTACTTGACTGGAACAAAAACAAGAGTTTCATGACGTTGGACCGTGATGAGTCAAGAAACGATTCCCGCTGACGATGCGATGGCACAGTCAATTCTTTCATGAAAAGCCAGCTGGTACTTTTTTTTTGGCTCCAGAAATAGCATTTCTTAAGTTTCAACCCCAACACTATAATTCCAAGATCGATAGAAGATCCGAAATATCATGCTAGAGGCTCCTCCAAATCAACGTCAAAAGCTCATATTGCTAACATACGAATTCTAACAAAATATCATGTACGCCTATATCGACATTTCGTCAATGGAAATGTTGCGAAGATGAGTTGATTGGAAATGCTTTGGTAGCTCGTGTTGTTTGTCTAGGACACACGTGGATGATTTACAAACGATGCATCGTAAGGTAATGGATTCGAAATCCCAAAGATCATAGTTGAAACAGCCTTGCAGGATTGATTGCAAGACGAAGGGAATAACTGCGATGTGCCGTTTTGATATGGAATTAACAAGGACTTTTACGATGGAGTTGTGCACCCACAGGAGATGCGGTGCGATGAATGGATTTTATGTAGAAGGATTGACAATTTGATCAAGTGGTCTGTGATGACCAATGCTTGATAAGTACCCCTTGATTAATGTGCTAAGCCTTTGAATGGAACAATTTAACTGGGTTATCTTTTGACAGATATCCTTCTGGCATCGTATCGCTCAAAGATACTGTTTTCCTTAGATTGAACATCGATACCTGAGGTGGTATTCTATGCGTCTGGATAAAGGCAATCCAACAAGTCCATTAGCAAATCATCGGTATTGTATAATATTTCGGACTTGTTAATGTGATGGAGAAAGTCAGGTAAGCAAATCCATTTACTCCGTACTGGCACAACTCGTGGGGTAATCCTACATACAAAATCCATTTCGTTTCAGCTCCCCGGTTTTGTGAATCGGAAGGTTTCACTGATTCTCCAGTGTTTCTAAGCTCTAATCGAACCATTGTAAACGATACTACCTTCCCAATCTCGAGGCGAGGCTCATCAAGGTAACATTAGAAAGAGATTTTGACAAGGGAAGTTTGATCGGTCGCAACCTCGGCTTAGAAAGGATGGATCTTTGATTGAAAGTTTGGATGCCCTTATGCAGGACAAATCGAATGTTGATTAGGATGCGCATTTTTTCCTGTATGGGTATGTACTATGTAGGCATCTAATCAATTCTTAGAATTTGCCGTGTGAGGTGTGAAGAAAAATACTCTAAATATACTTATGTGGGTTGGCTTATCTAGATCAAATATTCAAGAAAGACAATGATGTGGCGCAGACTCGTTTGTTGTTTGAATGGTCGAATGTACCATGTACCATGGTACGGTAATGCATCAGTCATGCTTGTCAGCCAACCACAATTGTATATCTTACCTAAAAATGAAAGCTGCAGGTACATTGATATCATATATATATATGATGTGCTGAGCATCTATTGATTTGACTGTATAAGGAAAGAGTGTAGTTGTTTGTGATGTTTATAGATTTTTTCTCGCATGCTTTTAATGATTTCTTCAATTGAGTCCTGCCAATCATTTCATCATATTCCTTGTATTCCTTGGAGCTTGGTCCATCTTGAGAAATAGTAGAGAGCCTGAGCTGTGGTTGTGGTTGCTACCAATATTGCTACCAATATAGTTCGTTAACCTACTAGGTACCTACTAGTTTGTTGCTATTTTATTCCTTGCTTAGTGGGGTTGTCACAGCCGCCCGGAACGGGACTTCTGGAGAAAAAGCGCCACTATCACGTGGGATGCATGCATGTTATATTATTATTTGATTCTAACCCTAGAACTATTTGAGTATCAAGTAATATTTATTTTTGATGTTGGATTTCATTGGATGAATACTACTCGCTCTATCGATATGAAGAATATCACTGTCGTCCCTGAAAGTAACATAGTGATAGAAACATATGCAGAGTAATATTACAACCTACAAATTCTTTTCTCTCTCTCTTATTCATGTACATACGGAAATTGCATACAAATATAGAAGGTACTACTGCAGAGACTCTAGAGAGTGAAGACTGAAATGAATAGAACGGAACTCAAGTCACACATGGAAATATCCACTATTAATATATTCCAACTGCCGCTAACAAACACGTTTCTCCCCACTACTGATTGATATCGATTGCACATCTCTTTTATGATAATCTCGAAAAGTTCGTTTCCTCTATTTTCATTCTCTGATACCACTCTAATCACTTATATCTTGTCGGTATCGAATCCGGTGATGAAGATTTGATGTGATGTCTCCGAATCTCCGAATACTCGAACAAACTCTTTCGGAATACAACTTCATTTTTATTTTTGTTTTTTTTTTCACGCGGCTTCTTGCATTTGTGTCCAAGTTCCTTACCTCGTTCAATCTTTTCAGACCATGAACCATCCATCCTTTATGCAAACTACTAATCAATGTCATCCTTGCTCGATAAGCATCTTCAAAGATTCTACTCTGCGCACAATCACGTCACTAGTATCTAAATTTAGCGCAGTGCCTCGGTCACAAACATGTTTATGCGCTTATCCGTCGTTGTGGGAATCTTTTTGTACGAAGTAGTTCTCGGGGACGACCTTGACGCTACTCCAAGATTCCAGATCCCCGCAATCCAGTTCGGTAGGGTAGATGTCTATAAAATTTTCCACGAGGCAATCCACTCCATTCCTTGTGTCGTATTGGGTTAAAAAGTATATGGTTAGCCTATCACGTATGTTGTCTTTAAAAATGTTGATATTTTGCGTTTGTACTGGGCGGCGCTTATTACTCAGAGGGATCTGGTCTTGGGAATCCAGTACCACGAGGTCGGTGTGGATGTGCTCCCCGGCATACATGTTGTTGATCTATTAACCACGCGAGTTTTGTGATATATCCTCAAGAGGTGCACTAGCAGGCTATCTTTAATATATTCTTTGACCTAGATCTTTGACTTCAAAGATGAGCCCCATTGCTACCAAGTGGATGCGAGAATCCACCTCCTTTCAGATGTTGTAGATATACCTTAGGTATCCTGATGTGTCCCTTGTTAAAGTGTTGTGTCAATGTCGGACAGATGATCGCCCGTATATCGAATTGTATTGTGCAGTATCTCGAAATCGAAAATCTGTTCAATCGATATCCACGGCGGACTTATAATCGAAATTTTGGTTCAAATCATATTTTGGATCGAATAGTCTGCAGTTATGCCACTCCAGAAGAGAGGGTCGAATTTTAAACAGATGGGCTTCCATCTTGAGAGTAACAGCGCTGATGGGTTCTTCGAATACGATCGTAACACAAACAATAGGCAACCAGAAAGCCTTTTCTGGATATCAGAAAATCCAAAATCCGACAAACTTGAGGTTAGAAGGAATACAGCCATTATGGTACAAAAACCTCCTCAGATTCGAATTGATTTCAACCAAACGGCACAGTCACCATTAAGTCCATTCCATTTCGATTGGGGTTTTAACGAGAACTCGGCGAGCGGAAGTGTGGAAGAAAGTGTGGGTGGTCATGGGAATGCGAGTACCCCGAATCTAACAAAGGTAGAATCGACTCCGATTGGAGATAATAATGGTTCTTTGTCTGAGTCTATATCCACGTCGAAAAGTTGTGCTTCATTGGAAGATGCTCATCCTTTACTACCAACTCCGATAAATGATAATAATCAGCATCATAATCGTCAGCCCCGTTATCATTATTTCCCCCAAACCCTGGCGCCCCCAAAAGTCGACTCGGGTGATGTACAAGTAGCAACACAAGCGCAGACTTGCAGGTGCAGGACTGACATGGTATTTTCAGAAAAGTTGAGGTTACATTCTGAAAAAAGAGAGGCGCAAGCTACCTCGTCAGATCAGCTTATGGAAGTGGAAGGATCAACTATTAATCTCTTCCATAATCCAAAAAATACTTCATCATTATTGTTTAATCATCTTAATAATGACAAAGGAAATCCAACTCCTACTATAACTAGTAGTATTCCTAATATTTCTATGATTCCTATTATTCCTACTATTCCTAATACCAGCAAGAAATTAATACGGTCAACAAAATCATACGATCGATTTATTCTCAAATCAAAGGACAAATCTTTTCTTCATTTTTATCACCACCAAAATCAACATTTACAACAACCACCTCCACCACAAGAACCACCAGAACAACCGCCACAACAACCAGACCACCACCATAATAAGAAATCAATATCAACATCTGCTTCATGTTCGAATTTAAAAAATATGGTCGAATTTACCAATAATGTTGAACAATTAATTCGAGAAACGGATGAAGCATTTCAAGCAGTTGGATTTGCTTTAGGTGATGCAAAGGCTGCAACTCGAGGATTTCAACAATTCGATGGTAGTAAAGCGAGTAAGATCACTGGTATGGGTATGAACAACATGAACGACATGAACAATATGAACAATACCATTATTGCCCGACAAAATCGATCAATTGGAAATAAATCTATCGCACGGACCAATTCAATCTCGAAGCGCAATCAAATGCAGAATTCCAACAGTTGGAAAGAACGTCCATTATCAACTGGACTTTCTGGAAAATCCCCTGTACCAAAATCCATCATCAACTCAAAAGCAAAGAAATCCAATTCTCCAAAACCAAAGAAAAATACTACGTCGGAGAAGGTTTCGAGAAAGAGTTTACCACATCCACATTCAAGTGCAAGATGGAACTTGGGAGATGTAACGGCCAGTATGGCTGATGTTTTCAAAGGAAAATTCACCAGATTGGAGGCCGATGAAATGTTAACTCCGGATAGATTACAACAACTTGAGGAAAAGGCGGAAAAGGCAAAGTTGGAAAATGAACGAAAAGCTTCATTGGAAAATGCTCAAATTGAAGCCGCTCGAAATGCAGAGTCAGTTAAAGATGCGGATGGGATTACTTCAATGGAAAAATCACATAAAAGAGATGGGGATAAAACGCTTGAGACGAATATCATATCGTCGGACAACTCAAACATAGGATCTCCAACCGAACCATTTCATTTAGAGAATTTATTACCTCGCATCAACAATGAAAAAAAATCCAATTCACCACAAGTTGTTAGTTCCTCTTCACCACGGCCATCTACATCCGCCGATACATCTGAACCTTCGGCAAAAGATCAACAAGCCGCTCGAAAACCATTACCCGATCTACCAAATCCCGACTATGCTGAAATCGATGCTATCGAACAAGCATTCGAAGATCTTCATTTCCCCTCTCCACCCCGCGATTCTCCACATTCTCCACCCCGCCTCCCACGAAGTCGATCAAACACAGGAATGACCAGTCTTTTACCCACCATTCCCGAAATCTCCCCCCTTAACATCATATCCCCACGAACCCCTAAACGAACTTTCTCGCAAGACTCGGATTATTCGCAAGATTCAAGCACATCGTCAATCGACTACATCCAACTACCTTCCACACCCTATACCCTCACCTCCCCCCTTTTCCGTCACGGTCCCATCCGTCTCGAACATGTCTATCACCGCCACAATCGCGATTCCGCCTCCGCGCCCGATCTCGAAGAAGCACTCGATTGGACTGCATTCCAAATGGCCATTTCTGGAACAATGGACGATGGCACATTAGGCGCCAGCGAAGAAAGTATCTGGGAAGCAGACGAAGCGGAAATCGATAGTATATTCGACTGGTGGAGTGGATTCGGATACCCAGGAATCGGTCGTCTGGTCAAAGAAGCACCTACCTCGAGACGCAAACGAGGAAAAAGTCTCGTGGCTACCGATGCGGAAAAATGTCCCCGCAAGCATAAAGAAGGCAGAGATAATCGCGCAACGACTATTGGACTTGGTTTTGGATTTGGTATTCCTAGCGGGAAAAATAGTAGCAGACCGAAAACTCCAGAATACAAGGGCGGGTTATGGGTAGAAACTATTCACAATAGTGCGCCGCAAGTAGTGGAGCCCGGCCCGACGCTAGGAGCTCGAAGAGACGCGGTTCTCAAAATGCGTGTTCCGGAGCCAAAGATCGATGATGATGATGATGATAATGATAGTTTACCGCCTTCGCCGATTAATCTGGTCAAGATTAAGGATGAGTATATTCCGATGGGATATAATCTCGGGCATGACTTGGGGGATTTTTTGAATTGGGAAACGTATCATGTGCAGAGTCTTTTTGGGGAGGATGAGGGGAGGAATTATATGTAACTTTTGTGGTGGGTGAAGAGGCGGACAGAGGGGTGGAGTTAGGGAGGGGGTGTTAGGGGGGGAGTGTTGTGGTTGGGTGGATCTAGTGGCTGATGTTTAAAGGCCTTGGAGTTAAAATTTGGTGCATGGATATGAATATGGATGGGAGTTGGATATATATATATTAGCATATAGCTAATGAAAAACGGACGAAAATGAACATGAGAATGGACATGACGAGGGAAACTTGCATGAGATGGATATGGATATGGAGAATACATAATAATCTTTATACTCGATCGGATACTATAATAATATCGAAAATTGACATTCTATATGAGATCACATTTTTGTAGTACGTAAGATATATAAAGAAATAAACGGTAACTACTAACCACTTCCTATAATAAATCCTCATATGTCTGTTCAATAACTTCATAATACCCTATATCATTATAACCCTAATACCAACCCTCATCGCATATCTACCCATATCTCCATAACTAATAAATCCCATAACCATGTAAATACTAGTTCCCATATCCCCATTCCTCAAATTGTAATCTCCAATCTCCAGTCTACAAATCCTGATTCCTTACCTAGCTCTATATGAACAGCAAGCAGTCACGAGATGCAGACTATTAAACCTCACCCCAAAATTAACAATCATCTTCCGTCCTTCACCTTGTAACCTCATCTCTTCGCCCTTAATCTCCAGCATGACCTCCCCTCACACAAATATCGCACGCCACCCCACTTCCATAACCACCTACTCCTCTTCAGCTCTGTAGACTCTACGTTTACGCAAGTTAATCTTTCTCCTCTTTTGCCCAGACTGCAACCAACCATCAAACTCCTTCCTCTCCTTATTAATCTTGTCGATCTCCTCCGCCGCTATCACGCTTCTCCTTCCGCGATCTAACCTCGCATGTTCTTCCACATCCATAAATTTATCGAGCTCGAGTTTCCTTGTATCGATCTTCGCCTGTGCTAACGCTTTATCATCCGCAAGAGCTTTCCATAATTTATCTCTTTCTTCCTTTCTTCTCTTGACTGGAAGTCCTCCCCCATATTCAAAGAGGAATCCTTCTTCCTCCGCTTGATCAATCCTCCACTCTGTATTCACCAGTTCCAAGGTCTTGAATTCTCTAGCAATTTCCATTTCTACAAAGTCGGGTAGTTTCCGATACATCAATTTCTTCCTCTCCCCATTCATTACTTGGACTTTCCTGAGTACTTCCAATGCAGTCGGTCTCTGATGTCTATCAAGAGTCATGACCCAGCTGATATGTCTCTGTAACTCAGCAGTCAAATGATCATCAATAGATTCGAATCTTTTAGGATTATTTCTCGCCTCTATTACCATAGCTCTTTTTTTCGGTCCCAAGTTGCCCCATAGGAGTTTTTTTCCTTTCTTCGATCGGAACTCGCATCCGACGTTTGGATACTTTCCCCTCTTCGCCATGTAATATATCTGGGCGCCCACGGACCAAACATCAAATTTGTCACTCATCTTGTCGTCGGGCGGCTCACAGGAAGAATTTCCGTAGTAAAAGGACCGCGTGCCCCCTTTGGGTAGATGTATAGCTTCGCCAAAATCTGCTAATTTAAGTGTAGGATATGTATCCGGGGGAGAATTCGAAGGAGGCGATTGGATAAAGATGTTGTCCGCTTTTATATCACGAAGAATAGTTGATTTATCTCCTCTGAATGCCGGTTTATCTCTGTAATCTGGATGCTCACCGTGGAGAAATGCGAGGCCATCAAACAATTGTTCAAAAGCGTGCCACTGTGATTTGTGATTAATCATCTCGGCGCAACTTGAAGAAGAGAAGATGGGTTTAAGCTCACCATAAATGCTTCAGGAATGAATTCCCTACGCTCTATATCTACAAACAGATAGACCATGTCGTGAAGAGTCCCAAGATCGCAAAGCTCCAGAATGACCATTACATAATGGCTTCCTAGGATGTCAAACTCTGCCCAACCCTCCAAGTTACACACATTGAGATGTCCTGTTTTAATATACTCTAAAGAAGTCCTTATTTCCCTGGCACGTTTAGAGTACAGACTCCTCTGTCTCATTTCTTCCTCTTCCTTAATAGAAGCCTCACTGGTGCGTGTAAGAGCAGGACTGTGATCCGAACCCATGTCACCTTCCCAACGATCGTCTGCATCATCCAATCGAAGGTTCGAAACTTTAATAGCATATTGAATACCAGGCTTTCCATCAACTCTGGTGTCTTTATTCTCGGCGCGGAACACTAGTCCAAATGACCCATTGGCAATACACGCGTCAATCTCCATATTATCGGCCGTTAAATTGTTATCGGGACGCCATTTATTTTGACGGATTGTTCTCGCACGGAATGCGCCTATAAATGATAAAAAAAATGGTTAGCATCAATTATCTTTCCTCGGGAAACGGACTGTATCAAAGTCACATCCTTAGATTGATATCAAAAGTATTTTGAAGAAATATACACCTACGTATAATCCGAACTGCAATGATTTCCGGGGTGTGTATTAGATGTTTTGTGACATCGGAACCCGCCAGGACGGTCCTCCTGCTCCTCCTCTTCGTCTTCGTCTTCGTTTTCACCTCTACCTCCTCTTCCTTTGAATCCCCTACCTCCTCTTCCTTTGACTCCTCTGACTCATCTCCCTCATCTCCCCCCTCATCTCCCCCCTTCCCACCCCCCTTCCCACCCTTACCCCCCTCCTGCTGTTTTCGCTTTATCGCACCACCAGGATCCTTTTCTGCAGCCATATCGTCTATATTTTAATATTCAAAAGATTCGAAATGTTGTTTAAAAAAAGAGTACTCTTTTGACGACTCTATCAATTGAAATTTTCATGGTGCCATAAGATGTGAATAAAAAGAGCAATGTTAGGAACAAAGCCATCTCTTCAAGGAATCTGTTTCCGGCACTTTGTGTTGAAGAATTGATAGAGAAAGAAAGTAAAGCAAAGCAGAGCGATTGATTATAGAGTTAAGACAAAGGAATATTTGTTTGATTCTCGGGTAGCTGTGGTCAGGGGCTTTCAGCACATATGAAAAGGAGTGTGTTATGAGAATTCGTAAATATCCATACATAACGATTGAATTTAAGTAAGAATTGAATCTTATTTTCTGCTGGTTGTGATGTGAAAAAGAGAAAAGAACGGGCAGAAGTATGTCCCCATTAGGGGATATAAGCTAATATCAAAATAAGATTGGGAAATTAAGGAGCGAAACTGTCCACAAGGGAGCTGAGAGAGTGAGGTGCTCGAGCAAAGAATAATGGAAATTTTGCTTGGATAGTACTGCATGTGAGCGTAATAAAACAAAAGTCGCTCACATATCTCCAAAATCCCAAATGAACCACCATATCCCCTTCTCAAACTCGATCCTCTCTTTACTTTGATCTTCCAATGCATGTCCCTTAATACATGTCATTCGTTTCTCCTACAGTGCTAGCAGCTAGCTTAGGTATTCAGCGAACGTAGAGATTCCTCGCATTAAGTGTATCTTCTTTCGCCGATTAATCGACCAATATACTCCCATCAAGAGCGCCCTCCCTCGACACCCGGTAAAAAGCAAAAGCATATAACAATTGGGATGCGCTTGTGGTAATCCTCCCGACAGCTACTAATCTACTGATCTGACGCTTCGTACGGCAGAACGGGGGATGCCTTTGATGATTGACTTGATCCCCTATCCCCATAACACTAATAGTTGGACGTTATAAATATCTCATTGAACTCAGATGTGAAGCCGAACTATGGGAAGCTATAGTTTCTTGAGTAACAGGAGAACAGGAAGATTCGGGTTGGATGTGGTGATTAGTGGCAATTTCTTGAATTCTTATGGCCTGTACTCACATTTGTTTCCCTCATAATATGGTCGAGTTTAGAATGCTCACCATCATGATATCCAAAGTCCAGACCTGATATCAATCTTCGACCTGAGTGCTGTAGCTTTTGTAGTCATCATGACCACTTCATGTTATCATGTCGTTAAAATTCGGTAGTCATGACCTAGCGCGGACCGGACTCTTCTCCAAATTTCAGAAGATCTGAGAAAAGCAAACGGAATTCATTATATACTCATTATTTAATTCACTGCGGCAACGATGGAACTCACTTTTTATTTAAGAGACGGCGACTTGTTTTTGTTTTCCCTGCTTCTTATAATGGAAATGTTATGATCTTTGGAAACCAAAAAACATCCCATTGCCGGTTTTATACTTATTAAGGCATCGAGCAATACCATGGGCCGACTTCTAAGTTTGGTTAAATCCTGGAAACTTTGAAGGCATATAAATTGAAATTAGATCAAATATTACCTTATCACTAATACGACTTAGATTTCTCCATCCTCATCTCCCGGAGGAAAGAGTTTGGAGTAAGAGAATTAACTTCATCGTTAAGGCACGCCACCCGTGTCAAAGATTCTAGCATAGTAAAGAATATATCATTCTACCTACTTTTAGATTTCGGTTCCTTAAGCGTCCTGTTCCCGCAAAGCAAATAAAGGTCTACAGCGTGTGATGGCAGACGACAAAGCGAGACGCAGTATGTCAATAGGATGCAAATAGAGCCAAGCTATGGGCTCGCCTTGACATTAGAACAATTTGCAATAATCGCTCTTCCGTTCTGTTTTGTCTTTTCAACCATTTTATTCAGGTCATTCATAATTTATCTAGTACGAGGCCGCAATACCTTTTTGTTTTGTTTTTCGATTGATACACGTACCCCTAGAACACTCATCTCTCCCTGTTCCTTCACCTGTTCTGCATCTCCACCACAACACGCATGATCTGTTCCATCCTCATCCTCACTACTAAGACTCTCTCAACATCTAACTCTCTCTGTTCTGCCCTCCCCAAAGTCTCTATTCCCTCCGCCCTGCTCGGTTTCAAGATAAGCAACGTCGCAGGATCTAACGACGCTTTTCTATCCACAACAATAACCAAATCCCTTAGCGTTGGTAAGACCGTAAACCCACGACATAAATCTTCGTCCCCAAGCCACTTATTCGCCGTCTTTAGAAGCCTTTCCTTCTGCCCCTTATTTTTCTCATACAACCGCTTATGAGCCCTCACAATGCCCTCCAAATCCGAACCACTAAATCCCTCAGCTCCTATATATCTAGTAAAAAACCTAGTCTCTACAGCATTGGACGGAACAAGTTTAAACCACTCTCCATACACTCGATGCAAAACCGCGACCCTTCGTCCCCTTGGCTCTGTCTCCCAGTTCTCTGTGACATCATAACACATTGATGATTTCCCGCAAAAGCGTTGGAGCTCGGTCATTGTGAGGTCATCGGAGTTAGATAGTAAGGCTTGCAGAGAGAATGGAGGAAGTTTTAGGTCCTCGCGTGTTAAAGATATGTAATTTGCTTCTTCAAAAGAGGCGCGCCGAATAAGCTCTGGAAGATCGGGAGAAGAGATGCGGATCATGGCGTTGATATCTATTTGGGGAGCCCAGGGGTGAACGGCATTGTTGGTGTTCCAGGGATGTTTCCATTTTGTCCAAGCAGCCTCGGCTTCTGATGCTGTCATAGTTGGGGTTTTGTGGTCCATGGTTGTGGAAGATTTGGAAATGAAGCACTTAGACTGAAACGAAGTATTTAATTAAGTAGTTGCCTGTGAGTAGAGCTGAGGTAGACGCTACTACATATACTTGAAAATGGTGAATCGCGAGCTGCGCTGCAATCCTTTATATAAGCCACTAAAAGTCACAACATTTGTGCCTTAATCATTTCTGTAGATTATTAATAGCCTGATATTCGGCGGGACTATGGATAGCTGATTGATGATTACAGATGGTACCATGGAACACACCAATCTGTTCTGTTTGTGTGGTAGGTGTAAGGAATTTTGGCTTTCGGAGTCTGTAACCTTAGGGCTAAACTGAGAATATTTTATAGGGCCAACTAGTTGGAGAGGAGAGGTACCTGATTGTAAAAATCTGTATTTTAGATAAAACGACAGCAAAGATTGAATCCATTGAGTTTTGGATGGTTGTTGAGAGCGCCGGTTGTTTTCACGTGACCTCAAATCCTTCACAGATTAGGGTTGATGCTCTTCGATGAATCTGACATTCAGGATCAGTTTCAATCAATATCATATCATTTCTTACACAATCATACGAGTAGACTAAATCCCTTTCTGACAGGAACAAATATTCTTGGGAAGGAATATGACATATTAAATATTAAATATTAAGGCCAACACTTTGCTCCATTATCCATTTCATGAATGTGCCCTAACCCGATTCTCGACGATATAATTGAAAATCGCCTTCTTCATCTCCTCATTTAGCTCCGACTCAAATGGTGAGCCATTCTTTGAGGTGCTGAAAACATCTAGTCTTAGGTCGCAATCAATCAAATATTTGACGTAGGAATCCAATTTCGCTAGGAATGAATCTCTACCAATAGGATGCATAATCAACTCTATCGATCTATCGTATTAGTTGAGCCTCTGCATCCATGCTTAGCAATTGTTGTCTGGGGCCAGTGATAGTGGAAAGAGCGCAATCGACGTATAGTTTCCCATGATATTTCTAGTCTCCTTGAATGAAAACAAAGGTCAATGCTATGCTCTCAATACTTCCAGCTTGCAAAAGTTTCTATGAAACCATCGCACCATCACTTCACTGAGCTTCTTAGCACAACAATCTATCAATCCCCAAGAGTTTGCCTCACAATCTTCACTCAAAGTTTGGGGAGTTGTAAAACTATTAGTATGCGTCCCAATCTATCGATAAGCTACATTATCTGATTTTGCATAATCGCCTCGTGATTGAAAGATGGATGTCATAACCCATCACTTCCGCCTCATCTTCTTCCGCTACATATATCATTGAATTGTCGCCACTTCCTTCAGCCAGCTCCCCTCTTCCACTCGCCAAACTCGCGTACATGGGTTCCAGCCTAATTACCAAGAGATACCAGCTGCATGGGTGGCCAGATGAGAATATACGTTGTCAAACAGCATTTGACCTCTGGAATGAGGTGCGTGAATGAATGTTTGTGGCAGGTATGTGTAATGAAACGTCAGACAATAGCAATCCCTGCTAACTATGGATCTTCAAGACCCATTGTTCCGAAGTAGAGCATTACTGGATAGTGATGAGAAGCCAGTATATTTTTCTTGACATTCAGGTAAGCTGTAACTGAATCAACCCCAGGGCAGAGCTAACAACTCCATAGAGCCCCTTCGACGGTGTTATCGGCACACTTGGCGAGCTTTCTCGAATGATAACTGGAACTTTTTAGCTACGAAGTTTGAACATGGATATAATCCCCACTGCCCAGCTGCTTGTCAGAAAGGACATACGAGGTGACGTGGGACTTGAACCCCAGAGATAAAGCCAGGGTCTTGAGGCTTCTTACGCTTGCCTTGGCGGTGCGAATGACCAGGGAAAACATTTTCTTTATTGGACTTGATTTGTAACATAGGAGACTCAAAGTGCATGAAGAACAAACATTCGGGTGGAAGAGAGCTTACAAACTTATGCAGTTGACGGGAAAAGGGCAAAGCAAAATAGTGTGATAAAAGAGACATGTACGCCAAAAAGTAATGCAGACGGGGAGAAACAAACTGGCATGTTTACGAGTCCCTAAATAAGTGAGCATTGATGGCGACGAAGGATAGGACAAATACAAGATATATCTTCTCATTTCATTTCGTAATCGGCTTTCCGGTCCTGTCTCTACATGTATTTCTTTCTAAATATTGATAAACCTGGCTTAGTTCAATTTGTCCCCATACGATTGGAATAGAGAAAACCATGAATTGCGTTGTACGTTTCCTTGTCGGGACTGCCACGATGCCGCACTCGATCCTGTATCTCAGTCAATACTTGTCTCGTAACGAAATGCATCAAAGTTTTCTTGCCTGGTGTAACCCCTTTACCAAATCCAAATATTCTCAACAGAGCACGAACAGGCCAAAGGGCTCCAAATTTCACAGCTAATGCTGCCCAGACTACGAAACCGCTGACATATGGGTGCTGGCGAACGATAGGACCCACAATGCCTAACAAAGATCTTGCAGACTGGCTAGGATCTTCAAGAGCTCTCATACCAGCTTGCTTCGCAGTGTTCAAGTGTCTGGGAGCATCTTGATACAATTGTTCTGTCGCAACCTTCACAGTGTCCAGATGTTTGGGAGCATCTTGATATAACTGCCATGCCACTACTTTGGACCGTTCTATGAGGATTGGCGTTTTCTCTATAGCAGAATTGAGAGCAGGTTGAATCTTAGCAGCAGCTGTTACAGCAGCCTCTTTCCCACTTTCATACGCCCCTGGAGCCTTGTCGAGTATATAATGAACTGTCTTTTGAGCTTCCACCATAGCTTTCGCATAAAGTGTTGATGTATTGTCGGCCATGACTATTGTATCCTGATTGTAGATGAGAGGTAATTCTGAATTTTGAATTAAGATAAAGTCAGACCTTGAGGCAGACACAACATCGGAAAGATGACACCTACACCTCCACTCCCTTTACAGTCATGCAGTAGGAGACCATGTGGCTTGATCTCAACCACTCGATCAAAATCTCAGGTGGTGTAGAGGCTGTTGAATTGGTTGTGATGTACAAGGGTACATAAACACTTGTTGGAGGTACATTGATTGGTGTCAAGTTCATCTCAAAGAACTCAAACCGGGAGCCCGGAGCACAGACCCTTGAATCACTGAAGATTAAAGTTCAAGTTGGGGGCGGCCGCGCCAGTCCGATACCCCTGAAACTTGCTACCGTATTACCCCAAATTTACCGGGTGTTAAATTTTAATCTTCTAGCCTTTCTCCACCTCCTCTTATCTTCAAGTCAATTGTCTCAAACACATCCCACTTCTTACTCAATTGCATCTTTTTTTTTTTTCGTAAACATAATATCATAATGCGCTTTTGATCTTTGTAGAGTACATCAATACGATAATCTACAATGGCAACCACTATTCACGAAACACCAGAGTGGGAGACTCCAACACCGAAACAATCTTTTCTTAGCAAACATAATCTCTTCTCAAAACCGAAATCGACACTTCCCACCACGAAAGAGGGATCTTCGGATTCATTGGGTAATGCTGTTACGACCAGAACCTCTAGAAAACCTACATTAACTGAGAGGTTGAATTATGTGTTGCCTGGGAATCGCACATACTTTGGACGGAGTCGCAAAGTATTCTTGTTGATTGTAGGAGGAATAATCGTATTATTACTTGCGTTGATCCTTGGATTGGGACTTGGTCTTGGGTTGAAGCATTCATCGTATGTGTATTTAACAATTTATTCTCGGACAATTGTTCACCGTTCCGCAATTCTTCGTGTGCATGAACTCGACTTGCGCAACAAGACAACTTCGCTATTTATACCGTACAATTGGTCGAGATCAAGTACTAATCTGCAAATAAAGGTCGAAAGCACTACCTCTTCCCTCAAACGGTGGCATATTTACAGGAGATCTCACATATTATGCACCAGGTCTCGGCGCATGTGGGATTACATCCTCGTCGACCGAATCCATTTGCGCCGTATCCCACATCATCTTTGATGCCGCTTCAACCAGTTCAAACCCCAATGCCAATCCTCTCTGCGGAAAAAAGATCAGGATAACTCGACAGAAAGATTCGGGCGCAGGGAATAATACAGTCGATGTAACGGTTGTAGATAGATGTGTTGGATGCAAAGCCGAGGATTTGGATTTAAGCATAACGATTTTCGAAAAATTGGCGCTGGAAGCAGAGGGTAGAGTTACTGGAAGTTGGGCTTGGTTACAGTGAGCTGCAATGCAGGACAAGTTTTAAGCGATGGCATTTAATATTAGGATACCCCGGACTTTTATCTTCTTCTTTTGGGCAGGGCTTAGTATATGATTCAGGATGGATTATTGCTTTATTAATTTGGCAGTGGAGATACCCTTGGTTTTTGGTATGATTTGGATCAGGCTTCTCTGATAAGATAAATGGGTATATAATGTTATAAATGCCCATGATAAAGACGCGACAATGAGTTTTTTGATCTTGTCAATATTTCAGTCTTGTGGGGGATTTGAGGCTTTCCATAATTGGAATGCAAGTATGCCACATTAGAACTCTTGGAATCATCCAAATATAAAGCAATAGTTTTGCGAGTCTCTGATTAAGAGCGAATTTAGTTATTTAATCTCGTATCTATGTTATGAAGTCAATAGACTATTATTACAATGATAATTTGCTGCTCCTCCTATTCTAACCACCTTACTGGACATCTTGTTTTGTTATACTAGAGTTTATAAATGTGTTCACTTCTACCTTTCCCCTTCTTATTCTCCCACAACTCTCAGCACAATCAGAACCTCAACTATCTTCAACATCCCAATTCAAACCATCAAACTGAGTTCGAATACACACACACAACCATCCCCATGCACATCGCAATCACTCCCCTCATCTCCCTCCATCCTCACTCTAACCCTCCCCACTCTCACCTCAACCCCCTTCGTCTCCGCCGTCTGCGACACAACCTGCAACAACACGCTTGTATACAACAATCAAAAACAAGGGGCTAGAAAACTTCGTCGAGCTTTGGGGGCAGATGAGGAGAATTGGTAGCGGTACGCTGATGCATATTCACTTTACATCTCTGGTAAGCTTACGAACGGGCAGGATTCCAGCAGGAGTTTCAAGATCCAGGAATTATAGTTTACCACTTCAAAAGTTCAATTAGCATACTAAATCATCCAAGTTATCACGATATAATCTACAACAATGCACTTGCATTCCTCTTTCCTCTTAAAAACATCTATACCATCCCTCCACACCCTCCACCCCCTCCCTCTCTAACACCAAAACCCCCCTCCCCACAGAACCTAAACCAAACCAAATCTATAGCCCGCCTAAACCACATTCCTCCATTTCATTCTCCGCCATCCAAGTTCCCTATACACAGAAATTGAATGGAGGTCGACAAACACTGTGAATCGAGCCCCTGGCAAAAGTAGCTTCGTCTAGAAGATTTAAGCGGCTGAGCCAAGCCATCGCATGCAAATAGCGATCCATGGAACGGAGAATGGATGCATATAAGAGAAAAAGAAGTAGGTACTTGAAGATAACGGTTTAGAGTTCAGGGAAGAGATGTGTTGATGTAGCGGGAGAGTGGTAACCTGAGGAGTCGTTTGACTTTAAATGTGATATCGACAAACAAGAAACCACAGACGCAAACCCACACCCAACTGCATAGATCTCATTGATCCATATTCATATTTTCGTTGCATTCATACCACCTGTACGTACATGCCTAATTACAATCCTTTTTAAACTCCCGCACCCATTTTGTTAGTGTCCCACTCCACCCGCGACCCAATCGTTGAAATTCGCATCGCCTGGCTGAGGGAAAAGTCCTCTATTCGGGACTTCTCCGTTAAGAGGTTGCCCATTCTGTTGGGCATTCACAGCTGCTCCTTCACCTCTTCGGTGCGCTTCCTGTCTCTGCTGTCTATATACTATCAAGAACACCAGTGCGGCTGCTAAGCTAATAATAATAAGACTTTCTACCAATCCATCATCTAGGATGTCGTCGTAGAGTCCATCTGCATCACCGCCCGGCATAGGATCATGGACTGAACCATACGCTTCATCTGCATCATAATCCGCGTAGTATGGATGATCATCTTGGAGGAAATTGCTAATCCATTCCGCTAGTGACCATTGCTTCCGAGGAGCTGGTGATATGTTATAAGCTTTACCTCCAGTATTCGGACTTTGAATAACTTACTTGGTTCATCGATAATTGAATTGACCTTGCCATGAGTGAACGAATTCCATGCACTTCTGATGCGCAGTTTCAATAAACTGAGGGTCACGGGTAGATATGCCTCTTCGTTTGTCTCCAAAGCGTGATCATAATATCTCTTCGCGAGATGAAAATCCTGATCAAGGCCAACACCATTTTCATGCATCCAGCCTAAGTTGTATAATGCTTGGGCACTTTGAGGAAACTCAGATGCTGCTGTATAACAAGCTGCAGCTTTCTCCAAGTCGACCGGGGTGCCGATACCATAAAGATAATAATCACCCATTTTGACTAAAGCGTCCGTATTTGCCTGCTTGGCAGCTCTGGTCCAATAGAGCAGCGCAAGTTTCGCATTTTGTAATAATTTAGGTCTTGCGGTGGATACAAGAGTCAGCCAGGAAGGTATAGTCAATTTCGATTTTTGTTCATCAATGATATAGGCAACGTTTGATTGTGCTTTTTCGTATCCTTGTTCTGCCGCATGCATATAACCAATCAAAGCCAATTCGTGATCGCCTTGCTCATAGGCATTATTCGCTTCGGCGAAGGACGTCAGAAGAGGTTCTGCTTTCTCTGCAACGTTCTTGTAGTATGCAGTTGCCAAGTTACAACTTCGATCTCGACCAACTCCCTGGTTTATAAGTTCGGCGAGATAGTAGTAAGCTTCAATATTACCATATCGTGCGGCCAGTTCAAAATATCGATTGGCAACCTTAATGTCGTTATCAGTACCTTGATCCAGGTACATAGCCCCTAGGCTAACTTGCGCAGGCGCATAGTCCTGGTCAGCAGAAGCTTTGAAGTATTGTTGTGCTAATACAGAATTTTTTGGTACCCCAAGACCATGCAGGTACATCAAACCCATTCCATACTGAGAACCAGAATCACCATTTTTGATACCGCGTTCAAACCAAGTCTGAGCTTTTTCATAGCTTTGATCCACACTCTCCCCCCTAAGGTACATCCGTCCTAGATAACCTGCAGATTTGGCAGCAATCTTGTCTAGTTGAGGTTTATCGTTCTCGATGATTTTTCCATTTCTCGTCCAATATAATTTGGCTACTTTCGTGAAATACCATTTCGCACTCTTCAAATTTCGCGGAAGTCCTTTTTGACCATCATAATGAATACGCCCCAGGCTAAAAGTAGCCTTGAAGTCGCCCTTTCTAGACATCAAGTCAAGATACTCCAGAACATCATCCAATGCTGCATGGGCATCTGAGCTTGGCCCTCCGTTCTTTGCATTTTGTCCGGCACTACTAAAACTTGCTCCTTCACCATAGATTCCACCGTTGTCATCTGCAAGCTGATAAGAGTCCTGAACATATGCCATGCCTCCTGGCGGTCCGGATCGATACCACTCAATTGCTTTATCCGCCACTTCCTTGTAATATTTAATTGCCAAATCGCAACTTCTTGACACACCTATTCCACTATGATGTCGAAAAGCAAGGGTCATCGCGGATCTCGTACTTCCTCCCTCGGCGGCGAATGTATGGTATAGCAAAGACTTTGCTTGGTCCTGCTCTACCGCTCCTCCAATTCCCGTTGCATACATAAATCCAATCATGTGCTGTGCCGAGCTGTTTCCATCCAATGATGCCAATTGATGATATCTCCTGAATGCCTCGCTATAGTCCTTGGGATATGAGTAGTTTCCGTAGAAATTCATTTGCGCTAGAAGATAGATCGCATCGTAGTTATTGACATGGGCTGCTTGCTCCAAAAGTTGTACTGCTTCTGCGACTGGGCCTGGAGCTTGGTGATGCGCTGGAATCTTCCCATCTGGTGGCGGTCCTTGAACCAATCTTGGAAGACTTGCAACAACATATTGCGTCAACGTTTTAACAATTCCGGAAGGGTTGGAGGTGGGGCGTGGATGCGATCGTTCGTGACGTTGGAGAGAATTTATGGCTTTGTCGACTAGCTCATGTTCTTACAGTGTGTTAGCAGAAAGCAAACCAAGGCCTGCAAACTTGGTCCTCACCGGCTGTATTTTTTAGTGGTGCTCGATGCGATTCTTGAGCTGTAGATGGTTGAGCTTGAAAAGATGGCTTTGGACTCTCCTCCGCCGTGAGAGATGTCCCTAGCTTTTCTTCGTGTGCCTGCGCATAAGATATTGAGAAAACAAACTGCCAGATAACTATATGTACAAAATCAGTAACTCTTGAGCTCTGAGGAAATTGTTGGGAACCTTACGAATAAATAATGGCAGTACAAGCCGCCGGCTCGGGCTCTTCATCTTGCCAGAACCTCTGGGTAAATAGTTGACTTCGATTTTGAAGTAGCAGAATGAAATATGGTCATGATTCCATGGTATTTACCAACAATCGGAATGAAAAGTTGATTGTGTAGGTTGGCGGGCTTTGTAATGGTTGGCCTTTGTAATGGTTGGCTTGCTATCTCAAAGCTGTCATCTTCGGCAATCCATGACATGGAGCTCCGACCAAGCTCCCAACACTACATCATTGATTGTAAGACTTAAAAAATTTAAACTAATTAACGATAAACATTTCACAGAAGCATATCACATATTATTCATTCTAATAGATCAGATGGATGTCTTATAGTTTTTTTCGAAGATCTTTAGTTAATAAACACTTGTATCTTGAAATCGCTATATTTTCGAGATGATCATTCCTCGCCCCTCCATGATTTAATTTGTCCATCCTCACCAGCAGTCAATACTGCTCTATGCTACAGAACAAAAATTGTCAGCTTTTACATACATAACCTGGGGTTTCAGAAGGAGAACATACCGAATCAAGAAAGTAAAAAGATCTAACGATCTCCGATCCATGAGCCCCAGAAAGTGTGACCTTCGTCTCAGGGGCAAATACCCAAGGCTTTCCCTTCTTCAACTGTACTAGATCGAATTCATTCTTGCTGTGACTCCCAATGCCTAATACAGCTCCTCCATCGGGTCTGCACAGAATATTCGCAACATACTCGCCTCCAAGGTTTTCCCTCATATCACCATATACCACAGGAGCTGGCTCTTCAACCCCCTCTTCTGGATTCGTTACTAGCTCATACATAGAGAACTTTTCATCATGTGAAAGAGCGAAGATGTCGGTATCGCTAAGAAAGTTTGCGTGATGTATGGAGTGACCATGGTTGATGGTCTGATGGAGGGCTTCTTCCTCGTCTGATATGGTGATATTGTATATATTGACCAGACCATCCGTAGAACCAGATAACAGAAGCGATTCTTGAGTTGGATGAAATTGTAGCTAAGACGAGAATCAGCTAGTATACCCAAAATTGGGCATGAAGGTGACAAACCTCTGTAACATCGTCACTGTGACTTTCCACGTATTGTACGGCTGGAGTAGCTAAAGATCTTGCGTCCCTGCTTGCATCAGTCTGGCGGACATGTTGAGTAGTGATAATGGGAGATCTTTACCAGATTGAAACAGTTGCTTGGTGATTTGTTAACTCTGTTCCAGCAGCAATGCCGTTTGTGTTTGAGCACGCCAAGGATAATACTGGAGCGCCTTGATCTATTTAAGCATTAGAATATTTTCCATAGTGTTGTACGTTTGATAACAGTATGGCCATCCAAAGAGCGTGTGCTGCAGAGATACTCATGATATTCATAACCCTCATGAGTCACCAAATCGAATTCCACTTCCTCACTTGAGGCGGAGAAGAGATCCATCTCCTACATACAAGCCACGAAAAAGAAAACCCTGAAAATATTCTCACCACTCTTAACCTCTCCAACCTTCCCACCAGTCCTCGGGTCAATTAGGCACACTTTTCCATCCCTGCCAGCCGTAACCACAATAGAGCTATTATCATTTCCAATAGTTTTCAAACACGTTACATCAGAATTGACTTTCTTGATAGTATTCAATGGTTCGCCGTTCAAAGCAGTTGGGTCCAGCAACCGCAAACAATCATCTGATGAGATAGATGCAAGACCAGCTGCGACAGGTATGATATCATAGATATATGTTGGCTCTGCACCCTGAACTTCAAAGATATCTGAGGCGAAGAATCTGTACATTTTGAAGAACCTATGAATGCGTGAATCGGTGTTTTGGCTGTGGTTTGTGTAGAATGGTTTTCAGATGGAAGAAGTTTCTTCAGCCCTCGCTGGCGACGTATAGAATCGAATCGTATAACTGGATTTTTGGTCCAAGATCAATGGGGAACAGAGTTTACAGATTTGGAAGTGCAACTTCTGCGGCCAAGGGAAAATTTGATGGTTTTTTATTGATATCACATGATCTACTGGATTTTGACGAATTGATCGAGTATTCCCTACCATTAGTCTCAACGCAGAATGCTGTAGTCATTGTACTATTAAAATTTCAAGATTCATTGTAGCTTTCCTGGCTATAGTGGCCCATCTTCTTACCACCTTAACGCCATCTCAGTTGGGCGAATCAAGAGTGACGACGGTTGTCAGTTACTCATATCTCCTTCCATGAATTTGCCCATTAACCCCTATTGTATTCTCTGTTCTTGTTTATTTTTCAGCTGTACTTGTCGTGCTTGTTCTTTACCTTGATTAAAAGTAATGCCTCATGATAATCGCCTTCTCTCCTTGCTCTCTTAAGTTTCCGAACTTCGTCATCATCCAACCTCCGACCAACAGCATCTTCTAACTCCTTCCTGCTTATTTTCTGGCTGGCCTTTTCCTCTTTAGATGCCTTCAATTTCGGCTTGAATCTTGCCTGCATTCTGATTCTTATGGTAGTATTAAAATTGATTGAATCGGCATCTCCCCGGATCTCTGGTAAAGCATTTTCCTTTGCGGATGCAAGTGGTTTTATGATCAAAAATGTGTCTCGCAGAGTTTGTATTTGAAATGTCCCTGGAGTATCGGCTGTTGGTATTGATAAAAAGGATTCTAAGGGAGACACAGCTTCGGTATTCGCCGATAGAATTCCGAATTTGTCGCAACTCAAATACCTGGAGAAAGACTGGTTAGCATCGCAATATTATAGTACACGAAGCATTATACTCACTTGCCATGATGACCTTTGAAACTATAAGTCTCCGTACCTGCTACTTTGTTGGCAACCCATACTTGTCTTACATCGTGAGGTTCTGCAGTGGTGGGATTGTTCTCAATCATATTCTCCAGCCTGCTTGCAAATACCTTTC